>OX637271.1:5238333-6544166 GCA_951799465.1 Leptophobia aripa
TGTGTATTCAAATGTGATTTGGATTCTTTATAACTATGGATCTATTATTTATGTGGTAAGTTTTTTTATATATATAAAATACATTATTGATTCGTCACTTGTTTGAGAATGTTTTAACAAATATCCATGTATTTCAAACTTTCGAAGGACACTGCAATTCCAGTTTTGCAAGGAAGTGTTACATTCACAATTAAACTATTCTGATAAGTTTTAAAAGAATTTAGGTTTCAATATTGTACTTAACCTATAAGTTATAAAACTGTCAAGGAGTTTTGTCAAGTCGTAACTGAGAAAAGTCACCAATGCTTAAAAATACATTTATGGTGCCTCTTAATTATGAATATCAACCCTAAATATTTAAAATGGTGTCGTCATCAGTCGAAAGTAATCATTATTGTAAATTATAGTTAAATTTATTGACCTGTATTCATTTGTTTCAATCTGAATCGAAGTAAAGCCCTCTGTTAGACCCTATCGAATCAATCCTTATATTCGAATCATTCATTCGAACGATTTCTTGAGCTACTTGATATAATAAATCGTTTAAAATATATAATTTAACTTAACCGTAAACGAATATTTAGAGGACAAAGATCCCTTTAATGTGTCGGCCATTGGCTCAGCATCGGGCAGTTCAATTATTGAGTAGCCTTACAATGCTTTGTTATTTAAATTTAAATTTTGTATTAATTGTTTATTTTAAAAGAGCAGCTATCGAGTTTCTTGCCGGTTCTTGGCAAGGTAGATCTCTCGGTAGATGACTGCCTTCCGAACCGGTGGTAGTGTAAAAATTGACGATTCAAAAGTGTCTATATAAAGAACTACTTGAATAAAGATATTTTGAGTTTGAGTTTGAGTTTAACTATTAGGTAACAATGTTAATAACAATAATTTAACACAATTATGCTCAATGTGATTAGCAATGGCACACTAGCACAGATTACGGAAACATGAGATGAAAGTTAAATATTTACTTTGACATACCTGTTAAGTTGTTTGGTTTGCAAATTAGCTTGACAAACATCATTAGAAATTCGTTTCCTGTAGCTTTCCTTTTGTTTGAAGTCATTTGTATCAACCCTTAGAATATATGTGAAACTATTCCACTAAGGCAGAGTTTTTATTTTATTTCGTAACTATAATGTAATATGCCCATAGACATCATATTAAGGGTATTGTTTTTTTATAGCTTACGAATATATCGAAATAGTTATAATATAAGAAACATCTTACATTATTACGTAAAGAGAAATCTATTTTAACGACTCCATTCACAAGAAGCGAAAAATGGACATTCGTTTTGTGTTTTCATTAATGTAGCAAAAGGCTTAAAATTGATCACTATAAAAATATTCATAACATTAAACAAAATTTGTATGGAATGTATGAAAGAGTAACGGCAAAAAAGATATTTTATAAAAATATTGAAAGTTATTTTTTTTAGAGGACAACCTATTTAAATATTTTACCGTAAGGTTCAATGGTATCAAGGGCGAGAAGCCTGAAATAACAGCTCTCTTATTTTTGAATCCATGTTTTATTTAATGTACCAAAAATGCAAGTAACAAAAATAAATTTAACATTTACTTGTGGCAAAGTAGTTATAGGTACTTTGTAGAATCTAATTGCTGAATATCAAACAACAAAGCACCGCCTCTAGGGTACTGACTACCAGGCTTCTACTTATCTGCATTTGAACTGTGCACTTATACTCCAAAGTTCAAAATAATCTCACAAAAAACTTTTTGGTATCACATAAATATATCCTAATTTCTTCAGCAGTTAATATAATTTAACCGACCGCGTCGTGTGGCTTATTCACGTTTAATTAACTTTACATTTAACTGTATACGTACTGTATAAAAAAAATACTTTTCACTCATTAAATAAATCTCAATATTTTTTCCACTTTCATTAATGTGAACCCATTGAACATACAAAGGATTCTTTCAAAAATATTCTCTTTATGCTCTAAATATCACATATAGACATTTTATGCTAAGCTTATTTTTATAACACTTGACTTACTTATTAATTAATATTGCGATAATTGAAGCCTATAAATAAGAGTTGTTATGAATTTCTGGAATATGCATTTTAGCAGTACTGAAAAATACTAAAAAATATTATATGCCTACTACCAGTCTAAACTACTGCCCCAAAACGACTTTCCTTAAGCGAGAAAAATTCCACACATTTTAAGGTTGAGAATTGATGCTTCGCACTCATTAATTATCGTATGTCAAATCCCATAAATAGCACTAAGTATGAAATAATTACTCGTTATACCACATGTCAGTAAACCTAAGCAAAGTGCAAGAATTACGAGAATTTCGTTGTGTTATAATTTCTATTCATATCAAATTGGGCCCCGTTATACACAAGTGATCGCTGATACGTTTCTATGTGAAAAAGATTTAAAAGGTTGAAAAGTATTTATTATCACAGCAGATTGATCCGTCTTTTTCGTTGGCGCCTAGCTAGGCACATCAAAATTCTCTTGTCCCGTTCCTATCCTGTTTAACCAACTTAATCCCACTATTTTTATTTTCTCCCTTCCTTTTATTATTTAATTATTGCTTTTTGTTTCTATTTAAATTGTTTACACTTAAATTGTTAACACTTGGCGCCGTGCAGCGGTTTGCGACAACTGGGGGCTGCTGAAAATCAGCGGTGTGGAATATTATATTCCACACAAATCCTGAGCAGCACCCCGCGGCACTTGCAACAATGCAATGTGTTTATTCTAGTTAGCTTAAAAAATACTATTATATTTATTATTTATTGTGATGTTGTGTGTGCCGTGTGTGTGTTCAAATAAATATATTTTCTTTCTTTCTAATCTTAGTTATATCAAATGTAAATCTTCTTACCGATATATAAGGATGCATAAAGCTGTGTAAAGTCAAAAGAAAGTGCACACTCGGTATAAGTGAAGTTCATTAAAACCGGTGCCAAGTGTGTCAGGCAATACGGAAATGCTGAATGACATTTTAGCATTGGAGAAAATTGGATACAGAATTTATTGCTTTCCAGTATTGAATAAGGAAAAAATATAAAACCGGCTAAGGTCGTTACTTCGGTAGAGCGAAAGTTCATTTAAAATCATCCACTGGTTTTGACAAGAATAATGACATCTGACAGTACGCTGTGTATGTAGTTAAAGAAGCAACACAATACTGAATAGAGTTTTCAAACAAAATATTAGCGATCTACAAGATTTTTTACGATTCTATACACATGGACTAAATGAAACATTAGCAAATTGATAAACAGAGTTATTTTTGAATATAAAGTAATCGTTTGCTTGTGGTATATATACTTCACATTAACAATATTAAATAATATATTAAATATATAAAAGTAAACTTTATATTTTTAGCACAGAAAATATAATAATTAGAAAATTCCTCGCTACCCCAAGTTTATAGCATTAATACGTTTTGCATTTCTGAGAGTTAATTAATTTCCCCAAGTGTATGTTAATATTCAATAGTCAGCAAAAATCACTCACTCTAGTAAGCATTCAACAGAGCCTCATAACATTTTCAATCTTTAAATATTACTTTTCTATTTATATATACTATAACCACAAGTTTCAGCTACTGAAATGATTTTATTGGTCCGGTCAATGTGCAAAAGGTACATGATTATAGATGATTATTCTTTATTAAGTTATTTATTTACTCAAGTTAGTCAAACACTTGTAAGCGATTTAAAAATGAATATAATACGTTAGAAACATACATACATGTTCCAAGGAAAGCCATTTAAAAAACAATTTGATTCAATATTCTATAGAAAATATCGTCTATAGTGCAAGGATGTTTGTGGTCAAGTAACAATCGTGAGCTTTATAAATTGCCTGACTGAGGGTAGACAAGGAAATTGATGTATAGTGACAGAAGAATAATGGTTTATTGGGAATATCAATCCTTTTCACCATTCACAATAGATGGACACTAATCTCAATTGCTATACGAATTGTATTTCCAAGTAAGTTTTTCGAATAGTCAAATTCAAATCGACAGTACGCGTACGACGTATTTTCGACCAAAACGATTTAGGGTCCTTCAAAAAACATACAGTTGCTTAAAATGTTCAGCACACAAGCAGTTTTAAGTAGGGTAGTGTCTGAATTTGACACAATTAGTGTAAACATTTCAAATTACACACTTTACGCTCTGACAGGTCCTAAAACCCAGGCATACTCTCACTCGGTACGCATAGTATGTAGTAAACTTAATTTTTTTACCTTATTGATTTATTGTACCTAAGTCGGCACCATTTCACTCATATACGTGTTCAGGTAGTTGAATGCCGGTCAATAGAACGAGATAATCAAAGCAGGTTAAGCTAGTTTAACAAGTGTTTGCAATTAATAAATTTAGATAAAAAAAATGAATTCAAAATTTATTCATACATATTTTCTTACGTAGATACACCGCATACAAAGTATTATTTAAAATTATTTAATTAAGGAAATATACAGATACATACAATAAAAAAATTCAAGTTTTAAGAATACATATCTTAAGAGGTAAGATGTATCCTAAACTAAGTTTCACTGACAAAACAAGGAAATAATCAACTACGGGAATGACAACAGAAAATAAATAACAAGGAGATAACAGGTGGAGAGACCAACTATTGTCTCTACCTTGTTGAAGACAATAAATAGTTGCTGTCTCATCTTGCTCTTAAATGAAGTTGCAGTTAATGCATTAATTTAAACAATGCGTAAACAAAAAAGTTTGGCTTAAACTTGGTGTTAACTAGGAATAGGTAGAAATTGAATTATAGAAAACTGCTTCAATAAGTGGGTGGTTCCCTCCATTTTATGACTTGTTTTACCATCACGGGATTAAATTTAGCCAAGCCCGTATATCAAAGTTACTACTACTGACCAAGTACAAACGTGGATGCAGTCTATTAGTTATATTGGACGCAATATTGATTGTTATAGATAGAGACTACGTCCAAAATTGACGTGATAGATACGCTAATAATATGGGATAATGTGAGCATATATCAAATAGCCCTTAATAAAGGGGTTAAACGAATATCAAATATAATTGAGTTTTCTTCTATTTCCTGGCAAAAATATGACAGTATATTAAAAAATTTGAATAATGATACCGAGGGTCCTATCTTTATTTACGTATTCAGATCCCGTTCTTAATATGAAAAATATGAGCTTATATTATTGACATAAACTTTCCAGTCATTGACTTTACGTGGTTAGTCAGTCTTCATTAAAGCAAATGCTATGAAATAACTTGCCCCATTTCATAACTGAAACAAAGCTATATTAATTAAATGCTTTAATTTTCTTCCTCAAAATTTTAATTATCTCCTAATCATCTTAATCAGTTTTGCAATTCAAATTGTCGCCGTAACCTAAAGTGACATTTAAAAAAAATGAATTCGCGTATCTGTAAAATTATATATAATTTATTTATTCAATACCCTGGAATAGCAATAAAACCTCATATTTTTGTTCTTTGCTCCGTACTGGTTCGGTCATGGGCAATTCCAGATATGTGCAAGTGGCAACGGGTTACGAGACACAGTTTTCACGATATTTATATATTACGTTAACAAACATATCAAATGGTAGTCGTGTAACTAACTTTTTAATTACGCTCTCAACCTCTAAAAATGACACTTGTCTCAAATTGTAATTGAACGTTTGAAAACCGAAAACCTAATTTTACGTTTTAAGATATATGAAAATGAAACTTCATAAATGAGCGCCGGTCGGTTGTGATGTTAAATTATTATTATTGAAACATGTATTGCGCTGTTTGATATACTACGTTGAATACGAAAAAGTAAAGGATTTACTAAATACTTGTAAAGTCGGTATAGTATCGTATAAGAAAAACCCACCGAACCTATTCGGCGTATCATTTTAATATGATACGTCATTATTATCGCATTTATGTGTATTTAAAATTAGACTCCGATGCTCTTTTGTTTATACTATCCGGCTAATTATTGAGATATTGAATGTATAAATGAGCTATAGATTTAAGAGCAAGTAATTAATTGTTCAAAAAGTGAAAGTTTTAATAAGTGGTTTCTTTATTATTCGTGATTCAGGAACATTAGCCAGACCTTTTCGACCTATGGATTCTACGAAGGTCTTATGAAGGTCTAGAGTTTATGATATTTTGATCGACAAAAGGTATTGCGTAATAAAAAATCAACTATTTCAATGCAAAAATATTTTTACATACAGAGATGTGTTAGACTGATATATTTAAACTGGCTCCAGTTTCCTTGCTTCCAATGCAGCCGCCAAAGTCCCGGGATTCTGTTCCCAGTACGTTTAAAATTTACGTGGTAAACATAATCGGTCGTGATTTGTTATTACTGCAAGCACATACCACAAAATATATATATCTAGATGCTAACGTTTCATAGAAGTGAGATATTTTTATTCAAGATGATTAGCGAATTATGTTTTGTTAATTCATAAGAGCAGTTTCCACTTTCCTGTCCGCTGTTTGCATTCCAATATCATGTGCTCACGCGGCGAACACCACCTTTCACTGACGCGTGACGTCACATATTCTGACCATTGACAAAGTTTCCAAAACCTATCAGTCAGTGTTTTTGATTCGATCGGTTTTCTTTTATTTTTTTGTCTACTGTTATCCGAATGTGAATTTTGCTTTTGAAGCCTTTCATAACAAATTAACCACATACAACCACAGAATACACTTTTCTTTTATTTTTTTACACTTTATTGCACTTAAACAGTAGAAGCAAATGACGTTTATGTGTATATACAAATCTGCAATGACAATCTGCAAATATAATTGTAATTACTAATAAATATTTTAAATTCGTATATTTATGGTAACATAATTAATATCAGTTTGGTTTAAAGAAAAAATATTTATATCTGGTAACGTTTACTATGATGGACTGCTGAGAGGGTCTTGGGTTTTGATTTCCGGTACGGTCAACATTTGTGGAATGAGCAAATAAAAATATTTCTTACCAGTTATGTTAGTACTTACACAAACTACATCGAGCCTGACCGTGGTACAGAGAGTTCTTATCGTTTTTTTGGATCATATATTTTGTTACAAATAAGAATTATTTTGTATACATAAATCTTCGTATTGTAGTATTTTTACATCATTACTCATTTAACTCAATCGCACGCATATCACGCATTAAAAAGAAATCTTCTTAAAGTATTTTTCTTTTAATTGGTCGTAGTGGTGAATCAATTAATGTAATTAATAAGCAATTGACACAATAACTCTAGCTTACAAATTTGAATTTAGTTCGTTTTTTCTTATTTATTGATAAAAGAGGTTTTATCGATTTTTGTTTTTTATAGACGAAACGAAAGTTATATATAAAAAATATAAAATCTTAAAACAACCAAAACCTTTAATTTTTTTAAAGACATATTCTAATATGACTTTAAAGGCGCATATAATATTAGGCAAATGTTGAGCTGCCAAATCCAATATTACCTAGTAATAATGTATAAACTAATTCACTTATTGTCTTATGTCTGTATTTTTTTGTGTCTACGTCACATTATGTGTCAAGTAAAATCGTTTATCGGTACGTCATTTTCAGATTCTCCCAACACAACAGCGGAATTGTTATCACAAAAATAATGATCAGTAACTTATTTGCATTTATTTTCAGTCACCTTCTAAATTCTATTAGTTTTTAATTTGTGGTCACAGTTAAAGCACATCACAGCTTAACTTCCGTTATTTCAAGATTTGCCAAATGAAACTCATAACAAACTCTAAGTACGGTTATAAATTTAACTACCTTTTTAATACACTTCCTGAACATTAATAATGGTATTTGGACTTTGGTTTAAGCTTTTCATATTGAATCCTTTCTATTTAAATCTAATTTGGTCGATGGATTATGAAACTTTGTTATATACAGATAAATACATTATTAATTATTTTAATTATTGATATATTTTGCACTTATAACCGTATCACCGATCACTTTTGTAAGTCAAGAAAGTGCCTGAGGAGCCCAATTTGATATGAGGTATCAAAGTGAGTACGCCGGGGATTAACTTTCCTTTATAGCTAAGGAAGGCCCCGGGCGTTCAAAAGCTCAAACTGCGGGTCTGCGGAAATCACAACAAACTACTTTTCTGTATGAAAGTCAAAAAAGCGCTTTCTTTTTTAAATTTTGTTGTAAATGTACGTAAATGACACTCGCAACATACTCAATAATACATTCTTTACTTAAGGGTGGATAACGCACGGCTTAGCGCGTGTCTCTTGGTTGTCCGCAGGCTCTTTTGTCCCTTAATAAAACAAACACATTGTGCAAATGAACAAGCCAAATAGATATAGTCTAAAGATGTAGATCTAAGCACTGGTGTACAATATAATACTTTTTAATTCTTCGTCTAGGTTCTATACTTAAATAAAACGGAATTTATAAAAACACCGTATTATGTTGTAATGTTGAAATCTAAATTTTATGTCTTGTAAAATTTCCTAGGTTGCGGCAAATTGCAAGTTGTAGCCTTGTACCGATAAAATTATACGGTAATAGCCCTGGTTAGAATTCAATGGGCTATTATGGGAACGCTGAGAAGAAAAATACACAAGAGTTCAAAATAATATTTTTTTATATTTCAATAGTTAATCCTGGTATTAGTTAATGAATTACTTTGGCTAAGTATAGAAACCTGACATTTTTTATGTCATATTAAGTCATATTCCAGAACGTCAATGTATATGAGGTGTGATATTTTTGAGTTGACTACTTTATATACAAATTTGAGTTTATAGATTAGTTAATATGAATTAGTAAGATTTAGTTCGCAGCTTACCTAGCTCAGTACACTTGAGTTTTATAACCACATCACTTTTCTGTGAGGCCATTGGTCATCCGTTATTTCTTTATTATTCTTAATGGAAATGAGATGATTCATTATTTACATGTGAATAAATAGGGTGATAAATATAAATTTAATGAATATCATATATTTTGTACCGCTCATCAAACATCAGACGTAAACTTATCAGACATACGTGTGTCAATGTTAAATATTGAACTGATATTTTTGTGAATTAAAGTTTATACAAAATTCATTGTTCTACCGTTTGACTTTATATTACCATTTGACTTGACATATCATTAACGTGGTTTGTCGTTTTAATATTCAACATAACACAGTGACCGAAGTGAGTTATTATCATTGTAAATTAGATTCGTGTTTATTTTAGTGATATACCACTGTTATAACACTGCATAGTGCACATCAACTTTGACATATTTCCCGCCTCATTAGAGTATAATGTTTACAAAACGTTAACAAGTTTCAATATAACCGTAACAGTGTAAATGAGATGTCACTCGTTGGACTTCTCTCCTGCCTACACATTCATACAATGATTTTATATCTATCTAGATATTTATATGTTTTATTTATCTATATAAATAATACATATATACATATACTATTATATGAATTGTTGTTGGCAAAATTTGTGTTTGCTTTTTACAATGCATTAATTGCTTGGGAATTTTTCGTTTTATGGTTTTCACTAAATGAAAAAGTAATAAATTTAATTATATACCAAACAAGATCCATTATCTAATTGAGAAATCGCGCATCAATTTCGATTTGTCAATATAAATAGATTCGAGAGAAGATCGTTTACAACGTTAAAATTCGACTTTAAAATGAGATCGAGCAGAGACTGATGATGGCATATAAACTAAAAAAAAAAACAATTAACGATGATCTAGTCTTCAATATATGAAATATAAACATATTAAGCGTGGTTTAAATTTTATACAAACTTTCTAAAATTCCGAAGTGGGTTATGTGTTTAGGTAGTGTTTGACCTGTCGCGGTGTTTGAACGGCAACCTGTGGTTACGTATGCCTGTCATTAACCACCATGCTATCATGTACCACAATGTAATCTACATACAATATTACTGGCTTTTATGGCTCCGTAATATATAAATAGGAAACATATATCCGAAGTAAATGTATGTATGTGTTTAATATACAAAATCACATACATTATGGTTAGTATATATAAATATCGGACCGGCTATTTCATTAATAATAACTAAATAAAACGATAGTTTTCTTGTAATATTTTGAGCACTATGACCATCACAATATATATTACTAGTCATATATTCGGTAGTATTTGCCCAGTAGTTCAGTGTTTTTAAAGCTGAGGATGTATGTAACCACAACCTTCAATACATAGAGCTATTAGCCCTTTACAGGTTTTAGCCTTATTTGTTTTTGTGTGACTTAAAAGTTATGTTGAAGAACAACGAATGCCAATCAGAAAAGGCAACAGGACTACATACAGGAATATGAGACCCATGGGTCTTATACTATGGTAAAACTCATGACTTTTCTGGTGTAGGTGTAAGTTACCTTGATTAATATGCATAAATTAAAAAAAATCGTGAACTTCACACGTGATATTCACATACAATATGTATATTTATCGATAAAGTTATGAGCTACCCACTAACCTATTGGTTCGAACTTTCTCTGCTAAACATAATATGTATGGCTTAAATCATAAGCTTAAGCGTATATAAACGTCAACGCGTAAGCGCCTATGTTTATTTCTTCTATTTATATTATGCAGCACTAGGCATGATAAAATATTAGCACCCCTACTATAGCAACAATAAGGTCACCGCATACATAAAAGTTCTATGAGAGCAACAGAATTTTAGTATTGAACCAAACATCGAAAACTTTATGAAAGTTTAAAGATTCAACATTTATATTATGTCATATCAAGAAAACTTGCCTCAGCTGTTAACTTCCACTGTTGGAATGTATTCCAAAAATGTTGGATCTGCTTTCTATGCTTTGTAATTTTGACTGCAAATTTATGTTAATATATAAGGCCCTTTTATCTATTTCAAAGGGAAAGCCTACTTTGAAATTCTTGTCTTTAGATGTATTATAATAATTATTAAACAAGTTTTGCTAAGCTGTGATAACGTTGTTCATACGGTATATTATATATATTATAATATATAACTATTGATATATTAAGAAAATTTATATGTCTTCAACGAGACACTTTATAAATGTGTTTTGTATTGAAAAAAAGTTTTATTAAATATATAAATTCGAGGTTATGTTTTTGATAATTTTAAAGTTCTGTATAAAGATATTATTTTTTCACGTAATTATGCTTAGCAAAATTTAGGTAAGTCTTTCCATCTTAAAACTTCGCAAAAGGTTTATATTTAAATTAGAAAATAAATTGCGTTACACGAGAATCATAAGGACAAAATATTATTGACCCATTTGAGCTTGTCAATGAAAATAGCCTTGTTAGCATTTCTTAGCAATAGTATTAGCGATTTGTTGTTTGACATACGCGTAATAAATGATAAAATTTAGATATTAAAAAAATGTTATTGTATCCTGGCCATTAGTACTAGTTAGTACGAAACAGTGTAAGCTCAATTCTAAGCTTAAAGTTCACAACTTAAATGATTATGTACAACAGTAGTGTTTTTATAAATTCCAAGATCCATTAAGCCTCCAAAAACTTTCAATTATTTAAACTTAGTTTCAAAAAAAAAATTTTTTTAACTACTTTAAACTTCTTTGAATAGGTATTTTATTGTTAGCGGAAGAATGTAATTGTTCAATAAAAGAAAAGTCAGAAGAAATTCTTATTCGTGGGAGTATAGAAAATTTTCCAATAAGCGTTCCATTGTTAACTGGTCCTGGAACATCTTCACGTAATGTGCCCAATGTATTCGCGCAGAAAATTTTAAGTGGGATCTACTTTACCTTTATTAACCTCAATTGTAAGGATGTTAACACACAAAATTTATATTAATAATAGATTGGAAAGCCGTGTTTTTTTAACGTGAATTTATACAAGTCTGATAAAGTGGTTGTATGCACATCTAGCTATACAATTATTCGTAAAACATATTACGAAAACCTAACCACTACTACAACCTTAATAATAATCTTTATTGGTAACAAAAATGTCTCACAAATACATTTTATCGTTCAAACCTAAGAGCTTACCAAGCTCCTTATAGTTGTGAGTTTATTTCCAGATGGTATGGGCAAAATGTGAATGCAATTAGATATAGACAATAGAACTGACATTACTTATCGACACTTAATGTCATTTACATATAGCCTTTCAACTTTCTACACGCGTAGTTGTCTCCGCTATTTACTTACAGTTGAACAACACTCCATTAAAGTTTAATATTATATATTATTACTATTATATATCATGTATAAAAAAAAACTCATAGAACAAATCAACAACCATTGTAGTCGTACCTTACTATCTAGATTTGTTCAATATGGCGAACTTGTATTGTTCACGTTCGCCATTTACGGAAGTGCTAACGATATATAACTTTACATATGTAAAATAATAATTAAAGTGATGTAATTATCATATGTATTAATCTTAATATGTTAAATAGAGTTTTATTTAATTTATGATTTATTTACAACATACAATGGTTCAAGAGTTTTTAGGGACAAGAGTGGTTCGATTCCGGCCCACGAATGAATTTTTATTTGGTATGAGCACTTTCTTCTACAACTAAGGCAACCATCAGTAAGTCTCATACCCAAGAGACACTTACTTGTATATAAACAAATAAAAATCAGAGAGTTCTAACACTGATTTTTTCTTGTTTTCTTTTGATTTGTGTAAATCTTCTTTTTTATATCGAAGTCCCCACATAAATATGAAAGGATGTGCATGATTCAAATTTCCCCTTTATCTATAACAGGAAACCACTGGGGTAGGCTAGGTCTGAGAAGTTGCTTCATAAATCTTTATAAGTATCAGCATACATACTGTTATGCGAGGAAAATTGAAAAATATTACCTCAGGCGCTTCTAAAGGCTTCTGCATATTCGTTTATTTAAATCTGAGCATATTTATTTTCTCTTCTTATATTATTTATAATAACTGCATTAGTTTTTTATGTTGAATTGAATGTGAAAGAGTTACTTGATCAGGATCAGTTAATTAAAGGGTTTCCAATATTTTTCAACCGAACACTTACAATAACAGTTTTTTGTTATTATTATTTTATGCTATTTAATGTATTCACAGTCGTTATAAATACGTACCTATATTAATAGTAGTAACCCAACTTTAATGTTAATAGAATATGTGTTTCAAATAAAATACCTTTTAATAGTTATCAAATAAAAAATGATTGTAATAGAACATAATATGTTATATAAAATAGGCAGAGAATTGGCTCACTTTGGGAACAGGGATTAGAAAACCCTTAAATCAGGGGAAATAAGGGTTTTAATAAACATGACAAATACGAAGCTAAGGTTTAATCATCTGATACTACAAACTTAAAGACAGAAGGTATATAGACCCACATAACATATAATTAGGATATAAAAAAATATGAATCCAACCTACCAGTATAACTCTGCCTTAGCGTCTGTTTGTTTGGGATTTCGGAAACAGGAGGTTTGTGTACTCGTCAGACGGCATTCTATATACATTTCCATATGCGATTTAGAAATATAATTATAATAATCCCAATACACTATCTCTAGAACATGAGATATAAACAAATGTAATAAAAAATTGCACTTAAAATATAAATTGAGGGTGGTGAAAGAAAAGTGTTTTTCATTATTCAATAAATCTATATATTTATATATATATATAATACATAGTACATAAGTAAATTGGAGGTGTTTACGGACGCTGATGTAGACTGCTACTACGCAGTCATGCGAAGATGCGTCCCTGGTGGGCAGGGTTTGATAAACCAGAACTACTGTTTGTAAATAAGACGCTGTTGTGTCGTGTACGGGATGTAATAAAGTTTGATCTGTGTTTAACATCACTAACATAGTTGTAACTACTTAAGAGTCTTAATCACTTAAAAACAAAATATATAATTATTATAAATAAATACCTTTAATTCAAAATGTAATGAAATTTACCGAATTGAATGGTACTGGCATTTACTTATTGATACCGTTAAATTTTGTTAAAGATATTGCTTATATATCATATATATAATGAGTTGTATGAGTATAATAGCTTATACAACTTAATATCAAACGCATGAAGATTCAATAAACATGATATATTTATTAATTAATAAAAAATAATATGCGGAGATCGGAGTTAATAAATGTGAAAATTCAGTTTCTTAATTTTATTTAACAATACCTTTCTGTGGGTTGTCTGGAAGAGATCGGTTATTAGCGATAAGGCCCACCGTCGCTCATATATGTACTTACATCTATTAACGTCATTTACTTCTACTGTTAAAGTGCAATAAAGTGTAAATAAATAAATAACTCGTAATAATATAAATGTCAAATGTTATATAAAATATAGTAATACTGAGATATTAATGATAGGGTGACCCTTAATTGTGAAGATAAACAAGCAAGAAAGATCTAGTAATCCTTCATCTGTAGTTCTCTGTTTTCCTTGACGGTGCATTTATAAGGTTCTTAAATAAATACAGATATAAAAATAATACGGCGTCGGGATTGTTTATATAGTTCCATCCGAGGGATTTGCTAAAGTATTTTAGTTTTAGTTAGCTTCTTTAAGTGAATATAATTGAAGAGAAGAACTTAAAAACTTTTTAATCTTCTCATAACCATTGAAAAATAGCAAGTGTTCTACTTGGTATTTCCAAGTAGAACAATGGAAAATATACAATTTATTCACAGCATTAATTTCTAGTTTATTTTGCATTCGAATAAAAATCAGTGAAATTGTTAACAGTGATAAATTTATTATTAAAATATATTCCATTAAACGGAATGAATTTATTGAATATAAGCAGAATACAGAAGACGCTAAGCCAGCAAATGCGATTTACGGCTAAAGACGTTCAGGAAGATATATTTCTGTCATATCTGAGGGATTATTGCATGTATGATGAATTTTATAGATTTAACGTTGGATTTCTACAAACATTATAAGCATACTCAATGCCAATCAAATGAATTCAAAGTAAAATTTAATTCTAATTTCAAATAGGACACTCACTTTAAAACGTCATTGAAGCAAAGTTTACATGAGTTTACTGCGCGACCTCAACTGAGAACTCAGATACTCCCACAAGAAACTCAGTGGGTGTTTTAATTTTTTGGTGATCGTTTTTACAATTAGCGATCAAATTAATATCAATAAGTAATATTTAAACCAGAACAGTTCATATATATGTAACAGTATTCGATATAATAATTTTATCATAAAATGTTTCTCCATTATTAACTGATTTAAGTTCATTTATTTACAAGTGTTGGAAAACATTAAGAAGAGATCTAAACGATTTACTAGTCTTTGAGTGTTATGAAAATCGGTGGTCACTCACGGAAATCACTTGTCGAACATTCCTGTGCACATATCCCGATAGGGCACACCCGCGATCTAATGCAACAATGCAATATGTCTATGTACTTTATATACATCATAGTATATATGATGTTTATATAATGTATTAATTTACAGTTGTGTGCATTTGAAAGTTACTAAAATTGTTTGCTTTCTTTTAAAAAGTATAAGAACCTTTGCTAAACGCCTTTGACACAAAGTTACGTCTCGTAAGAAACCTTTGACATAAGAAACCTCATCTCAAAGGATAGTTTGAGAGGTTGGCTGTCAGATCGCAAACTTCCAATATCAAGAGTCTTCGGTTTAGTTTCGAACTTAGAACGTGCCACCTGAATGACTTAACCAACTTAATATTTAAAATTTGAATAATTTACTTGTGTTTAAATGACATAGACATTCTTTATTATAATGTGTTTTAAGCCGATTAAATTGTAATATGTAAGTATGTATATAAGCTATTTGGATGATTCGTGAATAATGTCTGTATTAACATTTTGCCGAAGGCTACTATAACATTAACATGCGTGTAACTGTAATCCATATATAACACTCACAAGATACAATACGTACATTTTCTCAATCAAGACAACAATAGTGGGAATATTCACAATTTTCATTAGGAAATTGGTTACACTTCCTCTTTGTTGCAGATTTTCACTACAATTTACGGGAAATCATCCGGTGATGAAGTTGAGAAGACAATATGGAAAATCAAAGGATTTGCATACAACCGATTATGAGAAGGACGATAATTATCTTCGTCATATACTTTATTTCAAGAGGCAATTGTACTGAAATTAGTAATACCAAAACTTTAGATAATACATCTACCTGCCATACCTGTCTTAATAGTCAAGATGTACATAATACAAACGAAGACAGTATTGTAGGTAATATAATAGATGCAGTTAGTGAGTTTTGTGAGAAGTATATATTTGTTAATAACACCGAGCGAGGATTGAGTCACATATTAGAGAATGCAATAAACGACGCGTTGAAAAAGGATAAATACGAAATATTTGATGGACTTGAGATTAAATCTGTTAACGTAAATAAGTCAGATCAAAGTAAAGAAGACAATGCTAGGGCATTGTTCAGCTCGTACACTTATGAATACAGATTGTTTAAGAAAGTTAAGGACTTTGTAGACACACATATTCTGTCTATAAACTTACCTAAAGCGGCCAGAGTGATTGGAATAAGATGTAAGTATTGATCTTGTTTTTGTGACTTTTATTGACGTAGTGTAAGATTTAGTTGCTTTGTACAAGATGAAGAACACGTTTATAATAAACAGTTATCATTTGAATATATAATTTTTAAATACACAACAGATACATGAGAAATAAGCTCTCTCACACATATTAATAGGTTAAGCCGTGGTTATGTTTAATGTTTCAAATTAATTTGAAATATGAGAAACACTAATCAAATATTCGTACAGTTAAGCTCTGTAATTAGTCAGACACTATATGTAGAATAATTTTGTCTTTTTACAATAGGTAATATTTGCTTAGATTTAGTCAAACTTTACCATACTTAATATATATAGTAGTTCTAATATTGGGATTTCAAATTCTGGAATCTTTTTTAAATTCATATAATCCATAAAAAAATTCCATTATATTAACTGTTGATACATACTAGTAATATATGTGTTATGTTTCAGCTTTCGGCCTTAAAAAGTTCTTCCTTCCCCTATTAATAGGCATGCAAGTATTCAAGAGTATTCTCTTGGCGATGTTTTTGCCCAGTATTTTGGGAAGTTTTGGCAAAATTCTCGGAAAAGGTAAGTTTTCAAACTTAATAAGCATAAGTTACTCATGAGGGTGTACTTTCCGCTAAGGTTTTATAATGTCCGCAAGTCAAGAGTATTCTACATTAGGATCACAAAAATTAGAAATTTAGATACATTTTACAAAATGGCGGAGTTCTTGCAGCGCATGTTACTAAATTAATTTTATTTGTGATTAATAACAAAGTATTTTAAAGTATTTGTCAATTCTGTAACTATCACTGATATTACACTGATTTCTAACAACCAGACCTACTTACTTACCTGTCGATAACGCTTTGTACTCTATTTATCCAAAAAATTACCTCCAATAGTAAAAATGATTTTATTATTATATCTAAAGAGCAATTCTCTATTATTTGAGGGCATACTAAATAAAAAGCGTGTAAGAATGATCTGGACGATTGTTAGATTTATGGAACCCAAATTAAAAGCCCCAATTGCCTCATATAAAAATTATGAATAAGGCATTCATCAAAAAAGTGAAAGAAAAAACTATAAGAGAGATGCCATTTTTAATTTAGCTTATGACACACACCTCAACCCTTTATAATATATGTATAAAACAGTTTTCAACACGTTTATCCCGATGAATGCTTGTGGTTTTGGTGCTGACCTAATTCATATACTTTATGCATTACATAAATATAAAATGAATAAATGATACCAAGGATACACGTGTACCCAAATATAACTAATATATATTTTAACCCATTTCAGGTATATCTACCCTCTCCGCCACCTCGAGCCAAGCGAGTTACCCACCCGCGAACAACGAAGATCCAAACTACGATAACAAAGAAGCATTTATGGGATACGAGACAAACAATGCGGGTCAATTCGCATTACAGGATTATAATCCCGAAGGCGACCCCAATGATACGGCTGATGATATGTCTCGGTAAATATTATAGTAAAATATATATAAAGTATATAATTTTTTATATTAATATATATTGTATATGTAAAGGTGTTATGTTGTTCGACATAACGACAAACTCTCTAAAGCGTTGAATTCAATTGGCTTTGGTTGGTTGCTTGTATTCTAATTATTCTTTTGATATCCATTTAACGACCACTCTATATAACGCAGTCCCCTGTGTCGTTATATAGTTAACACTCTATATATTAATAATAGAGTTGGAAATGACAGTTCTAATATAATTACGTGATGTATGACATATTTATTCAAATAAATATGATAATAACAATATGAATATGATATTTACGTTTCGAAATCATTCTGGATCGACTTGAGAAGCAATTCAACTGGTAACTATTCAACAAACACCAAAGCAATCAGCAATTTACAAGCTCATTTTCATAATGATTCATCTCGGATTGCGTCTTTAAATTAATTCAGTGGAAATTCAGCCAATTTAAGCCCACTTCGATCATTGATTGAAAGGAAATTGTAGTAAATAATCATAATATCACAGGATAAATCGTTACTCACATTTTCACTACTACGGATATTGTTTAACGCCAATATAAGTGTAAAGTTAATGTCATTAGCAAAATTTAAATCATTATTATTGTCTATAACTATTCACACATTACAAATTACTCATAAATTTTAGTTTTATTATATTTCCTTTCGTATAGTTCAAGCGTACGTTTTTCTATGTTTAACGTTTGCTACTACGGCAAAGGTAAACGTCGTAAGGAAACGGGCATCTCTTATGACAGACAGAAAAGCTGATGACCTTTCAAATAAATAAATTATCCAAGAAATGGTTTCATTTGAAGGCCAAGACCCACTGTAGCGCTACTATTATTTTGTAAAACATATCGACTATTGACTAAATATTGTCTATATAAGTTTTTTGATATTTGCATTTTATTTATTTATGCACACATAATTAACCAAGCGCTTGACGCGTTTTTATGCGTTTATTTTATTGTTATACTGTGTGTGTTATTCTATGAATTTACAGTCTAAATAGCTTCGTCACGCGACTTAATTTGAGAGTCAGTTACATTTAATTTGTTTGCACAGATTTTCGCTTACATTTAAATTTGTATCGTTGCAAACATAATGAAGCATTAATTTACAATATTTGACAAAATACTTTGTTATGAAAGGTATATATTGAATCAGGTAGAAAATAAATTCTATAAAAAATGTAATAAAATCTTCCTTTCCCAAAGAACGTTGGATTATGTCGTCTGTCATATTCACTAAATTCTTATAAGAATAGATCCGATATTTTTATTATATCCAGAATACAGCTTACATAACGATAATCATTTCCAAAAAGCCCAACCATTAGACATTTTAAAGCTCTGCATTTTGCTACATGAGATAATAACGTCGTATATAATCATATGGTTTAGATAAAATCTTAATAGAACACATTTGTACCTGTTATGTACATATAATTATGTCTTCAAACTTAATAAATATCACGCTATCCGTTTGATAGATATTTATCACATGGTGCTCGACTTGATATAAAACGCCAAAATTATATAGTATATGTATAACATAAATAAATATTGATAGAACTATAGCCTAATAATGTATCCAAAAGACATTGTAATTGGACTTTAGTCTCTGGATGTATATACATCGTAGGTAACAGAGCTTTAGACTGGCGTTGGGGAAGGTAATTATTAACTTTGCATCCAAGCCACTAAGTTCAAAAAAAACAAACTACGTCATGAACAGAAAAAAATTGGGCCAATAAGGTTTCCCAAGTTAATAATGAAATCTTTAAATTACAGGTTTGGTCCAGGCGGTCAGAAAGTCTCGTATCTGCCTTCAAAGAACAGTTACTACAAAAATCAAATGACTAAAAATTACAAGGTACAATAAAATTATAGTAATAGTTAATTAACCCGTAACTGATTTTTGTGAACAAATAATGAATTTCATATAAAATATAATGATTTATTATAAAAAGTTGAATTTTTCATCATACGGCAGCTTATCACCTTATATAGCTATATACCTTAGCAGCTATCCTACGCGGTCTTAAACCAATCTTATCGAACATTAACTGTATAAGAAAATATCAATTACTCTTAATATTCAATGTTCTCATTTTGGGACATGAGAAAATATCCCGAGTAAATATCAATTATATCATTGAGAAAGATCAATTCGGTGTTCTAAATCGAATGATTACCTAGAAACCAATTTCAGTTGTAGAGCTTATACCTTAAATTACTTTTATAGGCGTTAATAACATTTGTGAATTTTAAAAATTAATAATAAAACAACATTATACAATATAAGACACGACAGTTTGTATATCTGTAATAAATCAATATATAAATTAACTATAGATTATAATATGTCTCTCTTGTTATAATGAGTGTATTAAGTAAATAATTTATTTCAAAACACAAGGCGAATTTATGAAGTGACATCAAATGTCCTATTCACAATGATGAACAATAAACAATGTATTCTGTAACTATGTACTGAACAATGCATTCGTTTTTTTTTTTCAGAATTTCCAAAAAATCCCAGCATCATCGATGATCCTCAGTAATTATGATCCGTTCTATTCACCGCTTCTGTCGCGTCTGGACGGCATCTTTTCTACGCTCGGTAAAACATTCAAATAATACTAACATTTTTGTATTTTTTAATAATTCTCTCAATAACACAAAAATAAATCAATAATATATAAACCTTTGCACTTGAGTGGCGTCCGGCTGATGTTAAGTGTCAACTCGACCGGCGCCGATACGGTGCCCAGCAACGGCTGAAA
The DNA here is from genome assembly GCA_951799465.1 of Leptophobia aripa. NCBI lineage: Eukaryota > Metazoa > Arthropoda > Insecta > Lepidoptera > Pieridae > Leptophobia > Leptophobia aripa. Next base: position 5,259,251 of record OX637271.1, read on the forward strand.
ATGTATTCGTAATTATCAGACAAAAGAGAGGTTTCGTATGCAAAGGCTTAATACGTAAATCGCAAAGTCTATGGAAAATGAAAATATTGAACCGGCATATATTATTTAGATCAACACGACGTCCAAATGCATCGTGTTGGAAGCACTTCGTTTGATTTGATTTGTATTGTATGCTATTGAATAGAGAAAGTCTAAATAAGGTGTCACAGAAAGTAGATGTCAATATTAATAATATCTAGTATATGTTAACAAAGCTCCAGACAATTTAACAGTTATTCAACATATAACTTTACATATACGTCTGCTACTTTTATTTGTCATATCTATATAAAAATGTGTCAAATCTCTGAATACATACTAAACTCAAATATTATAACTTGATTGTCAATGTTCATATCAGCGAACTATAAAACATTGTAATTGTTTACAGGTCTAGCCCCAACCGAGAGCTCGACAGACGCTCAAGGTCAGGCACTCAGTGACGTCAAGCTGGAAGCATGCCGAGAACAGCTGATCTGTCTGATGTATTCCAATCCGGCTAAATATGCGCCATATAGCAATTTAGTCTCCGCTCAACTAAGCAGGTACCATTACAATATTACTCTTTAAAACTCATAATGTAAGTGATATTTATTTAATTGTTTCTTTATAAATATTTTATCTCGTTACAGGGAACTAAATGACCTCCGACGCCCGGTATCGGATAATCCAGAGATTCTCCGTTTCTTCAGATACATGAGGGCAGCGCGGAGGGGACAAGAAGGCACAGACTGTCTCCAATTCAGCACTGGGTGTACTGTCACCACACCCTCGCATACTATGATAGCAGCCTACCATGATATTAACAAACTTGTTACTGCCAGACGGTTTAATTTCGATAACTGAGAGCATTTACAAAACCGTAACATAGATTATAGAATGCCAAAATGTCAGCGGACACATATAAGAAATTGATAAGGATTTATGGGACTTAACGTCTATCATCGTCTGTGTGATTAGAAAGATCTAACTTTGAATTTCGCAATATATAGGCAAACAAAATTATATTTTATTTATTACATGAAATGATACATTATATTTGTTTCGGCACGTTAGGCACGTTTCGGTTCGAACTCATCCTTAGTGTAGCAAATGTTAAAATGAGCATATATTATCCTATACAATACGATTCCATAAACTGTTCACAGTAAAATTTCCTAATACAAAGTTATAATCTTCTAATCCTTAATCTGAATGAGTCCAACGCTAATCTCTCAACAATATTAATATTGCGTTCAAAAGATTTAAGTAATATGTAAAACTACATTATCTCAGTTCTGTAAAATGACTTAATTTATTTTAGGTAAATATAAATGTATAGAGTGTGCTTAAGGCCCACTTCACACTCGTGAGTCGTGATCAAAGATTACAAACGAAATAATACGCACACTATTTATACAAGATTTCCAATTTTCATATCTGTAAATACTTATTCTGTAAATATGTTTATTTATTAATTTTAAGACGCCTATGCCTGTTATTTATTGTATGAATGTGAATTTGAAACTAAATAGATTTCATATTGTAAATTGTTTATATTAATTTTATTAATAAAAATAAATCTGTATATGTGTTACGTTATTGACTCACAATTATCTGATATGAAAATACAAACGTATTGAAATAAATCTCGTATCGCTTTATAAGCTGATTATTGATTCAATACAATTTATAAGCTTTACTGTACTAAGAATTGATTGAAGAATGTTGATACTTTAAACTTCTTACTGTTATTATTGTTACTTCACATTGAAACGAAAGCTGATTTAAATCAACTACATGGTAAATCCAAAGCTTCAGTGTTTATAGAGCTTCTAAAATAGACTTGTCTTCTCTAATCACATACCGCTTGCAATAAACTAAAATCGTGTGGCTTGTGATTAAAAAATAACAGAAAAAGTACACTCTTAAGACACAAAATATTCATAAAACTACCAAAAAATACATTTAAATTAAACTAATACGTTTTTTAACGTTTGATGTAAGATGATATGCACACTAAACCATTTTCAAGTGAAACTAGTTCGAAAATTAACTGCAAATCCTATAATCCCATATGAGACTGAATTCGGACTTATAATCAACCTGTATAAACTTGCTGGAGCTTTGCGAGGCTGCGAATCAATGGATTATCCTTGGATGATATAGTATAAAGCCAGGAAGTGTCCGCATATAGTATTTCACACATTGATAAACTATAATAACTATGCAAGCGAACGTCTCTGTGAATGAAGATCCGGTTGCTACCTTCTCGAAGTAGAAAGTTGACCTTAACAACGTAAGCCTAGCACGTGAAACTGACATCTAACACCTTGCAAATAAGGCGTATAATTCAATGCGTAATAGTTTTATTTATATGGACCGTAATATTGGTCAACGCGTGTCATCAGTCGGTGTTTCAATCGCATGGGTTTTCCGTGACTCAATTTAACAAGGCCTCAGGATATTTGTCAATAGATGAAAAATTACTTTCTTTATAGGGCAATTTTTAAAGAGGGTCCGGGTTTAAGTGTTTTTAGAGCTTATTTATTACACTATTTATTTATTGGTATATTTAATAAATTCGAAAATTTAGGTATTATTTGGAATTTTTAAATGCATGTAGGGTGAATATAAATTAGTATGTTACGCCGTAATGGTATCCACGACCTCTAGTGTCAGGTTGTATGTAATACAAAAACTACAAATGACCCAAATTTATGACTTAATAAGTCTTTATCGAACTTTTCAAACAATCGTCATATTTAATATCATTCGTTTCAGAAATCACAGAATACTACTTAATTTTTTTGGAAATATCTTATCTTTATTTTTAATTTAATTATTAAAAAGAATTGTCAGCAGGACTCATAAACCCTTTAACTTTTTATTTTAACCCTATATTGGATACTGCTGTGTTCTATAACATGCATTTTTAATCCTGTTCCCAAAAAGTACCTTAACTTCATAAAAAATATTTATTATCAAAAAAGTAAAAACAGTACAATTTAGATGACAAGTGGACCTGACAGTTTTAACGTGGGCTAAAGTTCGTTAGGAAAGTTATAAATGAAGAGAAATGAATTCAGCAAGTTCCAAAGTATAGAGTTACTTCGTGAACCAAATTATGAAAAAACAGGACACAATTAGGTTACAATGCTGTGGAAGTGGCTCTTATTTTAATATTAACTTGATAACTAGGCAAATATTTTTTCACAATTGATCTCAATTCTAAACCAACAGACCAATCGATAACATTTATTGCTCTCCCGGCAAGACTGACAATTATTTTATGTTCAAACCAACATGTTTTTAAATATATGAGAATAAACACGTCCTCTCGTAGCCTTCTCCAGTAATGCCTCAAGGCAAAAAAATATTATTACAAAAAGAACGAAACAAAAAATAAACCATTATACAACTTACATTTGAGAGTTTCAAGAATGTAAAGCTTTGTGTATAAACAATGAAATTAGTTTGCGCAAGCATACATAATATGTATTATTATTTTTAATATTAAAAAATATAGCAAAAAATTGAAATTGGATGTCGAAAAACGTGAAAAAGCATACTCCACATAATTTTAACCGCAAAACATTTGGGATATCCCAGACGCGGATGAATCAAACCGTATCCACTGTAATTTAATACAATCAAAATAAAGCTCTAACTCAACGGAATAAAATATATTGTCGCAAAATTTATTACAACCTAAACTAACACATCCAACCGCATTTTCTACATTGAAAAATAAAGTTTATGATTCTTAAAACAAAGTTTAATTCACCTTGTTACATTATCTATGTGCAAATTATTGTTCTGTTTGTGAGTTGACGTGCGATTTTAAGCCTTGTGTAAATATTATAAAGTCTAATTTAGATGTTATACGAATGCGGATTTTAAGAAGTTTATGCAATTGTTATGTATTGTTATATAAGATAGTTTGTTAGTCCGTGGGTCATTCTTACTTGAAACTTACAGTGCATTGACGTGAACTAGATATAGTGCAGTTAAGGTAAGTTGATTGTTAATTAACAAATTTAGGTTAGCAATAAACGATTGTATAGCCCTTATTCTGATAGATAAACCATCATTAATACATTGATATAACACACTCTCACTTACACCCTTATTGAAAGCTTTATATTAAACTTTACGTAATTGATGTTTAATTATTGATGAAGCCTTTAAAAATATATTCCAGTCATAAAACCAAGTTACGGCATATATAATTGTAATTGTTTTAAATTAAAACATAATACATGTAAAATAGATTCTTATGTAAAAAAAGCTGTCTGTCTGTTGTCGCGTTTCGTAATTCACCTATGATTTCGAATTAAATGATTCAATGACGTTACCTGTTAAAATCCCTTGTGTAAGCGTTATCAACAAAAGACGAGAAAGCATTAGAAAGTGCCTGTACTAAATACTAATGTAGGTACTAGTTCCATTAGTCCCAATCCACAGCTTGCAAATCCAAATATACGAGTATTTACAACTAAGCAAGTTAACATAAAAAATAATACGAACAAATTGATAAAGTTATACGCTCTATAGTTGATATGATATATTTCAAACAGTCGCGTTCACAAGCCTCAATCAGAAAGCTTTCCTTGTATTGTCAGTTGTGACCCAAATAAAACGTTACACAATATTATTATGTCCTAAACTGTCCCACTTTCAGAAGGATATAAGTAAAAGTTGAGTAATTTGTATCGCGTAATGGTCATAAATTAAATTATAATATATATAATATAAAGAAAACATTTGATGCCAGACCTTATAATATTGAATTGACAACTAGCGTCAAAACTTGAGTTGAAATGATGAATTTGAGGTTATCTACCGAACTTACGGTCCACAGTTTTTTTGTCTATTTTTAATTAACTTAACTGTGACTGAAATTAGAACCATATTAAATAATTCTAATTTATAATCGATAATATTAAATGTTACCCTTATTGGAAGCAACCAGCCATATTATGTGACAATAAAATTGAAAACCATTATAAACGTTTACTCAACCAGATAATAATTAGCCTAGCGCTGAGCACGATTAATCAAATATAAAAAAACTCTAAAAGTTATCGAAACCTTAGCGTGAAACTCCCAATCGGTCGGTGAATAGACTCTTTTCTGGCTCTTTGATTCCACCTTCTGTCAAGGCGTCAACGATCTATATTAGCCAAAACAAAAAGAGATATTATGTTATATAATATTTTCTTCAACAATACAAATATGTATGCGGAATGAAAGATACGCAGTCAAAAGAATTGTTTGAATTGCGATTCCCAATTTGGAAATGAGCTCTGTTACATATCGAAATAGTTCTAGGAAACAAGATGTAGCTTTCTTTAAATGTATGTATTTATTGATAAATACCGCGTTTGTTCACTTATTCTAAAATAATCGAATTAATGCAGATGTATATATATATTATATAATATACATTTCCTAATTATTATAATTTCGTCGTTCAAGAAAATAATTAGCAATACGTGTTCAAGTTGAGCATGTTATTTAAATATTATATAATGCAATAAATATACGGTCAGTTAACATATATTAACATACATAAAATACATTTTATATATTTATTACACCTAGGGCCCATTTAAAGGAATCGGACAATCCATTATTTAATCGTTATTACTATATTTTCTTTTGTCTTATTGGTTAGGCTCAAATTACTTTAATTATTGCTCATATAATGTATCTTGAGATTGTTGTATACCTAATGTACATCGTATATTTATCGCTATGTATAACGCTGTATATAACAAGCAGTGTTATCCTATTGATCAATCACAATATTTTTATTATTAATCACATCTTATTTTAGTTGTTTTTATATTTATATTTTAGTCAAATTTATCATTTCACGAATAACACAAAGTTTCAAGTATCGACACTTGATCTCCGAACTGTGATCACTTGAACTCGATTTTTGCAAGTGAATTATTCACGGTTTGGTTGTGATGTAAAAATATACAAAAAAACATTTTATTGTCTATGAAATGCAAGACTTTCGTGCCTCACGTATTAATGTTCTATGTATAGAATTAAAGCAAAAGCTATCAAAAGGAAATATTAATATTAGACTCCCGCGTTACAAAATTATTTGGTCTTTAAGCGCTCGCTTATTAACATGTTCCTTCATGTGTGATGTATTTAATTTTAGGTGTTCATTAAAACCCTCTAATTGCCATATTGAGTTGAGTTAAGCGAGTGCGGTAATATAAATAATACAATTCATTGAATAGAGGCACAATTTGTTTACTCACATAAAGGTGTATAAAGTACATCTATGTTTTTAAGATTAATATTGTTCTTACATATATTTTTTTCTTAAATTATATAAGTAGTAATTATGACTAAGATTTTTGTAGGGCCTTAACAGGGCAAGGAACAATTGAGGATAGTCCATTACAGTTATTAATCACCATGACAATAAATCATGGAACATGGAATATAATGAATGGATGGAAATAGAATATACATTACACTCCCACAAATATTTTTTTGTTTTATTTTGCAGGCGCCACGGATATTTAGTTTTAGTTTTACATATTTAAGTGATTTGAGCGAGAACACACTGTGATCTTGTTAACTTAATCTAATCCAGAACGTTGATCTTGGTTACGTATAGTTTCATGTGTAATCAAATTATATTGCACATATACAAGTTATATTGTGTATACTATGTTTTTAACTACAGTATAAACTCCATGTAACGTCGAAAGCTTTAGTTAGTTTAGCTTGTATTCCATACATTACATTTTCTATTTAAGCCATAACATGTACAGTCCCTTCAGTGTCGTTATATAGAGTTTACACTGGTATTTTCACCGGAAAAAAAAAATTGTTCGCAGTTAGGACATTCGTAAATATGTCTCTAATTGTGTATTCCGATCATGCATTGTACTGACCGTTACTCTGTTAGACAAAGAATATTAACACAGATATTATTTAGTGTCCGTTTGATGACTCTGTGTTATATATTACCATTTATTTTTTTAATCGTTCTGTGCCCAATATGAAGGATTCTTGTCCATTCACCACGCAAGAGCCGATTGCTCCAGAGGTCGATGTAATAATGTTGTAAATTTATTTATTATAAATAATTTATTTATTATTATAATTAATTTACTTTACTACATAAATAAATAATAAAGATATTTAAGAAGCACCTTGCGCCAAATATAATTCTGGACATTTTCGCGCTGTATCGTGATGCTTATGCCCTGAGTGGGAAAAATGCCAGCTCTTGGGTCACCAGTACTACTGTTTAAATTATTTTGCTTTAAAGAAATGTTAAATATAAAAAATAACACTTCTAGAATTCTATAACACCCTCTTTTATAAACAAAAAATCAAGCAAGCTAAATTTTTTGCCTGCTTCTTCTCAGCTAGGTCGTGTACGAACAGGCGTAGTCATTAAGATTTAAGACCTATATATCTTACTGACCAAGTTCTTACATACAAGTGTATTGTTCCTTCTTGCTCTGACTGAAACCCAACTTTTAAAAGTATATTTATATTTTACTTCTAAATAAATAACAGATTACTTTATTCCTGAAACCTCTTAGTTTGATAGATTGAAACAAAGACTTACGTACGACGCATTATTTTTTAAATAACCCAAAAAAGAAGGATTAAGCTTTTTGGTTGATTGAGGTAAATATTAACATTTCCTAGAAAACAATTAAGAAATTAAAGATGTATTCATTAAATTCACCGACTTAAGATTATTATTTAAGACAAAGAAAGGAAGTATTTCATTTTCAGGAAAGTAACAATCTTTTGAATTTGTGCCTGGTGTCACTTTCCATTAATTTCGCATTTATTTCACTAAAATTAAAGTCTGCTTATACCCATAAAAATCACTTTACACAATTTCTTACATAGGTATACTTGTATACCCTATAAAATTTGTCATATCTATGTCTTTAATCTATGACTCTTTTCAAATCGGCACTCACGCACAGTGGCTTAAGATCATGCCTCTCGCTTGCACGCCGTAGCCCACTTGTTTAAGTAATATAGTTTCAAACGTATTTTCTTTTAAGTGCTAGAAAAAAAAACAATTGAAGTGTTAACCTAACAATGTTAAGAACAACAATTATCTTTATGAAATTCGGTAAATATATATAATATAATTATTTTATTTCAATTCTTTTACAAAGAATCGGTTTTACTCTAAAAATTAGTCTAATGAACATGTAAGTATAAAAATATTTCTGGCATGACGCGTTTTAATTGACATGTTATTGTTCTCACTGTTATAAGTAGGGGTTTTCAATCTCTGACGACATCTTTATAAACTGCAAATTTTATTTTTAATGTTTATTGAAAAACCTTATTAACTTACCAAGAGATATACTATCATAGCTGTAAACAATAAAAGGTAATACAACTTGTATGGTCGTTATTCTAAACGACATTAAAATCCCCCTTTATGCAAACGAAGATCCCCAAAAGCTTTTAAGTGAAGTTTTACTTGATTACAGTCAAATTTTCCTTTTAAACCAGAATAAAAGGTATCGCAAATTGTTCATCAATACACAAAGGTGTCTAACGAAATAAAATCAAATGTGTGTGCGGGATTTTCAATTCTATTCACATACAAATACACGACAGAATTGTATAATATATATACACAAGAATAAATCTTACTTCATTTACATAATGACACACTTAATAACATTGTGATAAGGTTCAAATTGTAATTCGATTTTAACACGCGAAAGTGATTCGTTTATAACGTTTGAGTAAAAGTAGAAAACATCGGTTCTAAAGGAAATATTAACGTTTGTAGAAGGCACGTAATAAATGGAAAAATTTGAAATTTTTTTAGGGTTCTGTGGTCTTTGCAAATATGAAGTAATATTTTCTTAGAAACAGTTGGTGGATAGTAGTAACAATGTTTTAATATACACAGTATTAAACAGTCATATATAATTTTCTTTATTAAATAAAGAAAGGGAAATTATAGGATATTAAGGCTTATATATTTATTATAGGCCTTAAACGTAGCATCCCAAAGTAATGTTAAAATAAGTAAATTTATTATTGACATAGCTAAATGTGTCTTGAACCAAACTCTTATCTTGAGTCAGTTAAAATTATAAACACGCTTTTATATGAGGGTTTTTCTATTTTATTTTAAATTAGGTATACTATATTTCTTATTATCTCATATTTGTATTTTTAATGTAACAGGTAGCAAGAAAAACAAAAGATGCTGAACCGGGCGAGATGGCTGATGTTAGTGATAGCAGCACTGACGCTGCAATCACGGGGAGAGGGTGGAATTAGATTGCCTGACCAACCTCCACAGGAGGAGGGAAGGTCATTGAACTTTAATGACAACGGACGATCGGTTAGTACGATTTAGGGACGTACAAAATACTTGTAATAATAATATTATTTATTTATCTTGTACAAAATATCGCCACATTATTTGATAGTCCAATAGTAAATGGCTTTTATTTTGTCATTAATTTAAATATATAACTTAAAATAAAAACGTAAAAAAAATATTTATAAAGCTCCTTGGAAAAATATGTTATGCTGTGTAACCCTGGAGAAAATTAACTTTGCCCAATATACCAGCTAACATGGTGATTGTTAAATCATTCTGGTGAATATACGCTTCGTAATAAGTAAATTTGATATGGTATAAATTTATCTTGGCAAAATTAAATTTTGTATAAGCTGGTTAATCTTACCCATAAATTATCATCAAACCACAAGAATGTTAATATAAAAGTACATACATCACACGCGTTCTCGCATCTCATATTTATTAATACAAATTTTGATCGCACAGCTTTTTTAATAACGTTATATGATTATGTTGAAAATTAATTTCCTATGCTTTCTTCCCGGGAAATTAATAATTAGGAAAATGCTGAGTGCAATGTATATTGTAATCTTTCTTTTATATGTATTATAAATAAATTCTTTAGAAATGACATCTAACAGAAAGAAAGAGGAGAAACAAAAATCCTCAATAATTATTACCATTTTGTTGACCATGAGGGTACATCGTAAATTAGCGTTCTAACTGACATAAAAAAAGAACTTATTAGTTTCTTAAATGAAATCGATTTAGAATTGGAATATTATTATTATAGTGCGTGCTTTTTTAATAGATTTGATAACTGCTTATTAAATTCTTACAGCCACAAGCACAAGGCCGTGGGCTTTTGGACTGGATCGGCCTCGGTGAAGACCAGGACCCTTATATTCAAAAGGCGACGCAGCAATGTATTAGCGGTGATCTTGCTGACTGTTTCAAGGCCCAAGCGTTAAAATCATTCGATGACTTCTTTGATAAACAAGCTTACCAGTAAGTATATGAGAATATTTATTTTATTTAATTTACAGTTTGTTGCACAAATTTATTAATTGTTAGTATATCTGCGACGGCGGCCATATCGCTAATAAACATTTGTCACGGCTGAGCTAAGCTCGCCAACCAGCCCGAGCTGAGCTGTAAAGGCCTCCTGGCCAACAGCGAGATCCCCCTCCAAAAAAAAATCGCTAATAAGCGATCTCTTCCAGACATTAAAGACTAGTATTAAATTTTGATAGGTATATTACTTAATAACACCAGTAAAACAAGGAAAGATAACTTCAAAATTAAATTAAAAAATTTAAATTTAAGAACAAAAGATACTACCATACAAATATTGTTATCTGATGAAAGGTTTGATAATTATCGTTACGTAGATATTATATGAGTTTTATATACTTGGCAGGGGTTAAACTAAGAAACTATTTTATAAACATCAAGTATTCTTCGGAAGTCTTCGGAATACGAAAGTTCCGATATTCCTCAAACTCAACACGATGGAATTTTGTACCAGCGGTCGAGACTCACTACACAGTTACTAAGCCCGTAATAACTTTAGGCGGTCAACTTAATCGAGTACATTTCTGTAATGTTAACCTCTTAATTGATAATCCTAATACAAGGGATACTTCTAATGTGATTTTAAGCCGTTTGTACCTCGTTAAAGTACGTTCACTCAATAATTAATATAATCTGTGATCAGCAAAAGGGTAACTTAATTATACTTTGATTACTGATTAACCCATATACACTGTGTTGTCCATTAAATTATAGTACATAGTATATAAACAACCAACAATTCATAACCTCAGTACAGGTTGTATATAAAGCTGATTTAAACATCGATATTTTTTAATTTCCCCAACATTTCGTCGACTAGTGATGGCCGGCCATAAACGTAATTTATAATTCTATAATTTTTATTATATAGTTTTAATTGTTTAGTTTAGTTCTTAAGTTATTGTTATACATGTATATGCACCTTTTTGTTTTTTGTTTTGTATTTGTCCGTCATGTGTAATGTTTAGGTACATATTTAAAAAAAAAGTTACAACTAATTATAGATGCATACGTAAAATCCTTTTGTAGATTCAAAACTTACTCCGCTGAAATAACGAGAAATGGTAACGGCGTCGATCTGATATTTAAATTTTGTTATTAAGAAGCTTAAATGATTGTATGAACCAATAAAATACATATATTTCTTTCATCTATAGGTTGTCAGATAATGCAGTCTTAGTAAAAGTGGAGTCACAGGCACGAGCGCTCGCTCACGAGCCCACTGAATTCGGTTCCCAGCCTCGTAGCGACGACTCCGACTGGGACGGGCTTGTTAAATATGGATTAAGGAAAATTGAAAGGTATATAGCAATGATTAGAATAGAGACATATTAAATTATAAGATTTAAAGAAACATTTTACCTCTCTTACATTTATTTTTATAATACTTAATATGTGTGTAAATACATTCAAATTGGCCCGTTAATTAAAAGGTTGCCCATCCCTGATATAGCCTATATCATATCTGATTACTGTACCTGCAATTTATGATTTAACATTAATATTTAATTGAAAGAAGGTACTCTGTTACTTATGAACCATTAATTTAAGGTACAGAACCACTATGCTAAAAGATTTAACTTACAAAACATATTGAAATAATACGTCAAGTCAATTACGGTAATTTTAAGAGAAGGGCTTGAAAGTGATTAAACTAGTTTTCTTCTTTTAGATTTCTACGCTCATCGGCTTTGGAAATGCATCTTGACAATGAAGTGACATCTGGCGGTGTAATTGCGCCGCGTTTCATTGACGAGATTGCCGACGAAGTTGACATTATTGAAGATAAAAAAGCACCTCCATTCCGTAAGCATGCTTCTAGATTTGTCATATGGTTAGATTTAAATTTAATAGGCACAAAACAATGGTGCCAACGTTAAAGAGGTATTAAGAGACTTTTATGGGGTGCACGTGCACAGGCGCTTATTAAAGAATTAAGAAGGCGCCTGGTAGTCAGTACCGGTGATCCAAGAGCTGGTGCTTTCCTTGCTCAGCGCATAAGCATCGCGATACAGCGAGGAAATGCCGCCAGCATTGTGGGTATTCTGCCAAAGGGACCAAACTTTTTAAATTTGTTTTAGTTTTATTTTAAGTTACTTATATTAGTTAGGTTAATATTAATATATTATGTGTATAACTATTAATTATTATGAGATTGCTTTTTTTATACCGAACGTACCAAAATTTTTAACTAGAGTTAAGACACTCGCGTGAGATTATTTCACATTAGATTGTATTTATACTATTTATACTATATATAATAGTAATAAGGGAAAGTTGTCTTTAGTACTGTATTTTATGTAAAAACATGGTAAATTAAAATAATTTGATTACAGGTCGCCATAATCTAAAGAAGCTTATCATACCAATGCTGTTGATCTTGAAGCTTTTCAAGCTGAAGCTACTTCTCTTCTTACCCCTCATCTTGGGTCTTGCCAGCTTCAAGAAATTCCTTGGTTTCATGGCCCTCATAATACCAGGTTAACTTTTATTTCAAACAACGCTAAGTAAATTTTAACGAAATTAATTAAAATATTTGCTTCAATTACAAATTTCCAATATCAAATTAAGTGGTTTAAATATCGAAATGGCAACTATTTTAATTAGTAACGACTTTTAAATAACATTTCAAATTCTAGGTGTTATCGGTTACTTTAAGTTCTGCAAGCCGAATCTAACCTCGCCGTTCTCGTCAAACCATTTCTCGGCACCTCAGTACTCTCCAGCTGGTATTGGCCTTGGACCATACAGAGAACCACAGTACAGTCATTATGATACCTATGTAAGTCCTACCATACATATGTTAGTTATAATTTATTTATGACCCAAGATATAATACTGAAGTTTTAAAGACAATAGAAGGGGCATATTCATACAATATTTAACCAGCACTTCATGCGTGCAAAAGTTGTATTTGGAAATTATTCATGTATAATTAAAGTTTCCAAAAACATATTGAACCAAACTTAATATAACAATATATGTTACTATTTGGTGTATATAATAACTGAAATTTCAGGCTGGTCACAAATATGGTCAATCAGGCGGGGTACTGTTCCGCGAACACGAGAGCAATCCACAAGATTTGGCTTACCAAGGATGGGAGTACAGGAACAAAAAGGGATCAGATGACATTAAAGCTGAAGAAGCATAATTTGTAATTTAATACAATGTTCTCCACATGCAATCCGTACTGCTTAAATTAAGTAACCAAGGCAACCATATTTAACGGTAATATGGTTGCCTTGGTTACCATATCTTTATGCTGAACTTAAAAACACATTAAAAATAATGTATTAATGTAAATTTGTGTGTCTATCCTGCATTTATGCTGCAAGAGAAAACTTATTGTTATGAATTGAAATAAGTATAATCAATTTCAAACTTTTAAATTTACATAGACTCTGCCTACTTGAGACATCTTCCAGACACAACATATTACATAATTATCTAACTGCGTATAACTCTAGACTGCCTTGACGATCTTAATTTCATTATTGTATCGATATTAATTAGAAACGTTTATAAAAGAAACGTTTTATTGTACTGAATGGTACGAATGTGTAAACTTTATAAGTTTTGTAAATAAAATTTAATTATTAAGGTGTTTAAAATAACTTATGATTTTATATAAATAAATATGTGTACGTCTATTTGTTTCTTTTATATTTTAATTTTGTCACAAATAATGGATATTCTAACGGTCACAAATGAGGATGGCAAAAATGGGTAAGAATGAGGCCCATATTTATGCGGCCCGCATTTCTAAAAAATAATTAATCTTATTAATTTAACTTATCTAATGTTTATTATTAAATATTTTACCAAACATTCTGTATATGCGCCTTAACAATGCTGTAGTCCTTATCACTACCTACAAATTCTATTTCATCTAAGTCTTTCAAAATTATTATATCATCTCTATCCGCGGCCCTTTTGCTCCTAGCTTTTGAATGGTCTCCAATATTTTCCGTGCGTCTTTTGTTTCTTCTCGCCTTCTGTAGTTTATGAAACGGCATATACCTTAAGAGTTTGGAGTTTTTTCTCGAACGTTTTCTTGAATTTGCTTCTGTGGTCTGTACATCATTTATCCTGGAATAAATACTGGGTTTATTATTTGTTGTTTGTGTCGGTGTGTATGTGACTGGTAGTACGTAGATTCTCTTATGTTTCACGTTATTTTTCTTTATTATCTTCTGTATTGTACGTTTTGGTGATTTTTTCGTTTTTAATTTACGTTTCTCTTCGTGAATTGCACTCGGTACTCGCAGCAAATTATCGGATTTATCGAAAAATGTGCGGTTGAATGTTACCTGGAATAGAATAGGTAAAATAAATTTATTTTACAAAAGCCTTAACAAAGCGATATATTATATACCTTTGTATGAGCAATATATATATCAAAGATTACTAAATTGTGTGTAAACTAATAATAATGTTACACTAGACAAATTGATTAATTTAACCAAAACTAAAATAATAAATCAAAACACAAAACTAAAACAAATTTAAAAAGTTTGGTCCCTGTGGCAGAATACCCACAATGCTGGCGGCATTTCCTCGCTGTATCGCGATGCTTATACGCTGAGCAAGGTAACCACCAGCTCTTGGATCACCGGTACAAAGTAAATATAAAATAAATAATAAATTAATTATACATAAAAAATAAGGTTTGTTATTATTTTGACTTAATGTAGGTTATAAATGTTATTGAATTGAATATAATTGAAAAGTACTCTGGCAGAAGATTGTTAATCTTATTTCATAATTGAATATCCTTGTATATAACGAAGAATAATCTCCTGTTTTATTTAATCAACTAAGGCAAATTCCTCATAACTAAATACCTCCGTATTGGAATTCTAAATGAAATATGACAAATTTTACCTAATTGTAATACTCAAGTTTACCTTTTTGAAAAGGAATGAAAATGTATCTCGCTCATTTTCAATTTTTAAACGAATTAATCATATATTGTTGTTAACAGCAAACTAATTAAAGTATTTTAGAAATATTATTTTATGAAAGAGCTTTGAAGCTCGTAGCTTATGCAACATAATAAAATGTATTCAAGCTAATGAATTTATAGTGAAAATTCTTTAAAGTTTAGATGAAACACTAGGGAGAACCACAATGTAAACAACATCCATAATCTTGTCCTAAAATGTATTCGTCTTACTAAATAGCATGTGGTTTTGTACACTGCTGAGCATTTTTTCATGCTTAAACATAAAGATAGATTTATCGAATAGTACAATTGAAAAAGCGTTTACATATAGATGTTTTATTACAATTAGACGCATGGTTTATACGTCTGTGAATATAGTAGTTGAGAGATTATAACTTTGTGAAATTTGAAAAAAAAATTAGAATAATTACATAGTATAAACCGGGAAATAACATTATGAAACATCTTTGTAGAGTTAAAAGTACGTAACGATAATTACTTCTTAATTGAAAAAAAAGCCTCTAGCGGTTACGCCGGCATTTCCATACAAACTTTATAACACTTAGCACACTGATGACATGAAAATAACTAACAAAATTTACAATATTTATGTCAAAATATCTCAATAGTTATTTCTTTTACTTAAGAAGTGTTACATTTAAGCGTTACGCTTTTTTGTACCACTATTGTACATTGTCGCTTTCAAATTAGTTGTGCATACTTGCATGGTGAGAAGAGCGGAAATTAAAGGATACACGTCTCATCACGTTTACAGCCTGCTACATTCCTTTGAGAGTTATAATCATTTTACAATTTTAATTCCATTATAAAATGTTGGAACTGTGTATTAGTTTAAGTTTTATATAAGACAAATTATATCAGGAGAATTACATACTTTTTTTATACTTAAGAAAGGTATATTTTATATCTAAGATTACGTAACATTTTTCGGTACGGTACGTAATAATAAGTATTTATCGGTTAGTACTTTTAACTCTACATAGATGTTTTAAAATATTTTTGCCCGGTTGTTACTATGTAATTATTCTTATTTTTTTTTTTCAAATTTCACATAGTTATTACCTCTCAACTACTATATTCACAGACGCTTAAACTATCCGTCTAATTGTATTTAAACACCTATATGTAAACGCTTTTTTAACCTCGTGATTCAATTAACGCGATTAAATTGTACTATTCGATGGCCTTTCGTTATGTTTAAGCATAAAAAAGCAAAAAAATGCTTAGCAGTGTACACTTTATCTTTGAAAAACAATGTACAAAAACCAGAGTACGGTATTCACATTGTTTTTCAAAGATAAAGTGTATTGACGCATGACTAACCCTAATTCTATCTAAAATCCGATTCTAAGGTTGTTAATCGCACTAAAGACTAAATTTTCATTTAGCAGTATAGACAGGAAATTATCTGTTCTGCCCTATAAGCATCTAGACCTGAAGATCAAAGCTAGATATTTTAATTTAAAGACGAATTTTCATTAAAGAAAATTCTTAACACCCACTCATCTTCGGTGACTTCAAAGCTTACCGTATTAAATTTAGATGAAACATTAGAACCTCCATTGATTTTTTCATTCAAAACTGTTGTATCCTAAAATATATTTAAAGAGTAAGTTGTTACCATAAAACTAAAATAAAACTTAAATTTATTATTAATTTTTAGCAGATTCGGTTCTAAATTTGATTAGTAACCTCAATATAATATTTATCATATTCACCTGTGCAAACGATATACAAATAAAATTGAAAATTAACAACGTGTGTATCATTTTTCCGACTGAGTGAAAATCCGATACGGGTTTTCAGTTCTATAATACACCATTGTTTGATTCGTTGTTTAAAAAAAATCTAAATACGCTTCAATGCGTTAAGTGTTTGATATTTTTTCAACAACAGTAACAAATTATATAATTTTAATTTAAACTGATTTACCGCCTATAAAACAAATAACGCATACATTAATTGTACTATTTTTACAAGAGCTGTTTACATAATAGCCTAAATGTCCAATTAAATTGGACCAAATTAAGTCACAAAGAGTGATAATCATAAATTCTATATTCTTTTAACGATGACTTCTGTCAAAAAAGCTGAGTGTGCAAAAATAGCCTTCTGTTCTTAAATAAATATTGCGTCCTGTTTGTCTATACTTTTTAGTTAGTTTGAACGTGATGTCAGGAATGTTTTGTAGGAATTTCGTTAGGAGCCGTTTATCTTAATAATGCAAAACCACGCTTAGCGTTAAGAATTCGCACCATACAAATACAAGAACATATTACGAAAATGTTGAAAATATACTAGAGATTTTCATAACCACTGTCGTAAAAACATGCTGATAAGATTTCAGTTTTTATATCCGAGATATAATAACATGTTTCTATACAAAGTAAATAAAATGAGTTTTTTTATAGAAATATGTTACTTACACTGTACAAAACTAAAATACACACAGTTTACTGAATTTTTTTTTATTTTATTATATCTGTCCCCAGACATCTTATGTGTTAAATACATTTAAAACAATAAACTTATGAGATAATAAAATAAGGTTTACACATAAAACAATTAAAAGGGAACTTGAAACATTATAGAATAACAAAATATAATATACATAATAATACGAACAAGATACGACATACATGTGACCACTACCAAGATTCAAAGGTTTGTTTTATTTTTAGTTCTGTCGCCCATTGACACCTGCAACGCCAGGGGGCTTCCAGATGGGTTGCCTTTAATGAAGGTGTACGCGGGAGCGGTACGAACAATAATAAAACTTTATTGGGACAATAAAAAGAAAATACGATGATTTGAAATTATATGCAAGAATAAGTTACTTATTTTGATGTTGTTTTTGAAGTGCTACACAAACAAACACAGTACGAGCAAGAGATGAAACAATTTTAAGCCATCTATTCGAATATAATTTGATTTTAGTACCAAGTCAAATATTTTTATTACGACCAAAAATTTATACCAATATTTTTGTAAAAGAAATTTATTTACATTAAGAAAATATGATTAAATTTGGAGCTAACACGTTTTGCTTTTCAACCCTCGCTAACGTCTGCTGTCACTTGAAGCGATAACGTAATTAAAAATATATTGTTACATTTTTTTTATTGGTACATAATATAACAAAGTAACTGTATTGATTTGATATTAACTGATTACTAGAAATAATAAAATGTTCACTTCATAAATATGAAAACGAAACATTATAATATACACAAAACAAAAACTTACCACATCAACAATAGCATACACAATCAAACTTTTAATTGTAAACATTCTGAGAAACAATTGAATAGCAAGGATTTAACACAAAATCCATTCCGTTTTCATTTATATAACACGATAATGTTAAATTTTAATCTAACCATATATATTTTAATAATTTGGCATTACGCATACGGAAATAACAAGGTAGAGTACATTAAAATAACTAAATTATATATTGAATAAATTCAAAAATTCTTTACACAATTAAGTCGTAACCCCTTACTTTAAATGTGTCAACTTCATTTAATAGAAAAAATGTTGAAAGTTTAGGTTGTAACTAGTACTTTGAATACCAGTAACTTGGATAACTAACTAATTTTAATTTAATTCTTTACTTATACAGGTATATATATAACTATATCGTAAACCTAAGTCAATAAAGTGTTTGTTGTTATAAACAAATATCGGAATAAATTGGAGTTTCTTTATTTAGATTTATTCAAGCTTTTAGAATACTGCGCTTCCTCTACTGAGCTTCCTCTGCTGCGGCTGCCACGCTAATTGATGGTTGTTCTATTGCGGAAAAAGACAGTCAAACTCGACAGCAGTATTTATGCTATTACCACAGTGTTCATTAGGATGCAGTCGCAGGTCTGAGATTGTTCTTTTACTTCTTAAAAGAACAATTTCGATCTTAAAACAATTGTAATGCTAAAATGTCTTTTATAGTCCTCTCGTATAAAATAAAATTCTTAAAAAAAGCCTATTAATAATGGCTTTTATATATTTTTGAAATTCCATTGAATAGATGTCGTAAAAATATTATTTATGCACGGGTTATAAAATCAGTTTCAGGTTAACGGCTCTCAAGCATTTATTGCGGCTTTAAAAAATAATGCACTACTTATGCGTGTGAGTACTTCTTGTATCTGCGGTTTATATAGACGAGATTTACTGTATTTTTATTATGATATCATATTCAAACGCTCGTTTGGAAGTCATCTCTGCCAAGCCATTTAGGAGTATTGTTTTGTTCAGTGATTGGGAAAATGAATTGAGACAGGTATATAAATGTATCTGTGGATCGCATGAAGAGCGTGTAATTCTCTCAGAGTTACATTATAGTTTTGTTTAACTATACTATATTTATATTTAAGTGTAACCTTGTTGCTTGAAATAAAAAAATTTAAAAAAATCTTATAGAAATAAGTCAAAGGAATTTCTCGTTTGGTAATGTCCTAAATACTGTAAAACTAATTATAAATAATAATCATTTAATATTTATAAAATTAGTATTTTCTCTAGTGGAAAAACTGGCGAAACTCGCTTTCAAACAACACTTGTAAATTTTATTATGAATCATAATGTTACGGTTAGGGTTGAAATAACATTTCCACGAGAAATTTCCTCATGAAATAATATCTAATAGAGATTTACATTATCAGTGAAGGTAGTTCTTTCTCTATATTTTAATTGCTGGTACTTTTTGTCTTTTGTATCTCTTGCCATAAATATATTTATCCCTGTCCAATATATATTTTAATAACAGAGAGACCGAATTGCTTTAAAATATCGTAATTTTCTAAAGGATACATTAATTTTGTTACGATTGTAATGAATACCAAATAATATATTTGTACCCTCATTTATTTAACTGAGAATCAAACTTTATAATTGCCTAAATTTTCAGAGATCTAGACACGTACGTCACATTGAAACACCAACTGAGTCAAATGTCTCTCATATTCTAAATACAATTGCAAAAAACTATCCACTTTTAAAGAAAACCGGCACAAGACAATCAATCGAGAAGATAAAATAACAGATTAGAACGAAATTGAGACAATATGTGCACAGAAGGAAGAATATAAAAAGAAAAAAAAGTAACACAAAAATAAAATATTTTTAATGGTATTTAATTAATAATAAAAGCCTTATTAATATTTATAATAATTCATAGTTATTGTATCACAAGTGTCCGCCTGCCAAATGGCACACAAGCTTAGAGCTGGTTCGTATGAAAATAAAAATGGCTAAAAATTATATCAGTAAGTACTTGTTCACGGCTTAACAAGCATAAAATATATCAATACGTACCAAAAAATATTGTTACCATTTGTTTTTTCTTTATACCATACAATTGTAGAACAATTGTGACATTAAATTGATAGCATATATCTCGAATATGTTAAAGAAGGCTGTAGACAAGACGCCTAATGGCTATAATAAAATTATTGCCAACGTTCACATAAATTTTGTGCGGTGTTACGTTGTCATTTCTTTTATGTTGTGAAATGAATGTATATTGTTATCATTTACATTTCTGCTTGATAATATTTGAAAAATGTACACCGGATCCCTTTTTAATATATTTTATTTTAAATACCCGTAATTGTATTAATATGGGACACATTTCATACCGTTAAGTGCTAACACAACTGTTAAACCACGTATACATATATACTTAAAATACTGAATACATATAATAACCCAGAGGTCAAATATTCATCATAGCGATTTAGGCTTTAAATAATTAAATTGTGATTGAAAATATTCCTTATACATTTAGCGCTAAAAATTCCAAATGTTTCAAGCGTCACAAGGTTCGCGTTCGATCCGGCTAAAGACCAATGGTTTTATCCCATTGTCCCATTAAAACTGGCTTCTACTTTAAATGCAAACGTCACGACTTATACCCAAGAATCGATTGAATCTAAGAATTGACCAAGTATTGATATAAATAAATTAGATATCAAAGTAACCCCATGCTTTTGAAACAAGTCGGGCCATACCCACTAAAACCACCTCGGGTGGACCTACAAGACCGCAATGAAAAAGGGGGGGATAATAATATTGGGGCTATGTGACAAATCATTCATTCATTTTAATATGCACAATAATATCCATCGGTTTTCCCTTCGGAGCCTCTCTTGATTTTGACGATGAATCATCGCGAACTTTCACAAATCTCCTCGCAATTTTTTCCTTCTCGCTTTTCCGCTTTGCGTTGGCTTCTCTGCGGCCATGTTTTTGGGGTTTCTTTTTTGTTTTCTTTTTCCGCTTGTTACGCCGCGGTCTAGTTACTCGAAATTCGGCTCTGTCGAACTCGTAATAGACAGGCTTGATTGTCGTTCCGTAATGATTCTGTGGAAAATTCCAGTTCCCATTTATTTATACATTATACACATACAAAAATCGCTAACAATGAAAATATATATATAAAAAATAACTAAACTATACACACAAAATACACATCGGAAGACTATTTTTGAAAGAAGGATTTTGTAGAATATAAATATACGCGTGTATTTTTTATTAGATACATGGATTGTTTAGCAAAGTGGTTAAACGTGGTGACATAACCATGAGGTACGCCCGTTCGATTTTAGACCGTTGAGAACACATATGAAGTTACATGAACACTTATCATGTGACGCATGCATGTGTTAAGCTCCGAAAAGTTTATTGAAACAGACACAAAAATATGTGCGTATATTGTTACAAATATTCTGTATAATAAAAATAGAATATTGGAAACTTAAATTACCTTCATTTCACTCTCAAGACTCGTAAACATTTTGTCCACGGGTCCAAACGCGTGCGAACATTCAACCTAATCATGAAAAATATTGATAATTAATAAATGATATTAGAATTATTCGAATTTAATCCAGTTTTTCTGATGGTCGAAAAAAAAATATTTGCGCGTTACAAATGAATTTCAATTACCTTATTTTGATTTTGCAACTGTAAAACAAACAAAAAGCAAAATATACATTCATACAACATCACGGTTCAGCTAAATTATAACGAATGAACTTTGCAAACACTAAAACATTGTTTGTTTTCAGAAAATTGTTTAGAAACAAAGGCACCAACTTTTTTCAATTTGAAGCTATCGGTGCATGTGCTTGCATCAATAGATTTGTATGTGGCAAACGAATAAACTTGAGGAAAGTTTCTTTACTTTAAAAGAGAATTTCGTACTATAATACCTACATGTTTTAAGAGTGAGAATTACCTTTTTTCTCGAGGTGAAAATGCATTTCCGCATTCCCAGGTCCCAAAGGAGATGGGATTTGTGGGACTCGGGACTCAACCTACGCTGGTGTCTCTACTTTTTAGAGACGATGTGGACCATACCCACTAAACCAACTTGGGTAGTCAAGGGCCCTTTCAATGCGGCAATATTGTATTTAAGCAAACAAATTGAAATGTAATATTGTAATACATTCATGTAAATCAAAGATTTAACCAAAGATTCATAGAACAATAGAATTCAAATTTAAAAAGAATTAAGCAAGTCACATTATAACCTAATCTCTTTGTAATTCGTTGAGACAATGGTTCTTTTATCTTTGAAAAACATCAAAATACTACTTCGACCCTTAACGTCATCACAAAAATATGTGAGTGAAAAACAATATAGATTGAAGAGCGATATCCAACTTTTGAAGCACAACAATGAAGATGACTTGTCATACTTGTCAAATACAATAAAGCATTTGCACACGGAGAGAGGAATAAATAAAATAAAGTCAATGAAAATCATAATACAGGCAAAACAACAATAACAAACAAATTATTACTGTTTTTATGGTTTGCTATTGCAACTTAATATAAATTCTTTGTTTTTATTCATCACAATTTGTAATGTTCCAAGATATTAAGTTGAACGTTATAATTAGCGTAAACCATCTTATTCGCTTTATTTACATAATTAATATATTCCGCAAACTTAGGCACGCTCTTGATCTTTTATAGTAGCTTTATTGTTTTAAATAGCTCAATGAAAACTTTCTGTTTATATTTTTGAATTAAACTTTTACTTACCAACATTTAAGTTTATTTTTTTTAAATGTTAACAAATTGGAAATAAATCATTTAAAAAAGCCGACGCCTGTTGAAATTCCAAAATTACCAAAAGTAGAAACGAGGTCAGAGGAACCTAAATAACAGGACCATCAGTTTTCTTTTATTTTGATCCTTCCCGGGTTCATTGACAGTTTGTTTAACACCTACCCAATAATTATACACCTATCTCTTTCCCTCTCTAAGAGAAACCTAGTTACCGCTACTTTAGAGTGAGATAGACAAACCAAACGGTACATTTTATAGCGGAGCTACGAGTCAAGGACAGATGCACTCGCATTTCCATACCTGTGTGAAAGAGTGGTTCGTATACAAATGAAAGAGATGGTTATATTCAAGACGTTTAGAAGAAAAGTACTGTCACCGCATGCTGACGTTGCTCACACGCCGTTCGATTTAAAATTTTCGACAAAGTAATTTTATTTTTTATCGGAGACGCTGCAATTTGTTTTTATCGTTTTCATAATTTAGTTTACGATTGACTGCTCCTGTTGTTAGTTGTATTTTTGTTGTGAAAGTTTTGAAAATATATTCAAAGAATTTGTGAAATTGTTCTGGATGATCACGACACTTTAAAAGTAAGTTATTATTTATTTATTTATTTAGCTTGCTGTTATTTTATACGTAAATATTTAAAAAAATATAAATTTGAATTTTGCCTTGAGTTCTTATATGGCATAATATTGTTGGGTATTAAATATATATAGTTTTAATTAACTTAAACCACTTGCGAAGTAGTTTCATTTAAAAAAACAAATGTATAGTCCTGACATATAAAATAGATTTTAATGAATACATTCTTATGTATACCAGTGGGATTGGTGACGTAGTTATGTTTAATTCGTTTTTAATAAGCATTTTTTACATGAAGTTTTCGCCATTCGTCGGAATGAAAGCTGGGTTATACGTGTTATAAATTCAAGGAAATTCAAGTTTTTTTTTAACTCCCAATAGCGATATGGATTTCGTTAAAAAACTGTTACATTCCTGAAATGAGTAAAAAAATATTCGGAATGTAAAGACACCGATCGTTTTTAAATTTAAATTCAAAATAAACACTTTATTATAACGCGTATTCATCCAAATTACATTTTTTTTAAAACGAGTAATTAGCTGACTATCAAAACATGATTTCGTTCGGATATCACTTCCTTATGTCAATTCACCAATGCTTTTAAATATTCCATGTATTATCATGATGGATGAATAATTTTGTCTATGCTTTGTACTCTTTCATATTAAAGCAATTGTCAAAGATCGCTTCGCGATTTCCTTTCATCAACTTGAAATGTAACTAGAAATCACAGATGGAATCTTTGTCTATCGAAAGGGTAGTCAAATATACGTATAAAATAAATAATCCACGTCTGCTGCTGATCTAAGTCCATTTTAACTTTTTACAGGAAAGTAGACAAGTAATCTACTTGTCTGTAAATACTAAGCTTAGTGAATTTTGTCTTCACTTTAGGAAAAAGTGTAGAAAGAGAAATCCATTGGCACAGCTTTAAGGCTTAGAGTCTCAGGGCCATTTGGTTAACGTTGTCATGTATCACTGTGTCTGTAATCTATAGATTATAATGAATAATTATTGTTGGTTAGTAATTTAACATACTGTAATGGTCGATTTATTTTTAATTGTAAGTATGAGAACTCAAGGATTTCTTACTTACGTATTAAAAACCCAAACAATTTTTTTTGCTATACAGTATTTTTGTTTATAGAAAACTGGCTTTTAAAATTCACTTACAATTCTGTTAATCTGACATTTGTGTTAATTAAAACCACAACAGTCAGCATATGACTTGGCCATGAAAAGTTATTTAAAAAGAAATATATTGCATTTCCTTAACTTTTATATATACAAGGCCTGTGCATACATGTTTAAAATTAAGAAATGTATTACTTTTTTGCATTTATTTGGATAAACGTACGTAACATAATGTTTTATCAGGCGTATAAATTGTTAAAACAATACTTTATACTCGTATATTACGAGATTACTATTACAATATACATAAATTTTGTTTTGCTTTATTTACTTTCCGAGATTGAACATATGCATTGTTTCGATTATAAAAAGGATATTATACAGTGTAAACTCCATGTAACGTCACTCGATTAAACGGCAATATTTAAAGCATCGAAATCGATGGTTTCGCTTGTATTTTAATTCTGATTTTTCTTTTCAAAACTTAATGACCAATCTATAATAGTATTAAATGCATAGTCCCTTCAGTGTCGTTATATAGACTTTATAGTGTAATTTTTCCTAGAGAATGTAAATTACACTTTATATCTAACTGCTTAAACATTTTCAACGATTTTAATTTAATATTAAGATCAAATTAATGAAGGCAAATAAAATTGGATTATTTATTATTTCAAAACACGTTAATAACTGACGCGCTTTTAATATTTCACATGTTAATCTCACGTGTTTTAATCCGAAAGTTTTGTTATCCAAAAACGCGTTGTCAGTTGGACAGGTAGGGTCTTTGACCGTATGACGTTACGGAGAACCGCTACTCGCTCGTGCGTGTTATGAATCATTAGAATTATAATAGTAATCATATTTCTATTCTATATGTCCTATGAACAAGTTACAATGAAGAGTTTCCTTAATAAATATATAACGGGACTTGAACCTCATCTGTTATGAAATCAACCGACAGGCCAGTGCAAAAGACTTTTTTCGCTGAATATTCGATTTCATTAAAATTCTACACGATCTTGGGTTATCAAATCAGGTTCTCTTGTTTTCTTTCTAACGTTTATTTGTATCGCTGTTAATAAACATGGCTAAGGCAACAAAGACTATTTGTCATTACCGTGTTTAGACACCATTGAAATAAGGTAACGGAAAGACTCTCATGTTTAAAAGTAAATGTACAAACCGACCCAAATACTACAAAACATTCGCACATAAGTACAATAGCTTAGTTATGAACGAATGTATAAAATATTTTGAATTCAAGAATTAAGTTAAAGTTACCTACGCTTCAAGTCAAAGTGAAAATACCATAGTTAATCACTTTTTATTGATATAAGTATTCACTATTGTAAAGAGCCACCTAAATGTGTCCCGGATCTAGACTAATCCATATATTTCTATCGAATACATTTTTACAACTCTAGACCCTCTCTTTATTTATGACGGTCCTGTCCTACTTTGATATTACGTATATTTGGTATATTGTATAACGTAGGCATGGCATTCAATTCCTTAAAAACTTATATGTTAGTTATTTTGGAACAAAACTTATGAAGTAGCGTACTCCCTAAAAGTCCGACAGCTCACTCATGATCACCCAGACACTTGAGTGTAGGGCGACTATGGATGACTTCACCTTAATGGTGCACACCATTAAGGTGAAGTCCTCCTGCTCGTTTGCCACCTGTTTAAAAAAATATATCCTGTATAAAATACAACACACATTAACATCATATTGTTTATTGAGAACATTATATTATTCAAGAAGGCTTCAGTGGAATCTAGTAACGTTAAATTTCGCTTTTAATATTGAATAGCGAAACCCGTTGTTTGTACTCACTCTATGGAACGAGAGTTTTTCTAATCTTTTATTCATACAACAACTTCTTAAAACACTAAATTCCTATCACAAATATGGAGTTATGTATTGAGTAGATTTTTTTTCCGTTTACCGTAAGGAGTTTTCATACCTGCGTGTTGCTTCTTAAATGTTTGCTAAATCGTTCAAATCAATTTTTTCAATATTGCATTTATATAAAAAAAGACTGATGGTGCTGCTTGTGTGTTGTTGGTACCTTAAATATTTTAATTTTCATAACATAACTTATTATTAACTTTCAAATATAAAAACAAAAAATATTTATGCGTCAATAACAGTAAATAGTACATTTAAGTGCCAT
Organism: Leptophobia aripa; assembly: GCA_951799465.1. NCBI lineage: Eukaryota > Metazoa > Arthropoda > Insecta > Lepidoptera > Pieridae > Leptophobia > Leptophobia aripa. Next base: position 5,286,643 of record OX637271.1, read on the forward strand.
TTTTTATATTATATTTAAATTTCAGACACAAACATGGCGCGAATTAATTTTGTACTAATTGTGTGTCAAATAATGACATTGACAATTCTGGGAGGTCGCTGCGAAGAGGACAATCCTCTTTTGGGTCTTGCGGCGTCATTCCTACAGAACATGGGAAATGGCGGTGGAAATAATATGGATGGATTGTCAGCTATTGGTAATATTATGGGGACCCTGATGCAAGGCGACAATGCTAAGAACTTGGGAGCTATGTTTGGTCAGGGTCAGGGAAATGCTGGTGACGTCATCTCGGGTATTATTTTTTGCTTAAACATACTGATTTTGGCACGTCAGGTAACTTAGTAACACACATTAATAACAATTATTTGAGGATCTATTAAACACTATTAAAATCACGCTTTTGAATTTAGAATCATTTATCTACGTATTTCATAATGATAAGAATATTAGATATAATATTTATCTTTAATATTATAATTCTGTGTTCCGATATAGATAATTACAAACTAAGCTTCTGTATGTTTTTGTAAATGCAATGCTATATTGCAAACGAATATAATTAAATGAAATATATTAAGAACTTAACTAATCAACCAAGACAAAATCGTGTCGCTGATCCGTCACAAAAACGGAATAGCGATGGAGAAAATTTTCAACAATCGATTGATTCTATTTTTTTATAACTTGTATCTAATTTATTCTTAACAGTTAATTTGCGGCTACATTTTTTTCGTTAATTGTATCAGTTAGATTATAAATCGGAAATCAAATATTTTTAGAAGTTTAGGCAATAATGGGAATATAAAAATATTGTGTAATTAATAGACAAATGAATCACATTCACAGTAGTCTTTCACTACTAACTTTGTAAGTATTAATACAAAAATATATGTTTGGCGACAAACGCGACCACATTATTTTAAGAGCCTTTTTTACGCCTGTCGTAACTTACCATACCCTTACTTTATCGGTACTAAAGCAGCATTAAGAACAATCAAAGAAAATTAATCTTTTTTTATAGGTTTAGGTAGTCTATTTGCTGGACAAGATGGTAAAATTGATCCTGCTATGATCGGGTCTATGGTTTCAATGTTCGCCCAACAGATGGCACCACAACCAAAAAGAGAAAAACGTGACACCGAAGACTTTAATATGGAGAGTATCATGGGATTGGCTTCCGGTTTCTTGGGAAATCAGAATACTGCATCATTTCTACCATTAATTATGAACACTTTAAGTTCCCTATCCGATAATGAAGCACAAAAACGATCCGACGATCATAAAGACCACGCGTCGTTTTTGCCACCGTATTTGGAAAAAGCACATTTGTATTGGGATATTTTCATTAATTCTGAGCTCGGAAAGACCGTGTGGGAGAAGTCAGGTTTTAAACTAGCTATGAAATCATTTATTGGACCCGATGGAAACGTCAGCTTTGATCTGATGATGAAGAACTTTGAGAATCATTCATTCAGACGACACTGGATCAAGGCAGTTGCTAAATATTTAACAGATATGGTTGTTCATATTGCTAAGCCAGAAGTTTATCAAAGGTAATATATTTATCAATTTAATAGTTCCTCTTCCTTTAAGGCCGGCAACTCACTTGTAAGCCTCCTGGCGTTGCTGGTTAGCTCTCGAAGTAACGCGCCTGCTCGTTTGCCTCCTCTTACGTAAAAAACCAATTTATATTGATATGAACGAGAAATTTTATTTTCTTGAGTATGGTTGTAGAAGCAAACAGAAGTCTTGTCTTGTCTTACATAGTCTTACCCCCAGTCTTGCATTTTTAAAAGTTATCCGTATTAGCGTAAAATTATTTATGCGTAACCTAATTCTTGTTTTCTAAAAATACTATGATTATAAATTCGCACCGCAAAATGTATGTAAAACAATTCTTTCAGATATCTAATATCGGGACAATTTATCATAAATAGTTTCCTTGAGACCCAAGGCATTCCGAAAAGTGTTCAATTAAACATGCAACGCTCTCAAGAATCTATTACAACTCTAATTAACTATGTACTGAACAAATATTTGGACATGGATACCGATGTATCAGGATATGTACAGCCAGCTATAGAATACATGAAGGTACATAAAACGTTGCCTTAAATCATTTGAGACAATACTTTTTTGATTTTACAATACTTTGCAGTAATGGCTATTATAATCTAAAGTATACCATACCTTTGAATGTAAAGTTTTAAAGTATGGCTAGAGGCTCATAACAGTCTAGTACTATATCCGATATTACTAGTAATTAAAAATAACGTAGTTTGTGACAAAACAGAACGTAAAAATATTACTTTACAATTTCAAATTCACAATTGCAGCAAACACTAAAATTAGCGCAATCCAAGTCACAAAGTATGGCTTCACGCAGCGACTACCATAAACTAGCTGACAGAATAACAGACACACTTAACCTGGAAGTAATCGAGCCGGTCCTACGCGTTTACCGCGCGTACAAACATGCAGTTGCGGCGCCCCATTGCCAGGAACATCTACTGTGCCTTGTCAACAGACATACTAATCAGGATAAGTTAGGTAAGCCCCGTTGTTAATTAATACGTCAAATAGTCTTACTATGAGCTGCAGAGTACCGTGTGTAAAATTTAAAATTTAGGACATTTATTTAAATATCGAAACGTGCGTGAAGCACTGACTATTTGAAAAAAAACTATATTTAGATCAAATATATCTAATTAATCCCTCACGATCGGTGACCGTGGCTGCGAATTTTGTTGAAGCATAATTTGAATTGGACATAATTTTCATAAAATACATTTTGCGATGCCGCTTGGTTAGGAGTATGACTCTTTTACAGGTCTTCCAGGATTTAAGGCGGGATTGACGAAACTGAGCAGTGTAGCTGCATCAGCAGCCCTTAGTTTCCAAAGTGGGAAGGGTTTCTGGGACCTATATAATGCAATACAGAGTGATGTTAACTGTGAGGTAAGTCATTTAGGTTTACAGTAGTCTCGTTAGTCATTGTGTAGGTAAACGCTTTATTATCAATGATTCGATCAAAACATGTTTCCTATGAATCTTGTTATTATTTTTTCTACTTACAAAATGTCTCAAGGATATTTTTAATATCCTTTCGGAATCTGCACCAAAACATGTTTACATACACAAATATACTGGTTTTTTTCGTCAAACCCGGTGCATAGTTCATAAATGTCATTCATTTCTCATTTTAAATATCACTTTGAATTATTAGAAAAATGTTAAACTAATACTGCTTCCTGGTAAATTTTACAAAAATTACAAAAAAATGTTATACATACTAAGCTGTTTCTTTTCTGATTTTGATTTGATGCTCCTAGATTGGCGTAAATAACTTTTATAACTAATTAAGAATACGTTATCTCAACTATAAACTCAGCTTATAATGGACTCCTTGCCAAAATACATAAACGAGTCATTTTACCACTCCGGACACACTCGGAGCTGTATAAATGTCCACTTATAGCTGTCTCTTCCGGCATTTAATGGACAATTAGGATTATCTAGGGATACCCTATTCAGTTTACTAACGGCTCACACGAGCTAAAGCGGCATCCCGACCACGTTTAATATGTGAAGAGAGAATCGTAGTCGCAACACGTAATAGCCATATTATGTCATTATCGTCAGGAAGAATAAACCTGCGACTGTTATGTGACATTTTTAGCGTACATTTTGTATATTTTAAGTTTGATTTAAAAACTGCCGCAATACGTTGCAATACTTTGGTAACATATTTAAATGGACTAGTAGCTTTTGGTAAATCTTATGTGACTGAAGCACGGTTAGTTTTCAACATAGTACATGGGTACATGGGTTTCCAACCATGGGGTTGGAAACCAAAATTTTGTGACCCGCACCTAGTCACTACAAAAAAGGAAGGCACTGAAAATAGTCATAGTTTTTTGTACCTCAGATTTTAAATATAATTATTTTTTATTTAAATTCTCTCCCAATTCTTTTCAGGCGAAATATCCAGCCGATTGTTCAGCATTCCATGAACATGAATTGAAAGTAACCACCGAAGTGTATCACAATGAATTATAATTTCTTAGTAATATATGTCTTTATGTACTTAAATTCAGAGATTCCTATTTCAATAAGCTATTGGCAAATATTACTTTAAAATGTATGTAAGTTAAAAATTTATGACGATATTTAAGTTATTTTATTTAGATCACTACGATTTTATTGTAAAAATAATGTAAAACACATAAAATGCTGGATTTGGTGCTAACGTGTATAAAAATTGCATTTATTGTTTACTTTTTTTTTATTGTACATATTGTATTCTGTTAAAAATAAAACTACACTTAATAAAAAATAATTGTATTAATAAAATAAATTTAAATAATATCATTGTTGTGCGACTAGATTTATAATTAAGTATTAAACTAATATATATTATGCTTGTGTAAGCTTAACAAACCGTGTCACATGATTACTGTATTATAATTTATATTTAATATAATATAAATACTAATTAAGCCTGTCATATTACAATTTGAATACATCATGGACGGACTTGAGAAACTCCTACATAACATATTAATTTGTGTTGACATGATTGCTTTTGTTGATAAATGTTATAGCATATATATTGTTATACTAATTAACCAGGCTCAAAATTTCATTAAACATAATATAATAACTTGTTTGTAAATAATTGTAATTGAAAGTACATATTTAATAATTAACATTAATAGGAAGTGTGTGAATACTGTGTGTAATTGCGAGTTTGTTTTTATTTCTTCACAGGTATATTTTTACATACCCACTCCATGCCCTCCTGTAAACAATTATATATATCATTTAAGAAAATAAAATTTGTGAAACTTATAACATTGTATTATTACTAGAAAACCAATAGCTTACCTTTACTCCGGTACCATCTGTAGCAACACAGGCCTGTATCTGCCAAGTTCGATCCCTGATAAGATGCAAACCTAGATGCTGAGCTACTTCACTAGCCGGAAGAGCTAAAATAAATACATAGTAACATTATCTTATAGAGAACTAGCTAAAAACCAATTTATAAAAAATATAGAATAGTGAAACAGACAAAGATATGTTATTACTTTGGCTTTTAGCTAAAGTACTAACCTGTAGCTAGGTCCTGTTTATTGCCATATACAAGTAGTGGTACTCCACGAAGTTTATCATCTTGTAGTAATTCTGCCAGTTCATAACTTGTTTCTTGAAGCCTTTGATGATCAGAACAATCTACTACAAAGATCTGTAATTTATTGTATAATAAAGTAAACTTACGATATTACTATTTTTTTTATTAACCTTATTTATTTGCCAATAACTCTTAGTATACTTACCAAAATATCAGTATTTTCAAAGTAATTTCTCCAATAAGGTCTTATCTTTTTTTGACCACCAATATCCCATACATTCAGCTTAAAACCACTAGATAAAACAGATTTTATGTTGAACCCTGCAGTGGGAGTTACTTGGGTCACGTCCTCTGATGCCAGCTGCTTTAGAATAGTCGTTTTTCCCGCATTATCTAAGCCTAAAAGGAGTAGTCGCAGTTCCCGATCCGTACTGGAACGTAACTTTTTTAGGATACTTAAAAGACCCTGAGAGAATATGTAAAATGTATTTAATAAATCATATACTATTATGATACATTGAAAAATAGATATATTTTTAACTTACCATAATTGTATTATAAGAAAACTTGTTATTGGTTAAATTGTTTATTTTAATATTATATTACTTTACGACTAAAAAAGTTTATTAAACATTGTTATTTGTGGAATGTGGATACATACCGTTTCTATGGCAACCGCCAAGCACAGATAAGTTAGATACCAAGTGCCAAGTAGCAATTAACCAAAGCAATAAACTATAACTGCTTCTTATTCTTATTACATAACAAAACTGCTTTAAAAGCTATAGATTTTAAAAAATTAATTAAAATTATGGACAATCAACTCATATGATACTCATTGATGAGTATCGGTTTGTATGAGACTATTGAATACAGATCGATGAATTTTAAGCTAAACTCGTTACTATTGAAATGTACGAACGGATAAAATCAGTCATGATTAGAGGTGTGACTAATATAATCGTAATAGGTACACGTAACATAATATACGTTATTTATATCATATTATGTTATTCGAAAATAAAGTAATAGGTTATCTCGGTATTAGTCAAATATTAGGTAATATCGAAATATTAGCTATTCTACGCGATACGTGTATGCTTCGTTCCGACAGCGCCACAGATCATGCTACTAAGCGAATATAAATATAATAGGTTTCATATCGCGAGAGCGAGTGAACGAGATGACTACATCATTTGAAAAGAGATGGCTGGAGTCGTGACTTCGTAAGGACATCACAAAACTTGTTTGACATACAAGTCAGGTTTCCTATAAAGGCTACTTAGTTCGCTTGAAAGTAAGCAAGCAGTGAAAACATATTCACTGCGACTTTTTCGTTATTACTCCGATAAAAACAAATGGAACTTAAGGATTTTTTGTTTGATGTACACGTCGCGTTTAATAGGAACGTTGCGGACTTTGCGGTGTTGGTTTGGAGGTAAGCAAGCAGTGAAAACCGTTTCAAACTTTTCGGGGATTTCTTGAAAAATCAAATTTGGTTGGATTAGTTAAGTGGATATTTGTTTGTATGCAGTATTAGTGATTAGTCTTTCACAATAACGCAACGAGATACAAAGCACAGGGATCAGACTGATTGATTTGATTTACGAATTTAAAAATGAAACGAACAAGTGAAGTTTGGACACATTTTACAGTGGATTCAGAAGTTCACAAAACTGCTATTTGCAACATATGGAAACAAAAGTGCTCATTTAAAACTACAGTGTTAAACCTAAAAAAACCTATTTCAAACAAGCATATTGGGGTAGTCCCTTCGACTTCAAAGTTGAGGCAAATGCCAGAAAATGTCACAGGCACCACCAACCAATCCATCAACACACAAACTAGTTCAGGAATTAATGTACAACCTGTTGCTGATTTTCCGGTTGTCAGTGAATATAATACTGGTGAGTTGTCCATAATAAGCTCTTCAGGACAAATGGTTCAAACTAATACTGGTGAGATACCTACATCGGGCTCTTCAAGAACACTGGTTCAAACCAGTATAAATTTACCGGTGAAGAAGATGACTGTATCTCAACGGGGAATCATTGACCAAAAACTATCACTGCTTTTTATAAAGGACTTCCAGCCCTTTTCTGTAGTCACGGACTGAGATTTCACTGCGTGGATGAGAACTGTTACGCTAATTTTCATAAATAAATTGTTATAAAAGATTATTATTTAAGTTGTTTAACTTTAATTAGAGACCTAACTGTGCAAGTATTTGCAATTTAAGACATGTAAAATTGATGATTTGATACTGCTCGTTCCTGCAGTTTTTTGCCGACAAAATATGTGTTTTTAAAGATCTGTAAATAAATTATTTTGTATGAACAGATGGTTGGTTTTATCTATATACTTTAACAATGTATTTCAAAAAAAAAAACCTTATGTCATTCATCAATCATCAACCCGCTTAACTTTTTAAAATGCGATCGTGAAAACATAAGTAGTGCTCAAAAACGCACTACCTCTGTGTTTAGCGTATCATAACTCGACATTGTTGTTGAAAACTAACAAAAAATCTCACGTTTATACCAGTTCTCATGATCATAAAAAACATAACACTTGATAGCTGTTAACAAATGATTTTATGTTTATGTGAATTGTGAATCCGATCCGTTGGCGGCGTGCGGTCGTATCAACTAAAAATCCGTGCTATATAGTCGGATATATATATATATATATATATAGTCAATATATTCCAAATTCCGCATGTGTGAAAATGTGCAAACAAGCGGATATTACGATATTCTATGCAAATAAAAAAACAAAAGTTCGCAGCACTGCTTTATATTTTGATAACTCAAGCTAGCAGTTTTCTACTGCAGTCTTTTACAGCTTGATAGTTATTTTTTAAATCAAAATAATGGTTAAATCTTGCCATCGTCTACATAATTATTATGACAAATTCAAATTTAACAGGTAATTTCAAAAAGAAACTCAAGATTACATAAAGTAATCTGAAGTACCTATTATACCTAATATAATATATTAGGTATAAATATGATAAACGAATAATAATATTCAATCGGTTCACACTTCACTATTATTTGACTAATACCAAATAATAGGTATGATACCCTATTATCTGTAAGCTAATATATCAAATAATAGGATTACAGAAAAGTCAACCTAATATAACACCTCTAGTCATGATAATTAATGAAATATATTAATTGATGACAGATCGATAACAAAATGTACAATTTTTAATTTAAGGGGCAAGTCACAGTCTAAAATCTACTAACGTTGATTTTTCAAAGATATAAACGTGTCGAATATATTTTGACAACTGACAATTAACAGTTTGTTTATAAATTATAATCCACATTTATTATTTACTTCTATTTTCTTTGAAGTAACACGTGCATTGTGTTTAATTATCAATTTTAAACGCGAAAACCAACAGTATGGGTAAAACAAAACAAGAACCCATGGAAGAGGAAGATCAAAAAGACATAAGCATCAAAACGGAATCCCTAAGTTATGAAGATAAAGTAGTTCATTGTAGTGAAATTGCCAAGCCGATGGCTACTAAGAAATTGAGCAAAAAGATTTACAAACTTATAAAAAAGTCAAGTGGTCATAAAAATTATATTAGAAATGGTCTCAAGATCGTTCAAAAGCAGCTTCGCTTAGGCGAAAAGGGGTATGTTTTTGTAACTAATAATTTTAGGTTATGTTTCGCACGCTTTGTATAATGCATGTAGAAAAGTACCTTTATAACGCGTCTTATGCGAATGAATTTATATCTGTATAATATCATTAAGACTACAAATGTTTCTGCATTTATATTATACAAAAATATTGATATGTGGTATGCTACATATTGAATTTATATTTGCCTCTTGGCAAACGTGAAGAAGAGCATCATTATGAAATGGCTAATTCCAAATTTTGCATTTTAGTGCCACTTGAGGAGATTATCATTTCGTTAGAATTTGTGTCAATTTGGTTCATAAATTATAAACTATAACTACTGTATTTCATGTTTCAGAATGGTGTTCTTTGCTGGAGATATATCACCAATTGAAATCATGTGTCACTTACCAGCTGTGTGTGAGGAAAAAGATGTGCCTTACTGCTATACACCAAGCAGGAAAGACATTGGAGCCGCCATGGGGACCATGAGAGGATGTATAATGGTTCTTATTAAAGAACATGATGATTATAAAGATTTATATGATGAAGTTCAAAGTGAGATAAAATTATTGGCACATCCATTATAAAATAGAGATTAGTTTATAGGTAAACAATTAATTTTAAGATATAATTTGTCAGTTCCAAAACAAATTTATTAAAATACAGACTACAGTTTAAAAAAAAACTTTTATTAGTATCCCAAACGCATTAGTATGTAAATTGGAAAAAATATCATTCTTTATAATTATGATGGGATTATATATACAGTAGCAAGTTTTGGCCACACTTGTAAGTTTATGGATTACAAAAAAAAATACACCATTAATATTCCTATCATATACCATCCAAAAACCACCATCCAAAAAAAAAATAATAATAGGATAACTGGTAGGTACAGTTTGACATACTATTTTAATGTAAAATTATATTACTTTTAAGTTAAAGATCAAATAATTGATTGGGCTAACGCTGAGGAATATCTAAAAGATATGTATCACATTAAAAAAAAAATTAATAATTTTTTAGCCTTTTAAAAAATAACAACAATGTTTTTTACACATACTTTATTACACTTATTAAATCTATGGGTAAAAAATGGCAGATCATTATTAACCAATAGTGAAGATTGGCAAAAATCACGACATTATGCACCTACCTTACAGCTATGCTTACAATATAATACTACCTAAAATTGTTAGAGATATCAGGTATAAATTAAAGTGGGGAATAATAAAGTAATATTTTTAATGCATAATTTTTCATTATTGAGTTATTAATACTGAAACTGATAGTGCTAAATTATATTTATATAATTATTTCTAGAACTAAAAACTACTAAGTAAAGAAAGTACTTGTTTAAATAACTGATATCCCCATACAATGTATTACATTATAATTGAAGCAATACTTTATGAATAAACCCTGCTTCGGAGTGCACTGACAATGAGATCTTATATTTATCCAAAAAGTGAGATACGAAAATATTTTTTATTTTTGTTTTAAGAGATTATAATTTACCAAGCCACAAAGTATTTGGGTTCATGTCATACTAACAGTAGAATAATTGTTGGCGGAGTTAGTGTTAGGTTAGAATTAGTTAGAATATTTGAAATGTTTGTAAATAAATTTACTATGTGAAAGACAATATGATTACAAATTAACAAAATAACTCTTTGGTTTAGTAACTTGATATGTAGGCGTAAAATACATAGTGCAGTTATGCATTAAAATGTAAGCTTATAGGCCCAGGATTTAGTTAAAATAATTCGGAAAATGTTGAAAGTGCAGTGATACTTAGTCTATTTAATACTAAGAGTTGTACTTTATAATGTAGTAGGAGAAGAAAAGGAGAAACCAAGTATTCATATATAAACTAGTACAAAAAATATCTCAATAAAGTAGTAGACTAGCAAGGCATACACAAAAATTTTAATTTCATTGAAGTATAGCAGGCCAGTGTCACACATTGTATTCCAATAGTCATCAAACCGGACTGTTGAACAGAGGGTCTTGGGTTTGATCCAGGTATGGTCAACAACTGTGTATACTATATTTGATGACATACATTTTTGTAAAAATATATATATATATATTAACAGCCACTATTACAACACACACAAGTTGGCAGTTACACAAGGTACAGATTGCTTACTCTTGGGTCTAACCGACCTGACTGAATAGGTTTTTTTGCATTTTCACAATTATAATATTTATTTATATATCTTTTACAAAATAACTATGTAATAAGAAAAAGAGAGTGTTTCTATGAGAAACAAAATTATGAATGGAAACATTATTTCTTAATAACTAGCTTATTAAACATTCTTGTAATAAAAGGAAACAAATGAAGTCAAACTTCATACAAAATCCAAACCCGTCATACGTGGATCCGATCACAGATGAATTCTATCACAGTCTACCAAAACATTCATTGGTAATTCATCAACATTACAAATCAAATATACAATCGAACAATCCGTTTTAAAGTTAATAATAAGAAAAATGATTGTCAAAATTAAAATATGTAGTTTTAAAAATCCTACATTATTTTGCTAAGCATAACAATTATAATTTTTACAAAGACAATATTACAAAGTAAGGGAGCAAGCAACGGTCATAATACTTTAATTTTAAAATCTGGAGTTTATTCAACATTTCATTTAGCAGTTCAGTTCATTAAAATTTTAATGAACCTACATTTCACACACTCTATTCGACTCTAATATTGAAAAAATGTTTTTTTGTACCTGATTTGTATTAGTGAATGTAATAAACAATAAGCCTTAATTACATTGCTTGACCTTTTAAGAGACCTTTCGAGTCCGCAAAAAAAAATACAATATTTAAATAAAATACAACTTTCATTAACTCACGAGTTTAATTCAACTAACATCTAATAAAAATATTGTGGAAGTTTACATCTTTAGAAATGTATCAAAGTTGTATTTTACTTAATATCTCACGCGTAAATAATCTATTTATTAAAAAAAACATAAGAAAATATTACGCATACCTCTTAAAAATTCGAAAAATTTAGTGCAATACGTTGCTATGCTATATATATATATATATATATATATATATATATATATATATATATACACTGACATATCAATACTGACTTATCTACACAACTGTTGATAAAATTACCTTTGCCAATAAAAAAAAACTACAAATATAAGGCCCGAGGAGTTTGTATATACACGAGTTCTGTATTGTTGATAGTCAATCATCAAAAATGACTGAACTATAAAACATCACGCTAGGACCAAGACTACCGGTACATCAATGAGAAATGGAAAATGTTTCTCGTCTAATTCGTTACGTACGAAAAAACTCAATACAGGAATTGCACCTTAAAAATTAAAGTCCAATTTTTTTTACTGTATTATTAAAATGGCTAAAAAGTTTTTAAAAATATTTTTTTTTTGCGAAAAAAAAATCTATTTATTCTATCAATTGACAAAATATTGTTGCCAAGGGACAGAAGATGAGAAAATTATGGCTACAGTAATATCATCAATAGTCAGTGTGAAAATTTAGGTATAAATGTGCATCACCAACAGTACAGTGAGGATCGTACTCATGAAGCACATCGTCACGGGCAGGAGAACCGCAACACGAAGCGATCTGGCCAAACAAAAGGTTTATTGTAATAAAAGTTTATTTCATGTTTAAGACACATATTTAAATGTAAAATTAACAACCTAAATTAGAATTTAAAAAATAAATTAATTAATGTCATAATAAACATTGAAAGTCAACATTAAGATCTAATATACAAGCAGAATATATATATATATATATTTTTACAGCAATTGGATCTATTTTATAATAAAGCCAATAATAATTTACAAATATTAAAAAATTAAATAATTGTTGTCAATACTAATAAACTATGTTCGATGTGCGTATGTGCACGCTGGAACAGTGACGACGAACAAATGAATCCTAATAAATAATGAATGATTATCAACCTAAATATTTGGCTCCAACTTTTGTATTGAGACATATAACTCTCTTTCAGCTAACTTATATATCTCTCTCAACTTCCGTTTGATCGTCCAATAACACATTATTTCAATAATTTAGTTTCATACACCAGCTTGATCCCCAATCGTAAATCATTTTAAAATTTAAAATAAAGTAATAAAAATTAAACCTGCTACCTAACATTTGTAATCACTTAGTAGCAAACCTACATTTAAGTAGATTATATATTTAGTAATAGTTGTTGATCATGAAAAAATTGACAAAAAATATTAATGACGGTAGGAAAAAAATACATCACCTCCAATAAGGCATGTGTCAGAGGGGCGGCGGGTGCGGGGGTTGGGGGGGTTCCGGCCGACACAGAGCTGTGGACGCGTCCGCCACACCCACAGCGCTATCGCGACGGACCTTGCCTGTAAAGAAATATATACTGATGTGATTGTATTTATTTTATACCAATATGTAGCTAACTATATATAGTATATATAGGTTTTACTGTCTTTTTTTAAACTCACTTGCAAAACACAAACATCCAGTCTGCTGGTTGGTATTCACTGACGTGGTAGGTCTGATCTCCTTCAGTTCTTTGGACTGCTCGGCGAGACACTTCTGGTAATAATCATACTCCTTTACATACCTGAAAAATTCAATATATTTTTACAGTATACCAGAGACGAGTAACCAAAGGTTTAATCGGCAAAATCCAGGCCTAAAAGAAAGCCATTATGGCTGTATTAATCATTTTTTGAGTCATGCTAAAAGTACGTAGTTTTTTGTCGTTTACAGCTAAAAAAATGTGTAGTAAAGGTTTATTGTAATACGAGAAAATAATTTTAAATGGCAATATGGCGACGATTTTTGAGACAACTGTAAAAAAAAGTATCTCACCAAACGGGAGGCCAGCGGTTGTCAGCCAAGTATTCGCGTGCAGCGACGCTGAGATGTCGAGCGCGGCACACGCGGTCGAAGGCCGCACAGAGGCGCCAACGACACCACGACCACAGATTATGTGCGTTGTGCAACTAAATATAAATTCCATATTCAAATAAATCAGTTTCACATTTAAAATAGTTTATTCTATATTGAAAAATGTGTTCCATATTAAAAATTGTTTACTTCCCTTCATTATTTTAAATAACGAACGTCAAATATTCAGGAAATACTGAAGCGGAATCGTATCGTAAATTAAAATACGTCTAAAATCAACATCTCAGGGATTTTGTCAAAGTTGCAACATACTTCTGTGGGTTGCCTGGAAGTGATCGCTTATTAGCAATAAGCCCGCCCGTTGCTCTTATGATGTTCTTATATAGTATCATCTACTTCCACTGTTTAAGTGCAATATAGTGTGAATAAATAATATTTATTATTTTTAGAATACACGTTTTACTATAATTTCTTTTAGGGTCTCTAATTTGTATTCAAATGTTAATATATGAAAACAAGTTGGCCTTGTCTAAGATATGATTATCATGGAAAATATTTAAACATCAAAAATATTATTATATTTCGGGTACTCTGCCATGGGTACCAAACTTGTTAAATTTGTTTCAGTTTTGTTTTATTTTAAGTTAAATTTGTTAGTTTAATATTAAGAATGTATATTTATATTATATATCAAATTTTAAAGTAACATAAATAAATACCATCCGTATTTAGTTATTATATTAACCTTAACAGGCTCCAACAGTGACAACGCAATCTCCACGACTTGATCGTCGTCTCCAACTCTGAAAATACAAATAAATAATACCACGAGAAAAACATTCTTTAATTGCCCCAAAAAAAATTATTATTATCAACTCAAAATATCTACCCAGTAGATTATTTAATAACAATTTGTTGCAACAAAAAACATATGTGAAAATTTTCACAATACCAAAAGACCGAGTTTAATAAAGTGCAAATTACGTATGTCCACGAGGGTATAACACAATTTAGTATACCTATCTTGATGTTGCAGATGATCGATAACCCTGGCTTCCACCAGAGTGACCAACCGATCCATGCAGAGTCGATTCGCAAGCTCAAGCAGTTCCAGACATCTGGTAGGCTCAACTGGTGGTATCTTGTCTGAATAGATGTAGCACAGCATGATATGAAACGCGTACGTTTTAACACCGGGAAATGTGATCTGAAATTTGTTTTTTTATTGCTAAAAAAATTGTTATGCAGCTTAATTTAAAAAAAAAAGAATTTATTAATATTCGTAGTGTCGGTACAATTAACTTATTTTTTTTTAAAATCAGATCAAAAATCCTTGCCAATAACTAAATTGAAGCAGAATATATGCTATCTAAATTTTGTAGGGATGAGCATACTTTTTTTTTAACAAAATCCCAGCACGTATAACCAAAGTTTTAGTTATTTGAATTGGTCATGTAACATAATTTTGTATGAAAAATTTATTTTAAAATAGCAGCTATCGAGTTTCATGCCGGTTCTTCTTTGTAGATAACTACCGAACCTGAGGTAATGTAACAAATGACGATTCAAAAGTTTCTTTATAAAGACCTACACACATTCATTAGAACACACAATCGAACAAAAATGTTTAATATTACCAGGCGCGAAGTGCTCTCCTTAAAGTGACCACGGAACATGGCCTTCATGGGATCGCAGCGTGCCATGAGCAGCGCACGGTGCGCTAGTTGCAAACCGTCGTCCAACTCGAACGACACATCAGCGAACCACCCGCGCTCTAGGGCTTCCGCTACACGCCCCGGTAGTGGCTATAACGTAAATTCTCATTTATGTGCATATCTATTTATTGACGGCCGAAGCCAAACGACATACAAAAAAAACTTAAATTTTTTTTTTATATAGAAGACCCCTCTTCTAACGAGCAAACGAGCAGGAGGCCCACCATAAAGGTGAAGTCGCCGCCCATGGACACTCATGTGGCTGGGAGCTCATGAGTGCGTTGCCGGTCTTTTAGGGATTTGTACGCTAAAAATTATACTTAAATCTAACAACCTCTTATATTCGTCCCCTATCATTCCTAACCCTGTCATAAAAATGTCACATTCCAGTGCGGAGCTAAGGAAACCTTTCATTAGGGCGATCATACACGGAATGGGGCTTTGCTGTCGGAGGCTTGTTTGGAAGTTCGGATATTATAATATCGAACACAATTGAATAAAACATGTATTAATTACAGATCCGTAATAGGCTTTACTTATGTATATAATACATAATATTATCTATGATTTATATTAGCTATAGGATATAAGAAAATTATTGACAAGTGAACGCTATTATATAAGTAAAAAATATCATATTAAAATTATGTATGTCACAAATTTCAGTTATGTTGTGTAATTAGCTAATTTTCAATTTTGAAGGGTACACCTGGTGATAACTACATTTTTGGGGTAGTAGATGGGATACCACCATTGTATAGGAATAGATCGGTAGATAACAATATTACAAGTTATGTGAAGAAAATATAAGCGTATTTTATTAACGTACCTATATCAAAATTACATTCAATGTATATAAGAGAGACACAAAATATATAATAGAAGTATTATATAAAATTGTAAATACCGTGTGAAACTGTAGCATGAATCCCTTATCGAAGAGAAGATGCTGATCTAATATGAATTGACTCAATTTCGTCAACTCCGGAAATCCCAACAACTCGGCCGCTTGGCGTATTTCCTGTTAATATATAAATAAACATATTTAACTGTTCAACATATAGGCTAACTAACTGACTGAAAAGTATAAATATCATCATACGCAGGCTGGCAAGCTTGAAAGCCGGGTGTTTGTCCTCTGCTTTTTCGGTTTTGATTATCACTTTTTTAATCATATCAGTAATTTTAAGTTTATATTATAACAATATATAGTTTAATTATTATAGATAACACTTTTAATATAACATTTTACCGTTTCTTTAAATCAAAATTACCACTTAACAACCGTGATAGTTTAATAATATAAAAATAATTTAAAAAAATAATTTTATTCAGCCAAACATGTTTTCAGACTTTTTAATTCGTGAAATTTGACTAATAAAACATATATTATTAAATATTACTGCTATGAACTAGACAATGATTGTTTACGAAATACGGAAAAATAAGTTTAAAAAAACAAAACACAAATATTTTCACATCTACACAACCATGCATGTCAGGTAAAAAAAGCGAGTGAGATAATAAAATAAATAATAATGTAAAATTAATAATTATCATGATTTATTTAATAATCAAAACATTACCAGTAACAATCCAATAGCAGCGGACTGCAAATATTATTAATTTATTATTATTTTTATTTAATTTTTTTTAATTATCGTAAGCTCAAATAACGAAGCGTAGTGTATATAGCAGAAATTTTAGTATCGGTAGGTTCTATCTACAAGCTAAAGGCTGGGGCACACTGAGCTGACAAAAAGTCGATACAGTTTTTAATTAACAATTCTTATTATATTCGCTTATTATATTAATTATATATTCGGATATTCGCTATGTCTAAAGTAATAAAATTATTCACAAACTTACTTAAGCTATTCATTTAAAAAAAAACTTTACTCCACTTTAAATCTTTAGTCATTAACAGAGTGTGTCGCAAACCTTTAGTGCATTAAATAAGCCAATCAACTCCGCTGCTTAATCAAAAAAATGTAATAAAAAAATACTACCCTCGAAAAAAAAATCACACTTCAACTATAATCCCGGTCAAACGGGGCACGAGGTATAACAAGGTGATTCATTTTAAATGGGTACAAATCAATTAAAACACCTGCTGTTTGAAGGCGGCCGTGTGTATCGAACCGGTGTATATGAAGTTGATCACTTCCTGCATTACACTGGAGGATATCAGCTTGCTCATTGTAACTATTGTCTGAGTTTTCGATGTGGCATGCTGGATTTTATCGCACTGGAACATTTTTAAAACAAAATTTTGACGCTTTGATGCATTGGTTTTTTTTGGAATACATACATGACAACCTAAATTAATTAATTAAATCTAATATAACTTGAGCGTATTGTTAAAATGTAATCAGTTTTAACAAGCGATCTGTAATAATACAGAGTTTACTCCACAAACTACAATTAAAAAAATTATGGACTCCCAATGTTTTAATAGGTTGTCATAACTCTTAACAAATATATCCAATGAACCGTGAACAAGTATTAAATAACACAAGTGAACTGACTATGTAAATCTAGTTTTAGTCAAACTCAAAACGACTTTATTCAAGTAGGTCTTTATAAAGACACTTTTGAATCGTCATTTGTTACATTACCACCGGTTCGTAAGTTATCTACCGAGAAGAACCGGCATGAAACACGATAGCTGCTCTTTTAAAATAAACGTCTCATACAAAATTATGTTACTAATTCAAATAACAAAAGCATTGAAAAGCTACTCAAGCATCAGTGACATAGTTTAATGACTTTGACAGCTGACAGATTAAACTTGACAGATTTGTCCATTTTGACAATAAATAAATTGATATTTTTTAGACATTTCTGACGGCTTACCCGGACGATCTTTAGCGAGAGTATTGCTGGATGGTGCACGCGTCTACAGACGTCAGGCCGCGCTTCACTCACAAGTTGACATGACGAGCGACGCTTTATTTGTTCCCAAACCCTGCAAATTGTGTTTTTTTAAAAGTACTATATATTTATAATTATATGATATGTATGTCCTAATAAACGTGTTTTCTAATGTAAATACTATACATAATATTTTAAAACACTAAATTTATGTAACTACATACTCGTATACTAGTCTCTTTCTGTCTAACGTGTTGACTGTGTCATGAAAAGGTACAAATGAGTACATTTTTAATTATATTTTTAAATTTGAATAAATACATATTTTACTAAACAATTTGTATAATGAACATCGACATGATATTTCATGATTTTTTTTCTATGTCATATCAGTCCGTACCTCGTTTGCTTCGCATTGTCCTGCCTTATCAAATACTCCGTGTCCTCGTTAAAGTCACCAGTGGTCGCCTCACCCATACTGCTTACCTGAGAACAGAGAGAAAGAAGCAAAACACTTTACTCATATAAGTCGGCCTCAATGTGACAGAATTATTTTTTATACATAAGTCAATATAATAACACCCTATATAAACAGATACTGTACCATGCTACTCTCACTGGAGCTGCGTGGAAGGTCAGCAGTGCAATGGGTTGTGAGCAACTGACGGAAGACTTCACAGGCCGCTGCCAACAGTGCTCGATGAACCGGAAAACCCTTCGCGCCACAGATTATCACCATATCCGAAAAGTACTGTCAAATAAATACAAATTCTTATAACTCTAGATTTTAAATTAAAATAGTTTTCCGTTGACGCTTTTCCCCCCATTTGAAAGCCTTTCTTGCATGTACACTTTTTATAAGAAAATCATCATAATTAAAAAAAAAAAGTCTAAAGTTTTATAACTTTCGTATTTAAGATATAGGATACTAGTGCCTCTATTATCTATTCAACCGATAAGTAGTAGTTATAAAAATCAAATTAAGCACAAAAAGAAAATTTTTTTTTTTAAATCACCTGCTGCCGTAGTAGCGTCGTCATATCTTCAAGGTACAAACTGTTAACAATCGTCACTTCGGGCTCTAAAGGCCGCGGCGGTCGGAACGGAGCCTAAAATTAACAAACAAGAACTAACGAATTACACCAACTCCAATTGGGTAATTTGAAACACAATAACTTCTAAAATATAATACCGATATAAAGTGTCTAAATGAAATAAAATATATTGGCCCAGCACCATAGCTATAGAAAACAAAGATACCTCATAATTTATAAAGTCAACGCCACATAGGACCATTTTGTCTTAAACTGAGAAGAGAGAAAGCTGAGAAGAGTCAGACAAGAAATATAGCTTAATGTTTTATTGGTGACGATCCCAATACAATGTTTTTGGAGCAAATTCATTCCCAAACTATTTCTTAATCAAAACAGTCAGATATATTATAAAAGCTTTTTCGAAAAGCATATGTTTAACTACTTTTTTGTGTACAATTAAAAACAGAGAGCATTCTTAATAAATAAACAAAACTTGGCGAATTGTAAGCTTCCAATTAAGCATTTTATAAATTGTCTGATAATTGTGATGACGAAAAAGTTTGAGAATTAATTAGCTCCAGCTTACACTTGCCTTAAAGTGTACTGGGACCATTTAAAAAAAAAAAACAACCAAGCCGAGTTTCTTGCCTGCTTCTTCTCAGCTTGGTCGCATACGAACAGGCGTAGAATCACTTAGATTTAAGACTTGAAATCCTATGTACCTTAATCAATAAAGATATTTTGACTTTGAATTGATTATTGCATCGAATCGAACCCTATTATTTGGAATGGTGGCCACTGTGCAAGTCCATACAAATAACCACATACCTGTAATAAAGGTCGTTGCACTCTCTTAAGATTGGTCATCCAGAATCGTTGTTGTCGCCTTGCGATTAACGCAGCGCGTATAGCATTCTCAAACACTTCGTTCACACCATAATACGTAAATACTGATGTCTCGTAATAATAGATACCAAACTCGCGGGCCAACGCCCGGCCCTGATCCGGCATCACAAGATCACTTTTACGCGGAGCCCTAGAGAAATTCACAAGGTCTTAAAACCTATATTGTATTCAAAGTAACGCAAGTCATATAGACAATACTAGCTCACCAAACGTTTGCATATGTATGCCAACGTGTGGCAAAACAACATTTGCTACTGTAGGTAAAATTACTTATAAAATAGGAGTTGGCAATAAAAGAGTAAAAATTTAAGGTTGTATATATACTTTTTTAAAGGTACATTATAAAGTATTAAAAAATGTCTCTAGAAATAGATGTTGGTCGATTTTCAGACCTACTATGTGCTCATAAAATGTCATAAGAATCGGTCAAGCCGTCACGAAGGAGGATAGGAACGCACATTGTGACACGTGAAATTTATATATGAGATACATCTTGTTTAAGACTATTGTAATTTATCATATGAATATAACATGCTAATTTATATGCCGCATGTTGACAATAAACATAAATTTTTAAAAGTATAAAAGGCCACTTTAGTAAAGGCCACTGATATATAAAATATCAAAAAATAACAAAAAACAATAATTTAAGCTGGCAAGAAATGTCTATACGGTAGTACTTAGAAAAATATATATATTGACCTTATAAAAGGACTTCTGTCCTTGCAGTAGTTCAGATACGTCTCATCTCTGTACATGTAGCGCAGATCATTCTTACAGCCGACCAAAAGCACAGGTGTATTCGGACAAAACCGTCTGAAAATATTGTATTACTCATATGTTATATTAACAGGGGATTTTAGCTGGCCAGCACTTACAAACGAAACGGAAGGCGAAGCTGGTTATACACCTAAGCAATTCAAAATTAATACGGCTACATAATACACGATCATTTCGTTTTATCGATTTTTCAAACGATAACTTCTTTCCAAAAACGGTAACGGTAAGTATCGTTACGATAATTACAGATGAAAGCAGAAAATGTGTGACTTAATAACTTGCTAAGATCATGACATATATCGGTCGTCCATCGTTGTATATTCTGAACACACAAAAAAAACAATATCCTAACAAGTAATTAGTCAAGTATAATAAAGTTCATAAGGCTCGTATTCTTAATATTACCGTATCTCCGGGAACCACATCGCACCACAATTCCTCAGAGATATGGGATTTGTAATCGAGAAGCAGAGAAGGACCACATCTGACCTGAAACACAACCCTTGTTATATATCTTTTGAAAAACATAAAATCTATAAAAATGAGTCAGAGTAAACGAAAACCCATACAAAAAATCAAGATAACCCAAACAGTGTTCACTAAAGTTCACTATAGACTTTATTGATAAGTCAATTGCTGGATGACGCTAAATACATGCTTTAAGGCCAGTGACAATTCTGAATAGAGAAGACGATGAAACCGTCATACGTCAATACGACCGCAATCTAACTCGTGAGACGGATTTCCTGAGGTATTAGAAGTACACACACGAATTGAAGTATAAGGGGAGTATGACGATTTCAGGTTTAAGGACAGAAGATACACATACACGATGACAACTAGTTAAGAACTCTTCCGCCGAAGCACCCTTCTTTGCTTTAAAAAAATAATACTATATTTTCTTTTTAAATTGACCACTTCTCAACCGATAACGATTTGTGTGCTTTTATACATAGTAGCAGAATGTTTTAATAATAGCCTTGTATTGATCGGTCCTAAGGTATCATGGTTAGGGTCTTAGAATATATATCCAGCCTGACAAATGAACCCACTTTTATCATTATACGGAAATATCGAATTCACATATAATTGTTCGTATTACTCATGTGTACATAATAGGATTTGACGTAATGATAAAAATGCTATCGCAACACTATACGGCTTGAGTAGTAAGGTCATAACATATTATAGAATTACATATTATATTTATGTCAAATTACACTAAATTGTTAGCACCCGGGCTTTTATGCAATACCGGTTATTGTTTTCGGGGGTGGATACAGTAGTACGAATTGCGAATCGTTAACGATTTATTTCTTATTTATTACTATTTAATTTGTCAAATGTGATTATTACAAAATTATAATAGCATAATACTCGATTTTTGGATTTAAAACATGCAACACTTTTAGTGTAGAAGTACTAACTACTAATACTACATATAATATTAAAATTTGATCTCTAGCCGCAATAAAAAGTCAAACAATCTCAACCATGAAGTCATAAGCACAAGTAATACACACTAAAAACAGTCTAATGGAACAATAGCATATTAACACCACCTATTAGTATCAACAATATTGTATTATTAGAAAAAAATCACTGAAAATGTTTTAAATATTGTTAATTACTTACCTTCCATAGGCAAACCTTCTGTCCTTCTCGTGATCTCCAAAGGTATCCCATAGTCTCAGTGAAACATTCACACCATCAACAACATCCCAAGATCTCTCTAGCACCTACACATGTATATCATTTGTATTTTATTTATTTATAGAAGGGGTAGACAAAACATGTATTAATAATAATATCCAATGTTTATTGGTTTGACAGATATTAGCTTTGTATCACACGTTAAAAACTTTTATGCTAAATAACTGAATAGGTGAAGATAAATAATAAAACAATTAGCTCTTAGCTTACATCTTTATAGATCCTGTATTGATCAATAGCCCATACAGTTGGCACATGTGTTGTCATAAGCTGTGACAAGGACACATGTTTGTTGCAGGCCCTTGCACATATAAGTCTGGTCTTTCCTACAGCAGTGTCTCCAACGACAACACATTTCACCAACTCTTGGTGGGGCTGCTCGTTGTCCATAATCTATGAGGTATAAAGCTAATGATATTACTATATAGATATAAGGATTTAATGATACAAGGTCCATTTTGGGATCATTAATGCATGAAATTAAGTGAATTGATTAAGGCAGGCCATTAAATGTTAAAACGAAAAATAAATGTATGTAGCAACTAATAGCAACATGATGATTTGAAATTAAATATATTTAAGATTATATTATGAATCAGTATAAATATTTTATTCTTTAAATTTCTGTCACACCTTAGCAGTATATTACAATATTAAATAATACCTAGTTCATCATTAGTATTTTTTATGAAATTATGCATTATATAAGAACCCATATTTTTAAAAACTCTCTCGTTCAAAATGTATTATTCATTCCATATTCCAATTTTATTTTACTCAGGGCTTCGCGGTTTCAAATTTGAGTTTTAAAATCATAACAAATAACGATGGTTCAAATTTATGGAGTTGTCAAAATGTTTTATTCATAGCCACAGATATAATAATATTAATTTAGTCCAGATTGACCCTATAACCTTGACTTGATATTTTAAATAAACAGAGTATTATTTATTTTATTAGACTTTTGTATACAAGGTACAAAGTATTATGTCAATACTGATACAATTGATTTTTGTTCATCATTTATATCTAAATTTATTGTCTGTGATGGTACTACAAATATTGCCGCTTAATGCGTAAAATTCGCACCGTTATTTAGATAAACTATATCGTACAAAATATAACAACACCGTTTATCTATTTTTAGTACCATTTAAACTATAATATAGAATACAATATATGGTCGGTTTTGTTTATTTTAGTTTATTAAAATAATATAAAAATAGTGAAACTTAAGCTGAGACCGGCATTCAGCAGTAAGAACGTACGGAACACGAAAGTCAAAAGACTTTAGTTTATTCAGGTGAATATTTATTTTTACAGCTAAAAATAGGTGACAGTCTTTTTCGTTCTTAAACTTTTCTTTATATATGTTGTAAATAAGTAATAGTTCTATCGTCCTACACAACTTTACACTAAAATAATTGCATTAGAAATTCATTTATGTTTGATGTTGATACGCCAACTGTATAGGTGTTTCTATTATTCATAGTATGACCTTATTTCCAGAATTATTACATAATTGTTCTATTTATTAGTAAAATAAAAACTTACAAATTTGTCTGTATATGTTAAAATAATACAAAAATTATATATTTAACACACTTATATATATAAATATAAATTAAGAAATGAGCTCAAAAAATTAAATAGCTAAAATAAAAATATATTTTTAGGGGTAAGGCTACATATAACACTTATATGTTTTTTTCATCCCAGATATAAATTACCTACAGATAATATTTTTTATATTTTTTTCAATAACAGAACAGGCTTCTTGATTTAATAACCTTTCCAGCTAATCAAAGATACTGCTTTATAAAAATATATCTACTAATACAAAAATCACAGACTGAAAAATCTGTTCATTTCACTGCAATAATATTTTATACATGAGTGGACACTTACGTGATTTATTCAATGGAGCACGAGCGTTGACACTTATTAACTAAATTAGTAGTGTGACATGATCATCTGCACATTCTCACAAATTATTCAGCGAAGTCAATCGAAACACTTAAACTCGACACATTTTGAGAGATTTATTAAAACGTGATCGCAAAGTAGCAAGAACTCTTTCGATGTGAAGTTGATTTTGTTGCAATGCAGTGTTCTGCGCATGTATCATGAACAAACCCTTGCGCAGAAGCGCTACCGGCTGACTAAAAGCGAATTACACTAAGGAATCGCACCTAAATTACACTATCGACAATTTAGTTAAGTCAATGAACTTGGAAACAAGTTGGCTTTACTCGTATTGAAAATTATTCTATAATTAGAAGTAATCAACAAATTGATAAGCTAAATGGAGAACATCCTTGTTGCTGTAAAGGTGCGTCTCGCATTGGAAACCACGAGCAACGCTGTCGAGACATATTTAGAAGTTTTTTGATCGTCTTTATTTAAAATATTATCTTGTTTTAAATTATTATTTCTTAATTACATGTATTGTCTTGTTATAATTAAATTAGTACAAAAATAAAACTGAACCTGGCTGGTAACATTTAGCAGTAGAAACAATTTTGACAGACCGAATGTTGTCATTTATATGATATGGAACAATGCAGCTTATTAAAAAAAGTCGTAACAAAATGTTCAACACGCTGCGTTATGAAGGATTGATTTAGAAAACCGACAAAAGATAATATCGTAGTCAAAGATTGTCAGAAGGGTCCAGCGTAAGATGTATGAAGCGAAGCGTGGTAGATTTGAATTAAGGCAATTAATAAAGCGTGCAGATGAAACGATACCCAATTGTTTATTAAGAAGTAGTATCGGTTTTGTCGGTGGGACGTTGTTAACATATCTCTGCTTTATATTCTTTGTATGCCAATTGTCAATATCGCTTGTACACGCAACAATAATGAGTTCTATTATTGGACTCCTACTAACACTTGGCCTGGCATTCAGTAATCGAATAAGGTAAATTCTGTTCTTATACAGTAACGATGGTCGCCTCTATTTAATACCAAGATTTATTTACCATTTTTTCACTAACTTTAATCGATACATCATTTTACTATGACTGCATCTGATGAAAATCAAGCATTCCTTTTTATAAGATTTATTTGTTAGGCATATTAGCTATAAATAATAGACATTTTAAAATATTTTTGGCTCTCTAGGTGCTTGGTAATCTCTGATAATTCCAATAATATTACAGTGTGATTTGTAGAAGGATGCACGTGTTTTTTTTCAGATGTTTGGTATTATTGCTAATACCACAGCTGTTCTCACGTATCGGTAGGTATACGTTAACTTGTTACGCCCTCATCCTAATCCTGACCGGCCCCGCCACAAACACCCTGAAGAACTCTGAGGTTCTTACGGAATCCATGGCATGTAGTCAGGTCAGCTTTTAATGTATTACAGATATAAAGTTGATTTACAATGCTGTCGTCTACGATTATAAGTTATTGTGTTGGATACATTCATTTATTAATTACACACATTAACATAAAGATATATTATTTATATTTTTGCCTGTAAGAAAAAGCGAGATGTACTTTTTATTATGTATGTATATAATTCATCAAAATCCTTACGGTAGTTTTTTTAGCATTTCTACCAAAGATTTTACATTTTTAATTGTATTCGCGTGGGCCCCGTGCAAAAATTTATTTCCGCATAGCATTTAATTGTATTAAAATTAAATTGCGATTCCGCGTCCGGTCCTTTTGATGTTATAACACACTGTTCTAAATGCAATTGAAGGTAATGACAATCATGAACTCTGCTACTTTTGCATTATTCATAAGCTTTTTATAACATTTAAAGTTTACAGCGTCTGCGCTCATTCCATCAGACATGCAATTGTATGATTAATGGGTTCACTTGCCGTCGCGTTTAACGTAGTAAAGGTTAAAAAAGGGGAATTTCTTATATAGAAAATTTTATTAGTACAGCCTTAGACAGTTGTTTGGTGCAAAGAATAAACTATAAGTACATTCTAAGATATTTTTACAGTAATCATATTTACATAATACTTTGTCGTAGTGCTATTGCTTAATGGTCCAATGAAAATTCGACTTAGCAGAAACAGGAATAATGCCTTACGCTCTAGTTCTTTTTATGTTTTAGTATATTAAGTTCACTGTTTTAATAAAAAAAATTTTAATACGAGACGGTTGGCGCAATGTTTAACCAATAGTGTTTGAGTGAATATGTATTTATCATATATCCTCCAAACATAGCAGATTACTGGCTAAATACTATCACTCCTATTTCTTTGATATATTAGTATGATGAAATATTTGCTAAAGTATTTCATATAGGCACTTATGAATATATATATATATATATATATATATATATATATAGTCTCGAGACTATTATTAAATGAAGTATACAATTGAGGACAACTGCTAAGAAACAGCGACTTATATGAAAGATTTATGTATATTGACTTTTTAAATCGTCGGTTAAGCATCGTTTTAAATTAAATTTGGATGGAATACCACTATATCTCTTGGGTCGATAGAACATGTCTCACCATCGTGGTCCACCTGGTTCTGGAGTAAATTATGGTTTCTAAATAACGTCTAACTTTAAGGGCGGCAGAACGACGACGACGGATCTTGCACGATCAGTTTTTCCAGATTCTCGTCGTCTCTGCGCCTGGCCTATAGAACTATGCGATACCGACATGTCTGCTAAACCAAGCCGTTAATTGACACACATTTTGAATATTTCAGTAATTAACATTGGGCTGATACCATTTCAGGAGCAGGTAAAATCGCAAGTGAGATATTTAAGTGATTCAGTGCGTCAGCCCTTTAACTTGATGAAAGACAGTGTACACATCATGATAGATGGACTCGATGACCTTAATGTGAAACTGAAAGATATGGTTATGAGTATCGAACGGATGGTTGTTAGTATTGGTAAGTTTACTGTTACCAAAACGCTGATTTTCACCATCAGCCACTATCAATCACATCGAAAGACCGGATGTTAGGTGGGAGTTATGTTAAGTTACCATTTCACGTAACTTAACTAATCGTATTCCGGGGGATTTACGGGGGACAAGAGTGGTGCGCCCACAAACTTCAAGTTAAGCTTCTATTAACCCCCCAAACCATGCCCCATAAAATAAAATTTCTGCCTTTAATAAATACCTTATGTGGTCCATAAATTGTAACATTTGAATGAAATGTGCCACAAGCCATCAATAAGTAGGTCAACTATAGGTGAAACCCCTATATGCAATTCGGACGAAATGAACGCTTGATTAGTTTTTCGTAGCAAATTCATAACGTGTTTTGAAAAGTCAACGCTTTATAGCTTTGTACTAATGCTAGTTTTATTAACACAATTTTCTATTAAAATTGCCATATTTATAGTCTTGGTGTTGCTAAGCATTTTAATATTGATTGTACATTTTGTAAAATGACCTGATTTTTTATCGATCGTAGTAATTTTACGTATAAAATACAAACTTAAGCTGCATTGGTAATATTTTATTCCTTGATCCTTATTGTGCTTAAAGCTTCTAAAAAGCAATTATATATAAATGTAGTATGTTGTTTAGTTTAAGCTATTAGTATAGATAAAATGATATTGACGCAATAAAATATTTCTTACAAACACAATGAAATAGGTATATTTTATTTTATAATCCGGTAAACTTAAAAGGCTTCAGCACGTAATTTACAACGCTCAAGACGTATGCTTTTACGGATTATTAACAGCACAAAGGTCTACATTGCTTTTTGAAGCAATAAACATAATTACATCCTTCGTTTTGGTATTGCTTTTTTTACATTTAATTATCGCAAATTCTAGAGTCGAGTTATTAGCCTACTTGCAATTAAAATGCGCATTTTTCTATTCCTATTATTCCTTCGTTGGAAACAAACATTTTGAGAAAACCTGGCACACCTGCCTGAATTAGTGGCTAATAGTGGTTGTTGCGCCATCCAGTTCAATTATCAGAAGTGTATGCACCCTATTAAATCTATGTTACAGCTGACGGCATACAGTCTTCATACAATTGGTTAGCTACAGTTGTGAACACTTGCAATTATAAATTAGGCACTCCCTACGAGCATTGTATAAACATCTTAACAAGAGGACTATCTGATTGCAAGTCAGCCCTTGGCCCGAAGCTCAACTGGCTGTGTAATGTGACGAAGGTGGAAGCTGCCTGTCAAGCTGTCAAATCGTATAAGACAATGTGTAGTCTGGACGAGTTTGCTAAAGGTTCATTTGCGGCTACAATCAAAAGGAGTGAGTATGCTATGTTCAAATCCAAATAATTACCAATACTCTTACTATTTCTTATAATATTATAAGAAATAGTAAGAGTAATAATAAGAGAGAAGATATATATCTTCTCTCTTATTATTTAATGATTTTTTTATTTTACTTGCAAATTGAGGACTTAGCCTTGTATCGATCCCTTTAATGTGTCGGCAATAGGCTCAGCATCGCTCAGTTCAATTCCTGAGTAGCCTTACAATGATTTGTAATATGAATTGTCAGTAGCACAATTTTGTATTAATTGTTTATTTTAAAAGAGCAGCTATTGAGTTTCTTGCCGGTTATTCTCGGTAGATAACTGCCTTCCTAAACGGTGGTAGTGTAAAAATTGTCTGTATAAAGACCTACTTGAATAAAGATTTTTTGAGTTTGAGAGAGTTTGAGTTTGTTAAACCGAGGCATTATCATAATGTTCTATAATATTTCATTACACTTCACTACTTGGCTGTAATAGTACGAATTGCATTGTTTTCTATTGCGTTTAAATCTATTCAAAATGTTTTATTAAAATTAATATTTTCTATAATAAAATTGTATAAAAATGTTCTACAGAGTTACGCTTTTTCACAAATCGTATGAAATCAATGTTCTACGCGCACATTGAGATCCATCACACATATACGGTCAGCAACGCAAGTCGTTCTGCAAGTCAGGTGGCATCTGGTATTTTCACTGAGATTAGAAATAAAGCGGATCCATTGATAACATGGCTCTATTGGAGCTCCTGTGTCACATGTCTCTTTTTAATGCTGATTATATTCAGGTACTTTTTTTTTAAAATATTTTCGACATAAAATCGTATAAGCGTATTATCTACAAGACAGTGCCTTCGAAGCCAAATTTGATATGTGGTAGGAATATGGTAGGCAAGAGTATGCTTTTGGAAATTTTCTTCTTTGACTATGGCTGCGAGGGTTTCGAAGTAGGTCTAAGAAGATACTCGTAATCAACTCGGCTTTAAATTGCCTTCTTAGCAATTGAGACGTAAATTTGTCCATAGGATTTTTATCACAAAGATTAACATTTTAGATCTAGTTGTAATTTTTTGGACAATGGTATAATTCAATTCATTATTCATTAGTATTATTTTACAATAAGATATAGGTATTTGGTATATATGTTATGTTAGTAAGAAAAAGTGTATGGGTAGAGTAAATGAGGTTTATGTATTATCAAAAAATAGCATTGTTTAATTTTATTTCATTTAGGGCAAAATATTATCAGCACATGTATGAAACAAGATCGAGGTATGACAATCGTTATGTGACGAGGGAGCTGCACATTATAGATGCGAAGAGGTTACAGGAGGGAAGAGATACTATTTTGCCACTGAACAGAAGGGAAAGAACAAAATACATTCCGGTGGGTAGTCTTATAAGTAGATGGTTAAGCTAACTTGTATTACATATAGACTTATATTTTCTGAAAGAAATTGATATTTCATTGATGGCTTAATTAGACCAATATGTTGGGTGTGGTCTGTGTGTTATACGTATTTACATCGTCCGCATGGTTTAAATACAATAGTAATATATTGTTTTTATTAACGTCAGTTTTAGTGTAATTTTTATACAAACTTTCATCTCCTATTTCAACCCTTTTTTTAAAGTTTAGTCTATCTCCACACCAAATTTCATCGAAATCGGTTCAGTAGAAAGCTTAACGTACATACTTACATTTATGTATGTAATTTATCTGTTGTGTTAGAACCGAATAGAGGTTACCTTGGTGCTAACGTTTCGTCTTAAATTTAATTATTACTTCAGAGTAAGACACATATTACCAGACTGATTTAACACTTTAAGACCACATCCTTCCGCCTGATAGCCTGCGAGAAAGTGTTCATGTCTCGATCTGCTGTCTTCATGGTGATCACCACATTCAAACTGATGATACATATAATCGCGGACTGTAGTCTCTTTTGGGTCCTCACAACTATACGACAACATGGCGGACTAATTATGTCACGTGAGAAAAGAATTTTATACAACACTTAGTTTGCGCTATTTGACAGGCACTGTATTTAACACCTGTTAATATAGTAAGACTATATTTTGACATTTAAGTATATATTGTTTGACTACAATACAATAAACATAAAATATTTGTTGTGACTATAGCTTGGTGATATATTTTTGAAAAATTTCAAATTAAAAAAACATTAAAAGGTTAATAAACACTTGCACATCCAGTAGGTTTGTTGTTGCCTTACATTCAGGAATCGGTATGGGAAAGTTGAAAAGGGAGGATTAAAAGGGAAAGTGAGTGGTAGGAAGGAATAGAGGAATGACTTCTTTTATATTGATGTTTAGAGTTATATTTACTTTTACCTTATAGCCGGTCCATCAGATGCTGGTGTATCTGTCACAGGATCAGGTTTTGGAGCAGACATCTTGAGATCTATATTCAGTACACTAACCTTACCCCTGCGTCCATCGTCTTATTCTTCATGTCTACCAGACCCGCGACCACCGGACTTTAGACGATACACGCAAATTGGTAAGATGCCGTCATATTTTTTAATCTATGGGTTTCTAACAATTATAAGAGCTCTACAGAATCTTTACTTAATTCACTTCGTACAGGTGATATTTATTTTAAAAAATATAAAATTATAATAAGAATGACCGCTGAACCTAATAAATACTAAGCCCTAAAAAACTAAACTTTTTTATATCAGTCCTATTTAAGTGGTTTATATACTCGGATTTTAAATTCCAACATATTTATTTTTAATGAAAGTGAGAACTTGTATTTCAGGAGTCATCATAGTGATATTGTGGCTGCTTGCGGTGTTTGAGCCGTACGGTCTTCGCTTGCGTCACGTGATCATGGGTCATCACCGACCGGAGCGAGCTAAGGCGCGGGCTTCATGGCTCTATAATCACATCTTGAGGACTAGAGGTAGTGTTGATTCTGGATATTTTTGGGGTTGATAATGATTGGTGTTTGACATTCAACTCTCTCTTTCTCATCTAGTCTGCCTAGTCTTTCCCTGGACACATGATGACAATTTGTCTTATTTTCGTTTTGCGTCCGGCGTTTGAAATATAGGTGTTGGCATGGTCACATTTCTATCTTTACAATAATTGACAATATTGTACCAAGTGTAACTTTGTTATTTTTAGGTAGCTTTATGAAACTGGCGAGACGAAAACTCCACCGTGAGTACAAATATCACAGTGAAGAGCACCTCACATTTCGTCATTGGCTGGATACTCATTTACCGTCAGTATTTTTACTAGTTACTTTTCTACTTGATTAGCTTGTTACTCGGCTACTTTAGCTTCAAACTTACCTGAAAAATATTATTATTATTTCTTAATTTAACAGATTTTATTTCTTGCGATACTCATTCGGAACTCTTCCCAAGCAACCTTCTTGTCTTCTCTGTGAAACAATTGAAAAACATAAGGATCCCGACACTCAATTGGCGAGGTACGTTTTTTAAGGCTTTTATTTTCTATCGAGATGTGTTTGAATGTTTTTCAACTTTGACAGATGTGAAAGTCAAAATTGTCCAGGTGTGTTCTGCAGAAGTTGTTTTGCTGACATCGGACAGCTCTGCACCATTTGCTTGTCACCTGCTGACTACGGAGACTATAGCGATATTAGCCTTGAGAAGTAAAATTTGCAATATTTATAACATGATATTTTAAGTAAGCTTGATAATTTATAGAAGGCCGGAAAATTACAGATTAACTAAATAAAAAAATTTAATAACTTTTTTTTTGTCCTGTTGAAGAAGTTTTATTTAATACGATCTGATGAGTGATGGTATTATTTCAGAGGTTCAGACAATGAAAGAGATGATGATTATGATACTAATGAATGTAAAGAAGACTCCAGCAAAGGATATATACGATTACAGATTGCAAAAAGGTATAATCGAGATTACAAACATTACGACAGAAAGTACAAAGAGAATAGACGAAATAACAATACAAAACACGTGGCTGATTCGGAAAAATCTCCTCTATTGTCTATTGTGGAAGGTGGAAGGAACGAGAAATCGCTTGGATTTCAAACATATGTATTGTTCAATAATTATTCGACTGAACAAAATTGTTTAAAAGAAGCAATCAGCAAACGTAGACGCGTTCGGCAAAGATGCACTAGGTGTATCAATTTCAAGAATGTAACTCTTGTAGTCAGAAAATTCCAAAGGATTTTGATGCCCAGAAGGTATTACAAAATACGAAGAAAGTCTTTGAAATCCAAGACTGAATTGTTACCGCGAATGTATGCTGTAATTCGGAAGTACTGGTTATCAATTATGGATGGAGAACAATCTTCAAAACCCATAAAGTGTCCAAGGAGTGCGCGAACTAAATGCATGCATAGTAAAGGTTGGGTTAAGAATCTATGCACCCGGGAAGCTATAAAAAGATCAACACCGAAAAAACTCGTACTGGATAATATAAAAGATTCTAAGAAAGACACTGACAGAGATAAACTTAGAAACAATAAAAAAGCTGAACATGTCAAAATGTTACCAAAGATTAAAAATAAAAAGCGATCGCTCTATACAAGAACAATGTGCGTAGCTTTTGCAACGTGCTTGAAACTTAACTGTTGGGAACGTCACAAAGTCAATGAAGCCATTCAAGAAAGTTCGACGAAAAAGGATTCCAAAGACTTTAAGAAACGCAAAAAGAAACAAAATGAGGAACTGAAACAACAAGTTGAAACTACCAGAGATTATAGAATAGCAGCTTATTTACAGGATGAAAGTTGGGTGAAGGGGATTCTTCGTAAGGAATCCTTGAAGGATAGAATAAAAACCGACTACGCCTTGAACCAGCTAGCGAGATGTCAGCTCTATGCAAACAAGGATAAAGCAGCTAAAAAAGTAAATCTTGAAGCATATGTATTTTATGCACCTTACGGATCTTATACTAGAATCATAAAAATTTTAGGTAATCAAGGACACAAGTAAAATTGCTGGTATGTGTTGTAAATCGCCCCAGACAACCCACATAACCTCAAAGCAGGAACAGTTAAAAGACTCGGAGCCAAAAATTAAGCACAAAGCCGAAACAAGCGAAGAGTCAAAGAAAAGTGTGTTTAATTTTGTATTCTAACCACCTACATTTCTTCAATTTAGTCTTTAGTTTGTTGACATATAATTCACATTAAGTGAATAAAAATAAAGGATTAATAAAGGCTCCTTTTTCCTCCTTTTTGATATCAAACACCCAAGTGTTTTAATTAATGCGCTTAAACTATTTCAATTTTTAGTGAAGTTTCTTAAGTTTTGCCGAAGGAAAAAGCATACAGTCCAGAATGTTTTACGGGAAGAAGCATCAAGCACTTCCTGGGGGGGAAGTGACCTAATCAAAACGTATGACTATGACGATGAATGCAGTAAGATACTAAATATATTAAAAACAAGAATTGAAATAATTATTAAAGTATAGACTGTAAAATATCCTGCACGGACAGAGAAATCGTTTGTAAAAATATACATATAATGTCGATCTGATATTGATAATTAAAACAGATTTGAGTATAGAGATTCTTCATAAGTCTTCAAGGACAATATTGAAATTATTGTGCTTATTCTGTTCCACCTTTGCCAAAAAAAAATATCTCTAAAAATAGATGTTGGCCGATTCTCAGACCTGCTCAATATGCTCAGAAAAATTCAGGAGAATCGGTCAACCCGTTTCGGAGGTGTAAGGGAACGAAAACTGTGACACGAGAATTTTATATATTAGAAGATTGTTTAGTTTTTAAACATCTCTTTTCTTTTAAATTGTAGAGTTCAACAGACAAGAAACGGAACAAAATTGTTCGAAAAGGCTGGATTTTTACCGATGTATCGGTGACGAATTCCAAACTATTGGAAAGAGGTCAGAATCTATTGTAAAAATGTAAAAGTTTACAGCTTTGCCTGTACAGTTAAATATCCACAGCTGTATAGGTACCATCAATTATAATAATAATATATTTATATTAATATTATAACTGATGGTATGTGGTCACCTACGCCTACGCAACCACATTAATGAATTAATTTTGCGCGTTCCGCGACCCTGTGTGTATTGCTACCATTAAATAACACTTAAATAGTGAATCCTTTTTTAATTTTATATATTATTTTGCTTAACGAGTTATTCATAATAATCATTTGTTTCAGACTTTCGAATGAAAGTAGCGGCTTTTACAAGGTAATTTATACTTTTATTTAAATTTGCCTTAATTTAAAATAAAAATGTTTATTTTTATTAGCAATCAAATGAAATCAATTCTGATACGAGTCAGTCGGATAAAGACATGCCGCAGAAAGACAAAACCAAATGTTTTAGAATAAAAGACTTGAAATTGTAAGTAGTACATACTTTACATGTAAAGTACTATATTATGCTTATTTGTTTTAATTACTTATTTATTTTCACAGAATATTTTCAGATCATTTCTTACATCTGAGGTACGAAGCTTAATTATTAAATATGTTTTGTCTTTTCTATTCACAGCAAGAGATTTAACTCTTGAAAGTACTTGATCAGAGCTTAAAAGCGTTATTCAGAAGTGAAATTTGATATTTGATCAATTTTAAAGTTTGTTTAAATGTATGCACGTTTTTGATTCTATAATAATATTATCGTCGTTTTTAATAAGATCGCTTTTCAGAATCAAAAATCCTGCATTATTCAAAGATTTTTACACTCATATAGCACAGCTTACAGATTTAAAGAAGAAGTATGGTAACAATAAAAAGGTTACTAAAGAAAAAGGTTTGTTTATTTATCTTTTTTTTTCTATAAAACACTTTTGAACTGTATAATTGTAAGCTGTATCATTACATTATTTTATTTCTATTTACTTGAATATTTTTTAGCATTGTTTATTCCAGTCACTACTGAAAAGGGTGTGACAGGAATTCCGATTCTACAATCACGGTGAGATTATTTCTAAGTCTATACTATATAGGGATATATAGCAAGTAGTAATCAAACACGAGCCTAGCTCAATACAATATTAGTTACAGTACCTTTTCTCTGGATACTTCTAGACTTTGTGGTTTAATAATGTCACGTTTTAGTTCATGTCAATGTGTTGACATTATAGTCCAAGATCGTGGTACACAAATGCGATGTAAAAGCCACGCAGCGACAGAAAAATATTCTTCAAACAAAGATTGTTCAGGTAATTGCTGTTTGGATTTAAAGAACAGAAGGATCTTACCAACTTGCAATACCATCGGTTTTTTTTTTAATTCGTCACAGTTTATTTCAATATGAAATCTTTGTTTCAGAGGTGGGAAATGCCAAATGTTCTTGTGCGACGCAGTACGGATGCATTCATGACACGGCTGGCAACTCTACATTTAAATTGAAATCAGGTTATTTTGTATTACTTAAAATATAATCTATTGAAAACATATTTTAAAACTTTGTAAATATTTCAGCAGCGGATAGAATATCAAATAGCAATGATACTGACACATCTCTCCATAGCAACAGTTCTGTGTATAGTGATGAGACAAAAACCGATACAACAATCTGCAGCCGCATAGAGATCGACTATGTCGAAGAAAGACCGAGAATGGCTACCGTCCGACGCGTTAAGAAGATTAAAGTCACGTCGAAGACTAATCAGGCTACAAGTACAAACGAAACAACACTCTGTGATGTCAGTACATTAACAGAGGACTGGTGGAGTCCCTTAAATGAACGGAAGCCTATTAAAAGAGTGAGAGAATCTGGTGATTATAAACATAGGAAAAGGAATAAAGGTGTTGCGACTGATCGTCGATATGTCCAGTTCCATAGTCGCGCACATATTATACCCGATGGTAAGTTATATATTAGTTGGTAATACATATAAAGGACCGAAGCGTGATATTTTTTTTTATAGAAGAGGGAGCAAACGAGCAGGAGGCACACCATAAAGGTGAAGTCGCCGCCCATGGACACTCAAGTGGCTGGGAGCTCATGAGTGCGTTGCCGGCCTTTTAGGGATTTATACGCTAAAATCCGGTTAATGGCAACACTGTTGCCTTATTGCTGTTTAGTTCGTGCGACAACGGGGTCTAGATAATGGGAGGGACGTCGCACAAGTAACAAGACTCAAGTTATCATTACCAAGAACTGTTACTGTGATTACATTTTTTACGACCACTTTGTCAGATGATGATTATAAGCCTAATTATAATTAGATATATGTCTTTATTGTTTATTCCCGTCAGACAACCCCTATCCCAAATCTTTCCTTTAATAACGTCATTATCCACTCTAGAAGCATTCCTGATCCAACTCCCAAACACAAACTTTGTAACATGTGCAAACCGAATAAAGTGTTTTTTTTCTAAAAGCTCAAGTGTCGTCACTGCCCGTAACAAATTTTAAGAATGTAGCACCACACAGGCATATTATTTATATTGCAAAGTATATAATATAAGCGTAATCTAAGCATTATTAATTTTATATTCTGTATACATTTTTATGACATCCAAGCCGATTTATACCATGTATTATATGTAACACATCCTATTATTTTCAGAAAGCTACGATATATTATCACCGTCGAGGTACCTTTTGGAGGTGGGTTTTATTTTATTAGTGGGTACTAGTAGAAATTATACTTTTTTTTTGAAAGAAAGAAAATACGTTTATTTGGACACACACACACGGTACACACAACATCACAATAAATTATAAGTACAATAGTATTTTAAAAATTAACTAAAAAATAAACACATTGCATTGTTGCAAGTGCCGCGGGCGTGCGCCAAATGGGGTGCTGCTCAGGATTTGTGTGGAATATAATATTCCACACCGCTGATTTTCAGCAGCCCCCAGTTGTCGCAAACCGCTGCACAGCGCCAAGTGTTAACAATTTAAGTGTAAAAAAAATTAAATGGAAACAAAAATCAATAATTAAAAAATAAAAGGAAGGGAGATGATAAAAATAAAAATAGTGGGATTAATGGTTTTGGTTTATTTCAGTCACAGAAATATTACAATGAACTGTTTTCGTCGCCTCGTGTCTACGCGATTTACGACACGAAGGTATTGCTTTTATTTGTAACTGATGACCTGAATTGACATGCTAGACGTACCTAAACTATTCTAGATTAGGCTGTTGGTATTTTGAGCTTTGCAACCGCATTTGATAATTCACCAGTGTACGCCGACATTGATCCAATTAGCCTAAATGTTTTATCAATCCATTTTCATGATTAAACTTTCCTTGTGTTAGTTTTCCGTACATCGTTTTGTTTATTTGTAATTTATTAATCGGGATTAATTGACTGTAGAATATTATCTCAATTTCAGAGAAAGAAAAGTGATTCATATAACCCGAATCGAAATGGCATTCGTAAAAGTAAGTATCAAGTATCAAGGAATTATTTATTTCAAATCAAATCAAAAATATCTTTATTCATATAGGTTACCAAGGTATACTTATGAATCGTCAACAAAATAAGTTTTAAATTTTCGATTCTACATTTAGTGCCAGTTCCCAAAGCAAGGGCGTAGAGTGGACCAAAAGAACTGGCAAGAGACTCTCCGCCACTCCTTTAAATCGCCAAGAATGTTTCACAGCACGTTTGTAAAGATCTGCAACCATTGCACCATGCACCAGCGAATGAGTCAGAATCTTCACACTTAATTTCACTTAAGCAGTAGAAGTAGGTAATGTTATTACATGCAACGGGCCTTATCGCTAATAAGCGATCACTTTCAGGCAACCCACTATTTTATTATAATTACGAAATAAAACTTAACATACTGCGTTTAAAAAATATATAATTTCACAGATCGAAGAATAAAAAGATTGGATGAGCCAGTTCGATTAAAGGTATTTCTAATATATATATATATATATATATATATATATATATATACTGCGATTGGTTCACACACGATTGTTTTGTTAATCGATTAGCGTGTATGGTGTATGAGAAGTCAAAGGAAATGTAGTATGTAACTACCTAATGAGACAGATCTAACTCATAAGAAAATAGTAATGAACAGCATATAGGTTTACAGCCTTAAAGGTTGACTTTGTAATACCATAAATTATTATTTATTTATTTTCCACATAGAAACAGCGATCACTTGTGTGTATTTTCTCTATCTATCTATTCCGATCTCAGCTAGTCACCTATCAGTTTTTTAAGCGTGATTACTGTTTTACTGATGTCCTTATCATAGCATTTAGGGCGACTCATTGCCAATTTTTTTATCGTTTTAAATAGTCCTTTACACTATAATAAAACAAATTTCCCTCAATACTGAATACAAATCAATTTTGTATATTTATAGGGAATCAAAGAGTTAGTAGGAGCACGAAATGATGAAACTTCACGCTCCATAGAAAAGTTTAAAACGAAGTTGAGAAAAACCTGATTTATCGTATGCAGGTAGCATTGTATTATTTTACATTTCATAAAGTAACAAATAAATTAAGTAAAGGGTTCGATTACAGCAGCACAAATGTTTCTTACGTACATCCAGTGTGAACTCCATGTAACGTCGCTCGATTTAACGACAAATGCTTTTGGACGTTGGTTTAGCTTGTGGGTTCCAAAGTTTTCTTTATTAAACTATCACTCTCTATAACGCCAAAAAAGTGCTCAGTCAAAGTCAAAGTCAAAATATCTTTATTCATTAAAGTACATAGATTTATGACGATTTAAAATGGTCCTAAGTGATTCTATACGCCTGTTCGTACGCAACCAAGCTGAGAACAAGCAGGCAGGAAACTCGGCTTGGTTTTTTTTTTGGAAATGGTCCCAGTACACTTTTTGAAGCAAGGTTAAGCTGGAGCTAATAATTAAAATAATCTGACAATTTATAAAATGCTTTTTCTAAAAGCTTTCGTTTTTTTTAATTTTTAATTTTACTTACTGACAAAGTCCACAAATTTCTTTGGGCTTTTGTTATAGACGCGTACACATTGCCTTTTAAATGAATTACCAACTTTATGGAGCCAAATACCACTATTTGGCTGTTCGTTATATAGACTTTACACTGTAATAATAACATGCTCGGTGGAGGCAAGCATGGCATGCCCAATATAAATGTATTATTTAATGATGCCATTAATTTAATATAAACAACATTGTGTATAAAATGAAATTTAGTACTTATTTTCTAGTGTTGTTTCAGATTACATAATTAACGAGAGAAGATTGATGCGGTTTTTAAACGGTTTGTTTGTTCGAAATAAAATTTATTGAATATTTATGAATTTTCCTTACCTCTACACGTTCCATGTCGATGTTATTAATTAGCTCTATGTGTTTGTATTAAAATATGCATGAATACCAAAGTTATGAGATGTACACGACATATTAACAAGAATGGATACCTAACAGATTTTACATTGTTGATATAAGTGTATAAATACGGATGAACTTATCTCTCGGTTCGACATCTACAAAGTACATTTCACATTTTGTTTTGAGTGATCTCAAGTCGTCAGTCGGCTGTTGTAATATATGAATTGTGTAAAACTGAAAACAATAATTGTTTGGAATGTGCGATTGTATTGAATATGATATGTGAAAACAACTGTCATAATTTGCATTGCACTGCGAGATACGACACATTGGAAATAATAAAATAAATTGATAAGTTTAGCCTTATTATCTTAGTTTTGAGTTTATCGTGAGATCTTGTGCGAAATATCTAGTCTCTAGTGTATGTAGAGGCTATGATGTTACCACTACGTTGTTTGATATTGTAAGTACAATACAATTACAATTTAAAATGGTATCATTATTAAGTAATGCTAAATTATATTTACGTAAATCACAGCAGCATGTTATTTTATAACATTTACCAACCATTTCAATAATAAAATAGATTTTATATACATAAATAAAGTCATAAGGTGAAAATTACTAATTATGTAGTACTCCGTTTTAGTGTGATAATAAATATAATTATCGGAACAAATAGCATGTCACCAAAGAGTATAGTGAGATATTTTCCTGATGGATTTCTGTTTGGATCTTCTACGGCATCATATCAGATCGAAGGCGGCGCGTTTGATGATGGTAAGATCTAGAAAGTCTACCGTGCTTGTTTCCCTATTCCCTACTTAACTCTATGTATTTATAGCATAGATCATAAATCGATCGCAAATAGATACACATATAAATACAAAACGCTTTAGTTTTATTTGGATGTACACAAAAAATATGTATTTAAAAAAAAGCCACTGAATATGAATTATATGAAGGTAGTCAAATATACCTCATTCCAGGCAAGGGTTTATCAATATGGGACATAGCCACGCACATGAATCCTTCCCCCATAAAAGACCAGAGTAATGGTGATATCGCAACAGACTCATATAACCTTTACAAGCGCGACGTGGAAATAATGAAAGAACTTGGTCTAGACTTCTACAGATTCTCAGTTTCGTGGCCTAGAGTTTTACCGGGTGGTTTTGCAAATATTGTAAATCAAGCAGGAATTGACTACTACAATAATTTGATTAATGAGATGTTAAAGAACAATATAGTACCATTCATCACGATTTATCATTGGGATCTACCGCAGGACCTGCAGAAGCTGGGAGGGTGGGCTAACCCCGCTATAGTAGATTGGTTTACGGACTACGCGAATGTTCTTTTTGAGAATTTTGGCGATAGGGTTAAACATTGGATGACTGTCAATGAACCAAAACAGATATGTTATGAAGGTAAGCAATCTTACCCATTTATATTTGTTTGTAACAGAAAATTAATAATTGTCAACTATCAATACTATCTCAAAGCCGTAATGACTGTTAAAATCAATACCATAACTTTCAGGATCTATAATTTATTTTATATTAATATTTTATTAGGTTACGGTTCAGATAAGAAAGCGCCAATGTTGAATATGAGTGGTATTGGAGAATATTTGTGCGCTAAAAATGTTTTGCTGGCTCATGCAAGCGCGTATCGGCTGTACGACGAGGTTTATAGGGAACAACAAAATGGCACAGTGGGTATCGCAATCAGCTTTTCCTGGTTTGAACCAGCATCAGAGCTGGAGGAGGACCAACTTGCTGCTGTGGATGCTAGACAATTTGATGTAAGTGATCTATATTTCGAACACCTTAGCATTAAAAAAACTAGTTTGAAATACAATATTTAAATTACGTAGTTAAAACCAAAAAGACTATGGATGCAACTGCATAAGAAAAATAAAATAGGTAATCTTAATACGTTCTAACTGATAGCGATTAGGTAAATACAATAACATGTAATAAGATAAAACAATCTAGATTATACAATCTACCTACAAGTATTTTTTTTTACTTGCGTTCGGGTGTTGAAAATATAAAACGAAAGTCAAAAAACGATTTTTTTCATCCTTTTCGAAACACGCGTGCATCAATGAATTATTTTTTTCTATATGCACCACAAACACTTTCCTATAGTTAAGGAAAACTTCATGAGGAAATCGACATGTGTTAGGCAATAACCTGGCAAGCTACGAAGGGTAGTCGAGTAGTTGATAGGCAGGGTATCAAAAAATTACCTGCTGCAGTTCTAGGGCTAATACCCAAGGAGACCCAGATTTCTTGATACATTGAGTATTATGTCAGTTATGAATATCCGATTGAAACTACGATTTTAATTCCCAAATTCCTTATTTGATGAGAAAATACAATCAAACCAAGGTTTGTTAGCTCATTTTTTAACGAATTTACTTTTTGATAGGTATACATAATTCAATAACTCAAAATACCTTTTCAGTGGGGACAATATACAAATCCAATATTTTCGAAGGACGGAGATTTCCCTGTCGAAATGAAAAGAAATATTGCAGCAAAAAGTGCAGAGCAGGGATTCAAACGATCACGTCTTCCAGAGCTTTCAGCAGCTGAAGTGATTACAATACGGGGATCGGCAGATTTTTTGGCGCTTAACACCTATACAAGCAAATTGGCATATAGGGATGCTTCTGTCGAAGGAATGTATGCAGTTCCATCCTATATGGATGATATGGGCACTGTATTCGTCAAGGATCCTACTTGGCCACAAGCTGAATCTTCCTGGTTGCAGGTAGTTATAACAATATAAGTTAAAAATGATCTATATAAACTATTACTCTATTTAATTTATTATAAAACTCATAATTCTATTGTGTCATTGAGTGGTAAGGTACAAAATAACGAGACTTCTGTATGTATTTAGTTTATGTTAAATTCAAAACAAGTAAACTATTACTATAAATATTCCAAATAATTACAAAATCTTATGACCCATAATTTTAATGAAAAGTTAGTACCATGTTTTATTGCGGTTATAAATCTACAAGCAAATAATATATAATATTTTATACTTCCTTAAATTGCAACACAGGCCAGGTTGGCGACTGCTTAAAAATATGTGTATAATATAAAACTGCTATCTTCTTTGGCATTGCCACTAATACTATGTGACCGTCGACTGTTTCCACAACATCAATTTGAAAGATAGGACTCATTGATAATACAGGACAATCAGAGCGTTCAGCAAAGTTGTATTGTTTAATTGGAACTGAGTTGTACAAATCAAATTCACCATTTACAAATGGTTTATAGTAAATTCTGAAAACACCCCATGTTGTGCCCACAAAAAACACATCGCCATATGGATATATGATTAACATATCTTTCAACAGAACTTGTTGGATTGTATGATTCAGAATATACATCCATTGAATATAGACCCTCCAGTCCATTCTTTCTAATAAATTGTATTTCCACAATATATGTTGCATATTTGAAACTAATTCTATATTGCATTGTAATTTGAAGGTACCATCTACTAGAGAATATATTTCTCTTTCATATGTCAACACATTAAGTGTATTGCAGTAGCCTAAAGTCATCACTTGTTCCTCAAATTTCTTTAACAATAACGACTGAAGATCATTTGTACACAAGTTATACATATAAATTTCATTCTCATGTGTTACATAATACAATCTGATATCATTCAATAGAAATTTTTGTACATTGTTCTTGACTATTCTACTTTCCTGTCCTGGACATGCTTGCTTTCGGACCACAATAAGACAATTACTAATATCGATGTATATTATAAAGTTGTCATTTTCCGAATAGCTTGTGTAGCTGCCTGTTATTGACCTATAGGTAGTGGAATACTTGAGTGTTTCCAAGTCATAATAGTTTATTCCATCACGAGTATGTACAGCTACCAAGCCTTCTCTGAGAACTTTAATATCGCGTATTTCCTGTGAAATATTTGAAGCTGATGCAAATTCATCAACTTCTTCAGACGCATCTAGAAACTTAGACCATAAAAATAGAGATCGGTAAACTTTTTGCCACGTTGTGCCTGCTTTGGCTTTATGCATAACTTGATTATAGATGGAAGAAAAATCAGATTGGCAGCATCGAAACCAGAACTTATCACTGAGAGACACATCGTCAATTATGTGCTTCCAACGAGTACAAATCAATCTACATATTGCCAAATGCCTTGGAGAAAGATATTGAAAAATACTCAATAGAATTTCAGTAGGAATAACGACAGTGCCTGTAGAGTGTTCAATATCCGACATTTTTATTAATTAATATGTAATCGATGTGTTAAACCAATATTTACAAAATCAAGGTGGGCTGTTTAGGGCAACTGGGTTTTTTTCATTTTCAGGCTTTTTGTTTTTACATTATAATTTAAGCTTAAT
The DNA here is from genome assembly GCA_951799465.1 of Leptophobia aripa. Lineage (NCBI taxonomy): Eukaryota > Metazoa > Arthropoda > Insecta > Lepidoptera > Pieridae > Leptophobia > Leptophobia aripa. The sequence goes on from OX637271.1 coordinate 5,331,281, forward strand.
ACGGAAAATTTATTACATTAAATTTCATTATACGATTACATATACAATTTCATAATTTGTTTACAATCCATAACTACAGATTTACGAATCAATAACGAGCACCACAGTCCATAGAATAGATCTGTAGTCTGAACAGTTAAGTAAACCGTATAACATTTCTATGAAAGGGAGAAATGGAAATTGTCAAGAATATGTAGGTTTAAACTAAACTTAATTACGGGTAAAACGATGTTACATCTTTTCCTACCATTTGTTTTCTGCCGAGTGCGTTCAGCCACCGGCAGCGATTAGCATACCTAATTTTATTTTTATGCCTTCTATGCAATTTTTGTAAAGGGTTTTTTTATCAACAGCTCCGAACCGTTGTGTGTAGCTCATAACCGAAATTAACATAGGAGTATGAACTGATATATAATTGTTACTAAATTTAATACTCTTCATAAGCATAAAACGGCCACCTACATAATTCACGATATTCACCCAAATCTTCTCTTTTTATTGTATAAATTGTAACGAGAAACTTCTATTTTTTTATTTTCAGGAAGTACCTTGGGGATTTTACAAATTACTTTTAGAATTGAATAAGCTTTACGATAATCCACGAGTCTACGTGACAGAAAATGGTTGGTCTACAGCTGGAGGTCTGCAAGATGAAGACAGAATTCGTTACTTGAGAAATTATCTTTCAGCTTTATTGAATGCTGTAGAAGCAGGTTGCGATATACGCGGCTATTCTGTGTGGAGTATGATAGATAACTTTGAATGGATGGCTGGCTATAGGTTTGTATTTTTCACAACAAAAACAGGTTCCAGTAAATGTACCTCCACCTTCACCTTTCATAAAAGCAATGTTCAATATTTTCAATTTCCTTTTGTTCTAAACTATAATTTAAACAATTGCAATATATCAAAAGTGAAAGCTGATTAGTTTTTTTTGTTTCAGTGAAAAGTTCGGACTTTATGAGGTAGACTTTTCAAGCCCTGACCGATCAAGAACTCCAAGAAAATCAGCTTTTATTTACAAAGAAATAATTAAAAGCAAGTCATTAAATCCACACTTTGAACCAGATGTGTACATCGAGGAAGTAGTCGCTATTGAAGATAAGTTAAAAGATGAAGATGTCACCTATAATTAATAATTTTATTAAAGTTATAATGTGATTTCTATTAAAGTATTAATGTATTTTATTTGTATTGGTTTAATAAAATAGATTAATTGAGTATTATTATGTCAACGATATAGGTGCGTATAAACGGACCACATCAGTGACCATTCTAAGCCCCAAGGTATCGCGAGAAGCGGACACGGATAGCATAAAAATGTCAAATAATGATTTCGTTCAAATGTGCTGACAGGAATATTTCATTTTGACATAATTTGATTGATTGAAGATTTGTCTTAAATGTTAAATGTCACACATAGTTGTTAAACAAAACTCCGTCAACACAAAAGTCTCTTATGTCAAAACCCAAAAGTATATTTCACTTAACTAATTTTTGCCTGCATCCCAAAAAATACAAAATAAAAAATAAGTAAATATTAAATGGCAAAATGGGTGACATTGATAATTCAATAAAGTTGATTGTTAAGTGGAATGGTAAAGAATATGAACTGCCAGAACTAGCTCAATCGGATTCAGTGGCGATGTTGAAAGTGGCTATCGAAAATGCTACTGGAGTAAGACCTGAAAGGCAAAAGCTTCTCAATGTTAAATTTCAAGGTAATGGAATAGTTTTACTGTTCATTGAAAGCACATTGTATTTCATGTTATACTCGTTATAAACGTAAGCTTCTACTTGAGGCAATCACTTCTTTTTATAACTGATATAAATGATCAATGTAGATTCTTTTCATTATATTTATTTATATCGTACATGTGATATTTCCCTCTTATTATATCAGGAAAGGTAGCCACAGATAATTATACCTTAACGGAGTTGAATCTTAAACAAAACCTAAAAATAATGATGATGGGGTCATTGGAGGAAGCTATTGAAGGTGCAATGTCAAAACCAGATATTGGCGATGAAGTTGTCAATGACCTGGATATTGAGGAAGAAGAAATTGATGTGGAAAATCAAGAGGTACAACTCTTAATCTTAACTTAAAAGTAATAGGAAAAAGCTAGCTAAAACTCTATCAACTCTATCCAACCTTCAAACTATAAAGTTTTCAAAGACCTCTGGAATTAAATTGGACTTTGAAAGTGTAATAGACTGGTGTTAAAGAAAGTCCAAATATGTTTCTATGTATTTCAGATATACTTAGCCAAAATAAATAAGAGAGTAAAAGACTACAAAATAAAGGTGCTAAACGAGCCTCGCCCTAACAAAAAACTGTTAGTTTTGGACATAGACTACACATTGTTTGACCACAGATCTGTTGCTGAAACTGGTTTGTATATAAAGTCAATTATCTAATTTTCTATATTTTTATATGAAAACTAAGCTTATGGTCAGTCATATTGCCTGTGGGCTTGTGTGTTGCTGGCTGTTAATAAAAGGCAACCAACACACTCCTCTGTTTTTAAACATTTGTCAAATTTGCTATATAGAATTACTTTAATGCAGTATTACTACATTTTAGTAATCCAATTTAGTAATTGCACTTGACATATTTTTACTAACAAACATTTTAAGAGAATCATAGTAAAAATATAATGACTAAATACCTGCATATTCTTTGTCTAAACTGTCATTCAAGCCTGTGAAACTGCAAAAAACCAGAGAGCCTTATTATATTTTTATTGTCTTTTAATCATAATTTTTTTAAAATAGAGATACATTTATAACGTTTTTAAACTCAAAACGGGACATTTTTTCTAGGTTTTGAACTAATGAGGCCGTTCCTCCATGAATTTCTGACGTCAGCCTATAAAGACTATGACATTGTGATCTGGTCTGCCACTGGAATGAAGTGGATTGAGGAGAAAATGAAGTTACTTGGTGTGTCTGTCCATCCAGAGTATAAGATAATGTTCTACCTGGACTACTTAGCCATGATAACTGTGCACACACCCAAGTATGGAACTATAGATGTATGTGTAAAGAATTTTTTTTCAAATTGTTAATTATGTCCTAACAATAGTGTTATGTAGTCTAAATAATTGTGATATAAATTCATATCATTCATTTATTAATATAACAGGTGAAGCCCCTGGGTGTGATTTGGGGTAAATATCCACAGTACAGCTCCAAAAATACAATAATGTTGGATGACATACGAAGAAATTTTATAATGAACCCAAAGAGCGGACTCAAGATCCGCGCATTCAGACAAGCACATTTAAACAGAGATAAAGATGAGGAATTATTGCATTTAATTACATATTTAAAGGACATTGCCACATTTTGTGATGACTTTGACACGTTAAATCATAAGAAATGGGAGAAGTACAGGCCACCACGGAAGAGTAAACACGCCAGTAAGAGGAAAGCTGAGGACAACTCGGACAGCTCCGGAGCGGCTGCCAATTAACGAAGACTGCTAGGCTTAGGATATTTATATTTATGATCGTTTAAAGATGCCACACATGCTGTTTTTTTTTATCTTTCAAATTACAAAAATGTGTATACAAATTTCAAAAAATGTCAAAATTTTCAAATACTCAATGTTAAATCTCTATTACGTTTGGATTGCAATTCTATAGACAATTCAATGATAACGTGAAGGGTTAAAAACTTTTTTAAATTAAACTTGTTAAATAATACATTAGTTTTTTTTTTGTATTTTATCTCAGAATCACTCATGCATCATCTTAATAAAGACTTACTTGCATGTTTTTAACAATTTATTCTGATAAATTGTCTTTACCTCAAATAAATGTCTCATGACATTTGAGGTTTACTATTTAAATTGTTTCATAAGGCTTGAGAAAAACAAATGAAGGATCTTAGTGTAAGTATGGATGTATAATAAGATTCAGTCAGATATGTAGGTTGATTAGAAAACTTGTGATTTAACGATCCATACCCATAGAATCGTTTATATACAGTGTAAACACCATGTAACGTCACTCGATTTAACGACAGAGTCGAAATCAATTGGCTTTGGTTGGTTGTTTGTATTCCATACAATGGTTTTCTACTCTCCATTTAACGACCAATGTATAACGCCATAAAAAAACACATTACCTTTAGTGTCGTTATATAGCACTGCACTGGCATGTATATTTTCAAACAAGATCTGAGAAATAATATATGAATTAATTTATATTATACATATATAAATAGTTTTGAACTCGAGTATTAATTCATTACACGTACGTAGTCTGTTAGCTTTTTCAACCATAAAAAATTAAAAATTGAATACAGTTTTAAATAATAATTATTTGTATAACAATAAATGTATGACAATATTTATTTTATTATATAGGCTCCAATCCATAGGAAATAAATTGCTCAAAAATTGAATATCCGTCTTAATTGTGACCAGTTAACCTCCAAACTACATCAAATATATATCAATTCTATTACCTCATGAAAGTTTCTTTACATAATTAGTTTTTAATTAACACAATGTGTGTGTTAAAAAATAATGAAGGGTATTTATTAGAAACTACAATTTCTCTTAATTAGATAAGATTCGTAGAAAACTCTACAGAAAAAAAGATTTTTATAAATTATAAAAATGTTTAACTTTTAACTCTTAATTAACCTCAATTGTCGGTATTAATTAAAATATAAGGGCCATTTCACGCATGTTAAGCCCGCTTAATTCTAAACCAAGTGTGTTACCGTTATTTTCGAATATATTATTAAAAATACATAACTTGTAATTAGTAAGTTGGTTAAACACATGCTGAAATCACATCTATTGTTTCTAACGCGCCTTAAAAAGCTTTTGCATTACCTATGACTATCGACCAAGTTTAATCAACAAAACCAGAATTCAATTGTCGCGATGAAGCTTTTTATTGACAGTTACAGTCAAAAAGTTTTGTTTCCTCTAAACATTATCTATCACTCATACAAATTAAACGATATTTATCATATTACATGTTCAAGGTTTATTATGATAAAATTTACATATATTATCTTAATAAATGCCAAAAGATTGTTCAATGAATTAAAATTCTCAACTCAACCCGGAACGTAACACGTGTGAATTTTTTAAATGTTTAAAGAAAACATTTTTGCTCGTATTTGTGATTCCATCGATTTTGAAATATGGGCAAGGGCCATAAAACAAATTAGAAGAACTATCAATAATTCACATAGGTGTCACTCTATTTAATCGTCAATGACCTTTTAAAGATACAATTAACCTTAAATTTCATCGTACCCATAAGAGACGTTTCTCAAAGTCAAAGTCAAAATATCTTTATTCATTAAGGTACAAAGGACCATTTTGAATCGTCTTAAATCTAAGTGATTCTACGCCTGTTCGTACGTTACCAAGCTGAGAAGAAGGAGGCAAGAAATTCGGCTTGGATGATTTTTTTTTGGAAATGATCCCAGTACACTTTTTAAGGCAAGGGTAAGCTGGAGCTAATTCATTCTCGGAAGGCCTTGGAAGTCCATTCGGAAAGGTAAAATTTGTTGTACTATCGATCTAAAGATTTTAGATATGAAGAAATCCCTTTGTCCTTGTGTCGCATCATATATAAATCGGTTTAATACCGAGGCAGTGTTTTTAACTGCAGCTGATTCCGGATGTGACATCGGGATGGGACGTCAGAATACGAAATGCCATCCGTATCACCTTGACGTGAGTCTAGTCGAACGGACTACTTTGTTCAGGCAGTTTTTTGTTGAGAACCGCTTTGAGGAACCAGGAAGCTGGCGGTAGCATTATACTTGAAGCCGGCTACTGCCTCCTATTTTAAATAAAAAAACTGTCTCCTTGGAATACCTCCAAGGAGATATATATATGTACGTAGATACTCGTATGTGACCACAAATGTCCATTACATTGAATCTATTTATTAAACATCAAAATAAAAATGTTAATAAATACATTGTTCGTGAAATAACATATTTATTACTATGAGGTGGGACTTTAATGCAATTTTATTTTTAGGACATGTGTGGGGGGTCAATAGAAACTTAACCTTAAGTTTATCCTTCTCCGGCCGCCATCTTGGAAAAAGTGGTTAAAGCCCTGTTTTTGCAATATATAGGGCATAACAACATTTAAAAATATTTGTAGGCAAAACAATTTCTTACAAATAATGACGTCACAACTTTTATGTAAGACCCATAGTTTCTGAGATATTACGAAAAAAGTGTTTTCAACCCCTTTTCCGAGATGGCGACCGGAGGACAAGGATGATGAGACAAACTTGAGCTGAAGCTATCATTGATCCCGCCATACAGTTCAAAAATAAAATCGTGTCGTTCAAATCATGTAACATTTCAATGGACTATTAAGTCAACCTTTTAATATTGACCTTTACAAAGACAAACCTGTGAGATCATTCGCTGTTCGCTTATTAAAATTTACGTATTACGAATGTAATTATACGCATGAAGCAATCTAAAATATAGACTATCGTGTCAGATTTTAGAACGAAACATCCTTTTAACAATTATAAAATGTGTTAATGCCGAAAAAGTCCTTCGAATTAAAATCTTAAATCAACATTCCGTGTTGTTTACTTTGCCTCGCCACACGTTTTTTTTATATTTTTAATACAATTGAAATTGAACGTTGATTTTAAGTTTCACGGACGGCTAATAATTGAATGATAAGAACATACGCGTATTATTTTCTTCAGTGCTTTCTTTCGCTTTAGGAGGGTCGGTTCAAAATGTGGTTACTTATTTTGGCTGTGATATTTTTATTGTATGTTTATCTGTGGTTGCGGTTGTATCCCGGTAATTTGCCGGTCTATCCGAATCGATTGCCCATACTGGGAAATATATCACTGTTTCGGGGTACCACTATAGGTATGATTTTGACAACTTAACTAATGGTATATTTAACAATTGTTAATTGCATAAGTATTTTATTATTTAAAAAAAACGATTTTCTTATAATAATACGAAAACGAAAACTGAATATAAGAACCTGCTAATACGACTCCATTGTCAAACAAGGGACAGTACTTGTTTTACGAGGGTTTTTTTTATACAGATTTAAGAAGTAGTAGTTTTATTAGTATTAGCATATGAAATATCTTCGCTATTCAATCAGTAATACTTTATGTTTATTCATCTTCCATTGAATAGTTTCAAAATAAGGATTTCTTTTAAGTTCATTTTTAGTTTTGTTTTCCGCGCGAATCTTATTTAATTAAATGTGTTACGGAATTATATAAAATTCTCTCAAATTAAAATAACTATGCAGGCTCTAAGATTATCCATTGGTGTTTAAATAATAAATCAGAATAACAGGATGGAAAGATTGTTCAAACTCAAATTATCTTAATTCAAATAGGTCTTAATAAAAACACTTTTGATTCCTGAATTTTTACAGTACTACCGGTTCGGTAGGCACCTATCGAGAAGAGCCGACAAATAACTCGATAGCTGCTCTTTTAAAATAAACATTTCATATAAAATTATGTTACTTACATGACAAATTAAAATAACTAAAGCATTGTAAGGCTACTCAAGAATTTGTTGTAAAACTAAGCTATTATATACTACTTAAGTATATTATGTTTGGACAATGGACCGATCGTGCAAATTTAAAATGCTAGTATACAACTCTTATTATACTCTAACTCTCAAGTCTACGATACGTATTGACGTAACAGTAAATATTCACTATGCGAGAGGATTTATTAGCCAGTCCTAAAACCACAACCGAGTCGAAAAAAATTACTTCCGAGCGGAGGTCAATATTACTGTTGTTTAGTTACGAGGTCTTCGTAGATCATAAACTCTGATAAAGCATCTACTAAAGTGTGAGGTATCTTTTCAGAAATATGGGAGAAAATGAGGAAAGTCTCCAATTTTTCAACTGAAAATGGCGACGTGATACTTTTCTACCTTGGTATTATACCAATTTATGGTAAGTTTACATCATATATCTTTAGCGTAGTGAATTATGCAAAAAAGTATTGGCGTGGCGTGGTCAATAATAAAATAAGATATGTTCTGTTTTCAGAGCTTCTGATCTTCTGAACGTTCACAGAGTTCTGAAATAATTTAAATGTTAAAATTATTCAGTTCGCTTTGTTAATGACAGAAATAGTAACACTATGCAGACACTAAATCGATTCACTTTTCGCACATACTCTAACAGGGTCAATTAATACCTATCATTAAATTTCTAAATTTCACTTTTACATTAACTAAAACAATATGCTCATGTCGCAGTGCAACGAAGCCACAAGTTGACTTTTGTGAGCTTAACCTGCTTTCCACAGACCCATCTGCCTGTCTTCCACAGACCATGATAAGATGAAATTCATAATTTTATGATTCGGTCTATAATCTTAAAAGTGTTATGGTAAATCGTTGATCTTAGTTACGAATACGCCGACGAAGCGCAGGATTGATCCTTTAAATGTGTGTGATCACAAAATTTGTGATCTTTGCCAATGTATATTGGCTGTTAAGTATTGTTTATAATGACAAGGGTGGTTGCTAAGGCCAATAGCAATAAAAAAATCACCAATGCGGTTGATTCTTTATTCGGTCTGTGTGATTCGTTTTAACTACAGAATAACATTTGAACAATCACATATTTTCTATATCTGATGACAAATGCGATAAACAAATAAATAACTTCTAAATAATATTATTTATACGGCACTATTATGCAATTAAATGTTAAAATACATCTTTTAATAATTGAAATTTTCAGTTATTTCAGACCCCGACGACTGCTGCAAAGTGTTAAGCTCTAGCCTACACCGTCCCGGGATCATTAAGAAGATATCAAAGAAATTCCTCGGCAATGGTCTACTTGTCGGGCCAGGTATTTATTCTTAAAAAAAATCACAATGATATGAAACCTATTTCAGAACTTAAATAAAACAAGGACTACACACATTAATCTAGTAGTAGTAATATTTAGTCTAGCTGAAACATATTATAATAATTTACCTAAAACCGTGTCAACGAACACAGTAGAAGTCAATCTAAATAAAGTAATGTTGGTAAAGGAAACGTTATATAAGATACCATAATATGTATCAAACAAAGTAATGAAAAGTTATAACAATTTTTAATTATTCCAAACACATGCATTAATGAAAAAACTCAGTTGTTTAAATGCGTTTGCAATTTAATATTATTCATTATTATTCTTTTGTATGTTAAAAAAAGACATTTTAATATGCATAAAGAGCATATTGTTAACGCCGCAATGTACAAAGATTGTATTTTTCGGTTCACATGCATTTTTGCAATTTGTTATTATTCTTTTATTACAACAAGTAGTTAAAAGGTTGTTGTGTTGAATAGACGAATGTGAAAGTAATTTTTAATTTTTAGATTATTTAAATATGCCAGCAATTCGTATGAAACGAATTAATCAACTATTAATATATTATTATTAGGAATAATCATTTTTTCATAAATAACACCATGTTACTAATTTTAAAAATTAATAATAGTAAAATTTAAATAAACAAATGTATAAAACTAAAAAAAATAGAATAATTATTTGTATCGCGATTAAAAAAAAAACATAATTCGCAATGATAAACCTGCTGAAGAATTGTAGATGCTACCACATCTAACATGCTACCACACGATACTCAATGAGTAATAGTAGCATTTGGTCTACTGCATTTAGCACGATAAAAAAGCTTCAAAATAATATATTAACATAACATACGATTTGGTTATCACACAAATTTTAATATAGTAAATTTGAGTATAAGTTTCATTTTGTATATTTTCAATTCTATTAACCTTACTGTCGTCATCCTAATTTAAATATTCAGCCTTACATATAGCGATTTAAAATTAATTTTGAAATAGTTTCCTTAAGTTCTTGTTGAATAATTCACAACGTAGTTGACTAGAGTTTCATCATCAGACTAATCATCTATATATGGGTTAAAGTTTGAAATTGTCGATTATTTTTTAATTTAACATTTATTTAATTAAAATATTAACCAATATTTTACATTGCTACCTCATATAATTCTGGTGACAATTCGAGAAACTCCGTTCATTAGTTCTCTTCAAACCCAGCATATTGCGAGCTGTTTTCGCCGTGTTAGTTCCGCGTCGGAACACGTATTCAAAAATCACTTTGTAACAAGTGATTTTTTTAAAGATAGAACCTCATAGGTACGTAGTACGTAGTACATAGAGAAAATCTAGAAAAAGGTTTTAAATATGTGAAGGCTTCAATGCGCCTATCAATAGCCAACAACGGTTCATTGTAAAGGGACTAAAAGTAATCAAAGTAGTTATAATAATATTTCATACGAAAATATTCCAGTTTCAGTATGGAAGGATCATCGAAAACTTATAAACCCCACTTTCAACCAACAAGTGCTGGACAGTTTTATCGACATCTTCAATTCGCAAAGCCGACGGCTGGTCGAGCGATGGAAGAACTACGCCGGCAAGGGACCATTTGATCATCAACTTTGCATTGAGATCAACACTTTGGAAACTGTTTGTTGTAAGGACATTATTTATACGATTATAATTATGTTAATCATATCCTTAAAAACTAAATCAAACTGGATTTGATTTGCCAAGGACCAGTCTTTTGGCTAGTGAATTAACCAAGTATTAATTGATCTGCTTTCAGTGACAACAGCGGGAATTGATATTACTGATCAGAATGATTTCAACGATAAATGTGTGATGGCGTACCGCAGTGTCCTCAGCGGTTGGACGGACAGGGGAAGGAACCCATTGCTTTACTTCGACTGCATTTACAACATGTCCAAGTTGAAAGAGGACCAAGACCGTAGCGTTAAAATAACACACGAATTGACTAGTCTGGTAAGGATATGCAATTGCAATTACATCAGTGCATTTCGTTGAATGAGGCTAACTCAAACAATGAGTGCTATTACTATTAGGTCCTTACATATGAAATTGTGGTTTTTCCTACTGGCCACTTTAATCACGAGCCTCTTTGGTAAAGAATTCCAAATTCAAACTTGTACAGCTATTTACTCATGTATTTGTGTTTCGATGAGCATTATTCATTTGTTTTTTGTTCTGTTTTTTTTTGTTTGCGCAACTCAGTTTGCAAAATGGAAAACTTAAAATATCGCATTATTTACGAGTACGAGTTCCGCCGTGGCACTAGTGCTCCGGAAACGACTCGAAGGGTGAATGATCTGAAAACAGCTAGTCGATATAGTTCGACCTGTTGCCGAAAGAGGGTACGCTTGGCAAGTTTCCGCGCCGAGTTTATTTAGCAACACTGTAATATTTATATATAGTGTTTATTTATTCGAAACTCGAAAAGTTTCCTGAAAGCCAGCTCTTCTTTTCTAACCTCTGCTTATCCTTCAAGACTATTATGAGCATACGACTAGATGGCATCATCACTCAAAAACTTAAGTAGCATGGTGGATTCTTCACTAGCAGTCGCGTTGCAAAAGAAAAAACAGTTCGTTTTTGGTTCCAAAGTTTCGTTCTGGAAATTTCGACCTGCAGAACAATCCCCGTGGATGGCCTGAGACCCAAGTTGATAATGAAGAATTGAAGGCTATTGTGGAAATGGATCCACTACAAACTACGTCTGAGTTAGCTGCAGGTTGCGATGTTTTAATTTACTTGAAGCAAATTTGAAAGATTATAAAGCTGGGTATCTCACGAATTGAACCGAAGCAAACCGGCCAATGCGCGTCGACTGCTTCGTTACATTACTGAACCGGCACAATAATGAAGGTATTTTAAACCGAATCATTATTGTGCATTACAGCATATTGTCAGCATATGCAAACTACGATGGAAAAGCTAGCGGGTAAACAACCTAGGCGGGTCAAACGACCACGCCTCTGCTGCTTCACGACAACGCTAGACCACACACTGCACAACAGACGGCTACCAAATTCGACGAGCTTCAATTGGAGCTTTTTTTCGAAATTTGGATAACTTTTTGCAATGGAAAAAATTCAAGTCCGATGGGGCAGTCCAAATTGCCTTCAAAGGTTTTATTGATTCCCGTCCGGCTGGTTTTTTTAGTAAAGGGATCAATTAACTACCTATGAGATGGCAAAAGGGCATAGAAAACAATGGTTCATATTTTGATTAATTAAATATATTAAAAAATATTCCTCCCAAACATAACGCCAATTTCATATGTATTTACCTAATATTATAGCATGCTAACATTATTGAATAGTAAATATAATTTATGTCTGTATCTTATCACTAATTTGCAAAATCAGTAACGAATGTACATTTACAGGTCTTAAAGCGAAAAAGAGAAGGATATAAAGAAATTGATAATAACAATTCGGGTAAGTCTTTTTTTAAATTTCTAATGATATTGAGTATACCTACATAAAATAAATAAAATTCGATAATCTGAAGTATACATTACAGATTCAAAGTTCAAGCCATTCCTACACCATTTGCTAGAACTTACAGGTAAATTGAGTGAAAAGGATATTCAGGATGAAATGAATAATATCATTCTCACGGGCTTTGAAACCAGCTCAGGCGTGCTCCTTTATTGCCTGGTGCTACTTGGAACATACCCCGATGTACAAGAGAGATGCCTCAAGGAGTAAGTCATTGAAACAGCGTTGATATCGTCATACTTGTCATTGCATTGCATTTTCCCTATTACATAATAGACTTAAGTTTATATAAAAAATGATTAATTAATAAAATAGGATCAACGAAGTGCTCGGAGATTCAGGCCGAGATGTTACCAAAGACGACCTATCTTCACTAAAATACCTGGAAGCCGTCCTCAAGGAGACTATGAGAATTTGTCCTGTGGTGCCCATAACGGGAAGGATTATTTATGAAGATATGCAGCTTAGTACGTATTTGCCTTAGTCCTTGAAATTTATTTTTAAATTTTGAATATTTTCCTTACGTACCTATTAAATATACACTTGGAGACTACCAACGCTAAGGCGTAAAACAAAATGAAATGAAAAATACTATTCAACTAACTGGTGGAGTACTACAAAACTCAAAAAGCACTCGGTTTTACATCTATTTATTATCAGCAAGTTAGGCTTAATTTTATATGTGTACGTTGAGAATTCTCTGCATATCACCAATCAATTTTAAAATAACTATTTTTTTTAGAAAACACAACTCTCCGCAAAGGTCACCTTTGTCTAGTTTCTTTATATGGAGTGTTGAATCACCCCACGTGGGGAAAAGATGTTCACGAATTTTCACCTGATCGCTGGCTGGACCCTGCCCGTCTACCACAAAATCCCAATTTGTTTGCAGCTTTCGGTTATGGGAGGAGGAATTGTATAGGTAAACCTCAGTCAGTAAATACGTTAAGAATTGCTTAAAAGTAATAAAAACTGGTCTGAACTCATTAATTTTTAAAGTAATTGTTGGGGTATTTACCTAAACAGAGTAGGGCTGGGTCCAACATACCAATCACAGCAAAGTTTAACAGGCCCTGTGTAATGATATTAATGTTTCCAGGTAAAGTTTACGCTATAATGACGATGAAGATTACTCTCCTGCATATTCTCCGAGCTTACCGGGTGAGCGGACAATACCACCAAATGCGGATCAAAACTCAGGGTATCAATAAGCCGGCAGATGGACATAACATTTCCATAAATCATCGATAATATTTATTGTACTAAATATTTTAATTATTTTAAATATTTTATCTGTAGGTTATTTTTTTCAAATATTTTAATTCTTTATTTATCTCACGATTTCTTATTTATTTAAACTTAATACATTGAATAATAATATGTAAATTGATGAAATAATTGTATGTGTTATATTTGAAAATATCTTATCAGAATGTAGTTTTTTTATATAAACATTCGATTTTCAACTATTAAGTACTAATATTTATAATTGCATCACTGCATATTAAGCTTAATCATCTATTGTCAGGATTATAATATGTGGCTCGCAATATTAACCCAGTAATAATTTCCATAACTATTATATGTAATTCTCGTTAACAATAATTTTCCTACTACCATCAAGGAATTACACTTACGTCTATGTTGTTCGCCAATCGCACCCAGATAGGAGAAGAGCTGTTTACCACAGACATGACAAAACCGTTATTCAAAAAAGTTTTTGATAAATTCATTCAGTCAAAAAGAGGTTTTATTGAATATATTTTTCAAAAGAGGTTTTAATTTATTCATGTACCTATAATCATATCATTAAAACATATAATTATACATTTAATAACATCGTCTTTCTTTATGTAGCATATTAAATATTAATACACTAATACAAGCAAAAAGCAATGGAAAAAAAACTAATTTATTTTGATACGATGGTACAGGAAATGCATAATACACAGGCCGTGCAAATATTTCTTGTTCTGATGTCGATTAGTTACGAAACAAACTTGTGTCTGAAGTCGACACCCAACTATGTGTAATCTCGGACTGTCGCCGACTTAACCCAGCCCAATTCAAGCTCAATAAGACACAAGTTAAGATAAAATAACCTTTGTCGCTACTCCTCTCTTTGAAGACACTATTTTAGAGTCTCAGCCAGCATTGGAATATTGGACGTCGACACATTATTCAGTTTCGGCCTCATAGAGCATTGTTCTCACTTTTAGGCGGGACTCCCAATACCAACTATTTCCTCTTGATCGCATTTAACGTAGACTCAAATCGGCACTGAACACTCACTCTCCGTCCGGCATGATCCTTTGGCACTACCTAGATGCTGCGAGAACCTACATGATCTATAGCATGTATCATTTTCGGAGGAGTTGATCGGATTAATACCTGCAGCTGAATTTAATCACCGGACGTCAAGGCAGAATATGAAATTCCATGCGTTGACTTTGACGCCTGGTGTTCGACAACTGAGCAATTTTTCAGCAGTTTCTGCCGTTGTCCATCCCTTTGTGGTACCAGCTGCCAGCTAGGTACTGCCAACCTATTACGACTTAGGGGCCTTCAATAAAAAACGTTCCTTTCCCTCATAGGCTCAAGGCCACACGCCTGTAAGCCAGCATTGCAGGTGGTCATATGCGGCCGTTAAACTTTACTCGATGACTGCTCGTTAGCTCATTTAATTAAAAAATCAATTGACATTGTATTGCTAGGTGACAAAAGTGCAATTGAATCTTTTCATCCAACATCCAAAATAAATATCTTTCTCTGACGCTAATACATTGTTAGTGAAATAACAAGTTTATAACAAATACTTCAATCGGCCCTGAGACAAATTAGACAAACATACATAAAAATAACAAAGAGGATTAACACAGACCATACTTTCACTCTATTCCAGGAGAGTCGAAAGATATTTATTATTGTTGCATCAAATGTGGACCTTCACTTAATACTTACCTGTGGGATCATTCGCTGCTTGTTTATAAGAATAATGACTTAATTAAGTAATTAACTTCTAATTAAGTGATATTCCATGCTGTTTTCTTTTTAATTTATACAATTTAAATTAAACGTATATTTTAAGTTTCACGGACTTACTCGTATATCTATATATCTATACATATACTTATAATAAGACAGTAAAAATCAAATGTCTGTATATTAAATATGTTTCTAAAAACTGAAAGGAGGCAATTAAAGAAGAGTCATAGAAACCAAAAAAACAATTTTTGGCTTTTTTGTCTGTCTGTCTGTCTGGTACGTTATAACTTCAAAACGATTGAACGGTTGGAACGCGGTTTTCACAGTTAGATTACATATAATTAGGAGCATTGTCAAAACTATGTTTCGTCAAAATCCGTTTAGGGAAAAACAAGTTATGGTCAATTGAAAATTTACTTCAACATCTGCCTCAAAGCCTTTAAACACTTATATTGATTGATTAGTTATATATTGTTAAATATGTTCTAATATTAGTTAATCTTAATATTAAAACTTATGAGAGGTAACAAAAATAACAAATAACGCAGTGCGCGCGGACGCGGTTAATGTGTTAAACAATGTGCTCGATAGATGGCGTTGATAAAATTCGTCATCAACCTACATTGCGGTATTAAGATGTTCCATCGTGTAATAACTACGATGCAGTTCAAACTTTCACGTAACGTTAATCCCTATGATTATTTTGAGTTAACACTACCCATACAAACAAGTAAAAGGAAACGAAAGAGACACTTGGTCCGCATCCATTTTTCCGCCTACATTCTTAACGTTAATGAGGTTTTCTATCTGAATTTAAAATTGTCAGAAAAGTAATTGCCTATAAGTTAATTTGAGAGTTGCCCTCGATTTCCGTAAATCATCGGATCCTGACTACGGGACCAACTTGAAAGTACCCCCTACCGAACAAACATCAAGTCCAGGATACCGAACAAAAAATGATCATGTAAATCGCAAATAAACATCATGTCCACAGAAACAGAGGATGTTGATAACATTTGTACATGTAAAGCTACATCATCCCTGAGTAACACAGGCTATATATAATTCCAATTGTAACAAGATTTTTGCCTGTAAATGAAAGCCCTGTCGAGATCATTAAAAAACGCTATATGCTTAACCAAATTACACGTGGGCGAAGCCGCGGGCGGAAAGTTATTAAATAAATAGAACATACGCGTATTATTTTTTACAGTGCCTTGTTTCGCTTTATGTGCTGCTGTTCAAAATGTGGTTAGTCATACTAGCTGTGATATGTTGTTTGTATGTGTATCTGTGGTTGCGGTTGTATCCTGGTAATTTGCCGGTCTATCCGAATCGATTGCCCATACTGGGAAATATATCACTGTTTCGGGGTACCACGATAGGTATGATTTTATGTTAACTGCATAAGTATTTTATTACTTTAAAAAAACGATTTTCTTATATTAACAATAAGACGAGAACGAAAACTGAATATGAGAACCTGCTAATACGATTCCATTTTGAAACAAGGTACAGTACTTGTTTTACGAGGGTTTTTTTAATACAGATTTAAGTATTAAAAGTTTTAGTATTAGCCAACCACCTGTTACATATAAAATATGTTTATTCATCTTCCATTTAATAGTTTGAAAATAAGGATTTCTTTTAAGTTCATTTTTAGTTTTGTTTTCCGCGCGAATCTTATTTAATTAAATGTGTTACGGAATTATACAAAATTCTCTCAAATTAAAATAACTATGCAGGCTCTAAGATTATCCATTGGTGTTTAAATAATAAATCAGAATAACAGGATGGAAAGATTGTTCAAACTCAAATTATCTTAATTCAAATAGGTCTTAATAAAAACACTTTTGATTCGTGAATTTTTACAGTACCACCGGTTCGGTAGATACCTATCGACAAGTAACTCGATAGCTGCTCTTTTAAAATAAACATTTCATATAAAATTATGTTACTTACATGACCAATTAAAATAACTAAAGCATTGTAAGGCTACTCAAGAATTTGTTGTAAAACTAAGCTATTATATACTACTTAAGTATATTATGTTTGGACAATGGACCGATCGTACAAATCTAAAATGCTAGTGTACAACTCTTATACCTACTCCAAATTTTAAGTCTATGATACGTATTGGCCTAACAGTAAATATTCACTATGCGAGAGGATTTATTAGCCAGCACTAAAACCACAACAGAGTCGAAAAATATATATTTCTTCAGGGCGGAGGTCAAATACTCCTGCCGATCAGTTACGACATCTTCGATCATAAACCCTAATAAAGAATTTCTTTAAGTATGAGGTATTTTTTTTCAGAAATTTGGGAGAAAATGAAGAAAGTCTTCAAGTTTTCAAATGAAACGGCGACGTGGTGCTTATATACCTTGGTATTATACCAATTTATGGTAAGTTAACATCATACATCTTTAATTAATAAGTATTAGCGTGGCGTGGTTGTGATATTACCAAACCAAACTTTAAATTTAAATGTTTAAATTGAACACAATCCGTCGTTTGAATTATTCTTTAATAATTATTGATGTCGCCAAAGGGCAACGAAGTCACAGTCCACAGACCATCATATCCGGAGGCTCTGTAATGAAAATTTCATTTTCAATGATTCGGTCTAATTCTAAAAGTGATATGGTAAATCAATGAACTAAGTTCCAAATATGCTGTTGATCCTATAAATGTATTCTGTTATCTATGCCGATGGGTGTTAAGTATTGTTAATAATGACAACTTTGGTTGCTAAGGCCAGCATTAAGAAAAACACCAATGTTTTCTGGCTGATTCGTTCGTCTTAACAGTTTATTGTATTAACTACAGAATTGTATTTGAACAATCATCTATTTTCTTTATCTTATGAAAAATATGATATTATCTGATAATATTACCTTTAAAAAAATATTATTTATACAACACTTATATGCAATTAAATGTAAAAATACAACTTTTGATAAATTTATTATTACTTTCAGTTATTTCGGACCCCGACGACTGCTGCAAAGTGTTGAGCTCTAGCCTGCACCGTCCCGGGCTTATGAGAAAGATAGCAAAAAAATTCCTCGGGAATGGCCTACTTTTTGGTCCAGGTATTAAATCTTAAATAAATATTATTCACAAGGATATGAAACCTATTTAAGAACCTAAATAAAACAAGGACACTTGACATTAATCACCGAACAAGTTTAAAAACTACCGAACTACTAACTCAATAGAAGTCAATCTAAATAAACTAATATTCTTAAAGAAAACATGATAAAAGATGTAGGATGTATCAAACAAAGTAATGAAACGCAATATAATGATTTTTAATTATTCTGCAGTTAAGAAGTATTCAATTTTTTAAATGAGTATAAAATTTGTAATTATTCTCGAGTTTATATTATTACTCTTTTGAATGTTAAAGAAAGATTTTTTAAATATGCATAAAGAACATTTTTGTAACTAGTTTTAAAAACAGCTAAAACAGTAAGACTTAAATAAACAAATGAATAAAACTAAAAAAAATAAATAAAAAAAAGTAATCACTGTATCGCAATTTTAAATCACATAATTTATTGAAGAATTTAAGCAGTAGGTACATGCTATATATAACACGCGATACTCAAATAATAATTGTAGCATTTAATCTACTGCATTTAGCAGGATTGAAAAAAGGAGGAAAAAAATAGTATTTGCCTAACAAACAAAATTTAATATGTATTTTTTTGATTCTATTAACCTTAAGTCGTCGTCAAAATTAATATATGCAGTCTATTTAGAGCGATTTAATTAATATTAAGTACTTTACTTATGCTCATTCACATTGTAGTTTACTAGCCTCGTCATCAGACTAATGGCCAATTATATTAGGGGTTAAAGTTTGAAATTGACGATTTTTTAAATTAACATTTATATAATTAAAATATTTACCATTATTTTACATTGCTGCCAGCTATTAGAGAGGTAATTTATGTCTTTGTGATAGAATTCTAGTGACAATTTGACAAACGTGGGTTGGTTAGTTCTCTCCAAACCCAGCATTGCTATTGCGAGCTGTTTCTGCCGTGTTAGTTCCACGTCGGAACATGTATTCAAAAATTACTAAAAACAAGGGATTTTTTTAAAGGTGGAACCTCATATGTACCTTAATTCTTAGACTGGTGGACGTTTACATAAGGAAAATCTAGAAAAAGGTTTTATTGTGTAAATGTTCAATGTGTTCAATGCGTTATTAGGTTTAATTGTAAAGGGTTTAAAAAAATCATGAATATTTAAGTGTATGTATTTCATACGACAATATCCTAGTTTCAGTATGGAAGGATCACCGAAAACTTATAAACCCGACCTTCAACCAACAAGTGCTGGACAGTTTTATCGACATCTTCAATTCGCAAAGCCGACGGCTGGTCGAGCGATGGAAGAACTACGCCGGCAAGGGACCATTTGATCATCAACTTTGCATAGAGGTTAACTCTTTGGAAACTGTTTGTTGTAAGGACATTATTTATACGATAATAATTATGTTAATTAAACATTGGTTTGATTTATTTTACTACCTCTACCCTTTATTAACATCCCGATACAGCAATTGCCTTGCATTATGGGTGTTCTGCCAAAGACCAATCTTTTTAAATTTATTTTAGTAGTTTAATTTGTTTATTTCGTTTTGTTTATTCAAATTCAATATCTTTTTAAAAACTAGACGACGCAAAACTCAGTCACATAATATAATTAATACTCCAGTTTCCAATACTATCCTGAATGTTCAGGATAGTGTTGGAAACCATGTGGTAGCAGATCGATTTGACTGTGTGTACATGAGGCACTGTTGTCGCACGATCAGTGCCAGAGATGATGTATATTAACCTAGTATTTGATCTGCTTACAGTGACAACAGCGGGAATTGATATTACTGATCAGAGTGATTTCAACGATAGATGTGTGATTGCGTACCGCAGTGTCCTCAGCGGTTGGACGCACAGGGGAAAGAACCCATTGCTTTACTTCGACTGCATTTACAACATGTCCAAGTTGAAAGAGGACCAAGATCGTAGCGTTAAAACAACGCACGAATTGACTGGCCTGGTAAGGATTTGCAAAAAAAATTGCTATGATCAAATCAGTTCAAACAGTAGCCCTGATAGGTAGGATAGGATAGGGCAGGAATTCACTTTTTTTTCTTTGTACACAAGGAATTGATCTCCTGATCTTATGTATATATATTTTTTCTTATGGAAGAGGAGGCAAACGAGCAGACGGATCACTTTGAGTGTTGTACTAACTGCCGCCCATGGACACCTGCATCGCCACGAGGATTACAAGTAAGTTGCCGGCCTTTAAGGAAGAGGAACGCTCTTTTTTTGAAGGTCGTCGACGTTATGAGCCGTTTTGCGTTGGATCAAATGAAAGGAGCTGAGGTGCCCCCGCCCAGAGGTGGAAAGAGTATGAGGCCGAATTTGCGCTTTATATAGTTGCAAGCAAAGGACCAATGTGAAATACTGACGCGCCCTGCTGAGAACATCAAGCTTATTGGAGGCTAACTTAGCCTTGCCTGCCAAATGATTGCAGAACTGGACATCGCTCGATATACCAAGACTTCCAATATCGGTTTAGGCTTTAAGAGAGGTGTTATCGAATAGTGAGGATACGACAAAGGGATTCTTTTAAATAAATGTCTCTATCGCATCACTAAATTGCAAAATCAGTAATGAATATACATTTGCAGGTCTTAAAGCGAAAAAGAGAAGGATATAAAGAAATTGATAATATTAATTCTGGTAAGTTAATCAGAAGTTTAAAAAATATTGGTAATTTTTCTAGTACCAAGTCTGACATAAAAATATAATTCGATAATCTGAAGTAGGTATAGATTACTTTTGAATTTTAGATTCAAAGTTTAAGCCATTCCTGCACCATTTGCTAGACCTCACGGGTAAATTAAGTGAAAAGGATATTCAAGATGAAATGAATAATATCATCTTCACGGGCTTCGAAACCAGCTCAGGGGTGCTTGTTTTTTGCCTGGTGCTACTTGGAACATACCCTGATGTGCAAGAGAGATGCCTCAAAGAGTAAGTCATTGAAACAGCGTTGATATTGTCATACTTGTTGTGTTACCCTTTGCCCTACCATGCAATTTACCTAATAGAATCAAATTTGAATGAAATAGAATCATCGAAGTGTTTGGAGAGTCAGACCGAGATGTTACCAAAGACGACCTATCTTCACTAAGATACCTGGAAGCCGTCCTCAAGGAGACTATGCGAGTGTGTCCTATCGTGCCCTTAACAGGAAGGATTATTTATGAAGACATGCAGCTTAGTACGTAGTAAATTTTGAATGTCTTTCTTACATATAGACATGTAAATATAACATGGGGCCTCGCATCGCTTACACGTAAAACGAAACCAAACATAGCAAAAAGTATTTGCTTTTGCATCTACACATTATCAGCAACTTAAGCTATATTTTATATAATATGAACGTTAAGGATTATCCACTTATCACCAATCATTTTTAAAATAACTCTTTTTTTTTAGAAAACACAACTCTCCGCAAAGGTCATGTTTGCCTCGTTTCTTTATATGGAGTGTCGAATCACCCCACGTGGGGTGAAGATGTTCACGAATTTTCGCCTGATCGCTGGCTGGACCCCGCCCGACTACCACAAAATCCCAATTTGTTTGCATCTTTCGGTTACGGGAGGAGGAATTGTATAGGTAAAACTCATTCGTCAGTAAATACGTTGAGCTTTATATAAAAGTAAGAATTGGCTAAATTAAGAAGTATAAATAAATAGAGCTGGCCTTGCCGTACCCATCCCAGCCAAGTTTAACGGGCCCTGTGTTAATATCATCACATGTTTCCAGGTAAAGTTTACGCTATGATGACGATGAAGATTACTCTCCTGCATATTCTCCGAGCATACCGGGTGAGCGGGCAATACCACCAAATGCGGATCAAAACTCAGGGTATCAATAAGCCGGCAGATGGACATCACATTTCCATAAATCATCGATAATATTTTTAGTACTACATTCCTTTATTAAATATTTCTGTACTATTATTATTTTTAAATATTGTAATACTTTATTGATCTCACGATTTTTATTTAAACCTAATACATTGAAGAATAATATGTAACTTGATGAAAGATGCATGTGTTATAGTTGAAAATATCTTTTCAACTATGAAGTACTAATTATCTCATTGCATCATTATATATTAAGCTTAATTATCTATAGTAAGGATAATATTTGGCTCGCAATATTAACCAAAACACAGTAATAATTATCATAATTATTATATGTAATGCTGGTTAGCAACAATTTTACTAGTAGGTATCGTCAAGGTATTACACGTACGTCTATCTTGTTTGCCAATCGGACCCAGATAGGAGAAGAGCCGCTTACTACAGACATTTAGTCAAAAAGAGGTTTTATTGAATCTATTTTTCAAAAGAGGTTTTAACAAATTCGTTTACCTATGATCATATCATTTAAAGATATGATTATACATTTAATAACATTGTCTTACTTTATGTATCATATTAATATACTGATACATGCGCCAAAGATTTATTTGATAGAATCTTAAACTATTATCTAACTATATGCCTGTGATCACAGACTTATGTTATTAATAGACAAGTTGTCAGTTTTTTGTGCCTGACATACGCCGTCAAACATGGTTTTCATAAGATGTTTTATAAACTAAATAAACTTATCAAATATCGTCCAACTATAGCATAAACATAATATATAGTTGGACGAAAGTGGAGAAGCTAAGTTTGCGCATTTGATGCAAAAAAGCATAAAGCAATAGGTGCTTTATTTGATGGTAATATAGTGGCGATGGTATTTAACCACGATTATAAAAGTTAGTTTTTATTACACAAAGCGTAAAGTCCTCCTTCTTACCTTGATAAATCCATATCCGTCTGAAGCTCCTCCTCACCATGACCAAAACGCTATGGATGTCTCTCATCAACATCCAGCTCTGCCACGTTCTCGAAGAGCTGGTTGAGAGTCTGGTTACTATGAGTTGCTAATAACGTCCATTGCCATTGGAAGTTGTTGTAGAGGTTAGATGGCCAGTATGGCTTCCAACGTGGTCGATCGGTTGGCTCATAGATGGGCTGGAAATGGAGTCCAAGGGCATTGGCAATTAAGTCTAGACATAGCGAAGGCCTTTGACCGGGTGTGGTATAGAGCGCTTCTTTCGAAGCTTCCCTCGTATGGGCAGCCCGGGAAATTGGATCTCCATCTTTTCAGCCAATCGGAGCATTAAGGTCGTTATCGTCGGAGCATGTTCCGACCTCAAACCCGTGAATGCCTCCACAAGGCTGTGTCTTATCTCCGATCCTTTTTCTTCTGCATATCAATGATCTACATACATAGTATAGCAGTATTCATTCACTCACTCTCCGTCCGGCATGATCCTTTGGCACTACCTAGAGGCTGAGCGAACAAACATCTTCTATAGCATGTATGATTTTCGGAGGAGGTTTTCACCGGACTTCAAGGCAGAATACAAAATTCCATGCGTACCTTGACCTTGACGTCTGGTGTTCGACAACTTAGTGTTTTTTCGGCAGTTTCTGCTGCGTGCCATCCCTTTGTGGAACCAGCTGCCAGCTAGGTACTTTCAACGACTTAGGGGCCTTCATTAAAAAAACGTACCCTCAAAGGCTGGCAACACACCTGTAAGCCTCCCAGAATTGTAGCTGATCATGGTTGGCTGTAGCACTTACTCGATTACTTAACGAGCAGTCATCATTAGGAGGTGATTAGATATAATATATAATAATATAAAAAAACCAGATTCAATTACATCTATTAATCCAACATCCAAAATAAAAATCTTTCTCTGACGCTAATACATTGTAAGTGAAATAACAAGTTTTTTAAAAATTCTTTCTATCGGTCCTGAGAAAAATCGGACAAAAATACATAAAAAATAACAAAGGGAATTTTTATACCATACTATACTCAATTTCAGTAGAGTCGAAATATATTTAATATTGTTGCACCTAGTGTGGACCACCACAAATACATACCTGTGGGATCATTCGATGTTCGTTTATAGTTTATACCTACGAGTAACGATTTTAATGCAATTATACAGTATGTTAATTCCGAAAAGGCCTTGAATTTAAAATATTAGCGATTTAAGAACTGCATAAGTGATTTTAAGTTTCACGGACTGATATTATTAAATAAATAGAACATACGCGTATTATTTTTCAGTGCTTTCTTTCGCTTTAAAAGGTGCGGTTCTAAATGTGGTTACTCATACTAGCTGTGATATGTTGTTTGTATGTGTATCTGTGGTTGCGATTGTATCCCGGTAATTTGCCGGTCTATCCGAATCGATTACCCATACTGGGAAATATATTATTGTTTTGGGGTACCACTATAGGTATGATTTTATGTTAACTGCATAAGTATTTTTTTACTTTAAAAAAACGATTTTCTTATATTAACAATAATATGAGAACGAAAACTAAATATAAGAACCTGCTAATTCGATTCCATTTTCAAACAAGACGGTACTTGTTTTACGAGGGTAATTTTATTAGTATTAGCAAACAACCTTTTACATGTTTATTCATCTTAAATTAAATAGCTTGAAGACAAGGATTTCTTTTAAATCATTTACATTCATTTTATTTACCTACAATTTCATTTTATCAAATCACAGTTTTGTTCTCCGCGAGAATCTTCTTTAATTAAATGAGTTACGGAATTATATAAAATGCCCTGTTATTAAAATAACTGTACAGGCTCTAAGATGGTAATGGTATTTAAATGTTAAATCAGAATAACAGGGTGAAAAGTTTGTTCAAACTCAAACTATCATGAATGTGAATTACATTTACACTACCACCAGTTCGGTAGGCACCCATCGAGAAGAACCAACAAGAAACTCGATAGCTCAACTTTTAAAATAAACATTTAATATAAAATTATATTACTTACATGACCAATTAAAATAACCAAAGCATTGTAAGGCTATTCAAGAATTTGTTGAAAAACTAAGCTATTATATGCTATTTATATTATGTTAAGACCGACCGGGCAAATTTAAAATATACAACTCTTGTACTCTAACTCTTAAGTCTACGATACGTGTTGACCTACAGTAAAAATTCAGTATGCGAGAGAATTTATTAGCCAGTCCTAAAACCACAACAGAGTCGAGAAAAAAATACTTACGAGCGGAGGTCAAATATTACTTTCGTTTAGTTACGAGGTCTTCGTAGATCATAACCCCTAATAAAGCGTTTCTTTAAGTATGAGGTAATTTTTTAGAAATTTGGGAGAAAATGAAGAAAGTCTCCAAGTTTTCAACTGAAAATGGTGACGTGATACTTTTCTACCTTGGTATTATACCAATTTATGGTAAGTTAACATCATATATCTTTAGCGTGGTAAATTATGCAAATAAGTATTGGCGCGGCGTGGTTGTGATATTACAAAATCTCTTTCTCTCTTTCTCTCTCTCAAAACTTTAAATTTAACACAATCCGTTGTTTGTACTATTATTATTCAGTGTTCACATTTTGTTAACAACAGAAATTGTAATGCTTTAAATCGATTCTCTTTTCGCACATACTCTAACACGGTGGGTACACGTGAGAGACAAGTAATTAACAATTAAATTGCTGAATTTTACTTTAACAATATATTAACTAAAACAATATTTTATTTCATTACATGTGTCCCCAAATATCGTATGTGCTAAATATATTTAAAAAACAATAAACTTATGAGATAGGTATACACATAAAGCAATTATATGGGAACCTGAAACAAAATATGCAAATCATAGATGTCGCCAAAGGGCAACGAAGCCACAGTCTTCCACAGACCATCATATCATGAGGCTTTGTAATGAAAATTTCATTTTTATGATTTGGTCTATAATCTAATAGTGACATGGTAAATCAATGAACTTAGTTTCGAATACGCTGACGAAGCGCAGAGTTATCCTATTAACGTCTTTTGTGATCTTTTCCAATAGTTTATATTGATTGTTAAGAATTGTTAATAATCACAAGGTTGGTTGCTAAGGCCAATAGCAAGTTTTCTGGCTGATTCGTTCGTATTAATAGTTTATTGTATTAACTACAAAATTGTATTTGAGCAATGACCTATTGTCTATATCTTATGATAAATATGATGTTATAAAAACCTTTAAAAAATATTATTTATACAACACTTATATGCAATTAATTGTAAAAATACAACTTTTGATAAATTTATTATTACTTCCAGTTATTTCGGACCCCGACGACTGCTGCAAAGTGTTGAGCTCTAGCCTACACCGTCCCGGGATCTTTAAGAAGATATCAAAAACATTCCTCGGGAATGGCCTACTTTTTGGTCCAGGTATTTGTTCTTAAATAAATATTATACCGAAACCTATTTCAGAACTGAAATAAAATAAGGACATTAATCTACATTAATCAAGTAGTAGTATTTAGTTTTGCTGAAGCTCAAGGTGCATTCACCGAACACGTTTATAAACTACCGAACTACTAACTCAATAGAAGTCAATCTAAATAAACTAATTTTGTTAAAGGAAACATGATAAAAGATGTAGTATGTATCAAACAAAGTAATGAAACGCAATATAATGATTTTTAATTATTCTGCAGTTGAGAAGTATTCCCCTCGCATGTACTAATGTAAACTCAATTGTTTAAATGAGTATGAAAATTGTAATTATTCTCGAGTTTATATTATTATTCTTTTGAATGTAAAAGAGAGATTTTTTTAATATGCATAAAGAAAAAAAATCTTTTTATATGAATTTTGTTTTTATTCACCATGTAACTAGTTTTAAAACAGTAAGACTTAAATAAACAAATGAATAAAACTAAAAAAAATAAAATAAAAAAATTGTATCGCTGTATCGCAATTTTAAATAACATAATTTGTAATGATATAGATAATCTGTTGAAGAATTTAAGCAGTAGGTACATGCTACAACACGCTTACTCAAATAGTGTTAGTAGCATCTAGTTTACTGTATTTAGCACGATTGAAAAAAATGATAATATCTATACTAATAATAAGACAGTAAAAATCGAAAAACTGTACATTAAATATTTTTCCAAAAAACTGAAAGGAGGCAATTAAAGAAGAGTCATAGAAACCAAAAAACCAATTTTTGGAATTCTTGTCTGTCTGTCTGTCTGTCTGTCTGTCTGTCTGTCTGTCTGTCTGTCTGGTACTTTATAACTTGAAAACTACTGAACGGATTTGAACGCGGTTTTCACAGTTGGATTATATATAATTAGGAGCGTTGTCAAAAGTTTATTTTGTAAAAATCGGTTAAGAGAAAAAGAAGTTATGGTCAATTGAAAATTTACTTCAACCACTGCTTCAAAATTTTTAAACACTTATATTGATTGATTAGTTATATATTGTTAAATATGTTCTAATATAAGTTAATCTTAATATTAAAACTTATGAGAGGTAACAAAAATAACAAATAACGCAGTGCGCGCGGGCGCGGTTGAAGTGTTGAACAATGTGCTCGATAGATGGCGTTGATAAAATTCGTAGATTTATTTTATTTTTTTATTTCTTAAACCTATACAGCTTATCAAAAACAGTTTACACAATAAAAATAGATTAAAAATAAAGCCAAAATGAGGTTAAAATATAGAATCGGAAATATAATCTAAGATCAGGAAAAAGAATAACAAAAAAAAACACGAACAGAAAAAAAAAAATATATATATATATATATATATACACATGAACAAGTGAAACTATGTGAAGTACGAGCATTTTAGTGTGTGCAATGGTGCTGTGTGAGTGAGTGTGCGAGGTTGAGTCTTACTTTTTTTTTAAAGAACTTCTACTTAGGCCAAATATATCCATCGCGGTGTTAAGATGCTCCATTGTGTAATGACTACCACGCACTTCAAACTTTCATTAACGTTTTACCCTATGATTATTTTGAGTGAACACTACCTATACCAACAAGTAAAAGGAAACGAGTGAAAAGACGTTTATCGTTTGTCCGCTCCCATTTTTCCATCTACATCCTTAACGTTAATGAGGTTTACCTTTTATTATTTGGCCAAGCTAATAAGTAATAACCTCACAAGTACGTATTTCGTACTCAAAACTTCCTAAGAATTTTCTTTCAACTCTTAACCGCTGAGGAGTTTTACCTTCCATCATCAGCTCATCCACATAAGAAGATGACTATCAGAATATAAAATTGTCAGAATAGTAATTGCCTGTGTTAATTTGAAAGTTGCCCTCGATTTCCCTGAATCATCCGATCCTGTAAAGCTACATCATCCCTGAGTAACACAGGCTATATATAATTCCAATTGTAACAAGATTTTAGCCCGTGAAAGAAAGCCCTGTCGAGATCATTAAAAAACGCTATATACTTAACCAAATTACACGTGGGCGAAGCCGCGGGCGGAAAGCTAGTACATAATATTTGGCTAACAAACAAAATTTAAAATGTATTTTTTTGATTCTATTAACCTTAAATCGTCGTCTAAATTAATATATGCAGTCTATTTAAAGCGATTTAATTAATATTAAGTACTTTACTTATTTTTATTCACATTGTAGTTTACTAGCCTCGTCATCAGACTAATGGCCTATTATATTAGGGGTTAAAGTTTGAATTTGACGATTTTTAAATTAACATTTATATAATTAAAATATTTACCATTATTTTACATTGCTGCCAGCTATTAGAGAGGTAATTTATGTCTTTGTGGTAGAATTCTAGTGACAATTTGACAAATGTGGGTTGGTTAGTTCTCTACAAACCCAGCATTGCTATTGCGAGCTGTTTCTGCCGTGTTAATTCCGCGTCGGAACATGTATTCAAAAATTACTGAAAAACAAGGGTTTTTTTAAGGCTTTAAAGGAATAACGGTACCTTATGGTGACGTTTACATAAGGAAAATCAAGAAAAATGTTTTAATATGTAAAGGCTTCAATGCGTCTAGAAATTAGGGTTCATTATAAAGGGACTAAATTCATTAATATTTAAGTGTATATATTTCATACGACAATATCCCAGTTTCAGTCTGGAAGGATCACCGAAAACTTATAAGCCCGACCTTTAACCAACAAGTGCTGGACAGTTTTATCGACATCTTCAATTCGCAAAGCCGACGGCTAGTCGAGCGATGGAAGAACTACGCCGGCAAGGGACCATTTGATCATCAACTTTCCATAGAGATTAACTCTTTGGAAACTGTTTGTTGTAAGGACATTATTTATTCGATAATAATTTGGTTAATCAAACAGTGCTTTGATTTAGTTTACTAACTCCACCCCTTGTTAACATCCCGATACAGCAAGGAATTGCCTCCAGCATTATGGGTACTCGGCCAAGGACCAATCTTTTTAAATTTATTTTAGTGTTTTAGTTTAATTTGTTTATTTCGTTTTGTTTATTCGATTTCAAAATCTTTTTAAAAACTAGACGACGCAAAACTCAGTCACATAATGTAATTAATACTCCAGTCTCCAACACTATCCTGAACATGGTAGCAGATCGATTTTACTGTGTGTACATGAGGCACTGTTGTCGCACGATCAGTGCCAGAGATGATGTTTATTAACCAAGTATTTGATTTGCTTACAGTGACAACAGCGGGAATTGATATTACTGATCAGAGTGATTTCAACGATAGATGTGTGATGGCGTACCGCAGTGTCCTTAGCGGTTGGACGGACAGGGGAAGGAACCCATTGCTTTACTTCGACTGCCTTTACAACATGTCCAAGCTGAAAGAGGACCAAGACCGTAGCGTTAAAATAACACACGAATTAACTAGTCTGGTAAAGGATATGCAAAAGAAAATTTACTATGATTAAATCAGTTCAACCAGTAGCCCTGATACTAATACAATTTTTTATTTTTATTTTTCGCAATATTTATTTTGCACCATCATTAGAAGTATTTGTTAGGGGGGACAAGTAAGGAGAGGGAATGAGGAGGAAAGGAAAAATTAGGAAATGGAGGGATAGAAGAGGACGGGGGAGGGGAAAGGGTGTCTGTGATATTCGATATTTGTGTCGTTAAAATTTCAGAAACTTTAAAACAATTTAGCTATATAATTTAGCTATAATTATAACTTAAATTAAGTCATTCTATTAAAAACAAAAAATATTTTTAGTAAATCTTGTACGTATTTTATTATGAAAATGTCTCTATCGCATCACTAAATTGCAAAATCAGTAACGAATATACATTTGCAGGTCTTAAAGCGAAAAAGAGAAGGATATAAAGAAATTGATAATATTAATTCTGGTAAGTTAATCAGAAGTTTAAAAAATATTGGTAATTTTTCTAGTAGCAAGTCTGACATAAAAATATAATTCGATAATCTGAAGTAGGTATAGATTACTTTTGAATTTTAGATTCAAAGTTTAAGCCATTCCTGCACCATTTGCTAGACCTCACGGGTAAATTGAGTGAAAAGGATATTCAGGATGAAATGAATAATATCATCTCCACGGGCTTCGAAACCAGCTCAGGGGTGCTTGTTTTTTGCCTGGTGCTACTTGGAACATACCCTGATGTGCAAGAGAGATGCCTCAAAGAGTAAGTAATTGAAACAGCGTTGATATCGTCATACTTATCATTTCATTGCGTTTACCCTATTACATAATAGAATCAAATTTATATAAAAAGGCTTATGAATGAAATAGGATCATTGAAGTGCTGGGAGATTCAGACCGAGATGTTACCAAAGGCGACTTGGCTTCACTAAGATACCTGGAAGCCGTCCTCAAGGAGACTATGCGAATGTGTCCAATCGTGCCCTTAACGGGAAGGATTATTTATGAAGACATGCAGCTTAGTACGTAGTAAATTTTGAATGTCTTTCTTACATATAGACATGTAAATATAACATGGGGACTCGCATCGCTTAGACGTAAAACGAAACGTAAATGCAAAAAGTACTCGGTTTTGCATTATCGGCAACTTAGGCTATATTTTATATAATATGAACGTTGAGTTTTATCGACATATCACCAATAATTTTTAAAAAAACTTTTTTTTTTTTAGAAAACGCAACTCTCCGCAAAGGTCATGTTTGCCTCGTTTCTTTAGATGCAGTGTCGAATCACCCCACGTGGGGTGAAGATGTTCACGAATTTTCGCCTGATCGCTGGCTGGACCCCGCCCGACTACCACAAAATCCCAATTTGTTTGCATCTTTCGGTTACGGGAGGAGGAATTGTATAGGTAAAACTCATTTATCAGTAAATACGTTAAGTTTTATATGTCTAAAGTAAGAAGTATTTATAAATAAATAGAACTGGCCTAGCCGTACCCATCCCAGCCAAGTTACACGGGCCCTGTGTTAATATTTCCAGGTAAAGTTTACGCTATGATGACGATGAAGATTACTCTCCTGCATATTCTCCGAGCATACCGGGTGAGCGGGCAATACCACCAAATGCGGATAAAAAATCAGGGTATCAATAAGCCGGCAGATGGACATCACATTTCCATAAATTTTCGATAATATTTTTTGTACTACATTTTTTAATTAATTTTATTTTAAAATATTATGTGGGTGTTGAATAAAAATCGAAGCAGAGTTAATACGTTCACTTCTTATTTATTAGACATGTGTGCTAACCGAATTACACAAATTTTTTCACTAACGTCCGTCCGAATCGGCTCTCTAAATCTATCTTAAAAACCTAATACATTGAATAATAATATGTAACTTCGTAAAAGATATGCAGGCGCATGGCTATCTTCGCCAAAGGTTTATTTCATAGAATCTAAAACTATTAGAATTACCAGTGGCTCGATAGCCCATGATGACAAACTTCTGTTCATTCATCTTCTGACACACGTCCATCAACCACAGTTTTCTTAATAGCGCGGTATCTAGTCGTAGCGCGCGGTGACCAATTTTTAATCCTATAAATATGTCTTCAAAACTTCGTGTCCTAAATTAAACAAGTTATAAGCAAAAAATTGAGACATTTTATTAAAAAAAAATTATTTGCTTTATAACTTGTTTTAATACATATCACCAAAGACTATTGTAGATGATCTTCTGAGTAAAATGTTTCTCTATAATTTTTCAATTACTTTAATTAAAAACGCTATTACGGCGCTCCAAAGGTGAAACGGATAAATATGTCTAAACTTATCATAAAAAAAATAATCGTTCTTAACTACCATCACCACTTTATTGCCATAAAATAAAGCACCTATTACTTCATGCTTCTTTTCACCAGTTGCGCAAACTCTCTACATTTGTCCAATAATATATTATGTTAATGCTATAGTTGTACAATATCTGATATGTTTATTTAATTTATAAAACATCTATGAAACAAAAAGCCTCGAATGTGGCAACTCAAAACTGTAGTGTGTGTAAAGCAATGGGCAAATATTGTAGTCTGCGTCGATAACAGTGTTGTCAACTCCTTGACTGTTGCCCGATGAATGGGAAAATATTTAGTTGCTGTGGTCTTGATATTTATTAATATTAGTAAATAGAAAATCTTTTATTATGAAATATTAGTCATTATTATTGAGGTATAGGGTTTCTTAAATTATATTATCCACCAATAATTATTACGCATAATTTTCAGTATTTTTGTTTTGTTTCAGCATCCTGTATTTACGATTTAATACAAATACAAAATAATAATGTAAAATACAAAACATATTTTAATAATAGATTAATCTTTTTTGGTGCACTGTTTATTTTATTTATTTACATAGTTTAAAAGGGTAGAACTTAACGGAGAGTCGTCGTTTATTGGGCCGTCACAAAACCTTTGCATTGGCAAAATGAATGCACAATTGTGTCCATTCACCGGCGAACGAAGTCCGATCACAAATCAATCCAGGACTGCAAACATATAGCACGATCAGACGTTTCAAGATCGTGCGAAGTTTAGTGCGGAGTGTCGACCGTCCTCTGCACTGTCCAAAGCACCAGTGCCGACCCAATCGTCCAATGTGACCGTCTTGTCCCCACCCATTCTCAATCCTGCCCCCCACTCTACGCTAACCATCCCTCAGTGGGTACTTGACGTTCCCACGTGTAAAATCAAATCAACTATTGGTCGGTATAGTTCCTCTATTGAAGGATAGATGGCGTCGACACCAATTGCAATCAATTGAAATCAGCTACGCAATACAGCATCGGCGCTTCGACAGAACATATTCTTATAATAAATCATATTCGCGTAAAATAACCAATTTAAAATTATTTCACAGACATAATATACATGCGTCTCAAACCCACTTAAAATCAAAAGTTTCAAAGGCAACATGAAATAAAATATTCAGAATATAAAAATCACAACCTCGAAAAATTTGAGTTTTTTTTTTGGCATGACATCACCAAGCAGTAAGTACTCCGATCCGAGATTTCAGAATTATATTATTTTACTGTGTTTATGACATACTTACATGATGTACAATTTAACAACACATACCGGCACTTTGCTTCGGTCTCAAGCTAAAATTTGAAAAAAATCCGAGACGCCACATGTAACGTAACTGGCGCTGGTACGTACTTACAAACTTTGTAAGGCGCATTGTTTCTGAGGTATTGCGAAAAAAGTGATTTCACCCCTTTCTCCAAGATGGCGGTTCGGGGACACGAGTGGTGACTCCACAAACTTAAAGTAGCTTGTATTGTGTTAACATGACACATGTTTTATAAATAAAATTGCGTCCTATAAGAAATAAAAAGCAAATGTAACTATGCTAATATAAAACATACGCGTGTAATTTTCTTTAGTGCTTTCTTTCGCTTCAGTAGGTGCGGTTCAAAATGTGGTTACTCATACTAGCTGTGATATTTTTATTGTATGTGTATCTGTGGTTGCGGTTGTATCCCGGTAATTTGCCTGTCTATCCGAATCGATTACCCGTAGTGGGACATATGTTACTATTATGGAGTAACACTATAGGTATGATTTTGACTA
Organism: Leptophobia aripa; assembly: GCA_951799465.1. Classification (NCBI taxonomy): domain Eukaryota; kingdom Metazoa; phylum Arthropoda; class Insecta; order Lepidoptera; family Pieridae; genus Leptophobia; species Leptophobia aripa. Next base: position 5,365,635 of record OX637271.1, read on the forward strand.
CTTAATTAGTTGATAACAACTAATTGGTATCTTTAGCACAAGTATTTTATTTTTGAAAAACCTGGTTTTTTTTTAAATTAACAATTAGATGAAAACGATAATAGAGTATGAAAATCTGCTACTACGATTTAATTTCCAAATAGCACTTAACTCAATTTTTAAACAAAGGGCGCGACTTGTTCTGCGAGGGTTTTTTTCTTCAGGTTTAAGTAGTGTTCATTGGTTGGTATTAACAAATGACTGTAATAGTAATGTCTCTTAGCAATTAAGATTTTAAATAAAGGCTATGTATATTAATTATATACATATATTATCATACAGTTAGTAATACTTTATTTTTATGTCTCTTCAACTTATAATAATAATGATTAATTATGATTAATATGAAATAATTTTTTCTACTTGTTCCTTAGTTCACATACTAAATATATTTCGGACATATATACAATTCCCTCGAATTAAAATAGTTAAATGCAGGCTATAAGATTATTTAATGGTGGTGAAATATTAAACTAGATTACCAGGATGGAATGTTTGTTGTAAAACTTAGCTATAATATACTATTTATATTGTGTAAGGACCGACCAAGCAAATTTAAAATGCTAATGTTCAAGTCTTAAGTCCTGTTGACCTGACGATAAATTTCACTATGTGAGTGGATTAATTATCCAGTCCTCAAACCACACCAGAGTCAAAGAAAAAAGTACTTCCGAGCGGTCGACAAATACTACTGTCGTTGAGCTACGAGATCTTCATAGAATAAACCCTAATAAAGTGTTTCTTTAAATTTGATGTAATTTTATTAGAAAAATGGGAATATATGAAGAAAATCTCCAATTTTTCAAATGCAAATGGCGACGTGGTGCTTATATACCTTGGTATCATACCAATTTATGGTAAGTTAACATCATATATATTTAGCATGGTGAAGGATATGTAAAAAGTATTGGCGTGACGTGGTCATGATAATACTAAATTGCTTTAATCTTGTCTGAACCTAAATCTGTATCTTTGGGAAATATTTATTTTGGTTATTTAGTATTGACAAAAATATAAACACCAACGTTCTAGTTTTCTCGGTAATCCGTTCGTCTTAACATATGTATTAAATGTCTATTAACGACATAATTGTATTTGAGCAAAGACTGCACTGACATTCTATATCTGATAATAAATGTTATAGCTATATATATACCTTTTAAACAATATTATTTATACGATACTAATATGCAATTAAATGTAAAAATACAACTACTGATAAATCTAATTATTACACTTTCAGTGATTTCGGACCCCGATGACTGCTGCAAAGTGTTGAGCTCTAGCCTGCACCGTCCCGGGATTCTCAGGAAGGTAGCCAAGAAATTTCTAGGAAACGGCCTGCTTGTCGGTCCAGGTATTTTATTCTTAGTTTTTGATTAAAAACTATAATTACTTTGCAATGATATACCTTTTTTAGAATTTAAATTAAATAAGGAGTAAGTTTTACTCAAGCTAAGTACAATAATTTACCTGAAACCATTGTCCACCGAAAAACTATCGAACTACTAATTCGATAGAAGTAAATTTACATAAACTAATATTGTAAAAGGACACATGATATAACTTGATATCATATCATACGAAATAATTAAACGCAATTAGTAATGCAAACTTTATTGTTAAAATGCGTGAGCAATTTGTTATTTTTAATTGTTTTTTCTATTATATGTAAATTAAGGTTTAGTTTAATATGCATTGTGTAAGCAAAATTTTCTATATCTCGGTTCACGGTTGCATTTAGTTATTATCTTATTGTAATATCAAGCAGTCAAAATGTCATAATTACACAAATATGAAAGTAATTTTTATTTTTAAGTAGTATTTTAAATAAAACGGCTTACATGTCTAGGAAATTAATTCATAAATTAATATTATTTAAAGAAGGTGATATCATAATAATTACAAAAAAATAACCTCACTAATATAACTTAAAATCAAACAAAACACAAAACTAAAACAAATTTAAAAAGATTGGTCCCTGTGGCAGAGTACCCACAATGCTGGCGGCATTTCCTCGTTGTATCCGCATCGGAATTCGTATTCAAAAATCACCGAAAAACAAGTCAATGCGCTAGCAATAGCCAATACCGGTTCATTGTAAAGTAATTATAATTTAAATGTATGTATTTCATACGTTTAAACAATATTCCAGTTTCAGTATGGAAGGATCATCGAAAACTTATAAACCCGACCTTCAACCAACAAGTGCTGGACAGTTTTATCGACATCTTCAATTCGCAAAGCCGACGGCTGGTCGAGCGATGGAAGAACTATGCCGGCAAGGGACCATTTGATCATCAACTTTGCATTGAGATTAACACTTTGGAAACTGTTTGTTGTAAGGGAATTACTATCAGTTTATTGATTTTTATTTATGTAATACATACAAGTTATGTATTAAAACATATGCTATAATGCATAGTACTCATATAGCATTTCCTAGAATATGTGATAATTATAGGGTGAGGGTTGCAAAGACATTTGGGCTAGCGGTACTGCTACTATCACCTTTAATATACGAGTACCTGCTTCTTTTTTCAGACACCTTCTCGTTATTTATATTGTTTACAAGTGTTTATTAACGTTATATAATATATTAATTACTTCACGTTCGGTAAATTTAATTATATCTAAAATTTATGTATATCTAACGCGTAAAACAATAGGAACTGTTTTAAATAAATGAATATAGATTTGTAATAGGATCATGTCAATTATGGTAAAGGTCATATACGCGCGCGTTTATGTATAAATTTCCTTTTAGAATCATAGAAGAATAATACGTATAATTTAGTATTACAATAACCATATTGTTAGTAGTATATAGATAATATCACAGTAGATATATCTATTACTAGCTTTCCGCCCGCGGCTTCGCCCACGTGTAATTTGGTTAAGTATATAGCGTTATTTAATGATCTCGACAGGGCTTTCTTTCACGGGCTAAAATCTTGTTACAATTGGAATTATATATAGCCTGTGTTACTCAGGGATGATGTAGCTTTACAGGATCGGATGATTCAGGGAAATCGAGGGCAACTTTCAAATTAACGTACAGGCAATTACTATTCTGACAATTTTATATTCTGATAGTCATCTTCTTATGTGGATGAGCTGATGACGGAAGGTAAAACTCCTCAGCGGTTAAGAGTTGAAAGAAAATTCTTACGAAGTTATGAGTACGAAATACGTACTTGTGAGGTTATTACTTATTAGCTTGACCAAATAATAAAAGGTAAACCTCATTAACGTTAAGGATGTAGGTGGAAAAATGGATGCGGACAAACGATAAACGTCTCTTCACTCGTTTCCTTTTACTTGTTTGTATAGGTAGTGTTCACTCAAAATAATCATAGGGTAAAACGTTAATGAAAGTTTGAACTGCATGGTAGTCATTACACAATGGAGCATCTTAATACCGCGATGGATATATTTGACCTAAGAAGAAGTTCTTTAAAAAAAAACTAAGACTCAACCTCGCACACTAACTCACACAGCAACACCATTGCACACACTGATACACACACACACACTAAAATGTTCGTACTTCACATAGTTCCACTTGTTCATGTGTATATATATTTTTATTTATTTTTTTCTGTTCCTTTTTTTTTTTTGTTATTCTTTTTTCTGCTCTATATTTTAACCTTATTTTGGCTTTATTTTTAATCTATTTTTATTGTGTAAAAACTGTTTTTGATAAGCTGTATAGGTTTTAGAAATAAATAAATAAAATAAATCTAGGTTGATGACGAATTTTATCAACGCCATCTATCGAGCACATTGTTCAACACTTCAACCACGCCGCACGCACTGCGTTATTTGTTATTTTTGTTACCTCTCATAAGTTTTAATATTAAGATTAACGTATTTTAGAACATATTTAACAATATATAACTAATCAATCAATATAAGTGTTTAAAAATTTTGAAGCAGTGGTTGAAGTAAATTTTCAATTGACCATAACTTCTCATTCTCATAACCGATTTTGACTAAATAAACTATTGACAACGCTCCCAACTATATGTAATCCAACTGTGAAAACTGCGTTCCAATGCGTTTAGTAGTTTTCAAGTTATAACGTACCAGACAGACAGACAGACAGACAAGAATTCCAAAAATTGTTTTTTTGGTTTCTATGACTCTTCTTTATTTGCCTACTTTCAGTTTTTTGGAAAAATATTTAATGGACAGTTTTTCGATTTTTACTGTCTTATTATTAGTATAGATTATTTGGACCCTTACGGTCAAAAAAGCGGGTAAAAGAATATGCACTCTTTCCTAGCACACCGCTCTCTCTCTCTCTCTGCCAAATTTGTTACGGGCAGTGACAACACTTGAGAGCTTTAGAAAAAACACTTTATTTGGTTTGTAGTTAAAAGTATGTCACATCGTATGTGTTTGGAAGTTGGATCAGGAATGCATCTTGAGTGGAAAAGGATGACGTATTTAAAGGATAGATTTGGGGTAGGCTTTGTCTTACGGGAATAAACAATAAAGACATATCTAATTATAATTAGGCTTATATCTAATGTGGGTATGTAACACAGTGTTATTGATGATGTGTATTAACCCAGTATTTGATCTGCTTATAGTGACAACAGCGGGAATTGATATTACTGATCAGAGTGATTTCAACGATACATGTGTGATGGCGTACCGCAGTGTCCTCAGTAGTTGGACGGATAGGGGTTCGAACCCATTTCTTAACTTTAACTGCATATACAACATGTCCAAGTTGAAAGAGGTCGAAGACCGTAGCATTAAAATAACACATGATCTGACTAGTCTGGTAAGGATATACAAAGAAAATTTACTGTGATAAAAAATTGTTTAACCAGTAACCCTGATAGTCCACTTATAGCATACTAATAATACATTATTGAATACAAAATAGATTTTGGTAAAAAAAATTATACACACTTTTTTAGTTGATTGTGTACGTATTTTTTCATCTAAACGTCTGTATCTCATCACTAAATTGCAGGTCTTAAAGCGAAAAAGAGAAGGATATAAAGAAAATAATAATAATAATTCTGGTAAGTCTTTTTTAAATTAAAATGATATTAAATCAAATGATATTGAGTATACCTACATAAAATAAATATGTAAATAAATAAAATTCGATAATCTGAAGTATACATTACAGATTCAAAGTTCAAGCCATTCCTACACCATTTGCTAGACCTCACGGGTAAATTGAGTGAAAAGGATATTCAAGAGGAGATGAATAATATCATCCTCACGGGCTTCGAAACCAGCTCAGGGGTGCTTCTTTATTGCCTAGTGCTACTTGGCACATACCCTGATGTACAAGAGAGATGCCTCAAGGAGTAAGTCATTGAAACAGCGTTGATATCGTCATACTTGTCATTGCATTGCATTTTCCCTGTTACATAATAGAATCAAATTTATATAAAAAGACTTATAAATGAAATAGAATCATTGAAGAGCTGGGAGATTCAGACCGAGATGTTACCAAAGGTGACTTGGCTTCACTAAGATACTACACAAGGAGACTATGAGAATTTGTCCTGTCGTGCCCGTAACGGGGAGGATTATTTATGAAGATATGCAGCTCAGTATGTATTTATTTATGTCCCTAAACAAGGACCAAAAGAGACATATACATGCATATCAATAGCTTAGGAACTAAACTCAACAATGATGTCTATAATAACAATAATACTACCAACTAAAAATTATATTTAAGGCCAACCATCAGAAGCCGTCGAAATCTTGACGGGGGTTTAAAAAGTACGCTTTTATTCACAACCTCGTTGTACTATTTGCTAAATATAATATAAGATTATTTCCTTGGTTTTTGTCTTATGTCAAGTCGTTTCTTTGCCTCGGATGCTATAAAATATAACCTGGGAAAAAATACTCTTTTATCTTGATAAAGGTCCTTAGATATTTAAGCAAGTGGATTATTTATATATATTAGCAGGTTAAGCTATATTTTATTTATACAAATTACGTAGAGATTCGTCCATTGTTGTGGACTTTAGTTGCGCGTAGGCGAATTATTTTATAGCACTTATTTTTTTTTTTTTAGAAAACACAACTCTTCGCAAAGGTCATGTTTGCGTAATTTCCTTATATGGAGTGTTGAATCACCCCACGTGGGGTGAAGATGTTCACGAATTCTCACCTGATCGCTGGCTGGACCCCGCCCGACTACCACAAAATCCCAATTTGTTTGCAGCTTTCGGTTACGGGAGGAGGAATTGTATAGGTAAAACATATCTATCAGTAAATACGTTGAGTTTTATATGTCTAAAGTAAGAAGTATTTATAAATATATAGAGCTGGCCTAGCCGTACCCATCCCAGCCAAGTTTAACGGTTTAACATATCAACATATCATCACATGTTTCCAGGTAAAGTTTACGCTATGATGACGATGAAGATTACTCTCCTGCATATTCTCCGAGCTTACCGGGTGAGCGGACAATACCACCAAATGCGGATCAAAACTCAGGGTATCAATAAGGTGGCAGATGGGCATCACATTTCCATTAATCATCGATAATTTTTTGTGCACTAATAATATAAAATATATTGTATTATATATATTATTAATGGTTAAATATATTTTTACAAGTTCTCTCTCTACTAACTACTACGTATTTTTTTGTAACGATATTTTAAATTTAATTCTTACATTATAATTTTTAAACGATTTAAACGAAATAAATATTTATATTTTGATTGTTATGTGTGATGTGTTATGAAAAAAAACATTTAATACTCAGAAAATTTTATTTACACTTTTAAAGCTATTATCCCGCGGCTTCATCAATCTCATTAACGATTTCCGTTGGAGTGAACTCATCATCGGAGTCACCACCAGGATGAGCTGCCACGTGGTGAGTTGGCTCCTGCGTATGCGCAGCGCGACGCGTTCCCGGCGCACTGTACTCTTTCTCAGCCTGTTGATTGCAATAATTTTATCAAATGTTTCTAGAACTCACCTATAGTTTTTATAAGCGTTGATATATAAGTATGTCGCGGAGTAGGGGCGGAGCACATAAATACTAAAGCTTGTACCGAGCGGGATGCGCTGCTTACTTCAAGTGTCGCTCACTCCCCCAGTGAACTTCCCGTCTAGCCCTTCAGGCTAGTCCCCCCCCCCCCGTGACGGCCCAAGCCGAGGACCTAGTCTCACAAGAGACCTTACGCAAATCACGGCAAAACAAAATTTATCACGGCCGAGCTAAGGTCGCCAACAAGCCCGAGCTAAGCTGTTAAGGCCTCCTGCGCAACAGCGAGATTCCCATCCAAAAAAAACGAGCGGGATCCATTCAGTATCAAGAGCTCGTGCCGAGCGGACGTGTCTGTCCTAATTAGGAGAGAGTCGGAAGTAGAAGTCCGAAAAAGCCGGAGTAGTTATATGATATTTGTTACCTGAGGCCGCACTGCAGTACTCATATACAGGTCGTACACGTAACGAGCCATATGCGGCATGTCCCTTATGCTCATTATGAGCTCGTCGGGTGTAACGGCGTGGGCGCTTCTTTGAGCCGGGTATCGCTCACCCGGGACCAACTCCAGCTCCAAGGGACGCTCTACTAGCTGAAATATATATGTGTATTGTAGAAAGTTTTTATGTTTAAGTGCAAGAGATTTTAGATTTTTTACCTAATAGCTGTATTTGTATTCAGTCTAACGTGCGACACATGAACTTATAAAAATGCTTAATTTGTTAATTATCTCTTTATATAAATATTTGATGTCTAAATGTAACATTTTATGTACAAGAGGGTAGGACAAAAAGAAAGTCGTCTTTGACTAAATTTTGTGACTTGAAACGAAAATAAAAGTAGAATGTAAAATGTAACAAAAAAAATATTCACCTGATTGAAGGTAGGCTGCAATTCGAAGCAGTTCCTAAAGAGATTCGCTCGTGCGAACACGTACAGGCCCAGTCGTGCACGAGACGCCGCGACGATCAGACGTCTCAAATCGCGCACGTGACCCACTGCTTTAGTGCGCACCAGTGATATGAGAGCGATATCATTCTGTTGACCTTGATATTTATCCACAGTTGTAACCTATATCATATATAATTATAAATGTTTTGTGACTAAGCAAAATTTAGCTAAAAAGGATACAAATTTTACATGACACTGAAATTTTCATTACAATTACAGTATATATTCCATGTAACGTCACTCGAATTCCCTACACTCTCTAAAGCGTGGAAATCTATTGGCTTTGATTGGTTTAGCTTAGTATTCCATACAATTTTTTTCTATATATAACGCCATAAAACGCACAGTTCCTTCAGTGTCGTTACAATACAATACAATACAATTTATACATGCATGCATTTATTTATACATGCATACAATTTTGTTTTTTTTTATCTCGCTTTAAAAGGCAATTTTTTAAATTGCCTAATATTACCTTATGTGGTCTGCCAATAAGTGGATTGTCAGCGCATCTCTTATCAATGACATCCCTGATGAGATGCTTTTGGCCGTTATATGTGGTCAGGATGGAGATCTTCTCGGCTGGCCATCCAACGATCCTCATATACATAAACACTGCAACCACGTACTCTGCTTCTGCCAAATTCTAAACATAAAACAATAGACATTTATGTATTTGAAGTACGTATGTCGAACGAATAAGATTTTTATATTTGAATAGTTTTTTTTTGTAGTGGATGTGTATAATTTGAATCACACATAGACTGTCCAAATATTAAAGTATAAAAAATTCATTTTTTAACACTAAGTTGCTATATTTAAACAACACACAAAAAAAGATTATGAGAGCTGCCGTTAAAAAAACTAAAAAAAAAACTGTAATTATAACTAAATAGTGGTTAATTCGTAAATTAAAAAAAAAATATTAACGCACTTGATAGAAATATGGGCTGGGTTCGGTTTCACCCGCGCCATTGAAGTCTTCGACATTGATCAGTTGGAAGTCGTACCGCAAACCCGCGTTAGCCGCGCGGTACTCGGGCAGGCGGCACACGTGGCCCAAGTCCCCGAGGGCACGGTAACGCCAACGATACAGGTTGCAAATACTGAAATATTCCCATCGCATTTGCGTTTGTTTCTTACATTTTAATTTTAGACTAGAATCAATTTTATATTAACTGCTGTTTAAATATATAGTGGGTTTAAATAATAATTGTAAATATAGGTCTAATATAACATATAAGGTAGACTTATTCATAGACAGCCTTTGTCAAAAAATTGCTTTTTAAATTTGAATACCTTACGCTAAATCGGAACAAATGTGTTGTATACAGAATTGTTTAGTATTTTAGAAGACATTTTTTTAAATTCAAATGAGGGTTTAACAAAATTCATCTTCCTCTCCTACCCTCCTATAATTAAAACAGAAATACTACATAAAACCATAATAATTGTCTTGGTTTACTAATATGCAAATTAAAAACATAAAAAACATATTTATTTATAACTCACGTGGGCCTTGCTCGTCCCTGGGCATCCAGTTCCACATATGGCACACCCAAACGGACCATTCTCGTAAAGAGACTCTGCTCCATATTTGAATACTTCTGGAAGGCCATATTCTTCACCACCGGTGGCAGCTGGTGGTGATCACCGATCATTATCCAACGCTTGAGACGTGACCTTCCATCCTGAGGGTTTTGGAGCAGTAGCGGTATGAACGTCTCAATCTCGAGGATTTGAGCCGACTCTTCCATCAGGATGTTGTCATACTTGAAACCTGAAAATTAATTTGGTAATTAAAAGGTTGGTTGTATTGTACCTTATTTTCTCAGACAGGTTTATCCATACCTATATTATCATGCGAAATTATGATACGTTTTCACGCTTAAACTACTGAACCGACTTCTATGAAATTTGGTATGGACATAATCATTAGGACACAGGCTATTTTTATCGAAAAAAGGAATGAGGATATGAAATGTTTTACAATTTTCATCAAATTTATATGCCGATTTTTACAAATTCCTTATCTATTAAAACCACGCGAACAAAGTCGCGAGCAAAAGCTACTAGTATAAAATAATTGTAGACGTACACCGCTGATACCATTCCACGTGGAAAAGATAAAATGCGTTCTATAATATATATTGAAATTGCAAACCATTTAATATATTATCAAGCCCTAGTACGGTAAAACATTGATAATCATAAGTGTTCTGGTTTTAATAAAGCAGATGCCCCAACTCACCAATCTGCACGAGCTCGGACCGTTTGAGTGCGGCGTGCGTGCACGTCATGGCGATAATTTTCGCTTCCTTCACCAACAAGTATTTGGAACGATCGAGGCCGGAGCGCAACAGTTCGAACGCACGGAACTCCTCCAACTCCTCGAAAATGTGATCTATGTACCTGTTGAGCGTGCGAGCTATTTACACCAGACTTTTTGACACGTTATATACCAAGTGTTTGCTATTATGATTACTTCTCAAACTTAGTGAAATAAATTAAAAAGTCTCATAATACAGAGGTTTAAAAGTGGTAACACCAGCTCGTAATGGCAAATCATGAGGAAACTGGCGTGTTTACCCACGAACAATTCAAGGAGCTCGATATAGTCTTCTCTAAATATTCATCTGGGCGGGAAACACTCAGTCAGTGGACAAAGTGTTTTCCGCCCAGGAATTAAAGGTTGTTAGTCAAAAACTAGATTTTTTTTATTCCAGTAGTGCCACATCTCTTAGATTCTATTATTCCGTTTCTCTGATGTTTTTTATTTATTAATAGCCATATAATATCAGTCGCTTTAAAATAAAGTGTGATCAATATAGATTATTGTTGCGCAAGCAGGATCGAACACACGACCTCACAGTTGAAAGTCGCACGCTTGAACAACTTGTCCTAATCTTCTATTATTTAATAGTGTTAAAGAAAACAAGGTTTAACGATATTTTCTATTACCTGTAGCAACTTTCGGCGATTTCCAAATCCTCGTCGTAAGATTTTCCCGGGAACAGAGGTTTTGGGGCGTCATCGAAAAATTCGTGGAACGGAAAGTCTTTGCTAATCGTTTCAACGGATTTCGCCTGTAAACACGTGGTTAGGATCAATTATAGTTCGCAAAGTGTTTAAGTGCGGAATCTCGATGTTTACTTCAGATGGATTTAGCTTTGTGTGGAAAAGATAAATGGGAACGAGTGGCGAAATAATTTGCACTATTAACTCTCTCGGTGAATTTGTATTTTTTATCAGAAAATACTTGCCCAGGGCAGGGTATTCTCTAATAAGCGTGTTACTTTTTCTTTTAAAAGCTATTTCTTTATTATATTCGTAAAAGAAATACCTTATAAAAAAATCGTTAAAAAAAAATTTATTTCGCTTTTTTTTAACCGAACAATCGTCATGTGAATCATCATTTCTCATTCAATTCAATAAAACAAGACACATGTTGTCTTATAAGAAATCGCGTAAACGATTTTGACGAAAACTTTATGTCAAAATATCTACTACAAGATGAAAAATATATATGACCATGTTAGCATTAAAAAAAATCTCCATTTGAAAAAAAAATAACAAAACTTCAGACCTGTTTAACAGAACGCATAAAGTTCTGCCAACGTGGGCGCACATGGTACACGTGAAAGTGATGAGCGAGCTCACACGTCGCTCCGGCTTCGCCACCAGCCTCCAGCATCCGTTGGAGACGAGCGACTTGCTCCAACAGCTCCAATCGCTTCGCCAATACGTAGTTCACTCGGCCATATCTGGTACAAACAAATGTTTCATTCATGGTATAATCGCGATTTGAAATACACCTACAAAACTCCTTGTGGTCCTCTCTCTTACCTTGAGAAATCCTTATCCGTCTGAAGCTCCTCCTCACCATGACCAAGACGCAACAGATGTCTCTCATCGACATCCAGCTCTGCCACCTTCTCGAAGAGCTGGTTGAGAGCTTGGTTACTATGAGTTACTACCAACGTCCGTTGCCATGGGAAGTTGTGGTAGAGGTTAGATATTATCTGTACCGCCACATCGGTTTTACCTGACGAAATGGACAAGTTATGCTAAGTAAGTGAGTAAGTGAGGCTCGAATACCCTGCAATGTAAGGTGTAATTTTGCTTTAAACCTGTGGTAAATAGTCTTAAAATCATGATTACTGGGCTTATTAACCGACATTTAACTAGCATAACTTAATATATAGACAAGGCTCTCGTTTCTAGAATTTATACCCCTCAAAAATAATGTCTTTATAGAGTTTCTTTAATTAGTATTCGTTTTTATGTATCGTTAATGTCTGAGCATAATAACAACACATGTAACTAGATTATATTCATGTTAGTTTGGCTAAAATTATCTGAATTATTTAATGTTAATTATGAGACTGATTGCTGAACCGAATTTACTTGTCTATGTTTTTGTATGAATAAATCTCGGTGATTGGAATATATTCCAATGTTAAAAAGAACATATGGTTCTAGTTCTGTGTTACGTCAATGGACTTTACAATAAAAATAAAAACATATGAAAATTAAAACTAGACATGTTTCTCAAAAGTCAAGAACAACATTAGATCATATTGAAAACCAGAGCACAAAAATAGACGACAACCTAATAATGTGTTTTATATACGTTCGTAGATAATGATTGTAATCGACTTTAACGTTCAATCGTTAAACTTTATGACCTCACTAAATCCTTAGCTTTTAAATTGTTTATTTTAAAATGATAAGATTTAACCTTGTTGCCAAAATTACCGAGTCAATCCAAACAACACTAACTCTTACGTCAAATCTTAAGTGACGCGAATGGCACGGTATTACCACAACAATTCCGCTAAGCACAAAAATTTACTAAGTCTATTTGATGTTTTTAAAACTATTCTTCTAAATTCAGTATAGTATTGACGTATTTTAACTGTGCGTTTTGCATTTGGTTCTTTACATAATATACTGCACTTGTTCATATGTATATATATATTTTTATTTATTTTTTCTGTTCGTGTTTTTTTTTTTGTATTATTTTTTTCTGAGCTTGGATTCTATTTTCGACTGTATGTTTTGGCTTTGATCTATTTTTGTTGTGTAAGCTTTTTGTGATAAGCTGTATAGGTTTAAGAAAAATAAATAAATAATAATAATTTGCTGTAAATAAACGATGTAGTTAATAGAAATACATAATTTGTTAATTCAAACCGACTAATAATCAATACTTGTGTGTAGTGAGTAGTTCATAACATTAAATTAATTTTTAATGTTCGTTCATTTCCAAACAAATATATATTTCTGAGGCGTAGCATAACGCAACGTTCTAAGACGAATACTTAGAAAAAAACTTACTTGCGTTTAACCTTCAAATGCCTCGTTATATTCAAAGATTTTTATTAAATAGCCGGTTAATCCGATGAAAAATTCAGAGGATTTTTGAATCAATTTTGCCACTTTTTCTTATCTGATATAAAATTCACAATATCATTATTCCTTTCATATCTTACCAGTTCCGGGTGGTCCTACGACTAAAGTCAGACCCGGCTGCATTCCGGACCGTATAGCCTCCACTTGCGTAGGTGTAAACAGTATATTGTTTCTGTAACATGTAATGTGTGTCATCTGTATATCTTAAAATCTTTATATATATCGGTTCAACTGCATCAATTAGTATTAGAATAAATAGTAAAATTAAGTTCAGGCATCATTTAATTGTCCTTCAATATCTAAAAACACAAGCTGAATACTTTCAAGTTTATTACGCTATGAAATGGCATCCTTATTATTTCAATACGTGGTCTGTGAAAGAAAAACATGTGCGAAAAGATGGATGCATCTGTAACTGCACGACAGCTAATTGTGAAAATATCAGAGAAGTGTTGTTTTAATAATAAAATAACAAAAACCCTACGGAGACAAGTCTCTCGTTATATATATATTATTCTATCTATCAAAGAAAAAACATTACACTCGAGCAAAGTATTTTTTCTATTATGAATACGTTTTAAGACTGTATTTATTGTATCAATGTCTAGAATCTAAGATATAAGGTCGGCTTAGTTAATTTAAAGATTTTTATGAATCCATTCACATCTAAGATAAGCTTATGTACTTTTATATATAATATAAATAGTTATTTTCATAGTAATAATATAAAATTGAGATATAATAATAAAAAAGAGACACATAGAAAGAAAGTGGGATAAATATTAAACCGATAAAGGCTGTTTATCATGACGTTCACTGATGGACATGTTTGATATCGGGTTATCACCGTGATTCGAACACACGACCCAACGGGTTTTCTTCATCTGTATAGGTTCTATATTTTCACGAGAGGAAGCTTGAAACCCTCTCGTTTTAGTAAAATAAATAATAGAAACAAAATCAAATCAAACCATTTTTAGCATTTCATTCAATTTTTTTTCAATTTTTCAATTCATATGCAAGAACAATACTTACTTCTTAGGCTCATTGTAAAGGTAAGGACCTCGCTTGGGCTGTACGTGGGGTTCGACAACTATGACCTTCCGTTCTTCATCCTCGTCCATAGCATTGTCTCCAAGCTCCTGCTTTCGCAACACGTTCTCGAAGGTAACCCTGCGAGAATATAAGATTCACTGGCTGTTGCTAAGGTAACCATTGTAAGCATGTCCGTTGCCATGGTTACCATCATTTTTAGGTAAAACCAATCGTAACCGTAGAAGGCACGCGGTATCATTTAGTCCTTAAGTCCTTAAAGTAAAAATAGGATAAAACAGCTTATATGAAAATCTTCAATAATTAATCAATCTTAGTATTTTACTATTCAATCTTTTTATGGACTGTTTGGAATAGATCGTGATTTCATTCCTTATTTATTTTTCCTAATACTATAAATCATGAGCTTTAGTTTACACTTGCAAGAGAGCTTTTTAGCTGAAAATAGAACACATGTGTTTTTGCCACGACTCGAGTCTTGATTCATTAGGTGTATTTTATTTATATAAATATTATTTTTTAAATAAAAATGGCGAACACTTATTTCTGCTTATAAACACAGGAAAAATGACAAAAGATGGACTATTTGGTGATTCACGTTATTTTTGGAAATTTAGAGAAATACTCTTGCGTCATGCATATAATAGCTGATATTAATTTTCTTAAGAACATTTGCCATCAAATCAATCTACCGGTTTTAAATGCGTCAATTTTTCTGACAATTCATACGTCAATAAAGATATTTTCGCTTTTTTTTCGAAAATTATCATATAATATAATGTGTGTTAGACACTCACTTAAATGGCCTGACGAGTTTCAGCGGATTGTCAGTCTTAATTTTGATCTCGTGTCCGGGGAAGCTGTTCCTCAAATGCTCCATATCCAGGAATGTGTCGTTAAAGTCCAGGGTCGGAATCTCGTTTGGTATCCTACAACATTGTTTTCATTAATCCAACTGGGTAAGATGTAAAATAGCTAAAAAAGATGGCAAATGCCGCGCATAGACAACAATATTGGAAGGTCACAGGCGTGTTGCCGGTCTTTCATGGAGAGATACCGATAATTATCAATAATTGATAAATATATTAATTATATGAATCTATTAATACTATCTCGTAGTACTTTGTTCTCACTATAACGTAAATATAAAATTCTCGTGTCACAATGTTCGTTCCCGTACTCCCCCGCAACGGGTTGACCGATTCTCCTGAAATTTTGTGGCCATATTGAGTAGGACTGAGAATCGGCCAACATCTATTTTTAAAAACATTTTTTTTTTGCAAACAAAAACAACGTTTGTCGTGATTAGCTATATTACGTATTTTTATATAGAGATATGCGTGATGTAATCCCCCATAAGACACCTATATAAACAATTATTAATGTAGTGGGATCATTTACAAAAAACAAATCAACCAAGCTGGGTTTCTTGCCTGCTTCTTCTCAGTTTGGTCGCGTACGAACAGGCGTAGAATCACTTAGATTTATAACGATTCAAAATGGTCCTATGTAGCATTAGTAAATATATTTTAATTTGTTAATTTCATTAATTCAAAAGATTAAGTTATGGTTGAATACAGATAAATAAACAAAAAAATTCTCCACCGATGTAAACACATTGTTTGTTTGCATCATACAGGTAAACTTAGGATATCCTGTGAGTAATTGTAGACACAAGTCATCATAGTTGATCTAAATTTGTGTAAACATAATTAAGTGTTAGGTCCATAGACTTTTCTAATTGTGTGCATATGATTAAAGTAATTTCTCACTCACATTTTGTACACGCACACTCATATACACATTCTATAACTAATTTTAACTGCTAATTTTCAAAAGAAAAAAATATTCAACATATATTAATCCTAATATTTAATTGATTAGTGCTAAGGTACCTTGTATAATGCGCCTGTCCTGGGTCACCATATCCCAAGACGATGTCATGAAGCCAATCTGGTACCACACACTCTGTATTCATCAGCTCACGTATTGTCTCCAGTACAGCTTTGAAGTTGTTCTCTTTTGGTTTTCTACGCATCACAATGTTGAATGTCTCGTATACGTCCTGAAATTAATATATAGGGCATTGGGCATGGATTTACTACAAGAAAACAGCCTATAAACTGGCAAGTGAAAGTTTATTATGCCTACTCGTGGAACAACAATCATTAGAAAAATACATCTTTTAGTAGAATTTGGACTTTGGTTATAAGCAGTACCAATAGAGGATAAAGAAACCAATTAACGTAAATTTCGTTATAATTATGACTAGACATTTTCTGGAAATCGTACGAATTCGACCAAAACAAGTGCTTACAAAGTTCAAATTCAAACAACCAACAAGATTAGCAAATCTGTCGGCCATCTTAGATATTGGGTACAGTGTAACAATGGGTTATGACTCATAGCGAAATATTTAGCCTAGATTACGTTTCTATAGAAACTATTGGCTCATAAATAGTTATGTATTTCCTACACCGATACATTACGCGTTACTCTTTACTTCTAATTTTGTTAAGTACCATTTAAGGTAACTCTTATCTGTATAGGCTAAATATGTATGTGATATTTTTTACCATTGCCAAATAAGAAAACGTCCTGAGTGTGTTACCGAATTTCTAAATGCTTCGCAATCAGGGAAACTAACAAGCCAAACAGAACGTAACACAAATTGAATAGTTATATCTCCTTCTAATACAGGAAATAGGATAAATTCAGTACATTGAAATAATAAAATGCCTTGTTAATTTTGCCACACATAAGAACAATCATCAAGAAAATATTGTCTAAGTAAAAACCCAAACATTTTTAAGTAAATAAATCAATTACTTAAAAATGTTTGGGTTTTTTAGGGTTTAAGAGACTTTAAAAAATTAGAATGGCAAAACAAATATTTATCCTGTTAACCAAAAAAACAAAACCTTTATCCATATTTGTATCGATAGAGTTTATTTCCGACTTACAAACGCGGATGAAGCCGCAATGCACAACCTATACCTATTTACATTATGATAACATTGTATTGTTAATCGCGATCAGCAAAGATTTACATTCAACGTTCACGCATACGTGAAGGAATGTACCAAATCAAAAAATTCGCGTCTCATTTTGGTTAGCAACACATAAATATTCATTAGCTAAACACTGCTAGCACCACAAAGTTAACAAAACTACGCAATTTAAGTGAGCACACAAATATTCTGTAGTTTCTCTTTTATACATATATACTTATTTATTTTATTTTATTTTTTTAAGTACTGGTAGTCATTGTTTTCTATCCCCACCTCTACTCTTCTTTCCTGTTACCTTTTTTTCCAAATATACCTTCGGTTTAAATAGATCCTTACCTCATGACCCTTGCTGGCTCGGTCAAGATCAATCCTGTACTGATTAGGATCGAGTAGTAATCGGAACGTTCTTGAGTCACCTTCCAGTTCCGGCCTCGGTTCTGGACCCTCCTCGATGACCCGCCCTGATGCATCCAGCATACCTTCGACTTCACAACCGCGGACGTAAACGATTCCCGCTTGCTCCACCATACTCTTTTTGTAGTCGTACTTAGTTCCTATAGTAATTATGTATTAACGTCTTTAATTAAATCATAAAATTATAAATTATGTGGTAGGTAAAATTCTTAAGTCGTTGAAAATTAGGTCGGTGACATAATATTAAACATAATTTGAATTTCAAATAATTATTTATTCTCTGTTAGCATTATTATTTGTTTAATACATTTTTGGGTGAGTTTGATAACTACGTCGTTTGAGTATTGTGTGAATTGTCACGAACATTATTTTGTTCTTCAACAGTTAACAATGGGCGTATGTTCGATTCCCGCTTAAAAAAGTTTTCCCAGAAGAATTCGACATTATAATTTTTACAATATTCTATAGTTATTACTGATAGTTTTGTGGTATTTATTTAACATCGGTATTGATTAAAGTACACTTATAGACATGAATCACAACGCCATGTGCGTCTAAGTGTAGTAAATTAGCGTATGCTCACGTCATGACTAATATTATAAAGACATTTCAGACGTAATCAAAAATAAATAATTTCTTACCAATACACTGATTGGGTGCAACAGTGACGAGGAAGCAGACATCATGTTTTCTCAAATTCTCCCACTCCTGTTTGATCTCCCGTCTCACGCTAAGTGTCACTGTTAGGTCAGCCCGAACTCTGGATGGCGCTTTGTCGCCAATATTCGGCTTCGCCACTTCAACCACAGCAAAGCTCTGGATTGGATGGGCCATTCTCGCCCAACCACCGAAGTATACGCTGTCATCTTCTGAACGCCTGTATGAAATATTAAGCATAAATATTGCATTGTACTGGAATAACCTTAACCAGATTTCATTACATGAATCGGGGCCAGGGTTTGTGAGGTGAATGAAAACTTATCAACATTTATTGACAACTATACATTACACAAAAATATTAAAATCTGCGACCTCTTTACCTATCATATAGTAAATATAAAATATAATATTATATTATCTATACTAATAATAAGACAGTAAAAATCGAAAATCTGTACATTAAATATTTTTCCAAAAAACTGAAAGGAGGCAATTAAAGAAGAGTCATAGAAACCAAAACAACATTTTTGGAATTCTTGTCTGTCTGTCTGTCTGGTACGTTATACCTTGAAAACTACTGAACGGATTTGAACGCGGTTTTCACAGTTTGATTACATATAGTTGGGAGCGTTGTCAAAAGTTTATTTTGTCAAAATCGGTTAAGGGAAAAAGAAGTTATGGTCAATTGAAAATTTACTTCAATCACTGCTTCAAAACTTTTAAACACTTATATTGATTGATTAGTTATATATTGTTAAATATGTACTAATATAAGTTAATCTTAATATTAAAACTTTTGAGAGGTAACAAAAATAACAAATAACGCAGTGCGCGCGGGCGCGGTTGAATTGTTGAACAATGTGCTCGATAGATGGCGTTGATAAAATTCTTCATCAACCTAGATTTATTTTATTTTTTTATTTCTTAAACCTATACAGCTTATCAAAAAAAGTTTACACAATAAAAATAGATTAAAAATAAAGCCAAAATAAGGTTAAAATATAGAACCGGAAATAGAATCTAAGATCAGAAAAAAGAATAACTAAAAAAACCCGAACAGAAAATAATAAATAAAAAAATATATATATACACATGAACAAGTAGAGTATATTATGTGAAGTACGAGCATTTAAGTGTGAGTGTGTGTATTTGTGTGTGCAATGGTGTTGCTGTGTAAGTGAGTGTGCGAGGTTGAGACTTAGTTTTTTTTAAAGAACTTGTACTTAGGCCAAATATATCCAATATATCGCGGTTTTAAGATGCTCCATTGTGTAATGACTACCATGCAGTTCGAACTTTCATTAACGTTTTACCCTATGATTATTTTGAGTTAACACTACCCATACAAACAAGTAAAAGGAAACGAGTGAAGAGACTTTTGTCATTTGTCCGCCTCCATTTTTCCACCTACATCCTTAATGTAATGAGGTTTACATTTTATTATTTGGTCAAACTAATAACCTCACAAGTACGTATAACTTCGTAAGAATTTTCTTTCAACTCTTAACCGCTGAGGAGGTTTACCTTCCATCATCAGCTCATCCACATAAGAAGATGACTATCAGAATATAAAATTGTCAGGAAAATAATTGCCTGTAAGTTAATTTTAAAGTTGCCTTCGATTTCCCTGAATCATCGGATCCTGACTACGGGACTAAAAAAATAGACATTATCCCTCCTTTTTTATCTAATTAAAATACATCTTTGTAAAAAGAAACGTTTTTCAACATTAGTCTATTCGATGGCTAAGAAGCAACAAAGTTTTTATATGAACTTAAGCCGACTTAGAAACGCTTTAACTTATGACATATGACAGAAGACAGCTGACAGTTGACAAAAGACAGATGACAGGAGACAATTGACATCTGACAAGAGACAGATGACAGCAGATAAATGACAGATGACAGCAGACAGATGACAGATGACAGGAGACAAATGACAGATGACAGTTGACAAAAGACAGATGACAGGAGACAATTGACATCTGACAAGAGACAGATGACAGCAGATAAATGACAGCCGACAGGAGACAGGTGACAGCCAACAGGAGACAGGTGACAGATGACAAGAGACAAATGACAGATGACAGGAGACATGACAGATGACAAGAGACAGATGTCAGATGACAGCCGACAGGAGAGAAATGACAGCCGACAGGAGACAGCTAACTGAAGACATATGACAGATGACAGGAGACAAATGACAACCAACAGGAGACAGACGACAGCGAACAGGAGACAGCTAACAGAAGACAAATAACAGATGACAGGAGACAAATGACAACCAACAGGAGACAGATGACAGATGACAAAAGACAGTTGACATATGTCAGGAGACAGATGACAGAAGACTGGTGACAAGTGACAGATGACAGATGACATGAGACAGATGACAGATGACAGATGACAGAAGACAAATGACAGCTAACAGGAGATAGATGACAGCCAACAGGAGACAGGTGATAGGAGACAAATGACAGATGACAGATGACAGCTGACAGGTGACAGATGACAAATGACAGATGACAGAAGACATGACAGATGACAAGAGACAGATGTCAGATGACAGCCGACAGGAGAGAAATGACAGCCAACAGGAGACAGTTGACAGCCAACAGAAGACAGGTGACAGGAGACAAATGACAGATGACAGGTGACAGATGACAGATGACAGATGACAGATGACAAATGACAGATGACAGCTGACAGATGACAGCTGACAGGTGACAGATGACAGGAGACAAATGACAGATGACAGATGACAGCAGACAAATGACAGCCGACAGCAGACAAATGACAGCCGACAGCAGACAAATGACAGCCGACAGGAGACAGGTGACAGCCAACAGGAGACAGGTGACAGAAGGCAAATGACAGATGACAGGAGACAAATGACAGCCAACAGAAGACAGCTGACAAATGACAGGATACAAATGACAGCCGACATGAGACAAATGACAGATGACAAGAGATAAATGACAACCAACAGGAGACAGATGACAGCCAACAGGAGACAGGTGACGGAACGGATTTGAACGCGGTTTTCACAGTTGGATTACATAAAATTGGGAGCGTTGTCAAAAGTTTTTTCGTCAAAATCCGTTAAGGGAAAAAGAAGTTATGGTCAATTGAAAATTTACTTCAACCACTGCTGCAAAACCCTTAAACACTTATATTGATTGATTAGTTATATATTGTTAAATATTTTCTAAGATAAGTTAATCTTAATATTAAAACTTATGAGAGGTAACAAAAGAAAAGTAATTGCCTGTAAGTTAGTTTGAAATTTATCTCGATTTCCCTGAATCATCGGATCCTGTAAAGCTACATCATCCCTGAGTAACACATAATTATATATAATTCCAATTGTGACAAGTTTTAGCCCGTGAAAGAAAGCCCTATCGAGATCATTAAGAAACGCTATATACTTAACCAAATCACACGTGGGCGAAGCCGCGGGTGGAAAGCTAGTATTTTATATATATATAGTATTTCATAGTAAGAAAATTAAAATACTACTATCTATCTATCTTGAAAGGCGTGAAACAAAAATGAACTTTTAAGAATAACCCTAAAGAATAGTGGGGTCGGCGGTATCCCTGTAGAAGTACTCACCTCGTTATATATATTAGTATATGTTAATCTAGTTAATGAATGTAAGTTAGGTTTTGCATTTGCATTTATTTATACTTGTATGACAATAAATTTGTTTTCATTATTTTTAAAATAATCAAAATCTTGTAAATTAACTCATAAATTCACATTTAATATTTCTGGAACAGCATAACTGATCTGACGTCTGGCAACTACATAAATTGTCTATGTAAAATCTCGTAAAATTTAACTGTTTTCAGTAAGTAGTAGAGTTTAATTTACAAAAATTAAAGCAAACAATATTGGAAATAATTGATGTTTGACTCAGTTGGCTATGATCACTACCGAACATTCCCAGGTTCCCTGTAACGTCTACATTTTGTATAGTGTGGTCTGGCTATTTTAACATTGTTTATAAATTTTATCAGTTGCAACACGAGCTATAAATCGTATTGATAATATAAAATACATTTATTACAATACATTTACTCGCTATAAATCATACGTGCATCAAATGTTATCGTTATTGCAAAAGTAATACGCAAGTGACGCACACGATTAACGATTTTTAAAAACACATTCGTTAGAGTCAAAACAAAATTCCAATAAAGATATTCATATCTGGAATAGCACACTATTGAAAAATATGTGTGAGTTATAAACGCACTGTTTATATGTATGTTTGCGGGTTGTTCTATATCCTCCTATTTCGCTATGCCCAATGATGATAGGTTATTTTTTATTGTTTTTATATAATATATAATACTGACACAATCTCTGGTGTATGGTGTAATGGTCGCAGATCCTCACAACCAATCATAAACCAACAAATAACCAAAAACATTAAAATAAAGAACATATTATTTAGTGTACTTATATACAGCACTGTACTGTATCTTATTAATATTTTACTTTTACGAGTACTTACAGGATTCAGGTAATAAGGCTATATCTGAATATAATAAAATAATTAAAATTACAGCTGTTTCCTCAACATCTCCACGCACATCTAAATTAGAGTAAAGTACCCACATTTTCGCTAAAAAACTTTATCATAAACAATCTTCCCTAAATATACTTACCAAGGTGCCAAACGATACACAGCATCTTCTATATCCTGTCGAATTTCATCTGAAACAATATATGAAAGTGTTATCAGAAACTTCCGTAATGTAAATTATTCTGAGAATCTAAAACGAAAAATTCAACACGATTGTCAATTGTCGAACGAATGTTATTAATGATTATTTATCGGACGCTCGCGATGACTTGTGATCCAAGTGGGCTTTTTTTTACATTAAAATTTCAATCATTAGCCAAGTGCAAGCTCAATTAATCTGTCAAGTACAGAGTTTACGGTCAACTCGAGACGTTCACCTGAAAAATAAGGAAACACGTAGAATGCATCGTAATGCATGAGGTTTTTTTTCCGAGAATTGAGATTGCACGACCAAAGGAGTATTTTATTCATAATAGTGATTTGATTATTTAGCATTGACGTCAATAATGTGACAAATTAGTTTATATAAACGCAATGTGCTAAACTAACGGGCAGGTTCAATGACCATCAAGACTGGATCGCGATCCAGATCTTGAGGTCATATAAACTACATACTCTACTTATATATATATATATATACTACACTATTTCCATATAACCTTAACCTATATGTGTTAAAAAATAATCTACTTTACAATAATACGTATTTTTTCCTATGTAATAAAACTTGAGAAATGTTAATTTTTAAATTTTGAAGTTTTCAATTACTAGAAAGAAAGAAAGAAAATATGTGTATTTGGACACACACGGCACACATAACATCGCTATAATTTATAAATATAATAGTATTTTTAAAACTAACTAAAATAGACAACATTGCTTTGTTGCAACTGTTGCGGGCGTGCTCCAAATGGGGTGCTGATTTGTGTGGAATATAATATTCCACACCACTAACTTTCAACAGCCCCCAGTTGTCAAAAGCGCTGCATAGCGTCAAGTATTACACAATTCAAATGAAAACTAAAATAATTAAATAATAAAAGGAAGGGAGAAAATAAAAAAAAACTAATGATGTCTCGGAAAAGCTATTTTTATTCCGCACCGCGTACATTCCCATAAGATTCAATACGGTAAAAAATCGCACGTGTTATATGTATATTAATATGGTACATATTAATATACTGATGTTACATATAGTAAGACAATGCATGAATTTGTTAAAACCTCTTTTGTGAAATAAATTCATTAGAACCTCTTTTTGGTTAAATGAATTGATTAGAAGCATTTTTGAATAGTGTTCGATAGTTTTTGTCATTTCTGTGGTAAGTGGCCATTCTGGGTCCGATTGGCAAACGAGATAAACGTAAGTGTTATTCCTTGATTGTACTTTTGTAAAATTATTATTAAACAGTTACTTTTAGTAAATATAACTGTTATGACAATGATTACTGTGTTTGGTTGATATTGCTTATTATATATGTATTATAATCCTGACAATAAATAATTAAGCATAATATATAATGATGCAATGAGATATATAAGTACTAAATAGTTGATTAATATAGAGAATAGTACAACTATTAGACAAAATATATGTAACGCTAACACATGTAAGCCCTAAATACACATCCTGTGTGCACAGTGCATTACGATGTGCAAAAGATTATATCAATAATTGTAATATTTCTGGGAATACAAGCCTAATATGTAAATAAATGGCAGATATCTATTAACGTTGATTTACTCCAAACGCTTTGATACGATAATAGATAGCTATAATAAATTGCTTTTATCACCGATTCATACAATGACATCATTAAAAATGGAAATCTACCCAATGACTAATCTAGAGTTATAGGACCATATTGTCAGAGATCTGAAATTGATTTCAGAATTAATTTTAATATAATACAGTCATAAGATGTGTCTACATCGAATATCCATATTAATCGTGTATTAGCGTTATTAAATATATTTCATATTTAAAGGTTACATTTATTCAATCGGGACACCAATAAGTTTCAAATTACATTAAAATCGATTGTGAATTATAATATTAGATTGGTTGTTTCACTTTTAAATTATTTACTACAGAGGAAACAAATATTTTTGTATATTTTTTTTTAAATTAACAAAAATGTCTACTTTATGTACGTATCCATTTTCTTTTGTGCAAAAGTCAAAGTTATAGTTATCAAAAGTATTTTGACTTTTGTTTTTAAAAAGTTTCAACTATTTTTAAACGACACTAAAACTAAGTGTACGTGGTTTCCAAGGACATAGCTGAGAAGAACCCACAAGTAACTCGGTGGGTTTGTCATTTTTTGGTGGTAGTAGTCTGCAGCGAGTAACACCAATTAGTAAGATCAAGTAGATAAGTTCCTTTGTCCAGAGCGTACCTATTACTTATGCAGTCATCACTGTGTCTCACAAATTATTAGTCATACAACCCTTTGTTTTAATTTGTTTGACTATAAAACAATTAATATTTGTTTAAGTGTATATATAACATGAGTTTTTTTTTATAATCGGTCTCACATATTTATAAATAGAATAGGAACTTATAAATTAATACTCAAACTTAGGCTAGTTTACTTAGAGCTGCTAGGGTATTGAACATTGAAAGAATTTATTGTGCCTAGAACGTACTAACCTAAGCACGCTTACACTCGGAGTCTTAAGCAATATTATATTACGAGAAAAAAATTAAGAATAAATAAATTTGTCATACTTATACAACTCTAATAGTGTCTTGGTAGTAAATAAATTTGACCTGTTCAATGTCACTAACATAGCTTTTTTCAAAGTAATTTGTACCTAACTAACACTTGAGTCATAATTTGAATAAATATTATATACTTACATGTACTCTCCAATCGGAACAAGTTGAAGTTTCTCAACAAATAATCGTGAAGTGTGAGAAATTGAAGATTGAGTTTGGGCAGTGCGAGACAATTCTCACCACTGTATATTTCCGTTGGGACCACGTTTTCATCCCAGATTATTTCCTCCGTGGGGTAAAGTGGCATAGAGTTCAGCTCTTCTAATTGGGATATACGGCGTTCGTGACGGGATATCTATATAAAAAAAAGTATTTAAAACATTTATGACTTCATACCTAAGTTAACAAATTAAATAAAATTGGCACTGTTTACATTTGTTTTGTTTATTGGTTTTGCTTATAATACATAGCTGCCGATACAACTGATAGTTCTTTAAATAACGGTATGCTCAAGGTCCCTGTCCGCACAGCGATTTTTATGCGCGCTATTTTTATAGAAATTTTACATTAACGTAGAAAAGTATGCACGTAGAATATATATTGTGATAACATAAAATTATCGCACGATTAAGAGTCGCTGTGTGAAGTGCAAATGTTCAAAATAAAGCACGTCAAACCAGCTCATGAGACGAGCACTGACCTAAATTCTCCTGACACGGCGAAGGCAAAAAAAGTACTTCGTCGCACAGAAGTGAACAATATTCGAATCAAACTAAACAATAGTTTTTTGAATTAAATCACGAAATGTAACTAAGCAATGAACAGTTGTTGATTACGCCCTGGTCACTGAAGTATCTCTTAAAAAAAGTAGATATCTATACTATTATAAAAGAAGAATTTGATCGCGCTTCACTAAAGAATTACTGGTTACTAAAATGTATTGTGGTCCTTTCAGACCTCACCCTAGTCTCAGCTTAGCTCAGAGTGCCCTCCTTAGCAAGTTATAAATAAAACTCAAAAAAAAAACAAACAAAAAAAATCATAACTCATATCGCTAATACATTTCTATGTGAAAACAAAATATTTACAACGCGAAGCCCATTTTTTACGAGGTGGAAATGCATTTCCGTCCTGGTCTCAAAGGGAGATATATGTGGGTCTCAGCCCACGCTGGTGTCTCTGCCTTTCAGAGACGAGGTGGGCAATACCCACCAAAACCACCTCGCACCTACAAGACCGCATTGAAAGGGCCCTGGGTACTCAACCAGGAACCCAGCGGCTGCTAACATAGGAGGACGAAGGGGAAGAAGGTGTGCCTTCTACGCTTTCCACGTACAACACGTCGACCTATACGATCGAAACATGCACAAAAAAACACATAACTCATATAAATAGAGCAAGTGTATTTACGTAATGAGATCCACAAGTTTAATACTTACCAATAACTCCTCAAGGAACTGTTTGTCCAAACGGTGCCAAGGCGCTACGTCCTCCCGACCCTCGGGCGGAATGAGATTCAGATAATTAGCGATGGCGCGTAACGCGCGATCGCTGAAATATGAATTAACAGTCATTCGTTTTAATTTATGTTGTTAAAATATTGTATAGCTATTTTATTATTCTAAAGGATAACTGGAAGAGATCACGTGAAAGCGATAAGGCCACACGATGCACTTGTAATGAATTACTTAAACACGATTTATCTGTTAATTTTTTTTTAAGACTTGTGAATTGTTAACAGAAATTGAGTCATAATAAAATTTTACGATTGTATTTTTAGAAGAAAATTCTTCGTTAACAATTTATACGTAAATGTATTTGCGAAACATAAACAATGGACCAGTAAATTCTTCAGAATAGGTGTGCTTGGCAGGTGGAAGCGCGTCTCACCAAACAAGGACATGCGTTATTAATATGAATAAAAATGTCTACGGTCCAAAGTCCAAAGTCATCAAATAATGTGAGTGAAACCAAAGATTGGATTTCTTGATTTACAAAAAAAAAACAATGCATAATTTGAACACGTAATAAATAATTCAGTTACTATTTAGGTATCATTGTTTATACGATTTGAACACTCGTACGTGATTTACGTATTATGTTACCTCAAGTTCCCAAAATGTTTTTGTAGGGACTCTCTCGTGTCGACACTGGCCACATTGGCGAGGGCGAACCGACGCAGGTCGGGAAACTTCGAAAATGCTGCTTTCTATAAAAAAAAAATAGTGAAAGATCAAACAAATTTCTCCAATACCACTTAAGTACTAACAGATAATTATATCCCATTATTACAATACTAAGTAAATATAAAACGTTTTAAAACAACAAAACGGAAAAAAAATTACGCTTAATTGGGACTTCGCATTGAATAGCCAAAATTTAAACTAGTCACATTTCCTGGACTTTTATTACTAGAATGACGAGTAACTAATGAACGTAATTTGAATACGTTGCGTCAAGAAATTTTATTAGCCAAATCTATTCAGAGCGATTTTTAACAGGCAACGATTTAAAGAAAATGCAATTACTCCTTTACTGGGATTGGTCAAATCAATCAATCAATATTCAAGACCTGTTTGAATTAGGTCACAAATGAGAATTTCGCAATTCGACATTACTTATAAAAACGGGATAATGTGTACCTGTAGTGACGTTATCCTCGAGTAGTGTTGCAGTGCCATATCCTTGTCAGTCATTGGATCTCCAGTCTCGTCGCTTATTTCAAATCTCGCGTAGAATTTCAGCATTTGCAACAACTGTAAAGACGCATTAAGTCATACAAACATCTGGAATTGGTCAAGAAATATCAATTATCATTTTCAATGCGTAATTCGACTGTGTTTAAATTTCAATAAATGTTATGGAGGAGGAGCTGGGGATAAGTGTTATTTTTGAAGGGTCTTCCAACTTTAGTTATGTTGAAAGAATTAATTGTAACAAAATTATCGATATTAATTTCAAAGAAATTTATATAATAATCGTAATTTTTATGAATTCATACTTTAATGTTTCTGTAAAGTCACTTGTTATTTACTTTGCAAGCCATCTTTTTCACAGAAAAATCACAACGCTTCAACCATACAAAGTTCAAAATGTATTTTTAGACCAAAAATATATTTAAGCAGGTTTTAGTTTGTTGTTTAAAGTTTAATGAAGATATAAATGCAAATGATATAAATTTAAAAAATAAAAATATCTTTATATTCTGAAGAATGTTAACGGTCTTAACGACTGCGTTATGCGCGACAATTTTGTTTATGTCCTAAGACTGTTTTAAAAGACGATAAATATACTGTTTATTATCATAAAAATGTGAGTTTTAAATCATTTTAATATACATACATGATAATTAGAAAATCAAGTTTTTTTTAAACGCATTTTCACAATGAGCAACGATTTGGAAACGTGCAACCAAGTAATGAATGATACGGTGCTGAACGACTTCACATTAAACTTTAATACGCTTGATTACGAACTGCTTTCTCCATTCCCATAACTGTATTACCAAACAGCATCGAAAATAACTGAATGAAACTGTACATTGTAAAACTTTTTTATCATTTGTTTACACTTCAGTAGAACCACCTTATATTTAGGAAACTATTCGCTATAACCACGTGCTATAGTCCAAAATCCTCCAACCAAACGCTTATTCGTGATGAAGTATACGAACTTATTTTAGTAAATCAAGCGTCGGTGGCCAGGTCGGTCGTGTTCATTCTCATCTGAGAACGTAATGTTTCAAAATGTTTCACATATTAATTATTGTCGCGTATTTTAATTTAGTACTTAGTGATCCATTAAATACCTACTGCTGTTTGGAAGAAGACGGTGTGTTGGATCAATATGAACCATTCTGTGTAAATACTGTGAATAAGAGTAAAAGTCCTATACATTTCAATTGTGCTAAAACAGTAAGAGTCGCTGCAACAGACTATAACTTCACAGTAAATGACGATAATACGGCTACCTTACTTTTAAATGATGATGCCTTCGTACAAGAAGCGGGAACGTAAGTTTTAAAACCACTCAATTTTAATAACGAACATCGCACGATTACCATTTTTTAAACCTCTCTCGTGATAATAGTCACGTAACGTCTTATCTATTAATAACTGTTTAATAACAACGAAATATTAAGATTTTAAAAAATATTGGACCAAGTATTTGAATATTAAACTATAGTGTATATGAGGAGGAGTTGATTGCCAATCTTCACCTGTTGGAGAGGGAGGCACTCATAGAATAGGTGTTAAATATAAAAAAAAACTTTTCAGATTTTGTGCCGCAAATATAACAACAAACAATACTGTAAAACTATTGGTGTTCTGTGAAACCGAGGAAGACACTACTACAAATTTGGTATTGAGTTATTTCATGATAGTTTCCGCAATTTTCCTTGCGTTCACAGCTATTGTTTACTGCGCCTTGCCAGTACTTAGGTGAGTACCAATGATTTTATTAGCCATCAAGTGTGTGAAATGTAAAAGAATTGTTGATAGCATTTGTTAATTTATACTGTTTATACATTTCACATTTTAAAGTGTCATTCACACTTAAGTTATATATATTTAGTCAATTGGATTGTATCTTTAGTTTTTGAAGAGGCATTTTTGTCAAATGAAGTCGATCGTAGACCAGTTTCGCATTGCAAAATTAAAATATAAATTTCGCTGGTAAAAAATATCATTGATTAACCGTATTTAACTAGCAGATTCACCGAAAATAATTTTTATATCCCATGGTATTCCATAGTGTAAGAATCGAACAAATAAACTGAACCGGTCGGAAACCTGTTTTGGTTCTGTTGACAGTCCAAAGGGCCAATTAATTACTATCTTATTCCAAACTGTAAACACCAAGTGCCTGTTACATCTCTATTATTATCTACGATGCTAATAAAAAGGCGTTAGATTTTTAAAAAATGTACTAAACAGAATATATTATTATTACTAGGAAATAGTGGGATAATGGTTGTCTTATGTTTATGAGTATGTATGTAATAAACATGTATTTTACATGAGTATGTAGGCTCGCAAATTAGTACATTTTGGAATGGCGGAAGGCAAGGCTTAAAGCCTAACTATGTAGACCAGTTATTGTCGATCCGCTTCTTTAGTAGACCTTTGCACGTCAAAGTTTAATCTAGTTTGCACGTGGGCAAAACACAAAAATTGCATCTACGTATAATTTTATCTAATCTAAGACTACTCATGCTGCGCATGAGCAATATTTCGTTTGGTACATAACCCAAATTTATTGTTTTTTTCAGAGATCTACAAGGCAAAAGCATAATCTGTTTCTGCGTGAGTTTAGGTTTGGGTCTCATTATTTTATCCATAATGAAACTGGTCGAATATTCCGATATGAATTTATGCGCTGTCCGAGGTAATTATTTATTTATATATACATAACATTTAGAAAAACACACATGGCAAATACAACAATACAATAAAACAATTCAAAATATTACAAAAATGAGAATATATATAAAAATACAGTAGTATTTTAAAAGCTTACTAAAATAAACATATTACATTGTTGTATTTACTCTACTGAGTTGGCATTCGTGAAAAAACCTGTGCATACATTGCCTGAATTGAATGTATCCAGTTGGCGTGGTCATCTGGAATGCCGATTGGGGATTCAATTGTTCGGTTTTTGTTGTGACTACGACTTTTAAGAGTCAAAATTTGTATTAAGATTATATTTATTGTCTGTGTGAGGGATATGTATTTATAATAAGTATATATAATGTTTATCATTTTCGCAATCTTGTTTGACCACGTGTGAAAACTGTTTTGATAATTTATAGAGAGTTAATTGCAATTATGCAATTATTTCAAATAATGTTTTAATTGTAAATTGAATATTTACAAAGTACATTCAACCGTAGAAAAAAAGAAAACAAATGTTACCTTACAGTTTGATTATTATTTATTTATATACAAGACAGACAATAATAATAAAAAAAAATTGCACTTTAAGTGGACTTAATTAAGTTCGTTGCTGAAAATGTTCATTGAATGGAATCGCGATCTAAAAAAATGTTACACGTAAAACTGATGAGGTGATAAAATGTTATTGTAAAATATCACAATTCAAGGTCAAATTTAGCATATTCTTTAATTTACGTCGCACTGTATCCACCCACGCAAATTAATGACGTTATATATCAACAAATTTAGTCACCGGCGCCTATACAACCAACACAAATATTGATGGTGAATTTACATATTTTACTACATTTATTATAATCAATTATTTGTCTCTAATTTATCATATGCATACTTTATATACACACCGCAAATGAATCGCTTACTTTGTTATAACAGTACATATGTATTGTTATGTAATAATGTATGGGAGACATTTCACACACGATTAAGCCTTAGGGTAAACGGTATATGGTTCTATTATGGCTAACACAACTGATAGATATGCTTTAAAGAAATACATTATGCACATCTAGAGAGGCAACAAATATGCTCATCAGGCAAATATTGGCCCTAACATTAATCGATCCCAGGACCATATGTACGTACGGTCAGCCATCTTGCGAACAAAAACGTCTTAACGTCTTATAATTTTAACATGTGTATAACAGTGTATTTTAAAATATATCTCATAAGACACTTATGTATGCAATTGTTAACGTATCGACGTAATTTCCTTATTTTTAATCTAACGATGCTGTTTCAGGCTTCTTGACATATTACTTTATGGTGACAAGTTTCTTCTGGATGAATTCAATTTCGATACAGATCCTATTTCGAATCAAGTATGTATTTTATTTATTTCGATTAAAACCTCATTATTGCATAAACGTTCAAAAAGAGATCGAGTTCCAAATTCAAAAATTGACAATATACATATTTTTACACCAGACATGTTAATGTGTACCTACTCTAGTATTTCAAATACGTCATTGCAGACGGCCATCTGTTCCCGACTACGGCTGGCGCACCTTTTCGTGGTATGCTGTTTACTCGTTCGGCACACCCGCACTTATCACGATAGCCATGGCAATTGTTAACTTTCATCCGGGAAAACATCAAAAACCAGGCATCGGTCTCAACACCTGCTGGTTTTACGGTAATGTTTGTTTATACATTTATTCATTCATAACAACAAACACCAATTAAAAAAATATTTTAAGTATTTTAATTTTTAAATACATCGACATAATATGCATACAATATTATCTAGTAAGTCGTAATGCAAACATAGATCACAACTAAATAATCGGTGAATAAAATAAAATATAACCTATGCAAAAAAGAAAAATGAGTTTTCTAAATATTATATTATATTTCCAAATATGTATGTATTTCGCAATGGAAATAGTTATATAATAATCTTATACTGCACTGCACTGTATAGTTATTTAAAAGTTTAAGAGTTACTTATGTAAAACATAAGATTTATAAATTTAATGTTCAAAGAAAGTGTCAATACAGGCTTTAATACCTGTTAACAGCAACCACAAACCATAATCGGTTTTACACTAATTAGTTGTGAACTTATCAAGGTTTTTTGTAAATAGTTTTCCCTATGATTTCGTTTATTTTTACATAAGGTAACGCGACTTTTACGTTTCAGATAAAAGACAACAGTGGTATTACATGTACAGCGTGCTCTCAATACTTATGGCAATAAACATAGCTATATTTTGCTACTTGTCAGTTTATTTGTGGAGACACACGTTCTTATCAACACACGTCAAGGAGCTGCGTTATAAGTACGTATTTAACTATCTATTATGTATCTCTGATCTACTTTAATAACTCATATTAATATATATTTATTTTACGGAAACAAATCACACACATCACAAAAATACAGAGGCATCATAAAACATGTTTCACAGATAAAATATGTTCTATACACAGTCACAAGTAGAGTAACAACAAAAAGCCACGGGCAAGAAACAAAACAAAATCTATAAATTAAAAGTTACATATATACACAAACACAACAAGAGAATTAAATATAAGATAAATTGTGAATACCATATATCTTATACTTATACACAAAAAAATGCTATAACTGATTTCAATTTCAATTCTATAATTAAAAACTATGGAACTTGAGTTGTGCTCAATAGACTGCAACACCCTTAAAGCCTTTTATATATTACCTCTAGATCGCCTGGCGCCTAATTGTATTTATGATCTTATAAAACCGGTTGACGCGTGACCTTTGATTTTTGAGTATGAGGTCATTTGTTTGAACTGGGGGCAAGAGTTGTTTAGAAAAAAAATGTAAACAATAAATTCCAAAGATTTTTCACTACACAACTGTTAATTTTGGCTGAATTGAAGGCCAATACGGTTTATGTGTTCTCCATTAACCATCCATCCGTTTAAGTATTTTGTGAGTTTAATTAAGTACATTTTACAATCATGTAATTTCTTTATCTTTCAGGTTTGGAATGACATTGAAGATGTTTATAATTATGGGTCTACCGTGGATATTTGAAATGATTAGTACATTCTTCGAAGCACATATAGTTTGGTTAGTGAAATATTACCGCCTTCAATACGCTATGAATATATTAATTAAAAAATACATACGTAACTTGATCTTTTATTAATTTAGGCAAACGTTACGTAATGTAACAGTTTAATAACTGTTGAATTATCTCTGAAAAAAACTACACATAAATTAAAAATTAATCAGTAAATCCAATATATATTGTTTATGAAAACAAATAAATAAAACCATACTTATCGCAATACAATGAACAATCTATAAAATGGAAACTTTATTTTTATAGATTATACTATCGACAAAGACTGATTATTTTTGTGCTGTCTTTACTTACGTCGTTCGTCAAAAATGAAGATATTGTGTGAGAATTACACAAAGTACATTCTATTTATTAATTCATGATACACTCTAGTCCCAAAATTTTGTATAGTTTTCTCTTAAATATTCACATATAACTTTCTTTTACAGGACACTCTTGGACATATTCAACCTCATTCAAGGCCTTTTAATTTTCATCGTACTAGTCGTGCTACGTAAACGTGTCCTGAAGGCTCTATACAAAAGAGGATGTCTGGATTGCGTTTCCGGTTTAGTTGAACGATATCTAGCGGTTGCTGTTGATGACGAAGATGTAGTACAACATACAATCGATGTGCCTTTGGACGATAAAAAACATAACAATATTTGATGGGAAGCACGCCCTAAGCTAAGAAGTTTTCATGCTTATTCTACATTATTCCAAGGCTTTACAACTGAACATTAAGATACAATACCATTTTCAAAGTGTTCAGGTTCAGTCGAATTATATCGAATGTTCATCGACAATAATTTTATAAAATCTATATCATATCTGTCGTCTACAGTTAGAGAAAGCAAATCTGGTTAGACCAGCTTACTTCAGATAATTCTAACCATATCAATAAGCTTCCTTTTTTTTAACCCTAATGTTATAACATTAATATTAAATGTATAGACTATTCAAGGTACTCGTAACACTTAATTAGGAAATATTGATACGCTGTGAAAATACACAGACTAAAAAGGGGGTGGTGCATTTAAACATCTGCAACAATGCAAAGTCGAATAACTTACCCGAATGAGCGAAATGCGAAGATTCAATTCAGATTTTTTAACTGATGAGAACCTAAAACATAATTTCTAGCAAGCTATAAATTGGAATGGAAAGTACTTATGTAAGGGTTTCAAAGATACCTAGTCGATACGATTATTAATTTTAAGTCAGAAGCAATTATAAAATAAGGCAAATTAATGTTTAAAAAAAATGTGCATATTAACAACATTGTTCCTATCTGTGCCATTTATTGAACAATGCATTATAATTATACATACATAATAATAAACCTTAAGAGTCCTTAATGTATTAAGTATTTATTAAAAATAGTTTTAACTTGAAATTAAATAACATTTTAAATGTAATTCAACTATTTTATATAAAATGGTATTGAATATATTTTTAATAAATGTTTCTATTTTATTTAAAACAAAAAACAATTACATAAGCAAAAATCAAATTAATAGACTTCAGTAAACATAATTGACTTCAAATATATTTTTTGGGTTAGCAACCTCTTTAGCTAAATAATTTATTTATTTAATAAGGCACACCAACAACACACATACAAACATAACCCGAACAAAATTACAAAAAAAACACACAAGGCATGTATGTGCATAAATTATAGGGATGCACAGCATTACAGGTATACAATTTAAAAAAAAAGGAAACAACTAAACAATCATATATAATATAGGTATATGACAAAAAAACTTTTACAAATCCCACGAAAATCATCCACTTGGATTCATTATAAATAACAAATGGTACTCGTATTTTATTACTCGTATATAATATTATTTTTACATTTTAACGATTCCATTTCTAATTATTATTATTAGACTATATTCGTTTGTAATATATATATATATAGATATATATATTAACCTAATGTAAATATAACTTAAATAAAACCAAACCACAAAACTAAAACAAATTCAAAAAGTTTAGTCCTTGTGGCAGAGTACCCATAATGCTGGCTATATATACATAATTAAAATTAAAGATTATTTAATTATAATTATATGTCCGTTCATGTTGCACTGCAAAATACGTTACAGCGCAGTCTGGCCACACTTGACTGAACTACATTATCATCAGCAAATAATTCATGTACGCGATATTGTTTTCGTATAGCTTTCAGAGATGGCGGTTAAATAAACAATGTGTCAATTAAAAATTAAATCAATAATTATTACATCGATAACGCCCCTTAATTATAAAGCAATGAAAACAATTACTATTTAATAAACTATAGTATGGATCTGTGGTATTTTTTAAAAATTTATTTATACCTATTTAAGTAGGTTGAATTGCATATGTTTACTATAAGCCTCTAACCATCAAAAGCGTAGTGACTTTTACGTTTTTGTGAACCTAACCTAGCCTTGTTTTTTTTGTTTCTTTGTAATTACAACCACCAACTAAACACCGCAATAAAAACCTGCAGCCACAACAACCTTAAAAAAACGATAAATAGCTTACACTATGCCCTTATCTAGCTTTTAATTATCTGTGTCTTTTATTTCGTGAACTTCACTATAAACGATTTCAAATTCATTCCATTAACAGTCTTTCCTCCGGCAACGTGTTTATTCAGTCCACAGACAGTGGACAAAACACACGCATGTCATTTTAATTGGTGTGACATATTAAAAATCGAATCAACTGTGCTTTGAGTGAACGTTCTGATCGTGGTGATTCATAAAAATGAAGGTAATTTATTCCAAAAAAATACAAACTTATATTTAAATATACATATATAGATACAAAATTGTAATCGTCCGTTTTACAATACAGCACCTGATTGATAAATATTATCAGTAATACCAGAACATTATAACAAGTGTTTTAGCATTATAATGTAAAATTTCATGTGGGTACATGATTATCATATCAGATCAATAATAGTTTTACAAACAACAAATACACGCAAGTGTTATTGCGAAAAGCTATATTTAGAGGACGTGAAATTTATTTTCGCAATGTTCTTAACCTCACAATGTTCTTTGTCTCTTTTAAAACGTGTTTGTAGGTATTACTGAAAAGAAACGCTTTGGTATAAACGTTTTAAATAATAAATTAATGTATGAATCAAATATTTACAACCATCAGTCGCTGATAAGGCTAGTACTAGATATATGTAACCGGTCGTCCATTAATAGAACATGCAACAGTGTAAAATCCTGGTAGCACTTATTCCAATGATAAACGATAAAACACGAGTTTTAAACGCGATTATAATAATATTCTACTTCTAGTTTCATTATGATTTATTTATGTGTAATAAACTAAAAAGTTACCTACACATTTCCAATGGTATATACTTTGCCGATATTTTAGAATTTGTTATTTGAGATTCATAACACGCTAATTATCTTCTATATGTGCCTCGCGATTTTGTTCGTAATTCAATCGTTATAAATAAATAGCAAATGAACAACCAAGTTTTTTTTGCTTGTCAATATTAACAGTAAACTACCTCCTTTTATTGATTAATTAAGATATGTTACCGACAATTATTTAACGTAAAATTATTTGTGATATCCCAGCTAAACAAAGCGATAAGTATTCACAGTCGTTATCTTGTAAACGTATATTGTGCGAGATTAATAAAAAACGGCATAATTAGACCATATGTTTTTTTATAAGTATGACTGATTTCGCTTGTTCAGGTCAAGGGTTACTTGTATGTTTATATATTTAAACAAAACCAATTAATATTTTTTTATTATGAAGCATAATCTATGTCAATAATTCTTAATACATATTTAACATCGATCATCGTTTAATAATACAGCAATATGTATGCTAATTAATTAACGCCCCTAAAACGAGTCGATTCACTCATTCTCTATGCTTAAATAATATTTGTATTAACTCTGCAGCACCACATTTTATGTGCTTTTAATACCTCTGCGTATAGTTGTTCTATTGCTGAGAATCTCAGGTCTCACTCGTATTAGCCGATACTAATCGCTAGCGTAATCTAAATATATTAAACCATTAATTTACAATTTCTAGCATATAGGCTTCTTGGCCATAATCTCCGCACTTTTCATATAGGTATAATACTTTGTAACTGAAAAATCAGAGCGCCGATGTCGGCCAACGGTCTAGACAAATTGTTTTAAAAAAAACCTAATGATAAGGTTTTTTTTAAACAATTAATATTTGCAATAACTTAATTAAATGTAATAATAATTAATATTATTCTTCCAATTACAGATTCAACTAACCAGTATTCTTATAGGCCACACCTCAGTTTGACAGAACAATTGAATTATTCAATACAAACAATATAAACACGAGTTAATAATTAATAATGTTTATTTACTTGTTTAAATCTGTTTAAAGTGTAACTGTAAAGTAAAGCGTACCGCGTTATCTAAACGAGCTGATAAATTAGTTCTATTTAAATAATAATGCCACCATGATAAATATTTAATAATAAAACATACTGACAGTCGTAGTGGACCTATGATAACCATCATTTGACTTTGGATTAACATAACGATTTCACCTAAAAAGGTAGCTTATTTATATTTGTATGTATAAATTAAAGTCAGTAAATAAAATATATATATAAATAGGTGTCCTGCTACTATTAAAAAAAACTACTGTGTCTAACACAATTCACATTCAAGTGTAATAAGAGATATCATGTATAAAATTATCTTTACGTTGACCCTAGATTGAAATGTTTAGTTATGAGAATAAAAATATTAATAAAATTTTAAATCGAATTATATAAAGATGTTGGACACTTGGATAGAATATACCCTAAGTTCACTTCAATTTAGGATTTCCCTTCACAAACAGTAGGTTTTACGAAGAATCAACTAAACAAACAAGTTAATGATCGTTTCGCCGATTGACGTATTAAAAACATGCTTGTCACCCGCAAAAATTACACAATGTTTTTCCCCATTCCCATAAACATAGACAGCTATCAATTGATTTGATGATATTTGAACGCGCAATTCGCAATTAAACATTACTCTTAACAATGTAATTTGTATAAACACGAGTCGTATAGTCGATTTAAGCACTAAACTATACTAACGTAACGATTATGATATCTTTAACATCGACATAAGTATACCTACTTCTGTGCTGTGTCAGGTCCATATAAAACAAACAATAAATAAATCACTGTAGCATGTAACGTGAGTGTTTGGTTTGTAGAAAATCTGCACGGACAGTACAATACATTAGTAATAAAAATTAAATACATCGTGAAATGTGATCGAATTACCCTCTATACATATCATTACTCGATCTCTGATTGCTTCTTGACCCATTTACGATATTAGCGATCTTGTGATCTTGATTTGAGAATAAATAGATTTGTTCATCGAATGACAACGTTGTAACTTAATTAAATTGACTTTTTAATAAATAGATTTAAAAAAAAACAATGTACAAGTATTATATTCCGTTTTAACCGACTTCGTAAAATGTTAAAGATGGACGTACACCATCATACTACGTAGAGTTATATCAATACAAATCTGAAAGTTTGTTGTCTTATCAAAACAATCTCGACTTCCTTATAAAATACTGATGGTATTTTTTTCGTTCCTACTGTATAATATATTCAAAATATAAATCGTATATAGAATCTACACTGTATTCATAGACATAATTGAATCATCATTTTGATGGAAAGCGTTAATGATAATGTAATTTCATCAGCTAATATTTAATCAATTTAAAGGTTTTCTTATAAAAGATACACATTATATTATTCATACAGATATTCGATACAGATTATATTATTCTATCTTTATGTGTCACATAAAGATAATTCATAGTTCACACGTTTAATGACAAAACAAAATCGGTATTTTGTCTAATAATGCCTGTTAAAATTTAAAAAAAAAGTAACTTGCGTTAGTTAATTAGGGAACTCAATCAAAACTCGTTACCAATATACGGTTTATAGACTTAATTAAAATATTTTCTTTTTCAATATTCACATATTATTTATATTCAATTAGCGATGAAAATTAATTATCACTGGAATAGTTCAACGACCGGACATTGTGTGAAAGGCACACCCTTATCAATGAGAGTACTTATATTAAATGACGCTCCTTCCGACCCTGAACCCACATTTATTATTTAAGAATGAAAATCAATTTAAAAGAATCATGATTATATGAAGACCTTAAATTATTTAAATTATATCTACGATTTGTAAAACAAACGAATTTATAAAAATTTCATTCCACAACTGAGTGTAATTTAATTTTTTCAACACGATACGCATACGCGATGTATTCGTACAACCGCATTTTTTCTTGCGGTTAACAACCTACGTGTCAATCTTTGCTTAACACCTGGGAACTGCAAACGATTTTTTTTGTGGAGAATCTTGAGTATGATTGCTTGACTCCATAAATTTCCTCGGTACCTTTGGTAACATGTATTAATGTATTTATTAATCGTGCAATTCGCGTATTTAATTTATACCTTTTTATTTGTTATAACTTATAATTGTTAATGATGCCACCAACCTAAAACGTCCGTGTTTTTTTTTTGCGGCTTCAATTTTTTTAATAATGAAATAATCATGAGTAAATATAAGTTACTGGTGCTTATTACCTAAGTCTGAAAGCAGCACAAATCCGATCCCAAGTTGAAAATATTTCTTAATTTAAATTGTATATTTTATTACATTAAATTCTCGTCAACTGTAAATGAGAGACTTTTTGATTGGGAATGAATACTTTTAATACACACAAAAGATTTTTTTTCGAATATTGTTCATAACCCTTTATTTTATTTTAGACCATCATTCTCTTCGTATTATTAGGATGTGGGATTACTGTGGGACAGAAACAATGCTGCCCAGACAACATTGTAATGAGACCTGGCGGTTTCTGTAAGATGACCCGAATCAATATGAACTGCTCTTTAGGGCACATGCTTTTGAAAGATGTTATCGTCAACGACACCAGTTTGTCAACCATGGATTCTCCGGGATACGTCTTTACTGATGATCCCGACCGGTCAGTTCTTTATCTTAGTAATTTATTTTAACCGATCTACTGTGCTATAGGAGGTGTCACTTAGAAAGAATTATCATTTTTAGTGTGGCTACAGTTGCAATGATACAGTAATTCATTTGGGAAAATTAAAAAAAATAACATGACGTATTTAATCATCATTATTGTTCATCTCATCTATATAGTGTAAAGATAAAGAATAACTTCTGCAGTCATCTGTAATATGCAGTCGTCTTAAACCGGCACGACTACCAACCGGCTTTCCTCATAAAGATGGTCCCCTACGTATTTATATTATTTCCCTAAATCATTATTTGAATCTTTTGACGATTTGAATCGACTTCAATCGTCTATATAATTAAACCGGCTATGACAAACTATTTAAGACTTATACAATACATATATAAATAAATAAATTTCAGATACTGCCTGGGTCAAATGTATAGAAATCAGAGTTTACCACAATTAGGCACGGTACCTGTTGCTGTTATGTGTTATGAGCAAATTAAACAATCTAATGATATTGAGACTAGTGGTATCTTAAGCTTGGTGTCGGTTGTATTCCTGATTGCTACTGCGGCTGTTTACATGTATCTACCACAACTCAGGTAAAATCCCACCCAATACAAATTATATTCGAGGCCTGGGTACATTTTTATTTCTCTTAATCGTTGGACAATACGTTGGTTAAACAATAACATACATACGAGTATAAAATAGGATATAAACCAAGTTTCCTTTACCGAGTCCTAGAACATTTTGAATGATTTTAATTATTAATCCAATAAATAGGGATTATTTTATAAGAGGACTCACTAAGACTATCATACAGCAGTATAATATATTTTTACTAAAACTGTAAAGACATTATGATTAAATTTTTCAATGTAATTTCAACATTTACAGAGACCTACAAGGAATATGCTACATATGTATGTGTTTGAGTATGGCACTTGGTTTTCTTTCACTCGGAATAATGCAGATAAGCCCTGGTTTTAAGGGAGACATGTGCACGGTTGCTGGTAAAAAACATTAATAAATTATGATACTGACTTTTTGATTATGAAATTACTAGTTAATTAATGTACTCGTATTATATTATATTTCAGGTTTCCTTGTCTATTTTTGGATGATAGCAACATTTTTCTGGATGAACGTGATAAGCATTAACATGTATCGCACAGTACTGTAAGTATTTGTTGATTAATTAAGATTACGCCAACTAAAGGCTATAATTAAATACTAAATGTTGTCTGTGAACTTGATGTGGAATCACCACAATTGCCGCTAAGCTCGCGAACGTCGTGTTATATAGAAAATCGCTTGATGAAGTTTTGTCCGCGTAAACAATGATAGTTCAGTTTTAATAGACACTAACTCTCTTTTCAGGGATGCTGCGTATTTGAAAAAGACAGAAAGGAAACAGTGTCTCTTCTACAACACGTACGCATGGGGGAGCACCCTAGCTCTCCTCGTTATAGCCCTAACAACAAACTTCGTAGAGGGAAATCATTACAAGCCTGGTATAGGGCAAGGCTCCTGCTGGTTTAACGGTAATCGTTTGTTTTTACAAATTTGAATGACGCTTTTACATTGATTAAAATTATTAACTACCGAAAACGTAAGAGTTATTAGAGAGAGAAATACTTAAACGACACCGTTAAGACAGAACTAAAGACTGAAACTTATCTAAAAATAAGTTAAGACGTGCAAATAATGTCTCATTTAACGGCCCATGGACCTGTCACGCCGTGAAGCAAGATATGTTGCCGACCTTTAGAGCACTGCTCTTTTCTAGAAGGACCCCAAGTCGTTATTGTTCGAATTTCCGAACCAGTTATAGCAAAGCCGGGTTTGTGCGTTTACGCATAGAACTAAGTTCATTAAATTAATTGATTCTTCAGGGCGCGCTGAAACCTGGCTCTACTTTTATGGTCCGGTTGCAATTCTCATTGCTGCTAATGTTGTTCTATTTATACTATCATCCTACAACTTGTGGACGCACAATAAAAAATACGAAGTTAACAAACTGAATTATCTTAAGCGCAAGTAAGTTATCGTAAAGGATATCGTATAATTTAATTTGAGCGAGTGAGACCTTGTGAACAGTAAAATGAATATAATATTCTTTCAGATTTCTTGTATCGCTCAAACTATTTCTTGTTATGGGCATCAGTTGGATATTTGAAATAGCCAGTTTCGCGCATGGTGAGAAG
This sequence comes from Leptophobia aripa, assembly GCA_951799465.1. Classification (NCBI taxonomy): domain Eukaryota; kingdom Metazoa; phylum Arthropoda; class Insecta; order Lepidoptera; family Pieridae; genus Leptophobia; species Leptophobia aripa. The sequence continues at coordinate 5,409,279 of OX637271.1, forward strand.
CATATCCTCTGGTAAGTTGTCTTTTAATATTGTTCACAAATTTCAAACAACACTACATAAGTGTAAACACGTCACTATATATAAAATAATATAAATGCATACTTAACTTAAAAAGTGAACTAAATACAACTTAGGTTTTTATCTTAAACCTGAATATTCACTTCACACTTTTACCCGAAACTGGCGGAAAATCAGTTACAAAAATTTTAAAATATTTTTAGGAAAATAATGGACACCTTTAATTGCCTCCAAGGGATCGTGATATTTTTGATACTAGTAATTCTAAGACGTCGCGCGATGCGAGGACTCGCTGAAGAGGGATTCTGCGTATTCATCACAAGACCAGTGGCTAACAGATTAAGTCCAGATGATGACGCTGATGAGGAGCAAATGCTAGATGATACGGTAGAAGTGAGGCTAAATTAGGTATACGGGTATAATATGTACGCGTTGTAAATATATTTAAAGAGTTCCATTTGTATTAACAAGTTATTGATATATTTATAGTCACAATAATGAGGAATGATTTATTAAAGGAAAATTTAAAAAAACAATGGTTTTCAGACCTTAATATAATGAATCTCTATTCTAGTTAAACAAAATGTAAATATGTCTCAATAACTATTAATGTATAATTTTTATTTAGTAAATTCGATATTTACGAATACGAATATATAACATGATTTAATTATGTATTTATAATTACTTGAACTACTATGTAATACTCATGTTTTCTTATGTTTAAATGGAAGACGTACGTGCCATAATTATTGTAAATTTAAATATCCTTCGACTATTTTTAGTGTAAAATAGTGTTAGAATATAAATATAATGAACCATGGTCTGAGTCTATGTCGTATAGTTTGCAACGCGCATTTTTTGCATGCTAAATAAATATTATTAAAAAAAATATGTCTATCTTTTGCTATATCCAAAATTTATTTAAGGAAATGTATCAAGCACTTCTCAAGAAGAAATACAGTTAATAGGGTACGGGATATAAATAAAAAATAGTACAAATATAATAATAAAAATAGTTTGAAAACTTTTTAGATAAAAATAGATACATTTTAATTAACTTCTAGCTTTTTTAGATTAACTATTACATTTTATTAGTTATTTTGCAAAGCATAAGCATGCTTAAATAAACAAATAAATTTAAGGTGTTAATGAAATATATAAATCATAGAACCAGTACTAAGATCATATCACTCCACGTTTAATTATTGTGAGCATGTGGCCAGTTGATTTCGTATCTAGCCCCTGAACCATAAAGAACCGACATAGATATTTCCGAGACCATAGCAATGGCGTCACAGTCAATAGTCAACGGTGAATTGTCAAGTAATACATGATTTAATTGTCAATCAAGATTCAAATTTCAAACATCAAAGTTTAAATGCAAATCGGAAATCCATGAATCAAGCATCACATAAAAGTTCAACACCGATATTAATTTATTGTGCTCAAAGTATCCATAAGTTTAAGTAAACAATTCCTATTTACTTTTTCGTTATGAATGCTTTAATGCAACTTGATGCCTGCTTAAAAACTTTAAACTTGTGAAACGAAAGAACATTTGGATGTTGATTACAACAATAATAGTTAAAGTTGAATTTATTGAAGATGATGAGTTATAAAGTGTTAATCCTTGTACTACTTACAATTGTATTAAATACAAATGCTGAAGTTAGCGATACAGACCTAAACGATTTATCTGAGCAACAAAATTCAGTACAAATCAACAAATGTTGTGAAGAAAACGAAATAGCTGTTGACTCAGTGTGTCGTTTGGCAGAACAATACAATGAAAGTTAGTTTAACGGGTTCTTTTTATGTGTAAAGTGTTTTGAACATGTTTTTTTTATGTTTAAGTAACTTTAAATTTGCAGGTCTTTGGCATCCAATATTTAAGACTGAAAATGGAGAGGAAGTAAAACTAAAATACTTTAGATTTATACATGGAGTCCCAAACTGTAAAACTACAGAACTAAGACCTATAATTGACTTGGGAAAATCTGAAGATAAGTAAGTTTATTTTTAAATATAATTGTCAAATCTTCAATGTTAATGTATCTTAATATTTATTTGTGTGTATCAAATGGAAGTGTCTGATTTGATAACAACTATTTCCAGATTAAATCTTCTGTCGGATGGACGATTAAAACACTTGATACATCATGAAGTAAACTCGGAGACAATAAAAAATGACCCATTAGTTACAAGTACATTTAACTTGCATGACATAATATCAATGCCAGATTCAAAAGAACCATCATCATACATTCACAAACAAAATAAATATTGCATGGATAAGGTGAGAGTGTGTATTTTTAAGTGATTATTTAGTAAAAATCCAGCAAATCTTATGAACATCTATTTTGGATTACAGATTTTGATAACAAGCACAAATACAACAGGTCAATATGCACTTGTTTGTGTTCCAGAAGTGATAAATAATTGGAAGGACTCTGATTTTTTGATGAAAAAAATAATTAACCCAATATTTCATGCTGCAGCAATGATTTTGTATTTGATGGTGGCAATAATTTATTTTGTATTACCAACACTAAGAGATTTGTCGGGAAATATTATAACTACAATAAACGTGTGCCTTATTGTGAGCCAAGCAGCGGATTGTGTCAGGATATTTACAGAACTAAGTAACCATGTCAGCTTTATGGTGACAGGTAGGTTATTGTGAAAACATTATTACTTGTGTAGAAATTGTTAACACATTTTGTTAACTCACAATTGTAAATATATTCATATTTATTTTAATTATTTACAGATATCATTTTATATATAAGCTTATTAGGAGCCTTCTTCTGGTTAAATAGTTTTGGCTTTTATATATGGAAAACATTCAAGTGAGTACTCTTCAAAATAGCAAAAGATGTATTTAAAAATGAGAACATTGAATATTTTATTTAATTTTCAGATCGCGTAATGTGTTTCTTAGAGTAACAGATGTGCGCAAATATTGTTACTATTCAAGTGTTGTCTGGACAAGTGTAGCATTAATGGCGGGAATGGCTATTTGTGCACACTTTTTATTAGATACAGGAACAAACCCATATAGGAAAATGAAAAAACAGTTTTCATCGTCAATACTCGTTGATGATGTGGAACAAGAGACAATTGGTATGATAATCTCATTATGAAACTTACAAGTATAGAATATATAATTTAGATTTCTATGTTTTATTGTTTGATTGTTTAATTATTAAATATTGTAAGAAAAAAAAATTCCAATCATTTTAGGTTGGCTTGGCATAGCTATATTTTTTACTCCAGTTGCATTCACTATAATATTCAATTTATTCTTCTACATGACAACATTGAAGGTGATTAAGAGAATAAATATTTATGGAAGAATACATTACAAGTTAAAAGGATGGTAAGTGTTATTTTACTTAACCTAAATAATTAATAGACATTCTAAGATTATATATATATTTATTTCAGACAATATTGTTAAAACAAATGCTTTAATATGTTGAATAAACTAAAAAATTAACTATTTCACATATACAGAGTGTTTGAGCCGAGTTCTAATTATGTGTTTATTGTTTTCAGTTTTGATTTATTCTTGCAAATGTTCCTAATAATGTCAATATCATGGCTCTTTCTACTATTATCATGGTTGAACTTCGATGTACTGCTGTATGCATATATAGTTGTAAATTTATTGCAAGCCATCCTAATATTCTACACTTGTGTGGTGAGACAGTCTCATGTTATATTTTTACTTCGGAAAAGCTGTTGTTATGCTCAGCCTGTACCAACAGGTGAGTGGGGTGACGAAATGACACATATGAATGGTGGCAACTATTAATTATACTTTGTTTTTAAGACCCAATACCAAAATTAAGTTTACAAAGTTCAAATATAAATGTTTTATATTAACACTACATACAATTAACACATTTAGACCCTAGTGATAAAAAACATGTCTTATGTATGTATATTATATTATAATCTATATATATATATATATATATATATATATATATATATATTGCTTGAATCTTATGTTAAATCAATGGTGAATGATTGGACAGAAGGATTATACTACTGGAATTATATTCATGAAATTTTGTGCCTTAACTTTTGTGATTTCGGGCAGCTATTGTAGAATTAATTTATAATCGAATTTTACTTAGGTAATTCTACATTTACAAATTGCATTTACAACTGAAATTGTGATAATTTGAAGTGCTCATTGCGATACTTAATTGATTAATATCACTATGAAAATAGCACCATACTAACATTTTTTTAGAGTTATATATTTATAGAAATTTGAAAAGCTTTAATTATGACAGGGCAATGCACAAAAGGCAGGTAAAAAAAATATAGCTTTATAAGTAGTTGTAACGTATAAGTGGTAATTGTTAGTTTGCTCTCATTTTGAATTTATTATATTTTTGTAAAACTTGTATTGTGAACTGTTTCAAATTTTTTTCTAAAAATTCCGTCCCTAAAAATGAAATTTTTGCTCTCTAAAGACACTTAGATATAAGCACTATATACAAATGAAGTAGTAGTAGTAGTATTAGTAATATAAACTTTTCTCACTTATCAATTTATTAACTACTGTTTAGTATATAGAAATAAAAATGACAAACTATATTGAGTTTTATTATGTGCCTGGAAATATGGATCAATATAATTGTGTCTATTGTTATATATGTCAATATTACTATATTGTATGTGAATGAATTCTAGTATTGTATGCTTTTCTATGGTAACAGTTTACTATTGGGTTAAAAACTTATCTCCATCATGCCATTTTTAATGAGTTTTTTGTTGTAATATTCAAAACATAGTTACTTTGTACCGATCAATGCTAACTTTTTAAATATAGTAAAATGTCAATATTTAAAATCTAACCTTTTTTCTTTTAGGTCTTTTGGTAAAATATTAGAAATAAATTTGATCTTAACATAAAACGTTCCACCGTTTTTTCTATGTTAGAAAATCTGTAATTTTCTATAAATTATATCTAGTATGGGTAACAATATGTTTGGTTAATGTCACACATCTATAAAAACATAATACAGTGCGTAGTCGGCTTCATAACTTTCAGCTACAAATCGATATACAAAATTGTGCATAATTATTTGAAACACTTACCTGTGAGAAGAGCTGACCGTCGGGCCGCTCTGCAAGCTTTGCGAGCTGACAGCGGACGACGAGGTGACAATCATCCATCACTGTGTTGAAGAAACGCCGCGTCGGTAATAATGCTTCAAGGTCAATCATCAGCTCCAGGAATCGCTCACAGTACCTAAGAATTGTATATAAATTTCATATGCTATGAATGATGATAGACATTATAGAATTTGAATGGACTGTGTTTCCTGTAGACCTGAATTCGAATTGGTAACAATAATCATAACAATAAAAAAATTCAGTCTGATTAAGATGTTTATAGAAATAATAGAGATATGATACTGAAATATGTTGTACCTTATTGCCAACCAATATACACATACTGATTAACATATATATAAAATTTCCGTCATAGTGTTAGTTACCGTACTCCTCCGAAACGGCTTGACCGATTTTTACCAAATTTTATACGCGTATTCAGTACGTATGAGCATCATCTACTTTTCATGGCCCTAAAGAGATAAGGGTTGTTCATCTTTAAGAATTTTTTTTTTTAGACGAAATTTGTTATTGTAAATGGCATTAAAAAATAAAGATAACCCTATTTTTTACCCTAGTAATTCAATCATTTATCATCCCGCTTAATAACTGATCAATCGTCATTTAAATAGTTAAAATAAATCATTTGTATATGAAAGCAACGTTTGCCGGTTAGATAGTGATTATATAAATTTTGGGTACTAACACTAGACCTTTATAAATGTATTATAAAAATGCTAGTTTATTTTAGATTGTCATACTAATAAATTATTCAGGGCAGATTATTTAGCATGCAACTTAGGCTTGCATTATTGATTCCAATATCCTATTAATAATACCTTATTTTATCCGGATTAACATCGCCCTCCTCAGGGATACTCTCCAATATCCTCATAAACTTAATCATGAGTTTCTGCAAGTAGCGTCTCTCCCAGTTCAATTTATCTAATAAATCAGGGTTGTCTTTCTTTTGTATGGCCCTCCAGTACTTCCGCCATTTTGGCACATTTTTAAACTCTTGATTACGTCGCCCTGTGAAATATTATATTATAATCTTACATATATTAAAACAAAAATAGCTTCGGAATGCAGTTACATATTTATTCCTTAACCACATCCCCAATGGAATATAATGAAATATATGGCCGAGAGGTCAGTCAGAAAGAAAGAAATAAAACAAGGAATCAAACACTTATAATACATTTTTCTTTTGCTAACACTAGTAAAAACTCACATGCAAGTTATATTTTATACACTAGTTTATAAATTGCCAATAAACATTGACAATTTTGAATATTTTTTTAACCATAATTGATCTACTCAAATATAAATGTCATATATATCAATTTCGCTTAAACTTATTATAGGGCAATTAAATGATGCCCGAACTTCTTCATTCTAGTGAATACTATTGTTTATAGTTACGCCGATATATATATATATATATCTTATAATTTCAATCTGATATAAAGTATGTATTAGCTTTGTTATAAAATGTTAATAAATAAAGTAATATTAATAATCTCACCGTCCTGTAAACTAATCCACATACTAAGAGACACTAATCGTTTCACTTGATCTCTACATAGTTGCACCTCCATGCTCCCAAAGCAATGGTTCAAAAAGAGTAGAAGATTTGTCTGCTCCCTCATGTTACTGCTTAAGTGGTCTTCAGCTACACTAGCATGAAGAACTTGTTCAAAAAAGCCCGGAAAGTGTTCGGGTTTCTTCAATAATGCCTGTAAATGAATTCATAATTATGTTACATATAAATGTCCACTATTAGATTACCCTAATAATTGTATCAATATTTATATAATAGTAAATTTGTGATTAAATGTACTACAAAATACTTCCTTCAATAGAAGGAACAATTAATTTGTGTTGAGTCACAAAGTTTTTAAAAATGATTCAAAATGTCTCGCAACTAACAAAATGCTGTACAACAGATGAAAACTTCAGAACTGCAGAACAAAAATGTTCATACATTTGTATTCTAATGAAATATTTGTATTATACCTGCCATGCTTGCACCCTCTCACGAAACTTCTCATTAATCATTACGATTATGGACATCATATGAGCGTGCGAAGCCTTCCCCGTTTCATAATGCGGCCACAAATAGTTCTCGAGGTATTGTGAGAACTCCAACATCATTATACGTCGTACGGAAAAACTGGAAAGCATCAACGATACATTTACACAGGATTTTAAATAAAAAATAGCATACTTTCACCTTTTCAAATATCAAAAAATATTGTTTGTTATTTTATTAATAATGGTGTTACCGTCCGTTATTCAAAACATCAAAATAACCACATTGGTAGTTTTGTTTAAGATAATAAACAGTTTTATATTAATTACTAGAGTATAGACAAATATAGAGTTACAACATAAGATAAATCAATACAACTCCTTTAATACTTAATATGTAATAATAATTGCTAATATTATCATTATATATTTTTATATTATTGAAAAATCAAACTTATTTTAACCATTAACACAATATTAATTTAAAAAAAAGTTAAAAAACACATTTTTTTTTTGAAATCATACCATAAATATATTAAAAACAAAAGGGGTCAATGAACTCAATCTATAAGGCCACTGACCCCAAATTAAGCATGTCCATTTCAGGAGGGCTAAGATATTAAGAGTGAAAAAAATTATATGTAATATTAGGATACTAACTTTGATCCAAGAATTTCTGCTTGATATATGGACTCCACAATAGCAGCATCATAAGGCAAGTGGTCATCTTTGGTTTGAGGTGACCAGTATTGATTTGCAAGCTGAAATTTAAACCATAGCGATTTAAATCAATAAGGTGAGTAACATAGATTTACATAATTTAATACCAGTTGGCTTTACAATTACTATATATAAGGGTTTTCATATTAGATGGCTTTTATATTCAAAGAAGTAAGGTTTAGGCTTGTAGATTCTATTTTTCCTTATAAACATAAAGTATAACTGATTTTTTTTGAATGAATTGCCTTAATCACAGACGTCATGGATCAAACAGGCTAAATTAAGACTAATAAGTTATTTACCACTATCCCACACACTACTTATTACTATTAAATACAACTTGTGTACATTTTAGTAGACATAAAATAAATAATGACTTTTAGGACTCTTAAAAATAAAGTTTTTGATGTATTATTGAGCCGATCTATACTTATATACTTTTATTATTTTATACAAAATGTATTTATTAGATGGTTAACCTGAAAGGTATTGTGTAATGTATGATTGTGTACAATAGCTTTTTTTATGTTGAGCAGGATTTTCTAGCACATAGATTTATAAAAAAATATATAGTATATTTTTTATAAATATTTAATATATAGTTTAATTATAGGTATATTGCTAATTTTCTTTAATATTTATAGTATGTTTATGAATTAACATGTTATTATGAATATTATTACCAAACTCAATCAGCTACTAGAGGCTTATAAATTGTAAAGAGAAATATGTGCTCTTATTATAACTCATGATAATACTGATAGTGCAGATATATTCTTGGCTTGTTAGCATTTAGCATTTAAACTTTATATTTATCAATTATAAAAAAGTAAATAAGTAAAAACTTAATCTTTAACCTAGTTTAAGTTACTTGTGTATATATATAACAGATCTTCATCATTAAAAAAAGACAATTTTACTTGAAATCCCTTTAATTTTATTATTATTGTTACTACTCATCAACATTATATGTTGTAATTTTTTTGTGTTTAAATATGTTATACTAAATAATGAATCAAAGGGGAGAAGTAAATTAACTACTAATGAAAATACTTTGTTTGCAGTGCCGTTTTTTTAAAATAAACATATAAAAATATAACCTCTACTTACAAGTGTTATTCTATCAGCGTTTATCTGAGAAAGAGTCGGTAAAGGTATCTTTGATTTATCGTTTGGAACTGGCACATCCACTTTCATTTTGTGATATTGTTTTATAAGCTAGTAAAAAACGAAATCAAATCTCCTAAAACAATCCTATGTAAAAACACCGCAAAATAAACAAATAGCCTGAGTCCTTACTCTTTACAGACGCATGAATGAGCAATCATGAATGCTGATTGGCCATTTGTGATGTCGAATGACTGACAGTATGTAAGAAGTCAACGTCTGAATGTCATTTACACACACACAGAGTATTTCAGACATATGTTAGTTATAATCTATAAATTTACTAAAAGCTTAAATTAAGTTTGATATTAATTTCACGGCATGAGAACAAAACGTTTTATAGTTATTTCTAGTTTTTTGTTTTATTTCCTATGAAGAGGGTTAAATTAATTAAAATGATCTTGCCTAACGTAGAACGTAACATGATTTTTACTTTTTATAGCAAACGAAGATGTACGATTCTCCCGAATTCTCATACAGAGACTATACGGAAACTTTGGATTTAGAAGACCGATTTGATACTCTTCTATTTGCTAATGAAATAACAGAAACCGGAACTGGAACTGCAAATATTGAAAGAGATACTTTAACTGCGGGGATGCCATCCCCTGTTAAAAATAATTTACTCCTAAACTGTAACGATTCAGGGCAGAATTTTTCTATTGAAAGTGAATCCATAACTGAACATAACAATCAGAGTAGCCAAAATGATAACAATATTACAAGTATAGTTCCCGTTCATAATTTATTTTATGATGAATCAACTTTATTAGACGAAAATATAGTAGACCAGTTTCTGATACCTACGCCAACATCTTCAAATTCAAATGAGGTAACTGTTGTCTGTTAATAGCTAAAAATAATAGTAATTTATTGTATTATTTATTTCAAATATATTTTTAGGATGGCAAGAACAATGGTCCAGATATTTTGGCGCTTTTTTCATGTGTTATTTGTCATGACATATTCACAACCGATGCCGATCTTTTAGATCATACAATTCTAATGCATGCTTCAATCGATTTGTCAGCTTCAGAAACGGGTACTTCTTATACAAACTCACAGCTACAAGGTACTTTGCTTATTTTCTTATTAATAAAAGTGAAAAGGTACTAAGTTTGTCAATTTCTTTATTTAATCAATTATTAAGGTTTTTTAAAATTATCACTAATAGTAATAATATAGTTTATTACATGTTTATCTGAAACACAGAAAGTAGATTGCATTTTATCTCATAAAATCTTTTAGATACGAGCGACCTCACAAATTTTGACGCAGAGTGGCTTGTTTGTTCCATTTGTGAACGGGTACTTTCGATGGCATTAGAAATCGAACCTAATGGTAAGAACAAAAATGGAACCTATGGTAGGTTTTACGTGATTCAGAACATTTGGGTATTTGAACAATATTAGACATATTATACATAATGCAATGTTACTAGAACGATAGATGTCGACAATACTTTCTTTTTTTTTTAAATTTGTTTATTTATTTAATTATTTCTAATTATTTCAATAGTTATTACGATACGAAATAAATTTTGGATACACTTTTAATTATTGATTGGTCGTACAATATTCTTATTTAAATAAAATATTGTAGTACTTATCTATTCAAACAGAATAAAACTATAATAATATTCTCGCGCCAACTTTCAACAATCCACAGAACATGAACATATTTTGACAGGTTTCATAGTTTATCATCCTTGAGTAAACCCTCAAAATATAAAGGCAATAATAAATTATTCATAATGAAATATAATAGAAGAGAATATATTATATAATTTCGTTTATTATTATTTCGTCACACTATTATCTGTTATAAATGTAGATTTTAATTTATAGAGCAATTGTGCTGTGTTGACGGTTTTGGCAAAGGGTGCGTGGGATCACGGAAACTCGGAGCTATGTTTGTGTGTGACGTATGCAACTATTTATTCGCTGATGGAGAAGCACTCGACCGACATAAACTTAATTGTACACACAAAAGTGATTTGGTAATTTCTTATAGTAAACTTAGATATATAACTCGACTTATTGATAATTTAAATACTTAAAAATCGTTACTCTCTGATAACAAATACAGCAAGTATCGATCACACTAATATCAAACTCATTGGAGTTATTTAGCCTATTAGGAGTTAGGGGTCTTACGGATCTTTACTGATATACTTTTTATTGAGTTTCATAAAATCATCCATATTACCACAGATAGAAACATACACGGAAAAGTCGGAGTCGTCATGTACATATTGCGGGGATGAGTTTCCTTCTGAAACCGAATTAAAGAGCCACGAAGAGAGCCATCGGGATACACGTCCTCATCGCTCGTACAAACGCAGTTCAGACAAGATGTGGAACTGTGGGTCTTGTAATCAACTGTTTGCAACCGCAAGGTATGCAATCACTAACCTAAGTTTTCTTTTCTAAAATTGAGTATTTGATTGGATCTGGGACCTGGGACCTTGGCTGCCAGGAAGAGATTATTAAAGATGCTATTAACTACTAAGGATTACTGACTCCTACTATTTATGTAACAATGTGTAAATAAATAACTTTAAGGTCGTTAACAACTCAGCAGGTACTTAGTTAAGTATATTCTTAAAAAAATTGATCTGCGTCTTTTAGTTCATGTCTGGTAACTTGCTAACTCTACTGGTCTAGTATTTTTGGTTCGCGTATTAACAGGATGTATTAAGTTAATTAGTTTTTAGGGAGTTATACCGTCACAAAAGGGGGGAAGACCGACCTCCGGGTACGCCATTGATGGCATACGTGTGCGAAGAATGCGAGAAGGTGTTGGGTAGCATGTGCGCTTTGCACACACACAAGAAGATGCATAAAGTTACCAAACCTGTTAGTTGAACTCTAATTTGTCTTTTATTTCAATTTCATGTTATAGTGACGTACGTAATAGAATTTAGTGATTTTAAACCATTATTTTTTGCTAACGAGGTTTTTTTATAGAAGAGGGGGCAAACGAGCAGGAGACCCACCATAAAGGTGAAGTCGCTCATAGACACGCGGGTGGGTGCTCGTGATTGCGTTACCGGCTTTTTAGAGAGTGGATTGTTTATATAATTAACTTAAACAATTTAAAATTCAGTTTTCGGTGATTTCTCGATATACACTTTGGTTGGTGAGATTAAGATAGTTTGCTATTCAATTCGTGAACATTCACTCACCGGTGACTACATAAACTTAAATAAACAAACATTTTATACATAAAATAATGTAAAACATGGGTTTAATTTTAAACGAATATAATTTTTGTCAATAGCGACATCTATGATCTGAAGTCACAATCACTATGATCAGGTTATATAGTTAGAACCGCTAAACATATACAATTTTTTGACCTTAGCCACTGAAGCCAGAGAAACCACTTCATACACCTAATTTAATGCAGTTATAATGATTTCAAAACGTAAATTTAGTTTTTGAGTATACGAAACTTAACGCCTTACAGAACAGTTACACTGTTAATGTATCTAAACACATTGCTTATTAATATTTGAAGTTTGGTATACAACAATAAAATGTCTGCACTTCAGTCCTTGGAATCATTTTTCAGGGGTATCCTTGCAAAATATGCGCTCGTCGCTTCAACCAATCAGGTCACCTTGCGATCCACATGCGAATGCACACTGGAGAACGGCCTTATCCGTGCGATCTATGTTCTAAGGCGTTTAAAGTTAAGGTAAGCACCGCTGTTTCAACTGTTCTCGCTATAACGTCGTTGGTTGTCTGCAAGAGATCGCTTAGTAGCGATAAGGCCGCCCATTGCTCTTATATGTACTAACATCTATTGACATCATTTACTTCTACTGTTTAAGTGCAATCAAGTGTAAATAACGTTTTTTTTATTACTTCAGACATCATTACTAATATACAACAATTTTTTTTTAAATTTCTACGATACTGGAGATTAGCTATTGATCTTGAAGCTCTCGGAAGCTTAATCAGTCCGCATAGTGCAATCGACGTAAAACAAAAAAATGCCAAATAAAAAGATTGGCGCAGTTTTCCCCTTTTTATAATACGTGCTTGCTTTCAAATTATTGTCTATGTATATGTATTATTGATATGATCCATAAAATAGTATTAAGGAAATGCAAATATTTATGCTTAAATTAGACAAGTCATAATTCAAACATTATTTATTCAATTAGTATTGTTAACAACCACTTTTGAACGTCACTAAACTAAGTTTACTTGGGTTCACTGCGAGCCCTCAGTTTTCTAATTTAATTCAAACCCATACAGCACAGTAATACATAAAGATAAGATAAAAAAAGGCAAAATAGGGTTAAAACATAGAATAAAAAAGTAAGCCAATATATATATATTAATACAAACAATAATAACAGCCACATCCACAAGAAACTCAGTCGGGTTTTACCTTTATATATATATATATACAGCAGAAGGACAGTATATAGCTGTCATATAGCTATATATACACTGTTATCAAATAACACAGGTTTATCCCATGCGAATGTGGGGAACTCAATTACAACAAAACTCAAAAATTTCCTTTTTCCTGTAAAATGTGTAGAAAGAACACAATGCTTTAGGAGTTTGTCAGAAAAACGTTCGTATTAAGTATAAGGGTGGCCGCAGGTGGAGCGAGACGACCACCGACGCACGCACACGGGCGAGCGGCCATTCGCCTGCAACGCCTGCCCAAAAACCTTCACAGCAGCTGCACGCCTCCGTGAACACGCCAGGATTCATACCGATCAGAGGTAAACGATATACAGATGCGGCTCGGACGTAACATCAATTAATTCAACTCGATATCAAACGTATACGTTACGTAAGTAACGTATACGGATTACCTCCAATACGAACTGTTTCTAACTGAACTGAGTTTTGATATCTTTTCCAATGGTAACTCGAGAACTTAATACGTTTTAAACTGTTTAGAAATACATATTTTAATGCGTTTTTAATACCGTATAAAATAAAGTGTGTGATAGATTTTTTCTTAAACTTGAAAAAAATTAAAAGAATAATATATAAAAATATATTTTTAGTTAAACTAGCTAAGCACGTTTATGATTATGTGGGATAATTTAGACATTATTTGACATAAGACAATAATTGCTATAAGCTCCTAACTTAACCTATTCAGAAGGAACGAGGCATAAAAGCCTTTCGCACTTTTTTATTAATTATCGCTTTCATGTGTATCTTTCATTCTGACCATTACCAAGGATTATAATATGACTAGTATTAGTCCCTTTGAGCCATTTTTTGCCCCTTTCTTGAACAGGGTCGCTCGAACTACGTTAAACGATGGTCACCTCATGTCGATTGATTTGTCGTCGACCTATTTTATTTACACTTCAACGATTTATATTATCTATAACAGCCGTATTTAAAATCTTGATTATTTAGTGTTTTGGGTGAAATATATACTAATTTCGTCTATTATCGTTGAGAAAACGTCTCGATGGATTTTTCATTTGAAACAAAATCTCAAGCAAAATTATTGTTTCCCCAAGAATCAAACTCACGACCTCTGGTTGTCAACGTTCGATATTCACGCGGTTTAAATATTACCAAGTAATTTACAGTATTCCAGTATGATATTTTAAAAAAAATCTAAAAGTGTCGAATCGTGGACCTCCTCTCTTTCTGTGTTTTTTTTTGAGTCGGTTAAAAATAACTCGTTTCCTATCATCGCTCGCTGTCCCTGTAAAAGTACCTCTACCGACTGCTTACGGTAAAACCAAAGGAAATACCAGTGTTAGTTTTAACTACACGACAAAGATGTCGCCACACATACATACGAGCATTTCGGTTTTATATGTTATAAATAGAATAACATATTTGTTCATAGTTCTTTTGTATATGTAATAACAATTAAATATAAATATGAACGACTAAAATGCATACAATTGTATGTTTGTTTAGGGATAACTTTTTACAAAGATTTGATTGTATTTTAATAAAAGACAGTGGCGCCGCTATTAAAGTTAAAAAGAGTGCTTTTTGTTTTAATAATATATTCTCAAGAGTTTTTAACGTTACATAAATTAAAGAGCCGACACTATGTTAATACTTCCCTATTTAAAAATTTAATTTCCCTAACAAACCTCAGAAGTTGTAAATAGACAACAATTGTCGTTACAATTTTATGTCTAAATAGTAATAAACTTATTAATAACCGTATTGTTTTGATATATCTATGCAAAGATATAAAAAAACCTTTTTAAATTATTGTTTGTCTTATTTACTAAGTTGTACGAAGCATTCGCTTCAAAATGTTTAAATCTACTTAATTTAGGTGATATACGTAAATTCGAATTACCATTTCTCAATAAAGTAACCTTAATTACGTATAGGTTTAGATAATTTTTATCTGTTGGTGTAATGTACACTCTTGTAACTTCCTTAATCTCTTTTTTTTCTATCGTGTATCACAGAAGAGATTGGAAATTTCTAACACAGATACTCTAGTAAACGATTCAGCATCTGCTTTGTTTATGGTTTTAATAAAGGTGATCCCTTCATCTAGACTATTCACATTATTTCATATACAAATTGTGAATATAATGCTTATATAGAAAAATATTTATTTTTCGTCTGCTGTATTTCTTAAATCAGCTTCCCACTTGTCACCATACAGATAAAGAGAGGTCTACCAGCTAGATCCAGTAGTCGTGTGTTTTTTTAGGCTTCGGTAAGTAAATATATGAAACTTTGTAGGCCGTACATTTGTGATGTATGTGGTGCCGCGTTCCGTCGCCCGTACGCCCGTACCGTGCACACGCTTATTCACACCGGACAGAAGCCACACGAGTGCGACGTCTGCGGGACAGCTTTCAGGTAAATACTATTAGCTTCTAGGTTGGTATGTTGAACGCTATAGATAATTCATGTAATGTATGTAAACTGAATATTTATTCACACTTTATTGCACTAAAACAGAAGTAGATGTTAGTGCAACGGGCGGCCTTATCGCTAATTAGTTATCTCTTTCAGACAACACACAGTGATATTATATAAAACGCATTTTATTCATGACAAATTACTAATTTTTAAATTAATTTAATTTTAATTGTGTTTGCATGTTTTAATAAAATAAGTTACGCTTTAACAGCTTAGTAGTTAATGAGACTTACTATTAATAATTAATAATGCAATAACTATGAAATGTTAAATCGTAAAATATGTTTTTTTATGTGTATTATTTGATCTCATTACTGGATCGTAAGACATTTTTACATTTCAGACGTTCTGGTGACATGTGGAAGCATAAACGTACTCTCCACGGCATCCAACCAGACAATAGCTAAAAATATATGTTATTATATAAAAGGGTATTCTTAATAAAAGGCTGTAACTCATCAACAGTAAATATTTATTATAAAAATTGCTTTTATAGCCACATTTCTGTTACTATAATATATATATATATATATATATATATATTCATTTTTTGTGCCATTGTTTCACAAAATTATACCTGCTCTTGTTTATATCCGACACAACAGCTTAAACTTTATATTACAATTATCACGTTAGATTAACGAGACACAATTACGTAGATCGATTTGAGGGTATTTTAATTCGATGTGCGGAGCCTGAGTACGTGATTGTGTCCGCTACCCACACGCGTACTATACAAGTTTAATAAATCCTGTCATTTTTAGGTAACCAATGCGATTAGGTACATTAATTAATAAAACACGATTTTTTTTTTACAAAAGTTTTTTTACGTATGATGTCGCCGCAGTACGATTCTTTGAAAAGCACCCGGACTAGACGGATGACGTGCACAATATTTTATTGCTGCATTCACAACACAATTGTTTCACATTATTCAATCAGACGTAACGTTTTTTTTTTTTTTTGTCACAAAATTTCGTTGCATATTTTTTACACGATGACAGGACCTCAATGTATTTTGTACACACGATTGCAAGCATTCAGGTTTATCGTATCGCACATTCATTAATACGTGTTTTATACAGTTTGGAAATTTCGTTTTAACATAAAAATTACGCGTTAAGTACTTACAGTTTTTATAATATCAATGAGTGTGCGACCACATGTCAAGACGTTAAAAGATTATTTCACTAAATTACTTATGTTAAACCATCACAACCAATCATACGGACATATTAACGAAAAGTATGGGAGACCAGTTGTAACATTGAGTTTAAAACTCATTTGAAATCTAACTAGTGGAGTACTGGCAATTGTGATATAGGGATTATATTCGCACAATCATTTATAAGAGAAATAGTTTTTTTTTATGACCCTTACAACTGATAGTTTTGAATATAAACAGAACGGTATACGTAGGACCAGGAGATTTTCAATTTACATTTATATACAACCGCGTATCACCGCGACATAATGCCCATATCAATAAACTTTTATATTTACACTAAATTTTAAGATAGATTTTTCTCTCATTAGCTACCGAATCACAATTCAAATATTAGATTAATTGACAAACGATGGACAAACATGCGCCGGAGCACTAATGCATCTTACTTTATTGAATTTGTACTTTGTTCTATTACTTCGTGCTATTTATGTTTGGTCCATTTCGCAATTCCGTGTATACAATGGGTGTGTGTCGTCTGTCGAGATCATAGATCGCCTTTTTAAGAGATGGAAAAGACCGGTATACTGATATTCTTTTCTTTTATATTAATACTTAATAAAGGGTTTTCAAGGCGAATCTGATCGGTATTCCTGATGACACACAGTTTAACGTATGGGCGACAAAAAAAAAATTCTCTAGCGAATAAACAAAAAAATCATTCAGTCTATGTACAAACGAAGACAAAACGATATAAATTGAATATTGATAAAATTTAGCTAATCATTTTCAGTGTGTTAATACATAAATTGATTTAATTGCAAGATATATGGTTTGTCGCCCACGGTTAAGTCCCATTTGACGCGCCACTCAAAGCCTCTAAGAGAAATGCCTCACGCCACAAAAGACTTAGCTCCTAATGGTTTAGCACCATTTTGACTAGATCTCTCGTAGAAGCTGCGGGTTGCCGCGTAGTTTCTCATACCAAAGCCTTAAGTAATATTTGTGTTAGCAACTGAATGGTCTGACAAAGTATCCTTAACGTGGCTCTGGTATAATTCGGTATCTTCATTATGTTAAATTAACAAGTCTATAATCAAGTAACACCCATGAGCTGAGCACGGCCCTCTAATCTACGGAAGTTGTGAATTGAAAAATTAATTTCACTAATAGTCAATATGTATTAGGAACTGTTAGTCACTGTAGTTGTGTTGTGAAGATTATATTCACAATTAAATAATAATTAGCACTTAATATATAATGTTCTATAAAGGTCAATTAGAAGGCCGATGTATGCTTGGACAGAGCATGAGTATTGACAATTCCTGGATTTAAGTACAACAGTATATTACAAATTCCGATCGAGTGTGGTCGTGACACTTTCATTATATTAAGGCTCTTTTAATTGACGATTAGCCGTGTAAATATCAGTTGCGGAAATAATGAAAGTCCATCGATTCATTAAGTACTTGTCGATTAATAAATTACAGTTTGTTCTGAATTGTTCACGTTCTGCAGTTAGCTGATGCAGAGCACTTGAGCATGACGCTCGTATTGAATGGCGGCACATGTCCATACACACTCTTCTGACGTCTCTCTCATCACCCCGTTCTGGTGAAGTGTGGACTAGTGCTATGGTAAGAAACTATAAATAGCTATAATTCGAGGCAGTAGTCCACAATTCAACAAACGAAGGGCACACCCACAGTCACGACGGTCGACACAACTTTACAGAAAATATCAAAACAGAAATAATCTCAAATAATCGTATCATCTCTTTTAACATAATAAATATAGCATTTATCTAATCGTACACAATAATTTCAACAAAAATTTCTAACACGAGTCCGGATATAAACCACAAAACGTCCTCAGCTAAGTCACTCGGTCGCAGTTCTGAGTTCACTTAAAGAAATAAACTTATCAAAAATAACTCGGCTCGCGCTACAGTCCCGCGTCTCGTCCGAAGCTAGCACCTTCCCATAGTGAATTACATAATACTAACTACTGACTGCGTTGCGTCGCGTCGCCGGGCGGCGGCGCGGCGCCGACTAGATGTCGCGGGGCGGGCGCCGCCGCGCTGGCGGTCAGCTCGGCGCGGCTCGCCACCGCACGGCCGCCGCCGTATCACAGGCGCTCAAGGGGGCGCGGGCGCGTCTGGCCCGCGCGCACTGCACTAACTCGTTGGCACCAGCAGCCGCACGAAGCTGTCCTCGCTCCAGCCCCAATCGTCCGGCCACGTCTCTTCGGGGGGGTCGAGCGCTGAGCGGGACGATAGGCTCAGCACGGAGCCCCAGTCGATACTGCGCTGCTCCTCGTCGCCGTAACCGGAATCTCGGTCTGGCGGCGCAGCCGACGGGAACGGAGTGGCGCGCCCGGCGGCTGGGTCTCTCGCACCCAGCAGCTCGCAGCGCGTAACGCCACCCGCCACGCCCGCAGGCTCGAAAGGCGCCTCTTCGGCGCTTTCTCTTTCCATCTCCCGCTCGATGCCGCGCAAAGTATTGCAGACAAGCACCGAGCGACGTAACGAAGGATCCGCCGTCTGACGGAAGCGCGCCAATTTTAGCGCGCACAGGTTCATCATCTTTAGGCGTCTCTCGCGATAGCAGCGGCGCGAGGCGCATCGGCCCGCGGCTCGGCCGTCGCAGCAAGCCCGCGCGGCCGCACCACCCAACTCCAGATAGGACTTGCCGTTCTCGGCGCGGATGGTATCGTGCGCGCCACACCAGCCGCCGCACCAGCGCCGGCGGCAGGCGCGCCGCTCCTCGTCTTCGCCGCGCCAGCACTCTCCTCCGCCGGCTCCTGCGGCCACGGCCTCCAGCCGCGCTATCGAGTCTTCCCAGCGCGCGACCTTGCCGCCGCCTTCGCACGGGGATCCGGCTCGCCGTTTGGCGCCGCACCCGCCGCCCGAGCCCTGTAACGCACGAACATCCACATGTTAATACTCAATTTAATTATGCCACTAATAAATATATGAAATAATATTTTAAATAATAAGCATTAGGGTAGTCAGTAGATAAAATTGCACACCATTTGTTTTCAAAACAATATCAAACTCAAAATTTCATTTCATAACTATTTTCCTAAGCGTAGTTTTGTGACGGACTCTGGGTACCTGATGTTCCGTTCTATTGTACGACGACCCTTCCCTTTTTTTTGGGCGCAATATGCTGTCGGGGCGCACCCCAGTAGGGATCAGCCCAGGTAGATTCGTGTTTAGGAATACAACGGTGAGATTTGGTCGAGACAACTGCCGCTCGCATTCTCCAACGTAAATTGTTTCCTTACAAAAGATTTTAACGACCCTTACTTACGTTACTTCTATAGCAATTACAATAAGTAAGGTTTGCAAGTATATTATTCTTAACAACTTTTAACGCAACCACTACGAAACAGTTAAGAAGTAGGTATATCTGTCTACTATCTTTCTAACTTTTGTAAAATTATTGTATATATAAATAAACAATTAATAAAATATATATAAACCCACAGGTTGTCTTATGAATGAAAAAAGTAAACAGAACGTCCAGCAGATGCGTTCGCACCTGTCTCAATTAGACGTGTGCGTACCTAGTATGCGAAAAAACATAATGGACATTGTAATATATCCTATGTGACTACCTAATTTTATTTGTACAAATTATAATTTTCTTTAGAATGTATTATTTGTTCGTTATTCCATACATTTTATACCTAATATCTATTTATAATTCTAATCAAAGGGTTCATCCTCGTATTACACCCACGCAGTTATAGCGACATAAAAATACGACTGACTCGCAAAATAAATTTCTATACTCGATGCGGTCACAATTTCTTAAACTGACCAATAACGAGAAACGTAGGAAATAATATTATATCGTCACTATATAATCTCCATTTGAAAATAGTTTTACAATGCCCGCTTTGAGTACTCACAAATGTAGAGTTCAAATTAAAAGCATCCATGTATTGTAAAACAAAAACATTTTCATTACAATCATCATAATAGCGAATCAACTAGTATGAGAACGAGTAAAATAGCGGTGTCGCCAGCGCTGGCTGGCGCTCGTGAAAATAAATTTAGTATAATGACGTCGAGGAGACGTTGCCGCGCCGCGCCCGGTCGCTGCTCGCATGGAACGTGGCCGGGCGACGTTGCCGCACCGAACGCTCTTTCTAATCTTGTCGTAAAGTTCTTTTTCTGATGCTCAGAGCGTCGCTTGCTCTAGCGATTCGAGACTTGAAAACGTCTGACGTTTATTTTATCGTTTATGTCACACACTGCAGCATTTTATAACGTGCATATTTTATATTTATACACACTATATTCTAGGTTCCAATTAAGAATAAGAGCATTTTATTAAAAACTTACAAGATATTAGGAACATTTTAATAGGAGCCGAGTTTAATTAAAGAGAATATACCAAACAACCTGGGTGAGTCAAACGAACTTTCTATGGCATTGTGAGGAGTAGATAGTGGCACAGCATTGCCTCAGAGCTCGCTTAAGCATGTCGTCGAGCAGACGAGGGTCGATGTTGGTGCGGGGAGTGAGGCGGGGGGAGGGGCACCAGCCGCGGCTGTGTACGCTCGTCGCTGCACACACACACACAGAGGCAACATAATAACACCGTAGCGGCCGTCCGCTTGTATCTAGCGCTACAGCTACCTACGCTCCAGCGAACGCTGTATTATAGTCGAGTTTAAAATGGGGTAGATAGCATGGGGTGCCTCTGTTTAAAGGGAGCTGCTAGGCTATACAAGAACATTTCCACTTATTTGACATTATTCAAATGCTATTTTTTTTGTAGTCACTGTCCTTTTGAAAACTAAAATTAATTAAACCGTTTTAATTAGCCATTTAAGTGCACTATCGTGAATAGACTAAACGAGTGACGTAAACAAAGCGTTTATGGTTTTTGTTTGTATAACTGGTGATTGTAAATCAAACAAACAAGCAAACGAAACGATTTACTACAAGTGATCTACATAGTATTTTTTTTGTTCTTCCATTCATAAATTCATAGCGTGAAGTTGTTAATCTGCAATATCGAATTGTGTTGAACGACCGATTAACTAGGACCGTTCCTTTTGTGGAATATCTGTGGAGCACGTGATTATTATCCGTTCATTGAAGGGCTGCTTGCCTTGCTTACAGGTGGCTGAAGATTAGATCGAGATAGCATCGAGTCAAACGTGCTTAACTCGACTTGTTTCCGAGCTTCCGATTAATATCGCGATCACAATGATTTCCAATGACAATTCTCGGTTGTGACATATTAACCTTGCTTTGTTTATTTTAGTGTTACACTTTGTTACACTGGAGTACTGTCATGGTAATAATAAAGTTATATTTTGTTTGATCTCATTTCAATATAAAATATATATATGCCCCAAATTTAATTATATTGTATATAAGTTTTGTGAGTTATAACGCATGAATCAGTTTGCGTTTTCGGGTCGCACGGTAAAGCATTCGCAAAACTGGCAAACCAAGGCAGCTCGCCCAGTCTCTGGCACGCACATTTCCGTGAGCGAGCGAGGCCGCATTCGTATGTGTGCGCGCACGTATGAACGCGCCGGCCCTGTGTGCATAACCAGTCTTACATCCTGTTTGGTGGCCCGTCGCTCGCGCAGCTTCTACTTCGAGCTTTTTATTTCACTGCTGCTCCGCTTATAATTTTATATCTCTCGTTTTCGATTTTTTTTATCTTTACACATAACTTCATTCTTATGTAAACCTAGCTCATCGAAACACACTAAACACATTAATATTGAGTTTCTATTAATTATTTAGTTAATAATCTCTGGAAATTGTAGGTAATATTTTTAAAATCGTATACGTACGTATAAATAGGCCGTATTACCGTTACGAGAGTTCGCGGCGAGGTTAAACAATCTCAATGTGACGGACACAAAAAGTTTCAAACCGTTAAGGAGCAAACAAAAGGAATTCCACAGGAATGTGGCATAAAAAGCAGGGGTATTCCCGAAATGCATTGTTTACATTACAGGCGCGTGCGAGACGTGGCGTTATGCGTTTATTATGATGAGCGACTTACCACTTGATGCAATGAAAAGGAAAATTGTTCTTTTTTTTTGCTGTAATGACGCATTCGCTTCCCCGAACCGCTGTTCGCTCGGAATGTCGGACCGTTTGTGGCATGCAATTCTGCCTAGTTATACTCGATATAGGAGGATAGGAGCTTATAGGAGCTAAGCTTTGCTAAATATACTTCTAGCTACCAGACTGTTACATTGTAATTTCGCATAATTTTAAATATCGCTTTACAGTATACAATCAAAATATCTACTTATGTTAAAAGAATCGTAGTACAACTCATTATTTATTAGTAAAACTCATATTTGACGACTTAATAATTAATATTGACATCTCTGAGGTAATTTAGTATAAATAAAAGCTTGAAAGTGTTGAACGTATTTCGTGTAACAACACTGTTATATGTGAGTACGCAAGCAATTTTAAATACGATTCTTGAGCATGTGTAACAAAACATTTCCATGAATGGGACCTCTTGAGTGCGGTTTCAGTTGACACTGACATTGTTAGAGTCGAGTACGTAGTACATAAATCACCGCAAGCCACAGGGCGAAGTGGCTCACGCTCATTTAAGATAATAAATCAGGAAGCGGGCGTGAGCGGACCGATAATGACGTCACATCTCGGAGAATCCCCGGAAGAGAATAAAATAAAAATGTCACGTAGCGATCAGCTGTCGGGCGTGACGGGAGGGACCGCGATACGCATAACGACGCCGCAATAAAACTTATTTTTATGTTTTTCGCTCACAATGGCCGCGCGAAGGTCGAGCTATCTAAATGGGTCAATACACTCTGCGTAGTACGAGCGAACACGTGCTCCCGCGTTTGTAAATAGCCAGATATCGGCCGATTGTTGCAGTGATTAATGGGGGCGCGTAATGACGCCCGCGCCGCTCGCTAATGTGTTCATTCATCGTCGGCTGTTATTGCTTGCTCACGGAGATGCTTTTGTTCAATCGATGCTTAGGGCAATGCCCAATGTCAAGGTTGCACTTGATAACCCCGTCATTTACACGTTACGTCACGAGCATATAACCCTCCTTATCAGACCATCTGTTTTACGTACAAATTACATCATGTAATATCGATTGTCTCCTGAGATAGTCTAATGTTTGTCAGTTGCTTGTTTGTGTTATTTGTTTGGTGTTTTATTTATTCACGATAAGGTATTGTTTTATGATATTATTCGTATATCGTTGTGTCAATACATGTTTTGTTTTTTTTTTAATTCAAATGGTTTTCATGAAATATTTAACTAGTTAAGGTAAGTATGATATGTTATCTGAATTCTATGCCGATGTTATATAAATAAAAATGTCCAAAAAGTTGAAATAATTCAATACTAAAATTGAAAATAAATGTTTAAGTAAGAAAAGAATTTCGATACAAAAATATTAGTATACAAATCCAAAGAGACCGCCGCTTTGACAGGGGTCTGATAAGGTCAGGGCTATCAGTGTTATCTCCATATGCTACCGGCCACAACATCCATTCACTCTGAAGAATCCCCCACACTCCTGGGCCGTAAGTTCGCTATGCATCCATGCAACAAGTTATCTAAGAACTTCCGTGTATCGCAAAGCTCAGCGAAACTCCCTAAGCGCCTAAGTACTTATGTTTCTCACCTACTTTCGCTCTTCTAACCCAAAGGTGTAACACCAATTCATTTTCTTTATTTCGAAGTAGGCTACCTGTTTTAGCAACATTTGATAATAATGCACGGTTTTGGTAGGCCGTTAGATGAATATTTATGTTGGATTTTAGATGTTTGCTGAATATTTAACCGACAGATCATGCGAATAAAATTCGTAAAACACGTTGCTACATGATATTTTCAGGCAGTGATGCCCAATTAAATATGGATGTGATTGAAAAACGCGTGTCCGGTAACGAGCGTGAACATAATTGGTGGGTGGGCTCGGAGTGACCCAGTTGCGTCGCCCGGCGACCCGGCTGTCCCCGGGCGAGCTCCCCGCCCGCCCTGCCGCCCGCCCGCACTAAATAACCTGCCCGAAAGCGACACCTTAACAAAGGTCGTTCAACCGTCACAGGGTACTTTGCTCTTCTGATTTTTCAAACATAATTTTTAATGCAACCCCTTTTTCAAAGGATTAACCCAGTTGACCATTTCTAAACGAAATTTTAGCATGCGTACACAATGGTTCTCCTATGTTAACTGTATACTGAAGCACAGTGCAATAAAAGAAACATTCTAAACAAAAATTGGAATACATTTAATTGTTTTAAGACGGGTTTACCACAGCCCCCACAAGACGACGACTCCTCAAAGGGCGGTGGGGTGACGTAGAGTTGTATTTCTCCGAACTTGCGCAAAATTTCACTTTCTCTGAAGATGTTATGCGTAAAGTTAAACCACCCCTTCGCTCCCTACTTCGCTAACAAACTTTATAAAATAGTTTTATCCGACTCTAAAATTTACTGAGCAATTTTGCCGCCCGCACTATTATCTGCCATTAGCTAGAATCTGTAAATTTGCAGCTTCAATATTAATTCCCATAATTTCGTACTGAATACATCAACTTTTTTTTTTGAAGAACACAACCTGCAAAATCAGTTTAGTTTTTGCTTGTGTGACATCGTTATCTTAGCGAATTTCAAACCGAATAAAACATAAAAACGTACGTCAAAAAAGTCCTACACACAAAAACTCTACCTCCTCGCCCTCTCTGAAGTTATAAAACACTGAAGGTAGTCTGAATCCCCGAGTTCTCGACCTTATTTCGCATTGTTAGAGCCCAGAGTGGCTCGAAGGCAGGTGCTCACGAAAGTCTCGCAACTGAAAGGCGAGCACACGAGCATAGAAGCTTTAAAGTAAAATGAAAGCAGACTTCGCTCTTAATTCACCAGCACATAGATACGGCGAACGTCGATAGAGCCACCCCGCTCCCACGCCACCCCGCACCAGCCACCCTCGGTATAAATAAGGGGGACGACTCCGGTTAACAAGAGAATGAGCACCCTCCCCCGCGGCATCGCTGGAAGGGAGAATTAGGGGGGTTGCGGCGAAGGACGAATTAAGGAGATGAGAGAGCACACGCTCTCGAGACGAAACATCGTGCCAACTGGGGAATTATAGAAAAGCCTGAATAAGCGTTGCTCGATTCGTTTTTCTGAAGTTTTTGAACTGAAATAGGTAATTAGCAGAATATGTTTTAAACATCAGAAATAGGAATTTGTAACGTCTACATAAAAAAAAAGATACCTGGTGAAGGAATAGGTCATAGATTTATTTCATCTATATTCGAGTTGGTGCACAATTCTGATTAGTACGAGTTGACTCTGATCTCAAAGACATCAGTGTTTTGAACCACGTGAGTCACATGCCCTCATAAATAACAAACTATATCTATCCCTTTTGAGTTAGGGTTTGTTTTCGGCAAAATTGCTCCTTCGCTTTGTGATTCGGGTAGTTGCAAATGCGATTGTATTTCACTGTCTCAAGGTGGAGTTTCGAAGCGCGGGTAATATTCTTGAGGGTGGGTATAAATTGTCCATGGGGGTAGACGGGGCGACGCGAGGGCGCCGTTGAGTCACGGCTGGGACTTCTATAAGTATAGCTCACATGTCACAAACTTTTCTCCGCATCGAAAACTTTGTTCACATCAACGGAACACGTGGCCATATACATAATTACCGATTCCCGCGCAACATATCAATCAACTTTTTACAATCAATGTCAATAAACATTGTTGTCTTTCGCGTATTTATATATTGTAATTTTAAACATTTTACAAGCCTAATAAAAAATATACTTTAATACTTGTGTGATAAATGCAATCAGTTACATCGGTCTGTAACCTTGAAGACTGATAACAGCCTGATAAAACGCTTGCGACATTCGTATTACAACTCTGATTATTTAATTATTATGAATATTCAAATCTTTTTAATATCTAAATATTGTTTTTATTAATTTATTTACGTATTGTATTAAAAAGATACATTTATTAATACATGAATCCTTGCGTATTACCTTCATTAGGTTAATGTTTTTGCCGACTCTCTACTTACCTTTCGTAGAGGTATTAAAAAAAACCTTTGAATCCTGGTAGTGGTCACATGTGTGTCGTATCTTGTTCGTATTACTATGTATATTGTATTTTGTTATTGTATAATGTCCCAAGTTCCCATTTAATTGTCTTATGTGTAAACCAAGGTGTGTTATCTCATAAGTTTATTGTTTTAAATGTATTTAGCATATATGATGTCTGTGGACAGATATAATTAAATTAAATTAAATTAGGTAGTTGAAAATTTATATATAAAAGACGTCGACTCTGATAACGGCCCTCGTTGAACTGAAGTCTGTGATAAAACTCCAAGTTACCAATGTACATTATGTAGGGAAGGGGCTGGCGTTATATATTTGCCCCTCCTACAAGAAAATACGCTCGCATTTTCCCGCTTTAACTTATAGCCAGCGCGTTTAAACTGGTTTGTTTTACTTGAATGTTTTAGTATAAATAAAAAAATAGATCATTAAATCTTATTATTGCATTTGACTAATAATAAAAATCGAGTTGATTATGTATTTTTTAATTATGTATATTTTGTATATATTGTCTTTGTCTTAACCCTTACTCATAGACGATTGTGCTGATGTGGTACCGTTACTGCTTTGCATAAGTAATGACCACCGATACCCTGCCGCCCGCCCCGCGCTCCCGCCCCTCGCCCGCCCCCGCTAGGCCTATCGATTGCGGCGGCGCGAGGGCGGGCCGTAATTGTCACACTGAAATTACTGTATACCTTTTAATATCAACCTTACCAACATTAACATATAACACATTATCCTTTGGATTGTCTCTACCGAATGTGTATCACCTAAGTTTGGAGCCTGCTATAATAGAGCCTTCGAACAGTATGACAGAGCTTAATTAGACAGGCGATAGCTTCAAATGGATTTTACTTGTTCCAACGCAAATAAGCATTCAAGAATCTGGCTGAATGTAAATTCTGTTGCGTTTATCACAAGTGAGTTTGTTTACACTGTTAGCGAAGACACGCCATATTCGTGATTACGTAAAATTTGATTTTCCACATACGCTCTCATTCGGCTCGAAACAAGCATTTTCATTACTAGCATCAATTTAGAAAACAATAAAGCAACCGAGCGAACGTCGCATCGCATGTAATAATAGCAGTCGTCTGTTTTTTTAGCGCACACCGACGAAAGTATGGTGAAAGTTAATGACGTCACACACGCGTAGTGTAGCTGCGCCCGCGCCGCTCACTCAAGTCGCGGCCGAGTCTTACCAAACGGCATTGCAACACATAAGAAATACTAGCCTGATATACGGTGGCCTCTCTCGACACGTTCGCTTACCCAACACTCGCACAGGTTTTACTTGACTCCAACAAACCGAACACGAAGGTCTATTCCCCTTATTATCTTATACGGGCTAACTGATTGCCATGATGCGGGTGGAACCACGAACAAATGTACGCAATGCAGTGATAATTTAAAAGAACTAATGGAACATATGAAGAACACGTCTTTTCATGGCCGCGGTCTAGTAATACTAAAATGGTTCATTCATAATTATTACAAGCTAATCTAATGGACCGTACGTAAAGGGTAAATTCGGCTATTAAGACCACCCACAGATTAATATCATAGTTACGATGAAAGACTCACGCTACGATCAGCTGATCTCTGCCTTGAGGCCATTAATCATATTATGTAACACTTACGATTACCGAACGGTTGTTAGAGTAAAATATATTTATAGCAAATTCAAAACGGTTAAGTCTTTATAAGTGACTTAAATACATAAGCCCTTAAAGATGCTTGTAAGAACTGTTGGTCCATACAGCATAGTTACAAAGGTTTTTCTAATTTGCAAAGTGTAGGAGAGACTAGAAGCTTTATTTTTTCATTGCCAAAAAAGCAATGCGACGTGACGTCACGACCGCGGTGGGGTGAAGGAGATTAGATGGGGGGAGGACTGGGAGCGGAGGCGGACTGACGCCAACTCGCCCCTACCACTTGTGTCTCGTATCTAAATTCATTTTCTAAATTTAGTATGCTCGTTCGTTTTACAGGCAAGGAATAATTATTTATTAATATATGACAAATAAAAAAGAAGTAATATAAAAACTAAAGACCAAATAAAGATAGCATATATTTCGGTAACATTACTAGTTTTTAAACTCTCATACCGTTTGGATACAGCACAAATATATATCGATTAAAAAAGAGTTAATATACAGCTTAGCGGAGAAGCTAGCCTTTTAAAAGACTCTGCTCAGATAAGCGTCATGAGAACGTTAAGTCATATTTTTTGTACGTTACAATGGACTTATTCTCGAAATTATATTCGAGTTACCATAGTAACGCTCATATCGAGATCAAGGGCCGGGGTGGGCGCCATTTCTCCCTGGGAGAACCCCCTTTCACACTGCATTATAGTAATTTACAATTAAAAGTATTTTCTTATTGTATCTATACATGTTACAAAGGTATACTAAGGTTTTTTTATTATGTTTGTGTGGGTAGTTATGTGTCTACTCTGTATAATTGTGCTTAATAATAAATACATAAAAAGTATCAACTTCATTTAAAATCAATTCTATGAAATATTGAGAATGGATATTTTGGTCGCCCATACATGTAAACGCCTGTGTAGGCGTAGTAAAATCAGTAGATATCTGATATTGAAATACAGTTTAAACTCTAAATAACGACACTGAAAGAACTGTGAAGAAAAATCTCAATGGAAAACCAACCGAACAAATTGATTTCGACGCTTTAGAGATATTGTCTTTAAATCGAGTGTATTGAAGTTAACTTAAAACAAACATAGCAATTAAGTTAATAATGTTCTGTTATTTTATATCAAATCGCGACTGATTACGCCAAACGTTGGAACAAGAATGAATTTTTAATAGACGAGTGGGCGGCCCCTTCGACTACCCACCTAAACGCTACGCACTTAGAAGATTAGACCCCGAGAGCAACTCAAGTAACATCAATCGCTTATAATAAGGTAAACCTTGTTTAATAAATCCATTCCACTTTAGTAATGGCCGAGACATATTCCTCATTCACTAGTACCAATAGTTTACGCATACCGTTAAATCTATTACAATATCAAAGATAACACACCCCCACACGTAGGCCATCACGCTAAAAAACATAAACAATCCATACAACAGGTAGCGTAAGCCAATAAAAGATAAGGCGAATGCAATAGTTTAACAAAAAGTACGTGACGTGGGATTACGTCAGAGCTCGTGACGTCACTGGAGCTATACATATTTACAGTGGCCGTGCAGGTTCAATGTCGAACTATCTATTGGCCATCAATCACTGCCGGTAGACGCGGGACTTCCTCGCAAACAAATGCCTTCTCCATATTTCCAATTCACGCCGCACACTATCACATACTTCGCTTAACTCTTCATTTGTCTATGTAGTGCAATTTTTTATATAGTAGACACAATTTCATTTGAGTCAACGCTGTGTTCAAATGATTGTTGATTAACGCGTTAAATTGATTTGACGTAAGTTGCGTTCGACAATTTCGCACAGATGGGTAAACAATCGGTGTATGGTAATTACCGTGGACGTATTACCGGTGCGTGACTCGGTCGGGAACAAGGCCGACAATGTTTACAAATTTCCGAACACTTGTCACCACGTTCCTCCACACGTCTACGCAAATAACGTCGAGCCCTCACCATTGACATTGTCCCACTTAACGACCGACCGTCTAGACTTAAAACGCGCCCGCTGATAGACTGATTACGGTAAGCAATCGTTTATCTATTGTCTCTTTGTCTCAACCATTCGTGTTTTCTTAATTCAATATTAATTTTGCGGTATATATACGATGTTCATATATCGTATTTTAATGTTATACAAAGGACTGAATTGCAGTTAAAACAGTTATTCTTTTGATGTAACGGCATCCATTGAAGATAGAATAACGTTAGTTTCTAAATTTTGAAAAGCACCCTAGTATTTATCGTGCCCTGCACGGGGTGGCTTGGGGTGAACGTGGGGTGGCGCAGCCCCAGTGCAGTAGGCGCGTAGTAACTGCAATAACGGAGCAGTGAAAGTGTCGCGGGTCGCTTCAACCGTCAATGGGTGAAGACGTACACCCTTCACCCCTTCGTCTTGAACGCAAACTTCCAGTTAATACTAAGTTATTCGACAAGACAGCACGTATGTTACTTCAAACCGAGAACATAAAGCATTCCGTGGAGGAGGTTCACTCTCGACTCAATTATTTGCATCTATCTCAACATGAGTGAGTTGAGAACTAGTGACGTGCATATAAATATGAGTCGTGAACGATTATCTCAATGAATGAAATGCAAATCGAAATGTATCGCGTGATAATCCGTGCATAAATCACACTCAATCGCCGATAATTGCGTAACAAGCGGCTCAAGTTCATTGATCCACTTAATGTCCGCTAAATGTGTCGTCAAATGTCAAAACAATGTTACATAATACGTTTACATGCCGTCTGTGCACGTGGTTCCGGCAACTTCCGACACGTCATTATGATTATTTATGTGCTTATGATTATAAAGTGACGTTTTATGTCGATATCGTTGAACGGCGAAACATAAAATTCATTCATAAATCATTTATAGTCTACCTACGAAATGGTATTAATAAAGCTATTAACGTACAATTATACCTAAACAAGATTTTACGCTTGTCTGTAGTAAAACGTAATACGCAACATAGAAATGTATTATTCACATTCTTAGCGGTCAGCCCTTTTATGGTTCACATTTAAATTAGTCACTAGACGATATTAGAAGATCTATAAACAGACAATTATGAACACTTCTATTTTAAGGAAAGGGGAGTTTTTTGTAATGTACAAAGTTAGATCATGTAATGAATGCGGACTGGACATTTTCCTCAACGATTTTACAAATACGGGAAGTACAAATGAGCGCGTTTAAAATTAATGACGGTTATTAAACTTTCACCCCGCTCTGAACTTGACCGTCAAAATAAGAAAAATGTAATAAAAACGTCACTGTTATGGCATGACGTGAATTTACATAAATTATTGGCGTCGGAGCGTCTGGGACGGGAGTGTTTACACAGTTGCAATGTTTACATGGGCACATGAAAGTGAAGTTCAACGACATCATATTGTTTTATAGACTTGAAATTGGGTCGCGGTGCGTGCGAAATAAACCGATTAGCTGACATTGGCGATTTGCGAACGTACCCGCGTGTTTGTTTCTACTTATACATGTCGTTAAGGTGCCAAGTGTGCTATTAAAACGCTTCATTCTAAAAGCCTTTTTTAAAGGATTCATCTAAATGATATCTTTATGTGTCGGCAATTGGTTCAGCATCAAGACAGTTCAATTCTTGAGTAGCCTTACAATGCTTTGTTATTTTAATTGTCAGTAGCACAATTTTGTATTAATTCTTTATTTGAAAAGAGCAGCTATCGAGTTTCTTGCCGGCTCTTACGGTAGATGACTGCCTTTCAAACCGGTGGTAGTGTAAATTGACGATTCAAAAGTGTCTTTATAAAGACCTACTTGAATAAAGATATTCTGAGTTTGAGTTATGTTAGATTGTAAGACTCGACATATATGATTGCGACACTATACATATTTAAGTAAATGATCAATGCCTGCAATTTGTAAAGAATTACTGAAGGACGTACAAAAAGATTTTGTTCAATACAACGACAGGTTCGACGCGTGCCTAACAAAGAATACACAATAATATACTCGACAATAAAAATACCACGTATACACCTGTTTTTTTCTACAGGTGTACGGTCATAACTCACAATGTCAATGCCCCATTTAATTGGGACAATGGAATATGACAACATTATTAAGTTGTTTGCATAAGTTATGCATGTCCGGTAAGAAAACTCATTCATTTGTTTATTTACTACGCCACGTGCGTGTGTCAATTATGATTACGGCGTTGATTCAATGAGATATCGATATATTTTTTGTTTGTACGCGCTGTAGTAAAAGCGATTTATGAGCGCGTATATGTTAATGTTGTTTTGATTTTTATGCATGCGCTAGTGCACTAGGTGAGATCTTTTCTACATCCATATTGTATGTTTTATAGTATATTTTTTTATTTGCAGTATTTAAGGGTAAATTTAAACACTAAAATAACCGTTAAGGTTCTTATATTTTAATGTATATTTAAGACATATCGTTTTTAGTAAAGAGAAAGAGAAACAATTTAGATTTTTAATTTGCAATATATAATTGTGTACGATACCCGTGGTCAATTAGACAATGTGTTAGTTGTGGCATTGCCGTGTAGATGGCTTAATTTTAAAGATTTTATGACCTGGTAAGAAACTAGATGGCTCTTTTGTACGTAGACAATTTTGTTGCTTTTCTGTTGATTAATCGAATTAAAATTGTCATATTATTTCTTATATATGTCGGTTGCGTTCTTTGTCATATCTATTTATTTCTAGTCGACAAAGTGTTTTAGTTTTATTTTAATAACCTTTACATTTTGACACATTCCGTATAAATGTTTTAAAGTTGCGAGAAGTGTAAACTTGAAGTAATAAATTATTTTTATTTTGTTTAAATTCAAGTGGTTGTCAAGTGAGGCCGCGTGTTACTGCAACAAGTCGCATTCCTAAATGCATTCCCCTCCCTCAACACCGA
This sequence comes from Leptophobia aripa, assembly GCA_951799465.1. Taxonomy (NCBI): domain Eukaryota; kingdom Metazoa; phylum Arthropoda; class Insecta; order Lepidoptera; family Pieridae; genus Leptophobia; species Leptophobia aripa. The sequence continues at coordinate 5,443,131 of OX637271.1, forward strand.
GTTAGTATTTTAGGTAAAATATGGCTTTTCGATATAAAATATTCTGATTTTGCAGTGTTAAGTTCACTGTGAAGTAGGGTTGTTATTTTTTATTATTTGTCAGTACACGAATGTTTGAATCAGTCTAGCTCAACCTTTGAAACATATAGATTTCAATTCTCAATTAATTATTACATATATAGAAATACAATTTAAACACTACCTGAAACCTAGGTGTAATATTTATGTAAAAATAAGGTTAGAAACTTTTTATCTCTATAGTGTCTAGGTCGTAAGTTGTAGTACCTAGAGCAAGAAATGAGCTTTTAAAAATAAATAAAGTATATTGATATGTTTATTTAACGCAAATCACCTCAGTGGAAATCTTAGAACTGATAGGTTATCACTATCGCTGAGATAAGAAATGCAAAGTTTTTCGAAATGTGGTTTTAGTATCTCTTCTTGACGAAGAGAGGCGAATAGGCGTGGCGTCAAAGTACGTTGCTATGGTAACGCGCCCTTGTTGCTCATGGGAAACCCGACGAATAATGTGTAGAAATTTTAAACACTTCTAGCAAACAAGTTTTAAGTTTCTATATCTGCTGGGTTGATCAGAAATATATGCAAAATATACTTTTCTTTGTTAGGTACGCGCTATCTTCTTTGATAATACTCCATTATCGTTGATATAAATTGATAAATAGAACAAAGACGCATATAAGGTGCGAAAAATAAATTGAAACTCTTCGTTATAAAACGAAGGAGCAATATAGAAAGTAAAGCGTTCACGCTGGCAAGTCAACTCTGCGATAATTAATGTGGAGTCGAGTCGAGTCGGGCGCCGGCAGCCTCGGCAGCGCACACAAAAAACCCGCCCCGACACAAAAACACCCGTCGGACAGAGACGGCGCTACGCGCTAGAGCGGGACGGTACGATTTACATATTTCTTGATGACTACTCGCTCGCCTCGAGCGTCGCGCAGTTATCAAGATTCGAACGCTTTTGATTTAAAACTACAGAATGCGCCCTTCTATTTATCACATGACGTTTGACAGGTCGCCGGAAACGCGGCAAGATGTCAGATTCGAAAATAGGCGCGTACCGCACGTAAAAAGTAAATAGTTTTTATATAGTTTAATTTGACCAAAAACAAAGAGTTAAGAACAAAGTATTCATTCGCTTGCTCATAGTTTCAATTGTCTTATAACTAAATAATTAAACTACTTCCAAACTGCAATATTTTATTAGCGGGACAAAGAAATCTTTTTCACAAAATTCACAAAGTTTTAAAATGAACGACAATGGACGATCTATATTTTAAAACGTTTAACAATGAAAGGTAAACTGAAATGATTTTTTAATTGATTAACCAACTACTGACTACCGACTACTCCTTTTTATACGTTAATTTTAAGTTGCACGTTTTAAAAGAAAATTTTAGTTTTTTATAAATATACAATTTCTTCATCTAATCAACAGAATCAGAGGAAAATATCTGTGTTACAAACTAGAAAATTGTGTAATGTCAGAAAAAATATATTTAAAAGAATAACTGTTTTCCTGATCCAAACTGGTATATTGTTTTTACCAAAAATGATATAATATGTAATATTTCACAAAAATGCTATATTAACAAAAGTGGTGAAACATGTTGGATACACAATAATTACAACCTGAGTATTCAGTATGTATTCTTACCTGGAAATCACTCCACATCTTCATGGGGATAGACCATAGTTTCCATACGAAAACATCACACGAACACGATAACAACTGTCAAAATATGTCACAGCACGGCGTCACTAACACGTATTAAATGTGCGGAGGCCGAGCGCAGACTGATGCTAGAAGGGTCTCGGCGAGCAGCGTGGCGTTTACGACGTTTTGTATCCGCTAAAAGCCGACCTGCTTCGCCAGTTCGCCTTTCGTACAGTATTTGGATTCTTCATTCTCAACGCGGCCCACCTGCGCTCAGCAGTTTGCTTCTACGAAAAACAAAATTAAACTTACTCCATTCTTTGGTATAAATCACTTGTTCTTTCTTGACTTATAAAAGATCTAGCAGGGATAATAGTTGAAACTATAAATGTAGCTTATGTTTTTACTTGTAGAATATAAACATAGGTATTTATATAATCCATTTTTTAAGCCGGGAATCCAGTTAGCTTTTGTGCTGATTTGGAATGACACATCGGTAATTCTCTTAAATGTTTGATAAATTTTAATATGTGTGTATGTATTGAAATTTCGGCAGAAACATTTCTTTTTAGCAATAAGCTACGATACGCGTAGCGACTGCGTAGATAAAAAGTTTTTCGTAGGTCAGATAAGGTGACAACAAATGTTTCGGAACAAAGTTTCGAGTGCAGGCCGCGTAGCAGGAAGTTTGTAGCAAAACTCGTAGCGAACGGGCCTGTAGCGTGAAAGTTTTGATTTCAACGATTTGCGTTGCTGTGGAGAAGGCCGCTAGGCCGCGCTAGATATGCCCCGTTACGAAAAACCACAACTCAAATTCATAGCAACTAATACATTGCGCGGCGCATACACCCACATGAGAATACATCCGACGCAGAGCCGTCAATGTACGAGACACAAACAGATAAACGTTGTGATCGACAACCGTGTTCATAGATTTATCTGTTCGTATAATTCTCAATAGAGCGCGCCACTGGCATACCTTGCGGACGCCCCTTACTATGATATAGAATTTCTCGAACCACTAACAAACAATTGAATCATAAATGACAATATCCATTACACGTTTGACAATTCGCGTTTAAAACAATTGCTCGATAACAGCGCAATGTATGCAATATTTGTGTTGTGTGTGTATGAAAGGGAAATTGAAAATTGCGGAAACTTGTCGTGAAGTGTGTACAATGAAAATTATTAAAACGTATTGGATATTAAACGCATGGTTAGGCGCGAAATGAATTACTTTCGTTTACACATACAGTGCTTATCGCCATGACCAAGCGCTTTCGATTAGTGCTTAGGAACGTCATTGAACAAAAGAAATGCACAGCAATTATAATATATACATTGTTATTTAAAAATAAAACAATTTTAATGGATATGCGAATTTAATACTTCAAAAATGTTGGTGATACATGCAGAAACCGAAGACTAATCAACATTATATATATCCAAATACATATGTAATGTTCACTTATTATTATTATTTTATTGACTTATTGTGTTTGACGTGTGTGTGTCCAAATAAACGTGTTTTCTTTCTATCACTTGTGTACAGTTTTTTAAATCTACTACGTACTCTAAAAGGATCTAAGGAGGTTTTCATTTAACATAAATCATTGCATAGAGTACAAACTTTTATTGATTTTTACAATAATTGTTATGTTTTATATAAACTTTGTTGCCCGTTCTAAACCTACATCCTTCAATATGAAATATACACGGCGCAACCACTTCACTGCATTGCGACTCTGGTATTACACACGACAATATTGATTTAAACATTTAAAATCAACCATGAACAGAATAGACCATACATATTTTAGTACATGTCATATAGAATCCAAGATACAACTGTGAGAAAAAAAGTATAGACTTTTTTTCTCACAGTTGTATCGAGACAAATATAAATCTTTACAGAATTTAAAACCATAAAACAATTGAAGTAGCAAATATATCTATGCGATAATGACTGTGCGTTTTCTGCAAGCGAACAGACCTATGTTTGTCCTAATAACTAGACTCTAAATTGTTTCTCAAACACACCACGGATGAAAATATAATCATACTAATAATTACATTTAAAACAATCACTTTTAAGACTCTATTTTATACAACAATAATATATTTTATTATAATCAGAATATGGTCACACCTATAGGAAATTTTAAGAGTAAATAAAATCTCGTCAGATCCGTGGTGTAAAGAAAGGTTTCAGCTTATTTGGTTGCCTCTTAATAAGGTAGACCAAAGAGCTGGTCTTTAACTCGCTCATAGTATAAGCATCACGATACAGCAAATAATGCTACCAACATTGGTACTCTACTCTGCCACAAGGATGTAAACTTCTTGATTTTATTTCGTGTGCAGTTTAGATTCACGTCATGTCCATACATTTTCTTGTCTATTCCGTTCTACCGGCTAATGTTGTTTGTCTATTGGTTGTTAAAACCCGCAATTATTGTCAGATATTCAACGATAAATGATATGTTTCTAATTAAAAAATATACAAGCTTCACAATTTATAACACGGTAAAATTGCCACAAAATGTGTATTCAGCCGGCTATCGTTGAGTGTGTATTTTTATGCGCAAGGTGCGCTTGCAGGTTGCCATGCGCGTGCGCACTACGGGGCTCCATTTCGCGTGATCAGCACATCGGAACAGCAACTTAGGTATTTAATTTAACCAAGGGATTCACGATCTTTATCTATTTGAATAGAGTGCACTTTACAATGTACTCGGTTTATGCTGAAAAGCTGACTCTTCATAGTGTCATTTTACACAATCAGTGAGAAAGCAGGGCATGGCATATCATGTTCGATTTATACTGTATATACTGACATTATTTTTTTTAATAATACAATAGTTTATTAAACAAACAAATAAACATTAGGTAACAAATTTTACATTCCTCAGAGTCAAAAATACCAAAAATATGAGCACTGCAATTCTGCAATCTTAATTGTGATTAACTTTAGTTAATGTTTAGTAAGTGTTTTAACACTTCCCTGAAATCACTTCAAATTAATTAATGAGTGTTCATCGTATGTCATATGATTGAGTAACAAACAATTAATTTGATGTTGTAGCGTATTTGAAAAATTTACTGCCTTGGCATGCAGTCTCGTAAAAATGAACGTTTTTTTCCTTAAATCAAGTGATAAAAAAATGTAGTTTATTAAGCCGATATCATTATTTGAATAAAAGTGGTGATAATTACTCGCCTTTGACTTGCCGGACGGTGGAACGACGCTATCGTTATAATGAAGCACTTATGTTTTGCACAAATATTTTTTCTCGTTTCTATATCAATTATTATGTCATCTATGGATGAACACTTATGCAGGTAATTTACCGCTATATAAAACCCTAATAAGTGAATTATTCCTGTATTTTTGGGTTAATTGTTATGGTAAACTCAAATGGAAGTTTGAACACTTATCTTGTCCGCTCTACGCCATTGATTTGGGAACTGGCAGTAAATGTAGAGTCGAAAATTTGTATAACTTATTTTGTTGACGATTCATAAGTCTACCTTAGAATAAAGTTATTTTTTTGCACAGCCTTCCGAATGCACGACTTTAAGACCATAAGTAAATTAATGTTACCTTTTGATGTTATCAAAAATTAACAATAAATATATTATTTATAATAAACGGGAGTCAAATAGTGACACAAGCTGCAATCGACAAATATTTTATGAAATATGTTTAAACAAAAGTTCAATTAACTATAATATGTTCATGTATTAATTTATTAAATTAACCCTCTCTGCTTTTATTGAGTGCTATTTTGCAAATGGGAAAACCTTAATATAAGCGAGAGTGCCCTCTAGTCCCTAACACCCAAAACTTACACGCATGAATTTTAAAGATACAGCACGCCTCATTCTTTTCTATCGCGAAAGTGATATAACAGTGCTGCCAGCTATATACTATATATATATATTAAAACACATTCGACCCTAAAACATAAGTTAGCTGGACATAACAACTGCATGGTGACCTTTATAAGTACTGGCTGTTTTGACGCGGGAAAACTGCTATCTATGCTATTTCTGCTGGTTTGTTTTAGACGCCTTTCTTGACATAACGCTTGGACGTTCCAATGTGAATTATTCGATGGATTTTGTATAAGACTGTTTATCGTTAATAAAAACCTGCGTAAATAAAATCACATCAGTATACAAATAAGATGCACATTGATTTTTATATATATATATACATAAAAATAACGTCATTATAAATTCAGTCTCGATCATGCGCACAGCGAGCTTCGCCATCCGATGACACAAGTGGCATACTGTTTTATATAATTTTATTAATCATCATAAAAAAAATATTTAAATTTTACTTTTGCCAGATTGAAACGAACCAATCAGGCGTGAATACTGTTATAATTAGATTTTCAAGACAAAAAAAAATGCAAAAAAAAAAACTTTTGCTAGTAATTGTATTTCCCAAATACGACTTGGCATCTAGAAAAGAAATACTGATTGAATCCCTTAAAGAACTACACATAGCTAAAACGACATCACTTAATATAAGAGGAGGCTAGTTTTCTTATACTATACATAAAGACTTAATTGTTTTGCAATTTTGGTTAAAATATTTTATTTATTTCGTAAAGACTTCAAATTGTGGGTATTATGATATTCCCATTTGCCACTTTATTGAATTACCTATTAAGACTACCCTATTGATTTATACAATTATTAAACTAAATTTATTGTCACAGAGTATCAACACAAATCTATGGAGGAATATTAATCGTGTCTTTGATCGTATAACTCCCATATGGGATATTCCAAACAAAAAATCCTTACTTACATAGGTAACTATGGTACACTTATGAATCGTCAAATAAAAAACCTATACTTGACTCAACATTTAATGCCAATACCCAAATTATGGGCGTAGAACGCACAAGAAGAACTGGCAAGAAACACTATGCAACTCCTTTAAATCGTTAAGCATGTTTGCACAATAGTTGTAAAGATCTGCCACCAAAAGTCTGACAAGCTTTTGAAATGCTAAACAATACTCTGGTTGACTCTTTTATTTATTTTGTTTTGTATTTATATGAGTTATCACAGTTTTAGTTGATAAGAACAACGGTAGTACAGGGGTTTTAATTGTTTTATATTTACTGATATTCACTAGAGCATGGTGTAAATGCTTGCTCTCTAACCCTACTGAACTTCCTTGGCGTTTTAAAGTAGTGGCGGAGAGTTTCTTGCCAGTTCTCGTCCGATCTACGCCCTTGATTTGGATATTAATAGTGAATGTCATTGTAGTCAACTTTTTTTTATTCATAGACGATTCATTATGTTATTTATTGATTTTTTGACATTCCTTTTAGTAATTGGGGGTTTTATGTTTAAGCCACAGGTCGTCTTGGTTCAAACATCTTTAAGGCTAAGCTTGCCACTCAATCTTGACCGTTGCCCTGTAAAAAAAAACAGGGAGACTCCATATAAAAATTGCACTACCCCTTCTATAACGTTCGTTCCTACATTTGGGACAATTTATGAAAAACGATTTGAAAATATAATTTTAAAACACTCAGAAATACTACTTCCTTCAATAAAACTAAACTATTTAATTAAGTTATTCATATATTTGTAATTTAAATGTTTCTTCCTAAAGCAGTCTACCTAATCGAACATTCATTTTTTTTTAGAAATATTGTATTGTATTGTCAATAATTTACTTTTTATATAATTTGTCTATCTTTTATTTAAAATTTGCATTAATGTAACATATATCTTATGTCTATACACATATATAGTTAAGTACAGTTGAAATGAATTTAAGTTTGAACCCGTTATACCGATTACTGACGTATTAAAAAAATATATTGTATAGTCTGTTTATTTAAGAAGGGATAACATTTCGCTTCTCTTAATACGAACTGAGCATGAATGAAATATGTTGCGAAAAATCGTAAAAAAATGCCTTTTTGCTACGGTGTGCGAGTGAAACGTATAGTTTGTAGGATAACAATGTTATTCTATTAGTTAAAATCTACATATAATTGAAATTATTTTCGATTTAAAATATTGAATAAAAATAATTGTAAAATCTAAGAGAAGTCTAAATTCTTCTTGTTCGTTTAAAATTCTAAATTGTAATAAAATGTGGTGAAATCCCATGTTTTAAAGGTAATTTAATTACAATTAACATTGTTACAGACACTAAATAACATTTTTACAAATCATAAGCTTAAAATACTAGTCTACGGCAGGTGTGTCAAACTCTTTTGTCTCTTTTGTAACAGGGAGTACATTCTTGCGAAAATGATTCTTATTGTATTCACATAAGCTCTATAATTCCATACACGTGTTACTTCTATTCTCCGTATCGGTTTTCCTCGTTTATCCGTATCTCTGCTCTTTGACTCCGGCTGGCATACATGTTTAATATTTTAAATTAATCTTTAATTCCATACACATAAAGTTGCTTTTCAATTGTATTGTATTCTTGAATTTTGGACTCATTAAGCGGGCATTCGAAATTCGAATTTTCAGTTTTGTATTGATGATTACTAGCAACAAAAACTATGTTTTATCTTGTTTAAAATTGTATAGCATTTTAGTGACCCATTCTTCTTAAATTGTAATTAATATAATTAATTATTATCATAACCCAGAAAATACTTGTAAATGTGTGTCGTACATCATTTCATCATAATATGAAAATAGATATCATCGGATTCAAACGTGTTTGTTATCCAAATTTAATAATTATTTACGGACATAATTTATCAAAATTTTAGGTATTTAGTTCTTTATAACAAATCTTCTTATCATCAGTACATGTAATTAACTTATTAGTCCTAAGGTAGTTTCGGCTGTTATTTGTTGAACCGTGAACAACTTCTTAGTGGGGTATGGGACAAACGCACGGGCATAATATTATTTGTGGACTATGAATGTAAATGCAACATTCAATACATTTTTTTAATAATTCAATAATAAATCTACAGGAAAAAAAAGTATTAAAATATATATTATATATCATCCTTTATTTTCACATATCCAGTATTACGTTTACAAATATGAGCCTAGGTATATAAATAGAGCTGTCCAGCTCGCACAACGTTTGTTTTCAGTATAATCTACTTTTTGCATACACAATATTTCGTATAGCCTGTATTTAGGTGTCATAAATACGGGCGTGTGGTACGCTAGAGGCTTTCGATTGCCGCTGACGCAACGCGACCTCTTTGCCCGGCTAGCGGAATGTCCAGTGTTGCCATCATACGACTGTCAAAGTCCCGCGGTCAAAACTCCTTTCCCGTTGCACGAACCTATCGTCCCGCCGCGTCGTTTACGTCATACGAAACAATAGTGTTTAACGTTCTCATAAAACTCTTCAACACGATCAATTGTTAAAATCATGCATCAATGGCAACACCTAGGCGGCAGGAGATATATTTAGCTTGTTCTGTTTTGTTTTTTTGAGTGATTAGAGAATAGGTGTAATTTGAATTTCCTTATCGATTTTATAAGTTGTGTGAGGTGTATTTTGAAAAGAATTTGATTTCATAAATACGCGTAAGTTCGCGGCCTCGCAATGAGCATTGGCAGTGCGTAAAGCCCGCGTCAGCTCATAACGAATGTCAAATGTTATCGCACGCAACCGAAGCTCCTCGTCCACACTGCGCTGTGCCGCTCTTCATAATAATAAAACCTGATATTTAAAACGGAACGTCCTTCTAACGCCGTGTAGTTGCGCCGACGCCAATCTACGATAATAATAAGCCGGGCATTAACATTCTGCCGCGCTTAAGCGCTTCATACCAATGTATAGTTAGACAGCCCTGCGTTTTCGAGCGCTCAAGCGACACAAACGTTTGTTTCGTAGCGCTCACATAAGTACGGCCAGTTCTATGCGCGCCTGTATAGCTATTAAATGTATATAGAATATATAGTAGTAATCGCTCGACGCAGCGGTATTATGTCGGAAATATACCGGCCGCTCCGCGCCTCGAGCCGTTACACCGTTTTGCCATTTAGTTTATATGGGAAGTTTATTTTTCATTTTTTAAGGAAATGGGGACAGTTATTAAAATATATTTATACTTAAAATATAATCCTTGGGGTAGGCAGTCATTGCAGTGATATTGGATAGTTACAAAAAAAGGGACTACCAAAAAAATTTCAAAATTAAAACATCATATATTTTAGTTATTTAACGATTATACATCTATGTATTATAAATTTATTGTTTTTAATATTTTAATAATTAAAAACAATACTACAAAAACACTTTTAACCAATTAAAATGAATCGATCAGTCTATGACGTATATACGTCGACGTATGGTGAAGCTTTTGAAAATATTCTTTGTACAAAGCATTTATTAAAGTAAACTCCACGAGATTGCAAAACATTAAATATAATAATTACGCTTACGATAAACCTAATAAATATATATTCATATTTACAACTGTACGAATTTCATAAGATCTTTGCAAAATTAAATTAATTTAATGTTTGCATTTTAAGCATTTCAAATATTTTTCTTATTTATTTATTTAAACGTCGATTGACAATACTGCCATGGCCATTTAATCTATGCTATTAAATGAAAATATTTTTAATACATATCATTATTTTTGACAACTATAATAATGTATTTTTCACCAGTATCAAAACAAAAAAAATCCAAGCATCTGAATAAATAGACCTTAGCGCGAAAATGGCGTTACCACTTACTTATTACCTGCAAAAATAACAATAATTTCATTTTCATACAAACTAATTCCTCGTAAAAGGTAACGGCTTGGAGCGCGGACCGACCCTCTGTCAGCTATAGCGTGGCCTTATAGATGGTTGTTTGCGCTCACAGAGTGCGGTGAACAGCGCTCACCGGCGGCGCGGCTGTGTGCGTGTTCACGTACAGGCGCACACAATCGCCCCGCACGCACACACTCTCCCGTGTACGGTGCGTTCCGAAACCGCTCTCTATTCTATCTATGCGAAGGCGTCGTATTGCCACGTATAGCGGGTACGCTCGGGGCGAGGAATTTAGAGGCGGGGGTCGTATCGTTAATTGTTATGAAGTTGATTTCGCTCCTGAAATTCCGAAATAAGTATTTTGAAATAACGCCTCCTTTTCGACTTGGCCTGTGTCAATTCCTCATTAATTGTTACTAATCTAGGCAGCTTAGGATATTGCTTGACACTAGCGGGTCCGTTGTTTCTCGATGGATGACTGTGTCGCGACTCGCTGTTATCAGAGACTGATAACCACTGAAATGTCACTGTGCGGCGTCCACGGAGAGTGTATTTTTGTATGTTTGAGATATTTTGCTTTGCACCATTCGCGGGAAATAACGAATTGACAGGGATGTTAACAATTTCTTAACTTTATTTATTGTCGATTGCATTCTAATTACTTATTTTATTCTTGTTTCTATTAACACTATTAAAAAGTAATACATAATATTGTTGAAAGAATTACTTTTAGCCAACATCTTGTGACTAATAAAATTGTTTTGGCTAGGGCTTTGAACTTAGAGTTTAGCCTGCTTAATCCCCGACAAAAAAAAATCTATTCCAGTTAGGATTTTCTAACATTCCTAGTATATGAATATTGGGCGCAACCACTATCAGACTTGACCATAGATTTCTGCATCTCTTTGACAGCTTGCCAGCTGTAAACTCATCACAGAACATGGCTATTCTTTAAGAATGAGTTCTAGTTTCATAGAGTTAATGAGGATGTTTGCATGTATTCCTGAATATAGAACAAATATCTATGACTTCTGTTTTTTTTTATGTAGGAAGATTAAAGTTCTCTCTTATCACTCTCATTTTTTATATAACATAACCAGGCTCTTATATTATCAATATATAACGTCGAAGAAGAGTTTAAAGGATTTTTTTAATATAACTTTGAATATTTTACTAATTCAAAAAAAATATAATCAGTCTAATTGCAACGTTCTATTCTCACATTCGGTCTCTGTTCATCACAGCGTAAGCATAATATGAAAGATAGAGACAAAACAGTAATAAAGTTAAAAGATTTCTATTGAACGACGTTTTATTTTTATGAAGTGATGGGTTAAATATATTGTGTTATAGGTAAAAGAGAATATTCTTTTACATTGCGTTTTAATGACAATAATTTTAAATGCGTCCAATTATTTTAAATACATCTATCTAGCTCAGGCTAACGCGGCGTATATTTCACTGATAATTTCTCAAAATTAACTTCACAACAATAATTTTATTCCCGGGTACAAAGTTTCAGAAGAAAATGAGTGGTTTGAGAGTTAATAAACATAATAAAGTGTAGGTGCGACTGAATAAAAAAAACATAATTCGTTCAGAACTTTCAGAGATTCTAAGAGAAGACTCACAAACATTTTTTATTGTATACCCTTGTCCGGAAAAGATCGCTTCAAAGCATTGTCTTTTTTTTTAAGTCCTTCTAACTATTACTATATTAACAAATTTATAGTACTATTTTTAGAAATATATAAATAAAAACCTTTATTGCTTCAATAGTAATGTAATGTATAAAAATCTCGTGTCACAATGTTTGTTCCTTTACTCCACCGAAACGGATTGACCGATTCTCATGAAATTTTGTGGCCATATAGAGTAGGACTAAGAATCGGCCAACATCTATTTTTAGACACAATTTTTTTTTGGGCAAAACGACGTTTGTCGGGATCAGCTACTTTTTTATAATTATTGGAAATAAATGTTTCATACAACAACTTACCCATCTGTCTTTTACCAGAACCTGTAACCGTCTAATAAGTTACATAGTAATAGTATACGTTTAAAGGAACATTACAGTTGGGACTGAGGTATGTTTTGTTCTATAGTTGTGTGTATGTTAAGACACATTATTAAATATACTTTTCGAAAATAAACAATAATCACTATTTTAAAATCTGTATAAGAGAAAGAAATTAGTCACACCCATTATTTACATTCTTATAGATGAAATTAAAAAAGTTTCGCAGTACATCAATTGTTTAGTTTAGATCGATAATACATGCATTTTTTTTTGGCTTCTGAAAAACATTTTAAACAATTAACGCGTCATACTTATATTGATTGCTAAAATATTGTTTTCGCTGACTCAAACTCGGGACTATCACATGATATAAATCCTTTTTTATTCCTTACTCTTTCGTGTTCATTGCGTAGTTTGAACGTTGAGTCATTGACATGCGACGCGCGGGCCGTTCTCAACCTCTAAAAAACTATTTAAAAGTTCGTCACGCTAATTTAAACCTTATTTCGCGTCCTTAATGACTAAATTATAGAAACACTTAACACATGGTGTAATTCTTGGTTGGTAACACTGTGAAATGATTTTTAAAACATTTTTAATAATTAAATTGAATATATTGATTGATTTGACACACGTTAACAATGATGTTGTATACACATTTAGGAAATCCTATATCAAATAATTTTAAAAACATTTGTGCTAAAAATAATGGCGAACAGTTTAAATAAATAATGAGGTTATGTCTGAGGCGGGAAACATTTCAAAATGGCCGCCTTGCTTCGTTCAAAAACGATGGGAAAGACGCAGAGAGCGTAGAGCGAGTGTCATGGATGGCTGCTTGTGAAATTTTCCCGCAAGTCTTGCCTCGAAAGCTCGTGCTGGCTACTCGTCGTAACGAGCCATTCGCCTTAATACAAACTTTTGACAATGTGGCCGTAGAATAATAAAGGCAACTTGTATTATTTGTTTTAATTATATACAAATAATGCTTCATATTATATATTTTTATTTGCACCAATAATAATAAAATCTTCGGTAACTTCTATTTCGATTTGCCTGGAAGACATCGCTTTCAATCGAAAAGGAGTTTGTTAGTTGGTTCTTCTCTTGTTGTAAATATATTTTTTGCATAAAGCTTTGAAAATCAAAAAAAAAACCAAGATTATTATTATTAAAGGGAACCCCCCACAAAGGGATATTTTTATTTTTTCGTCACTTATATGTACTTAGTCTATATACATATGTCCATACTGCCATTGGACGTTAAGGCTAAACTTCAAAAATATGAAATATATATTGTGTACCTTGTATTTAAAAAATCGATATTATAAAGAAATATATAATCTATTATATACTAGAATATAGGCCATGACATACGACACTCCACGCTTTAGATCAAGGCTTTACCGATAGATAATTTTACATAAGTTGAGTGGAATTATACCGCAATAAATATTTTAAGTTTTTTTCCTAACTATGTTTTGTTTTAACAACAATAACTAAGTTTAAAATAACATTTCATCAAAGAGCTCAAAGTCAATTCTATAGTCTGTGGCCTGTTGGAGAGCTGAGCCCGCTAGGTGGCAGCGCATAGCTCGGTATTCGGTGTGTATATAATTTACCGTGCTTATGTATGTCGTTATATAAGTGAACAGAAAGCTACGTCGGACGGCCGCGCACACATTCGCAAATGACGCACACGTGCACACCGCGCCGCGTTCGTACGTATCGAGCGAGCGAACCGACCGGCTCGCTCAACGTATTCTTATTATTATGAAAGCAGAAATGCTTTTTGTAGGGCAAGAACTAAATTTGTTATAATAAAAGATCGTAATTTTTCGCTGAAGTGCACGCTATCGCTCATAGATGTCGCATTTTCCTTCAATTTTCACGTTCCTGTCGCAAGGAGTTTCCTAGTACCTTAAACAGGCCCAATGACTTTTGTTATTAACAACACTGTACGGCTCCTTAATTTGGGTTTTAACGTAATGTTTGATTAGATCTGTTTCAAATAGAATTTTTGTTTTAGAAATTATCAAAAAAATGGTTCATGTATTAAAATACCGATATAGTTCACTAATTTTGTGATGTTGCCAACTAAACTACAATTATAAATCGCATAACTTTTAGTTCAGTATTCAGTACATTATAAAAGTGACTTTTCCAACTCTTTTTATGACACTATTTAGGAAAAGATTACAAAAATGTGCGTAATATTAATATGAAATTAAAAAAAAAATAATTGAACAGAATTTAGTCCAACATTGTTATTCAAGATGGCGTATGGCGCCAGGAAGTTCGACTCAAGTCAGTTCCCGCCAAAATCTGAACTAAAGCCTAAAGCTAAGAATAACTATTCGATATAGCCCTTTTAAGCGTGAACTAAATACAGTATTGAGCATGTCTTTTACTATTGTTTCAAACTAGACTCAGATTGCCTAAATTTAAATTCGTTTTAATAAGCTCAAATTATTTATGGTTGCCAAATGGACCTGAAATGTGGTTGACTTGGGTAAAAAATATTTTCTGATACCAATCTTAATAATATTATAAGTAAGTGGAAGAAGTAAATGGAATAATGTCTTCTCAACTATCTCAAGTAGGATCTTTGCTGTGAATTATCAAGAAGAATCTTAATAAAATCTTAGAAGTATCTGCAGAAGATGGCCGTGCCGAACAGCGAATCCCGGTCGGTACGGTAAACATTTATAAGTAGTTAATCAGTTGTGTTAGCTTCTATAAGAAAAGCTATAATACTTTTGGCTGAACGACCAGTGATATTTAATTTTTATGAACATTTATATAACTATTATATATTGAATTATATACTGAAAAGAGTCACAGAGATATGATCACTATTCAAAACACTGTTTTCAAAATAAGAATAATATATATATATTGTCTGTATTTAGACAATACAGACTAGACCACCTAAGACTAACCATAAACGTGAACCTAAAACAGAACAAAAGAACAGAGGTACTCAGGTTTGTTGTGATTACTTTAAGCACAGGCCAAAAGCCCTAGTGTTGATCTAAAGAACTTCTTAGAAACGGATCCCTTCCGCGGATCAGGGTGAAACATCATCGTACCCTTTGTGGTTGCAGGTAGTCTCGAGCTCATTTCCCAATTCCTCCTATATGAGATTAGGGTGCCTCAGGTTTGGCAGCGTATTCGTTACGATACGGTACGATGTTCAAATCATTAAACAGAAAATTAAACCATATTACGGGATGGCTCACAACAGCGAGTGTCAGCATAGTAAGTTAGTATTTTTTTTATATAATAATATTAAGAAGCAATACGACTTAGGCCTTCTAGAAAAGAGAGTACATTTCCCTCAAAGGCCAGCAGTACCTATAAGCCTTTCAGGATTGCAGATTACTTGAAGTGAAGTGGTACGTGCTCGTTTGCCTCTTGTCATAAACAGAAATAGAAATGAGGCAACGGCGTACTGCTGATGCCAGTGAGAAGCAGTGCAGTGGCTTTTTCTTCTGTAAGTTTGATCCATATCTTATGAAGTATCAAGATGGCATGGAAAGGCAAAATAACGAAAAAGATGACTGACATTAAATTAGGAAAGAAAAGGGAAAAAATTAAGAAAATTATAACTATAATTCACAGTCCGATGAACATCGTACAGTTTTACGCCTACCCGGATCTGTAAGATAATGAATAAAAACATCATTACTACTTTAACGGCCTACACCGTTTCTCAGTACTCCAAGCATGTGACATGAGCATATTGGGTTCGATTCCACAACTTAATAATTAATCTACCAAAGGTTTAATTTTACTTGGAAAGTATTATTGAAACTGAAGCAGAAATATGTTATATCTGGTATGCAATGCTAAGGGTCTAAGGACTGAGGGTCATTTGGTAATCAATATTTGTAAGAAAAATTTTTCTCCCTATGTGAATCTGTAGATAAATTTAATATATAAAGATAGGTAAGGTCGGTTGACTGTTCAGAGGCTTCTCAATTTATACGAATCCACTTAGCTCTGCAAGTCAGTGTTCACACAGTAGAATACTAAATATTACTATAAAATTGCTTGCCAGTGTACGAAATATTAGATCACATTAGTACTAGTACACCACAGCAATATATGTTTTATTATTATATAACAGATGTCGAAATACATTCGTTTGTTACAAATAAATGGATAGATAACTTGGTAATTAAACGAAGTATGAAAAATATTGTTTTCATGAGGTCATACCATTCTTGGAGTGGTTTGTAAGGGTCCGAAGATACCCGACTTTCTAGCATGTTTAGGTGTATATAAGTAAAAAAAAACTGCTGTATAGAACAGAGTTATGAAGTGCGCAAATTTTAAGAAAGTTCTTCTAACAAAAGTAAGGAGAACTTGAATTTAAATGTCTCGGCCTCGCTGAGTCCGCTGTGACCCTGAAGTGGTTGCCTTTTGACCTTCACACAGACACGCAGAAAAACTCTACCGAATTTACTTACTTTATAGTATTTTGCAATTTTTTTACATACTTCAAGGTAGTAGTTAAATTATTATACCATATACAAACCTGGCAATCCGGGAGGTGGGTTACCCTAATTGTAGAGTCGTCATTCGGTGAATTTTTTTATATTAGCTTTTTTTATACATTTTTCAGATAGACCAGGATCGAGTACAGTAAAAACTCCTACTTTTCCGGTTGGTTCCCAGGTATCATAAGAGATAATTTCAGAATACTTACGGTGCTCTAATTTATGATTAACTGTCGATAAGTTAAGCAGTTTATATTTACCTTTCAATAGTTTATGGCGCTCTTAAAGCGCTTGATTTGATGTGACTTATCTTAGAGGATTTTTTCACATGCTATTTTAATTAACCTACAAAATATTTATACTTTTGAAGTTGTATTTGATAAAAATCAATTTAATTGATTTGATTAGTTAGTAATAAGGAGAAAACACTGTAAATTTTAATGATAAAATACTTACTAATTATATGCGTAGTATAGACTAAAGAGTAACGCTATTGCCAACAAACAAAGAATGATTTCGCGCTCAATTTTCCTATACTAGAGATTTCTTTATCTATGAAACAATAGATGAAATCTTTTAATCAATTATTTATTAGGTATTAGCTGTTTAGAAATATATCGATATGTATATACATTAGACTAAAATACATAATTGAGAAGAGTGGAGAATTTTTTTTGGTGAGTAAGAAGAAGCTCAGAAGAGCATTGTTTTAATTTATTTTTTGTTGTATGACATTATTGATAACACATATATCCATAATACGTTTTTTAGGCTAATAAACTATATCTGATTTTAAATATATTTAACATTCTTAGAGTTTACGAAAATAAAGCATTTTTAAATTAGTAATGATTTACGTAGTTTTAAATGAAATAAATTAAGAGAACAATGAAAAGTGGCTATTGACTGAATGTATTTTTCATTTCATCATAACTATTTTATTAATAATCAGGATAAGAAACGGATTTATAAAATCTTTTGTTTTTGTTAACCGCCCTGAAAATCAATAACTGTAATCCTTTGTCCGTTAGTTTTCCATGTTTTGGGTTATTCAGCAGAGACAATTCGTTGGTAATGTTTTAAGCTGTGTTTCTAGATACGAAAATAGAAGTTCATTGTAAAATCCCCTAAATAGAGTGTGTAATAGAGGGGACGCCGGAGGGCAGCTCCTACCGCGCATGCGTCCCTGTAGCGCTCATATCGGTTTTATAAGGACACTTTTGTTGCATTTTTTCAAATTACTGATGTTAATTTTTTTATCTGCATTAGTGCTTTAAACTAGCGTTTTCATTCTTGTTTAAAAATAACATTTCTAATGTAATTTAAGATTACCCTACGCACTGAACAACAAGACATTTTCGTATTGGTTTAAATCTTAATATTATAATTTAACTATAAATTATTACAATTTTTTCCAAATTATTTCCTTTTATATTTTGTTCGCTTTCAGGGTTTAAAAATAAAAACAGATTGTAGAAGTAGTTGGGAATGTGGTTGAGTGTAGGGTGACTGTCATCCTTAGGACAGATGTGCGTTGCACGTGTCGTCCAGCCAAGCGCGTTCTGCGCACAATACAGATTACAAAACCAATATGGCGGCGAGAAGGGAACTTTCCCGCTCTTTTTGTGCCCTTACAATTTTGAATATTTAAGCATTATTGACTTGATATCTCGCTAGATGGTGCCAAAAGTGAAAACGTTCTCACATTTTAATAATATTATGAGAATAAATGAAAAAATAATTTGATTTAATTACTGTTTTTACAAGGCTTCGCGTTCGTAGTTCAATTTTGGTATAACAACTACTGAGCTATATGAGAATGTCATAGGCACAAATGGGCTTCATAAATCCGTAACACCTTAGCGCGTCCAATTTATATTGACAGTTATTTCGGTTTCCGATATTTTGGGAAACAGACTGTTCTCGTTCCGGAGTTTCGGACCTGCGCACCACATTCTCCTATGAATTATTAAAATCCTTAATAGGTCCGTATATAAGTATTTCTAACTCTAAAAAGTACTTATATTAATGTCGCTATTTATGTATTAGTATACATAAATAGCGACATTAATATCATTAAAACTATGGATATCTAGAAAGGTCTAGGAAGAACATAGTCTCGATTATATATTCTGGTGACGACTCATTTCTTTTGTTTTACTTAATTTCTTTATAAAATTGTTTGATTTTGTTTTCTCGCTTTTGTGCCGGACCCTTTCGTCATATAAAGAGGGGTATATTACGATATCCCATATTAATCGGTGGATTTATATATGTATATAATGTATAAAAATACAATCACACATTTACGTAGCGATTTTTTATATGTTTGATTCACAAATGTAAAGTAGGTTTACATTCACCAGCCCAGACCGGTTTGTGATCGCACCAGCTACCGAGGGACGAGCGTACAGTTTTAAAGTTTTTCCTTTTATTTTTATTGTAGAACTCCTCATTTATTTTATATTATTTATTAACTAACATAAGGTCTATAGTGACTAAAATTATAGAAACAGAAAATAATGCGACTGTCAAGGTTTAAGACCCGCCCTCTTGAAAGTTTTTATCATAGCCCACTTCGTACTCTCTCCTAATTACGTTATTGTCCCAAAAAGCTACTCATAGTAATGCAAACGTACACGTAGCAAGAAACGTACGTTAAATCGTTAACGTATACGTCATAGGATTCACAATATGTATATGTGAATCATAAATATATTGAGTTAACCCTGCAATTATTGAGCAGGCGAAGGAGGCATCGCGAGGAACCAGCACGCGTGCGCAGTACCAGGCACAGTGGCTGATCCCCTTTAATATAAAAAAAATATTAAGGCATACAAGCAATAACTGTTTTAGCTTCAAGTTGTGGCAATTACAACTTGTGAAAATTTACGTAGCGGGTTTTTTAAATTTTCACATACACATCCGTTTTCCGCGATCGGCGAAAAGCGTATAAACATTAAATTTATTATATAATTTGTACAAATACAAGTAATTTGATGAATTCGACATAATTTCGCTGCGTAAAATTTTAACATCGAATTTGTGGTAGTTTCCGAACACGCGTGGCCATCGGTTAGTGTTTCCGGGCTGATTTCAACTTTCTGTTTGCAACTAGCTTTGGTTTGTGAGTTTGTTTGCTAAACGAAGATTATTTTTGTTGTGTACGAGAATTTGGGATTCGCTATCGGACGGCATTTGCGTATTAAAACAAACAAGTCATTTCTAAATTTTTTTCGTATTTTATGAGAAATATTGTAAAACATCTTTTTTATACTGACAAGACCAACACCTTTTTATAAAACGTGGTTAAGTGTTCGTTGTGTTACCATGGTTACGAACATCGTACCGTAACAAAAAATGACAATCCTACACTATCTTCTTAATTATTGCCGTTAAAGCTAAGATTGTTTATGGTTGCCTAGCAACGCTTTCTGCCGAAGCGAGTCTTAATTTACATTTATTTTTTCTATTTTTAATAACAGTGTATTATAAATATCAACTTATTATTTTCATTTCTTCGCTTTTTAAGGACAATTTCTCTTAAAAAGTCGAAACTTAAGCCAACCTATAAACCTAGGCCCTTGGGCCTAGCGAATTATATAACGAAATTTATACGACTAATGAATATGGAACGAACCTATTCGGAACATAATAAAAACATAAGAATACATCGTTCGAATTCACAATTTCGTCGATATGTCGAGCTGAGGTTGACGTCGCCTTCGAGGCTAGGCTTTGCCACGTGGTAAACATTGATGGCCATACTCACGGCAAAACAAAATAGCCTAGAAGCCTTAATATTCAAAATCAGATATGAAGTCAAAGTCAAAATATCTTTATTAATTAAGGTACATAGGACCATTTTGAATCGTCTTAAATGTAAGTGATTCTACGCCTGTTCGTACGCGACCAAGCTGAGATGAAGCAGGCAAGAAAGTCGGCTTGGTTGTTTTTTTTTTGGAAATGATCCCAGTACACCCTTTAAAGCAAGGCTAAGCTGGAGCTAATTCATTCCGAAACTTTTTCATTATCAAAATAATCTGACAATTTATAAAATGCTTTGTCTAAAAGCTTTCGTTCTCTTAATCTTGACTGAGACTGGATTGAAATGAGTGAAAGAAATGACTATCACGATATTTATTTTACAGATGGTTCAAAAGAGTTATTATATCCTAAAGAATTGCCTACAAATAAAGCGGACGTGGTCATCAATAAAATAAGGTCAACACACGAAAAGATAGAAAGCCGTGGGAATAAATAGAACCAGTTGCCTCGAATATTTAGAACTAAGAAAGGTAAGTGAAGTGCAGTATAAATGATTTACATACAGTCCTTAGTTTGAGAATCAATAATAGAGTTTTCTATTAAACTTAGATTTATCGTATAAAACACGAGGTTGGTATAGCTTAGGAATCCCTAACAAGGGTCGTAGGGTGAACGCAAGGGCGGACGGGCGTGGGGGCGCTGTCCAGTCCAAGGGTGCTTTGCCAAGGGTACGGAAACTGATCATCGTGACATCACTAGCTTCTACTAGCATTCAATACATAATAAATTCGTAAAAAAACTTAATATTTAAATATAGATTTAAATGATCGTCAGCTATATTAGCTTCTACTTAAGCAAAACTGCGATTGAAGATTACAAAAGAGTGATCAGAAGAATGCCTTTTACAATCAAGATTAGTATTAAAAAATAATTAAATAATTTTAATTTGTTATTTTTTAATTATTATTATGTATATTATCGTTTAAGTGCCAACGTTACAGCTTTAAAGCAAATTATATGAAGAGGATTTAATGATATTCGTTATATAAGAACATCTTTGGGTGCTTTGTTGTAAGCGAGAGACTGCCACATCAGGTTTGTCTTCGAAATCCGTTAAAAGAGTTTTATTTTAATGTACCTACTCGCGTTAACAAACATAATAGAGTAAATTGGTTTTCATAATTAATAAAAATTTAGTGTTACGGTACCGACAGCTAATTAATGTCTTCGGATAATTCATATGTTTTTAATGAAGATGAATATAATTTTTTTTAAACGAAATGTACAATTGGATGAAACATACACAACACATAATTACAAACGATACTAATAAAATCGAAAATGTATAGATCATCTTGATAATGAACGTATTGTTACCCTAAAATACGCGTTTATTTATTTATTTGAGATGTATTATGCTATTTAAGCGAACATTTAATACACAAGTTCTGTCCATGCGTTACGTACAAATGTATATTGCTAACATAAGCCAAGATATACAAATAACATTTCACAAAGTTTCGCTGCGCGTACGCATGGCGCAATACGCCGTGGAACAAGTTACATAAAAATACAAGTCAGCGAGCGCTACATGTCAGCTTCTTAATATTTTAAAGATTCATTTACCAAATGTTTCTTTAACGTAACAACGAGCTGGATTTTATTAAAAATCACCCTTTTGTAAAAAAAGGGGGTGACCGATTTAACTCATTTTGATGCGAGTATATATAAAATACACTTGATGATAAAAAACAACTCGTTCAACAAATGTAGGATAAAAAAGTAATTCGATGTTAGTAGGTCATCTCTGGCTTGTCCTTTGGTCGAAAATGTTTGCGTTTGAAAATACGCGTTATATTTTAAGCGGGCGAAACCGTGGGGAAAAGTATGATTGTTAATCCAGTCGCGTCAGAATCCTCCGTTCAAAAATGCCATGCTTAAATGGAGAATTAAATAGGTGACGCGCGCGTTATTTCTTTAGACTAATTAGATGAACTTTTGATCAAATAGGTAGTAGCTTTAGCTAGTTTAAGTCTACACCAAAACAATTGAGCACCAAAAATTAAAAAGCTTTGTATCGTTTAAATTAATAAAAGTTCCCATTATTTATAAAAATCTTAATCACTCTTAAACAAAGTACTCTTTCGTCTATGTGTCAAATTGTATTTTCGCTAACAATCGTCAAAAACTAATAAATTACGTTCTAAGCAGAACGTAATTTATTAGATTTTTGATAATTAAATCTAGTAATATATTAGATATCCGAAAAAATAATTAAACCATTAAATGGCACGTATCTGACTTACAAGATGTGCTTCTATGAAAGCAAAAAGTTCTCTTTGATCAAAACGCATCTACCAAAATAGACTAATACTTGCGTATTAAGATGGAATGAAGACAACACAATGTATTATGGTGTGAGACCTACCTAATCTATAAAGTATCGGATAAAATGAATAATTCTGCCTCACGTAACGAATCATGCGATACTACCATGAAAATGCATATTGGAATACAAACAAGCTTTTAAATGAAAACGATTGAACAGAATGCTTCTTTTTGTGTTCAACATTCGTGTTGATATTTCATAACGCAGGCAGGACATTGCCAAAAACACTGCGATGAAAACAGTACTGGAGATCTGGGAACAAAGCCAGCCCGGACCATTTACACTTCATACACATTCAGTTAACAGAACTTAGTTTGTTTATTTTCAATATACATTTGCAAAGTCGGCTTCACTTTCGTTACTCAAAACTAGGCACATAAATTAAAGAGCTGCGAGGAAGGGACTTTATATTAGTAGTAATCAGTCCAATTAGGTGTTTGATTTTTATAGTCATATTAATTTAAGTATGAAAGTTAATATGATTTTTTGAAACATAATAATACCGACTACGTCTGAAACAAGTTTTGTACATTTTAAATACATTTTTTCGGCTAACGAGCATTGTTTAAGACTCGTCTATATCAATTCCTCATATTTTCAGGATTTTTTAATGCGATTAGACATAGCCGGACTATCAATAAAGAATAATCTGCACCTTTATGCCGATATACCATAAATTAATATAAGCCATTTTTTAAACGGATCTACTTGTGATATAGAAAATATAATGCTTCAATTAGTTGCCTCAGCTTCCAAATGCGTATGAGCAGCGTTCCGAGAACTTATTCACTTCAATATAAGTTGATCATAAAGACCACGGTCGAAGCGGCCGGTGACACATCGTGGTGATTCACAAACAACAGAGCGCAGGAATTCGTGACGTCATCCACGTCCGGACTTAATTCACTATTGGAGGAAAATGAAGCACAAATTTGCAAGTTTATTATCCCTTGATGGGTATTATAAGTGTTACCAACGTAGTAGTTTCATATTTGAACTAATTCTATTAATGATTAATTTTGATTGTGTTACCATAATATAACTTATTGCTCTTACCATTAAGGGGGGTAAATAAAAAACAAATGAGAAATTCTACATCCATTATATTATCTCGTTAATTAAAAATCACGTTTATTTATACACAAAGGGAAGTATTATCAAATAACTAAAGTTATTTAAGCATATTATGTTCAAAAAAAAATGTCAAAAACAAAAGCACATACCGTCGCGCTACAAAAAAATTAAGTCCATAAAGTTATTTTGCGATGGAACAAAAAACAAATCAGTCTAAGAAAGGAACTGTCAAACACTTGAGGTCAGTTCAACAACAACGATCCGTCACCTTACAACTAAAGAGGAACAATTTAGAACTTAATATATACGATACAAAAATAATACAAAGCATCAGTACATTGTCATCGGGAAGTTAATGGCTCACAACAATCGGCACCTGACTAGCATTTGTCCAGAATACTCGCGCCACTACCAAGCAACGCCAGAGGAACCACCCCCAACCTTCAAATACCACACATCGGCCGACGTGAGACCGAATGGAAAAAGCCATAAATATAATCCAAATATATACAAACACCTCAATTATCTCATGATGCGATATGACTGTTCAGGGTCTCTCGAGACAAATTCAATGTTGCAATGATACTAGAGTATCAATTTTTTTTTTCACTTACCTTAACACAGTACACAACAGTCGTCTGTTGCACGTTACAAAGCGCAATTTCATTCAAAACACAGCCCGAGTCGCGACTTAATAAGTACAGTCTTATTTCCAATATCACAACAAAAATTGTTAACTGACGTCAAATGTTGAGGGGGGGCAAGTGGTTTGGCAGTGTGACGGGCGGACAATTGACCTGCAAATCACAAACACAGGCCTGAACTCCACACATGCAAAGACCTGAGAGAAAAGCGAGCATGTGTAAATTGTGCTTCTGATCTCTAAACACAGATCACGACACTTACAATTTTAAACCTATCACTGGCTCAACTGAAGGACAGCAGTCTTAATAAAATTAGTCTCATTATTCATACATTACGGTGTCATTAGGTTTTTCATTCACATTCAATTGATGTGTGACAGTTCATGTGTTACACTCAATGGCTAACACTAATAGATAATACTATGGGATTTTCGAGATTCTAACGGCTCCACGCACCGAATACTGTGCGTAAACGCTATGTACCTAAACAAAACGTCTAATTCAAACCCGTCCTTAACCTAACCTTAAACTTATGAGTATGACGTAAAAATGAGAAAAAAAACCCAATCGAAAACACCACGCCTGCGCTCTCTCAATTAAAATGTACTTATAAAACTCCCGACAGATATAAAAGACACGGAGCGCAGTCATTATGTTTTCCATTGTATTTACAACGAGGCTCGTCACTTTAAACTAGTTAAAAACACCGGGAAATTTTAAACGTATCAAGACAGAAAATCCAGCGGCCGAGTGACATTTTGAACATGTATTATTGCTGTATACTCTCCCACTAGCATTCACATAATTGCCGTATCAAAATTATATGGAAAGGAATTGATTTGACAGTATTAAAACACGCCCGTTAAATACACCGGACACATCTGGTGGATCCGTGTCCGAGGTGTTACAATTGTGACAATTAACGTATTTCAATCCCGTAAAGTGTATCCTTCATGGTATCTTATGTTGAGAAATAATGTACGAACTAGTGAGTGATGTCAGTAGCCTCAAACTTGAGCCCCACCCGTTACAATCTGAAAAAGAAAATTTACATTATTCAACATACATAATATAATATGTCAATACTAACAGTTGTGTTAGCCTGTTTGATATATACCCTCAGTCATAAAAAACTAATTCCGGCATAGCTCGCTTTTAATACATTATTCATGGTCTGGGACAAACGATAGATAAACTCTATTATTAATTGGACTGTACTGTTTGAGAACTAATTGTGTTTTAGGCCGGGCATTGGTATGATGGACATGCATCGAACAAATGCTGTAATACATGTGAGATTGACATTTATCGCTTAAATGTCGCTTAAATGACATTTGACTTTGATTTTCTTGTACATTAATAAGATTATTTAGATTCTCCTATTATGACAGTTACATCAAAATACTCACAAGGATTTTATGCTTCTGTCGCTTGCTCTATTGGATCCGGGAGTGGTTCTTCCTTCGAGAGGGATTTCACTTTAATCTCCGAAACCGCTTTACTCTCCTTCTCTGCCTCGTTGGTGCCATTGGACCCATTTAACTCTTTCCCGTTCTCCGCGGAGAGCCTCTCTTCTACCTTCTCCACGCCATTTTGCTTTATTTCAATTCCATTTTTCGCATCGCCATTTAATTGAACCTCGTTTTCATCCTTAGTTTCCTTTGATTCTGTTTTTTCGTGTTCCGCTCGTATTTCTTTTGCGTCTAACGTTTTGGACTCTACTTCTTTATCTGATTGCGTTTCTGTAACACTTGCCGTGGGCTTTGCTTCGTTTTCTTTTTTAACATCAGCATCTTCAGTGGGAGTATCATTTTTGTCGATTCCATTCGTTTCTTCAGACTTTCCAGCGGGCACATCTGAAATGCTCTTTACTTCACACCTTTCCGCAACTGGAGTTTCTTTACTCTCCTCGACAGTCTTCTTTTTTTTGCTTTCGGCTGTCACAGTAACGTCTGTCGCTTCCAATTTAGCTTCAGAGACTTTATCGACGACCGCACTGACCACCTCACTTTCCACTTCCGTTGACTCTTCGATAATAGGTTTTAGTAAAGGCTTCATGTTTTCTAAATTGGCAACATTCTTCATTTTAGATAATATCTCGTCACATTCTTTTTCCAATTCTTCGCCTACATTTTGCAAGTTTTCCATTTCAGCTGCCAGCCCTGGCTCTTCGACTACCGGTTCCAACCCTTCAATTATTTCAGCAACATCGGCAAGAGATTGCTTCTCGTTTGTGATTTCTTCTATTTCTGTGATAACGGCGGGAGGAGTTTCTTCCGTCACAGGATTATCTTCTTTAACAACTTGGTCTTTTGGCACTTCATTAGCTACAACGGCAGTTTTTTCTTCCAATGCTTTTTGAGCATCTGTCTTGTCGGCAGATTTTTCAGCGGGAACGCTGCTATTTACTTCAGTTTCCATCTTTTCCTCTGCTTGTTGGTCATCGGAGACCTCTGTTACTATTGGTTCAATATCGGAAACTGGAGCATCTGTACCGTTAGCATCGGTTATATCTTCTATAGTAGTCTTCTGTATAGTGTCATCATCATCCACCTCCATTTTATCTTCTATTATCTTTTCGGTAGATGGTGCCACTTTTTCTTCGGCAGATTCTGTCGCAGTCTTCACGTCTTCATTTATATCAGTCTTGGGAATTTTGGCGGGTTGGTCATCCTGAAATATTGAACATGACAATCAAAATGCGACCAATGCTTATCAATGTTATTAAAATTATATTATTCTACACGGGATTCTTACGAGTTATACACGAGTTTAATATTCTTTACGTTGTTTAAATATTTATAAAGGAATAAAAGTTGATAATATAATAGCATATTTACCAATATGAAAACAAAATTTAAAAAAAATGACCATTTTTGTTCTAACAATCTTTTTAATTAAAAAAACACATTAAATTGTTACATACGTTATGGTTTTAAATAAACATATATTTTAAAGCAATAGACCTTCACCATATCTAAATATGGGCATACTTTTAACATGTTTTTCCCCAATTATTTACAAACATTGTTCCAACCTCGAAGATTGAATTTAATAACAACAATAAACTTTATTTTCACTTTAATTAAACTTTTTACGAACTTATTTGCCACTACCTATATGTTTAATACTTTTTTTCTTATTATGTTCTGGTATGTTTCCGTATGTTAATAAATGTGTTTTCTTTCTTTCTATCACACTATAAACTAATTAATTGGCATTTGCAACAAACATAACAAAAAAAAAAAACAATCCAGAAACTATTTTGAAACAAACTATGTGGAGCGAGGCACCATACATTTGAATATAAACCAGAGCTTACAGCCTCGTTATATGAACAGAAATCAAATTCAGTTAACTAAAGTTGCAATTGTGGCAATATTAAGATTTTACATAGATTTTGAAAATATTTCAATTCACCCAGCTCCTAAACAATAGCATAGTCACTCATTCAATTATTTAAACAACAGTTTGTAAACATTCTCCTTTGTGATTGGTAAATTCTAGTTAGGAATTGGAATATTTGGTAAATTGTCATACACCTGAGCTTAATTAAAATACCCAACCATACACAAGCATCTACAATACTAACCTCACACCTACTACAAAGCATGCAAAACTAATATGGCACCTGAGGTTCGGTCTTGCGTTTGTTTGTTACTGTGAGTTGTCCGAACGACTGGACGACGGGATATGTGCTTCTTTCATCATCTGCGAGTGGGGCGTTGCCTTCTCTTGTGACTAGAGCTGTGTATAGACCAGCTGATTTAGCGGCTTCTGCCTCTGTAAATAGAGAAGAAATTGGTTTTATTACTTTTCGTCTTAGTAAAGTGCATAAATCTTTTGTAGAGATATGGTTGAAAAGGCATACTGTACAGCTAAAGAATAATAAGACGACAAAGATCCATTTATTGTCAGCAAAAGCTCAGCATCAGGATAGTTTAATTCTTGAGTAGCCTTGCAATGCTTTATTAGAATTAGTCATGTAAGTAAAATAATTTAATATTAAGTATGTATTTATTTCAATAGATGTGAACTGCCTTCCAAACCGGTGGTAATGTAAAAAATGAGGAAGCAAAAGGTCTTTATAAAGGACCTACAAGAAGAAAAATATTGAGTTTGTAATTGATAAAAAAAACTATGTTTTTATAACTACACACTGAAATATTTGGATAAGCACATACAATCTCACTTTAATAAATTTGGATTGGATATGTGACATTTAAAGTTAACATTTATTTTTTCAAAAACCTTTCAAAGGATTTAATCCCAGGTTAATCTGGTTATTTCTAACTGAAGGCCCTACATACATTTTTCCAATCAGATAAATTAATAGCTGAATTGAAAACAATTAAAGAAAAATACCTTTTACAATGTCAGTCAAAAACAGCACATCTTCAGCGCTGCAACCTATTTTATCCACTATTGCCTTATAGCTGGCTGCCTCTTGCTTTAAACCAATGGCTGTATCAAAGTGTCCATCAATATACTTAAGCAGGTCCCCAGCCAAAGACTGTCCAAACAATAATTTCTGTGCTTGAACAGATCCGGAAGAGTAGATGTACACCTTCTGACCATTCACAGATCGCCATTGTTGCAATGCTGGGAGAACATCGTCGTAAACACTGAAAAATATTTTTTTACCAGTGATTATTGATAACAGTGGCAAATTTCATGTATATACAAGACAATATATAATAAGATGGATGTCACAGTGATATAAATATGTACTTACTGGCCCTTGATGTCTCCATTATCATAGCCCTGCTTCCAGATCAATCCTTGCAGCTGTTTCAGGGCACCAACCTTACGGTCTGAAGACATTTGCCATTTTACATTGTTCACTAGACCTTCAATCTGGTCCTCTTTGGATGCATCCTGAAATTATTTATAACAAAGATTTACTCTTGGATACTCGATGGGTAATGAAGTTTTGTTTTAAACAATTAACATAATTATTACTTTTAACAAACTAGACTCAGTATTGTTACACAATTTACAACATTCACATATGAGTATGGTTGGTTAAACATATTCTTATAATATAGCCATTATCAGAAAAGGTTTTTTAATTTAAAGCAGTATATTACTGAGATAGTGTTTAAACACACAAAACAAGATTATGATTGGCTGATAAATGATTTGAGTTCAAGAGGAACAGGGCAGAGATTTTTCTAGCGGTACATATATAAGGCTTTAATTATATATATATATATTAGCATATGTATAATACATAAAAATATAATTTGTTATTGTTTGAATATAATAGATGCAAAAATCACCTCTCCAGGTATAGAAACAAGGCCTTCAACACTCTTTTCCTTATCTTCCAGCGCCAGCTTCCTCAGTGCCGTCACAGCTTCTTTAACTTCTTCATTGTCCCATTGACTATCCAAGAATGTATTCACATTCTTCTCGGCGTATGGAAACAACTTGTCCTGTAGAAAAATAAATCCAATTTTTTAAAATGTTTAATTGCTTACGCGGATGATATTTATAGATGATGGTGATTACAACTTAATGTGAACATTCATCTTTAAGCCTTTCTCAACATTTTAAGTAATTTTACACTATTTATTAAGAAGATCAATTATAGTACATTGTCGTTATACAGAACTAGTATTATTTTATAAAAATTTGAGCAAATCGAATGACTTCTTATACAAGCCATCTTACGGACAGTTTATTCAGGAAATTTCACAAATTTAGGCAAGTTAGCACGTCGAAGCGGGATAGTGCAAGACTATTTTGATCCGGGCATCGACGCGGCAAAACAAGTTCTAGGTCCTTGCCAGTGGAGTATTCTTTATGTAAAAATGAATTAAGTTTTATTGTCATAAAGAAAAAAAAACTATTTTTTTAAATTTACAATATAACTAAGACTACTTCATAAATTATAACAAGCGGGTAAGATAGGAGCATAAAATGACGTTTTTGTCATTATATAAGGCTTTCGAAATAAACACAGACAACTATGTATACAAATGTTATTGTAAATGATAACGACGACCCTAAATATTGGTGCCCATTCATACGTTTCTTTCGTAACATGTCCTTGACTTGTTCTTTGTTCCAATCACACAATTTTAAGTTGGTTGGACGGACATAATAGTTAATAAACATTTTAAAGCGATAACGGTTTTTAAGTCCGAGTGATATCTAGAATATAATTGTGAAATGGGTCAACTACACGTTTACTTCTCGGCAGAGTCTTCGTTTCTTGTTTCTATAAGACGTACTCAGCGAAAAAAGTATGTCCAATTTTTTTCTGACGAGAATATTTGGTTTAAATACATTGTTATATTTTGAAACATATAATAAACAAACTATTGATTTTTAAAAAAATCATTAAACCTAAATTCAGCGTATTCTACTATTTTTTTTGAAAATACTGACAAAAAGGATCGCTTCAACAGTATAGTAAGTAGTAAATAATAGCAGATTGTATATATCACATTTATACGCTACGGGAAATCTCATCGAAAATCGTTAAAACACGGGCTGCGATCTCTTAAAAAGGATTGTAATACTGGGGTATTCGCTTAAGTCTGTATTCGCATCTCTAATGACATCCGCAACAGGCCTGGCTGCTCCATATACGACCGGACTTCACACAGTTTGCTAATAGTAAAATAATACCTTAATATCTTATTTAGCCTCATCCTACAGATCATATTACTATGTTTTCACTGTGTTTGAAATGATTTTAATTTAAAGTAGGCTCCGTAAGTAGAACACATGAAATTATGGTTATATAAAGAAACTCTCCTACAGTTAAAAAAACAGTTACCGTTTTTACAGGCAGTGCCAGGTGAGGGGCAAAAAAAATTAATGTGGTAAAATTACACAAATTTATGTTAGCTACATACCGCACTCTGTCAACTAACATAACATTAATTAATGAAGTAATTAAGCAACATTTAATTTTTAAATTATATTAGTCACACATTCAAATTTCTGCAATATAATTAATAATCGATTTCGTTTCGCGCGCGGTTTGTTTTGACCGTACGGATAATTAAGTTCTATTAAAGAGGTGTGCCTTAAGGCTTTTGATACATTAGTTACATTGTATCCTATTTTTATTTTCAGTCTTTATTTTATAAAAAATCTAATCTATCACCTGGCACATACATGTATTTTGCTATAGGTATGTTTTTTCAATAAGCCAAAAAACAGTTCTTCTATCGTTCACCTTAAAACCAAAAAACGGGCAAAATAAAGAAAGAAAAAATGTTCGTACACATTTAATTTACCCTCCTAGAAGAAGTATTTTAAACGTGGCACAGTCTTTTTACAAAGATATGTCTTTTGTCCTATATGTTCAAGACAGCACAGCATAGTGAAACTTCATACGCGTTAGTGGGGTGGGTTAACGAACTTACGAAGTACCCAAACCGGCTAGGCTGCTAGACTAGCCTGTGTAGATCACAATGCACTGAATGCTTAATGCATGTTAATTTACCACAAGTTCATTTCACTACTACATTTTGATTAATGCACAATACAACGCTTGTTCCAAAAAACGTACTTATAAGACCTATTCAAAAACTACAAATCTGCTTTCTTTCCCTTTTTTTATTTAAAAAGGCATACACAAACATGGCTATAGGCAACAAAATAACTTGGTGCCTGGATTTACACGATTTACGTTTATAATAGCTTGTCAAACTGTGCAGAAACCATTGTACTGAATCCTAAGAAAATAATTAATGTAATATGTTTTATTTACCCTAATAGAAAAGCGATATTAAAATTATCATAACTGCTGAGCTACTACTAAGCTAGCACTCCCTCTACGGAAAAAAATATTATTTTAAATTTATCGCGCTATGGATTTTGTTGGTGCGGATGAGTGACAAATTTGTTTTTAATAAATCCATTGGATCCTTCTCCTATGTACAAAACATATTCTGGCCTTCAAGGCGAATAATTGATTATGGGTTAAATTCATTCAATTCACAAAGTTTTATCCAGTCAAATCTTGACTTAACAAAATAGATTAAATCAAAATATGATTATAAAAAACATATTGTATTAGATATAGCTGAATTGGTACTTGATGGACTATGTATGTATACCAGAAACTGTCTTCAATAAGCACTCATCTTTAGTTGCATATCAGAGAGGGTTTGTGTAAAGATTGGTATATCCATCTCATTTCAAACAATCAAAATTTTTATCAATGAAAAATCAAGAAAATTGTTAATACTAGGATATAATGCAAGTAGACTTTAAAAAAACTTAAATAAAATAAAGTATCTCCATAAACTGATAATTAAGCAGCTATTAAGTTCTGTTAAAACTTGGCACTAAATACCAAGACTATTTACAAGGCCTTAACTTTGAATTTCAGTTTGCTTTCACAGATGTCTTTGCCCTGACTGTACTTGGGATTTACCTAGTTTCCTCAAATCAATATAATATATTTGTAATAAATTTAAATGTATTATTTTTAATATGTATATTTAATAAGATTAAACATGGACCAATATGTTGTTTTTAATGAGACTAACCAGATCAAATATATTTATATAAAGATTCCGCTACCAATTTTTTTTGGATATATATAAGATTGTGTGGAGTTTTTATTTCATATTATGTATACACTGAATTGTGTAAAAAACATATAATAAGAAGTAACGAGTAGCAATTAGAGAAAAAAAAGAAAAATCTACTACATTTAATACCCCAATCTTAAAAACATAATTATATGGATAAAGTTGTATAAATAGAAGTAGTGTTGTATTGTCTGTTATCAAAACTCAACATTGCATTGAAAAGTAAAAGTTGTCTGCAAAAAACGGATGGAATGATGGTGTCGACAACACAACGTTAAAAACGCGCGATCGTGAAACATGATTTAATTTTTTTTCTCTGTCTTGATTTGATATACGAAACGCGAGATAAAAAGAGACGGCCTATGCCACCACGACACCTATTCATGTTAACTGTTCACATTACGTTTTTTTACATGCCAGCTGTATGGAACAGCTGTTCCTGCCGGCAAATCGAGACAACGAATTCTTTTAAACTTGTTTAGATTTAAATAATAATACATACATTTAAATATTCAATTGTAATAAAAGAAAACATGCAAGTTTATGAAATACATTGATCCATTTACACATTACGTCAATAAAAAGCTGTGTAAATACACAAAAATACGATTAATTACTTCATATCACTCCAACAAGAATACATATAATAATAATAAAATTTTACTTTAGTATTAAAACAACATTAAAAATAAGAGGTACCATTTTGAAGTTGTCCTCCATGTTGCGAATCCATAAACGCGCCCATTTTGCACACTATTCTACCATAATAGGTAGAAGATGAAATTCTAAAGTTGCTCTTAATCATCATTTTTGGGAACGTGGAGCAAATGTAGTTTAAAAGCAACGAAAAACACATGTTAAACAAAACACCGGCCGGCCAATTAAATAGACCTACCTTAACAAAGCTGATCGACGTTGTAGTCCCTTCGATGTCCAATAGCAGAATTTTGCATTTTTTCACGATATCATTTATTTCTTTTAGTTCATTGGCCATCTCTTACGCCTTTTAAGTATACTTGATATAATTATTTAAATTTTATAAAAGACTAGAAATTCTACCACACCGCACTACAACCCCACGGAAAAGGGCATCGATTGAACGAGACACGAGAAAACTGAGGACAAGAGGACGCGCGGGTTGCGGGTGCAAGTACACGAGTGAGCAGGATGAATCTGTTTATCAAAGGTTAGAGTAAGATAAAAAACGGAAGGAAACGCCTCGTTACAGTTTAGCCAACTTGAAGATTTTCTTGCAAAAATTGCCAGTTAATATTAAATTTAACGTTAATTTAAAAAAAAATACACGATTTAGTTTCAATAACAGTTTTATTCAAACTTTATTGCACTTAAACAGTAAAAGTTAATAAATGGTGATAGATGTTAGTACATATAAGAGCAACGGGCGGCCTTATCGCTAATAAGCGATCTCTTCCAGACAAACCCCAGTTTTGTAAATAAATGACTACATATGAAGATATATTTATGCGCGATAAAGAATTTCCTTATTGGTTTCATTTCATAGCAATTACATCTATGTAACCATTGATAGGTAATTAGTTGATGGTAATTATACATTCTGAGGCTAAATATTATACACCTTAATTAGACTTTCTTGTTGTAGAAGAGCTGATGAGAATCTGATTTCTTTTGCCATAAGAAATTATTGTACTATGAAATTTATATTAATAATATGTCTACTATCAGAAACATTGTTGAATTCAAAGACATTACAATTCTAATAAAAATTGATGGCCCACAGGTAAATTAATTATTTTAGCTTGTATTTTCATTACCACTTTATTCATTTGTTAGAGGAATTAATTCCCATGAGACAATAAACTGCATATTATTTTATTAAGATAACAGTAGATTTTAATTAAAGATTGGGAGGGTAAAAGGTTGTGAAAAAAAACACAGGTTATATTTACAGTCACTATAGTAAAAAGTTTTATTACATTTCATATAAAATATCAGTATTTACAAGTATATATTAGTTCTAGTCACGAAGTTGTTCAAATAGTGTTTTCTTATATTCTTCAGTCTTCATTTTCTTAATAAGTTGTGGTGTACCGACAGTATTTTCCGCTTTGCGTTTTTTTATCTGGAGACATGTTAAAAAATATGAGACTTTATACGGAAACCATCATAGACAAACTTACAAATACATTAACACAATACGGAAGACAAGAGTTCCTTTTGAAAGGTTTTTTCAAAAATCAAAAAGTGATTCATGTATTTATAAAATGGCACACTGAACTCTTTTGTGTAATTATAACTAAAATTGGGTGAGGAGTATTTAAATACAATACCTCTGTATTTAAATTTACTCCAAAGATTTCCTTAATCATACCTTTTTATTTGACAGACAAAACAAATAGTTACGAACATACATAATATGTATACTATTAACATAGACTTTGATTTCATTATCTAGATATCTTTACAGTCCATACTAAGCACTTGTCTTAAAATAAAATCCTTATTAACATTGTATAAATATATTAAAAATGCAACATATTTGATGATTTTACCTCAGGGTTGACTTATGATACTGGTTTTTTTTTAAATTATTCTACCTTTGTTTCTTTATTCTTTGCAGTGAACACAAAATTGCCTCTTGCCGAAGCGAGGACTTTGGGCACTTCGTCATCTACAACTAGAGGTGTCGCGAGAGCAGCCAGCCTAGCGAGGGCTCCACGACCACGAGTTAAGAACGATCCATGGTAGTTTTGCTGAAAATTTAATAATTATTTTATTAATCTTTATTCATTAGGGTACATTTAGAATCGTCTGAAATCTAAGCGATTCTACGCCTGTTCGCACGCGACCAAGATGAGAAGAAGCAGGCAAGAAACTTGGCTTGGTTGATTTTTTTTTGTGTGGAAATGATCCCAGTACACTTTTTGAAGCAAAGCTAAGCAAAATAATCTGACAATTTTTTAATATGCTTTTTCTAAAAGCTTTAGATTAACAACTTTTTTAAATTTACTTACCAACAAAGTCAAGACTTGCCAAGACTAGTTTTAATAATAATTAAATTGTATTAAAATAATTTCTTAGAAACTATATTAATGTTATATAAATGTATATAATAATGAAAATATTATAAGCCATTTTGCATTACTTTGTTGAAAATAATTTTGAATCAGTCTATCATAATTACCTTTAATATTGAAAATTGTTTCGTAGGACTCGGTATATCCTTAGATTTCTTTTCTATACATTCCTTTACAACCGGGCTTTGCTTGCTTTCCACAACAAGGTTTGACATTGTCCGCGAAGATAGATTCGCTTTAATAATTGTTGTCCTATTTATACTTGCATTAAGATCTTCCTCGCCATTTTCTTGCTGTAATAATTAGAAATTGATGTTTATTTATATCAACATTATTGTCTAACACGTTTACAGAGTCAAAATGACGGCTACCAACTTTCCTTTACAAGTCACAAATAATATCAAAGATTAAAATACTTTAAAGTACAGAGCGTACGATTTGGTCCTTCGATCCGGATTTCGATCGGGTATCACTAATTCACATTTGTATTATTTCTAGATTAAACAGTTACATATATTAAATACCATTTTCTTCAAATACATTTCCCTTTCGTGTCTCTGTTTTCGCCACATCTCCTCAGACTCGAACTCTTCTTCCTGTGTATCACATTTATCTTCCACAGTACCTGACTCATCTTCCCCATCTAGAAAGAAAAAAGTTTCAAACATTAAAATACATGTCGAAGCGCTGATGCCGTATTGCGTAGCTGCTTTCAATTGGTATTGATTTTACACGTTTGGGAACGTCAAGTACCGACTTGGGGATGGTTAGCGTAGAGTGGGGGCAGGACTGAGAAGGCAGGGAGACAAGACGGTCATATTGGACGATTAGGTCGGCACTGGTGTTTTGGACAGTGCAGAGGACGGTCGACGCTCTGCGCTAGAATGCACACGTTCTTGGAACGTCTGATCGAGGTGGGTTGATTTGTGATCGGAGTTCGTTGGCCGGTGAATGGACAATTGGCAAAGGTTTTGTGACTATTATTACCATCGTCACGCCCCACTAAACGAAGACTCTCCGTTATACATAATAATAAACCAGTCTTCATCTAATGAATACCCTATACAAATATTACCCACTATTTAAAAAAAAATTAAAAACCTCTTTGCCTTAACATTGTCCTCATTTCATGTCACTTATTTTTTTTTATAAAATTGTAATGGTCTCTAATGTTAAATATATTATTCAAATTTCTATATTAAACCATACATACCAACATTCCTCCATTTAAATTTCCTTTGTCTATGCCCATCGCCAAGATCAGCATCTTCTAATAACAACTCTTGAATTAGACGAACTTCTCTTTTGTCTTGATCTAATACTTCTCGCCTGTAATTAATATTTTAAACGTCAAAAATTTCAATCCATGTAACTTAAGCCAAGAAACATTTAATATTGAATAAATATAGAAAAAAAATGTAAATCTAAGAGTAGAGCCCATTAATTTATTATTTCGTATTTGACCGGTGTAAGAGTACAATTAGTCTTTTTTGTCTATGGACATCTGTCCAGAGACAAACAGTTGGCAAACTGTTCTGATCTGTTCTTGATCTGACAAAAAATGTTCTTGATCTGGAATTATTTTAATTTGGAAAAATGTTCAAATAGACCATTAAAAAGTTATAACTTACATATGTATCTGTCCCAACTCGCTCTGCAGCTTGCCCTCGTGAAATACATCATCATCGCCATCCTCTCTTTCCATCCGGTCTAGACCAGCTTCATCTTCATCACCAGATCCCGCCCATTCATCTTCCGATGTCAATTCTGCTTCATTCTCAAAGAACTCGATCTTTCTTTTCTTTGGCTGGGCTACTTCTACCTATAATTTTTAAAACATTTATTTTACTTCTAGTTTAACTAAACATTAAGAGGTAATGCCTTACTAAGATTACTAAAAATAATTAAACTTCTTAATATCAAGCACTTAGCATTGTTTCAGTTAAATATGATTTATCTTAACTTAAAACTTGTTTGTTTTAGTAAGAGCATAATAATATGTTAATATGTCAGTATGTTTCTATACTGACTGATTGACTTTGACTTACTTCATTCTCCTCAGAATCATATTCATAAATCTTTTCACCGGATTCACCATCTGATTCATATTCAATATCGCTTTCTATTTCTTCTTCCTCATCATCTATAATAATAACAATCATATATAACAAAAATATATTAAAAAATCAACAATATATTTTTCTTATATTTTAATTGGCAAGTAAACAATATTAATTCCTTATAATCCTCCGAATGAAATCCTTTTTGTTTAAAAATCCAAATAATTTTTAAATTACAAGCAAAAATATTGATTAGGCAAAATAGAAAAAAGCGCATCCCCATTTTCTTTTTTTTAATTAAGTTTACCTCTATAGTGTTATTCTTTGCATTTCGATTACTTCAGTCAAATCAGTACAATTAGTTTTATTTTCAAAATTAGCGAATACACACCTGATATTTGCAGAGCACGAACAACCTTCCGTTTTCTCCTTTTCTTATTTTTCTCCTCTTTCTTGTCTTGTTCGATTTCATCATCAGAATCGATGACTAATTTCTTCCTAACGTTTTCATTTTGGGCTGGGAAATATTTAAATTGTTTAGGCTTATCATATTCAGGCTCATCTAATTCATTCAAAATAGATTTTAATAGATTTTCTTCACTCTTCTTTTTTTCTTCTGCGATATTTACATTGCCTTCTTGTCTGTCACCTGTACTGTTTCCAATATTTTCCTTATTATTTTTATCTTCCATATCCATAGGTATTGGCAAACCTTCTGTGTCTAAACTTGCAGTATCCAATAATTCGCCAGATACCAACTCCTTTTCATTTGTTTGAGAAACAAATTGGTTATCATAGAATTTTCCAGTGCACAGTGCGACAACATCATCAGCAAATTCCAAAGACGGTGTAAGTTGAGATTTCTGTGTTGGCACTACAACGTTTTGTGAGAAACTACCAGAGCACATACCAACTATATCATCCAAACTTGCCTGAAAAACACGATAAACATAATAAGTCTCATTATATTTATATATTCTATTTGAATAGTTGGCGCTTTAACTCAACTAAGACACTTTAAGACGGGTCATGACCATATACCAGTTACACAGTTTCAAGAAAATAATTCAAAAAAATGTGTAAAAATGTAAACTTGCTTACATTATCATTTTGTGTCTCGCAAATAACAGGAATGGGGCCAATTCCTTCATCAGTCTTAGAATTGAGTATGGAAAAAGTGCCCAACTCCTCACTATTAATTCCATCATTCATTTTGTTTAACATCACAACATCACACTCCTGACTTGGAAATAGGTCGTCTGATATTGACTTATTTGTTTGAGCCAATTGTATTTCATCATCTGAAATGTGTACATTTATTTAATTTACCAATATGTATTTTTAGCTAGATTTTTTTAGTTTAAAATGATATTTAGATGTGTAAATATATGCTTCTAATAATTTCCTTCAAACCTGCCTGTTTATGAATGTCAGATGTGAATAGTCAGAATGGAAGGCATATGCCAGGATGATTACCAACTTTGTCTTCATATCATTAAATCAACGGAAATTGGAGGCCAAGATCTATCCAGGGCTCTAACCTATGACCAAATTAATTGGATCTTAAGCCACTACTGTCTTTATGTTTACTGTTCCAGGAAAAGAAGAATTGTTACTCATGTTATTGACTGTATTGTTGCCTATGGACTGTTTTATTATTAAATAAATAAATAACTATGTTACCTTGTGATATTTTATCGTTATTATGTTCCATGGTTAATGAATTTTGATTTTCAGTTATATCTTTAGTCATGTCTTCATCATCGGAATCTTCAAAAGCCTTTAGGATCCGGCCCTTCTTAGGCTTAAGTTGTTCTAGTTCATCTTCTGATCCACTACTATCACTTTCTTCATCATCATTACCTTCACCTTCTTCACCATCCTGTTCATCGTGATCGGATTCTTCAGCTTCATCATCAAGCATTGCATTACGCTTGGCTGGTTTATCAGTCATGTCAACGTCATCCTCAATTAAATCTTCATCTTCATTGCTTTCATCATCATTACAGTCATCATTAACTATTTCATCTTTAACCGAATCGTTTTCTTCCACCCCTTCTTCCAGTTTTGCTTCTATTTTGTCAATATCATCAAAAGAATCATCTCCCAAAATTTCTTTTTGTTCCGCCCTCAATATTCTTTCATCTTCAAGCCGTTTAGCCCATTCCAGAGACCTTTGCTCTGCAATTTCTTCTTCTAATTGTTGTTTCAATTTAATATGTTGTGTACCCGGTTTATATCTGTAACATACATTTTTTTGGAATAAATATTTTATCATTTACATATTTGGTGTATCTATACAAATATTAAGTAAACTTACTTTTTCTCTCTGTCTTTCTCCATGTCCTCCATATTCTGCAGATTAGCAAAATACGTAAATCTTTCTTTAAGTATATCTACACCACTAGGTTTTTCATAAGAGTCTTCACCATCTAAGCGTATAAGCATGCCTGGAGCACCTGTTAACTTGGGTTCATTGACAATACCCACATTTTCCCTGGGTTTATGTGCATCTGCAAAGTTGGTTTTAACACATTATTATGATATAACGGCATTTAGAAAATTCTAACATTTTAAATTAATCTATGTAAATATAGTCAATCTTATATAAATACAGATGTGTATAAAGTTATTGAATGAGAATAATAAAAAAACCCTTAGTAGTAGTATCATGATGAAGATTTTAAGCATTCCAAGAGTGTATAAAACCACAGCAAATAATTACCTTTGATAATCTCGGCATTTTCAAAAAGAGTATCTAAATCTTCACAATCTAGGTCATCCGAGAATGCATCTATACATTCATTTACTTTAGTTTCTTCCTGAACATTATTACTATCTCTAACCATATGTCCATGTGTTTTTTCTGAATCATGCAATATCATCATTTGACTGTCATTATCTTTACATCTATCATCAAGTGTACTGGTTTCTTCTATTATATCAGTAATATCAGTGTTTGCTAAGTTTGTTTTCTCAGAATTAGTAATAACTTCATCAATATTTTCCTGAATACTAGTATAAGAGATATGTTCAATTTCATCAATTCTTGTATCTTCTTTTCTTATCTCTTGAGTGTGTTCTAATGGATGGGAAGCTTCCTTTGGCATTTCATTTTGGTTACTATTTTCTTGAGAAATTTGGTCAAAACTTATATCATTCTCCACACCTACATTTTCTGTACTCCTATCTTGATCAGGTTGGACTTCACTGGCTTCTGTTTGGTTTACTGTTGGATGGTCTGATTCGTTATTATCCTCATCAGACTCACTTTTACATAACTCTATCATTTCTTTTTGCCTCTCCTCTAACATCATTCTGAAAATGGAATAACAAAATAAACTTTTCACGGTTTAGAAAGTACGGTTAAAACACTTAATTTTCTACAATTTTTAGGAACTTTAATTTTATAACATCTTCAAAATAATTTATATAATACAATATATATATCTATAAAATCTTACGCATAGTGTTTCAACTGCTCCTCATTCATTTTAATAGGTAACTTCTTTCCATCAATCGAAATTGCAGGTCTTCTACGATTCATAATATCTTTAAGGGACAATGCTTTAGGTCGATGATATGGAAGTGAAACCTCTTTTTCTCTTAACATTCTGTTGGACTCGCTTTTAATTTTTTGCATGTTTGCCATAGCTTCTTTAGCTGACATCTAAAATGATTAATTTATAAAATATGATCTCAAGTTTATAAAGGTATTCAACACAAGACTGTAATGATGTATTTAATAAAAATCAGTTTCTATGTATTAAACATTATATTAAAATAAATACTCACTCTGATTGGTTTTGATTTCACAGGCGGTAAGTTTGATTTAGACCCTATCATTTTTTTTATGGCTGTTATACTATTTTCTTCATCATCAGATTCATCAGGATCACACACTGACAAATTAATATGTGATGATGTCTCTTCAGTATTCTGAAAAGTTTCAATATAATAATTATATATAGTGTAAACTACACATTACATGGGTAATTTCACTTGTCTTAACTATGTGTTTTAACGATATGATATGTATAATAAAAGTTTAAATATATAATTATTGTTTAATTCCAAAGCCGATGTCTCATCAATTAACATACATTTTGAAAAGCAGTTAATAAATAAATATTTAAATAACTTTATTACACAAGTTTGATATTGATTGTACCTAATTGTTAGGTCTGTGGAAATAAAAATCATAATTATAAATGAATAGAATAAATACCTCTTTATGTTGCACATGAATTTCTGAGCTATTTCCATTTGTTCTTTTTAAATTTCTATTTTTGAACTTATCAAATTTCTCTCTAAATTTCTTCTTACCATCACGTTTTATAACATTTTTATTTGGGTCTTCTGTATCACTATCGGAGTCAGTATGATTGTTTTTAATTCTCGATTTACGAATACTTGTAATAGGCTCTCTGGGTTCGTCATCACTATTTTCATTAGAAGTAGGTGATAAATTTACATTTTTAGTAAAGACTTCGTCGTCAACTGACTGTTCAGAGAAGAATCTTTTCCGCTTCTTTACAAGATTGACGGTATTCTCATCATCACTCGACATGCTGATAAGGTTATTTTCAACAAAACCGTTACCAACCTCATAAACCTGTTCATTTGACGTAACTATTTCAGAAACATCCATCACATCTTATTTGTATAGTAAGCAATTTAATACAACTGCATGCGACTTAACTCTCCAGTTGATAACAATAATTTTTAAGCATCTAGAGTTTGCTTTTACTTTCAGTAAACGAATAATAAACGCCTTTTTGGCTGATCACACAACATTCTATTTTTGGTAGTTAAAATATTATTATATTAATTTGTAATATAAAACGAGTACGAACAATCAAATAAAAAGAATTAAAAAACAAAGCTGTTTCGCGCGGATTTTTTTGTCACTGTCAGGTTCTAGGTTGTCATAAAAGATTCTAGACTTAACAGTAGAAGCATCGCCATATATAAAAATGTATTGTCAAGGAGACTAAATCAATACTGTATTTAAAAGTTAACATAATAAATCATGGTAAATAAAATAAAAAAATAAAAATAGGTCGTCTTTGTTAGATTACAATATAAGTAACAGGGTATACTTATTAGTACAGTAAATTATAAATAATAAAACCAAAACAATTTATTGAACAACACATAAAAAAAAAGGCAAAAATGTATCAAATCTTATAAAATTGGGTTAGTTAAATCCCAGCTTATTTAACAAAGATGCCATTATAACAAAAACGTTATATTTCATTTAAAAAGTAGAAAAATCTTGGTAAATTACAATTTTCTAAAATATAGTTACTTTTGATGTCTCTGGCCCAAGTTCTTTAGTCATTTCTTCTTTTTGGATTGGTAAATCACAAACAACTGCTTCAGCGGTAGTTAAAAGAGATGCTACTCTGCTAGCGTCAATCAGTGCTCTTCTTACCACTTTTGTGGGATCAATAATCCCTTTGTCTATCATATTAACAAAAGTATTGTTTAAGGCATCATATCCAAAGTTTACATTTGACAAGTTTTCTACCTTTGAAACAATTGCTGAACCATCATATCCAGCATTAGATGCTATTGTGAAACAAGGAGTTCTTAATGCCTTTTCAACTATGTCAATTCCTTGTTGTTGATCGGCATTAACCGGTTTTAAATACTTTAAAATTGGTATACATCTTAAAAGAGCAACACCACCACCCGGAACAATTCCTTCTGCTACAGCTGCACGTGTTGCATTGAGGGCGTCATTAACTCTGTCTTTTTTTTCATTTACTTCTACTTCACTACATCCACCTATACGTAATACAGCTACTACTGATTTTAGTCGTGACAGTCGCTGCAATAGCCTTTCTTTATCCTTTTCATTTACGCATTCATTATATTCTTCAGTAACCTGTTCTATTCTTTGATTTAATTCAACTTTGTTTCCTTGGCCCTTCAGCATTAATGTCGAATCTTTGGTAATGACTACTTCCTCCACTTTGCCAAGACTTTCTAAAGTACAGTCTTCAAGTCTCAAAAGATTTATATCGTCTTCAAAAATAACACCTCCAGTAGCAGTAGCCATATCTACGAATGAATTTTTTCTATATTCACCATATCCTGGAGCTTTTACAGCAGCGACTTGAATTCCAGTTTTTAATTTATTCACAATTAATATAGATA
Source organism: Leptophobia aripa (assembly GCA_951799465.1). Classification (NCBI taxonomy): domain Eukaryota; kingdom Metazoa; phylum Arthropoda; class Insecta; order Lepidoptera; family Pieridae; genus Leptophobia; species Leptophobia aripa. The sequence continues at coordinate 5,487,793 of OX637271.1, forward strand.
ATGCTTCTCCATCATAATCTTCGGCAATGATAATCAGTGGTTTCTTTTCGGCATTTGATATTTCAAGAGCAGGTACAATTTGTTTGGCGTGAAAAATTTTCTTTTCAGAGTATAGAATTAAAGCATTGTTATACTCAACTTTTGGTCCTTTAGTAGAATTAATAAAAAATGGAGAAACATAACCACGTTCAAATTGAAAGCCCTCAATTATTTCCAATTCATCATTTAATGTCCTCCCATCTTTGACAATAATAATGCCATCCGGCCCAACTTTATCCATGGCGTTAGCTATTAATTTGCCTAAAGCTGTATCTCCGTTTGCGGAAAGTGTCGCCACTTGTTCAATTTCCTTAGGACTAATAATCGGTTTAGAATTTTTTTTTAATTGATCTGTTACTGCTTCAACGGCTTTAATAACGCCTTTTCTTAGTTCAATTGGATTGGCACCTTTTAAAATAGATTCGAAACCCTCCTTTGCGATTGCTCTCGCTAGGACAGTCGCAGTTGTTGTGCCATCTCCAGCTTCATCGTTAGTTTTTTTTGCTACATTCTGAACTAGTTTAGCACCGACGTTTTGAAACTTATTTTTAAGTTCTATTCCTTTAGCTACAGTTACTCCATCTTTGGTTATTTTCGGTGGTCCGAACGCTTGCTCTAAAATCACGTTACGTCCTTTGGGTCCCATTGTTATTGCAACAGCATCTGCGAGGATATCTACTCCTTGCAACATTAAGGATCTCACATCTGGACCAAATCGAACATCTTTTGCATAAAATCTTCCCCAGTTAATAAAATTCACTCTGAAAATATAATTTTTAACCTTTTTTATATTCAGGAACTGCGACATCGCGATTTCAAATTATAAAAATATTATATATAAAATTCAATAATTATTTAACATGTTATGAAAGAACTAATATAGCAAAATTCAAAGTTAATTTAAATATGGAATTCAGGAGTTTTAAGTTGGAATTTGTAAGATTTTTTTTTAGAAACAGTTTTAACAAAACTGTTTTTAATATAAAAGAACTATTCCTGTTCTGTTTCTGATATTGAATTAATGTACTCTTGTAGTGAGTTATGATTGCAATAAAAATTCTTTCAGGAAATTGGTGGTGAGAATAATTTATTATTGTCGGTGACCTTCACTGCTACTATCACATTACCCCGCTTTAAATTAATAATAAAAGCTTGTTCTGTTCCCTTTAAGTATTTTAAATTAACAATTACGTACGTACATTACGATTAAACGTATTAGATCAGGGGCTAAAGTTAAGAGAGCATACGATCAAATTTCTTTTCATAATCTTTGGTCGATAGTTCACTGATGACGGCTCACCGAACTTTTGAGGCTAACTGCTGACATAAAATGCCGTTCAATTCAAATTTCGTGTTTAAGTTTTTTGTTAATTATTCGTATTTCTTTAACTAATTTGATTTTACAACGTTGAGGTAAAAATAATTTAGTATTGGACCGTCAAAATTGTATAAAATGACACACAAAATTGTCTTAAATATAAATATAGGCGATCAGTTGACATCAATTTCTTGTGGCCATGTAATTGTTGAATTAATTAAGTTTTTAGCCTACCAAAGGCTTCAAATTCCATATACATATCAGTGGCTAAAACAAATGGTTAACAAAAAAAAAGAGAAAGAAAAGGATACTTACCAATCTGAAAGATACTTTCACATTGCTTCTACAGCATTAAATAACTTGGATTTTGTCCTAAAGGTACTTTAGACATTTAAATCAATGTATTTGTTACACGGTGCTTTTGCTGTCAATGCATTTTCATAAGCCATAAGCATGTTAATAACAGCTTTTAAGTGCCTTTTGTAATTTTAAATTATTTCAGAGCTTATTGAAAGAAATTGGTGAAACAAATCAACCACAAGAAGTTTGCATAGCATTTGGTTCTAGTCCTATATCTTGTAAGGAAATGTACCGCATCGTCTTACCAACGGTGTATCATAGGCCACAATGCCAATCACCTCAAATTGCATCAGACAAGAAAATACAAAGCAACGTATTTAGGTAATTGTGTTGTCTAATTTTACATTTCAAATATGAAGTTATCTTTATAAGAATTAAGGACAACCCATAAAAATGCAGTCCAACCACCTGTCTTATGAGCAGTTATGTGACTTTGATTTTAGATGCATGTATGTCTTCTGTATACCTTATATTCTTATTTTACATACTGTAATTAATAAAAAAAATTATAGGGCTTTTAATTTAATTTTTATTTACAGAAATCTTGTGTCCTCAGAAAAATTAAGCAAAGTGTTTTTTGAACCGCTCTCACCGACAAATATGTACGTTTTCCTCAAAAAGGAATCTATGTATAATCAGCAAGTCGTCTGCAGAGATACTTTTCTCCACATTGATGGTTACAGGATGCCGAGAAGTTGTAAAGTTATTGTTTTAAACTTCCCGACGGATACTAAAAACACTGTATGTTGTAATGATTTCCAGATATTTGGTAATACCACCATGGATCTCTCAAAATTGAGCTTAGACGAATGCAATGAAGACGATTCTCATGAAATTGAATCCACTGATAAAGTGCAGTGGTTCCAATCGACTTACGTAATGAAAGGTTTTAAAGATTGCGTTGTTAATGGGAATTCTATTATTAACAATTGGTGTCATTGATACTAGTTACTATTTTAATAGTTCAATTGTATAGTTTAATAATGTATTTTGTAAGTGTAACTGTTTTTAGTATAAAAAATCGTTATAAGAATTAAGTGATAGAAACTCCCATAAATTATGGTTATTGATTTTTTAATGTGCCATCCAGTTGAAAAATATATGTTAACATTTTGAAAACAAACTGTTCTTACTTTATTCCTTCACTTTATCTAATATATAAAATTATTGTGTTACAATGTTTGTTCCCTTACACCTCCGAAATGGATTGACCGATTCTTATGAAATTTTGTGTGCATATTGAGTAGGTTTGAGAATTGGCCAACATTTTTTTTTGGCAAAACAATGTTGGTCGGGATCAGCTAGTTAATAACTATTATCACAGATTTATTATATTTACAAGTTACAACTGTTTTGTTAATGGTATAAATTATAGCATTATTTTGTTCACTTCAGCCATTCCATCACTAAATATAGTTCTATCTCTTTTCATAATGCATGTATCCTTTAAGTGATGGTCAGACCTCCTGGAACAAGAGGTTCTACAGTTCCTATAAGCATTGTTAAATTCAATCAATAAATTATGTCTGCCACCATTTGGTCCTACAACATAATTGCATTGTATATTTTTTTCTACCATATCTCTAAGGCAACATTCTACTAATTCATAATATTCCAGCCAGAAATCATTTGGCAATTGTTGCAGTTTGATACTAAGATATTCGGTCAAAATGCCTGTCACTAATATGTCATCTATCCAAAAATATGGATGGTAGGGTGCCTCGCTGCAAATAAGTGCAGCAGTTCTAGGATTAACTATGTAAAACCAGCCAGAGAGGTAAGCAGGATATTGTTGTCTTGGGTATTCGTCCCGTGTAACAAACCATTTGTTATTTGTATTCCTTCTTGGAAATGTATTGTTTAAAATGTATCCCATAAGAAATTTGTCTTGAGGTGGAATTTTTAGTAGATCAACAGTCTTGTCAAAATTAAAAACTATGTCATCGTCGACTTTTAAAATAAACGATGCACTACTACATTTTGACGATGCCCATTGAAGTCCCATCAGGTGCTTGTAAGTCAAATTTCTATAGTTTTCATAAAAGGAACCTTGAAGTATATCCCCAAATGCATTGCTCTCATCTTCAATAGCTGTTTGTGTTATGTATCTATGGATGAAAAAAGTATATAGCATTATATTTTAACATTAAAATTTAGATCAATAATAGTAGAATCAAGTTAATTTGGTCACCTTTCTGTAGAAGGTATTTTTGCTAGCAGAAATATCCGGGAAGCATTTTTGGATCTTAAATAATCTGAAGGCATTGCTTGGCGATGCGCACTACGCAACTCAATATGGCCCACATACGACGTAACTATTATGAACACATGCAAAGGTTCTGAAAAAAGAAAAAAAAATATATTATAAAAACACTTGAATAAATAATGAAATAATTTAAAAATAACCTTACCTTTACATGTTGAGTTTGAGGGAGATATTTTAATAGTGTTTATGTATTGTTGATTCTGGTTAAGTATTAAAATAGTATTTTCATATTCTATATTCGAAGTTCGATATATCCAGAAAGCAAGAGAAACCAACAAGAAAATAATAAGGTACAAGACTTTTTTCTGCATTTTAGGCTCGAAGAGGCAGCTTGAAAATAATTATTTCCTAAACTTAAGCTAAGAATATAAGTCTTATTAGTTATTATGCATTGCTCTGTTATAATCTTTTTTTGTTTGTTTTTAAAAGTTGTGCATCACTAAAATGTCTGTACAGTGTAGGTAAACACGAATTTTTAAATCAATCGTCATTTTACCTAATGACAGGTAGTTTGACAATTCATATGACAAAGGATAAAATTGGTTTTTAGTTTCACTTTTAAGGCTGGTTAGTAAGTAAATGCTAAATTAAGATGAATAAAGCTTTTACTTATTTTCAGTTCGAGTTAAGAGTAGGATTTCACAATGTATATAGTAAAGTTTATAATATTGGAATATTCCAAAATATCACAAAATAAATATAACTGTTATACTTTCTTTTTTATGTTATTATAAAGCCTTAAAGGTATAACTTATCATGTTAGGAATGTTAAATTATATACAATTGTTTAAACAAGGGTTAGAACTTGTGTTAGAATTGCATATTAATTATAACGTGCCTAGCTTGGAAATGATCAAATTTTGTTAGTTTTGTTTTTTATATAAAATACTAGTACATTTTGTCCGCGTGTAAATAAACAAGGAATTAGTCAATCGGTTTATAAATGGCTGAGTTCTGGTGAAATTTTTATATAAACTTTCAACCCCTTAAACCGGGTTTCAACTTGGTTTAGTAGTTGTGCCATGAAGGCGTTCCATACATACAGACTTTTGCATAATAATTTTATATTTCGGTTAAATTTAACTGCATAATTTAAAAAAAATACATTTTAGCCTGAGGATAAAACTCCCATCTAATAAAAATAATTATACATATTTTTTGAAAATAATAAATTTTCATTCCATAAGTTAAAGGACATCAGATTCTTGGTTATGGGGTCCCAAAAAAGAATTATATTTTAGTTTTATTTAACGTACTATTAATGTAATTTAAGTATGATATTTTTTGCCACACCTGACTAAACGGTACTTTACGTCAACCAAGAAATGATTTATATCAATTGTAATCTTTTATCAAATATATACATTTAATTAAACGTGCTCTTGATTTTTAAATGCGTTGTATCTCGAAACTGAATTTTCCCTTTGTCTTTGTTTTTGTTTCCTACGGAAGTTGTTATAGAATAAAACGATGCTTGTATATTGTATCACAGTAATTGAATGGGAAAGTAATTAAATCACACTCTATGGATTTTCTGCCATTACTTTGATTGGATTACGATATTAGTTAAATTAGACTTATAATTTAAAAAATACTTTTATTAAAATAAAAATAGTTACAAACATAAAATTATAACGATAAAAGGGTCAGTACGCGTGAATTATTCACAGGTGTTGTGTATGACACTTATAAAATTGTATTATTACAAAATTAACTTACAGTTGTGTTCTTTAAAATGGTTCACACTGATGAGCGGAGACGAATTGTTGCCTTGTTTAACCAGCTACTGTAATTTTTTTTATCATTTGTCTTATCAAGAGCATGCCTATACAAATACTGGGGTGCTGGATCAGTCGAGTTAGGAGAGACGATCGCGACGCCTGCGCACGGAAACAGCGACCTTGTTAAAGTGACACAATGAATATCAGCAGCATGGAAGACGCGGTTAGCGTAGGGAATGTTTTGAACGCAAAAATTATAACTATGGTCTGCCTATTTAGTATTTCAATGATTGTTGGATGTCTGCCGATTTTGATTTCCATCAAATACCAGTGGTTCACGCCAAAAAAGGATGAGAATTTACGGACATCTAATTCGCTCGTGATTGGTCTGCTGTCGTTCGGTGGTGGAGTGCTGTTCGCGACGACTTTTATGCATCTACTACCCGAAGTTGACGAAAATATTAAACAGTTGCAAGGTATGTTTTTTGTTATTCGATAGGAAATGTTTATTTATATATTAATGTATTGATAAAAACTCAATGAAAATCAAACTAAATATTTAGAATCCTATGAAGGTGTATTAATGAATTAATTTACAAGTTAGATAGCTGATAGGATCTTTTTTTTCTTATCATATTCATAATTCTATTATGTATTTGCGAAAAGGAAGCTTATGTTTTTAACACCAAAAATCTGGTCGGTCTGCTTAGAACTATCAACAAACCTTGTTTGTTTACCGCATTAAATATAAAGAAATTAGCACATTCTTAAAATGTTTCAAACAGGCGAATGATAAATATATTTTGACGCGTTGTTCCTAAAGATTGGGTTTTACTACTACGTACTATATTCTATCTATCCAGCATGCAGACTAATTTGGTTAAATATTGTGATTTTTTTTAAAAAACGGTGTTGTAAACCTCATGCTGGAGGTTTTGTAACGACATAATTGTTACACATCAACATTACAGACAGTAGAAATTTGACAACATGCATGATAGCTACAAAATTATGGATAATTATCAATGTTTGCGTTCGATTTTTGATTGTTCGATCGTTGTTGTTTTGATATTAAAAACTAGACAAGGTAGGGAGATAAGTAGACAAAACGAAGTACAAAGTCACAGTACAAAGAAAAAGGTCTTATTAACTATGCGTTAAATGTTATAAAAAGTTTACATAAATAATGCCGGTTTACCCGCTTGATATATTTATTTACACTTTATTGCACTTAAACAGTAGAAGCAAATGACGTTAATAGATGTTAGTACATATAAGAGTAACGGCCTTATCGCTTATAAGCGATCTCTTCCAGACATGGTATATCACATATAAATAAATTAGAAGTTGAATTCCTGTTATTAAAAAAGTAGTTTTATGTAAGGTTAACTGTGTTAGACCTAGGATATCATGGTCACGGCTAACTGCTTTGATATAAAGAAATGCCGCGAACGAAAAGATTCAAAATAATTACAAATTATAATTGAATAGGTTGAAAAAAGGTTACGATCTGATTTAGTTTAGTCATACCAAGAACCGTTTACTTGTTATGTTTGGATTTTGAGGAACGGCGGACTTTTAATAATGGAAAATTCACGTAAATCAAATCTAGCACATAAAAGACAATATATATATCTAGGTTATCATAGTAATATATAAACATATATACCAGAAACTTGTTTAAATACAAAATAATAATAGCCTTTAATCAATCATGGAATAAGTGCATATTTATCTTATTATCTACATATAAAATCTTGAATAAACATCAAAATAATAAATAATGCAGGCATATCTTTTGTCTATACTTCTAAGGTTAATTAACTGTACGTACTGACAATTTTTCACATGATAAAGCCTAGGTGATAGTGGCATAAAAAATGTCATTTTATTATGAATTAAAAAAAACATTATACTGAACGAATTAAGTTCGAGGCAAAAATACTACCAGTGTTAGCAGGAGAAATATGTAAAATCAAATTTCGTCTTATAAAACTAACGTAGACTCATTAGATTTTGATTCGCGTCCTCATTCTAATTTATACCATTTTATATCACATTATTATTTATTTAAAATTTTGTTATAGAGGAGGGGAGTTTGCCAGAATTGCCAATATACCTTGCAGCACTTATCATGTGTTGTGGCTTTTTCATGATGTACCTAGTCGAAGAATTAGTACACGTCTACATTAATAGAAGAGAGAACAAGAATGCAAACACAAGTTTTACAAGAGTTTTAAGTATACGACGAAATAACGACGAAGAAGAGGGTGTAACGCAAGTTATCAAAACATTAGAAACATCTCACGGACACGGTCATAGCCACTTGGCCGTTCAGTCTGATGATACAATTGTGTCAACGCTTAGGGGACTTCTGATCGTCCTCGCTCTGTCTATTCATGAGCTGTTCGAAGGACTTGCTGTCGGCCTGGAGTCGTCCGCGAGGAGTGTTTGGTAAGTGGCATTTTTTGCGGTGCTAAACTTACATGTAGGTAAATCTAAATATCTATAAACCACCGTTATGTATGTCTAAATATAATAACATTTCAAATATAGCTATCATGAACCAAGCGCCATTAACTAAATACTTGTGATGCAATTACCTTCCCCTTCTTATTTAATCGTTTGACAGTATACGACATATACTATATGTTATTGGTCTTGTTTGTATACAAATAATACTTTTTACTATTCGATTCGATAGTTATGTTATTGCATGTTGTAGACTTACGAAAAAAACCATAGCGTTTTGTAATTACTATTTAATTCATCAGTCAATAATACATTATTAAAAAATAATTAAAACCCTATTAGCTTTCATCTAAAGTATCATCATTATTTTTTTCTATAACAAAAATATTCTCTATTCATAAATTATTTGTTTACAATTCAAAATCGATATTTTTTATTCCTGTCCTAACTACCTTCACTAACGGTTTCCTTGTCTATTCCATTGATATAATTCTTAGTTATTTTCAATAATAAAGATTTGTCATCATCTTTTCACGTATATAGAATATTATTCCAATTCCCACATAGTACTTAACCAATAGAAATATATCATTGCACTAATATTCTACAATCATTGCTAAGATTACACGCTTCTGATAATTTTTACCGACTCAGGAGGCATCCATTGGTACGCTTTTGAACAAGCCTCCGCCGGGAAAACCCCATTCCATGTATGATCGCCCTAACGAATCGTTTCCTTATCTCTGCACCAGAATGTGACATTTTTTGTTGTTAGATTTAAGTTCAAATTCTTTGTATGTGTTTTTCTGGCTTTGGCCGTAAATAAATATCAAATTCTGAGTTATAACTCATCTCAATCTTAATCTGGCTTCAAGAACTGTCTAAAAATATTGATGCTTGATAAACCTATAGTCGAGTTTAGGAATTCTAATAATGTAGGTCATGTTTTTACTATTTTTGGTGCCCAGAAAAAATGGTTGACCAAAAAAACGAATCCTGATCTCCACGTGTTTTCATAACTACTAACATAATAGGCTTTTCGTTTTTCAATATTTCTCTTGTCGTTATCGTCATCTCCCAGTTTAATATTATCAGATAATGGCTAGTTTCCACTCTGTTTAAGTTATAAATAACGGTCATGATGTAATGCATCTGTGGGTGGGGGCAATTGTTATAAATGAAATCGGTGACATTCCGAATCAAAATTTAATCTAGAAATACAGTAGCTGTGTGAGACACATTTGAAAAACTATTAAAAACTTAATTGACTTTACGTAATTGAAAATCTATTAGGACCAGAGAATATAATAAATCATTAAGGGAGTTTAATTAAAATTCTTGGGGTTATTCGGTTAATATGAAATTATAATACGCTATTTCCGAACATTTACGACATAGGGACCTTCAAGAAAAAAGCGTACCACTGTCTAAAAGGCCGGCAACGTATTCACGAGCTCCCAGCCACGTGAGTGTGATGGGCGGCGACTTCACCTTTACGGTATGCCTCCGGCTCGTCTGCCCCATCTTCTATAAAACAAATAAATATCATACGTCAGAGTTGCTAAGCATTGTTAGGATAGGTTAGCTTAATTTATAACGTAGTTCTAGTAACAATGCATACATAATTCAATCTTAAAATAAACTTCATTGCGTTCGTTGGTTTAGTTGAAGAAACAGACTTTATCTTGATATATCGCACTGTCAATGACCGTTTAGACGAATTACACGTACGTATACGTACATGTACGTACTTTAAATTGTCATAGTTTTTATATCTAACGTTAACAAGATTTTTGTATTTAGCAATTAAGATTACTTCCCGCCTTTTTATGACCGGGTGAGCCATACCCAACAAAACCCTTCTCGGACGTAACCTGCGTGTAGACTACTGTAGTCACGTTTGCATTCCACCAGTCACACTACTGTCTACCTTGCCTGTACACTTTCAACCTATAGTGATAATGTTAAGAGTGAAATAATGTTAAGGATATTCATACAAACTTAGATAGGTACCTTATTTTAAGTAGTTGATAAAAGTTTTTTTGTAAATGTTTGCGGTTATTTTTTATTACCATGTGCATCCCTCATTTCAGCCCTTTAATCTATATCGTAGTAACTAAATTAGTGTAAATATATTAAAATTAGCTAAGTGGTTTAGTTGTTTGATACAAATTTTAATTCCATAACCTCGGTAGGAGTTAAGTTATGTAAAATATCCTATGTAGACTTGCGTATTTATTATACAGTGTGATTTAAAAAAAAGATGAGGCTAAGATACAGATTTATACCACTATATTAATCATTCCAGGTATATGTTTGGTGCAGTATCCGCTCATAAGTACATAATTGCATTCTGCATCGGAGTCGAACTTCTCGCGGCTGATACCAAGCGTTGGCTATCTATCGTCTACATCTTCACTTTCTCCTTCGTCTCGGCTCTGGGTATCGGAGTGGGCATACTTTTAGTGGGAGGATCTGGTGCTGCGTCAGCTGGATTGTACTCTGTCGTTTTACAGGTGAGACAAAGGAATAGTGCCCTTGGCACCCGTCTGCCCTAGATTGCAGGGGAAATGTATAATTGGGGTAATACAATTATGATAGTCCATTGCAATAACATAATAATAAAAAATAGTTTTGTTGTGGGTATCTTCACAGACTAGTTTGTTTTGGAAGTCTCGTAGACTTAGTTATAATAAGTATCTGATCGCTGATACGATTATATGCATAAAGTGTTTCGATAAAACTGTTAAGTAACTTTCAAAATGTAATAACTTCAGTTGAAAGTCATTACAAGACGAAAATTGTTCAGTGTAGAACAATCATTCGCAAAAAACGGAATCCGAACATTATTCTTGAACTATGTCTGTAGTCTAACTTAAACTACAGTAAAATGTAAAAAAAAGTTTGTAATTCTCCCTTAATTAATCACCAGCAATCTGTTATTTGTTTTGGTTTCGACTTTCACAATAAATTTATTATAAATAGGGCTTCTAACTGTAATTGTTATTTTGATCGATTGTGAAGCCTGCCATTAATAGCAGATATATTAATATCGATCTCTGTATAATGTTATAACTTTTTTAAATTTGCTCTTTCAGGGGTTGGCTTGCGGTACATTAGTGTATGTTGTATTCTTTGAGGTGTGGAGACAAGACCGTACTGGTATCATGCAGTTCTTGTGCGCAGTCGCAGGTTTCTCGCTTATGGTTGGTTTGGAAGCCATCGCGGAGTCGTGTGAGTATATTTTTATTGACTTTATCTTTATTGCAGACAAGCCATAATGATTGCATTTCTGAAACTAAAATCTCCTTGTATCGACGATAATATGTTTTACGATTTATTTAATTGCAAACTCTTGTGGATAATTATAAAAATGTACCTAGTAGTAATAAAAAATTATTTCTTTTTCAGTTATGTGACGATTTTGACCTGCGCAAGCGAAGACTAAATATTAAGATTTCTATAAGTATTATTGTTATCTCGTTATTAAGTTATTTCAATAAAGATTTTGTCAATATATCTTTTCTATATTTTTTTTTGTAACAGTAGTTTCGGCCACTGCGTTTCACAGCGCCGAGGTCAAAACCCGGCCAATTCCGAACAATACATGAAATAATATAGTTATTAGAGTCGACCTCATTAATGTACCTACATTAAATAAACAGAGTACCTACTCTGTTTATTTAATTAACATACCAGTCGACTAGGGTTAGTTTAGTAAAAGATTCAAAACATTTAATAAGTCAATAAATATGTCTTTTCGGAATAGCGTCGAGGCTGTTGCTATTCTATCAACCTAACACTTTGAAAGGTTTATAAATTTATTTTTGGTTTTAAAAAATGTGGCTATAAGGACCTCTGTGAATCACATGTAATGGTATTAAACACGATTCAATACATATCGTGGTGAAATATCTAAGCACGTACAATATAGTTAGGTTAATACGTTAATAATATAACTTATTACCTATATAAAATAATACCACCGTTCACACGAACGAAGTACGACTAGTTATATACTCGTAGCAGATCGTACTATTCCTGAAATACATAACCGGGCCCGTCTTGACCCAGGGTGTTAAGAGACCCAGGGTGCAATGAACCCCGACGACGCGCTTAAACTAATTTTGTAATACCTACTCATCGATGATCTTCTGGTAACCTTTGGTAATTAAGTTTGATGCCAGAGCAGAACCCCCTAAAAGTTGGGTAAAACTTTGTATGGATGGTAGTGTGATTAAATAATAATAACTCCATCTGCTAAAATGAATTAAACAATAATAATAATATGCCGGCAACGCACCCACGTGAGTGTCTATGGGCGGGGACTTCACCTTTATGGTGTGCCCCTGCGCCTTTGCCCCCCTTAAAAAATTGCTTCTTTTCTATTCTTTTAACTCAATTCATAAAATGTAGGGCTTACAACGATAGTTGAATTGTAATTTTCCTTGTGATAAATTAAAAAATTATCTCGGAACGTGCATAGGTAGCTTCTATAACATGTTTAATACCGATTGGGGATCTAAAGCAATTCGATGACATTATCAGCAGCGTTTATGTCTGATTTAATTCAATTGAGGATTATTGTTTTATCAGTATTAAAATCTTTATGAACAATAAACAATATTAATACGTGCAATATGTATCGTTTTTGCTTTAAGGACAAATAATTAATTATTTCTCCAATAACAAGCCTCCGCCGGCAAAGCCCAATTCCGCGTACGATCGCCCTAATGAATCGTTTCATTAGCTCTGCACCAGAATGTGACATTTTTATGACAGGGTTAGGATTGATAGTGGACGAATATGAGAGGTTGTTAGATTTAAGTTAAAAATTGTATGTGTTTTGTGGCTTCGACCGTAAATAAATAAATTTGTTTGAATTTCATTTTCTAATATTATTACCCTACATTTGGGATTGATACTCGACGAGGTAGCTTACCAACTATTAATTATTATAACTAGGTACTATTTTCGCAGATTCGTCTTATCTTAAACGTTCAAATTTCGCAATTCAGACAAGAATTCGAGATTTATTTCTTATCTTATGACACACACATTTAATATTTTTAAGTGCTTTGTACATTCTAAAAAAATAAACACAACCTGATCTGAGTGTAATATGTGTTTAATTACTAATTTAAATATGTATTAAAGATACATGATTGAAGGTTAGCCGCCAGCAAGACAGCAGCAGACACCTTAAGCGGGGCTTTTTCACACATACCACGAGACGTGTTGCAGAGTCACACTTTTACCGAAATAAAATGTGAGGCTGCAAAAGGAGGCTCAACTCAGTAAGATGGCATAGATAACATTCGCTATGTTGTTAAATATTGTTAATATTTTTGGCTGTGGTCTGGGTGTTATCTTTATAAAAAATCTATACAAGATTATCAGTTGCGGTCGCTATAAATAAAAGCATATACAAAAGCATCGATTACGAATCCTAATAAAGATTAAACATCACAAATCCACTTCAATAATCCTTGTAACGATAAAATAATAGCACGTATTATTTATCATCGCACGTATTTCCATATCTTTGATAAATTATCTCACCCTCTTTGTGATGCTGGAAATGTATCTCTGCAATGATAAACTCTCTTTACATAAATTTGAAATTTCACATAACGATTAATAACAACTACTTTAACAACAAAGTGTAAACGATTCATGGAAATGTTCTATTGAGTAATATAATACGTGTTATTTTTTCGAGGTCTAACTTTAAGTGGGCATTACTTATTAAGATGGAGACCGATTTAACAGGACCAGCCCTAACAGCGTCCTGAAAATAATCTCAGACAGAGTAGATTCATTTATTCTTCGTCAATATTCCAGCACATTTAATTGTTACATTCAAAATAGTGTATTTTTTTAAAAATTGTTGCTTTATTAAAAAAATATTGATACTAACATAAACGCATGGGATTTTGTTAACTGAAATGAAGTAATTATTATTATTAACAGATGTCCAGTGATTTATTCTCAATTTGGTTTGGAAATTCATCATGAGAAGACGCCTGAACAACGCTTGCAAATTTCGCTATTTTATTTCGAATGGCTTCTGGATTAATGGTTACGTCACCAAACAAAACTGCCGCATTTGGAGTGTAGCTAATCCTCAGTGTATGGGCTAGTCGAATCATTTGGCCGTACTTCTTCAATAACGATGATGTCCAGAACGTTACAGTCAATGGTGATCGGTACAGAGCCATGATTACTAACTTTCTCATTCCAGAATTGAACAATCATAACGTCCAGGAGCTGTGGTTCCAACAAGACGGTGCAACAGACACGTTTTAAACCTGTGAATTGGCCTCCAAGCTCTTGTGATCTAATGCCGCTAGACTGTTTTCTGTGGTGCTATGGTAAAGTCATTGATCTATGCGGATAAGCCGCAAACGCTTGACCATTTGGATAACAACATTCGCTTTTGGAAAATGTTATCGAAAACATTCGAGTCAGAATAGCAGTCATCATTTAAAATGTAATGCCACAATAAATAATATCAATCGGATAATCCGTCGTTGTTTTATTGCGATATAAAGTTCTATACCTCTAAAAAAACACCCTTTACTAGCCTATCGGGTTTTCCTTGACCTATAAATCTATATTTTGTTCTTGGTCCTCTTTTGAGATAGTTAGGACTAAATATTATTTTTAAAAAACTATAACTTACTATAACGTTCTGATGTTCCCACTAGATAAATCACTTTCATGCCTGAATCAGTTAGTACCTATTAAAGATAGGTTAAAAGTAAAATTTAGCAATACGTTAGAAAGAAACTAAAAAAGTTTTTTGTTAGTTGGTTCTTCAAACTTAAAGTTCTTCCTACAAAGTTGTACATTGATAAATAACCATCTACAATAGTATATATAGTTTAAGCAAGCCTTCTTTGGCACTTTAGCATCTTAGTTTTTTCTAAATCTGCCTGTCTGGCCTTAGCTACTCAGCATTGTGGCTGGAGGCTCAGTCTAGTAATTGTTTCGTAATTTCACAAAAGCGTCTCTTGTGCGACTCAAATCTGAGACCTCTCTTAAATGAGGATTATAACATCTCTGTCTGAAATAAAAATCAATAAGGGGATAAAAAAATACAACCACATAAAGTTAATGTTAACAAATCAATAATTTAATTTCAAATTAACAGTTTATAAACGATAAACTCTATATCTTAATGAAAAATATGTTTTTTTCTATATCGTAGATATAATTAGGCTGATTAGAAACGAATATATTTGCGCACATCTATGGATTACTTAAACGTGTCTAGGATATATTGAATAAGACGCAACTCTTAACTAATCGAGAGAGACATAGAGAAATTTCGAAAAATTTACCTTACACGTGGAGTTTTAACTACGATGCATGAGCGATTTATAAGTTATGTAGTTAGAACCCCATAATTTAAAGCGGTAACCGGTTCTTGAAATATACCTGTTAAATTTTATGTATGTATTTTATATGTAGATTCTAAGTCTCAGTTAATAATAAGACTTGCTTATTTAAGGATTGAGAATGTAAAAAGCACATATCACATACTCTTACGGCCATTTGCGCCAACTTATTTCCTCAAGTAATTACTATAAAAAATGTATTCTCGCCCAAATCGTAATCGTATTTTAACGCGTGCATATGAAAAAAAATATTAATGTTGGTTGTCTGGAAGAGATCGCTTATTAGCGATAAGGCCGCCCGCCTTTATATGTACTAACATCTGTTAACGTCATTTGCTTCTAGTGTTTAAGTGCAATAAAGTGTACAATAATAATAAATAATAAACTACCCCCCCTATTTGACCTTTTACATTCCCACCCAAAGTTAAATTTAACATATATATATCAAGACACCGCATGAACCGCATTTTAAACAACGCCAAGCCATAACGTTCCTATAACTCTAAGGCCGGTACTTGACACTTATATACTTTAAGTAATAACGTTTTTAAATGCTCAACTATCAAATAGACTATTGCATTGATAATCATTAATCTACTTGTGATCTACCAAAGAGGTTTTATACATTTACTACATAACAATAATCGTTATACATAATTTAATTCATATATTTCTCCGTTTGATTAATATGCCATACGTAAGACCCAAACTGTGAGATTTGTAACCTTTTATGGGTGCTTACACTACTGATAACATATATATATATATATAAATATATATTATACTTGAGCACATTTTAAAAACCACGCCTTGGTTTAAAATGCATGATTTGAAATTTTATAACAGCTAAGTGTAAACGCGTTTTTTACTTGTAATTTTAATAATGACGAAGACGTACTATACGTTTAATATAAAGAAATATTTAACTTCAAATATAATTTAAATAAACACTCCAGTACAATGAAAAACAAATAGTTATAAAGGAGAATATATGAATAAAACTCTTTGGCGGTCACAATAACAATTGAAGTGTCGGAATATATTTTAGCGAAACTAGAAACGATAGTAATTAAAAATTATTATTATTCAGGCACAAATTACTTAACCTAAAACGAAGTTCACTTATTACAGAAAACCTTATAAATGTACGACTTTAGAATTAAAAAGTTCACATGTAATAGAATAATTGCCGCGCAAAAATTTATGACCGTTGTGAAGTTGTCTGCTTATCGAAATTATTGTTTTTAATTTATTCCAAAATGTTTGGATTCTCTTATTTTGCCATTAAACAATATAATTCATCGGACATCGGGCCATTAAATTTCACAACGTTAAAAGTCAAAAATAATGGTTAGGCACAAAATTTCATGACCGTTGTGAAGTTGTCTCCATAAAGGCAGATGTTGCTAGTTTTCGTTGTGAAGCTTTAGACAAAATATAAATCATTTGAAAGTTCAAACCTGATTTTAAACTGTACAATGCAAATATCGACTCACAACGGCCATTAAATTTCACACCGAAGTCCTAGCAGTGCAAATGAGAATCGTAAATTTACAGGAATATAATGTCTACGCGGAATAAATACTTTTGGCACATTAATTAAATTTTTGTGCATTAAACGAATAGCTACAAAATTGGACTCGTTATAATATTACAGAATCAGACAACAAAGCTACAAAATATTTCGTAAATCCGATCTGATTTAAAGAACAGAACAGAACGGAGGCTTTAATGGCGCGCTATCTAACATCTACATCGGCCAAAAACTGGTTTATAGATTTAACATCTCTATATATTATATCAATTCTTCTATTTATTGTATCCACGTTCGAATATTGTACAAACTCCATATAACGTTACTCGATTTAACGATCTAAAGCGTCGAAACGATTTGGCTTTTGTTGGTTAAGCTTGTATGCCATCCTGTTTTATCTTCTGTCCGACGCACCACTATTTAACGCCAGAAAATTCACAGTCCCTCTAACGTCGTTATATAGAGTTTACACCGTACATGTATTATGATTAACAAAATGACGCTAAATTTGATATGTGACCGTTTGTACGGCATATATTGGTCCGATAAAAGTATATACAAAATCGGTTGAATAAAAACAATCGGGAAACACAAGTGGTTAGCGTCATTCTGCGAACCATTTGCCGCTTGTGCTGTTTAAGATTTGAGTAGTTTATTTGCACGTTGGTTCGCGACCGCTATACGCGTCTCGTTACTTTCACCCTAGAAATTAATAAATTCACATTAGTACTACAAAATAAATAGTTACAATACAAATTGTTTTTAATGCTTCTTGGACTCCTGTTGTTGATAAGCTGTATTAAGCGTTGCAGCGCTGCGATGCGATCAAGAGGAGCCAAAGAATTATTAACATTTCAATTCAAAAAAAAATGTGACGAAAAAAAAGCCCGATTTTTCGGTTTTATAGATAACATTTTAAACGCTTGGACAAAAGCTTAATTACGAATTATCGTAAAAACTTTCATTGGTGCAGCTTAATTAAATCGTGCCTTATTAGAGAAGTGAAATATATATTAATGTGTTATTAAAAAAAAAAGTTAATAAGTTATGTACAGTCTATTTTCAAACATACGTAACATTAAGAAAATCCAGTACCTTAGTACTATTAAAGCGAACATATTTCAATTTTCCAAACTGTGCGTTATTATAAAAAAAAATACTTACAGTACACTGGCCGTATGCTGTGTTAGTGTATGTGTGTCTGTCTCGTGGCTAACTACTAAACCGATGAGTTTCATAAGGTATATACTTAAATAGGAATAAAAAATCTATCAACTAGATAATTAATTTATTATGAAGCATTTAACAATTATTCTATACTAGCGTTAGATTACTTAAAGTATATTCATTGAAACCCGAAAATGTAGGCTTTAAAATTTTTCAATAGACCATTCAATACGTATGACGAGTATACGCGTACGTTGCAAGTGATACGCACACGAAACCTGTTACATTACTGGATTACTAAGACGCTCGTTACAAATAAATGTGTGAAAATCAATCTATTTGGCACTTCTATAGATCTCTTATTGAATAAGACTTCATATTAGTTGAAAGCATATTGTCATGAGTATAGTGCCTTGTGCCAACATTTGTTTCAAATGATTCAGGTAAACAAAAATCTACCTAAATATAATCTCAAATACAAAAACTAAAAAATATATATAATAAAAATCTGTTACAAAGCATTCTACTAATGTTATTCCATAGAAGCAGATATGTTGAGATATGTAGTATGTTTGCATTTATTGTGTTATTGTAATGTCGAAAAAAAAAAACACAAATGCTCCTATGAAATATAACCTAACTCAAGCTTATCTTCATATTATCACAATTGCCAATCCTTACCATATTCTTATAGTTGTCTACAAAACCCTATTAATACAGATGATTTTAATAACACTGGTCATATTAACATATAAAGATTTATAAAAAAAATGCGTATTAACATATTATCGAGAGTAACAGGAATATGGCAATTATATTGCATACGATTTTTTGATGCCTCAGTCAAGCGCTTTAGTCTTGAACCTCCCATAAATATTGCTATAGAATTTTAAATTTAAACGTTATAGATAAAATATTTATTGGATAATGACTCTAAGCAGAATACTGGTTCTTTGAAAGTCGATCGCACACATTATTGTTAGATCGAAAGGTCAAAATTAAATTTATCAACGTAAAAGTGTGTATAAATAGTGTTTGCGATCGATTTGACCACGAGACGTGTGTGTGTTTGTGTGTCGCCGCCGCCGTTTACTTGAGGAGCTCGTGTGCGCGCTGGTTGGCGACCTTTATTCTTGTCTCATTGGATTCACCCTATAGAGAAGTGTTTCTTGTCTTTGTAACAGGTACATATATGTTATGAAGTTTGTGATACGTTAGGGCAACTGTTTGACAATTGACACCCTCACAAATGTCATGTTAAAGTTAAGGAGTCAAAACGTCAAATTGTCCCCTGTCACGCGTCAGTTT
This sequence comes from Leptophobia aripa, assembly GCA_951799465.1. Classification (NCBI taxonomy): domain Eukaryota; kingdom Metazoa; phylum Arthropoda; class Insecta; order Lepidoptera; family Pieridae; genus Leptophobia; species Leptophobia aripa. Next base: position 5,507,381 of record OX637271.1, read on the forward strand.
TATGTTAGTCATGTTTTGTCTCCGTCTAGAGAAACAACAAGTATGGCGGTGTATTTCTCTATGAGATGTGTTTCTATGATTTATGGTATTCCAATAAAGGTCATTCCAAATTAATAAAAAGTGCATGCATAACGAAAATAAACCAAGAATTAACGAGATTTAGTATAAAAATTTGCGAAATTCGAATGAAACCCTCTAAGCTATATGGCAATGTGAAATATTTTAATGCATCTAATAACTACAAAGTCATGAAAATGTGCATGAATCATGTTATATTTATGCCGACCACACTCCGGACCATACATTCATTTCGCAATTTGCAAAGCTTTGTTTACCCACGTCTTTCAATATCGCACACTAGATGGCGTTGTGATCAATTATGACCAACACCAATGTGACTTATCAAAATATAAGACGATAGCCCATATCTAATTGAGATCCAATCATATGATATATACATACTAATTAATGAATTATGCTTTTATCGTGAGTATTAAGTATTGAAGTTTGTTTTTTAAGGTAGTTTATTCCAAAATGTCTTCTTGAAAGCAATGACTTTGAATCAATAAAGTTTTAGTGCTTATTGGCAATCTTTTCCAATTAAATCTATTTTTATGTTATAGGATAAACAAAGTTTTTTTAATACAAATGAATAAAGGTCCATGGAGTGATAATGGTTACCCCCAGCGATTATTAATGTCTCACACTTGTGCAAAGTAAAAAAGCTCACATCGATCGATCTATATCTTTTTTAAAAAATCCTTTTCATATTTTCATCTAATTTTAGAGGCAGCGAAAGTCAAAGCCTTTTTTGAAAATTAGAATTACCAGTGACAACACATTAACGACACTTTTTAAAATTCAAATTTGGAACTGGAAATCCACCAAACGTTCCATTTTCAAATTAATCAATGTAATTCGAAATATACTTTCAAATTTCGAATCGATCACAATCAGACAAACCACTTTTGAAAATTCAAATTTCGAACCAGAAATCCACCAAAAATTATAGACCTAACACATTTGATTATTCTCAAATTTTAACGACCATTGAATTAAAATTGAGCCCTATCACACCACCAAGCAGAGTTACACATATACGCTGTACCTTGCGGTTGATACGGTCGATCTGCCGGTTCTGGTTCTCTAACTCGGAGCCCATGTCAATGGCCATGTTGCGCAAGTTACCAATCATCGTGTTCACTTGGCCCATATTCTCTTCCATCTCATCTTCACGGGCGTCATTTGTTATCCTGGAAGTGACAGTTGCATATCAAAACCGTTTCAACCGCGTTGAAAACACATATAAAAAATGCATTTTTTTTAACAATCTCAATGATTCGGCTCGGTCATACTTTGAACAGAGATCCGTCCCATATACCAAGATAAGCTTTGGAATTGAACCCTCACGAACGGCGCAAACATGGCCGACAGAAGCAGACCTGGCGACCTATCATCGCGGAAGCGAAAAATATGGGTCTGACTTGGTGAGGGCTTAGACGAAAGGCCTCAGACAGAGAAGAATGAAGAAGTGTCATGCCCCGATGTGGGGCATAGATACACTAGTAAGTAATGATTTATTATTAAAAAAAAACCTTATGTTATTAGCTAATGGTAATATTACCTGCCAATGTATCCAGCCTGCGGTCCAATACCATTACGCTCATCCATTACGCGCTGTGGCTGATTATTGACTACCTTACCATCATCGTTGCCCTTCCATGTACCATCATCTTCCTTGAACGATGCTCCCCTAAAAACCGATAACTCATAAATTGACCACATTTTAATAGAAGTATTCTTCACAAATGAAAGTACAGTGTAAACACCATGTAACGCCATTCGATTTAACGGCAAATTCTCTAAAGCGTCGAAATCTTGTTAGAAGAGAAATAGTTGTATGGAATACAAGAATCTCTCCATTTAACTACCACTCTACCACTAAAATGCACAATTATGCACAAAATATTTACACAATTTATTTATGAATTTTAGTCCATCCTGTAATGTAAAGTGTTTTAATAATGACAAACTCAAACTCTTTATAAAGACACTTTTGAATCGTCAATTTTTACACTACCACCGATTCGGAAGGCAGACATCTACCGAGAAGAACCGGAAAGCTACTCGATAGCTGCTCTTTTAACTCACAATTAAAATAACAAAGCATTGTAAGGCTACTCAAGAATTGAAACGTACTTGTTACATGGCAACACGCAGATACCACAGCACTTCTCCATCCCAGACAGATTTTTCTCGGCTTCACGCATGTCCGCGTTAATTTGATCCATTCCCTCCTCAATTCTATCCAATTGCTCTGTTTACATAAATAACGACTAAGTGTTGATCCCTCAAAAGCCTCAGATCAAGAAAGCACCTAACATTTTTCGCGATTCTTCGTTTTTTTTTTTTTGTAAATTCTCAACGCTCTCGACAAAAAAAACCAGAATAAGTGTGACTTTTAAACTTTAATAATGTCTCATTCTATGAGTTCGTAGTTTCGATTTTCCGGAGTCACACTTATTCTCGTTTAAAAGATACTATTTTTTACTTTTACCTTGATAAAATGATGTATGTGCAGATTCTAAGTGATATTAAACACTGGTAACTAACATTTAGAATTAAGTAGTAAACACTACTCATGCAATCAACAGCAAGATTAAAAATCGTGCATAGCTAGATGCGTGAGAGAAAAACTAAAAAATATGATCCTTCGATTAAATCTCCACACCTTCGGAGCTCGATTTATATTTATTTTAATATATGGTGATGACATTTTACCTCTATTTATCCATATATTTTATTGTTAGCATATATCCAATCGTAAAATTCAAATGTTTCATAAACTTGTATTTTAGATAAAGCCTTACTAATGAGGAAATAGTTCTACTGGATGCTTACCGCCCTGTTCATCCAGCATGACCAGGGTTTTCATGCCCACCTCGTGACTCTACAACACAACAATGATGTCACTATAGCTCGCCAATGGGAGGGGCAGGCTGCGACACCATGCCCCGCATCTCGGTATAGTAAACTTAAAATGATAACAAAAAAAGAAAACAAAATACATGAATATGATCACGGTGAGCCGCAGCTCGGCGGGTGGCCGCTTCTCAGCTGTGAAGTGATCGAAGCAAATCAGCGTTTAAGCCGTAGCTGTATGAAGCCACCTGCTTGGCAGGATCGTGGACGCGGCCGCCCGCCGTATACACTTATCGCATCGAGCTAACAGTAACAGACCTACTGCACTAACATTAATAGTACGCTGCTAGCCATGTAGATGAAGGCGGATACCATAAATACTCTACACGTCAACACACAATCGGTCAACGCGCAAACATATACCGCACAAAGAGAAGAGAGATTCGGAAAGGTAAATAAAGATTCCTATAAAAAAGCGTTCCGATCGACAATTACGGAAACTAAACAGATTGCGCAGCTCATTCAAATTAAATCTTCAGCAAAGGATAGAGGTAACAGTTTTGGCGACAATTAGCAACGAACGGCCATCGGGCTTCTCTATTTACACTATGTTGTCATAATCATCCCCATCGAAACAGAAACATACGCACATCGATCTTAGTAAGTCGTTATTCAAGAGAAACGTCAAAGAAAAACAAAGAGATCAATTATTATACTGCACATTCAACACAGACGTTCTCACGACTCGACTACCCACGTTCAAGTTAACTCTTACCGCCCTGGTGACTCAACATATGTAGCGCTTGCCCCCCGGCGTCCTCGCTCTATACATAAAATACAAATCAAAATAATATCGCAGGAGAGAGTATCGGGGGTGTTGGGTGGGTCGGGTGCTGAGTGTGCGGTGCCAGAGAGGCCGCACAACGGGTGCTGCGGTGCGGCGGCGGCCAGCGGCGCGTACGCCCTACGCGGCGTGCGGCGTGCAGCGAGCGGAGTGCGACGCGCGGCCGGCGGACCTCCGCCCTCCGCCGACCGCGACCGCTTACACACAACTACTCGAACAACATGCATGCAGTGAAGCTTGCAAGTAAAACCAGATTAAAGTCGTATTTGTGCTCAGTTTTCCATGATTTATGAATAATTTTGTGTGATGTTAAGAGTCGTGCGTTGAGGAGAAGCGTTTCGAATTTACTTCAGACGATTTATTCGGTCATGTGATTCAAGTAAGTCGAGTTTATTTATTTGATATGCGGAATGTAAAGGTATCGTACGGACGGATAACAATTAGCTTGTATGTTTTTATTCGAATTGGCCGGCGTTGACGTTGAAAATAGCACTCGCTCTCGAGTTGTGCAAAGTTGTGTAACTACATAACGAAAATATATGCAGAGATGGAGGCATTCCTTTTAAAGAGTCCTTTTCAAAAGTTGAACAAAAAGCCGTTTGGAAGCCAGCATCTCTGCACGCAATATACAAAATGTAATTTTTAAATAGCGGTGAACTCCCCCTTGATTATTACCAAACCCTTTTACGGCTGAGCAATCCAACATGGTTAGCGAAAGGTAAAATAGACAAAACTGTAAGTAACTTAGTGTTGCAATTTGCATTTCACTCACCTCCCTGGTCATCTAGAGCGACCAGAGTTCGTATGCCGGCCTCCTTGCTCTAAACCAGCCGCAGAAACAAAAAAGTCAGAGAGCATGTTAGTTGTGAGGGGTATAGTGGAGTGAATGGACAGTGGACGGACGAGTCGACGCTGCGGCACTCGAGCACCAGTGTTCAGTACTTGGTAAATAGTGTTGTAAGGGCACTTCCGACTGCTTCAACAGAACAATCTGAAGATGCCCTAAGTCTGAACAGTGTTGAGTGATGCGAGTTGGCACTGTGTCACCGAAACATTAGTACAGACGAGTTAGTAATACATATTAACACAACACAATTAACGCTACAGAAATAAATCAAATTATATAATATACGTGAACGATAAAATAGGGATCAAACAAAAAAATATTTATTAACGATAAAGTATTCGACTGTTCTGTATTTGTTGTGAGAGTTTGCAAGGTGTAGCTCGATATATTTGTTGGAGTCGTGGCACGTGTATCGCCCACAGTTATGTAATGTCGAGAAGGCATGAAATCATACATAAAAGATACAGTCAACAACAGACAGCAGCCACTACACAGAGACCTAGTACAGAAACTAAAAGAAGAAAGAAACAATAGACATTTTTTTTTGTTTAGAAACAATATGGCCAAAGTTTGCCAGTGACAATCCAATTGAGGAATAAAGTGCACGGGGATGGTGTGCCAACACGGCAGAAGGTGGAAGTTAGGTTAAGAAAGACTATTAGGAGCAAGCCCAAGCATTTCAGACTATGTTGAAAGGAAGCGCAATTTCGAACCAAACATTGACTAGAGGGTTGATATTAGACGCTAGAAGGAACTTGGTTATTTCTATGACGGGCTTTCATGCTATGGACAGGACTAAATAGATCAACAGAATTGACAGGTAAATTGTTTTATGAGACATGTGTAATTTTAATTTGCAAAAGCAAAATTTTAACTGTCAATTCCAATATAGAAGGGGGGTTAGGCCGATCCACGCGTAGTTTTTTGTTAAACACTATTAACACAAAGGGCTAAAAGATCTAACATTTGGACACATTAGGCACGGATCATGCAACACCCATATACGATAAAATAATAACAAAACAAATTTAGCATAAGAACTAAAATTGTTTATAAATAAAATAAACAGCTAGAGAATATACATACACATCGAACACTAGCGACATCGAAACACAAAGGCCAGGGATAGCAGAGGCTGCGCCCTAGGGTTCGGGGGGCTTAGGGGCAAACCGAATGGGCTAAGGGCTACCCGAGACACTTCCGCAATACCCCTCACTCCCTCGCATCGAGAACACCTCGCTCACAGATGGTCAAATAATCACATAACCAATGGAATAAATCAACAAAACTTGGGAACTATCGGGGTAACAAAATTTACGTAAAATGAAATACGTCTGAAGTAACGAGTCCGAATCTAAAAAAAAGTTTTATCTTCATATTTTTAGATTTTATCTGAAATTTTGAACTGCATATTAAATAAATTGTTGGGTCATTACGTAAGGTATTCTCGACTGCCTTCACGAGAAATTTAATATGTAAACGGCAGATATTAAACACATATATATTATCAAGTTAATCTCTTAAAGTTAACACGTATGTGGAGCGAGACGTACCTCTTCGCATAGTTGCATCATACGCCGAGTTGATTCCAGGGACTGAAATTCAGAAAAAAATTATTACAATCACGTATACTACTTATTCTGCATTGTGTCGTTCTTTTTCATGTTGAGACTAAAGATTTTATTCACATTTTTTTGGCTATACTTTAACCTCGTATTCATCCCCACTTTATTTGCTACCTTAATTAGTCAAAGCGTAGGTACTTGACAAATCTTCTGACGTCTCATCAAGCACGTAATTTAACAGAATAAAAAAAAATCAAAATATGTTAAAACAACTATTATAAAACATTCAAATTATATATTAATAATTACATACAATCTAGTGGTAAATTAATCTAACCAGTGTTCCAGTGAGTCTTTAAACTAGATAGGTGTAAATATACATACCTCATCTGTAACTTCTCCTGCTCGTAATTGGAGTTGCTCCAGCTCGCTGCGCGGCGCGCCATTCTCGGGTGGTGGTGCTGCTGCAGGCATCCTGGAACAAGCAGCATGGGATATTAGTAAAAGAAATACGGTTTATTAAGGTATGAAGAATACTGTGAGTTAGATTTTGGGAATTGTTGTTTTTTTAACGAGTCACTTCGAGTGGATGTGCTAACCGCCGCCCATGGACACCTGCAACACCAGGAGGCTTACAAGTGAGTAACCGGCCTTTATGGGCTGTTATCTCATTGCTAAACAGTTTCAAATACAGGTATTATAATATAAATGTTAGATACCAGCTTTTTCAAATAAGTCTTAGGTCCAAATTCGCGAAACTAACGCTTGAACTTTGGAATGTCGAAATTACAATTAGAATTTTACAGATTTGTCTAGTCAAGAACAGACAAAGCCGAATGAATGTGATGATGTTACATTTATAACATTTCTACTATATAATTACTCAGTCAATAATGTGATTAGAAATTGCGTAAGTAATTTGTTGTGCTTGACTTCTTTTCACTCGCAGTTATTTTATGTTAGCCAAAGCGTATCTATAGTGATATAATACATCTGAACGCAGGATATAACGCAGAGAACAGCAAGGAACAGTATATCAATTCAGTAATTTAAAAACGGTTAAATGCTTAAGATCTGTTTATCCTAATACATTGGAAAATTGCGAGAAATTATTATTCTATATTCGATGCACTTAAGTTGGTACGAGTCGAGATTAGCAAAGATCCTTTTGATTTTATTAAGTGTCGTTTTCCCTACAATCCAAAATGTTAGGTACACAAACAATGTTTGAGTAAAAACGCCTAATACTATATAACTCACGGGACGACAACATAATTTGTCAGTCTGGTCAAAATGTTAACTTTTACCTCATTAATTATATTTACCTGTTGTATAGGTAACATATCTACAAATAACATCTCTCTTACATTACGATAAGTTAAAATCAAAATCTTTTTCGAAAATGATAATTATCTATGAAAAGAGAGGATTTTTTTCAGATCTATCCAAATTGAAACTTAAATTACTTGGTAGCATAATGTATTAAACAATAATATATTATTTTCGTATAATTTTTATAAAATTTAGATTGGCGCGTCTATTACTCATTATTGTACTCTTAGCTGTATCGGATATTATGTACGTCAAAAAAAACTTACCTTAATTTAATAATTACGCCTCACAAAAATTGTTACTCTTTTCACTACGGCGTAATCTAAATAATTATCGCGGTTCAGGTTTTACGTAAGATTCATTCTGGTTCGCTGAGCGAGTGGTCCAGATAAGTGTGGAAAGTCTAGAAAGTGTTATACCACTGTATTTTACAATTATAATACAGTGGTATTACAGCCCTGGATAAGTCTATGGTATTTCATATATTACGTTAACTATTAGAAAAGTAGCCTCTATGCCTGACGTATGTCCTCGAGTATTGAGCCAATTATGAAGGTTTTCCCACGCTGTTTGCCTTCACCATAGAATCACAACCTCAGGTTTGAATTATTTGCCGAACCCTGATTTAAAGGTAAATGGACTAAAATATACTATACAACAATGACCTAATATAGTTTGAAAATACCAACAAATGTACTGAACAAAACGAATATTCCAAACAATATGAGAAATCCAACGCTTATTCTGTATCAGACAGTTTAATTATGAACTTATTTAAACGTGAACAGTAAACATGGTACTGAGATAGTATGGCCTTGAAATACGAGAATCGCATCGAATAGTACCTACATTTGCAAAACAAAACTTTTTTAACGCATAAAATATAATCCATACTAATGCACACGCATGAAAGTAACACTGTATGTATGTTACGCTTTCAGGCTTAAAGTACTAAAATGATTAAACAATTTGGTATGTAGATAGACTAAACATTAGAATTACATAGGCTACCCTTTTTATCGCGAACAAAAGGGTTGTATAAAAATTTCACCAAACTCAAAATTTTCCGTATTTAAAGCACGCGGACGAAGTCGCGGGCAAAAGTTTATTATAAATTAACAATAAGTTAAGGCATTTATTTCTTATTATTTACATAACACGACGATTTTGCCATTAAGCAGGTACTGTACACATTTGAAAAAGAGCCAAAAAATGCTGAGACGCAAATGACGTACATTCGATTTACGTCGGAACTTTTATTTAGCTGTATGATAATATAAAAAATGGAACAGTATATGCACAAAAAACACAGACAAGGGAAAAAAAACGAAATCCGCCCGTGACTTTAAAAAGTAAAATAACTATAACGCAAAAGGGAAAGTTCAACTTAACGAAAATAATCCCTCAACTGCTTGCTCGTAAAATTTTCAACATGCAATGGCGTGCTCTCGACCCGACCTTTGAATTTTAATGACGGAAACTTATAATTAATAAGGTATTTTAGCTTTGTAACAACGAAATGTTTGTATGGTAAATCTTTTTGGTGTATTTTTTTATATAAGAGGCCCGAGCAGGAGGCCCACCATAAAGTCGCCGCCCATAGACACTCATGTGGTTGGGAGCTCGTGAGTGCGTTGCCGGCCTTTTAGGGATTGGTACGCTTTTTTCTTGAAGGACCCTAAGTCGTAGTCGGTTCGGAATTACCGTGGTGTTTATACATAAATAAATATTACAATGATAATAATAAGCCCGGTTTTTATATATAACAATATTATGCAGGATTGGTAAACGTGAAATAAGATACGCGCTTTTATCCTGGAACCTACCTTATTTAATGAAAAAAATCAAATAATCAAACATAATAGCCAAAGATATTTTAACAGCACTGTATCAATACTTGCGTTAGTTACGTAGACAAATTTTCGATTAATTTTAAGTTTTTACAGTAATTTTTAAACGAAAAACGTTAACGATTTATATAGATATATATGTTAGCAAATTGGGGTAACCGGTTTCCCAAATACAGTGATTTTGCCTTGTTGTAAATTAAATTGATAGTTAATAACTAAATTTCCTAGTAGATAAATATTTCTTTAAATGTATACATCGGCGGCATAAATCTGCTAACGAATACAACTGAAACTGAAGTCGTAAAAACATATTTGCATACTTGTGAAATAGTCTCAGCTAGAGATGGCACACGACTTGTGGAAAATCAATAGACGCGCGCATCGCCCCTAGGCAGACCCCAACCTCCAACCACTTGAATGGTACAACCTTTGCACTTAATAACTATATTTTCTTTTTAAATTAAACTCTATTTTTTCAAACATCTACTTTGCTTTTTAGAACTTGATTACAGTCTAGATTTTCTAGCAGATATTACGACTAGATTTTCACAGTAACATCTGCGTATATTATGAGTACACATGGTAAACACGCGCCGTTCTGTTTATTATTTAAAACCACACGTTGTCAAAATAGTTTTAATCAAAATTTAATATGGTTCAAATATGTACTTATGACAGTTTGTAGAACAATTTCTTTTATATACATTTAATGTCCATTAAACAGTAGGAAACCTTCAAAGGCACAAGATATAAACTTGAAAATTGTGTATTTTTTCCTTATATTTTAAAGTTTCCGAAACTCATGAATCGGATCTCATTTTGCAATTGAGCCGGGGTTGGTAGGAGTAGCCTCTGATGGCTTTATGGGCCTACTTAACCCAAGAATCTTTATTTGTGACTTAACCAAGGACATACTTATTTATTTTAATAAACAGGTTACTATTAATTTATAACTACCGTTAAGTATAGAGGCTTCAACGTGAACTTTGACTTTAAGGCCAGGTGGCTAGGATAATGCTATAGGTCAGACTCGGAAACTTATGCCTCAAAAAATTAGGGGTTCTGGCAGCTTTACTCGTGGATTGAGTAATTCAGGCCTATACAGGCCAGGCCTTAAGTACAACTCTTAAAATTTCTGAAGTTCTGAAGTTCAAATGAACTGTGTTATTACTCAATGAGAATTGATATCTCTGGAACGAATTGTTATTTTTACACGGCCAATTTATAACGCTAAATATTAATCGGAAATTAAAGACATTTAAAAACAGCAGTACGTGAAAATCACATAATTTTCAGAAAAAAAATCAAACTGTAAAAATATTTTGTACTAGTTTGATAATAACAATGACAATGTTGCATGTTCTATTAAGTTAATTGAACAGGTCTGGATTATCGATTTGTAACTGAGAATTTCCAACAATTGCCCTATATCAAAAAAAACATAAGTTTTTATTAAGCATTAATCATCAAAGGTTCAATTTAAATGCCTATGAATGCAATATGGCTAGCTACAACTTGTTAAAACAGTTCTTTATAATTCATAATATTCTGTACGAAAGCTTCTTCGTGTATACAGACGATACATCAAAAAAGCTTCAATCATAAGTTGCCATAAAAATACTTGTTTATTCAATAATGTTATTTTATCTCGATAATGACTTGCTTTTTCCGAGTTTCTTCTTATTGCATAAGAAAGGTTCAATACTTATAATCAAAGGATGTCATCTGACCTCAACTTAACCTATATTCAAGTTTGTGCTTGGCATAAAAGGTCATGTTAAAAAAAACTGCAAGGCAAACAATGGAAAATCTAAAAGCTCAAATAAAGTTGCACAACTTTATAAGAAAATCGGAAAAGCTTAAGAATTGCGACGTAATAATATATTTTATATTCAGAAAAAAACTGTATAGTATTGTTTTTTGCTTTTATCATAAAATGTATAATATTATTAAAATTTTAAACTGAGAAATTTTATGAGATTGAAATAGTAACTGACTTATATTTGAGTAAATTATCTTATAAGATATCAATAAAATTTAGTAAGCAATTTGACTATAATTGTATGTTTCACTTTTAACACAAAGCTATATGTCACTGCATCTAGTTTGCACTAGTGTGTCACTAACATCTGTACAGTTAACATATCCATACTAAAATTATAAATTCATCTCAATGGCTCAGTGTTTTTTTTGGTGGAGTTACTTAAAGGCCTGGGGGCCTACTTTTTGTCTTTTCTATAACCAGACCCATCAAAAATAAAGAACTATTTTCGAATCACAATCTTAGTATGCATACTCTATATAACTAACAAAACAATACACACATTATTTTTAATTTGCATTTGAGGTAAAATTTGTAACATAATGTATATTTATTATTATGATATAACTCTTTTATACTGAATGGAAGAAATGCAAACCAAGAACATGGAGGTCAAATGCTAAAAAGTGATTTACATATCTCTGCATGTTTTCCGCAGATAGTATTTTCATGTTAATCAAAGTAACTTAGTTTAATATGGGAAAAAAAAAATTTTTTTTTGGTCAGTAACATTAATACACTTAATATTGTAGTAGTTGGTCTAAGTAGTGTGTACATATTTGTGATACCTATAATTACTTAGGTAGAAGAAACATTAATGTTTATATGTAGCTTATAAAATTCAATTATAATATTTTTTTTTATTTTTTAGATATGCGAAATGTGTAAATTGTGTCAGCAAAGAAATCATATTTAAATGACATATGTTACGAGTGTATAAAAACATATTTTAGTTTAGATATAAATTGCTCGAAAGACAAAAACCAAAAGCAAAATAAAAAACAAAACCAAAGTAACTTTACTAACCATTAATGGCATGGAATAAAATTATCTTGTATTTCATAAGATTTCCTTTAATAAACCATTTTCCAATACATTGGATTATATCTAGTTCTAACCAAAAGGTCAAACAGACAAAAAACAAAAAATCCTACCTGGGAAGTAAAGGTTCCATAATTTTATCTTATTAATATAATTTGACATTGTACATTTTTACACAATACATAAATTCATATTTTTTCAGTCTTTACACAGACAACATAATAATTTTGTAAAAGTATTGCCATGAAACTCTTTACCTTTACATAATGTATATTCTAGAGAAAAATCATATTTTTTTTAAGATTACAATTAATATTTTAGTAAGCCTCATCCACTTTTGCGATTATTTTACTAACTTTTACTGCATCTTTTAAATAACTTGTATTTTATTATTAGCGGCAACCTTAGAAGGTATGACGTCATTTCATAAAACTACTTAAGATATTAATTATCATACATTATTTTACGTTTAAAATATCGCCTATTTAGTTACTTTATTATATTTAATATTGATTAAATGATCACCATATAGTATTTTCTACTTTTAGTTGAACGTAAAAAGTACTTACTTGATACTTTAAATTACGTCGTTGGGCGTAGTCGAAATCCTTAGGAATTAACTGTACACTTAGCAATCACTAAACAGTACACTCAGGCAAAATAATGGGAGGCTTTCTCTTCTCATATAGGAGTGTTGGTCGATTGAGTCGATGAGGTTAGTCACTGAAATGCGCAATGTTTTGACTATGCGCATTAAACACACGCTTATTTGTCATGCGCGACCCCTCTTTTAATAAACTAAGATTTTCAAACTAGATTTTTTTATGCAAATTGCTGACTAATCACTAGATATGTTTCTTATGAGTAATGTTTTATGTTGTTCTTAATTCTAATAATTGTTTACCCTTTAGCTTTACATACATACGTTATCGCTGTCAGTTTTGACATATATAATATGTATGTTGACACTGACATTGGCGTTTTAGTTTATACTAGATTTTTTTATCAATTCTTATACTAGTATTTCTATTCGACAAAAGATGACGCGACGTGGTCAATGAAACATGAATTAAGAACTTTAAAAAAATAAATTAAGCCACTATGGCGCTCAGCCGACTTCTTATGGTGCCGTCTGCTTTTGAAAGATGGCAACTTTACAGATATTAAAATTTTGGATACCACGCTGAATTGATGCTTTGATAAAACTATTGCCGAAAATATTTTATCCAAGAATTAGATTTCTGTCCAGGTCTTCTTCTACATGCTACTATGCTTTGTATGACAAGTCGAAGGATTTTTCTTGGTTTACATTTACCATTCTTGTCAATACCATTGATTATTGGTTTTACCTACTCTAAGACAAGAAAATGGATGAACTGAGAAAATTAAACATTTCAAAAAGTGTTCTGCTGGGTTTCAAATGCTAGACCATGAGTTGAGAAATCTTAAAAACTATCAGGTTTCCACTGTTCTCAACTGAATAAGGTCATAAAATAGCATAATAAATAGCTTCGTCAAAATTCATCTTATAGCAAATATTATTTACACCATCAATCTGTATAAAATGAAAGTCATAATAAGCAGTAACTATACGGCTTTTAGGATTAAGATAAATATCACGCGTATCGTTATATAAGTTGTATGTAACGGCCGTTATCCAATCAATCGTTAAACGACGCTATCCGTTAAAAACATAAAGGACTTAGATAACACCCGATCAAGATAGACATGACGGTATCATTATAGATATTGTGATAATTTATTGCGGAAAGTTAAGATTCGAATTACGATAAATATGATAAAATATTAAAATTGCCTTCTAGGTATACGAATACTTTATATGAAATAAGTTATTATATAGAATATAACAACATTGTCGCTAATCCTCTCTATGAAGAAACTCTCCATATAACTTCACTCGCCATTGAAGTATCTGGTGTAGACTAGTGTTCACTTAAAGAAATTTGATAAGATGTGACATACTATAGAATCTAAAGTAAAACCATAATTTTAGATAAGTTAATATTACGTTGTTGTTTGCAATTATGCCTTAGACATTTTTTATTTAATTTTTTATAATTTACACGGGTTCTACTAGTATGCCCAGAAAACGTTCAAGGTCAATGGCGTTATAAAGACTCTTAGATAATCAAACTGTAATCAGTTCCAACGTTTATCTTAAACCAATAAAAATACTGTTATTTTGTCCTGAAGAACTAATGTAATGCCCCAAATTCACACAATACTCCTAATCCACAAATTGTGCAGTAAATATTTATATCATAACAGAGTAACAGGTGTACATAAAACCAGTTTCCTTGGTGCTCGAATTCAACCTTTTTAAACTACCTTTATAGTTTACTACATGTATTGTAACTAACACAAACAAAGCCTTTACGCAATACGCGAACTACACGAACAAAGTCTTTGCCCATTTCAACTAGATCGATACCTTAATTATATTTTTAATTAAATTGTAGAAGAGAAAATTTGGCTGGAATTTTTTTAATATTAATGGCTGGTTAAGTGTCGTTATAACCTGCGTTAACAGTAACTGCTACTTGCAATAGACTAAAAATCTAATAAAAATCGTAAATTATATTTGGGTTAAATACTTTTTTGTTGTGCTAACGAATATACATTGAGTACTAAGTTAGGTTTTTCTAGACCGTAAATCAATCAATAAACAAAACCTACTATTCCAACTATTCTAAATTTAAATCACAGACTATACAAGACATACAGGCTTCCTAAACTTATTAGAATTAAATGGACGAAAGCTTTTCGATCAAATTGATAAAAACATTTACCTAGTTTAACAAAGGTATTATTTAATTCCAAGAGTAATGGAGATTATGAGAAGCTTGAGTCTTGATAATGTTCCTAATTTAGCTAAGTACATGCAAAAAGGATTAAAATGATACGTCAAGTAAGTGATAGGGAATTAGAAATAATTGTAAATGCGCAATAAGTGAATGTTCCTGGTTTAGAGTAAATTCTAATAGGTGAATTATATATGACCAAAAAATTACTTTCCTAATGGAATGCTTTTTAATATCTATATATTCGAGTGTCATTTAAATAAAATCGCTTTACATATGTCAACGCGTTTTTAAAATAGACATGTTGAAACTTGCCTTAAAATTTATTCAAGAACTCATAGCATAAGCAAAAATATATTGCACTTAACACATAAATAATATTGATGAGTTTTTGTTACTTTTTTAACAACCTGATTTGACTGGATTTTGCTTGAAGTATTATACTTTATATAGCGCGCCTATAATGATCTTATAATCATATATCATTAGGTGATCATTGTAGAAATCCCATGTCTATTATACCTATGAGTAGGGCTTCACAAGTACTAATAAAGATACCAGCCAGCCAGAGGTAAAAGAAGGGCCTCGAACAATTCAAACCTTTTCATTCGGCCTAACTCCTTTCGATTGAATGATACGAAAGACTAGTATATTTGCTCTGTTTATTTCAACATTTACCGGTATTTCTTGTGCAAGATCAATACATGAGGACAAGTATTTGAAGATTGAGTCATGTGTCATGTTCTGCGCAGTGAACAGACGACTTCTACACTTTGTTTGTATAGCCGTACTTGTAAATTAAATACAAAAACCAGAGTTTGAATTATTCTTTTAAATCTATCGACGATTTATGATTAATACTGTTTTAAAAAATATTCTATATCTTTTTATAAAATGTAATTTATTACTTGAAATAGAGAATATACAATTTAATATTGTTTTTAGCCAAAGGTTTTTTAGCTAAAGTCTAAACTGGTCATAACAAAAACTCATGCCGGTGACGATTCCGTTAATTGGATTTCAAATATTATTTGGATGTTTGTGTGAAAAAAATATACCACACAATTTGCACAAAGATTTTAGAGATGCAATAATGTTTTTACTTCTTAAATTAATGGAGGTGAATGGGTCATTATAATAGGTATGAACTGTATTTCGACAATGTGTTTTTATGTTTTAAGCATGTGAAGAACATACGAATGAGACTGTGATTCCTTGACAACTGGAAGTATATCAACGAATAATTATGTCAAACTAAATCCATATTTAAATCCCAAATATTATTAGTTTCCACATATTAACAACATACACATTTTTTTATATAATTCGAGCAGATTACAAAAATATATTGCACTTTCCGTTTCGTTGTGATTCATAAATATTGTTGCCGAAGTGTTAGCGTGTTCGAAGGCTGTGCCGCTAAGGGAGAGGAACGAACTGGCTAACGTGCCTCAATGACGCTCTATAGTACAAACGCGTCGCTCAAAGCCGGCGCACGCGCACTGATAAACCGGTATAAATACTCATCACACGATACACAAACACCACTCTTGCAACAGTAGAAATGGAGAGCATTACAATGAGGCACAGCCACGATGATGACACCCAGGGTGTCATTGTGGCGAAGGGGGTTTCTATGGCGGTTTTATTCTGTGCATCGATGCTTTGCGGTATCGTGCCTATGTTACTTGCAAAACGGTTCCGATGGTTGAGTCCAAATGAAGCCGAAAATCTTAAGTCGTCAAATAGAATTGTTGCCACACTCCTTTCGTTTGGTGGTGGTGTTCTATTGTCTACAACCTTCCTGCACCTGTTACCAGAAGTGGATCATAACATCGACCATCTAGTTGGTGAGTTCTTTATTTATTAACAAAAATATTTTACTATGTTAACGCACCAAAAAAAAAATGATGTTTCAACATTAAATTTGGATCACATTCGTTCTAAAAATAACGAAGTGACAAATCTTTATCAACTATTATTTCGTGTATTACGAATTATTTTTATTGAGACGTATATGTCCTTAAACGGAGTTTAAAGTTAAACTAGGATTAGCAATCTTCCTCAATATGTGCCTATCATTGTGTTTTATTTTTTGTTTATTTAAGGTATGTTTATGGTTAAATAAAAACTGGTTTAATTTGAGTTAGTCACTTTACGAGCTGCCCGTGTTAAGTTTCTGACGTTGATTATAACGATCTATTATTTATGTAATTAAATGTAATGTTTCGACAATTAGGCATAACTAAACGTTAGTTAAAATAGCAATAACAATCCAATCAAACAAAAGAGTCTCTAAATATTTTAAAAACAATAAGAATAGATTGAGCTCTTCGGACATTCGCCGGTAAACGTCAAAACATTAGCGCTAAGTGTTCTTCATTATTGCAAATTTGTTTCGGCTGCATTGTCTTTTGCTTCAAAGTCCGTTGTTCTTTCCTAATCGATATATTTAAACGTATAATTATAAACTAAATCGTATCCATATTATAGACAATTATGTAAATTTTTTAAACCGGATATTATTAGCGGGTTTTTTCAAGGTTTTTATTGATACAAATATACAAAGACTAGGTTTATCGACAGACATCTATGCATTGTTTAACCGATAAATGCGCTTAAACAGTCGTTTAAAATTTTCTTATTTAAAAAATCAAAGTCTGGTTAGTGTTAAAACAATAAATTAACCATAGAAAGCAAATTTTATTTGTTTTATCCTTAATAACTAATCCTGCAAGTCTGATTTCATAACTTACAATTTACGGATCGAATTAGATATATATTAGAGGACGCGGTTTTATTTTTGGGACATGTTTGGGAGGTCAATAGAAAAAAATTTTGGGGTTGCCACCCTTGTTCCCCGGCCGCCATTTTGGAAAAAGGGATGAAAACACTTTTTTCGCAATATCTCAGTTTCAAATTTCAATTTAATACATTACCATGTTTCAAAAAACAGCAAAATAGAGAAGATAACACTCTTTTATAATTCATTTGGCGGAGTGGTTATCATGCCAGGTATCGATTCCCGATACGATCAATAATTATAATAAGCATATTTGGATGGATGTTTTAATTCGTATTTATATAAAATATATCAGTATATGTAGTTAGTTTATCAATTATGTTGCGGGTACACAAGCTATAATTTGCTAACCTTAGAGTTAACTAACCGTGTACTGACATTAAAAAAAAATAACAAATATTTTTTCACCGTTTAAATCAGCTATATATGCTATTTTAATTAGAAATAAAACCCTTTTACCCATTGCTCACCAGTGCTTCTTCAGTACTTAACTAGTGGCGAATTTCGTCAAATACAAATGCTTTTGGGATACTTAGTCTGTCAATGTAAGGTAAAGATATTCTTCTAATAATTACTTTTCCTTGTGTAAATTTCAGGTAATTTTCATCCAATCGATGTTATTGTGAAAACCCTTATCCGTTATTTCCACAGTCTGAAACGCATTTTTAATGTAGCGATTAGTGTTTATCTAATGGTTGCTTAAACAGTTGTATTTATGTCATTGACCGCTCAAGAAATTTGGATTGTACAATTTGTATTAACAAGGACGTAATTAAGTCATTATCATTTTCATTATTCAACAATTTTCAGTGCTATCGGTTATTCATTTATTGATAATTGTCGAGTAGTTTTATTTTCTATATCGATATAGTTCATCGAGTTACAGATATGCATTGCTTCACACGATTGCTATTGACTAATTAAATATTACGCAAGTAAGCAATATTTTGTTTTAACAAAAAAAAAATTAACCATGCCGAGATTCTTACCTTCTCTTGCTTGGTCGCGTAGGTTTAAGACGTAAAATATGTTGTTATATCTTTATTGACCTTTGACTTTAACTCTTTTTGTTACTTGAATAATGCTTATAATAGAAATATAATCAATCCATACCAAATGATTATAAATGCGAAAATAACTCTTTATGTATGGTACGCTTTCACGCGTAAACTACTGGTATAGACATACTAATGATTTAAGGGGTTGTAGAGAAATATTTCCCGAACTCCGCGATTTATGAACTTTTTTTATTTAGACCACGCGGACAAAGTCGCGGGCAAAAGCTACAAGTTGTTGTAATAGAGTAATTAAAAATTAAGAAAGTAATTAATAAGTAAGTAATTTTAGCCAAATATAGAGCAACAATGTAGCCATAATGCGCAATCGAAAAACATTCTTTAAGTTTCAAGTACATAGTGTAATTTTATTGCGACAGAACATGACTGCATAACAAATCAATATATTGTTTTATGTTTATACGGGACTAAATAAATATTAGCTGCAGCCGGTACTCCCGAACCAATACGAGTTAGGGTCCTTCAAAAAAATTGGTCTTCCTAAAAGGCAACGCACTCACGAGCCCCCAGCCGAGTGTCTATCGACGGCATCTTCAACACTATACTATGGTGTGACTCCTGCTGGTTTGCTCCCTCTATCGCGAGAGTATCTTGAGTATTAAAAAAAAAAAAAATCATAATTTTCAAAAATAATCTCTATATATAATAATCTTTTGAGGTTTTTTTTTAGTAATTTGGACTATTATTTATCTTTATATCCACTTAAATTAAATTGCACACTTCTTAAAAAATATAATTATAATAAAATTTGAAATATATCATAAATAAAAAATTAACAAATGGCATACTAAATTATTTAATATGTGAAATTGTATCCCAAAGTCCAAGGGTGTCCGAAATCAAACTCCAAAGGGAAATTATATAAATACATAGAAAGAAGCTTATTTTTATTAAAACATTTATTTATATGAATATATCGGAATCCTTTGCTCCGGACATAACTAATTACAATTCGATAAAGGAAAACATCGGCGCAGTAGTGCCCAGCATACTAATGATTTGAACCATATTCATTACTCATTACTCATATGCTTAACATTGACCGCTGTAGCTAAAATTGGTTTGTTTTAAATTGTGAAGTAATATTTATAACAGCTCCAAACATTACGTTGATTTCGAGAAAATTCAGTTAATATAATACATATTTGAAATATTTAATACGTATTAAGTATTTGTGTTATATTAAATAATAACTAAAAGAGTGATTTCTAAGGAGCGGGAAAATTTGTTCAAAAATAGAATGCAATGATACTAGGGTTTTCCCACGCCAGGTAGTTGCCACAACGTGTTCGTTTGGTACTCAGTTCGTGACAAGGAACTGTTTACGGGGCAGTACCTAATACGTGCCGGTTCAACTGCCAAAGACTATTAACATATTGTATACAGCTATTACGTCTTTCAATGAAATTTTATATATTATAAAACACTTTTCTTATGAAAGTTTCATTGTTTAGGTATAAAATCACTATAAATAATTTGCTTATACTTAATTAGATACGTAAATAGGTAGAGATTTAAAATAAAGCAGTTCTATTTTAAGCTAATCATTTTATTATGACTCAAATGACAAATATTCATAAACAAGCTGTGCAGGTTATCAGACGTATCCGGTGATTGCAAAAAAGCCTCAAGGCTTTTAACGACACAAATGTATTTTATATATATTTATAGATATTAATGGTCATACAGATATCAAAATACCACAGGCACGCATTGTAACAGAATCTAAGAGGGATCTATCGGTAAAGTCTTGTCTCACTTTACTTCTTTTGACACCTAGGTGGGGCTTGCGCAATACTTGGCCACAGCGTCCTTTTGGGCCACAGACAGGGCCTCGTGTTTTAGCCACAAATGAGCTTCGGCATAAATGTTTAAGACAGCCACGTAAACTCTTTCCGTGGAACTCTAGTTAGTGTGTGATGGGTGAAATTTTAAATAGAAATGACGATTTTAAATTAAAATATGTTGTTTGTATAGATGAAAAATAACATAGATCCTATGCGTTGTGCTTTATGCAAATACAGGTTTGCGTAACAACATTAAAAAATCTGGGTTTAAATACAAAAACTGACCACAGGACCGCAAAAGTGCAATAAACGGAGAAATCTTGTAATTTCATCGATAGCTTTCTTTGATATTAGGGTTCCGTACATCAAAAGAAAACAAGGAAATCCTATAGGTTCACTTTATTGCCCGCAACACTCTCAAGGGAATCTAAATTGGTAGGATGCTTGCCGATAAGCACGGAAGAAGGAAAGTAAAACTGGAAATAATAATCTTAATAGCCTTATAAGATTGTAAAAATATATAAATAATATTGTCGAGAAGAACAAGATTCTAGAGTCAATAATAAGCCAGTAATTGTTATTACTAGAAACACATGGACGACCGTTTAAAAATCATTATTATTATTGTGTTTGAAAAATCAAATTTAACTTTCCTACCAGATGTAACTTTCCTTCTGTTTCTACCAAAATATGTAAACAAACACGTGGGCCTAATGTTGTGTGTAACTCGTTTTATGAGCAGCGCGTTCTCATTTCCTGCACTGAGGGATTTCCGTACTATCACAACACCTTACATATAAAATCCAGTCGGTTTGTGTAATTATTGTGCAAAGACATCGTTTCTAAGCAACATAACATTATGTCTCTAAATAAAAAAACTGAGCAATTGTTGTCAGTATACGTAACAGATACCTCGATCTTGATAAGTGTAACTTTTTTATAATTGTAAAAATATAATAGTATACAAGAAAATATTGTATTTTCTAAATTGTTAATGTATCATTCGCCAGATAATTTATATACGTAACGATTGATCGATAGCGTCTTCAATTGTTACACATTTATCTGGCAGATAGGAAATGTCAGTTTAAAATATGATACTTAAAATATAATTTTATAAGCGAAAAATCGATGCAGTCTGCATAGTGTTAATCATAAGCCGACAATGCCCAATGGATCTGATTTAATTGACTTGAAATTTGATTATAATCATAGTTAATAGTTATTACTCATTAGGATCTAGAATACATGAGAAAAAATACTTTACTTTAGTATTTAAATCTAAATTGAATACTGGCAATAATGAAGAATTTTTCACCTTTGTCACTATAACTTGTAAGTTAGCTCAGTTGATTTAGATAATCGACAATGTATGTAGTGGGCAACGCATGAATGTGAATTCCAATACATGCCTTACACAAGATTTGTAATTATATCACGTTCAACCACCATAAAACATGTCACACGTGTTTCATATGGTAACGGAACGCAACTTTCTTATATTCAGAAAATAATGTAATTTTCTTTAAGAATTAGTAGGTCGAAATATGTTATTATAGAAAACTATTAATACTTCTTCGGTTTGGTTTATAGGCCAGCGATAACTTGGATAAAATAATATTATTACATTTAACAACACAAGATGGGCTTACTTTAACAAGTAGGCCTAAGGGTCTTGATCCGGTGTAAGAAATGCCGGTACATATGTCGGGATGATTCGTGCTTTCTCTAAAATACTATTATTGCTTATTATAATTTGAATATGAGATATTTGAATTTATTAAGCCTTTACTTAGAAAATATGTAAAATAAACTAATAATTATTAGATGAACTTACACTTCAGTGTAAGTTAACTTCAGTAAACTTACGTAATATTAGCTAAAAATTAGTTAGGTATTTACATAATTTTTTCTAACAATCACAAATTTATTATCTAAATGTTAATGATTTTATTTTAATACACCGTTTTATTAGTGATTTTGTCTCTTCTTATCAAATATACATATTGACAAAGAGAGATAGATGTTTTTTTATGTAAACTAACGATTATACAATTAAACCAATTATTGAGTTTATTTCTACATAAACTTATATGAAACAAAACTGTTTTTAAAACGTAGACGAAGTTACAGACATAAAAAAATTTGTTCAATATGGGTATAAAATGCAGTTTGTATTTCCTTGTTTAATACCGTATTTGTGTATGTAAGAACTGCTTAATAAAGCGAACAATTTGATCAGATGTAGGCTCTACTTGCCAGACAGGTTTACCAATACAAAGAATATTTATCTAGACCCTCAAGCCCCCACCATCTTTATTATAAGTCATACCATAATCTGTCAATTTTGTCAACAGTGGTTGGTTACAAGTTGACAGAAAGAAATAATATTTGTTTTTATTAAGAAGGTACATAATTTGAGTTTTAAGCAATTATAAATTATAAAAACAGTTCGGGGTAAGGGTCAGTCACCTCATAGTGTTCTTTACTGTAGATTCAAGACTAAGAAAAATTGACGCCTCGCAAACCGTCTTTTATTCACCGGTATATTTATCAATATTTATTGCTTTATAATATTTTTTAACAAACAAAACTTTAAATATTGAACGAGGTGCATAATATGTGTAAATAATAATTATCGGTAAATCCATAGACCATATATGAAAAGACAAGTTATTTATGTCACCACGCGTCAGTGATTCCTAGAACAAAGGTGTCTCCAATTACTTTCATGCTATTGTGTAATAAAATTACCATTTTATTTGTTAGAAAACTATTAATAATTTGTTTTTAACAGTAAATAAATGCTATTGGCACACTATCATTGAATAAATTCAATAGTTAAATGGAAATACCAAATTATTAATAACTTAAACTAACCAAACTAATCAGACGTCACCAGATGCGCCTTCTATAAATTTATAGCAAAATGTAGATACCATTAAAATGTATTCAAATTCAAATGTGTTCATAGGTACTTTTTATCTGCATCGAATTAAAGTATGAAAGCAACGCCAAGGCTATCATGGCGACATATTAGAAACTGAAACAAATTCAACCCATTGAAGCCTTTTAATTGCAAAATATTTTTATAAAACTCGACCCAAATATTTAAGTTTCTATTTTGCCATATTCTTTACCGTAAAATTACGTTAAGTAAGTAATGTATTATATTATATTTAACCCAATTATTTAACATTAAAAATATTATATTTTTATATCTAATAACATAAAGTTTAAATAAAGTACCCTTATAATACCTAAAATGAGATTAATATTAAAATGGAAATGAGTCCATACAACAATTAGGATTTAGAAGGACATTTAAAATGACTACACCACAACGACACTACAAACAAGATGGTTCTTATAAGCATTATAAGGTACGCATAAATGCATAATGCATTGACTTTATAAAATTGAGATCTGTGATATGTTTTTTGCACCTGCCGAATGCACATAGAATATTTAATTAGTTTTAAATTCAGTTGATGTTCCATCTAGATTTCCTCACTTCTGTTTTAATTATTTCCTTTTTTCCCAGTGTCTAAAAAAAAATCAGCTCTTCAATGATTGACTTTTAACTTTTTTTATTTTTACTATAAACATGTTGTTTATAGCATACAAAATGTTTATGGTCCAAAAAATCACCGTAAAATTTATTTTTGGAAAACTAAGCCTTGTATTTAAAACTAAACGGAGCACGAAGATGTTCAAATACAATTATGTAGGCGCCTGGTAGTCAGTACTGATTATAATTATTAATTTTTACCGGCTCAGGAGGGATCCTTTGCTGGCTGAGGTACGCTTTCCGCGTATGATCGCCCTAACGAATCGTTTCATTAGCTCTGCACCAAAATGTGACATTTTTATGACAAGGTTAGGTTAGGAATGATAGTGGACGAATATGAGAGGTTGTTAGATTTAAGTTAAAAACTGTATGTGTTTTTTGGCTTTGGCCGTAAATAAATAATTTAATTGTAATAAAATCATTTGTCCATAGCTTAAGTGACCTACCTGAACATTTAACTTTGAATTGGTCAATTTAGTGACAGCCATTAATTACATCAACCTTGAATCTGTTTAATTATGATAATTTAGTTACGATTATCATAAAAATATTGTTCTATAATAATAACTGTCTGTAACGAATGTTATAATTTTAAAATACTGGCAGTTCCTACGTTTAAATCGAGACAGTATATATGATTTTCTTTGTTTATTGGGATGGGGACAAAGTATTTTTTATTCTACTTTTAAACTCAAAATATCTTTATTCAAGTAGGTCTTTATATAGACACTTTTGAATCGTCAATTTTTACACTACCACCGGTTCGGAAGGCATCTACCGAGCAGAACCGGCGAGAAACTCGATAGCTGCTCTTTTAAAATAAACAATTATTACAAAATTGTGCTACTGACAATTAAAATAACAAAGCATTGTAAGGATACTTAAGAATTGAACTGTCCCGATGCTGAGCCAATTGCCGACACATTAAAGGGATCTTTGTCCTCTAAAAAATGTATCAAAAGACAATTTACAAATCAAACCACAACCACTTGTTCCCATTGGAGTAGAGAGTTTTGGACCTTGAAGTGCAAGTGCACGTGTGCTTATTATGGAAATAAGTTGGGGTCTGGTAGTCATCACCGGTGATCAGGAGCTGGTGATTTTCTCGCTCAGCGCATACAGTGAAGAAATGCCATTATGGGTACTCTCCCACTAGGAATAAACTTTTTGAATTTGTTGTCATAATTAGGTACGCTAAAATATTTAGGATTACCTTTACTGTGCCGCAGATAATGTATACGATTTTGAAGAGGATATGTTGTCCAACCTGACCAAAATCATTTTAAAATGTGCACAAAATGACTAGCATTACGTAATTGAGCTTAGTGCTTACTTTGTACCCGCAAGGTAGATGCGGCCATTGCACAATGCGTACGTGAGATCTTTAACTCGCAAACAATATTACGATATTCAATGTGCCTAAATACGGGTGATTTGATACTAAACCATGTTGCATAAGCATGCATTGCCATATCGATCTCTGTGCTTCCCCAACTACTAATGTTACCTGATTATCAAATGAGTATTTAAGTGAAAACCAAAAATATGTAATTTATGTATTATAAGAACACACACGGCAGAGCTTACATAATAACATCTGTATAAAATAAAATAATTGAAGAGATATATAACTCCTCCCTCAACGCCTCACAGAGTACATTCAAATCAGAGAAAAGTAACCATATAAAAGGTTTTTTACAAGTTACGTTTCGGAAGCTTGAAAATTATAACAATTTTATTCCTAAAAACATGCTGAGGCATGAAATGTACCATAGATGTAGATAGATAAGAGATATACCACTAACACATACCATATATAAGAGGAGAGGTTATATGTTTATTTGAATTTTTATGAAAAAACAAAATACTTTACAATATAATCGTGACGAACAATTTTTAACAACAAATTTGAACTTGCAAATGTGTTTTTGCGAAATACGTGAAAAAAATTCTCAACTAATGCGGAAGTGAAAGGACAAAGCTTTGCAATATTTGTTTTATTGTGAAGTTTTATTACGTCAATATAGTACATAGCAATTGTATTACCTAGAGGCTAAACATGTTTCGATATCGATTTAATAAAGTATCATTTGTACCTTTTAAAATATATAAAAACATACTAAAATGTATCTAGAATATAGCCAGCTTGTTAACATAGATAATAGTTTTTTTTTATGTGGAACATCATTCGTGATTCTGGTTTATAGAAAAAAGTTACACATGAAAATTACTAGTAGAGAAAGAAAACCCATTTGAAATATACAGTAAATATTGTTTTTAGCTTATTTCATAGATAATTAATTATTATTTACTATGGTCTTCAGCAATCGTCAATTTATGGCTTTTTATATCTATAACCATGTCTATTAATCATAGAAAATGTCAAATCAGTTCATAACCTGAAAATTTTGGTGGCTAAAATCGGCTAAACTTATAAACAAAAAAATTTTAAAGTTACCTGACTGCTCGATTGACAACTCATAAAAATAATAGGAAAAAGTCACTGAAAACAAGCGACCGTAAAATTACTTTAGACGAAGTAAATGAGTCATTATTACAAAGTAAAGGTTATTACAATCACACGTTACATAATATTTCTTAGAATACGGATGGTGATCGATGAAATTGAATCTGTGTTAGATAATATTCGATACGTAATCGGATATCATCAAGGTATATGGCCTCGATTCATTTGAAATGCAGATTCAATAATCGATCTTCATTCGAATCGTATCGTAATACCGTCTCAAAATAACGATTAGGCTTATCCCTATCTCCAACCCTTTGCAATCATAATCCCCAAATGGGGAAGATTTCCGACCGTTATTCCGACTAGACTAGTTAGACCGTTATATTTTTGACCGTTTCCTTAAACATAGAATCCATCTTGTCTCGATGTAAATTTTTCGGAACTTTTTATGACAGCGGCACATTAGCGTCAAATTAACAAAATTAACGTTCTGAACGTCCTTAATCATACTTTTAGTTTGTTCAAGGTTATCGTATATAAGGCAATTGTTCAGCGCATTTGTCATGGTTCCGCTACTATTTCAAAATAAAGATAATCGATTAAAAAATCTCACGTGGCATAATTTGCACGTCGTATTGTAATAGTATTAAAACTCCGTCTACATATAAAATATAGTTTATGTACAATTCAAATCATGTAATTCCTTAAATATACAGTCTGTGGAGCCTTAATTATTTAATTTAGCGATATATTAAGGACTAATGCACACGACATGACGATTCACGAATAACGACCAGTCGAAACTCTGGCCGGGAAGAACGGCCTTGTTAATTCGTTGGTACGACTCAGGATCTATGACGTCTTAGCATCCATAACCCTAGCAACATTGAGACGTGACAGCAGCTTTTGTCATTGTGTTGGTAATAAAAATTAAACAATACGAAAAATTAAAGTCGATAAAGCCTATACTTTTTAATGGATTTAACTTCATTTGAAACTTTTTGACAGTTCTCGTGTTTCGATCGTAATTCTTGAAGTGGTTCCAAATTACTTGGAGGTCAAGGTTACGCGACCAGACAGCTATACGTATAGTGCGTGACTGTTGTGGTATGTCAAGGGTAAAGATTATTTATGTAATAATCTTTAATATTATTAAGTATCGGTTTCTAATATGTGGTTGTAATAGTTTCGCCACGTGAACATTACATTAGTGCAAAAGACGTTATATTTTTTCTACGACAAGAATTGACATTTGTGCATACTACATTATGAAGAGACTATAAGTTGTTTTAAATATGGATTTTTAAACCTTTATAAATATAGCGAAGGTGTTTTTAGCGATGGTGGTTTGTATATATAAATACATATTATTAGCAAAGGCTTAAACCAAGACAGCTTAGTCGCTTAGTCGCGATATTATTGTATATATATATATATATATATATATATATATATACAATTATATTATACGTTTCATTAACAATCTGTTAAATATAAAACACAAATCATGTGTTTCTCTCTATTTGTATTGATAAACACATGTCAGAAGATTTTATTATTATTAAAGAACACGTGAAATTCGCAATTTTATATAAAAATGTAATTGCTGTTAACGTGCGCAAAAATCGGTTGGTGCTTTCCTTTTTTAGTTGTAAAAACTCAATTAACCCAGTTATAACTTTCGTCCCGTTCAATAAAATTGTGTTTGTAATAAAAAAAGCATATAATGATCATTTTTTTGTTGGAAGTTGTTTTTTTCGCTGTAAAACTTTAATATTTGGTTCATCAAATTCATGGGCGTCTTCGCATGCCATAATATTATGCACGTCTTGAGCATATTGAAATGCTAGGTAGGTACATCACGATTCTAAGTAGTCTTCAAATTCATTGACACAACGCATATTGACGTTATATTTATGAAATATATTGGCTCAATATACTAGATTTTCCTAAGGCCAATCTTTATGAACTACTTTATCTATTTAAGAATAATTATCTGAATATTAATTCAGTATTTGCCTGGGCTTATCAAACTCTGCAAAACTTCATCAATTTGATACCTTTGATTAGACGAAACCAAGTACTTTTTTGCTAGTAAGTCTTTTTTTTATGATAATAATTTTTTCAAGTATTTTTTTTTAATAAGACGGGTTTATTCAGAAAAAATAAACGTGTCTTATTATTTTTTTTAATAATAGGTAAACTTTGTTGTTTCCTATCAATTTGTGGTAGTCATAGGGTAAACGTTCAAAAGCTCTCTATTCCGCCATCTTTTATTACCACTTACCATGTTCTAATATCATATAAAAAATATACTATAATTTTTCCTCGTAAATGTAACTTGAATACTAGACGATATAGTCAAATCTTTCCTTCAAGCAGAACAAAATATTCATACGGTGTCTCGTAGACGAATTGTTGGCGCACGCGAACAAAATAACTCAATTATAAAACAAAGACATTAAAATATTCAATATGATGTTACATTAAGATAATATTAGCAGTTCTCTCAAGTAGTATATATAATAGTTTTCTGATCATTGCGTATCATTGACTGCTATACCGTAAACGAATATTTAGAGGACAACTTGAATTGACCCTTTAATGTGTCGGCAATTGGCTCAGCATCGGGACAGTTCAATTCTTGAGTAGCCTTACAATGCTTTGTTATTTTAATTGTCAGTAGCACAATTTTGTATGAATTGTTTATTTTAAAAGAGCAGCTATCGAGTTTCTTGCCGGTTCTTCTCGGAAGATGATTGCCTTCCGAACCGGTGGTAGTGTAAAAATTGACGATTCAAAAGTGTCTTTATAAAGACCTACTTGAATAAAGATATTTTGAGTTTGAGTTTACAAGAAATGTCGTGTAATACGAAGGTCAATGTCTCCAATTAAGTCAATCTTGGTTCCAAGTAATTTTCGGTAAAGTTAAAAAAAATACTCTGTTCACTATAATGAACCGCTTTTGCATAATGATTAAGCTTACCGGTGTTACTTTGAATCGAGTGTTAAAAAAACCTATACACAATGCTTTTGATGTCATGTATATAAGAGGTATCTTTGGCATAGCATGTTAATAATAAGCGACGTTAATATTCGATGACCTTGATTTGAACACAGTACTAGGATATAATATTCTTATTAAAGAGCGCTTTTGATCGTAATTTGAAGTTATTGAGATCTCTCATACACTCTTGTACGTAACATATTTTACACGCTCTCTGAGATTTAAATCTTTAATAGATTTCCTCATACAAATACATTGTATACAATATTATTATAGACAATGTTATAATTTCTATCGATTTTAATAGATTTCGTGCCAAAGCAATCCATTTGCTATTACTGTGCTAAAATTACAATGATAGATATAAAATTCTTCAGAAGATATTTACAATTTTTTTTTATATTAATTCTTATAAAATACTTTTGATTTCCAGCTGATGGCCACATGCGAAAGTTTGACTTTTCCCTTGCTGCTCTACTCATGTGCTGTGGATTTTTCATTATGTACCTAGTAGAAGAGCTAGTACACATGTACATACATCACAGGTAAATCGTAATTAATAAAGAAAATGTATTTTAAAGTTTTTATTTGCTCGTTATTTACTGATGACAACTGATTTTTTTAGAGAAAAGAGAAGCGGATCTGTGGCGCCTTTGGTTCGTAATTTGAGTGTAAGGAAGAGTCGCAATAGGACTGAGAACAGCGTTCAGAGTGCTAGCAATTCTACATCCGATCTGATTGACCCCGCATCTATAACAAGTGGAAAGGTAGGCTGCGAAAATAGTTTCCGGGAGAAACATTATGTTTTTGGCTAAAGAGGGCGCGGATAAAGAAATTAACCTAATGTTGATAATTTTGTGTCAATAAAATGAATACAGGGCTGTTGGTTGGTATTTTATTACTTCTATGATCGCTATTTACAAACATCTGTAAAGCTGGAATGTCTTTGTATTGGTTACCTTCTTGTGTATACACAAATGTATAAATATCAAGGAACGGAAGTCCCATCTAGCTTTCTAGCGCCAGTGGTTAATAACAAGTTGGCGATCTAACTAAACTATGTAAAATTTGTTCAGGACATCGAAGTCCATGCTGCCCACAACCATGGACATAGCCATGCTCATGGCCATAGTCATATGCCAATAACTAATGTGGACGGGGTTACAGCTGCCCTTCGTGGACTTCTGATCGTACTTGCACTGTCTATACATGAACTGTTCGAAGGCCTTGCTGTAGGCTTGGAATCTAGCACATCCAACGTATGGTATGTACGACAATACTTATTTACTAATGTTTGTTTATTTACTTTAAATATATTTAGAACAAAAACTATACGACGTGATTAGATGTCTCTTTTAGTTCGGCTACTCGACACTAGATTACTCTGTTCTAAGTAATTGTTAATAAGCCTATTATAAAAGAGATTAGTTTGCCTATCATTTTATTACATTATGATAAAATAGCAGGTAGAAGGAGACCTGTCCGAAGACGACTTGCTTAATGCAAAATTAGCATAGTCAAACTAGCCGTCATGTCTAATACTTATTATTCTAATGACGGATACGGCATCCTGCGAACCCAATTTTACAAAATTAATATTTTTTTCATCAGGTACATGCTTGGGGCTGTTTCTGCACACAAGCTTGTTATTGCATTTTGCATTGGTGTGGAGTTAATTGCAACTCGTACCAAGACCTATTTGGCAATAATTTACATAACGACATTTGCCGTGGTTTCTCCACTGGGTATTGGAATTGGTATAATTCTGGTTGGTGGTGAGGGAGCTGTTGCAGCTGGTTCTTATTCCGTCATACTGCAGGGTCTGGCGTCTGGCACTTTACTCTATGTTATTTTCTTCGAAATCTGGAAGAACGACCGATCTGGCATATTACAATACATTGCTGCTCTGGTCGGCTTCGCTTTCATGTTTGGATTGCAGTTACTAAGTAAGTATACAGTAATTACATATTAAATAAAAAATGACTAATTTTTTTTATTTCCATTTTAAATTAAGCAATATTATAATTATTAAAAATTAATTTTCAGCTCCTCACTCTCATTCACATGGACACAGTCACGACGAGGGCGACCACGGTCACTCCCATGGGAATGGAACAGATCATGGACACTCTCACAACTAAATTCATACTATCCTAATAACACTTTTAGCATAGTGATGATAGATTTATTATTAAATATTGTTCCAATAGGTAGGTTTTTTAAATTATTATAACACTATACGTTAGGTAACTGCAATATTTTAATAAAGTACTAAAATATAAGCCTACTCACAACTTCTTTCAGAAACAAAAAGGATATTTATAATTTATTTTATTGGCCGACGATTATTTAGAATTTCTATAAAAATACCAGTTATAAAAATTGTATTATTGCCATATTTATATTATGTTGGCGTTCTTTTGTCACAGCCATGTTATTTATCTGTCGCCTATAACAAAATAATATTGTTCTTTTATTTTACATAACAGATAAATTATGGTATTCGTTATTTATAAAAAGATTTATATTTTCAATACATTACATCTTTATTTTAATGTAATCATTCATTATATGTACTAATATTAAATGTTTTAAGGTATATTATAGATGGCGTTACGCTAAATATATACATTATCTTGTAAATTGGAATGAAACGTCAGATGTTACAATCTGAAATAAGCATTAGGTAAATATTGTTTGTAAAAAGACTGTCTAGTCAGTAAATTGTTTAAGAATTAAAAAACTTCAATAATAATTACGCAGTGTACAATTTGATTGTTAAATAACAAACGCAGATTGCAGGCAGTATTAGTCATAAGTTAATATTTAACAACTTTTATGTAGGCTAAGCTTGTAAAGACAATATTTATAATTCTTATATATAATTAATAAGTTGTATAGACAAGCTCATACTGTGACTACTATACTAAATAATTGTGCTTTTTTAGATTAAATAAAACAAAAATATGTCACATCGATTGCCATTTATATCAAACGAGCTGTAATATTGAATTTATGATATCCTTTCGAAATAACATCATTGCAAGATCAACAAAAATCAGAAAGATCTGATTTTGATTTTCAATTGTATAATAATATTACTGATGTGGAAGGTAGAATAAGATTATTTTTCTATGGTTTGTATTCTTCATAAAAAGTTAAGTAGCTAAATAAATACTTGAAGTATTCTAGGAAATATAATTTTGTCACAAACTTATTGAAACATTGTCTGTGATAATTAGTACTAAGTGAAAGAAAAACTTAATATTATTAATAACTATTAATTTTTTTTGTTCACAGTCTTTGCATTAGATAGTGGTAATCCTAGATTTGCGATTACTTACATGTCATAAATAAAATACTTTTAACTTTTACATTATTTCGTATTTTAACTAGATTTAAGATGTCAATTTTATATTTGATTTTTAATTATATTATATACTTAAATACTAATGTTTTTATAAAATACCTAACATACCCAATATAATATTGCCCTTTTTAAACATACAATATCAATATTTTTTCTCGGTTTATTTAATAAAGAAGTCTTAATTCATTTAAGAATTAAAAAATTACGTTGATGTGGGCCAAGAAACGCGCGTAGAGCTTAACGAATTCGAGTAACTTGCATAGTATCATTGAATAAGGTTAAGTCTGGTAACATTTCAAAAAGGCATAACTTACTTACTTTTTTTAACTCTATTTGTGTCATCTCATATATCTTTTACACATTTATTTTATTCGTATATTAACGTATGCCCTATATGAGATGAATAAATAATTTATCACATATCAGAGATAAAGAATACCGACATTGGAGGATGTATTCAAACTGATTATTAATAGATTACTATCGCAAAGCCAAATATGACAAAATAAGATAAAGCAATCATTGTTTTATTTCTCTTCTAACGCATTGTGATGGCATTAGCGAATAAACATTGCTATTTGCTAATTTAGCATCGTTTCTTGTTTATCTATTATGATTGGGTGGATTTTTTTTTGAAATTAATATCATATTCAACATAAAAAAAGTTTTATGCCAATCTTCAGTGTGTCTGTTTAAACTCCTAACTGACAGTAACAGCAAATAGTTTTGCAACGGACAATGGCCGCTAGTTATAGATTTATTATTTGTATTGATATAGGCAGTTCAATTTTTATTAATATGTAAACTACTTACTTTACTTACATAATATTTAAAAGTAGTACCTACCTTTTAATGAAAGTTTGCTATGTAGTTTTTAATTATTCGTTAAGCTGATCTTACATTTAATTCTAATAAAACAAACATAGCCCGTTGCTTTGAGTTAAGATTAATTTTTCTGTTTAAACAGTACAAAACGGAAGGCTTAAATTTGTTGTGATAATTATAAATAGTATTTTAAACTGTCTATAATTATTTGTTTTGGTTACCTGTTCAATTAAACGAAAGAATCAGTTCAGTAGTTATCGATTTATGTACGAACAAACAATCAAACATACGCATGTTTGATTGTTTAACTCTTACTAACTTAATTAACTCTTTAAAGTTTAAAATTTAAAGTTTTGTATGTCACAAATCAAGCATACAAAAGGTAGCAAAAACTTTTTTGTCTTCGATAATTAATCTGTGGCACAAACTAGTTGTCCACAGATCTGTGGTTACTATAAATGACATTTAAATATTTAAAAAAAATACTGTGTAGTTATCTGGAATTACCAATGCTTTGGGTGTTTCAGTATTAAAAACATAGACTAACCAATTGGAAAGCATTAATTGGAAGTTAATTAGATAGTTAACTTATCATCTAAACCTAGAAAACGTCATAACTCAAAAGGCGTAACAACGTAACACAAAGTGGAATATTTCGAATTAATCTTGAAAACTAGAAATTACTAAGTATTACAATCTCTTAATTCTTAAATTTCTATTGTACAGAAAATTTTCTTTGATTACATTTTGTAATTTGTTAAAGATCAACATAAGCTAGCTGTTGTCTGCAAACAACGTAAGTATGTTGGATTCTGAAAGTCGATTAATAGAAAGTTAGTCAGTATTAAAGTAAAGGTGAAATTATGCACATTATTTAACCTTGGTTAGTTTTGAATGTAACAAATCGAAAGTCAATAAATTTGCATCTGTGATCTAATAGCTGTTATCGAAGCTAGTTTCACTTTATATTTCGTAGAAAACGAACGTATATCGTCTAAAAATGAGTTCTATTCTTGTATCTTCAGTTTGTTTGCCTGTTGTTTCTGAATGTGAGTATCTTTCTAATACAATTTAGTATATGGTAATATAAAAAATGAGGATTCAAGTGTCTTTATAAAGACCAAATTAAATAAAGATATTTTGAGTTTATGACTAACACATCTCAACTAAACAAAACTGTTTTAGGATATTATTTTTAATACCTATTTTAATATTATTTTTCTGTTTATTCACAGCTGTTGTCACTGTACAGAGATTTTTCTATACCAGAATGTCTGGTTCAGGCTTAACTTCTGAAGCGCAACTTAGATACATAATACAATGGTTTGAGGAGTTTAGTGAACTGCAGAGGGAAGATTTTTTACCAATACTTGCTGCCGCTCACGGTACTAAATCTGACCAGATAGTTACAGGTGTTTCTTCACTGACCTGTGATGACAAGCCCCTGAGCTTGTTTCAGTGTCGTGTAAGTAATTAATATAATTTATATTTCTTGTATGTAAATTAAGCCATTTATGAACAATAAAAAGGATACTCCTTAAAAGCACAATTTTTTTCTAGCTGTAAAGCTTAATGATTGTTTATATTTTACAGATCAAGTTATTTAATGAATGGTATCCAACATGGGATGAGGATCAAAAAGAACGCCTGATTAAAGCTGTTACTGATACTGACCCAGGTTTTGGAGATAAACTACAAGATATTCTTACAAATGGCTTTAAAGTAAATGGAACAGATGACTTTTTTTCTACAATTGAATATAGTGAAAATAATGTATTGACTGATATTGAGCAGCAATCAGACAGTGAAAATCTTGTAGCACCAGAGGTTGCTGTAGAAATTGCAGCGGCATCGTAAGATTTGATCAAGCCATATTGATCAATATAATTTTTTCTCATCAAATCGACTTAATTGAACTAAGGAAACATGAAAATAATCCTTTAATATTTTTTATATAGAGCGATGCAAATTGAAACTTGGCAATTGTTTTGGATAAATTTATATTGCCTTAAAAGGTCAGATTTTCATATATTACGGGAGAAGTATTATGACGGCAGCTTAAAAATTACTCATTTTATAGAATTGTAATAAAATATTTCCTTCAAATAAGCACAAATATATTATAGTATATACACTTTAATGACATTCCTAAAATATTTATGTATATGTTAGGTATATGCAATATATAGGCTTAGAAAATTAAGTATTAAAATCTTTATTGAGGTATAATGGTGTATGTGTCTCAACACTGTAACATTCCATATTGCAGTCTGAAACTTTACTATGCTTTACTTGAATATATCCGTTATATTTTAAGCTTTGTTAGCTTTTACAAAATTTAACTTAAATATTAAATGCAAATATGATTAAAGACGATTCATTTAAACATTGATAAATACATCAGTATTTAAAATGCATCCAAAGAATAAGAAACAAGTACAAAAAACAAATTGTGCCAAGCGTGAAACATTCCTTTTTATTTTTTTTTAAAGTTAATATATTTCTTTAGTGTAATTTATTTTGTCGTGATAAAAGGTGCTGGCTATGTTTGTGTGTGTGTAAATGTATTGGCGTTTTTTCATATTTAAATAAATGTATTAAATCGATACGCTGTTTTATTAGAAACCCTAACACTTCTCTGCTGTTTCATAAAACTGTTTTTAAAAAGTGAGGTTTTAGATAAAATTTAATACAAAAAATAAAATAATTCATGTGATTTAATCAACACAATTTAAAACTTAACTTTCAATTTTATATAAAACCAGTGATACAATTAGATTTGTCGATAATTGGAACATCATAATATATGACGTAAATTTGTAATAATGTGTAAAAATTAAATAAATAGTTTAATAAAAAAATCACAAACAACCAAACAAATGGTCTTCATTTATAATACTATCCAGTGAACAAATTGTCAAAATGATATTAATAAAAATTCGATAGTCTTGAATAAGAAATCAATTAAACTGTATGTAATATTAAATTTTCCTAAAATTAAACACTAAGGCTTGAGATTAGTAAGAATCCAGTCTCTATAGGACGCAACCCTTGTGAACACTGTTGGGTATCCCACAGTACCACACGGCACAGGTCCAAATGAAACGATACCAAAAACAAACAAACTATTCTTAATTCCATGCGACTGACCAAACAGTCCACCGCCAGAGTCACCCTTACAACAATTCGCTTTACCGGCACCTGCGCAGATCTGGGTATGCCTTATGTTATTCGACTGGTATATGCGTCTGCACTCTTCAACTCCTGTCGCACTTACTTCAGCTTTCAATTTAACGTTTGAGTTTTGATCTGTGAATGTTTTCGATTTTTTATTATAGTAAAATATATATTAAAATATATATATTTCTTTAAATGTGTTAATATAAACATTAACACAATGATACTTACTTGTACTATTTGTAAAACCCCAACCGGCGATCTCTAGTGATCTATGTTCATATGTGTTATTTATTAAATCGTCTGTGAATGGCATACATATTGGTTTAACAAAATCTGTAAAGAAAATTGAACATGTAATTTATTTTGCTACCTTCAACGCCATCGCCAATCGCCCTTTGCCTTCGTCTCGAGAGAATACTGAAGATGCTATAGCTCGGGCTTTTTAAAATAACTAAACTTAATCGACTGTCTATCTGCGTGCTATTGCTGTACTTGGCTCACTATATCTGCCAGCTGTGTGCCCATTTGGGCAGATCACAAAAAAACTATTTGAACTAATAGCTTGACGCGCTTAATCATATTCAGCTTTGTGATTCATATAAATTAATCTATCGACCATAGCATAACAAGTAGGTATGTCTGGAGCGGACACGGACATTGTAAATGTATAAAAAAGAGAATATATTTATTTCGTAAACAAGGTTTTCTAATTTTTCAAATTTAATTCTGTAAAATTCCTCTTTCAGAGAAATATAAGATCAATCATTTAGTGTTTTAGGTCACTGTTGAGTCACCATGAAAAGATCACACGTCAAAGAGAATGTAATTTTAATAAAAATATTAAATTCACGATGAATTACAAAAGTATGACGTTTAACGTATCAAACAAGGGGCTAGTAGAAGAAGACCGATGCAGTACGTCCTGACTATCTTCTACATTTGGTCAAAGTTCAAAGCATTATAATCTCCAACCGACAAAGAGAGACTGAGTGTACAGTATATTAGATTACTGGATGTACCAGTAATGAGATTACGTACCATCAAATGTAACCCTTGTCTTCAGTCTTATAAGGGCAATATCATTAAAGATATCATTAGAGCCAGTTCGTTTATATTCTTCATGAGTTATTATTTCCTCTATAGCGACATCTTTAACCGGTGGTGCGCAGTCTTTATCAATACAGTCGAGCACGCTGGATATATTCCACTCTCCAAGACGAACGTATTTTCTATAAATACGTTATATGTGATGCATTCTTAGTAGTTTAAGTATTCTTAATCCTGAGCGTTAGAACAGTCACGCGTTTTTTTTTATTTTTATTTAATTTAGGTCGGAATAAGAGACTTATAATTCTCTTTAGTTATGTTGAAAAAAAAATGTACTCGATATATTTGTGTGGTTCTTAAAAGGAGAGTAAAAAACAGATCAATGTAACAAACACAATTGGGAGATAATGGAGGCAAAGCTTTTGTAAACAGCTGTTGAACTTGATATAACAAAGCTGAAAGTGGGCAGACTTTATCGCAAATTCTCAATGCAATATGACTTTCTACTACATATGAATTAACTTACAATGTGTAAGGCCAGACGCCTTTAGCACAATGTGCAGCTGTCAGTACATAATTTTCTGATATTAAAACTCCTCCGCAAAAGTAGCTTTTCATAACTGTATTGTCTCCCATATCTATAAAATAACAATAATAGAACATGATTAATTTTATTAAATTGACTTTGACGAGTAGCCAGTTGTAAAAAAATACTTTATTTTTAGAGATAATAAAATCCTTACTTTGTGTATACTGCAACAATGCCATCCATGGGTGTTCATCTATTTCACAATATTTGCCATTAAATATTCTGTCCTCATAATGAATGCCACACACAGTATCATTTGGCAACAAAGCTAACTTGTTTTCAAGTTGTTGATCAGAAGTAACTTGAGGTTTAGTTTTATTTATAAATGGACAGCAAACCTGAAACAGTCACAAACAAATATATTCCCAAAGTTTACTTAAATATTAACTTCTATAAATCGCATAAAAATACTTAAGTCGGTCTTATATTTATTTAAGGAGAGCTTTATTTAATTCACTTTCCACTCCATTAGATATAATTATATATATAACCAGTAAAATAACAAATTAAGATGAAATTTGGGTAATATACTATTAAGATATGAGTTTTAGTATAACTAGTTATATGGTTCCGACTCACGACAGTATTTCAATTAAAAATTTCTACACTATTTTTTCTTTTAATATAGAATTTTTAATGATACTTAAACAATATTTAAGGTTTGAGGTGTGCAAACCTCCTCATTGTTTAATATTTTACATATGCGTAGAGATGCACGTACCCTCGGCATCTTCTACCGCATATATCATGGGGAGTGCATGAATTGTTCGGAATAATAATAATACCTGCAGCTGAATTCCACCACCAGACGTCAAGGCAGAATACGATATTCTATCTGTACCACCTTGACATCTGGCGCTCCACATAAGTGGGTTTTTTGAGGCAGTTTCTGCCGCGCACCACCTCTTTGTGGAACTCATTGTCAGCGCAGGTATTCCCGAGCCGCTACGACTTCGGGGACCTTGAAAACAAGTGCGATTCTCTTCCTTAAAGGCCGGCAACACACTTGTAAGCCTCCTGGCGTTGCAGGTGTCCATGGGGGCGGCGGTTAGCACGTCACATACGCGTCACACGGCGATAAACACATACGCCTGTACACGTAACGAACCTTAATCTAATATTTTATTATTTTAAAGTATAAATAATAACATATCATGTATATGAAAACGAGTAGAAACACACAAGTAAGGCATGTACACTGCCAGTTGGCTCGTCAGCGTCTACTCACTTGTCTCTTTCCGCTCTCGAAGAACCCTATGTACTTGCCTTAACTTTATTGCTAATAAAATCACATGTGGAATTTCGCAGCAAATCCAACACATTTATATGGTTCCCAAGTATACCGAGGTTACATTCATTTAATTCAACACACGAACCATTAATACATTCTGAAAATGTAATTATTATGTACTTTCATACATAATTATATTCATATTGCTATTCTATCAAGTCACATATACGATGTCCGGTTTATGGATAACGATGTGGCCGTTCAGTAAAAATAAACATTCTATAAAAGAATGATTAACAGAGTTTTAAATTCGTGTTTACTGTATCTCTTAGACCTTTAGTTACCTTCTAAAACGCTTAAACACAAAAACGTGAATAAAGCGAGAAGTTACCATTTTGGATCAACTTGCATGATGCAAACTCATAATTTTCTGTATATATAGTAGAATATCATAAATTATTGATTCCCAAACTTAATTAATTAAACACGCTTAAGAATCATAATAAATTATACTATATTGACTGAACCCAATATAATATGATTTGCTGATAGAGTATATCATTAAAGTCGCCAATTTTGTATATGGATATTATTATATAGAAGCAAATATAATCTTACGTTCCAGGCCGCGTGCAACAATGATTTGCAGGGTCAAAATATATATAAAAAACATAGTACACATCCTTTAAAATTAACCTCACTAATTTAAACGATTTAATTAAAATTGATTATTGTATAGGTAGACTGACGCCGGTCAAGTCAATAAGCCACTGATAAAAAAAACATCATCTGGGGTTATTAGCAATTGGTTTTGTTCAGTGTTTTGATAACCTATGTATCTTTGGGGAAAATGTATAAAGATAATTTTTTATTGATTTTAGTACAAAATCATTTAAATTGATTCTCAGACAATGGTAGGCATTTATTCGCTGACCTGTCCTTCCATATACTCCTCCCGTTGTACCATCTCGTCCTATCGCGTGCTGACCTACGCCACCCCTTCGTGAAGTAGCTTTTTACACGTCCTCCGCTCTTATCTAAGATAACAATTAATATATTTAAAACCACACCATTTTTATTACTTTTCTTAATAGTGCTTTCCGTGCTCAGCGTATAAGCATCGCCATACAGCGAGGAAATGCCGCCAGCATTGTGGGTACTCTGCTACAGGGACCAAACTTTTTAAAATTGGTTTTAGTTTTGTGTTTTGTTTTATTTTAAGTTATATTAGTTAGGTTAAGAATTTTAATAATTTTATTATAAAAAACTACTTATAGTTGTGATATTAATCATAATTGAGTGTAGGTTTGTTGTTATTATTTACACACAGTTGGCAAAACGGCATTGAAGAAAAAAATGACACAGCTGGGAAATTCTTCTAGTTAAGCCTACGATTGATTTAGGAACTGGCAGTGGGTAATTGTAGGGTCAATTTTTTTTAGAGCTTTTTTTATTGTTGACGATACATAAGTGTACCTACCATCGTTACCTTTTTGAAAATATATATTTTTGATTTTGATACTTTCAAGAATATGTGTATAACACTGACTTTAATAATCTACATACAATTGAGTAAACAACTGAACAATTTCTCATGATAAAGCTATTTCATTTATTATGTAGTACTCTTTACCCCTAAACTGACTTTAAAAAGGATTAATGACTTAAAAAACACTGTTCGTCGTAACAGATATGTCGTCGCCGATAGACACTCTTTGCCAAGTGGTTTGTGAGATCATTGCCAGCCTGTGAATTGATAGGCTCTGTTCTTGAAGGACCCTAAAACGTATATAGTCCATTAGAATTTAACGACTAAAATTTATTTTTTGGGACGTGTTTTAGGGGGGTCAATAGAACTTCCGGGGGACAAGGTGTCGTCGTGCTTGTCCCCCGGCTGCCATCATATCATGAAAAAAAGGGGTGAAAACACTTTTTCGTAATATCTCAGAAACTGCGTACCACAAAAATATTCATTTAACTGTTTTATCTTAAAATAAAAATTAAAGAAAGTAAGATATTTTTTCTATACATTTTATACTTTTCCAATTTTTTTTATACCCTACGTGTAGTAGCTACTACCTCCAAAAAATACAAAGCAAATGTAACATTTCAGTGGACTAATACGAAATACAGTGATCGGCAGCCAGTAACGTGGTGGTACGTAAAAAAAAGTATCTTAGAAAAGGCTCAGGCGATTTGTATATGGGTTGATGAACTCTCAACACAGATTGTGTATGACAGAAGATCTCAGCGCCAAATGGTTGCCCGCTTAGAGAGTGGTCAGCATAATATAAAAAAGGTACTGTAGTTTCTTTTATTTTTTATAAAAATGTTTAATTAAATATAAAAAACAAAACAAGCACGTTTTGCTTTATAAAATACAATGTTCTAATATATATACTATTAATGACACTTTGTTGTTATATTTAATGCGGCTGTTACAATTAGTATATACTTTTTAGATTATAGCATTGTTTAGATAATCTCTATCTATATTGATATAAGAAACTATACAATTATGGTTTAATGTTCGACAGGATCCAATCGGTAAATGCTGTTACTCTAGTATAGACTCCAGGCCAGCCTGGTGTCCCACATGGCGATGGGCCATAAGAGACAACGCCGAAGGCGAACCAGTTTTTCTTCTTCGTAGCTTGTCCCATGAGAGAACCGCCAGAGTCACCACGACAGGAATCTTGACCATCCGATCCTCCTGCGCATAGTTGCTTATCCGTAATGAGCCGTGATGCCGACATATACAAATCGGCGCACTCTTCCTGGCTCACAATTGGTAGTTTAACCTTCAATTTTACGTCGGACATTGACCCTAAAATTCATATCAATGTTATTATTTACACACAAACAATGATTTAAAAAAATACTAACAAAACACAAGAAATATTTATTACAAACGAGAATTAAAACAAAGTTAAAGTACAAGTCTTTCCTCAAACTAAGTTTTTTTTCCGTTTGAAGTAGAGACTTATTGCAATTAATTTATAAATAATTTTAAATATTTTTTTTTAGAGATATAGAACTTTAAATTGCATTAAAACAACGATGGATTATTGGATTGACATGATTTTTGGTATTCGAAAGATCTCATATCATTAAATTTTAAATATGATTTCTGGCATATAACTGCCACGGCTGGCTCCAATGGAGTTCAATCTGGACGTCCAATTTTCGATGACTTTTTCCAATGTCTTCGAATGTTCAAGCGTTTGTGGCTTATCCGCATATACCAATGACTTTTAATAGAAAAAACTTTTAATAAAAATAGTTTAGCGGTGTTAGATCACGGATCAAGGTCTTGGAGGCCAAGGTCACAGGTCCAAAACGTGAAAGTAGGCGGTCACCAAACGTATCTTTCAATAAATCGATTGTGGCACGGGCTGTGTGAATTGTTGCGCGGTCTTGTTGGAAACCACAGCTCCTGGACATTATGATTGTTCAATTCAGGAATGAAAAAGTTTGTAATCATGGCTCTAGACCGATCACAATTGACTGTAACGTTCTGGATATCATCGTTCTTGATGAAGTACGGACCAGTGATTCCACGTTTTTCTGGAAACGGTGTTTCAGCATACACTTGAGGAT
The DNA here is from genome assembly GCA_951799465.1 of Leptophobia aripa. NCBI lineage: Eukaryota > Metazoa > Arthropoda > Insecta > Lepidoptera > Pieridae > Leptophobia > Leptophobia aripa. The sequence goes on from OX637271.1 coordinate 5,550,982, forward strand.
TAGCTTCACTTCAAATGCGGCAGTTATGCTTGTAGACGTAACCATTCAACCCGAAGAGCGCATCATCGCTTAACAAATTTATCAGCGGTATTCCGCACAGAACCATTATTTTCTAAATACATTTGCACGAGTTGTTCGGGCGTGAGTCTATTCATGAGTTGCCAAACCAAATTGAAAATAAATCACTTGACATCTGTTAAATCAGTCGCCATCTTGAAAGGTAGCCCCAACTTAATTTCTATACTTCGAAAAAACACCCATTACTTAAATTCCAATATAGAAATATCTACTGAATTGTCTAAATATCTATATTCGGAAAATGTGATTGAATAACTAAATTATATGAGGGTATACTGATCTGACTTACTATTTTCCGTTTTTCCCCAACCAGCAACCTCCATATCCCAACCAGTAAAAGAATTTTCTCGTAGTCCCTCTTCAGTCGGTATACAAATTGGTTTTATGAAATCTGAAAAAAAGTTTTAGGGGTTTTAAGTACCTACAAAACAGCTATATCTCAAGCTTACGAGGGAAATTGGGCCTTTGTAGAAAGTTGATTATGGCTGTACAAATTCTGCTATTTAGAAATATTAGAAAGGCTCTTCTTTGCTTAAATGGGCACAACTTTCGCCACTTTTAACTCTTCATTAACTCAAATATACCAAAAAACTGGGCATAAACTAATATAGAAAAGTCTAAACGGAACAACTATAGCGAAATAAAGCAACCAAAGTGCCAAAGAGAGTTAGTGTTATTTTGGAGTTTATGCTCCTCAAGGTGGCGTTCATGAATTCCCTTTTCTCTACCTTTAATAGTTACTCTGTGGCGAATCGTCGTGAGCACTTACAGGTAAATTTCACCTCTCTTGCTAACCGGATTAGTGCTATATCATTCTGTTGATTCCCATCTACTGCCGCATAATCAGGGTGAGGGATGAGTTCTTCGATGGGCACATTCACAGATGGATAATTGCAATCGCTAAGCTGACAGTCCACGTCGCTGGTTGTATTCCATTCACCAAGACGTACTTCACTCCTATAATTATAAACCTGTTATCAGATTTCACCTTTATTCAGAATATTTTCTTTTGAATTTTTATAATAAAAACTTTTTTTTGTATCTTCGAATAAAACCCCGAAAGTTTCAGTCTTATTATCAAACTCAAACTTACAGTTTCCAGGTTTTTGGTATATCAGCTCCTTTCATGCAATGTGCAGCAGTTAAAACATAACGCGATGATATTAAAACTCCGCCGCAATAAAAGCCATAGTTACCTTTTGCTGTAATAAAAACATCGATTTGTATAAGTAGCGCATTTAATTGAGACCTGTGAAAATCTCCATTCCAAATTTAGATAACCAACCATAGGTTGCCACCCTCGATTGTAACAATTTCTACATTGATATGTTTTTAATCGATGAATGTCAAATGTAAGTGTCCATAATACTTACGTTTGTCGTATCGCAGCAAAGTCATCCACGGATGTTCATCAATTTCAGTCTTCTCACCACCGTAGATCCTCTCGTCTGTTTGAATGCCGCATACCGATGTGTTTGGTAATAGGTTCTTTTTACCGAGTTTTAAAAATAATGGTGGACAACAGACCTAAAACAAACGGAGGTCGGTTACATAAAAGCTTAGAACAGCTTACTTATAGTAATATACTTAAGTCAAATATTGTTTTTCATTTTCATTGGCAGTAAAAGGATTTTTCAATAAAAACTCTTTCGTTGATCGTTGTTGTTGAATTATAATGTTATTGTTTCGGTACTATAATATATATTTTTACACTGCCAGTTGGCTCGTCAGCGTCTACTCACTTGTCTCTTTCCGCTCTCGAAGAACCCTATGTACTTGCCTTAACTTTATTGCTAATAAAATCACATGTGGAATTTCGCAGCAAATCCAACACATTTATATGGTTCCCAAGTATACCGAGGTTACATTCATTTAATTCAACACACGAACCATTAATACATTCTGAAAATGTAATTATTATGTACTTTCATACATAATTATATTCATATTGCTATTCTATCAAGTCACATATACGATGTCCGGTTTATGGATAACGATGTGGCCGTTCAGTAAAAATAAACATTCTATAAAAGAATGATTAACAGAGTTTTAAATTCGTGTTTACTGTATCTCTTAGACCTTTAGTTACCTTCTAAAACGCTTAAACACAAAAACGTGAATAAAGCGAGAAGTTACCATTTTGGATCAACTTGCATGATGCAAACTCATAATTTTCTGTATATATAGTAGAATATCATAAATTATTGATTCCCAAACTTAATTAATTAAACACGCTTAAGAATCATAATAAATTATACTATATTGACTGAACCCAATATAATATGATTTGCTGATAGAGTATATCATTAAAGTCGCCAATTTTGTATATGGATATTATTATATAGAAGCAAATATAATCTTACGTTCCAGGCCGCGTGCAACAATGATTTGCAGGGTCAAAATATATATAAAAAACATAGTACACATCCTTTAAAATTAACCTCACTAATTTAAACGATTTAATTAAAATTGATTATTGTATAGGTAGACTGACGCCGGTCAAGTCAATAAGCCACTGATAAAAAAAAAACATCATCTGGGGTTATTAGCAATTGGTTTTGTTCAGTGTTTTGATAACCTATGTATCTTTGGGGAAAACGTATAAAGATAATTTTTTATTGATTTTAGTGCAAAATCATTTAAATTGATTCTCAGACAATGGTAGGCATTTATTCGCTGACCTGTCCTTCCATATACTCCTCCCGTTGTACCATCTCGTCCTATCGCGTGCTGACCTACGCCACCCCTTCGTTAAGTAGCTTTTTACACGTCCTCCGCTCTTATCTAAGATAACAATTAATATATTTAAAACCACACCATTTTTATTACTTTTCTTAATAGTGCTTTCCGTGCTCAGCGTATAAGCATCGCCATACAGCGAGGAAATGCCGCCAGCATTGTGGGTACTCTGCCACAGGGACCAATGTTTTTAAAATTGGTTTTAGTTTTGTGTTTTGTTTTATTTTAAGTTATATTAGTTAGGTTAAGAATTTTAATAATTTTATTATAAAAAACTACTTATAGTTGTGATATTAATCATAATTGAGTGTAGGTTTGTTGTTATTATTTACACACAGTTGGCAAAACGACATTGAAGCAAACAAATGACGCAGCTGGGAAATCGTTCTAGCTAAGCCTACGATTGATTTAGGAACTGGCAGTGGGTAATTGTATTTTTTTTTAGAACTTTTTTTATTGTTGACGATACATAAGTGTACCTACCATAGTTACCTTTTTGAAAATATATATTTTTGATTTTGATACTTTCAAGAATATGTGTATAACACTGACTTTAATAATCTACATACAATTGAGTAAACAACTGAACAATTTCTCATGATAAAGCTATTTCATTTATTATGTAGTACTCTTTACCCCTAAACTGACTTTAAAAAGGATTAATGACTTAAAAAACACTGTTCGTCGTAACAGATATGTCGTCGCCGATAGACACTCTTTGCCAAGTGGTTCGTGAGAGCATTGCCAGCCTGTGAATTGATAGGCTCTGTTCTTGAAGGACCCTAAAACGTATATAGTCCATTAGAATTTAACGACTGAGGTATTTATTAGAGGGAGCATTTTTATCTTTTGGGACGTGTTTGGTGGGGGTCAATAGAACTTCCGGGGGACAAGGTGTCGTCGTGCTTGTCCCCCGGCTGCCATCATATCATGAAAAGAAGGGGTGAAAATACTTTTTTCGCAATATCTCAGAAACTGTGCGTACCACAAAAATATTCATTTAACTGTTTTATCTTAAAATAAAAATTAAAGAAAGTAAGATATTTTTTCTATACATTTTATACTTTTCCAATTTTTTTTATACCTTACGGGTAGTAGCTACTACCTCCAAAAAATACAAAGCAAATGTAACATTTCGGTGGACTAATACGAAATACAATGATCGGCCGGTAACGTGGTGGTACGTAAAAAGAAGCATCTTAGAAAAGGCTCAGGCGATTTGTATATGGGTTGATGAACTCTCAACACAGACTGTGTATGACAGAAGATCTCAGCGCCAAATGATTGCCGCTTAGAGAGTGGTCTGCATAATATAAAAAAGGTACTGTAGTTTCTTTTATTTTTTATAAAAATATTTAATTGAATATAAAAAACAAAACAAGCACGTTTTGCTTTATAAAATACAATGTTCTAATATATATACTATTAATGACACTTTGTTGTTATATTTAATGCGGCTGTTACAATTAGTATATACTTTTTTATATTATAGCATTGTTTAGATAATCTCTATCTATATTGATATAAGAAACTATACAATTATGGTTTAATGTTCGACAGGATCCAATCGGTAAAAGCTGTTACTCTAGTATAGACTCCAGGCCAGCCTGGTGTCCCACATGGCGATGGGCCATAAGAGACAACGCCGAAGGCGAACCAGTTTTTCTTCTTCGTAGCTTGTCCCATGAGAGAACCGCCAGAGTCACCACGACAGGAATCTTGACCATCCGATCCTCCTGCGCATAGTTGCTTATCCGTAATGAGCCGTGATGCCGACATATACAAATCGGCGCACTCTTCCTGGCTCACAATTGGTAGTTTAACCTTCAATTTTACGTCGGACATTGACCCTAAAATTCATATCAATGTTATTATTTACACACAAACAATGATGTAAAAAAATACTAACAAAACACAAGAAATATTTATTACAAACGCGAATTAAAACAAAGTCAAAGTACAAGTCTTTCCTCAAACTAAGATTTTTTTTCCGTTTGGAGTAGAGACTTATTGCAATTAATTTATAAATCATTTTAAATAATTTTTTTTAGAGATATAGAACTTTAAATTGCATTAAAACAACGATAGATTATTGGATTGACATGATTTTTGGTATTCGAAAGATCTATGAGATCTTTCATTAAATTTTAAATATGATTTCCGGCATATAACTGCCACTGCTGGCTCCAATGGAGTTCAATCTGGACGTCCAATTTTCGATGACTTTTTCCAATGTCTTTTCGAATGTTCAAGCGTTTGTGGCTTATCCGCATATACCAATGACTTTTAATAGAAAAAACTTTTAATAAAAATAGTTTAGCGGTGTTAGATCACGGATCAAGGTCTTGGAGGCCAAGGTCACAGGTCCAAAACGTGAAAGTAGGCGGTCACCAAACGTGTCTTTCAATAAATCGATTGTGGCACGGGCTGTGTGACTTGTTGCGCGGTCTTGTTGGAAACCACAGCTCCTGGACATTATGATTGTTCAATTCAGGAATGAAAAAGTTTGTAATCATGGCTCTATACCGATCACAATTGACTGTAACGTTCTGGATATCATCGTTCTTGATGAAGTACGGACCAGTGATTCCACGTTTTTCTGGAAACGGTGTTTCGACATACACTTGAGGATTAGCTTCACTTCAAATGCGGCAGTTATGTTTGTAGACGTAACCATTCAAAACGAAGAGCGCATCATCGCTTAACAAATTTTCGAAATAGATTTGCACAATTTGCAAGCGTTATTCGGGCGTGAGTCTATTCATGAGTTGCCAAACCAAATTTAAAATAAATCACTTGACATCTGTTAAATCAGTCGCCATCGTGAAAGGTAGCCCCAACTTAATTTCTATACTTCGAAAAAACACCCATTACTTAAATTCCAATATAGAAATATCTACTGAATTGTCTAAATATCTATATTCGGAAAATGTGATTGAATAACTAAATTATATGAGGGTATACTGATCTGACTTACTATTTTCCGTTTTTCCCCAACCAGCAACCTCCATATCCCAACCAGTAAAAGAATTTTCTCGTAGTCCCTCTTCAGTCGGTATACAAATTGGTTTTATGAAATCTGAAAAAAAGTTTTAGGGGTTTTAAGTACCTACAAAACAGCTATATCTCAAGCTTACGAGGGAAATTGGGCCTTTGTAGAAAGTTGATTATGGCTGTACAAATTCTGCTATTTAGAAATATTAGAAAGGCTCTTCTTTGCTTAAATGGGCACAACTTTCGCCACTTTTAACTCTTCATTAACTCAAATATACCAAAAAACTGGGCATAAACTAATATAGAAAAGTCTAAACGGAACAACTATAGCGAAATAAAGCAACCAAAGTGCCAAAGAGAGTTAGTGTTATTTTGGAGTTTATGCTCCTCAAGGTGGCGTTCATGAATTCCCTTTTCTCTACCTTTAATAGTTACTCTGTGGCGAATCGTCGTGAGCACTTACAGGTAAATTTCACCTCTCTTGCTAACCGGATTAGTGCTATATCATTCTGTTGATTCCCATCTACTGCCGCATAATCAGGGTGAGGGATGAGTTCTTCGATGGGCACATTCACAGATGGATAATTGCAATCGCTAAGCTGACAGTCCACGTCGCTGGTTGTATTCCATTCACCAAGACGTACTTCACTCCTATAATTATAAACCTGTTATCAGATTTCACCTTTATTCAGAATATTTTCTTTTGAATTTTTATAATAAAAACTTTTTTTTGTATCTTCGAATAAAACCCCGAAAGTTTCAGTCTTATTATCAAACTCAAACTTACAGTTTCCAGGTTTTTGGTATATCAGCTCCTTTCATGCAATGTGCAGCAGTTAAAACATAACGCGATGATATTAAAACTCCGCCGCAATAAAAGCCATAGTTACCTTTTGCTGTAATAAAAACATCGATTTGTATAAGTAGCGCATTTAATTGAGACCTGTGAAAATCTCCATTCCAAATTTAGATAACCAACCATAGGTTTCCACCCTCGATTGTAACAATTTCTACATTGATATGTTTTTAATCGATAAATGTCAAATGTAAATGTCCATAATACTTACGTTTGTCGTATCGCAGCAAAGTCATCCACGGATGTTCATCAATTTCAGTCTTCTCACCACCGTAGATCCTCTCGTCTGTTTGAATGCCGCATACCGATGTGTTTGGTAATAGGTTCTTTTTACCGAGTTTTAAAAATAATGGTGGACAACAGACCTAAAACAAACGGAGGTCGGTTACATAAAAGCTTAGAACAGCTTACTTATAGTAATATACTTAAGTCAAATATTGTTTTTCATTTTCATTGGCAGTAAAAGGATTTTTCAATAAAAACTCTTTCGTTGATCGTTGTTGTTGAATTATAATGTTATTGTTTCGGTACTATAATATATATTTTTATTAACCAACCGTAGAAAATCTGTACTATTATACATCTCGTTAATAAAGTGTTACCAATTCTGTGTTAAATGCCCTACAATTTAATAATTATTATTTATTTTGGTTAAAATATTGATGTAGTCGAAGATATAAAATAACAGTAAATAATCTTACATGCGGTGTTAAACCCACGAAGCCGCATGATGAGTTTCTCAAAATATTCTGAATATTTGGTTGAAGTATGTTTTCATAAGCCACTACACACTCTTGTACTGGCAAACAGCGCGCGCCACCTTTGCAGTCTGTGAAAATATTTTTTGTTACTTAGAAAGGCAGACAGACTATATATAGACAAAGTTTTTATAATAAATAATAATAAAATGAACAATCAACTTTATAAAGTGAACCCTTTTACGTGTGTATGAAAACTCCCATCTTCCCATCCTTTCTAATTTTTAATTAGGAATAATGAGACGTGATTTTTATACGTTTTCAGTAATGATCGAAGGTTTTGTTATATTAATATAAGAAACAATATTATATATATATATAGAGATGACATCAAGTTACATATCAAGAGACGTAATAAATAATATTTTTTCCTCATTCGTATAGTCTGCTGTGAGTTAATCGACTTTTTGTATCGCTTGAAATAGTAAAACTTTGTAACCGTATATTAACACTGCGCTATATATTAAGAATAAACACACTTTAAAACCCAAATCCCATATATATATATATATATATATACATATATATATATATATATATATATATATATATATATATATATGTACTTGCCGGTTCATTATAATAAATACTGGTCTGTATTTACAAAACACTTGTATAACAGGATTTACAATACGATGTAAAACACGAATCACACTATCAAAATAAATTCACTAGTTTACCTTTGAGTGCGGAAATTGACACAAAGAAAGACGCTGCACATAATACAATCCACAATTTATCCATTCTTGTCATCAAGTAACAGCGCTTAAGTGATAAACGTTTGACCGGACATCTGAGGGTTATCTATATGTTTTTAAACATTATTAATGTGTGCGGACACAACCAACCCGTTCGTTGTATAGTTTGACATTAAAGCAACGTGATGACGTTCACATGACTTATTCCATTGAAATGTTACAATTTAAGGACGTAATATTGTACATTATAGGAGTCTCAATTTTATTTTTGGGACATGTGTCAGAATATTTACATTTATCAGAGAGTCATTGTCACTCGGCCGCCATCTTGGAAAAAGGGGTGAAAATACCTTTATCGCGATATCTCATAAACTAAGCGCATTTTGCTACATTACAAAAAAAATGTAATGTTATTATTTGTTAATTTAATTATTTATTTACATTTTATTGCACTTAAATAGTAGAAGTAAATGACGTTAATAGATGTTAGTACAAATAAGACCAACGGGCGGCCTTATCGCTAATTAGCGATCTCTTCCAGAAAATCCAAGTTTATATAACTTTTGCCCTAAATTAAAAATTAAAGATGTCATTAGCAAAAATGTGAGATTTTTCTAAGTCTATAACTTTTTAATACAATTTACAAAAAAAATTACCCAATAATAATCTTGTAGATGATCTTTTAAGGAATGGTTTTCCCATACAACTTTCATTTTTAATTTATTAACTCTTATCCCTGCCACCTAAGAAGTAGAGTCTGTAGGCGCGTTTTTATTACTCGGTATCCCCAATAGTCCTAATTCACGGACATCTTGCTTAAATAGTAATCTTTGACATTAGAATATTTTTAATCACTTATTAGATAGCCACTCTAATCGTCTTCCCTTCGATGGTCCTGACTGTGGCTCTGAAATATCAACATCAAATGTGATAGTTAAAGGATTGAGAGCGGTTGGAAAATTCGAAAATTGGAGTCATAGTTGGAACTTCACCTTCAAATTCAATGTTTATACATGGCTTCAATACGCGCCACTAGAAACGTAGGGGTTAAAGGTATCTGGTGGCCATTTTTTAAAATTGTCAGTAACAGATTCTTAAGAAAAGAATTCACTTTATACACTTCCTTTATTCGATACAGCTATGTAATTGTATGTCTCGAAACAATTTGAGACCCAACGTAAAAAAGATAACACTTTTGAATAACTGCCAGAGAAATTGATTTTTTGATAAAATCTTCCATTTATTGCAAATGTTTTTCATAAAATCTCCAAACTGCGTAAGAGATTTACGTAACATCGTTTTGTTTTTCTGAAAATGCAGTAGTTATATATATAATAAAAGGGCCAGAACTAAAATATCTACTTGCTACTGAGCTGATCTTTCATGTAAGCGCAAACTTATGCGCCTACGTAATAAAAGTCAAATTTGATTGTGCGTGTTAAACAAAGCTAACACAAAAAAGAAATAATATAAAAGTTACATTTATCTTTTATTTTATTAGGTCCTATATAGAATGTATGATCAATACACAAAAAAAACAATAAAGGACTTCACATACACACCAATTACATCAACTAAACAGTTAAAATTTATATCCAGTACTCAAATCTACAATCTCAAATATTCACTCTACAATCGGGCCCAACTAACTTCCCAAGAACTGTTCGTCCTAAATGCATGGCTTCTTGACGATACCGGCCGAGTTTCTTCAATTTCATCCATTGTAAAACTTTGTCATAAAGTCTATAAAATATTTTGTATATTTCATTATTATTCTTGAGAATGAGTATATCGCTTAACAGACTAGTTACAGAGTTTTGATATGCTTAAACAAATCGTTTACGGTCAAGGATAAGTATTTGTTACCAATACTGTAACCATCCTTACCTCAACCCTGTGAACTTTTTAAGACAAGTGTAAACCCTACATCCTACAAAATTCTTACCAATGTATGATGATGAACTTTGAAGTAGAAAAATGTAAGTAAATAATTAACTTAAACCACTCATTGAAATATTTCTTATCACACTTGATTATCTCCCACATTATCTCAAGTAATATATTTTACCTTTTATATCATCATCGAAATTTATATATAAACACGTAAAAATACCGACTAAGGCATGGCCTAATAGATGTTCTATACCTGACAATTGAACCTTCTATTGAAATAAAATCAAGATTTTAAGAATCGAGTTTATTCGAGATTCATGGTAATTCAATCTTAACTATGGCACGTAAGAGTCTCTATATATACAAGTTAATGGTATAATTGTGTAGGTACAAAAAAAGCTTTTTTATATGCCATATTCTCTTCCTTTTCAATTTTAATCGCGTAAAAGTCATTTTTATATTACATTTTCGGTTAAAAACACTTTCAAACCGTCAAGTTAAAAGTTTAGGTAGACTTTCAAAGTATTTGACTGCCAATAATACAATAATGCAAACATATGTACGACTAGCTTATATTATCTAAAATCCACTCCATGTAATACGAAATTCTTGTATAGACGCCAGGGTAGCCTCCAATACCGCATCTTTTGGACCCATATGACACAATACCGTGTTGTACATATCGGACCCCACTTGTCAAAACTGTCCGGCCGGGGTACATTAGGGGACCGCCGGAGTCGCCTCCACATGAGTCCTTATCTTGGACTCCACCAGCGCAAAGTTGACGGTCATATATATGAGGTGATCTGAAAAATGCGTGAAAAGAAATTCAATTTACGTATGGTGTGAAATTGATTAAGTGCGATGCGTAAAATTTTCATGAAAGATTCCTATATTCCCACAGATTATGTGATAACATTATTGCTAAAGACTATATATAATCTATAGTATTAAGGAATTTATGACAATTTAATGACAATCAGAGTCGTAATGTCTGGATGATTTCGTTAATATTTGTTTTATTGAGAGGTTTTTATGGATAGATTGGTTAAGTATGGATAAAACCAGAAACTTTCAACTCAAACGATTTTATGTGTATTTTAAATAATTTAGAATAATATAATATTTTAAAACCTATCTACATTCTTCTGGATTGGCCATTTAGATAAATAATGCTTACCCATTGTAAATATTCTGGCATTCTGTATTACTAATTATTGGTAGTGCAACACTTAGCAGCACAGGGCTTTGTAGGCCATCTTCGGTAGCACCCCATCCAGCTACAACCCCTTGAAGACCATACAAATTTTCGTTCTGAAGCTGGGGTGTTATCGGCAAGCATATAGCTTTCATACTATCTGAAAAAATATAATTTTAAAATTTTGTGTTAGTTACAGCATCTTCATGGATTACCATACCGATTAAGGTATCAAGTATATACGTTTAACAAACTTTAGTTTTGACAAACATTTTGACTCTACATTTACTTGTCTTTACAAGGAAGAAATAAGGAACAATAATTTAACTACCACAACGCCGATTAATGTTCTAAAGAACAAACCTATTATTTTACTTATTCTAGGTACTTTACTTTACGTATTAAACATAATAATATTTTATTGAAGCAATAAATTGTATATCAATTAAATAAGCATATTAAAAAAAACTAGCTACTTTAAATTAATCTGACATAAGTTCCTTTGTTTAAAAACATATTGACTCACCCAAAGAAAAGTCGGCAGGCTCTGACAACCTGACTAAAGCAATATCATCGTATAGAGTTTGTGGATTATATCCTGGATGTCTGATAACACGATCGATTGTTACATTCTGTAATATAATAACCACATATTTAAAATGATTACTGCTATTAAACTAACACGTTATACAAGTATTTACAGCCATGTAATATTAAGAGTTAACTCTAAGAGAGGAAATTATGTAAATAGGGATTGGTAATAAAAAATGTTTAAATGGTTGTATGTTTTTTTAATGCCACATTATAAAAAATAAAAAAAAAACAAAAACAATCGTCCAAAAAATTAAACCTTTTTTGAAGAGTGAACCCATTAGGGACCATTAGAAACCCATATGGAAAATAGATGTTGGCCGATTCTCAGACCTACTGATTACGCACATACAATTTAGTGAAAACCGATTTTCAGACCTACTGAATACGCATGTAGAATTTAGTCAAAATCGATCAAGCCGTTTCGGAGGAGTACGGTAACTGACATGGTGACATGGAAATTTTATGTTATTATAAATATATCAGGTACACACCCGAGAAGGTGGTGCGCACATCAACTCTCCATCAACCCTCTCACAGTCCGGATTCTGCCTGATGTCATGTTCTCCAATAATAACACTCTGCAGCCGCAAGTTGTTCCCAAGAAAAGATACGCAATGCCCAGCAGTCAAAATATACCATTCCGTAATTAAGGTTCCTCCACAGCTCAATTTAGTACCTCGACCTGTGATTATGATGTTAATTAAAAATTGTATTTAAAAAAGGATGTTGTATAATTGGGAAGGCACACACCCATAAATGATGATGTTTTGTAAGAATTTAGATTTAGAAACGTGTGGTTTTTACTCTTACATCGTCACTGAATGCAACTTACCAGAGTTGTATGAAAGCAAAACCATCCAGGGCATTTCATACAACGATGTTCTGTTTCCACCAAAAATTCGTTCGCCTTCAATATTGCCGCAATCTTTTGGTAAGAGCCTTAAGTTGGGATGATTGTTCACGTAAACAGGCTGCTCTTTAGGGTTTGTTTCACCTCTGTTATTAACTTGAACATTTGGTTGAGTATCGAATTTAGGAAGTTCCGTAGGGGTCCAGTTATCGGGCTGATTCCGGTCTTCTCCGGTAAAGTCAAATGTGTTATCCTCCTTTATGCAGCACACCTGAAATTAAAATGAACGTATAAAATTTATTGTCATATAAGTTCTGTTATGCTGATTTAATTTGGAACTTATTAATTATGAGATAGAGATGTATATCGTTCGGTATAAATTAAGCCAAGGACTGGCAATTATATTCGTAGATGCACGGGAATGCTAAAACATTCTGTTCCGTACTTATTGACTTATTTAATTATTAAAATCGAAGGGTCCACCAAGCATTAGACCGTTACCATTTAATAACAGCTACACCAACATACCTAATAACACATTACTGCGACAGCCTAGCTTATGTAGTGCATCGACAATGGTTGTGACAATTTGTGGTTTGATACCCAATGGCTGGTAGCTGGTAGTAACATTCCTACCACGCTTACAAACAGGCCGTGAAGGAAGGCAAATTGTTAAAAGAACAATGCCTACGCAAGTACTTATATAGCAAGTTTAATACAAATCCTTGTTTAGTTATTCTTTATACTAACAGATTGTATGACTTTAACTTTGGCTCTAGTTGATTGATATGTTTAAATAAAAAAATATTACAAGTGGCTCGTCTTGTTTAAATCCACAACCCAGGTCTTGAAGTTTTCTCCTCATATACGGTGGCATGGGTCTGCCAGCATGTCTGACTTCGTTCACCAGACTTGGACATAACGATAACAATTTACAGCTCCCAGGACGATTGTTGGCGTAACAGTTATCTCCATTGTACGCTAAAACATTTATTCATAATATTTACTCTTGATAATATATATTGAAAGGATAGAATTAGGCCTAGAATCATGTCAAAAACATCGATAAAGTCTGAAATGCCTTTGCCAATTATATGTTAAGTCGAATAATTAGTTAAAGTATATTTTATTTTAAGTAATACTTTTATTATTGGTTTTCTTCCCCATTTGACCTCCACTATCTCACAGTGAGGCAAATATGTTTAAATTTCATTTGATAAATTTAATGAGGCACTTTATAGCAGGTAAATTGACGTTCGACATTACAGTTGTATTAAGCAGTGATTATTTAACTATAGATATTTACGTATCACACGCCCGCATTTAGATAATTTTATATAATATTCACTCACGAATCACAATTTTCAAACATAAACTCATCGTTATCTATATTATTAACTTACAATATGAGAGCGATATCAACGCGCACAATATAAATAGAACTCTCATCGTGTACATTCATCACTGGCCCTATTTAATAACATACATACAAACGAGCATGCTTTCCGATTGCTTTTATCGAAATGTGTTTCCGATACGCCGATGACAAAGATACCAGTTATACGGGAAAACACGAGTGACGCATGTGATAAATGGCGAATGGCCCACGTTTTAAATTAACTGCTTGCTGCGTTAATTATTCTTTTATTGAAAGCGTAATTAAGCTTGATCTAAAATGGGAGATATATTGATTGTACAGATAACTATATGTGAATGTGTCGCGTTTAAGTTGAAACAGAAATAATCTATTTTTAATGTAATTCAGCTTTCAACAAGGCTCAAGGTCATGCCGTGAACTGCTGTTTTACTCATCACTACTAATTATTATATATACTGAAAAACCGTAGACATTTTTATGCATAGACCAGCCAATATTCGCCTTATTTAAGATCTTCAGGAATTCCTTTGGTTTAAATACCTGTCTCCGAAATAAATGACATAACAGATACGGACGTATCTACCAAATCAAATGAAATCAAAAGATGCGTCCCAATAAGTCGATATGCGTGATTATATTTGAAATTAATTAACTAGGTACTCTTAAAACTTTGAGCAATAACAAAATATCAGGAAATGTGTCTGTAAACTTCCTTGAAACCTATATTGGGGGCAAAAGGTCACAATTAAAGGGCAGAATAATGCCTTTATTCTTTTAAGAATGACGAATGAATTTTATAAATATAAATTCCAAGGAATAATGATGGGCACGATTGTCATTTGTTATAAATCATTCCAGAATTACAACTATATTACGATAGTTAACTGATGTCGTCTATCATCTATTTTAATGATACACAATAGTGCTTACGGGACGCCAAGAGAGATAGGTCACAGGACATTGACAACCAGTAATTCAACAGTTGGGAGGAGTACCCCCTTTTTTAATTTGGACGTATGTACATAGGACTTTCGCACTTTAAATAACATACATAAAATCTCTTACCCAGTGTTATTTTTATTATGCTCACTTTTATAGTATATTTTACATGTTTTAATAGACATATTATGGAACGAGAGTACAAGACTGGGTTTATATCACTCTCTCATAGAAAACCGACATGAAGCGATAGTTTATCAGATTGATAGTGACATTTGAGGAGCCATCATTATACTCATAAATCATACCTTTCCTGTAATGTAAGGCCTTCGCGTGTTGCAGATGTTTTTGACCGACGATTAACACTTGACTTTGTAAGCTACCTATGGCCGTGATTCTATGAATCCTATAATGACTTAACTAGATTTTGCAAAAGCGCATACAATTAATCTTGTATTAAAGCGTTAGTAATCAATAACGATCACATTAATTATCGTGTTTATTAGAGACTTAGCAATTTTAATTGCGTTTGACTAAAATGTGTATATGTAATATGCGTGACATTATTATGAGGCGAGCCTCGATAAGACTTACTTCTTATCATAATTGTACTTGGTTCACACTTTTATAGGAATATTACTGGAGAGTACATACAACATTTTGATATATGGGGAAACATATTTCACACACGGTTAGTCTGACAAACATATAGTTTAAATAAATACATATTTAAAAAAACCCAGACCACAAGGAATACGTTCTAGACCGCAGCGGGAATTCAACCGAACCATCTATTTAGCAACCCGGTATTGCGTTCATAAGACTAGAGTCGTAATTTTTATTCTAATGTGATACCACACACTATAACCACATTACAATGTATAAATGTTAATAGCGTTTGCTTAACGAATCGATAGCAACCATATCAAATTAGTGAATTACATTTATACGTGATAGAACGGTAACAGTCATGTGGTTATTCTGTAAGAGAGCGTAGTTATACGTGTAAATATGTATAATAGTATTAAATATTTCCTTTGTTATGTTCTTGCATATGGTAGTACTGGTAAGAGACGTATGAGGAAAATGTGTTACTTACTCAATGATAAAACCAAAATGATTAACGCTCTGACCTAAATGCTGAACACATTATCAGCATTTACGACTAAAATTGGCAAACGGTATAATAATTAAAGAGCATTAAAATTACGGGTTTTAACACATACATTTTGGTTAAAAGTTTTACCGTAAAATTCGCATTAAGCCAACTTTCATTTATCGTTGTTATAAATTATACATAAAATAAAAGCCTTCAAAAAGTTTTGTTGGGTTTTTGTTGGTTTGGCCAGTATTAAATGGGGATTTCCAATATTACTGATAGTATAATTTAGGTGTTGCTTGTTTCCCGTCTGCGGTTTGCGGTTTTGTAACATTACTCTTAAGTCCTCCTCCTACCTACCTCCATAGGCTTATATATATATATATTTAGATTATCGCTAGATATTATATAAATACCCTCTTGTAGAAAAAGTAATTCTTGTAGACTATCTACGTTACTGCTTAAATTTCAAGATTAGCTTCAGCTTTCAGAGGTTATATTGAAACATTATCGTCATATATTTGAATTAGTAATTTTATTTAGAAAATGGTTTCACCACACACTACAATCAACTTAAAAAAAGTATATTCCAGTCTGATTTTGATATTACAGAAATGACGAGAACCGAGATCTCCAACCATCCAGCTTGGGAAAAACTTGAGATGTTCGAGTGTGGATTTAGTGCAGCCGATCGAATTATTGGCGGATTAAATGCGTCATTAGGACAATTTCCGTGGATCATACGTATTGGATATAAAAGTAAGAATTATTATTTTATAGAATTTTATAAATTTTAGATGGAGTAATTTGTTTTGTATCACGCTCTTTCGAACCCTTTTTAACGTGTGGAAAATAGGCTAAATATACTGAAAGCTGGTACAATGCTCTGCGTGTACAATAGAACAATGCTCTTAGGGCGCTGGTGGGGCTTCCCCGATTCTATATAGTAGTTTAAGTACTTGTTTCTTAAGTAATTGTGGGTTGTCTGGAAGAGATCGCTTATTAGCGATAAGGCCGCCCGTTGCTCTTATATGTACTAACATCTGTTAACGTCATTTGCTTCTAGTGTTTAAGTGCAATAAAGTGTAAAATAAATAATAAATAAATAATTGTAACTACTAATTTAGCTATTTTCATAGAATCATGTCTTACGGAACCATTCTTTAGGAAAAGGCGGCGGACGATTTATCGTTACGTAATGAGTCGTGGTTACTTAATAAATTTATTATACAAACTTTTGTTTATAGTTGATGGGGAAGATGATCTGGATTGGATGTGCGGTGGAGCACTTATAACTGATCGACATATTCTGACGGCAGCCCACTGTCTGCAAACCGCTGGAGAAGCATATGAGATGTAAGTGGTCACGAAATAGGATGCTTTTAACAACTAACAGGTCACATGTTTTTGCAGCAAACACCAGCTTCAAAATCACACAGCGATCTTAACGTTCTGTTGATCAGATATAACTTAATTTCTTGGGGAGAACAAAACACGCGGTTAAGAGTTAAAACAATTCATAAATAAATCAATTAAAACTTTTATAAACGAGGCAAACAAAAATACTCAGCTAGTACACAGCACGAAAATGACTCTGATATAGGAACTGAATATCTATTTTTATTATATATATATATATATATATATATATATATATATATATATATATATATATTTTACAATAGCAAAATATGTATTGCTTAGGTGTACTTATGGGATAGTAGATAAAGGAGCAGACTACTTAAAATGAAGTACTGACCGTCATCTATGCACGCTGCCAGCGTTGGAGGTCTACAGAGTTAAATGGGTTTGAAACGCCTCTACTGGAAATTGATTATGAGAGTTTTGTCTGTTGCCAATTGTAATCATTATTATACTTAATACAATGTATTTTTATTTTTGATATTTTCTTCTAATAACAGTTCGACTATACGGTTGGGTGAATATAATACGGTCACAAATCCGGACTGTCAATTGCGAGTGTGTGCACCCCCGTACCAAGATCGAAAAGTGAGAATAAAACAAATTCACCATAGCTTCAATGAGCCCCCTTTTCACAACGATATTGCTATGATTCTTCTTGACAGACCGGTGGAGATAAATGGTACGTGGTATTTTACCATTGTGAATCATGTTTGAGTTACTGATCACCAGTTCCTTCTTTATTTTTCATATATTATCAATACAATCTATGACGTGACATACTCAATCGCGCTTACGAAGTTCACTCGAACTCATATATGCAAACATTCGAACCGGTCAATTATTGTTTGTGGATCTGGTCTATGTCGAAGTTCAGTAGAGGACCTCCTCCCTTTTACGTTGGAAAAAATGCACACCGTCCCACCACAAATCTGAAATATCATAGAAGTACCGACACTAGTCAACAGAGTTACTAATAAAATAATGTATAATACTGCTACACGAAGGTTTTTTTTTCGTTTTTTTATAGAAGTGGGGCCAACCGAGCAGACACTAGAGTTGAAATAGCCGCCCATAAACACTCACATTGCCAAAGGCCCCAAATTGCATTGCTGGCCTATTAAGAATTAAACCGCTCCCTTCTTCCGACCCGTAGTCTTATTAGGAATGTTAATGTTTGCATAGAATGAAATATTTGGGTAAGCTTATAAGTGAAAATGACTTTACAGATTATGTGTCGCCGATATGTCTGCCTAGAGACGAGCAGTTAGCTGACTTAACAGTTGGGGAAATCTTAACGGTGGCAGGATGGGGCAAAATGAACATGACGACGGAGGAACGCGCAAAAATACTACAGTTTGTTTCGGTAAGAGTAGTTTTGCATAGCAAAGAGGTCACTAAATTAAACCTCATTTTTTACTATAGAATCTTAGCGGTCGAAAACAATCCTTGGCGCCATAGAGGCAGTGATAACCTCGGATCTCACCGACTGCAAGTAATAAGACTTAAGTATTGCATCACTGTGGGTTTTTGTCTTAGTATAGTAGTGACCCGGATGTGTCTAGGGAAATACCACTAAGAAGGTATCACCAAGACACTTCAAAACCAAAAAAAAATGCAAAAACCAGCCCAACAAAGCGTAATAAACATTTTTTTTATGATTTCTAGATTCCAATAGTAAAACCTGAAAATTGTAAAGTTTTTGGTGAACGCTTCATGTTGTCAAAGTCGGAAATATGCGCTGGCGCACAATTAAACAAGGATGCCTGCGGTGGAGACTCAGGAGGTCCACTTATGAAGGTACATATTGATAAGGATTTCGTCCGACTAAAATATTGATTCAAGATAACCACAAGTTGTTGTTTTAGCCACAGTTTTATTCGAATTTATTTATTTTTGCAGGTATTTGATACTCTAGATGGACCTAAGAGTTTCCTCATGGGCGTAGTGTCATTTGGCCCAACGATATGCGGAATGCGAAAACCTGGAGTGTATGCTTCTGTACCGCAATTCATGAAATGGATACTAGATAATCTTATAATGTTATAAAAGCTTCCAAAACTATTTTCTATATAATACTTATTTAAAAAATGCATTTTATAGCACACTATATTTGGAAGTGGGCTTATCTCACTTGATTGACACGTCAGTTTGTTCTGCTGTATTTTTGTTGTGATTTTTTAAGAAATCTTTACAAAAAATATTCGGCGGTCAGCCATCTGTTAATAACGTTTGGCGGCAATCAAAAATTATATTCACTATATGCCTTAAAAACCTTTTTTATTTCTAATACAGAATGGTGCATTCGAGGTTTTACGCATTAAAAACATTTAGCGAAACTTAGACGAATGAATAATACTTACATAATAATTCTAAATGAGTCTCAAACGACTTATTTTAATACAAAAATTTTTATTCAATTCAAACAATCTTCCTCGAGCAATTTCAAAACGCGTCTGACACGTGCAGTGTCGTGTCTTATGTGTGTCCGTAAGATTTGACTTGAGTTGTGCATTACTTAAGAACACATGGCGTACCTATGTAATACTAGTCTATTGAAATGTAAAATTCGCTTAAAATTTCTGAGAGGACGCAATTCTATTGTTGGGATATGTGTGGGGGGTCAATGGAAGCTTAACCTCATGTTTTTGGGGTCGCCTTGTACTCCGGCCACCATCTTGGAAAAAGGGGTGATAACACTTTTTTAGAGATATCTCAGAAACTATGAGTCTCACAAAAAAATTGTAACGTCATTATTTATAGCAAATTGTTTTGCCTAAAAGTATTTTTATTTTGTAAGTATTAGTATTTTGCCGTAAATTAAAAATTAAAGAAGAAAAAAATGAGATGTTTTTATAAAAAAAATTTGCTATATAATTTTCAATGCAAAACCTTCATAAGACGTACGTACCTCAGTTATATGTTAGTTATATGTGTGTATTCTGTGTAATTGAGATCTCATAACACAGATTTGGCTGTTTCTTCGTGCGTTTTCATTTTGATCTCAAAATGATTCTGATGTTATAGATATAACAGAACATATAACAGAATCAGCATAAAATTGCTTAATATATTCGGTGCTTAAATTATAACATTTCAATGGACTATACGTAGACTCAAGTCTTATATAGAAACGCATATCAAAATTCGTTAGTACGACACTGATATAAGAAGGAAACGCAGTGTAATTTCGTTTATAACATATAAATAAATTAACACCAAAAACAAACAGATAAATATGCATAAATTGTGTTCGCTATGGATTTTATTACTCCCTTTAATAAATAGCGCTGATGGTAAGTTTTTAACTGGTATTATTATTGAGCGTACATTGGTTTCTCAATTTATTTCAAAACAAAGTGTGTGTACGTCTAGCTTTATTTATATGAGTTTAAAAATGTTAATTAAAATGTTTTATTGTCAATCAAAAACTCCCTCATCTAATAATAAAAGTTCAATAGTCTCATATCTTAAAAATAGAACGACTGCGACTTATCTATAAGGAAAACGAGAAATATATTTTTTTTAATATAAAAATCGGCAAACCATAGGGTTGTTAACGAATTATAGAGATTACAACACCTGCAAAGCCACACTGCATAGTAATGTGTTGAGGAACTATAACGTCGATAATTCGTGTATTTCACTAGTCGTGCCTGTATATTTGGTCAAAGCCAGTAGACAACGACAGGGCACTTCCGATTTGACCTTTACCGATATTTTAATTTTTGAATACGTTGTATTTTTTAAATAATAATATGATTTCCATTTTTTTCCTAATCGTTCGAGCTCTTTCCTTTAAATAAGAATCAAAAAGTAGGTGAATTTAAGATTAGATTTGTCTAATTAATTCTTTTACATTTTAGTAAATCTCTTGGATAAACCGTGTAAGCTAAACAATAAAGCCGGTAGTTACCAACTATTTTCAGGTTGTAAATATACAAAGGATATCGAAAACCAAAGAATACTCAATAGTAGCAGAACACTAAATATTATTCCCTTGGTACGTAAAACTTTTTTATACAAAACTCGGTAAAGAGTACTCATACCGACAAAAAATTTGTTTATGTCGTTTTTCGTTCCGCCTTTTTACCAACAACTGTGCTTCCATTAAATTACACATATACCGGCTGTGTACTATGTTTTTTTACTTATTGTTGTTAATCACTGCAGTTAGATCTTAATTGCAAAATCCACTATCACATAATGACAACCCCATTATGTTTCTTGTGCGTTCTTCTCAGTTGAGGGCGCACTGAACCCATTTATACTTAGTTTTAGTATCGTTTGAAGTTGTTAACAATCCTAAATAGAATAAATAATTTAAGGTTTTTCTTTCTCTATAGGTATGCTGTCCACTTGATGATGTAAAATATAAATATAATATAAAAAAAGCACCAGAGACGTACGCCTCCGTAATATATTTCCACAAGGAAGATATTATAACAAATACCCCTTTAAGTACAACCAGGAAACTTACAGGACCCCAGACTGGCCAAAGAATTTTAACAATGCTGTCTAAACAAGAGTGTCCTGTAATGGGCAACGTTACACTTGACAACAGAATAGTTGGTGGTGAAATTACATCACTATATGAATTTCCATGGATTGTCCGGCTTAAATTTACCAGCAGTAAGTATATAGTGAACGCGCAAATCATCTTTACTTTAACAATTCATGAGGATTCTAGAAGCCAATCATAAATGTATTTAAAGTCAATATCTAATACACTAAGACTTTTTGTTAGTTCGCAATGCAACATATCCCAATCAGAGTTGTATTATTATTATTCGCTCAATTTAATCGTATATAATTAATATTTTTTAGTTGGTTACGGTTGCGCTGGAACACTCATAACACATCGACACGTGTTAACCGCAGCCCATTGCCTTGTTAGTAGAGTTAAACTGTAAGTAGATTAAGTCAAAATTAATATTATATATTAATAACATAAATTTCCAAACCATACTAACAAAGATGACTGAAAATAATTTCCTCGAGTAATTTAAGTCATTTTTAACGAGGATTTTTGTAAAACTTTGGTACGTGTGCCGTAAGATACATAATTAGCAATCCAAAAGTTGAATCATCATAATCCTTCTTTAAATTACTATTTACGCCGGCTCTCTCGTAAAGAACCTAAGCCTACTGAATTATATGATCTGTTACAGTCTATCTGTTCGCCTTGGCGAATGGGATGAAACGAGAGATGTTGATTGCAGCGAAAATATATGCAGCAACCCGCCTGAAGATAGGAATGTATCTCAGACAATAGTACATCCTTTATTTAGCAGGAATGGCGATCCCACTCATGATATAGCTATTTTGGTTTTAGAGGAACCTGTTGAATTTACAGGTTAGTGTCGGCAGCAGCTTATTACTGAAAACCTGATTACTAACAATAATACAATATCTAATACTGACATAATTAATTATTGATTAAAATGAGAAATATAACCCAAAAATAGAAACGATAAACTTCAAAGCTTACTAAAAGAAAAAAGAAATCCCACCGTTTTATGTAAAATGAAAACTTTTATGTAATCTTAAAAATCTCGTGTCGAGCAATAGGTATTCCCGATTCCTCTACCAGCCTTTATCACAAACTCTACATCTCAGTAAAAATGTGGTTTGCCCATCAGTCCTTCAATAGTATATTTGTATATATTTTAAATTATTATACTATTTAAACATTTTTAAATGTTGGTATTTTTCCTGATTTTTGGAAGTTATCTTTAAGTCAGGCACAAAGGTAATCTTCTAATTTTTAGTAGGTAATTGTGTTTGGTGGTTTGGACGGTAAACATCAAATCTATACTGATTTTCATAAAGCATTTGAAAAAGTTGACTATCTAATGTTTCTACAAAAGTTATTAATTTTAGGTTAGGTTATTAAGTTTATGTATGTTTCCTTAATAAATAAATAAACTCCGCTGCTTTGAATTCGAATACTTTTGTTCTCATATTAATCAATATTTTTTCAGACTTTATTAAACCCGTGTGCCTACCAATATCCGAGTATGTTGCCAATCAGGATTATACTAATTCTTATTCTTATACGACAGCCGGCTGGGGTATTACAGAGTACGGTTAGTGTTTAGTTGTCATTAAAAGTACTTGCTTATAAACTACGCAAAATCTTCTATACCGACACATTTAAAATTAAAATGTAACCATTTCAGGTACTGTTTCAACAAAAAAACGCAAGGTCTCCTTAAGCTCTGTAGATTACAAAATATGTCGGGCATTACTCAATCTAAACCCCGATACGAGAGATCCTTTTATAATCTGCGCTGGGGGAGTTCAGAACAAAGACACTTGTATGGGGGACTCTGGTGGGCCTCTAATTGGACAAGTACAAGAAGATGGTCAGACAAATTGGTACCTATTTGGCATAACGAGTACAGGGTCCACCTTTTGTGGCCAAGCAGGCAGGCCTGGTGTCTACACAAGGGTAACAAAATATATGCCTTGGATTGTGAATCAGTTAAGATATCTTTGAGATATTTATTATGATAATATACTTTGTAAGATTTATTTTGTTGTTCCTATTATATTTACACCTCTCGTTTAGTATAAATTGTTTGTAAAATATAAAGGTAAATTTGGTTGCCTGGATGAGATCGCGTATTGTCGATAAGGTACAAAATAACATTTCAAAATTGTATTATTGTGCAGCAAAGTGTAAATAGATATTCAAAGCAGAAGATATGTGTATAAGGTAAGAAAAGCACATTTCAGCATATATAGAAATGGAATGACATAAAAAATACATAAAGTGAATTTATATACGTCCAGAACTACACATGCCGTCAGAGCCCTCGAACACTTTACTATTAATATTATCTAAATATTTTATAACACTTCTCTTCAATCTTGAAGATAAGACGATCTGCTGATCGCTGAAAGAGCAGTGTGGGTGTTTCTGGACACGGCCATACATTTATTAAATACTAGACTTCCGCCCGCGGCTTCGCCCACGTGTAATTTGGTTAAGTATATAGCGTTTTTTAATGATCTCGACAGGGCTTTCTTTCACGGGCTAAAATCTTGTTACAATTGGAATTATATATAGCCTGTGTTACTCAGGGATGATGTAGCTTTACAGGATCGGATGATTCAGGGAAATCGAAGGCAACTTTCAAATTAACGTACAGGCAATTACTATTCTGACAATTTTATATTCTAATAGTCATGTTCTTATGTGGATGAGCTGATGATGGAAGGTAAAACTCCTCAGTGGTTAAGAGTGAAAGAAAATTCTTACGAAGTTATGAGTACGAAATACGTACTTGTGAGGTTATTACTTATTAGCTTGACCAAATAATAAAAGGAAACCTCATTAACGTTAAGGATGTAGGTGGAAAAATGGATGCGGACAAACGATAAACGTCTCTTCACTCGTTTCCTTTTACTTGTTTGTATGGGTAGTGTTCACTCAAAATAATCATAGGGTAAAACGTTAATGAAAGTTTGAACTGAATGGTAGTCATTACACAATGGAGCATCTTAATACCGCGATCTATTGGATATATTTGGCCTAAGTAGAAGTTCTAAAAAAAGTTAGTTAAAAAAAAACTAAGACTTCACCTCGCACACTCACTTACACAGCAACACCATTGCACACACTAATACACACACACACTTAAATGCTAGTACTTCACATAATATACTCCACTTGTTCATGAGTATATATTTTTTTTTATTTATTTTTTTTCTGTTCGTATTTTTTTGTTATTGTTTTTTCTGATCTTAGATTCTATTTCTGGTTTTATATTTTAACCTTATTTTGTTTGTTTGTTTGTTTGTTTTTAATCTATTTTATTGTGTACTTTTTTTGATAAGCTGTATAGGTGTAAGAAATAAAGAAATAAAATAAATCGAGGTTGATGACGAATTTTATCAGGGCCATCTATCGAGCATTTATATATCTATTGTTCAACACTTCAACCGCGCCCGCGCGCACTGCCTTATTTATTTTTGTTACCTCTCATAAGTTTTTATATTAAGATTAACTTATATTAGAACATATTTAACAATATATAAACTACAACTAATCAATCAATATAAGTGTTTAAAAGTTTTGAAGCAGTGGTTGAAGTAAATTTTCAATTGACCATAACTTCTTTCCCTTAACTGATTTTGACGAAATAAAGTTATGACAACGCTCCTAATTATATGTAATCCAACCGCGTTCAAATCCGTTCAGTAGTTTTGAAGTTATAACGACAGACAGACAGACAAGAATTCCAAAAATTGTTTTTTTGGTTTCTATGACTCTTCTTCCTCCTTCTATGGCCTCCTTTCAGTTTTTTGGAAAAATATTTAATGTACAGACATTCGATTTTTACTGTATATATTGTAAATATTAATTATATATATTGTAAAAAGAATATCAATTTTTTCCCTTTTTAAAGGGTAATAAATCAATTCGTTTTGTAAAGAGCCATCGTCCTTCTTTTCTTCCATCGAATTTCCATAGTTTTTTCTTTTGCGGTGTTTTATAACATTTATATTAGAATCAACGCTCTCGCGTCGATTCTCTTCTATTCTATTCTAGTTCTATTTTTCTTTGATAGCACATTTTTTAATTTTATTGTGGTACTGTCGTTAGCGTAATGAATATTTTCTCTGGCAATTCTCAACATATTTATTTTCTTTTCTCGTAGCAATTTAAGAGTTGAATAAAACTCACTGGACGGTAAGTGATTAACATCATTGTAATTTGGTATACTATGGTATAATTCTTTTATTTTTTTAGTAGCAACATTGTATACGGAAACGTGGGTCTAGCTTTTGTTTAAACTTATGTTATAGTTAAAATATATATATTATTCAATCATAAAACAAAATCTTTAATGAGTTCAATTAATGTATGCCCCGTGTAGAGGCTATGCGGCTAAAACCTGTTACGCATATCCAAGTAAGTTCATTTTAACGAGCAGGCGCTTTGAATGAACTAACCGCCACCCATGGACACCTGCAACGCCAGGAGGTCAAGAGAGTTGCAGGCCTGAGGGAAAGGTACGCAATTCACTTATCAAATTTAAAAAACAAAAATTTTATAATTTTACTAGCTTGTGTAAAATTATTACACTTACAGTGAGATTTTGCACCCACCTGTTGTGCCACTGGATTAATGTTTTTTTTTTTTTTCAGGTATGGGATGCATGTTCTGTTGCGATGATCTTTTTTTGTAGTACTGACATACTTTATTATATTGTCACCGATATGTCTGCCTAGAGACGAGCAGTTAGCTGAATTTACAGTTGGGGAAATCTTAACGGTAGCAGGTTGAAGCAAAATGAACATGACGAAAAACCAGCCCAAGACAGTGTAATAAAAAACTTATTCTTTTTTTATTTATTTCTAGATTCCAATAGTAAAATCTGAAAGTTCTAAAGATTTTGGTGAACGCTTTATGTTGTAAAAGTTGGTAATTTGCGCTGCCGCACAATTAAACAAGGATGAATGCGGTGGCGACTCAGGAGGTCCACTTATGAAGGTACATATTGATAAGGATTTCGTCCGACTTAAATATTGATTCAAGATAACCACATTTTGTTGTTTTACATGACATACTAGATAATCTTATAATGTTATAAAAGCTTCCAAACTATTTTCTTTATAGTACTTATTTAAAAAAATGTATTTTATTTCACACTATATTTGGAATTAGGCTGATCTGACTTGATCGACACGTCAGTTTGTCAATTTCTTATGCCGTATATTTGTTGTTATTTCTTAGGAAAGCATCACAAACATTTTTTAGCGGTCAACCATCTGTCAATAACGTTTGGCGGCAATAAAGAAATTATATAAACTATATACCATGAAAATGCTATTTTATTACAAATATAAAGTGATGCAGTCGATGTTTTATGAATTAAAAAGATTTAGGAAAACTCAAACAATTTTATTCGAAGGATCCCATTGTATATTACTTAATAACATATGACGTACGTAGTACGTAGACATAAGTCTTATACATAAACGCACAGCAAACATTCGTTAGTATAACACTGTTATAAGAAGGTAACGGAGTGTAATTTTGTTTAAAACACATAAATAATTTAATACCAAAAACAGATAAATATGTATAAGTTTTGTTCGCTATGGATTTTATTACTCCCTTTGTCAAGTTGCTTTGATGGTAAGTTTTTAACTGGTATTATTATTGTGCGTACATTGGTTATTCCATTTACAAAACAAAGTGACTCACAACAATCTGTACTTTACGTCTAGCATGATTTATATGAGTTATAGAATATTAATTAAAATGTTTTATTGTCAATAAACAAAACCCTCTCAACTTAGAACAGTAATATAGATATAGGTTAACTAATAAAAGTTCATTCATCTCGTATTATTAAAATAGAACCAAAGCCGCAACATGTCTTCAAGGCAAACGAGAAATATTTGTTTTTTTTAATGTAATAAGCGGCAAACGACAAGGCGGGTAATTTGAAATCAAATTGAGGCTTAGTAGTGTGTAGCCGTAGTAAGAGATTGGCATGGGAATGGAATCGGGAAGTGTAGATGAAAGGATGGGCTCTCATAATCTCAATCACCGCTATAAGTACAACTGGTGCAATGTAAGCCTTTCACGCCGAGTGTTTGTGTATTTATATATCACCGAGTATATGTGGTCATATGATATCAAAAGGCTTTCTCCAAGTTTGGTTTTGTTCCCTTTGGAGTAAAGACTTTTGGACCTTAGGGTACAAGTTCATAAGCGCTTATTATGGAATTAAGTAGGCGCCTGGTAGTCAGTACTGGTGATCTAGGAGCTTATGCTTTTCTCGTTCAGCGTATAAGCATTGCGAGGAAATCCCGCTGTATTATGGGTACTCTGCCACAAGGTCCAAAATTTTTAAATTTGTTTTAGTTTTGTGGATGGCTTTTTAAATAATTATTGAATTTCCAATATTTCCCAATCGTTTCAAGCGCCTTCTTTATTCCTACTAAGAAGCAAAAAGTATTTTCATTCAGTAGTTACTTTTTGATTCTTAGGCTTTCATTTATAGTTAGTCATTCTTGGATTAATAGTTTCCTTAGGAATTTAAATACATGTTGATATATTTTATTAGGTAAAATTAATTGTTTAAATTTCAGTAAAACTCTTGAATAAAACATGTCAGCGAAGCAATATAAAGGGTCATTACCGACTACTTCAATCTTGTAATTATACAAAAGATATCAAAAACCAAACAGTACTGGACAGTATAAGTTATGGAACAATAAATATTATGCCCGTGGTATGTAAAACATCTTAAACAACACTCTGTGAAGAGGACTCATACCAACAAAAAAACAATTGTGCTTACCTAAGACTTAGTTCGAAAGTGGTTGTTAACAATCCTTATTGAATAAATAATTTATGATGTTGTTTCGTATATAGGTATGCTGTCCACTTGATGATGCAATACAAATAGAAAAATCACTAGAGGTCGACGATTCCATACATTTCCACGAAGAAGAAATTATAACAACCCGTCCACCAAGCCCACCAACAATACACACTACTACAAATATTCCTTTAAGTACAACTAAGAAACCTACAGGACCCCAGACAATTGAAAGTATTCTAACAATTCTATCTAAACAAGCGTGTGGCAACGTTACAATTGAAAACAGAATAGTTGGTGGTGAAATTACATCACTATATGAATTTCCATGGATTGTCCGGCTTAAATTTACCAGAAGTAAGTATATAGTGAACGCGCAAATCATAATTACTTTAACAATTCATGAGGATTCTAGAAGCCAATATTAAATGTATAAAAAGTCAATATCTAATACACTAAGACTTTTTAGTTAGTTCGCAATGCAACATATCCCAATCAGAGTGGTATTATTATTATTCGCTCAATTTAATCGTATATAATTAATATTTTTTAGTTGGTTACGGTTGCGCTGGAACACTCATAACACATCGACACGTGTTAACCGCAGCCCATTGCCTTGATAGTAGAGATAAACTGTAAGTAGATTAAGTCAAAATTAATATTATATATTAACAACATAAATTCGAAAACCATACTAACAAAGATGACAATAATTTCCTTGAGTAATTTAAGTCATTTCTAACGAGGACTTTTTTAAACTTTGGTACGTGTGCCGTAAGATACATAATTAGCAATCCAAAAGTTGAATCATCATAATCCTTCTTTAAATTACTATCTACGCCGGCTCTCTCGTAAAGAACCTAAGCCTACTGAATTATATGATCTGTTACAGTCTATCTGTTCGCCTTGGCGAATGGGATGAAACGAGAGATGTTGATTGCAGCAACAATATGTGCAGCAACCCGCCTGAAGATAGGAACGTATCTCAGACAATAGTACATCCTTTATTTAGCAGGAATGGCGATCCCACTCATGATATAGCTATTTTGGTTTTGGAGGAACCTGTTGAATTTACAGGTTAGTGTCGGCAGCAGCTTATTACTAAAAACCTGATTACTGACAATAATACAATATTTAATACTGACATAATTAATTATTGATTAAAATGAGAAATATAAGCCAAAAATATAAAAGATAACCTTCAAAGCTTGCTTAAAGGAAAGAAAGTCCCATCCCACCATTCTATGTAAAATGAAAACCTCTATGTACTTACCTTAAAATCGCGTGTAGAGGATTACTCCAGAATCTACATTCCTCTATCAGCCCTATTTCACATACTCTACATTTCAGTAAAAAAATGTGGTTTGGCCATCAGTAGGTATTTAAAAAGCTTCATCCAAAACTAAGATCTAGTTTTGATCTCATATTATTTTTTTTTTCAGAATTTATTATGCCCGTGTGCCTACCAATATCCGAGTATGTTGCCAATCAGGATTATACTAATTCTAATTCTTACAGGGCAGCCGGCTGGGGTATTACAGAGTACGGTTAGTGTTTAATCGTCATTAAAAGTACACTTATAAACTAGGCAAAACCTTCTATACCGATAATATACCGTGACACTTATAAAAGTGAAATAATAACGCGTATTTCTGTAACTTTTTATTCATAGCATTACCATGTACCATGTTAAATCTAATGTACGCTTTTAAGACTCCAGACTTTAGAAATATATGATCCGATCGTATGAGTTTATACAATTAAATCAAAATGTAACTATTTCAGGCACTGTTTCAACAAAAAAACGCAAGGTCTCCTTAAGCTCTGTAGATTACAAAATATGTCGGGCATTACTCAATTTAAACCCCGATACGAGAGATCCTTTTATAATCTGCGCGGGGGGAGTTCAGAACAAAGACACTTGTATGGGGGACTCTGGTGGGCCTCTAATTGGACAAGTACAAGAAGATGGTCAGACAAATTGGTACCTATTTGGCATAACAAGTACAGGCGCCACCTTTTGCGGCCAAGCAGGCAGGCCTGGTGTCTACACAAGGGTAACAAAATATATTTCTTGGATCGTGAATCAGTTAATATATACTTGAGATACTAATTGTGATAATATACGTTGTTACTTTTATTTTGTTTTTACGCCTCTGATTACTCCCCTTCTCGTTTAGTACCTACAATGTGTTTGAAAATGTTAAGGTATAAATTAATAGCTTATAAAATACGTGGGTTAATTGGATGAGATTGCGTACTATCAATAAGGCCACCAGTTGCTTAAAGTGTAAATAAATATTAGAAGACCTTATACACATATCTTTATGTGTATAAGGTAAGAAAAGCACATCTATATATGCTGAAACGGAATGACATAAATAATACATAAAGTTAATTTATATACGTCCAGAACTACACATGCCGTCAGAGCCCTCGAACACTTTACTATTAATATTATATAAATATTTTATAACACTATCTTGAAGATCAGACGATCTGCATGGGCTTTTCTTTCTCAGATTTTTCTTTTTTGGACTTTTTCTTGGCGAGAGCTGATTGAATTCAATTGGTATGTTCGGAGGTCGAACGTCATAGTATCGCTCAAAGAGCAGTGGCTGTTTCTGGACACGGCCATACATTAATTCCATTTCATGCAAAAATTCCTCCTTCCGAAGACGCTCTTCATCTCTCCGAGTTTGCAAGCGGATTGCTATGTCCTCTTCGTGGCTATAAAAGATAAATGGGATAATGATTTTTTAAATAAATAGGTATATTATTCACTTGCCCATTCGGCTTTGTAAGGCCCAATTGTATACAGGTTTTAGTCATTACTAATAATTGATAGGCACATTATTTTGATGTATGTATGTATAAAACCTACTTATTTTTCACAAGATGCCAAGCTGGCTTAGTTCTCAACAAACGATCCCTGTACTTTGATTCATGTTTTCTTCGTTGTTCGGCCAATACTTTTGCAGATTCCATTTCAAACTTCCTTCGCACAGCCTCAGCTCGCAATAGTGCTGCTAAATTAGATCTGCCAACTGCTACTGTTTGCAAATCCAATGCTGAGTAGGCCTTCGCTGGCTCTGATACACACTGCTGACTTGTGCAGTTTGATTTGTCACGATATATTCTTTCTATTTCTTTCATCTAAAATATTAAAATCAGATTTTTTCATTTTGTTCAAGCGTCACAACATATTAAATATATTTGGATGATATAATGACTATATGGTTTTTAATAAGACAAGGTTCCAGACTATTAAAAATGTCTAAAGATAGACCAAGGGGAGCGCTTCAGATATGAATACTTAATAATGTGTACGACCTTTGTGTTTCTGGTAAAGTAGCTAAGCATAATTCAACGCTCGAGTGACAAGCAAACCTTTTGAATGTCCGCCTACCTTTTTATCTGCCCTACTAGCTGTACTGAAACGAAATGGTTGTGGACTTGTCGTTATAAAGTTCTGATCCATTTTTCGTCGACCTTTTGTTGGACTGGGTGATCTTACGTCACATGAAGACACAGAAGCAACACCTGGTCCTGGTGATGGATCGATAGGTAGATCACTATGAGCAGCTGGAGTAGACAACCTACTTCTTTCACGGAGTGCCATATTGCCTGGTATACTGGCCTTGCGTAGCATTTCTTCGGCTCTTATTCTTCGATTCATTGACCTTCAATATAATTTAGTAGTATACGTGAAGTAAGAAAATATGATTCAAAAAGGACCATAAATCGGATTTTCTCAATATAATTATTTTTTACTAAGCCATCGGACAATAAAAAATGTGTACTTGTAAATGCTTACCGAAAATAAGTATCTTCTTTCATCTTGTCATAAAAATAATTAGAGAATAGATTCTTTGGTACTGGCCGAGCCCTGAATTTCTTTTTCTTCTTACATTTCGGTATGGCCTGAACTGCCCTTTCACATACACTGCTTGAATTATCTTCCCTTTTTGTAAAACTGAAAGGTTTTATTTGAGCTCTCAGCTCGGCTTCACTGTTAATTTTTGTTATCGCACGTCTGAAAACAATGTGAATAAACCCGGTTGAGTTTTATTACGTTGACATACCAGAACAATTTTTTTTTAATATCTACGTGAAATATATTTTTAAACTGTTACATTTGCCAGTGTAATGCTTATATCGCCTAACAGTTTGCTTTGCCTTATAATAATTGGTTATCATAATTAAATAATTATCAATAAACATAATTTCCATAATGAATATATTATAAATGGTACCCCCAATGGTACTTATAATATATTAATTATGGATTATAACAATATATTAACGACTGACAAAAAGTATAAAAATAAAGCTACTTTAATTTCTTACTTGAATATTGTTATAATTTTTTGTATGCATTATATTAAAAACGAAATTTAGCAAAAAAATAGTCATAAAACAATTAAAACATGTGGTACCGAACGAAAAATTAACCTCATAGCCTGATCTTCTAAAATCTTGTCATATAATGGTATCCGGGACTCAATAGGAACCGGACGTGCTTTAAACTTCTTTTTGTCTAGCTTCCGGTTCAACATGTCATCAGAAACAGATTTTTGCAATGTTCGAAGTTCATTCACTATGCGTATCTCCTCATCCCTAATGTATATAAATATAATAGTGTTAGGTTATTTTTGACAATAATATAATAAATTAAGTATAATATATTACCTCTCCGACATTTTAAAAGGCTTTGGTATAGTCACGTTTTGGTGTTTACGTCCGAGTCCGGCACGTTTCATTCTGATTGGACTAGATGGCATACTCTGTGTCTTAAATTCTTCATTAAATATATCATTCGTATCGTTAGCATCAAAAAATTTATCAAATTTTTCATCAACTCCGTTCTTATTCTCGATTGTATCATCGTACCATGAAATTGAGCACGCTGATTGATTTCTTGGACGACTTAATTTATTCGACTTATTGAATTCGTCCTTTTTAACTTCATTAATAGAAGAATTTTCATAGTTTTTTCTTGTTCGATGTTTTGCATCATTTATATTAGAATCAACGCTCTCACGTCGATTCCCTTCAGTTCTATTTTTATTTGATAGAATATCACATTTTTTAAATTTAATTGTGGTACTGTCGTTAGCGAAATCAATATTTTCTCTGGCAATACTCAACATATTTATTTTCTTTTCTCGTAGCAATTTAAGAGTTGAATAAAACTCACTGGACGGTAAGTGATTAATATCATTGTAATTTGGTATACTGTGGTAAAATTCTTTTAATTTTTTAGTAGTAACATTGTCACCAGATATAGAAATGGTAGGTGACGAATCAGTAGATAGTTGACCATTAAAAGCCTTATCATTTCGTTCGTAAGCTGTTCTAGGCATTTTACTCCACGGATCAAGAGGAACACGAAGACACGAATTAGTAAAAACACTACATTGGTGCATCACTAAACATTTTTAGTTTAAAGTTTCGTTTGTTTTCTCCAGTATGTTTCCATAGAAACAGAGTATCGATAGTTATGATTTGCGCAATACATGTTTAGGCAAAGAAGAAATTTTAATAACGTATTAAGAAACACAGAATTTTATTTGGTGTAAAAAATGTATTTCACCAAAATTCATCAACGCCTAATTCAAAATTGACAAGGTTTTTTACCTATAAAATAATAGAACAGAGTAAAAACATAATACGTTTTTTTATATAAATTATCATTATTTAATTAATACACTTGTAGTCCTTCGGGTTTATTAGACTAAATGTTAAATGTTATTAGAATAAATGTTATATCGTTCATGAGTTGTGTCAGTCAAAATGATTGTTAATGTGTCGGAACTCGGAAGTCAGAACTCAAACGTCAACAGTCAGCTGTAAGCTAGATGGAAAATTGAAATGTATAAAAAACTGCAAACAATAAATTCCAAAAATTGTGTTCGTATTATAACTTTATACGAGTTTGATTTCAATATCTAGCTGAATTAAAAATTAAATCGATTTTGTAATGACTATTTTGTCTTTATAGAGCTTGTAGCCCAAAAAAAACTAGTAAAGATGTTGGTAAATATTATTACGAAGAGAAATTGCCGAGCAATTGCAAATTTAAAGCATAATATAAAACTAAAAGACTTAGCAAAATGCTATAGTACCATAAATGATGAAACTGTTAAGGGCAAGTACGACTTAATAATCGCCGGTGGTGGAATGGTGGGTTGTACACTCGCTTGTACAATGGGTAAGTTTCTAAATAATTGTTATACAAGTTATAATTCATCAAATATGTCCGAAATTTCATTCATCAATTTGTATACATTAAGGATGTTTCACCAGCAGTGTTGAGTTGAGTGTAGATTGGGTTAGTGAGTTGATTATCCAATAATCATTGACTCCAGTTTGATGTAAGGCATACAATAATTTGATGGTTTTTAAACAAACAGTATTGGGTAGTGGGTGGTTTCTGGTTTAAACAAATATCATAGTTAACAAAGTATAAACTATTTAATTATATTTATGATTTACAGGTAAAAATCCTCTGTTATCAAAATTAAAAATTCTTCTGCTAGAAGGAAGTCCTAATAAGAAATTTGAATTAACATCACATTATAGTAATAGAGTTGTGGCGTTAAATCATAATACTAAATCTTTAATGAGTTCAATTGATGTATGGCCACATGTAGAGGCTATGCGGGTTCAACCTGTTAGGCATATGCAAGTAAGTTCCATAGCAGGCGGGTCACTTTGAGTGCTAACCGCCGCCCATGGACACATACAATGCCAGGAGTCTTACAAGTGAGTTGCCAGTCATTAAGGGAGAGGTATGCTCTTATTCACTTATCAAATTTTATAAAATATTTTTCATAATATAAAAGTCTTACAGTGTGAATTTTTTTGTTATTTTGCATCCACTTAGAGTTTTTGGATGCCACTGGATTAATGTTTTAATTTTTTTCTTCAGGTATGGGATGCATGTTCTGATGCTATGATCTCTTTTAGTAGTACTGATATACTTGATGATGATGTGGCATACATAGTTGAAAATGATGTTCTGTTACATGCAGTGAACACTGAATTGATCAAGTCCAAAAATATAACAACAGTTTACCATGCTAAAATAGCAGGTTATCAGTTATCACAATCAGAGGATGGTGAGAATATTGTGAAAATGGACAATGGTGATACCTACTCATGTGATTTATTGGTAAGTACATTATACTTTATAAAATCAAAGTGTTTGATATGCATCATATATATATATATCTACGGTGTAAACTCTAGATACCGACACTGAAGGAACTGTTCAATTTATGGTGTGGTTTTTAAATGGAGAGAAGTAAAATCAGAATTAAATATGAGCTAACAAACCAAAGCTAATTGATTTCGATGCTTGAGACTTTGTCGACAAAACGACTGACTTTACATGGACTTTACACTGTATATACAAATATAACATACTTTATTTGTAAAATACTTGAGATACATTTACTATATCTATAGGACAAAATTTGCTATCAATAATTTTATTTGATGTTAAGTCAATGTAAACATTTGATGATTCAAAAGTGCCTTTATATAGACCCACTTGAATAGATAATTTGTGTTAGTAAAGTTCTTATGGTGGATGCCTTTCTTTCAATTTATTCTCAATTAAACTTAATCGGCCATCTGTCAACTCTATCAGTTTGTTTAATTTCTTTGTTACATCCGCTAATTGGTTCTTCACATCAACAATACACAGTTCTTGTATTGCGTTCAAATTAAATGACACAGGTCTATTTCTGTTTGATTCAGAATTTGTCCGTTTTCTTCTTTCAACATTTTGACTCTCGAAAGAGAATCGGTCGTATAAATAGCTTTTTCGCTTCACTAGTTGCCGTTCAATATCCTCACCGTCGCTTTTACGTATGCGAAATTCGTAGTTATTGTTTTTGCGGATACTTTTTTTGGTGCTTTTACGGCTAGCCACCATTTTGTAGACAGATGCTATTAGGTCTTTCGGTATCTGCAATATAACGCATATGAGATACAGAGTATATTTAAATATTATCCAATTGTATTTATTCAAAATAAAAAAATTTGCATATGCAATTGAACTGAAATGATTTATTTGTGTTCTTGAGGGTCGATGTTTAAATATTATATAAAATCCTTTTTTGATAATTTATAAAGCTGTTATTCTTTATACGTACTCGACTTTCTCTTGGATCGTTCGGCCTTATGTTGAGTGTACGCATATGAGACGCTGTTAACAACGCCCCCCAGCGTAAAACGGCTAGCAATTGTTTCGGTGCACACATCAACAATGAACTAAATAGCATGCTTTCTAGATGTGCCACCAACTGTGTTTGACGTACAAGTCTATCTAAGCCGGCACTTTCCTGTAGAGCCTGGAAGTTAATTTAAGGAATAAACACATTTCGTTCGGCATACGCTTTTTGCTTAATTATTCGCCGAGATATTTGACCGAAAAAAAAACATAAAATCGTACTCATACAAACCTGAATGTCGCTAACCGCCAAGCCTACTAGTAAATTGGTCAATATCACGGTAACAAGTAACACAAAAATTAGGAACATGGCATGTGCAGTAATCGGATACTGTAGCTGGGAATCTGAACATTCGCTGTAAAATATGTCCTCATACTCCAATTCTCCACTCATCATCATAACAGTCTTGACCAACGCTGCTGGAAGGTGAAAGGGTGGGTAGTTGCTGAACAAAACACTGAAGGCCAGTCCAAATGCAATCAGAAGACAACTGTACGCCATTAGAAAGGTTGCAAAATTGACTGTCACTGAAAAAAAAATACAAACGGGTAAACACATGTACCGTTTTACAGAGATAATACAGACATAACACCACCCTTAGTCAAAGATTAAGAACACGATATAAAAAGGTTTGTGTTGTACGTGGTAAATCATAAAATTGTATTTACCCGTTGTAAACATTTGAACGTACAGTCCAAACGTTGGAAAACGTCCAACAATCATCATTAGTTCCAACCAGCAACAAAATATTGTTATGGCTGCAACATCGTGTTGCCACGTGGAAGTGTTTCGTCTCGCTTCGCCATTATCTATGTACCATGTAGGCACCTAAAAATTATTTTAATATATATGTAAATTCATTAAATTTTATAAGCCAGTAAGAAGAAGTCTATGGACGGCGACTTCACCCTTATGGTGTGCCTCCTGCTCTTTTGCCACCTCTTCTATATAAAAAGAAACCTTTTCCTAATAGAAACGTATCACGATTTGTTATCTGGAGTGATTGAAATGAAATCCGGGTTTAACTTTCTTCTTATAAGGCTCGTAAGGTTCCAAATCAGATCTGGTGATCACTCTGATAAACAAACAACAATCTCAGCTTATTAAAAGCACACAACTTACTGTGCATAAAAATACACCAATTATGATGAGAATTTGCAACCAGTTTTCCCACTGTCTGATGTACGCGGACCAATCGAGACAAGATTGAAATATTTCCTTCACCATAAAAAATATATTCAATAACAGGATCACGTACTGAATCGGCCGAAGGTAGTTGGGTATGTTGCATGTCGTGTCTTCACAGAGGAACATTTCTGGAAATTATTAATACTATATTTTAGAAGATTATTCTATATGAAAAACAACTTGCTGGACTGGTTGATTCAAAACGTTTGTATAGAAAGCACTTACGTAATATATACAGACTATACAGCGTAATAAATAAAGCGTGGTAAACGAAGCTTAGAACAAAGAATTTTCTTATTCTTCTCCATTTTAAAAAGAGAAAGGTCTCGGCAACTGGATGTTTTAAAACATCTTTCCTTCCTACCTGAAACATTTAATAAATGTAATTCAAATCAGCTACCCTTCGGGATGAGTACGATTTTTAAGCCGGGAACGATGGCCATGTACAGTATTTGGTTCCAAAAAACATTTAAATAAAACCTCCTCCTTACTCTCGTTCTTCATTCACTCCATTCAAACCTCAACAACATCAAGCATGATGTTAATTTATTTATGTCTAGCTTTTTTCGGACTTATCACTTGGTAATGTAAAAATTGACTTTTGTCAACTATTAATAGTGTCTTTATAAATACGTACTTGATTAAAGATAGTTTGAGTTCGATCATAGACAGTCGGTGGTTGTAAAGGCTTTTTACCTACCCATTTTTCCAAACATTCTGAATCTGATCAAGTCTTTCAGTCCCTTATTACATAACGTAATAAGTATAAGACTAATATATATATGTAAATTTCTTACCTCGATAAACGCTAACAGTAATTCGGCCTCGCCTCGTGACAAACACGGTACTAAAGGCCGAAAGTCTATAGTGAGCTCACAATCAACATCTCCCAACTCATGTTCACTAATGTGTACAGCATCATCTAACTTGCATAGATAGCGTGGTACCACATCAGGTACGCGACGTACGATGAATGATAGAGCTGAAACACCTCCGTTGGTACGTAGAGTGACGTCACCGCCATAGTCTAAATATAAAAATAGGACAAAAACTTACTAAAACCATTGTTCATAGTGGAATCAGGCATTTATGTAACCTAATATGATTAATATGATTTTTGTAAGTGGGAGTGCCATGCTGTTAGTTAGAGTGTCAGCCGATATCGTAGGCACGGCCGGAGAAATACCACTCTCTCACAGAGAACCGGCGTAAAGTGATGCAATTGGACTTTGTTTATTTTGTACTCGCGTTTCGTTCGGTGAGTCAGATCTTCCGGTGCCCATCCTTTCCCCTCCCCGTCCCCTTCCCCTATCCCTCCATTTCCCAATTTTCCTTTAAAGGCCGGCAACGCACTCGCGAGCTCTCGGCCGCGTGGGTGTCTGTGGGCGGCGGCTTCACCTTTGTGGTGGGCCTTTTGGCCTCCTGCTCGTTTGCCCCCTCTTCTATAAAAAAAAAACCTAATATGAGAGATTTGACCCATTTACCTAATAACAATAGTACACAAGCAGAGAACTCATTAAGCGCAGCTATATGCAGCGGCGTGTATCCAAAGTGGTCAGGAGAGTTAGGATCAGCTCCCACTGACAATAGAAGTCTGGCGACATCACAAGCGCGCGCTCCGCGTACTATCGCCCCATGCAGTGGGGTTCTGCCGTCTATATCTTGAGCCTTCACATCTGCTCTACGGTCCACTAGAAGCTCCACTACTTCCACAGATTGAGCTAATGCCGCTGTAACACAGAAAGTAGCTTTAACCAGTCAGCTTTATTTAAGATAAGACAAGTGTCTTAGAAACCCTACCAAGATGGAGAGCCGTTTGTCCTCTAGAGTTCTGGCAGTCTATATATGCACCATGATCCAAAAGCAACCTGGCACATTCGGCGTGACCATCAACAGCTGCTAAATGCAATGCGGTTGCTCGACCAGGACCTAACGCTGCTCGCACATCTGCCCCACCTTCAAGTAGTAACTGCACACATGTCGCAGAACCAAGCGATGCTGCTACGTGAAGAGGTGTTTCTGTGAAGACCTGGAAGATAAATATGATTTAACAATGTCAACGTATATTATAAAACTGACAATTGTCACAATGTCTGTTATATTGACGTCTATCTAATACCAAGAATTTCAAGGTAACGCACCTGTGGAGTATCAGGACATGCGCCTGCATCCAAAAGCGTGCTGACGACTTCCGGTGCGTCACTCAAAACAGCATAATGCAGTGGCGAATGCTCGCTCAAACCTGCATTCACGTCAGCTCCTTGATTTAGGAGAGCCTGTGATTTTATTTTTATTACTTTTCCTCAGCACATAAAGTAAATAAGCTTATTCTAAACACAATGACAGAAAAGTGATTTAATGAAAAGAGTGATAGATCTACATAAGACCATTGTAGGGATAGCGAGAATAACGTTAAGCGAGATATTTTAAAACTCTACCTTACTCTGTCTATAATTTTTTAAATTAGGTATACCTTAACACAATCCACCGACTTGGCACTAGCAGCACAGTGCAACGGTGTTGCTTTTCTATCTGTTTTGGAGTCCCACATATTCGGGTTCGCTCCATGTTCCAAAAGCTCCTTCACGCATTCTTCGTTTGCTACCAAACAACTGAGGTGGAGACATGACCTGAAAAAAATTAACTTTTCATAAAATGTCTTATTTCTTCAAATTTACCTTTTTAATTAATAACTTGTTTTTATTGTTTTGTTATTCGACAATTACAAACGCGTTTAAACTTTCAGGTGGAACTGGCAGCATCTTTTAACGGCTACACGCGATTTTGTTTTTATTCCGTCATAAATAATATTTTTTTCAATTAAGAGAATATTTCACCCAACACATCATTCACCGTAACTCCGGGTAAAAGCCAATGTTTGTGTATTGTAGTAATAGGTTTATTTTTACTCGTTCCCTTTCCTAACTCGCCCCAATTTCATTTTTATGGTTTCCAGATCTCAGTGAGATGTTTCCGGTGGATCCATTTAAATGTCCAATGTTTATTAAAAATATTTGCCATATCATTTTCTTATATACGTTTAAAATTAATTGTACAGTTATATATATTTCATACTAATAAAATAAACCCAAACCGATCTCAAGCAAACGTCTGCGGTGCTATTTTTTTCTCTTAAAATTGTTATTTAATTATATAAACGTAATATCGTACAGGATAACTGTCGCTCTCAGTAGCTGCTAATATTTACCTTCCAGCGTCATCAGCGCTATTCGCATCAGCACCCAACTTCAGCAATTTGTGTAAAATGGATCTCTTTCCCATCCAAGATGCCCAAAGGGCAGCAGTTCGTATACCTTCGTGGTCTGCTTGTGAAGCTAATGTTATTGTTTCCTCGTATTGTCCATTCTCCAATAATGTAACCATCTCTTCGGCATACGGCAGCTTCTTTAGCGTACTCAATATAGTTTCTGTTAATAAAAGAATTTTATGATTGGTTTTGATCTTTACGACAAAATAAAAATCTAGCCAGAAGTTCATAATAAGCTAACAATAGGGGTTGACCGTAGTAAGGTATTTTTTGTATATCTTGTATATATTTTTGAATGCTGTATCATACAAAAGTATATTGGTATATTATTAGGTAGGTAGGTAAGGTGCACATTAATGCACACAGAATTTCATGAGAACCGGTCCAACCCTTTCGGAGGAGTTAAGCAACAAACACGGTAATATGAGAATTGTATAAATTATATGGTTTGAAAATAAGCAAATTTTATTCATTTTTGTCTAAATACATTACAAATGGACAATAGATTTTTTATATGGGAAAGAAATTAACTAAAACAAGTCCAATTACCCAGCTCCCATATATCCCTGGACGGTTTCACCCGTATCCTGTCCCCAAGGTCACCTCCATGTGCCGACTCGTCACTAGATATGTAAACAATCTCCTCATCAGAATCCTCAGGTACTTCGCTCATATCATCTCGCCATCTTGCGCTACCTTCTTGATAACCCTGCATAACATTCACTATATTCATTGTAACGGAATGCTTCGAATATAGTATAATTTATCAATACCATAGATTTTATAGTGGCTATCAAAATATTCTCAAACTATGCAAATTTATTCATTATTTCCAGATGTGGTTTATCTTAACTTAAGGTTTAAACTCGCTTTAACTAATCACTATAGATACACTGGTCGATTGAGCAGTAAACGCCAAATGGATGTTTCTTTTCACATAAAAAATTTACGATGCGTAAAACATTATAGCTTTTTAAAATACCGTACACTTGTGACTTGACGTTACGCGATTATATTGTATATTTATAATTAATAAAAATAATTTTGATTAACGCATTATATGTAAGAGAAAGTAAACAATGAATGTATTGTTTACTGTATAAATATTAATTAAATTTGTTTGCATTTTAACATGTAAAATGCGTTTTCGTAAGAATAACATTCATAATAACAACCTTTCTTTTCGTGATTTTCACAGAAGACATTTCAATTTGAAACTATATGCCATCTGTAACACGCGCGCGTTTCACTGAAAACTGAATTCTGAAATACGCCTCCACCGAATATAAACAGAATACACGTTTTGCCCGACAAAACTCGAAATCTTTGCTAATCGAAAGTTTTCTTTGAAGAATGCTAATGTCAGCCGTCTGAATCGCCCACACAATTATTTATAAAGCGTACGAAATTCTAGTAAACTAACTTTTTTGTTTAAAAAGTACTTTTTTGTGATTCTTTATCTTACTATATAACCTACTACTAAAAAAAACGCACAAGAAAAATAAAATACTATATATGTTACAGAAAGACATATAACATAATCTATTTATCTAGAGATCCGTGTTAGTTACAATCTCGTTAAAACTTGCATTAGGATTTTAACTAAATCGCGTGTACTAGGTATACAAGATTAAACATTCCTCAGCAGGCTCATTGCTAGTTTAAGTGCCTAATGAAAGCCACTAAAACAACCTTATTATATAGAGGGACACTAAAAATACTAACATAACAGGATATAATATTTAGTTAAGCTTTTAATACATGATAATTAATCAGTAGAGGATA
This sequence comes from Leptophobia aripa, assembly GCA_951799465.1. NCBI lineage: Eukaryota > Metazoa > Arthropoda > Insecta > Lepidoptera > Pieridae > Leptophobia > Leptophobia aripa. The sequence goes on from OX637271.1 coordinate 5,594,310, forward strand.
AAGTCGTGTCTTCATTTACGAACTTCACATTCCTTCAATCTATTGCCTTTTCGGTAAGGCCGCGTTCACTATTTTTTATATTTATTTATTAATGTTAGTTATTATTTTATGTTTATTATAGTATCAATAATGTGTTTAATTATATGATTAATACTAAACAATGCAACTAAAAAGCTTATTGAGTATTATATGTTGGTTTATATAAAACTATAACTGATTGGTTAAATTCGTATGATTAACTTTAACCCGATCTAACATACAATGGAATAATTTCTATAATTATTGGTACAAAACATTAACAATGCTGTTAAAATTAAAAATAGAATTGTTATGAAATGTTGGCGTTATTCAGCAAAATTATAGCTCAATAAATTAATTCCAGAACCCTTCGGATATTATTGGATTGTGTGTCGATTAATTCAGAGTTAAATATATGTTTGGTTTTGACTTTAAATATTTAGAAAATGCTTACTTTAATATTGAGTTATAAACCATTAATCAGTTTCTGTGAGAAGCAATTTGGATAACTCACCGATGAGTCCTAGGTGTTAATTACGTATAAAATTACGATATTCTTACCTCACTATCACTACAGTTGTCGTGCAGCATCACTCATTTCATTGCACTTCAATATTTAAAATACAATTTTGTAAGACTAAGCTGATTATCTAAAAGATATTAAAAATATTGTAAACGTCTCACCTCGTATGATCAAGATATTACTCTGCCTATTTTCGTACACTGTAGCACATCATATCATTAAATAAGTGAAATGTTGTCTGCAAATTGAACAAGAATTTAATTTATTTACAAGTGTGAATGTATGTAATACTTAATTTAGATTTTTTTCATTCGTTATTTATACTTCGCGAAGATGTGCACTGGAGAGCTTTTTCTCGCGAAGCATTCCTTTTGAAGGTTGTTTCTGTAACTGGTGATGTGTGTGTGAAACGTGCCGGCCAGGCATCACGTCCCAGCTTTACGATAAATCTAAAACCGCTCAAAACGTATATTTTCCTGCTAATTGCTTGATTAAATACTTTCTCAAAGCTAAATTAATCATAGGTTTCATCTTTAAAACTAAATTAGCTAAGATACGGTAGAACATTATATGCAAATAATTCATGTTTAGACTTATTCAATAGCTTTCTACTGACGTAACTGGGAAAAACCTTGTCGTATACTAACACTGAAACAATGAGCAGTGTTTTATGATTATAAAACGTGAATGGTTATTCATACAAGACAATAGTAGTATTTATCTTATGATCTTTATTAAAACGATTTGTTTTAACGCTCCCCTAAGTTCTACACCTGGCGGCCATTCTATTTATATCACATACAACAAACACTTCTTCTGGTTGATGTTATACAGATTAACATGCATACTGTAGTTTATGAATATGTGTTCCCTCTGGTTTTACACCTGTTTTGCAACATTTTTTATCCCTAACTCTGAATAGTACGTTAGCATTTTTTTGATAAATATGTCCCTAAACATATCACAGACATAACATTAATCAAGGACCAAAAAAGAGACACAATAACTTAGGAACTAAACAATGAAAACTATATAATGACAATAATAATACTACCAACTTAGAATTCAAGCAATGACCAGCCATCAAATAGCCAACGTAATCTTGGCGGGTGGTTCAAATACGTCAATATTTTTATCTATATTTACAACCTCATTGTATTAGAGAAAATAGTAGCTTTGTTAATGTATTTTATTATATATATTTTAATAAATAGATAATGACGTTTAGTGTTAAAGAGATCGCAAATAGAACGAGTGATTGTATATTGTTTTGTAATATTTTTCAGATCGGAGCCGATGGCGCAAACTCAGCTGTGCGGAACGCTATGGGCGTACAATATGTATCTTGGAAGTATGACCACATGGGTATTGTGGCTACCCTAGAGTTAGCGGAGGTAAACTAGAAGCATAGACCGTGCAATCATTAATTAATATTGTATTTAATATTAATTCAGTGGCTATACATAGATATTGACATTTTATTGCATCCATTTCGTCGATCGTTTATTTTTTATATCCCAGACACACTGGTTTAAACAGAATAATAATAGGAACTCTTTATTGACACATAAAATATTAATAATAGAATCTAACACTACCAACATTGTAATAATCGAAAGTTAATAAGCAAATGGATACAAGCGTTATCGCTGAAAAACGATCTTTGAAAGAATGCTCCCAGGCAAACGGAAAAATAGGTAGATTCCTTTTTTTCCGGTGTAATAACGAAAAATTATTTTAAAATATGGGTTTTGTATAAAATAATAAGACATAGACATGGCATGACAATGACACAAAATTAAAATATGAAGGACTTCAATAATCATAAAATATAAATTTTACTTAATGAAATACTTTACTTGCGCACTTATAATATAAATAATTTTAATAAACTGTTACTTGATTTAATAATATATTGATAATTCCAGGAGACAGACAATACAACCGCCTGGCAGCGATTCCTTCCAACCGGTCCTGTAGCCCTTTTGCCACTCAACTCGAAGCAAAGCTCCCTCGTCTGGTCAACGTCTCCCGAGCACGCGAAGGAACTGCTCAACTTGTCTGAAGAGAGATTTGTTGATGCCCTCAATGATGCACTGGTAAATATTGAATATCAGTCTTGGCCTGTTATATCGGAAAAGTTTGGGCTTCCCATTGTTAGCCAGGCTTTTGAGATATTACTTAATATTGTTTTGTTAATATATTCGGTTAATATATTTTCACATATTGTGGCAAATTACTTCTTTTATTCTTAGGAATATGTTAATTCAGTTCAATTATCTTAACATGAATGAAAAAATACCAGTATTATCCATTTAGAGGATTAGAGGCTTTCTCAAAAAAAAAATAACCGGTTAATTATTATGAACAGATTTATTATTTTTATGTAACAAGAGCCAAACCATGCGAATCTCTTTAAATGGAATGGGCTTACAAGGCTTACAGAAGACTTATTCTATTTTCCAGTGGAGACAATATCCCCGAAACAAAGGCATAGACGCCTGTACGGCCTGGGTCGGGGCAGTGCTCAAGCGCATCGGCCTTCCCGATGGAGCTCCAATGCTGCTTCCGCCCAGCATCTGCCACATTGCTCCTAAATCCCGAGCCGCCTTCCCACTCGCCTTCGGGCATAGCACTAAGTATATTGCACCCGGCGTCGTACTAATTGGGTAAGATTATTTTTCTATAAGAAATATTAACTAATATATATTATCAGTATAATTTATATTTTGTTTGTATTTTAGAAGTTAAGTAAGATATTATTGTTACTAATATAAATGTTTGGACTGTTTGTTGTCTGAAATAAATTATTATTAATAATACATATATAGAATTCTCGTGTCACAATGTTTGTTTCTCCGAAAGGGCTTGACCGATTCTCATGAAATTTTTAGTTGGTATGACAATCGGCCGACGTCTATTTTTGCAGACATGTCCTCTTTTTTTATAATTATCGTTTTTTATTAACCCTAAATTTTACACGCTTTATGCACTAAAGCCCTATTTTTTTATTAATTTTGAGGCAAAACAATGTTTGCCGAGTCAGCTACTTTATATAAAGATGAATAATTATATTTAACCTGTATTCTTTTCTTCTTATGTATAGTTTAGAAATAGTTGATTCAATGATTGTAAATCAATGCAACCGGTGAGAGCGTGAACCAAAACAAATGATACGTTTTACTTTGTGTAAAGATAGATGGCGCTAGTTCACTATTCATGAAGAAATCCCATTAATATAATATTTAATTTGAAGCTACATTCACCGTTTTCACTTAAAATGTTAATATAATTAATTTTAATTAAATAATCAACGCAAACACCACACTCAAACGAATTGTATATTGTTTTACTATACTTACGAAGTCTTGTATGAATACGGAGCTGAACAGGCTCGGGATTATTTGTAACATGAATCTATTAATATTTATATCTAACATAAGCATAGGACAATTTCTGATTAAAATACTTAAACTTATTTTAATACGTCTATAGTGTTGATAAAGATTTATTAAATGTTTTTTTATAGTGATGCAGCACATCGCGTCCATCCACTGGCAGGTCAAGGCGTAAATCTCGGCTTTGGTGACATTAAGGATTTGACCGAATTGCTCTCTGAAGCTTTATACACTGGATTGGATATAAGTAAGCAGTCTACTAACATTTTCACATATAAGAAAAAAAGTGTCTCCCTAGGGGTTTTGTACACTTCTCTGATATTTGTCAGGTTTCATTTTCACTATTAGCTGTCTTGCAGTTACAATGCATCCATCTTTTATTATAATGACATATCCGCACTCCAATACGTGGTCTGTGAAAGAGTTTTTCTTTCACCACGTATTAAAATAATAAGGATGCCATTTCATAGCGTAATAAACTTAAAAGTATTCAGCTTATGTTTTTAAATATTGTACGCCTCCTGAACTTAATTATTCTAGTTGTTTTAATACTAATTGTTGTAGTTGCGCCGATATATATATTTTTAAATAATAGTGGTACACTTAATACAATGATAATAAAATAGTCCCATTCATATTTCTCTGTAGAATCGTATCGTATGTCATTAACGTAAAATAGACAAACGTATTTATCCTTATTCCATTCGTTAGTGATTTTCATCTCGTTTCTCAATTTATAAGTTTTATTGATTAATTCATCAATTATTAATATATTTTCAATTAATTTTATGAAACATACTATAGGACACACAAACAAACAAATCACACAAGATTTAAAAAAGTATGCACAGGATAGAATGTCTTTATTACACAAAACAATATAACATTAAAATGTGCTAGGAAAATTTATTTGTTGATTATTTATTTATTTAAATTATCGACCATATTTAATTGAGAGGACTTTCAGCCCACTCAGACTGGATGCGAAAATATGAGACGTCCCGGCAGCGTCACAATGTGCCAACACAACTATGCGTTGACGCCCTATACAGACTCTATTCATATGACATTGCACCCTTTGTCTTGGCGAGGAGTGTTGGCCTGCAAATCACAAATGCCCTTCATCCAGTTAAGGTAAGGGATCCTTAAAGACTTCTCATTTTAGTGACGTTCAAAAGTGGTAAACAATATAAATTAGGATTGATAAAGAATTTTCCGAATTCTAATTTGATATATGTACCTTCTAACACACTTCCTGTTATTTGAATATAATTAAACTCTTGTTTAATTGATGTAAATGTCAACTGATTATATAATTCAAGGCATGTATGAAGTGTGTTTTCAGGCATTATTTTGAATCTAATATATAAAATTCTCGTGTCACAGTTTTCGTCCCCTTACTCCACCGAAACGGGTTGACCGATTCTCCTGAAATTTCATGAGCATATTGAGTAGGTCTGAGAATCGGCCAACATCTATTTCTAGAGACATTTTTTATTTTTTTTAGGCAAAACGACGTTTGTCGGGATCAGCTAGTTGGACAATTATGTTCAATAGACAATCGTTGACTGTTCCTAAGGTTCCTAAGGCCTTAAAATTTGGTCAAGTTATATCGAAGAAGTTCTATTTAATGCGTACAAATTTTAATTATTTTTTTCTCGTTTCAGAAACTCTTAATGTCCCAGGCAACGACATGAACAAGTATTATTACAGTAATTAGTTGATAACAATGTCATTAAAGTGTATAAGTTATTACTAATGCGTTTTATTTAATAACAAAGCTTTCAAATACTTAATGAGTATTTAAAAATACATATTTGTCAGATTGTTTATTATCCCCAATGTTTAACTACTGGGTCCTTTATGCATATTTTCTCTCAGATAGACGTTACTGTATTATTTTCACAGCTCTGTTCTATTATTATTAATAATTCCACTACTGCGTATTTCGTGAGACATTTCTTACACACCACCACGTTATGGAACCAGCCGCCCGCCACGGTATTACCGGTGGTATTTACCGGTCAATAAGCCGGTAACTCACTGACGAGTTCCCAGCTGTGTGCCTATGGGCTTCACCTTTATGGTGTGCCACCTGTTCGTTTGCCCCCGCATACATTAAAAATTCTTACAGTTGCACACAAAAAATATATATTTGTTTTAGTTTGGGCTACAGCCCCAATTAGAAACGGCCTGGATTAGAGTTAAACAGGGGATCATACAAAAAATATCAAAAGGATACTGCGATTTGTAATGCCTCATAATGACCTTAAATGATCGCATTATGCCATTCGAGGCATACACGAAGAAGTAAATTTAAATAGAATGGTAAATTTTACCTACGTATGTGCTAAAAATTCGCACTGCGGTCATATTTGGAACTAAGAGGCAAATATACATAGACAACTCCACAAATTGCATGGAAAACCAATTGACGTTATATTCGTGCTGAAGCCACAGAGTACGTCACGAACCTGCAATTATAACACCGATCCTAACATTTCATTTTGAAATTTCTATGAAGTATTCAAACCATCAGCGTGAGAGTCTAGAATGCCGGCGTAACCGTTAGAGGCGCTTATTCATTACCATACAACCAATTCCATACAATTCAAGTTTACTTTAACAGTGCCTTTAATAACATTTAGGATACCGAAGCTAGTCAATCTAGATGGCCCACTGACTGTGAATGTATATAGATTTTTATTATTTTTAAAAGTCTATCAAAAACAAACATGAATATTAATGTTTTATTGGTATATTACATTTCGGAATAAAATACATAACGATAAGTATAAGATATTATGTGTACAATTCCTTCATCTGTGACACATTGAGGACAATGATCTGAATCACGAATGAATAAATAATAAACAATTTCTCTGTTCTATCTTTTGCCTAGTTATGAAATTATCTAAAAGTAGATAGGCAAACAAAGCCTTATTTTGAATAAGCTCATTAGTTAAGCCATACAAGTTTGAATACTTATAAAAAATGGATTGTTAAGTATGCCACATACGTAGGTACTGGGATGAAACAGAAATTCAGAGTTTTATTATTTTATAAAATCATTTTGAATAAATTCAAATATACAGTACGAAATAATATTAATACTAATCAGCTATACAATGTCGACAACCTCATATTAGTAGTTTATATACTTTATTTGCTTAGCAATATGTCTCATGGACATAAAACATTTTTATCTGTGTGTGTGATATTGTAATGAAATTTTTGTATCAATTATTCATAAAGTTAACAAATGAGTACTTATCTACTTCCCATTAACGACCTCATTACCCACAAATGATAATTTTCCGAGAATAATAAACAACACGAAGACGAATATTCAATCGCTATTCAAAGCACAAGAATTCTCAGAAGTTATAAATAGTGTTTCGCTTTTGAAGCCAACTTGGGGATAACGGTTCAAAAATAATTCATAGAAAATAATACTTGCTTAGTTATATAAAGTCTTTGTTAATTATGCAGACATATAATAGTAAAATAGATAATAATAAATATATATAATATAAGTTAAACGTAATAAATTCACTATTTTATTACCAATACTAATTATAATTATATAAACAATATTTCTCGCCCTTTGTAAGCCTTTGTATGTGTAATGTAACTAGGCAGAATAATAATTTTGCTATTCATTTATTGTGTGGGAAAGTTGGTATGTTCTTAAATGTGGGAATAAAAACGAGGTCGTTTTGTAACGTGTTCTCGAAACATGCCAACTGCTAAGCGTCGCAGCTGCAATCGATCGATGGCAAAGGGTGACGTCACAACATGGCGTCTGCTTCGACGGAAATTGTTGACGCATTGTTATTATAATACCTACACGCAATTTTCAACTTTATTATACATGTATATATAGACTTATATTTAATTGTGTGAATTTATAAAATGACATGATTCAGAGATGCGTCATTAGGTTAAAATGAAAAAGTGGTTTTAGTTCGGTATTCGTATAGTTTACTTATTGTTGCCAAACTGATTTACGATGTTGCTTTATTTGGATGAGACGGCCAATTTTTTCTTTGACAATGCATCACATAATAGCAGCCATTCAATATTTAATTAAATGGTACAATTCCACTACTTGACAATTTGTATAATCTAAAATAAGACATATTTTAACAAGGCAAATTAATTATTGGACAAAGAGATTCTTAATTACAATGTCATTATTTATCAAGTTATTAGTAGGAAGGAACAAAAATTGCATTAGTTATAATATTATTTTACGTAATTCGTAATATACCTACCCTATATTGCGAAATATTAGCAACATACATGAACTATGTACATTTATTCCAATTATTTTTTTACAGAGCTTTATTTTAGTGCCCACCTATTGTTTTTAACTCTATAAATACTAGTAGACATTGACAAAATAGTGATATGGATTTACAACCCAAAATTCCAGGTACCAAAACTACCTTGGAAAAAGGTATTAGGACCTTTTCCCCAAACCCTTATCTTACAATAATAAGGAAATATTTTGCTTTTGTTCGTTTTTGTACCTGCCTGGCTTTAAAATACCTTTTAAGTAACTTGTATATGCTAGGATTTTAATAATATTTATCATTAAAATACCTGGGTTAATACTGTAAAGAACTAGACATAGGGATATACATCTTTGCTAACACCTACGTAAGTAATTTCTAGATAGGCTGAGAGAAACAGTAATGATTAATACTCAATCAATAACTTATTATTATGAATAGTTACTCTTGTTAAAGTAATTCATTTAAAAGGTCATTTTAAAAAGATAAAATATTTTCTATGTCCGATTTTCATTTAATTATTTCCGAGTTTGGGAATGCTGTAAAATATATTTATAACTTTTATATATTTTCTTTTATATCGGTCTGTGTAATAACTAAGGCATTATGTGTAATAAATCACGCATTACGCATTTGTTTTATCTTGGGACTCAATTCTCAATCTCATTAATAATTAATCTTGGGCCTTGGCTATCGGAGCTGCCGCCTGCCTTGCCCGCGCCCCGCACTCAGCATTGCTTCCCCCTCCTCATACAGCACCCCACTTTTAGAGGTCATTCCAGTTGTCTTTAATTGAGAGTTGCCAGTTTATTTATTTTACAAAATACTAGGTAATAGTTTTACATTGAAATGAAATAATAAAAACATTGCCATTATATCATAAGAATAAAATGATCATGTAATATTTGTAATAAGAATAATACTTATGACAACACATAGTAATAGGTATATTTATATATTGTAGTAGCAAAAAAACATTTAAAGTGTAAGATATTAATATAATATACTATATATTATGTCTCATAATGTAAATATTAATAGTAATCAATTTGAAAGATATCTTATTATCAATATTTAAATTCATGTATATGTTTCTGTGTTTTGACGTTATTTATATTACACGTTTTAATAGTTTACATCGTTCTTCCAAAATAAGCTTTTATTATTCGTGATTTGTAAATTATCAAACCAAGTAATGGCAGCCCAGCTCAATACATGCTTCTGTATTCTGATTGGTCGAATATTAGCTATCCGCCATTTTGTCATACAACTGCGCAGTTCCGGGCTTGGACAAGCTCGATAGCGTCCTCTATATAAACCCAACATGACGTCATGCGCCCTCATTAAAATTCTCATCGTGGTATAGTGTGGACGTAGTGAAGTGAAGTGGCAACCAAGTTCTTCTTCTGAAATCTATTGGGCATTGTGCTTGATCGGATACAGGTGTGTAACCTTAACACGCTATATAATACCTATTATTTTTAATATGGGCTACAGTGTGCAAGAAAAAAATATTGTTGACTTTTGTGAAAGTAAAACAGAGTCTTTATCTAACTGGGTCCGTAAATTTAAGTCTAAGTCATTAAATGCCAAGACAAAGAGAAAGCGTGACTTACGCATGATCGCCATATTGAGTAACTCCCTGTCACGCGCTGAAAATGAACTACTCTCGAAACAAAGAGAACGTGCTAGAAAGTGGGCACAAATGCAAGCAGACCTCGGAATAACAGATAAAGAAGAGGAGTTGGCCAAGCTGGAACGCGAGAAAATTGATAATTTATGGAAGAATGATCTCAGTGGCCTAGATAGCTTTTTTAAAGAATTAGACAATGTAAAACCCTTAGTTAAACAAATAGGATGAACACATAGGTAATGTTAATTGATTTTGTATCTGTGATATATGCAAGATGTTTTCTAAATTTACAGTCCCATTGCGTTTCGCGTGGGCCTGCATCCGACGGCCGCCATCTTGGTTGCCGCGGGGGCGCGCTCGGAGGTAACTACGACATGGGTTTGTAACGGTATCGTGCATTTTACTAGTTAATTAATTGTAAATTAAATGTTTCAGTTAGCTATTTAAGATAGTCGATTGGAATTTAAAGTTTTATTCATATTGAATAAGAAAAATTGTAACATATGTTTAAGTATGGAAATAAAGATTTTAAAAAATGGTGTAGAATTTAATTTGAATCTTTTTGTTAAATTTTATATTTCACCCACCGTGTATTATTCCATGAGCCATCTTGGACTTCGGAGAACATGGCGTTCAAGGTGCGAGTTGCTGCGTAGTTTATTGAAAGGAGATGGCGTGCGTCACGGCTTTGCTGCCTTACGGCTGCCTCAAGCCTTCTACACGAGCTTATACGGTGCCGGTACACAGTCCACATAGGTAAACGATAGGTACCTATTACCTACCTACTTGCGCAATTAAACTTATTTGTTAAGGCCCAAGACGGCCGTCATGTGTTGTTATTCCGAGCACAGATACAGCTGACGAAATGAGGCGCAACTTAGACTGCTCGCCGCATGCTGTATACAACATACAACTAACTAGCTGATGATATATATCGTCCGGTAACTTGACTAATATCTAAGAGTAGGGTGAGTGTCAATAACCTATGTTTATATAATGCCCGAATTAGACTTGGGCTAGTATGTGTTGACTTTTAAATCTACACAGGCTAAGCAGCATCTCGGCACTAAAATAATATTGGAGCTCGCAAGTCGCACAAATTTACCCCACATTCAACAATACGCAGTACCTCGGCACTATTATTGCCTTGGCGTGGGGGCGATAAGATATATAATTCAAAACTAGGTAATGTCATAAATATTATAGCTGTAAAATGGATAAAAGACGAACATCAATCCATCACTACATTTTGAAACAAATAGCCTACAGTTATGGTTATGGCGAAATAAAGAAACGATACACTACGGTAAGTTGTATAGACAACCAAATCTTATTTCTCGTAGTAAAATGGTTTTGACAAGTGAAATATAAACTTAAACATTTGACGCCATCTTGATTTGTTCGTGTACAATTCACAGCTTTATTCCTGGGTGCCGTGGTGATACCAAGACCATTAAATGACTTAAGAGCACGATGCATTGTGGACCTTCAAGAAGAAGGAATCACTACCGTGTTAACGTCACCACGTCCCTATAAGCAAGACTTGTTTTTTAGTGTAGGCAATAGTCCCGTATTAAGATCTCGCTTAAGAACGACTTCTGGTAATAAATAGGTAAGTGGATATTCTGTGTGCGAAACATTTATCCTTTTTACCAAGGCAAAAGCTATTGACCGATTTTTCTACTTATAATGCTATGGAACAATGTAAAAACGTTAACGTATTAATGCCGTTTGTATCACGGCGGTAGGATATAACGACGCTTTTTAGGTGATTCTTTCAGGAAATTTAAATTATAAACAAAATCTTCGCATCTGGCAAATATGTGGAATAATATGAGAATTACTGTGTACCTGGCACCAATATATCGATAAAAAAAACTTATCTATAAACCAAACTTTATTCGCTGCGAAATACGTACAATTGAATTACGCGTGGTTTTCAAAGACGATGCACGTAAGATCTATGAAAACTCTGACAATCCTTAAATTTCACACAACAAGATATCAAAACATACTAACACATCACACAAAACAAAGGATATTATGCCTCTACGAAAAAAGTCTTTAAGGAAAGCAAAAGGTAATTTTATGAATAAAGTGAATTTATCTTTTTTTTTTACTTAATCCTAGTAAAACAAATCGGCAAAGACTCATGGAAATAAATTAATGCGATAATTCGCCATTGTTTTGACTGGTATTGTTTAGAAAGGTGGTTTTTAAAAGGAGAGCTCTCACGACTGAAAAGTTGGCGTTCAGACGTATCTCGTGACGTCGTGGGGCGCAAAATTAAATGGCTGCTGCGAATCTACATCGACTTGGTTTGTGACTGTATTATATATTGTATAAATATGCATGGCAATCAAATGCTTCTTATTTTGCAGTCACATATGTAACTTGAAAATGGTTACCTTACCAAGCTTTGTTTTGCTAGGATAATTAGTTTCTTACAGGAAAACAAAATTACTTAATGTTATCGGTGGCATGTACCGAAAATATGAAGATTCATATGATAGGATATTTTATATATAATGATGATTAAAACAAACTATAGGAGTTAAAAAGTTGGTGTGAAATTAAGCGTACCTTTATAATATTAAAAATCACAACACGGAGAACGTCCAAAAGACAATCGAAAAGAGATCTCTCTAATCTATGTTCGAACTGGAAATATAAGGTAATTTACTATCTCCCTAAGCACGAAAAAAATATATTCAACCAATCTGTTTTAACATTAATTTAACATAACTATAATTGAATATGATATGCTAATTCATGACTGAACCAAACTGTTCTCTTTTTCTTTTAGGAAAGACATAACGAATAATTAAATAGCCAACCATCTCTTTATGATCTAGATAATATCTGCCATCCATTTAAAATTGAACTGTTTCTGTATGGTGGATTTGTCTCACCGTAAATTGCTAGATAATATAGATAATTAAAAACCGTAAAAAAAAATTATAAGGTTGCAGGTTTGAACTTTATATTTCAGATACTATATAATGAAATAGGTACAACATTAAATTAAACAATTGGTTAAATGCACCTACCAACCACCCATCTACTTATATTTTTAGAAAATTGCATCTAGTATGTATGAATAAAATAAATAAACAAAAGTTTCCTGAAGAACTAATGCAGTGAAGCGAACTATTATAACAATAATTATATATACAATCGGAGTTAAATTAAAACTGCCGGAAGGACTGTTATCTTGCTTGCGTTGGGATTGATATACAATATGCAATTGCAATAAATAAATATAATGCAATTGGCCACGTTAATTCTAGCGACACGCTCATTGCTATCGGCTACAGCCCAAGCCACTCACGATTACGCTGTTGGGCCAAGATTTATCCGCTATTATTATGTCGTGTCAACTCTTCCCCGAGAGCTACGCCATTTTTACGGCATAAGATGCAGCCAAAGGCGCTTTCGCAGGAGTCTGCCGTTTATATCGGCATAGGGTAATCAAGCTGAACGCTGGGGACTCGATCTATCCATACACGCACTTATAAATCATTTTTACAGCTTTAGTATAGCGCTCTAGACCCTTGGCCTTATATGTAGCCACACGAGCTCTACTGTCTGTCGGTGAACCAGGGACTTGGGAAGCAGTTAAGCAAGACGCTATTGCCGGCAAATACAAATAAACGCATGTAGCCGATTTACTTTGTAGGCTCGTTTCGTGCAGCAAATGCTTTACGCTGTTGGTTCACGATACAGCCACACGCTATATACTTCTTTATCAGATTCGGCAGCTTAGAAGATGCTGTTTCCCCTGATTCAGTCATCATGCGCTCCACGGTGTTGGCCTTTGGTCCAGCCACGCGTGCTTAATGCTGTTCACCCCTGATCAGCCACACGCCTGACACAACCGTAGGTCCCAGCCACCATGCGTGACATGGTGTTGGCCACACATCCATCCACTATTAGCTCCATGGTGTTGGCCACGCGCGCGCATTGCTGTTCACCCCTGATCCAGCCACTACGTGCTCTACACCGTATGCTCCTGCTCCACGGCCAGCCACTAGCGCTCGACGCGGTTGGTCGCAGATCCAGCCTCCGGGCTCCGCGTTTGGTCACAGCTCTAGCTACGCGTACTCTACGGCACTGTCGGCAGTTGGCCGCGGATCAAGTCACACGCACCTAACATAGTTGGCCACAGATCCAGCCCCTCGTGCTCAACGCTGTTTGTCGCAACTCTAGCTACACACGCTGGATGCTGTTGGCAGCAGACCCAGCCACACTCGCCCGACACAGTTGGCCGCAGATCCTACTACGCGTGCTCTACACCGATGGCAGCAGATTCAGCTACACACGCTAGATGCTGTTGGCCGTAGATCCAGCCCGCGTGCTCAACGCCGTTGGCTGCAGACCCGGCCACACAGGCCGGACACAGTTGGCCGCAGATCCTACTACGCGTGCTCTACACCGATGGCAGCAGATTCAACTACACACGCTAGATGTTGTTGGCCGTAGATCCAGCCCGCGTGCTCAACGCCGTTGGCTGCAGACCCGGCCACACAGGCCGGACACAGTTGGCCGCTGATCCAGCTACGCGTGCTCCACGCCGATGGAAGCAGATCCAGCTGCACACGCTGGATGCGGTTGGCCCCAGATCCAGCCCCGCGTGCTCAACGCCGTTGGCTGCAGACACAGCCACGCTCGCCTTACCTAGTTGGCCGCAGGTCCAGCTACGCGTGCTCTTCACCGTTGGCAGCAGACCCAGTCACACACGCTTGACACAGTTGGCAGTAGATCCAGCCCGTGTGCTCGATGCCGTTGGCTGCAGACCCGGTCACACACGCCGGACACAGTTGACCACAGGTCCAGCTACGCGTGCTCCACGCCGATGGAAGCAGATCCAGCCCCGCGTGCTTAACGCCGTTGGCTGCAGACACAGCCACACTCGCCTGACCCAGTTGGCCGCAGGTCCAGCTACGCGTGCTCAACGCCGTTGGCTACAGACATAGCCACACTCGCCTGACCCAGTTGGCCGCAGGTCCAGCTACGCATGCTGCACGCCGATGGAAGCAGATCCAGCTGCCCACACTGGATGCTGTTGGCCCCAGATCCAGCCCCGCGTGCTCAACGCAGTTGGCTGCAGACACAGCCACACTCGCCTGACCCTGTTGGCCGCAGGTCCAGCTACGCGTGCTGCACGCCGATGGAAGCAGATCCAGCTGCCCAAACTGGATGCTGTTGGCCCCAGATCCAGCCCCACGTGCTCAACGTAGTTGGCTGCAGACCCAGACACAGTTGGCCGCAAATCCGGCTACGCGTACTCCACGCCGATGGCAGCACACCCAGCCACACTCGCCTGACCCAGTTGGCCGCAGATCCAGCCCCACCTGCTCAACGTAGTTGGTTGCAGACCCAGACACAGTCGGCCGCAAATGCGTCTACGCGTGCTCCATGCCGATGGCAGCACACCCAGCCACACTCGCCTGACTCAGTTGGCCGCAGATCCAGCCCCACCTGTTCAACGTAGTTGGTTGCAGACCCAGACACAGTCGGCCGCAAATGCGGCTACGCGTGCTGCATGCCGATGGCAGCACACCCAGCCACACTTGCCTGACCCAGTTAGCCGCAGATCCAGCCCCACCTACTCAACGTAGTTGGCTGCAGACCCAGACACAGTCGGCTGCAAATCCGGCTACGCGTGCTCCACGCCAATGGCAGCAGACCCAGCCACACTCGCCTGACCCAGTTGGCCGCAGATTCAGCCCCACCTGCTCAACGTAGTTGGCTGCAAACCCAGACACAGTCGGCCGCAAATCCGGCTACGCGTGCTCCACGCCGATGGCAGCAGACCCAGCCACACTCGCCTGACCCAGTTGGCCGCAGATCCAGCCCCACCTGCTCAACGTAGTGGGCTGCAGACCCACACACAGTCGGCCGCAAACCCGGCTACGCGTGCTCCACGCCGATAGCAGCAGACCCAGCCACGCTCACCTGGCCCAGTTGGCCGCAGATCCAGCCCCACCTGCTCAACGTAGTGGGCTGCAGACCCAGCCACACTCGCCTGACCTAGTTGGCCGCAGGTCCTGCCCCTCGTGCGCAACGCTGTTTGCTGCAGCTCTAGCTACACGCGCTGGTTGCTGTTTGTTGGCCGTTGATCCAGCTACGCGCACCCTACAGCGTTCGCCCCTGCTTCAGCTACGAGTGTTTTACGCCGGATAGTAGCAGATCCAGCCACACGCGCTTGTTGCTGTTAGACGCAGATCCGCGTCTAGTAACAGTAAGCTTTTTCGACAGTCTTAAGTGTAAAGTGGGCCACTTTTATTAAATCAGACCATTCGACAACTTATAGGCTTTACTTAACAGAAACTTGGCCTATTAGCTTATTTTAATTATTGTATCAACATTTTAAGTTCATGAGCGCCAGTTACGTTAAGGGGCCCATAATTTGTCATAAATGTTGTCGTCTTTATCTTATTTTACTATGTGCTAGTTGCCATACTTGTTTGTAATAATACTTACAAAGATTTAATAATTATTAAGATTGCAAATTTTATATGGAATATGCAAAGTTTTCAAAGTTTCTTGTGCAACATTTGCGTTACTATACCTTGATCCACAGGCTATTTAGGTAAACAATTGTGCCGAGAGTTTCTTGCATTCTTGTAGCTGCGAAATATTACCAAGTCAAATTTCATTGACTAGTTAACCTATTTATAAAATAGGACACTGCGAGTGGCGGATTCATCTGTTGGGGTAACGTTACATGTCATAAGGCACAAATAATTTGATTTCAGATGAAACATGCAAAGGAATAGTAAAAGTACTTTTTGATATTTTGATGGAATCATACTAAATATATATATATGGGATTAGCAGAAACAAGACTTAAAAAAAACCAAGACTTTATTGAAGTAAACTTCAATTAATGTGTAAGTTCAGGTTCAGTTTTCAGATCAATTCTTTTCAGCGTTTTCTTTCAGCGACTAAAATTATTAGAGACTGTGTGTTCTTTTAATAAATGTTGAATGTTTCAAACACATCTCAATCGATTCTGATTATTATAAAGTAATAATAACTAAGAAAAAATACCACCTTGTGAAAATAAAAAATCGCACAACTTTTAAATTATTGAATGTTTATGCTATTTATCATTGGAGAACAAATTAAGATTATACATCTATACACCAGTTTAAACTTACGAATGACTAAAGTAGTACTAGATACCAATATGCGAAGATGACTGTAGATACAGAAGCCAAATAATAATAGATTTATAAAAATGTACTAATACTATACGATTTGATAAAAAAATTTGAAATGTATGACGTGAAATTGAATATTATATAATGAAGACACTCGATAGTGAAGATGTTGAATTAAGAACCTAGGCGAAATCGAAGAATTTCATTCTTCGACTCAAGAATGAAACACCCAGAGCGAACACAAAAACTCAAAATAATAAAGATAAATATAATATAGAATCAAGAATGAAGACTGAAGAATCAAGTATGAAGAATGAAGAATGAAGAATCAAGACTCCGGAATGAAGATGAAGGATCAAAAATAAAGATGAACGCTTAAGAATAAAGACTGAAGGCTCAAGATTGAAGATGAAGACTCAAGATTGTGGATGAAGACTGAAGATGAAGGCTCAAGAAAGAAGATGAAGACTCAAGATTGAAGATGAAGACTCAAGATTGAAGATGAAGACTCACTATTGAAGATAAAGACTGAAGATAAAGACTGAAGATGAAGACTGAAGATGAAGACTCAAGATTGAAGATGAAGACTCACTATTGAAGATGAAGACTCAAGAATGAAGATGAAGACCCAAGAATGAAGATGAAGACTCAAGAGGAAGACTCAATATTTAAGATGAAGACTCAAGAATAAAGATGAAGACTCAAGATTGAAGATGAAGACTCAAGATTGAAGATGAAGTCGAAGACTCAAGATTGAAGATGAAGACTGAAGATTGAAGATGAAGACTAAAGATTGAAGATGAAGACTCAAGATTGAAGATGAAGACTCAAGACTGAAGATGAAGACTCAAGACTGAAGATGAAGACTCAAGACTGAAGATGAAGACTCAAGACTGAAGATGAAGACTCAAGATTGAAAATGAAGACTCAAGATTGAAGATGAAGACTAAAGATTGAAGATGAAGACTGAAGATTGAAGATGAAGACTCAAGAATGAAGATGAAGATTTAAGATTGAAGATGAAGACTCAAGAATGAAGATGAAGACTCAAGAATGAAGATGAAGACTCAAGAATGAAGATGAAGACTCAAGAATGAAGATGAAGACTCAAGATTGAAGATGAATACTCAAGATTGAAGATGAAGATGAAGACTCAAGATTGAAGATGAAGTTGAAGACTCAAGATTGAAGATGAAGACTCAAGATTGAAGATGAAGACTCAAGATTGAAGAGGAAGACTGAAGATTGAAGATGAAGACTCAAGATTGAAGATGAAGACTCAAGATTGAAGATGAAGACTCAAGATTGAAAATGAAGACTCAAGATTGAAGATGAAGTCGAAGACTCAAGATTGAAGATGAAGACTGAAGATTGAAGATGAAGACTCAAGAATGAAGATGAAGTCGAAGACTCAAGATTGAAGATAAAGATGAAGACTCAAGATTGAAGATGAAGTTGAAGACTCAAGATTGAAGATGAAGACTAAAGATTGAAGATGAAGACTCAAGATTGAAGATGAAGACTCAAGACTGAAGATGAAGACTCAAGACTGAAGATGAAGACTCAAGACTGAAGATGAAGACTCAAGATTGAAGATGAAGACTCAAGATTGAAGATGAAGACTCAAGATTGAAGATGAAGACTGAAGATTGAAGATGAAGACTCAAGAATGAAGATGAAGATTGAAGATGAAGACTCAAGAATGAAGATGAAGACTCAAGAATGAAGATGAAGACTCAAGATTGAAGATGAATACTCAAGATTGAAGATGAAGACTCAAGATTGAAGATGAAGTTGAAGACTCAAGATTGAAGATGAAGACTCAAGAATGAAGATGATGATTCAAGAATGAAGATGAAGACTCAAGACTGAAGATGAAGACTCAAGACTGAAGATGAAGACTCAAGATTGAAAATGAAGACTCAAGACTGAAGATGAAGACTCAAGACTGAAGATGAAGACTCAAGATTGAAGATGAAGACTCAAGATTGAAGATGAAGGATCAAGAATGAAGTTGAAGATGAAAACTCAAGAATAAAGACAAAATCTCACGGATGAAGAAGAAATGTCGAGCGAAGCTACAAATACGAAGACGAAAACTCGAAACGAAGAAAGCGAAAACATGAGAATGAAGATCACGACTCGCAAGCTAATGTGACAACTGAAAACCTAGCGAACAAAAATAAAACAAGAACTGAATTGAATACAAATATATAATCGTAGGCGAATTCAACGATGAAGACTTCAGTGCGAGGAGAAAAACTGAAGAGTGATAATATTATATAAGACTAACGAAAAATTAAGGCATAAAATTAAAATGATATTTGAAATCATGATTAAATAGATTTACATGAAATTATGGATTATTATTGTTGATACCCAAAATATTTTACTATTTAACCCTAGACAACTAAACTATATTCACAGTTACATAGTAACTAAACATTAATTTAATAAAAACACAAATTATTGCGAAAATATGTATTGAACAAAGAAATTTCTATAATCACAAGAAATATGTATTACTCAATAACTAAATTGTATCAGAATATTTAAAAAAACCTATTCAACACAGAGACAACATATGTCAACATTATGACGCCCGCCAATAGCTTGTTTGCTTTTCAAGCAACGGGGTTTCGTCATCCTACGAGCTTTTGTAGGACAAAGGTAGCAAATTTTAGGTGCATTTGACACAGTAGGAACAGGGACTTCTGGAACAGAAGGCTACCCTAAGACATCTTGTATTATGACCTTGATATCACGCCTCAAAGTTACAGTCTGTAAATGCTGCCGCAGCCAAGGTTCCATGATCCTGGTCTCCTAATAGTATCACGAAGTCGCGCTGAGACAGGCTTTTTTCTTATTTCTCACATTATTGCAAACGTAGATAGCGTAAGCAATGATAAATTTTGATCTTACTGAAGAATCATAATCCACATTACGATTCTGAGGAATTGGTCGGATTATACCCTCACCAGAGTTTTCTGAATCAATAGTAACCTGATCTCTCTATCCCACACAAGCCAATTGATTAATTATTCAACTCGTCAGATTCATCTGAATCCATCATTTAAGTTCTGTATCTCTTTCTTGGACAAACAGTGTAATGGATGAAAAGTCGGACTCGCTAGAAATGTCAGATTCACTACTGGCATTTCTGTGAACTTCCTCCTACAACAATGTCTTCAGTTTCGGAAGCTGAGTAGTCTGACTCCTCCTCATTGTCCTCTTTATAATTATCCTCGAGCCATTGGCTCCTCTTGCCTTCTTAATCATTTTAATTTTGTTTCAGATTTTAATTATATTAAAATCTGAAACAACTGGACTAGTGTTAATTATGTAAATGATTTTGGCTTCGAATTTTTTTTCTTTACAAAATGCGACACAGCCTGAATTTAAAGTAAGTATTCCAGTTCCAGATATAATAATATCATTTGTTTTATGATTACATTCAATAGTTATTTTCACATCATTAGATACAACATAAAGCCATTTATTATTACTTAATTTATGCCAAATATCAAATATAAACTTTGTAGTACATGTTTCAGGTAAGGTTTCTATGGCTTTGGTGATAATTTCTGTCTCACAAATTGGATAACTAACAGTATTAAGTATGTCCTAACATAATTATACAAGAACTTATGCTATCAAAATTAAAATACGATTTCTTATCTTCACTAATTCCTAAGAAGGGTTTCGTTGCAGTGACAAGTACAAACGAGTTTGGATTCTTAAGATTATGGGGTACAGGTTCAGGTATTACCTTGTAAAGGTTATACGTCTCTATGTTTACAAGAGGTATCTTTATTACTAATACTAAGTTGTTATTAATAACATATGAAACTATTTCTGCAAGATTTAAAAGGATATTAGTATTATCGATATTTAATTCTACAGGAAAATCCTTAAGCCTAGACAAATCCTTAACGTTACTAACTAAATCTGTGTATAATTGCAAAGGAGTAACAATAGAGGGATGAAGAGTGTTTGTTTTTAAAAACAATACACTATCGACAAGATCTTCGATTTTAAATGAAAGTGTTAATAAACTACTCTGTAATACACTTAAGATTTCATCTAGTTTTATCTTAAAATTGACAGAGACGACATCAGAAACATTTTTGACTGTAATGCTTAATTTATCAATGACGTCGTTAAGTTGAAATTGATTTTGATTAAGTTCATTCATAGAAGCATTAACATTTGAAATGGCTGATTTAGAGATATATATACTTTGTTTTAGGTTAGCAACGAGGTCTTTATCAATCTGTTGCATTTTGGCAATGGCCTTGTTATACCTATGTGCATCATTTTCGTCTAGAGTTCCAAAAATGTGTTTAAATACGGTTCCAATACCGGCACACCAAGCAGCACGTTTAGATTTAGAAGTCGCGATGCGATATAGATTGAAAGTCACGAATAATATTTTTAAATAACGAATCTAGTGGTTGAATTAAATTAAAGTGACATTCGAAGTGATTGAGGAAGCTATTTTGTTGGCTTAGGTAACGGATTGTAGAAAAAGTATTTTTTATGTTTTCTATGTGAGATGGAGCAAAAGATTTGTCAATAGGAATAATTATGTGTATGAAGTCATTCATCACTTTTGCAGTGCCAATGGGGTCGAAATGAACGCCACCGAACATTTATAAAATATAATTCTTGAAAGAAACCAAAAACAAACGTGAATAAATTTAATTATATAATTTACAATCGATCCTTATCGAATATTTAAATTGAAAATTAAAAGAATGACTAAAATTTATATTTCTGGTGCAGGTTTCACTTCGTTAAAATGGTGTTTCACATGCCGTCGATTAATTAATAAGGACAAAGTATTATTGGTATGATCTTTGACAATTTTATAGAGGCCTTTCCAGAGGGGGGACAGAGTTTTACGTAGACGGAGGTGATTTTTCAAATAAACGTAATCTGACTTTATACCTAATAGACCGAGTTCGTTGATCATAGTATTCTTTAGATTTTGCTTTTGATTTTTGAATGTTTTCTAAAGCTTTGTCTCTTGATAACCGAAGACGGTGATTAAGCATTTTTATATACTCGGGATTCGGGATTAGGATCTGTTGAGACTTCAATTGGATTTACAGGGAAACGCGACAAGGCATCAGCATTCATCATTACAATTAATTTAACCTTTTTTATATTCGATTTCATAATCATATTCTTCTAATTTAAGTCTCCATCGAATTAATTTTGACCCTGGTTCTTTGCAATTAAAACGCCACTTTAGTGGTCCATGGTCGGTTACAATTGTGAATTTATGACCAAATAAATAAGATCTGAATGTTTTCGTTCCGAAAATTATCGCTAAACATTCTCTTTCGATAACACTATAGTTAAATACGGCTTTGTTTAATGTTCGTGATGTATATGCTGTAGGTCGATCGGCTCCAATGGGCCCTTGGGATAGGATTGCAGAGATAGCATAATTAGATGCATCACATGTCAGGACAAAAGGTTTAGTAAAATCTGGATATATTAGGATCGGTGCAGAAATTAATACGTTTTTAAGATCGCCAAGTTCCAAATGAAGGAAACATTTTTCTTTAAAAGTTGAGTGAGAGGTTTTGCTAGCTTAGGTAGATTTGGAATAAAACGTCGATAATACGATACTAAGCCTAAAAATGATTTTATGTCCTTTGGACATTTTGGAACAGGGAATTCCTTTACCGCTTTAGTTTTCTCTGGATTCGGCTTGACACCTTGGTCAGTGATTATGTGACCAAAATATGATACTTCTTTTCTCAAAAACTCGCATTTGTCAGGTTGCAATTTAAGGTTAAAACTTCGAAGTCTTTTAAAGATGTTAGATAAGTTTTTTATATGAGTATCAAGGTCGTATGGATATATAACTATATCGTCGAGATAAACGAAACATTGGATTCCTTGTAGACCAGACAATGCTGTATTCATAAGTCGTTGGAATGTTGCTGGCGCATTCTTGAGGCCAAATGGCATATGAGTGAATTCGAAATGCCCTTGAGGAACGGAAAAGGCTGATTTAGGACTATCTTTATCGGAGATCTTTATTTGATGAAATCCGGAAGCTAAACCTAGGCTGCTAAATATTTAGACTTTCCTAGTTGGTCTAATATATCTGAAATATTGGGAATAGGATATGAATCACCAATTGTGATGTCATTGAGTTTACGATAATCTATTACGATACGCCACTTTCTTTGACCCGAGGCATCAGCTTTTCTGGGTACTATCCATATGGGTGATGACCACGGTGAAGTTGATGGTTTTATAATTCCATCTTTCAACATTTTGATCATTGACTTCTCCTTTGTGTATTTCGGGAAAGCGATACGATTTTGTATTAATGGGAGTCTGAGAGGAAGTCGGAATCTCTTGTTCGACAGCATCGGTATATCAGAGTAAGTAGAACAGAGGTCGTATGCATTGCATTCTTCATGATTTAAATGGGAAATTCATAAAAGACTTTGTTCTTCATTAGTGCGAGTTGAAATACTGATTCGATTATTCGAGTGAGATATATTCATTATTGTGTGTTGATCAGTCGTTGTTAAAGGATAAATTTTAAACTTCAAATCAGAACTTATCTTTATTGGAGATTCAGAAACATTTACAACGGATACATAGACTCTTCCGTTTGGTTTTACTTTGACAATACAGTTTGCTACTAATAAAGAGCTATTGGGACTTTGATCAAAGATAATGCCTTCACTTATTTCAGGATTTAATACAGAACATTCGATTACCGTTTCAGATCGAGGAGATATTATATATACAGGTTGGTTAAATAAAATTTTAAATTCTAAATAATTGATTTTTAATAAATCCTCTTTGTAATTAATATTACTATTATATTTCAAAAGAAAGTCATTCTCTATAATACCATCATAGGGTAATTCAATATCAGGTATAATATGAAAGTTATGATTTTTTTTTTCTTATTAGATTCAAGAATAATTGGAATATGACCTAGGGATGTTAAATTAATATCTAAAAGTGAATTATAAACAGAATGTTGCATTTTTTTATTTATCTTAACACAGTAGAATATATTACAACCTTTTTACTTATTATAAATCGTTTAAACATTTTTTATTAATTACATCACAATTTTAACTTAGCCAAATAATGTATCAGTATGCAAATGTAATCTTTTTTATGTGAATGAGTGTACTAAAGTTTCATTTGAGTAACTAATAAATACGAAAGCATTTCGTTGTGATATTTTACAAACAAAATATAAGTCTCGGTTGTACTCGAGATTGTATATGAAATAAAGTGTTAATTTTTTTCCAATTCTCGACTTTATTGGTCGTCAATGTATCAGTTTGAAATGGGATCAAAAATGTATAAACAAATCGTGATCGACAACAAATCGCTTACTATAGACCAGTCAATCGGATATACAACCTTTAAAAGTAATTTCGAAGTATAATTTTTCTTATTATTATTATTAGTGACAGTACGGAATTACAAAACAATATGGCAACGAATTCATTTTACGTTTGTCACGTGACCATATCGATCAGCTGATTACGCATAACATTAAAAGTATATTGCCTTGACTTTGGACTGTTTTATTAGCAATATTGAAATCTTAATTCTCGATTATAATGATATGAATTATACATAAACGAATTGATCTTGGTACAATTGTATGTCTCATGACAAACTCTTGTCACCCGGATCTAAGACACATAGCGAACAGACTAAATACGAATCAAAGATGTTACAAAGTGTCAGAACAACGTCAAGGTATCATCAAAATTGCTGTACACGAGATCACAGAGCTAATTCGAATCGGAATCTATGTGACTCCTAAAATTCCTACGCGGCTTTTTCACCCGCTGCCTGAACTTCACTATTTGATCGGAACTCTCATGGTTCACACTCGGACCTGGCCAAAGGCTGCTCTCCGTGGAGCAACTACTCTCCAACTCACTCTCGTTTGTTTCATTCATCAGTCTGGCGAGCGTTCTATTATAACCAGGTACAGTAAGAGATAAGTCTTTAGGGGGAGGAGATTCACTGGAATCTGACCTTTGTTGTTGTCTTCCATTCCGGCGTAGTCTTCTTGGGTTTGTTCTACGAATCTCGTGGGGCGATGGCGGTTCAACGACTATAGAGTCTCCAAGGGAATTCCTAGAACCGTTTATAGGTGTGGGTATAATGCTAACTAGGTTAGTTGGAATGTGCTGGTTTGGGGATATTGGTCTACTGCTCGCTGACTGGTCATCGTCAGAGTCCACTTCGGCTATTCGGAATAGTGACGAGTTTTGACCTCTGTAACCTAACAGTTAAAGGATAAATATTTTTGTCAAAGAATTCATAGCAAAGTTTACAATTAGCAGACTTCAAAATGAAAAAAATTCTTACCAGTACTTGTGCTGGGTAATGCTAAATTGTCATCGAAGTTTGAAAAATTGTTGTCACTACTGTCCTGTGTCGTTGTACCTGCAATCGATATTGACGAAGATGAAGATTCAGTATTTTCCCGCCACAAATAATGGGCTTTATATTTTTTTCTTTCAAATTACTTACCATTATTTTTTAAGACTGATTTTCTACAACTATTGACTTTACTTTTACGTTTTGAAGATCGTGTTAAACTAAGACGCCGCCGAAGTGGTCGTATGATCTGAAACAATACATAAATTAATAACGTGTCGGAAATTTAAAAATGGTGCCATATATATATATCTATACTAATCAAGTATATTATAATAAAAAAACCTGCATAATAACTAAACGCTCACCCTCCAAGAGTTCCTAAAAATGGAATACGTTGGTTCATCTGAATCTGTCCTCTCGCTAGATGGCGCTGATATACGTGTACGCGGAGCCAGCGTACGGGTGACGGGTCGACGTATACAAACACGCCGTGCCGCCCGTTTGCCTTTACAACTCGCCCCCGATATACTCTTGCCCACGCTTGTCCGGGACTGCTTATCTCGCCTGGCAAAGATTTTCCATCAAAATTGAACATAACAATACAACTGCCTTACATTTGAACATCCAAGGCAAAGCTTTTCATTTCTTAAACAAATCTGATGAAACGTTTCTTTCAAACATAAATAAATTATCTTTTGTAAAAGAACACTACATTTGCATAATCGTCGAGTTATGTAAATGTGTTGTGTTCCAGTGAGGGTATAGTACATAGGCAGAGATAAATCAGATTGATATTTAATGCCAAAACTTTGGAAATAATTCTGTACGTTACCATTTATCTTCGACAAAAATAATCACCTAATACACAACTAGTACTTGCCTATTAAATAAAATTTCATGAAATATCCCAAAATGCGTGAATGCGTTACCTTTGCGACCCCCTTTTTTGGGCTCTAGAATTTTTAGGATACCGCGTTGCGACCACACGCGCCAGCCGGTTATGACAGCGCAGGCTTCTGCTGCCGTTTTGGGATGCTGAAATGACGGTTAATCCAGAAGCCAATTAGGTGGTTCTTAATTACGAAACTCTTATGAAGAGTATTCTGGTTGGAACTACTAATTAAACAGAATGTGTCAACGATAGCTCAGTAGCACAGTTTAATTCTTAAGTTACAATACATTTGTAATTTGAATTGATCATGTAATTAACATAATTGTATTTGAAATATTAATTTTAAAAGAGCACCTAACGAGTTTCATGCCGGTTTTTCTCGGTAGATAACTGCCTTCCGAACCGGTCGTAATGTGAATGACTATTCAATAGTGCCTTTATTATCAACTTGAATAAAGATAGTTTGAAATGGGTTTTTGTGAAAATAACTAGCGCACTAGACTTCACACTAAGACGCACTGTGTGTTCAATGTACGTGTTATTAAATTTAAAATGTAATACATTAATGAAAGTAGTAATAACCTCTCTTGGGCGGCAAAGGTAAGAGATCCACAACAATATGATCCGTACTCGAGTCGGAGTCGTGAGCGGCTCGTGATGCTGAACTGGATCCGTCCAAAGAGTCCGTCTCCTCAGCAAGACATTCCAGTTCGCGTTGAAGGAGAGAATCGAAGAACGCCATCATACGCGGATCCTCGTTCGTCGATTGTTCCACATAGTTGTGAGATATCGACTGGAAATTTTTAATACACAAGTATATTAAAAAAGAATTTTTAATTTTGGTGTTATTGTTTGCTTTATTACATGTCGTACTCAAACACGACGAATATATTAAAAAAGAAGATATTTAATTAAAAAAGAAAGATAAAAAATGAATACATACTAAAACTTTCGTTTAAACAAGGTAGCGAATACTTTTCAAATATACTACGGGGCTCATTTATAATAATAATGAAAAGAGTCGGGCTAAGAGATAAGAAGACGTATCTGAATAAAAAACAAATATTTTTTTGTCATCACACCATGAAAAACTTGAAATTGAAGAATTTTGTATTAATTGTTTATTTTAAAAGAGCAGCTATCGAGTTTCTTGCCGGTTCTTCTCGGTAGATGACTGCCTTCCGAACCGGTGGTAGTGTTAAAATTGACGATTCAAAAGTGTCTTTATAAAGACCTACATGAATAAAGATATTTTGTGTTTGACGTCGATGAATAAAACAATTGAAAACCGCATACAGAGAAAAATTGGTGCGCCGAGATCGAACCCATGAACTCTGCTTAACAGTTGAACCATTTAGCCAACATTGACCCTCAAAGTTTAAATATTATATGAAACATAAAATCTTTTAATTGTAACGTGTTGAAACAGTATAAATAATAATTCAAAACCAATATTGCGTTACATACAAACCTGTCCGCTGTGATGTACCATAGAGAAATAATCTTCGTGGCTGTATATTTCCCTCGGATTGTCAGAGCCCTGCGCCTCCTCCAACAACGTACCACGCATTTGGGGATACTCCAACGCCGACCAAACCTGAACCGTAAATTATTCATTATACTATCGATATATATGGAGAATTCATTTTATTATGTATGATGTAGAATAAAAATGTTGAAATATTATTCAAATTATACAACTATTACATAACTTTATAATTATTGTTATTATTATATTATATATATTACTTTATTATATATAATAATATATATTATTATATATAGTTTTCCTGTTTTTTATATACTTTCATAGTATTAAAAGAATCTCTGTAAATGGGTCAGGTAGTGTATAAATATGTCTATATAAAATATTTATTACGTATCCTAATACCGTAAAACAACTAATTTTGTTCATCTATCTGCTAAAATCCACATACTTATTAATTATAATTTACAAAAAGAGAGAAGAGAAGATATTTTACTGTGTTCAGTACAAGATCTATCTAATATATATATTTCTCGTGTCACAATGTTCGTTCCCGTACTCCTCCGCAACGGGTTGACCGATTCTCCTGATTTTTTTTGGCCATATAGAGTAGGACTGAGAATCGGCCAACATTTATTTTTACAGACATTTTTTTTTTGCAAAACGACATTTTTTTATTTAGCGGGATTAGCTGGTAATATATAAATGTATCGTATTACATTAATACTGTTAAAAAAATCGCAAAATGTATTACATTAAAGCAGTAAATAAGTCAAAAATACTATGATTAGAATAACTATGAAAACATTAGCTTTTTTTCATATATCAAACATTTGTGTGAAAGCAAAATGAAGTTTGACGTTTAGTAATACTTACTTTTATCATTTTTTCAACACCCGACGAAGCCACAAGGCAATAGTGGTTGTTGTATCGGACCTGGTTGACAATTGACCTGTGGCCATACAACACCAAATGCGGCAACTCGACTGTTGTTTCTGGAAGTGTTTGATCGAGTCTACATTATTTAAAAAAAAATACCCTCCATGATCGTTATATTTAGTAAAAAGTTATTTATTTTGTGTTTGTTGAAGTTTTAATCGAAAAGTTCTGAACATATTCGAAAAGAATGAGGTACCAGAATAAATATATGCACAATTTAATATATTTAAACAGATTAGAGATTACATATCACAGATACAGATTATTTATTACAGAATAAAAAAATCTATAATCATTCATCATAAAATCGGTAAACGAACTCGAAAGCCATCCAGGGGGTATGAATGTGCCAAGCTATATAACCCAAGATGAGCCTTCATTTTTCTATATAACTAAATACTGACCGGTTCCGCCGCCTGTGTCCGGTATTTTCCACATGTACAGATTAAAATCATCAGAACCCGATAGCACGTACTCGTCGCCTTTACCCGCGAAGCAGCAGCTCTTCATCGTACATGAATTATAGTAATCCTGATGATAGAACTCGGCCACCGGCTCCGAAGCCTGCACAGCGTACAATACAGGCGCCATTCGTCGGCGTAGGGCAAGGATATGTGTGCCGGCTTGATTGAAACGCACACTCATACTATTTTGACACGAGTGTTTACCGCCGTACCGAAGAACGGGACTGTAAAAGACTTTTTGTTAACTTTTAGTTCATGATTCAATACGTAGGTTGAAATGTTCTTTACTTAATTTAAAAAAAAACATAGTCATTTCAACAAATGTTAAATTTAATGTATTTGTGTCCTCCAATATTAACAAATCCAAAAAAAAAATTTTTTAATATAAGATACAAAAATTAATAACACTCACTGTTTAGGCGACCTCAGGTCCCACAGTGCAACCCCGTCACGTGCGTTTGCAGACACAAGAATGCCAACCTGTTGGGGGTGAAACATCACACCATGGAAGGCCTTGACACTGCGCGCAATAACTAACGACTCTGAAAACGTGTTATATATGTCAACTGGCTCTGCCTGGTCTATATTTACTTGACTTGACTTAAAATCCTATGGGGCAGAGGGCATCCACAGCAATCCTCCATCGCGCTCTGTCCGACACTTGGCATTTGATCTTGCTGCCTAGTCTCTATGCAGACTAAATATACAAAAATATGGTTTTGTAAAAAGAAAGAATGTTAATGGAAATATCCTAAACAGTCTAAGTGTAGGAAGGAAGGGTGAAAGAAAGTATTCAGGGTTTTAATTTTTGCCAAATTACTCACCATGGACTGACTGTCTTGTGTCAAAGAGAAGTAAGCGGCCATCATTTCCAGCTGTAGATATAACTTTCTCATTGAATGGATCAATGCTTAAACTACATACAGCCCTTTGATGCTGGAGTACTTCCATTGGGCATTTGCATTCCAAATCATGTACAATCACCTGAAACCAATTTGTATACTTGTGTTTAAAAAAAATATAAATATATTACATAAAACTTTATATTTATGGCAGTTTAACTACTTCTCCTTCTGCCAAATAGTGCTTATCACATAAAATATATAAAGCAGATTCTAATTAGAATATTTTGTATTATATGTCTAGTCTAGATTGTCAGGTCTCAATCTGACAACAGTTTACATGAGTGTGTGTGGCATACTATTCTCATAATAAAACAACTCTTCTTACTATATCATCATTTCCTCCTGAATATATCTTTTGGTTGTCAGATGTGATACCCAGGCAAAACACATTTGATTGATGTAGAGCTTTCATTGCCTCAGGTTTTCCGTGATTTAAGAGAGCCTGCCCAAATTGCCAAAGCATCACACGTCTATCATCTCCACCTAGTTAATATATAGTGAAACACATAATATTAGTACTTCATTTTTAATTTACAAAAATATTTGTAAGAACATCGTTTTTTTAACTTGTTGATAAAGCAGACATGTCTCTATAGAAAGTATAAACCTACTGCCAAACATCCAAGTAATAATGTAAAGTATTTTATTAAATTAAATCATGTATATAAGGATGTATCATAAAAATATAAACTAAAAATAAAACAAAAACATTATCGAACAATTGTAGCTTAGAAATAATATTGCAGGTTTAAGAGACCTTTAATTCAAATTATACCTGAAACAAGCAACTCGCCATTGCTGGAAAACTCAATCGCATTAACACAACCAAAATGGCACACTAGATCTCGGCGATACAAGTTTTTAGCTGCAAGAAGTCTCTTATTGAACAATTGTGATTTAACATCAGAGATCAGGCCATATTCCCTCTTAGAAATATATGTTATAGGACAAGCAATATTCGCCATATTTAGACCAATACCACTATTTTCATCACAACTGAGGGACCGAGACATTTTTCATAGTGTTTTCATTAAAATTTCAATGCATTTGACAATCAGCTGTATTTTTATTTTTTGCGTAAAAAACGTTTCACTTGACGCATTATATAAATATACCTTTCATAATGTTTATTTTTTTCAGTTTACTCTTTTACTACCTCCATATAATATACAAAGAATATTTATTTTCACTCAAGGCATATTTTGTTTTTTAAAGATATTTTTAAACCCGGAAAATACTGATTATTGAGAATATCAGTAGTGTGACAGTTTTGAAAGCTTTTCACGTCGATAGTCGATACAGTCTTCTTAGTCTGTGGTACCAACACCCGACAACTCTGAAGTCAGAATAGAATTAAAAACTTTTGTTTTTGAAAGTGCACGTGTAAAATAAAAGCAAACATCTTCTCTTTCCTGAAGTTTCTTGTACAGTAAAAAAGCTGCTTTAATTTTTTTAAAAGCAAGTATAATATGGTCATTGCTAAAATAATGTCGAAGTCATCAGTAAAAATCTCAGGTATTATTTATTTACGTTGTAGTTGTGTGTAATTTAATTTATGAATATTATAATATTTGTAAATACATTTTTTTTCTAGTGTCTGATACTGATTCTTCTGGTGTGGATGAACCATCTGATCCAGAAAACGAAGCAGAAGTCTCAGATGCCATAGACGAAAGTGGAGATGAGCAAGAGC
Organism: Leptophobia aripa; assembly: GCA_951799465.1. Taxonomy (NCBI): domain Eukaryota; kingdom Metazoa; phylum Arthropoda; class Insecta; order Lepidoptera; family Pieridae; genus Leptophobia; species Leptophobia aripa. The sequence goes on from OX637271.1 coordinate 5,626,125, forward strand.
TGAGTAGTGATGAGCAAGAGCTGAGTGGTGATGAGGTTTTGTCGAAAAATGAAGGATGGGCGGACTCCCTAGCTAAAGTCCTTGGTTCTACTAAACCAAAAAATAAAAAAAGTTTGGTATTATCACGAGCTAAAAAACATTCAGATGTAATTAAACAAGTAAAAGAAGAAAAACCTTCCTTTGAAGTAGTAGGTGAGAATGTGGAAGACGTAAAACCAGACATTAAAAAAGAAGAGGATACTACACAGGAGCCTATTGCTAAGAGAAGGGTAAATAAAACTGTAGTTGGTTTTGACAAAAAGTTGATGTAGATATTATTAAAGCATACTGCATTAATAAGTATAACTTTATATTTTCAGAAACATGAAAAACCATCAATAAGGGCAAAACCAAATATATTAGAAAAGGATAGAGAGAGGTTATTAGCAAAAATAGCCACAAAGGGTGTAGTACAATTATTTAATGCTGTTAGAAACCAGCAAAAATCATTTGAAAAAGAATTAAGTAGTGACGTAACTGAAACTAAAAGAGACAAAGTATTGAAGAAATTTGATAAAAGATCTTTCTTAGATTCTCTTATGGGACAAACAAAATCAATAGTTGTCGATGAAAGTACTAAATCAACAAAAGAAGAGGTTAAATCTGAAGAAAAACCCAAATGGAATGCGCTAAGGTTAGTAAAGTTATGTGCTTATGACATTGATGTGCATTCCAATTATAAATTTATATATTATATATACCTATTCCAAATTACACCTAACTATTCTACAACTGAATGTTATTGCCAGAGATTTATATAGGTTTCCTATATAAAAAGGTTTATGAGTATGGTATTCTTATGTGATTATAATATTTTTTGTTGTTTCTTAGGGATGACTTTATGATGGGAGCAAAAATGAAGGATTGGGATAAGGAATCTGTAGATGAATAAATAATTGTTGCATAGTAAATAATGTTTTTTTTTATTTTTTCAAATAAATAGCCTTATTTTAATTTATTTTTGTATTATTTCTTGAATTACTTAATAACCATTTTATATGCTTCATTTCCCACTGTCTGTGTAATCTGTTTAGGTAAAGTGGAGTAAATTTTAACTGGTAAATTCCATACCATTGTTTCAATAGCTACATTCAAAGGTGCATTCCAATCATTATCTTCATTTGACGGAAGAAGCTTTTCATTAGTAGTTACAAATTCAAAATGCAATCTCCAATTTAAAGACACTGAAAGCAATAATTTAATATTAAGTAGTTAACTTAAACAATTTTTGTCTTGGAACTGCCATCAGTTGATAACGACTATAATACATTTCACTGGGTAAAATTTAAAAAATATTAACATGAAGTTTTTAAATTAAATTACTAATTTGATATAAGTGTGCTATCTCAATATTCTGGTAATTCATTTTTACCTGCTTCAGTGTCAAATGCTGGTGTAATGTGCAATGGTATTGGGAGGATGAGCTGTGAATGCGTTAAACCAAGTGTTACTTCATGATATCTGGCAACTGTCATAGATCTGCTACTTGTGTCTTTATTGGTATTTTTTGTTGGAGTGCTGTTTTTTACAATTTCTTCAGGCTGAAGAGAGACTGACACCTAAAAAAAGACATAGTTTGGAACTTGTTAGAAGAAGAGAACTAATTACTTTACTCAGACATTTCAACACAAATATTTCTGTAATAGCTCTCTAGAATACCAAACTTGTATTCTAGTACTTTTTAGATTTAATTCTTAAGATAATAAATTTTATCATATTCATAATGAAGTAGCAATACCTGCATGCAAGTGACAGTCCCAACAGAGAAATCAAATGTACCAACAATATCTTCTCCTAGTTTGTAGGCAGACTTAAATAAACAGAACCTTCCCACCTTACCTCTTGTGTTCGTTATCATGTATGAATTGGGACTTCGACGTGCTGTAAGATTCTGTAAGTTTCAAAAAATATAGTTTATGAAGAGATCTTTATACAAGTTTAAACAACTAATAAAGAATACCTGTAGTACTTGTAAAGCCATTGTCAGCGGAGTCTCTACTTTTCGTTCTTCGGAAAATGGGTTTGTAGGCTGTAACTCATCTGTAGTTTCATTCCCACATAATGCAGCTAAGTCTTGAACATTCATTATAGGACTAATTGGTAGTACTCTAAATGGTATCCTTACCATTCTTATATGTGATCCAACTTTTTGTGTTGCTATTGTTACTTTATATGAGTACTTTACCAAGTTTCCCCTATATGATGGTGGTGCTTCTATTGGTAACGACTCCCTATACCAAACTAAAAATATTTTTTTATAATAAAATAAAGTACAAAAGTTCCTTTACTAAAGCTGGAGAAATTTTGTTATAAGTTTGGATTCGTAATGGAAGAATTTAATACTTACATGTTTTACTTTCTCCAAGAGGTATTGTTAAGTCACAAAATAATATTTTGGGTTTTGTGTGAAATATAACATCACCAATATCACATGATGTTACCTCCAATGCTGTTGTTCTTTCAACAGTTGATGTTTTATCACCCATAGTTTTAGACGTCGAAAAGAAACAATGTATTTGTGCAGATGCCCATGCTAGGTTCTCTAATATATCACTGAAAATCGTTAATTTATTAAATTTAATCGGCAATTTATTAAAGAAAGTATCTTACATTAGCTAAATGCATATTCTAAAATGGTTTTTTTTCATAACTGATAATAAATAATACCTGTGGCTCTGAGAATCTCTATGTTCTGGTTGAGTTGTGTGGCAAAACGTAATACAACATTCAAGCGCCTCGCCTGCTAGATACACGGTTCCCGTAGTAAGCCTTGCAGTTAGTTCTATCATCGTTAATATTAAAAGATGTTGGTGGTACAACTAATATAAATTATCCATAAATACAAATAACAACAATATACAATGAACAGATGATTTTAATCACAGATGAGCACGGTGTGACCATACAATTAGACATTTATATTAACAGATAATAAAAGTAATTAGTACAAAGAATAAACTGCTCTAATGTATTTAAATTTTTCCATAGTATCGGAATAAAGAATCGAACTTTTAAGGGAATAAATTCCGTTTAATAATAAGGTTTAAACGCTTTGAAATTAAAATCCGAAATATTATATATTTAAACAAAAAAATAATTATTGTTGTATGTTTTAAAGTAATTTCAAACTACAATAAGTAAGCCTTGAACATTTAAATATGGTTATCTAAAGTAATTTAATTTATACGACAAAAGGTTGCCATTTTTGATAAAGTATAACTCAGCTTTTCTGGCAACAAAATATAACGAAATGTTGGGTTTAAAAAAGTGATTTGAGAAATTCAGACTAAGTTGTTAAGTGATAATTATATATGACTACAAAATAAATCGTGAAGGAAATGTTGATATCAGACGGGATAAATCATGGAAAACTGCAATCAATCATAGTCGGCGAGTTAAAAAAAGCTGGCTTAAAACATCGTTTAAAGAAGATTATATTGAAAAATGTAAAAGTTAGTTGATCGTTTGTATTTATCTTATTAACTTATCAACTTAATTATGATAAGTTTATTAAGTTCCTTTTTTACAGGATCATAAAACTTTATTCGGAGCACCATTGATGAAAGTGCCTTCGTGCAGTGTAATTTGCTGTGGTAGTACATTGAGTATTCCAATTGTTGTGAGTGAAATGTCTTACGTGCTTCGAGCTAATGCTTATGTAGAAGGATTATTTCGTAAAGCCGGATCTCAAACCCGGCAAAAAGATATCAAGGTAATCCCTTAAATTTGCATATATTTCTTGAGAGAATATTTCATAAAATGTTTTATTTGACTTTAAATTTTTTTTTCTTGCAAATTTTCATACTTATAATTTTACATACTTAAACACTATTACAAATGTTCAAGTAGTATTGTCCAACATTTCAGCGTCTTTTAGATGCTGGCGGCTGTGTCTCTGAAGGTCATCACCCTATTGATGTAGCAAGTGTGTTGAAGCTGTATCTACGCTGTTTGCCTGAACCTCTTATAAGTGCTGAAGTGCAAGATTTGTTGTTACGATGCCGAGTAACTGCAGGGGGTGATGGACTAAAGTCAATTTTAAACACTTTATTATTATTGCCTGTGCTTCATGTACACTTGTTGCATTATATCATGGAGGTACTTTTGCATTTCATTTCTTTATCATCTACATTTATACCTATTTCCTAATTCAAGAGTGATTGCCATGTGTTTGTTTCTTTTTGTTTTAACACACATCCATCACATACAATTTATATCTAAATATTTTAGTTGCTGAACTTCATTTCATCAAGACACAAAGACAACTTGATGGATTCATCTAACTTAGCTATTGTGTTGGCTCCCAGCATTATGCCTCTTCCTGCTGCAGCTACTGCTCAGAGACTGGAACATCATGTGGCTCTTGTTAAGGTATTTTTATACATTTTACTTTACTTTAAAGTAAAATGGATTTATAAAATGTTGGTTTAGATATTTACACTTTGTAGGACATGCTTATTTGTATAGGCTGGTTAGTTTTTGTAATTTTTAAAAGGTAAAATGGTTTCAGATATTCATAGAAAACTCAAAACATATTGGATTACTAACTGATGACCTTATGTCACAACTGGATGATGACTCTGATATTCATCAAGTCAGACGGAAGAAAAGAAGAAGTGGGTCTCTTAACCGTAAGAAATTACTTTAACAAAGTAATGGAAGAGTTTATGTTCTTAAAACACTCAGACCACAGTCAACAAATACTCTATTCATATAAATGTTGACAGTATCCAAATTGAATCCAAAATTGTCATTGTGCCAATCGAGTTGATTAACCATGAGTAATACAGTTTTGTTTCCAGGTATGCTAAATGGTTTGCGTAAGATGGTATCTGGTAGTGTGAACACTCCAGCAACAGTTAAGGAATACGATAAAACTCCTGTGCTTAATAAATCTGCCTCAAAACGTAAATTTGAAACTACTGAAGGACTTTCTATAAAAATTAAGTAAGTTGCTAAAATATCTAACTTTTGTGTAATTAAATTTAAATAATAATTGAGAATTTATTGCCTTACAATGTGTGATAGAGATGAAATCATATCTTTATTTCAGGAAAGAAATAAAATCTGGATTACCTCAAAAGGAGTTGTCTTTTACTCCTATGAAAATGTAAGTGTTAGTTTACTAGTATTTATTTAATCACGTTTCAAAAATTAAAATGTATTAATAGTAATAGAAAAACTATAATTCCTAGCAATTTAATACAACAATCAATTTCAACTTCCTATTTTTATTAAACAATGTGTTATGTAGATAATGCAATATAATTAACTTTCATTAAAAAAGTTCTATTTTGATTTGTAAACAATACAATATTGTGAAATTATATATAAGTCTGCTAGTATCCATGTTTCAATTGTTGTTTAACTTTTGCCCTATTTCTGTCTTAAAAACTGTAATACTGTTCGTGATTGGAAGGTCTGAAATTGTTTACATGCTCTTGCCATAGATGGCAGCCATAAGTCTATATCACTTTTAATATCTAAAATCAAGTTACACCAAACCAAGTGATAAATCAAAGTTTTATCATTACAGGGGCATCACGGAAAGAAAACGTCTTCGACTCAGCATGGTAGATGCAAGAAATCCAAAAAACACTCCAGATTTTGGTTCAAACAAACATTCTGAAAGTAGTCTTAGTAGTAACGATATATTAACATCATCAGAACAACTGTTCAACCCTCACGATACAATTGACCTTTCGTCTGACATGAAGCAACTCGATAAGGATTATGTGCGGATTTCTAAACAGGAGTATGAGGAAATCAAGAGCCGAGTTTCAGCTATAGAAACAAGACTGTCAAGAGAATTCACTGATGTAATTCCAAAAGTACAACCAATACAACAAGTCCAAAATGTCTATGAGCAAACGCTAGAAGATGTGGCCATGTTGAACTGCCCCAGTTCTGAGCATCTCGCTCGGCGTCTAAGCAAAGAATTGAAAATAAGACCCAAGGAAGAATCCAAAATAATTCGTTCGCCAAGTGCAAGAAAAATTGGCTCCATTAGACGTCGGTCAAAAGAAAATTTAACAAAAATTGTCCGCCATAAATCCTGGAATGCATCAACACATCAGGGAATGGATCGGTTTTATCCCTATGTTGGGTTAAATCAAAGGGAATCTACTTCAAAACACAGTATTGAAAGTAAAGACTCTGATTGGGATGAAAATATTTTGGAAACCTCCTTACACAATTCTAGTTCTAGTCAAAAGTATCATATGCGAAAACGTATAAGTCTCACCATAGATTATGGATCAGAAAAAATAACAACAAAATCGAGGTGTCTTTTACCGCGAAGATCACTTAATGTCAATTTTACTAGTCCAGATGGAAACAACCACAGTCCAAATAGCAAAAACCATAGACAAAGCCAAATCAAATATACCAGTAAAGAACCAATTCAGCATAAGTGGAAAAGTGCTGCAGCTTTCTTTATGGATAAAACCGGTGAACTGAATGGGAATAGTAATTCGGGAAGGCCCTCAGTAAACAAACTTCGTAAGCAAAACGTTGGTGCTGTTTTAGCTAAAGCAAAACTTTTTGAATCGAGTCAATCTGATAAATCATCAGAAAGAAGTGAGGAGAAAGCAGTGTTTGCTCGTAAGCCTAGGGTTCAAAGTCAAAAAATGATACCTACCAACTCAAATTTCGAGAACCGAATATTAAAAAACAACATAAATAAAGAATCTCTGACATACAGACAATACATACCTAACTTAGTTAAACCAAAAGAGGAACTGAATCCGCGGCTAATTAGAGCGACACCAGTGAAAAAAATTGTATCGCCACAGAAAACATCCCATACACCCATTTTAAAAAAATCATTGTGTACACCCAGAAGCTTAAGAACTCCTGTACATTATGGAGAACAGAAAAAGTTCAATACACCACTCAAAGGCGTACATATCTCGCCAAAAAGACGATCTCCTCGTCAAAGGCCCGTCAAATAAGCCGCTCATTTAAGAGTAACCAAGAAGTATTGAGTACTCTTAAAATGTATTTTTTTTACAGTGCCTTTCAATAGTTATTTACTATTATTCAATAGTTATTTAAAAATATTTGTAATGAAAATAAATGAATGAGAATGCAATGCTTGTTATTATAATAACGCTTTGACTTAGATTTGATATAAAAAATAGTCGAAACAAATGGTCAAAACTAGGCTACAATTGTTCGAATCAACCCTTATAAGATAAAAATTAAGTACAATATAATCTTAACAGCGTTTAATGAATTTGGGCACAAAAATAGTTAACCCAAGATTTCTGTTCTTTTAAGTAGCCGCTCTTAAGAGCTAAGCGTTAGAGAACTTGTTATTTCTCATAATTTATAAGTGTTAACCTCAACAGTTGACTCACTAACATTTTTCGTCACCAAAATTACTTATAATAGATATTTATAAAAAAATATTTCTTTTTTTTAATGTGGTTTTTATCCTTACATAAATATATATATCGAATTGAATCATTTACTTTCACTTTACGTTCTATTTTTATGAGGTATCCAGGTTTTAAATAACAAAAGCATAATACTTGACAGGGTTGGGTACTGTAGTTAAAGAATATAAGCTTGATAAGTAGTTCAAGTAATTAAATATTACTAAGACGTTATGTTGTGTATTTATTACTGGCCTTAATAAATATGTACATTTTATTCCACTTGAGTCTAGTGACTAGACAAACAGTGCTGGCAACACCCAACTAAATTTTACTTTTGTGGGTAAGTATGTTAGGTAATAAAAATCAAACATTTATGAGGATTTGTGAACAGTATAAAGTATTTGCGTTGTATACGCAAAAAGGGCAAGAAATAAAATTCGGATATATAATAGTATATGATGTATATCACGGCTTTTACAGTGGTTTCTCAATAAACATAATATCCGGATGATTAAATAAATTAACATACTGACAATAAATAATTTCACATTCAATTAACGACAAGCCGCCACAATAATTTTGATTGAATACGATGTCATATAAATTCTGTAAATGTGATGAACTAAATTATTTCCTCTTAAACATTTAGCGATGATCACAGATTGAGAATTATAAAAAAGCAGATTCTGAACATACCGTGCTATGGAGATTTAACGATTGGAAATAGTGATTACAGAGTAATTTAGACTTTCATAGCTTATTCGATTAACTTATCGCTACCGGCACTCCGACTCACCATTGCTTCTCGATCGATATCAATACTTTAAATTAACAATTGTACCTAAGATCTTTCCGAACAGCGCAATATCTCGTGTCTATTGTACACTAGCTGCGTGCGCGCCTATCTGAGCGTACCTAATACATTACACATACATATTGTGATCAATAATAAAAATATAATGATACAAATACATTAATAACTACATTTCGATTATTGTGTGACAAATATTTACAAAGCATGGCGCCGCCGCCTTCGCGCCGCCGACGCGCCACTCTCGCTAACGCGACATTTTTATTAACTAAAACCGGCAGAACCCACCGCGTCAGGAAAGCCCAAAATAAATGCTCCATTATTCGTCAAGTGTTAAAAACAAAATCCTTTGTTAAAACAAGCCATCCTGACCGGGTTGACTCGCTAATACTCGCAAACGTAACTCTCCTTTAAAAGGTAAACAAAATACTCCCACGATTCCACCGTACACCTATTACAATAAGGATATCAGTACATCTTAAAAAACAAACGAACATTCTAAATATCAACGCGATTGAGATTATGGTGATTACAATTTGGAAACGCACGATACTATGAGGAGATACATAATTAAGTACCGATGATAACACCTACATTACATATAGCGTAGCAATGAGCGTACACTTCCACGGAGAGAACAACGCTCCCCCCCATTTATCGTATTTACAATTAATGAAACGCTAGGGCACAACCGTTTGTGTAACAGCGACTCGGCGAATATTGTTTTAGCTAATAAAAATTATAGCTATAGCGATATTCATTGGCTTAATTAGGTGCTCGTCATTCGGCCCTCCTGAGTCTCATTAGTCAAGTGTAAAAGTGTTTGTGTCGACATACATAAAATTAAGCCTTCAGCGAATATACTACATATGAACAGAATATAATAAATTCACAAGTTCCCTACAACGTTAAGCCACATTTGATTAGACGGGGCAAATTAAATTAATTTTATACTCATCTGAAAGTTAATAGTATACTAGAAGGGCCGAATATCGATAAAATGTATGTACAACTGAGAACTTTGCAACTGAGCACATCACGTAATCATTTCAATTCCTTCGCTGGGCTTAATGTGGGATCAAAATTGCATATGCCAAACTTAATTTGTGACATTTCCTCTCCCAAATTGAAACCGCTAAAGAGTGATCAAATTTTTAAAACATGTTCGTTGAAAGTTCTAGTACTTAAAATGAATAAATGTTTATATATCTTACATAATTTGATTTTTTCATGCCCTCACCGAAGTTTATCCCGGATTAGAAACTATGTCTTCAGCTGACTCCCATGTTTCATTTAAGGCAAAGTGCTTAAGATCAATTTTCCGTTTGTATGACATTTCAATTGGCCACAGATCATTGCCCCTAGAGGATTATTAAATTCTAATTATACAATTATCAAAATCCACTTGCACTTGGAAAACAATAGTAGTGAAATGTGCAGCGGATACGCTTTAAAACCACCAACACGCATCTGTTTATCCAATGACACAATTATCCCTAATCCCCATTACGTGTGGTCAGGATATGGCTATGTTTAATTAAAAATTAACTGTTTAATCTTTTAGATAAACAGATCAGAGTAGGTTGTTCTATACCCCGATGTAGTAGTTGTCAAAAGTAAAATTGTTTGAGGCCTAGGTAACCTCTGCAAGAATTTAGCAGGATTCTGTGACCGTGACACAAATGAGATGTTCAGTTGACCATCAGAGTGTGTGATTCCATGGGGGCAGCGGAATCGTATAACGTGTCTGTGTCTTGAGTTGGCTCGCCTTGCAACTGACATTGGTTGGATAATGTACCGGCACCGCAATCGCAGAAAAATCTGAAAAGAGGAGGCTATACGTCAGATTTCTTTTATAAGAAAATTTGTTTTATTTAGATAGTTATCTAATATCTGGATGAGCACATAGGATAGTTTTTGTTACAAGTGTTTTTATTGCATTGTCAATAAATTGTTTGTTATTATTTATAATACGGACTTCTGTGGATTATTCTTAAATAAAAAAGAACAATTATGTATTAAGTATAAGATTACCTGTCATGTCGTATAAACTCTACATCGTGTCCGGAATGACACGTTTTGATGCAATTAACACAAATGGCGTTGCGATCCGTTGTGTTGCAAGTCTGGCATCTGTAAATATAAAAATGTGATTACTTAATGGTTTAAACTATTTTAATGTTACTTTAAAATGTAGTATACTTAACATAACGAAATAATCTATGAATAAATATTCTCAGAACGCACGTAACGAAAGGTTACTTACCTATAAAAATCGTGCATTGGGAAGGAAGTGTATGACGATATCTTGTAAAGGCACTGTCCACCTCCCACTGCTTTCTCTACAGCATCTTGATTGCTGAATATTTTGTTGCCGCGAACTAGTGGCGATACACCCGATGCTAAACATAGACCTGTAATTAAAAAATTAATTTGGTTATTCCCATAAAAAACAAATGATTTAAAAAGGCTTTGCATTATTCACGAGTCACTAGATGTATATCGCTTTTATTTCATCTCTCTTTTTCTTTACTAGTGCGGTCATCAATAGTATAACAAACAAAATATAGTCTAGCTCTTTCTATCTTTTTTGTTTGCCTTTGTTGTATGCACGGTTTGCGGCGACAATGCTTAGAGCTAAACTATGTGATTGACAACATTGGGACGGACATTTGATTTTGAAGTTATTAGTCTAAGTGTATTTATTGATATAATATCGTAATTCAATAGTTATAATCTAATATACACAGAATAAATAAATATACGTTCATTGATCGCTTCTTAATATAAACTTCTTAAAAAGTAATATATCATACGTCAATAAGATGTCTGATGAACGAAAAGAAAAAAAAATGTGCTGATTTTTTAAAAATGTTTATCAAAACCATTGTTGAAAGTGAACTGATTAGAAATGATAAATTAAAAACCATATTAGTGGTAATTTTTGAACTAAAGTAACATTTAATACCTCCAAACCGGTTATTGAATATCTGATTGTGCTCCAGCGTGGCGGTTGCGTTGTTAGTGATCTCGACACCCGCGGCTAAGCCATCAAAGATGCGATTGCGTCGCAGTACAGGGTGGCTCTGGGTAGATATTAATACGCCTGCTTGCGCATTGCGGAATATATCGTTCTCTTCAAGTATACCCTGGAACCACAAAATCAGGTTTAGTATCACAGACTCATTTTTTTTATTATCAACATTAATCAAAATTCTTAAAAAAATTAAGTTCTACAAACTAATAGTCTAATTTGGATGACCTCATTAAATACTTATTTTTGACATAGTTGGCCATATGTCTACTAATATTGACAAAAAAATGTCGCCCTATTATATACAAATATAACTATTTGGTATTATTAAAAACAGCGGATAGAGATGAGAATAAAATTGTTGATTTACCTTTCCACCATTAAAAATACATATTCCACCGTCGCGTCCATCAAAAATCTTATTCCTCTTTAAGGTGGGATTCGAATCCGTCTTAATCCAGACACCGGCCATGGCATTATCGAATATTTCATTTTGTTCCAATAAACCAAGTCCGCCATTATACACTAAAACTCCTCCGTTTTGTCCGCCCCATATCTTGTTACCTCGTATCACAGGATTACTGCCTGTCCTTATTTGAACCCCCGAATATAAGTGATTAAATATATCATTATCTTCTAACTTTCCATGGCCATTATCATAAAAGTATACGCCGACCTGTTTAAACAAAATTCAATATCAAGTTTATTCCAAAATTATTTGTGTAAGGTTTAATAGAACTTTATATTGTTAACTAATGTCAATATCAATGACGCAAACAATTATTCTTGTAGATTTTGTATACAATGTTTTTTTTATTATATAGTTTTATATATTATTTAAGGTTTACATATTTTTTTAAAAGTAAATACATAATTAGGAGGAACTCTATAGTAAACATCACAAACTACTACTGGACTGGTGAAACCTCAGAACAAACGGAACAGCTTACCTGTTTCCCCGAATGTATGCGGTTACGCCGTAAGACGGGCGTAGAGCCAGTTGTGATCCACACACCAGCAAGCGTGTTCGCGTACACTTCGTTCTCTTCTATAAGCCCTTGTCCCTTCTCATGCACGTAGATGCCCCCATGCTGACCATGATGAATCTTATTGTGCCTGACAATTGGGTCGCTGTTTGTACGGATCTGTAAATACAGTAAATGTAAGGTTTAAATATTACAAATAATGTTGTATAAGGTAAGTTTTAAAATTTATTTAAATGTAAAATGTATAAATTAAGATTTGTCTATATGACTATTTTTAAAATGAAGATAATGATTTGAGCTCCCAAGTAGTCTAAACTGTTTTTGAAATATTTACTTTGGTTTACTTCTAATCTTAAAATCTAATCTAAATAAATAAATCTAATCACAGGATTGTAATTTAAACAATACTATGAATAAATAACTAAATGTTGCCAATTACGTGAAACTGACCTGTATACCAGCCAACGCATTTCCATAGATATTATTATGCTCAATCAGACCACGCCCCTCGCCAAATATATACACGCCGCCTTGATGTCCATTATATATTTCGTTGCGACGTATAGTGGGGTTACTATTAGAGGTAATCCATACACCGGCGAAGTTATTCGAGTGTATTTTATTGTCTATGAATTGACCTAGCCCGGATTCGTGAACGTAGATACCCCCGGTCTGTCCGTGGTGTATCTCACAATGGACTACGGTAGGATTGGCGCCGGCCTTTACTTCGAAACCAGCGATTCGGTTGTTGTGGATATCATTTGCTTCAAAGTAGCCCTGTAAAGAGAAAATATTTGAGGCCGCTAGAACCAGGGTCTAACAATGTTTTCATTCACATCACGATTGAGTCGGTCATAATAACCACTTACTAACTTAAAGAAACACTTCAGTGCTATTTTCCAATATTAATAAAACACTATTTGAAGAGAGTTCCGTACAACGGTTTTTTTTGGAGGGGGGATCTCGCTGTTGGCCAGGAGGCCTTTACAGCTCAGCTCGGGCTTGTTGTCGAGCTTAGCTCAGCCGTGATAAAAATTAGTTTGCCATGACTTGCGCAAGGGCGTCTTCTGTGAGACTCGGACCTCGGCTTGGGCCATCACGGGGACTAGCCTGAAGGGCCTTATCAGGAACTCACAGTGTTAGCGAAGCTGAACAAGGACTCCGCCTTCGCTGGCGAAGGCGGTTTTAAAAACTTATATTTCTAATTGGAATAAGCCGCGCGGGCGGCGCAAATCTGTATCCTATAATGTGATGTAATCATCCGGATCGGTTTAAGGCGTGGCGTACCTGTGCGACTAGGCCTTGAGATGGCCTAGCAAACTTCCGGACTTCACTAAGGAGTCCGGCGTTTTCTATTATAACTTCCAGCTTGGCGTCAACACTGTCAGCCGCATTTTATGCGGTTACAATGCGTCCATATTTATAGTGTTTACACAGACTACGTATTGAAATAATAAGGATGACATTTCATAGCTTGATAAACTTAGTATTCAACTTTAATTTTTAAACTTATTAGGACAATCATATGAAGCCTGAACTTAATTATTATAGTCAATTTAATACTAATTGTTGTAGTTGCGCCGATAAAAAAAAAAAATATATATATAAACATTTAATTGATATATATATAAATTAAATGTTTAATCCCCTTTAAGGTTGAAACAAGACAATAATACACAAGAAACATAAAATAAAAGAGTATCTTACCAATCCATTTTCAAAGGTAAATATGCCAACGTCTCGACCATGATGAATGTGGTTTCTGCGCATGATTGGATTTGCAAAGTTTTTCACCCAAATACCGGCAAGCGCGTTACGTGATATTTCATTGTCTTGATACGCGCCCTATAAACATTCATATTTACACTTAAGCCTATATTGTCTTGTATGAATAATTTTTTATTACATTTTTTACATAATTTATCCATTTCGAATCACTCACTTTTTATATTTACTTCACTTTTGACACTTCCAGGCAATAAGATCGCCTGTTGCACTCAACTATAATGTTTACGTTTACTGCAACATATATATTGTATACAAACAAGTAATACCTGCGCGTAATCAGTGACGTACAGGCCGACATTTTCACAGTCGCTGATGTCGCAGTGTTTAATGACCGGGTTAGCGCCAGCGCCTGATACGCACACTGCAGCGCCAACTGTTTGTGGATTTTAAACTTTATGCATTTTACAATAAAAAGTTAATTTATTCATGAACAACCCCATACTGTTTTAAATTTTAAAAAGTCCTAATTGCTATAAGTTTTTATTAAATGCAGCATTAACAATCATTTTACAATGGATGCATGCATTCAGGACAATTAAGTTTATCGTGTTTTATTAAGTCCAGTAGTTAAGTACTCCTTATTCAGGTTTTTACTCATACACTTTGATAGACTTGATGCATTTTATTAAAATTTACTATCTATATATCCCTTTCAGTTTGAAACAATAAACCTAGACAAAATAAGTTAGTAACAAAAAATACTAACCAACACTAGCACTGCGAATAATACAATGATCAACGGTGGGTGAGCAGTTGTCGGAGACCTCCAGACAGTAGTGTTTATGGTGCTGCATAGTGCTTGTTGCATCTGGCGAGAATTTTAGGGTCATATGGCCGGCGTACGCGCGGTTGGCCCCTTCGGCAAACGTAAGCGTCGACTCGGCCTCGCGTTCCAACACTACTGATTCTGCCACGTTGCCAGGAGCACAGCCTGTCGAACGAGAATAAATTAAATTAAAAATCAATGTATAGATTTGACATTTGACCAAACGTGGGAATAATATGAGCTACTTTTCTAGAATAGTAAAAGAATAATACGCACCAACTAGCTGTATATCCGAATCAATAGCGAGGCACTCCTCCTGGTAAAGACCGGCGTGCACGAACACAAGTGCGGGTCGAGCTGGTGTGGACGTAGACGCCCGACGGCACGTGCATGCCGCGGGGCTGCACGCGCACGCGCTCGTATTGCTCGCGGTGGTGGAACTACCCGTGCGTTCTTCAACATATTCGAGGGCCGCCTGGAACAGGATTTATTAAGCTTGAAATAGTTGTTCAATTCACAGTTGTCTTAATTTATTCAAAGTAAGATTTATACGAATCTCTTTAAGAACCTCATAATTTATTTTATTTAAATCTACTACCCAAATCATACCTGTATATGCACAGGGTATCTATTGTTTACAAATTTTAATCGATCTTTATCGATGGATGATAATCATCTTTTAACGATTGATTTATTATCTTAAATTTAATTAATAATAAATTGTTTAGTATAGTTTTAATTCTTTTTTATTATTATACTGATTATTTCCATTTAATAAGTTTATGAAACGACTTGGTGAAAACATAAAACTGTTACCTTACTTGTGAAAACAGTCAGTATTATGTTTCAATATATAGAATAGATACTTTAAATACGAGTCCACAACCGCAATATTCATAATACATATATTATTTTTTAATCGACCAAAACTCAAAACTCACTTCCCCTGTCAATAATTGTTTGTATCTCGATGAAAATAGAACTCACCCTTATAGTGTTAAAGTGTTTCATACGAGAGTCTTTTTTGGGGCGATAATTTGGTCGCACGTGTATCCCATAGTACAGTTGACGAAAGCTCTCTTTCCACGGATTGTCAGCCTCACAATCGTCGGGCGCCACAAATTCAAATTGGCAAGGCGCAGGATGGAGTAGTGGAGTGTCAAATTCGAACACCGACTGGTACAGGCTTTTCCTATTAAGAAAAACACAAATCTCAAAGTTTTAGTAGTTCAGTCCCATTTACTCCTTGGCTTCAATCAGGTGTATAATGTATAAGTGTTACTTTTTCATCGTTTCAGTAGCTTTGTATATAAATGAAACTTTATCTATTCACAATTAATACTTCTTTTACTTCGTGTATAATAATGTTTATATGAATTTCTGTAATTGTTTACTTACAAACCAAGCCATAATAATTTTTCAAACAACTGATCAGCCTAAACTATGTTCTCGCTTTCACACATAGAAAAATCAACATTGGTGTCATGATTAAAAGCTGAGGTGATACGGAGCTTTGACTCTGATATGTCGGAACTTTCAATTATTATTACACTTTCGGTGGAACTACAGTAAATAGCGGCGCGTAACCGAAGCGATCAGTCAGGCGATTCATACATATCGCGCCGGGATTCCCCTTTTCCGCCACGTGAGTTCTATCGTCGATTTTTAAACCTTATTTCACACACATGACAGGTATTGGTGGTTCATTAATTAAATTTCCCGCTGATATCTGTCATGTCCGCCAGACTCTGTAGTAAGCGAACTACATTTTATTGGTGCTGGTTTAAGACACGACCCCTTAAGAAATAGATTGGGTGGCTACGGGAGTTGCACGCTTAAACCGCTTGGGTATGTCTAGTAATCGGCGCATACCAGGGAGCAACATCATCTTCTAGAACAACTTTATCAGCGCGGCACATATACCAAATATTGAGATATGATGAGAAAAAACGATTTTGTTGTTGAGAGCTGCTTTTGTTGTTTACTTGTTAATGATCAAGCATAAATTACGTTAATTGAAAGATAAAATGAAATTAAAAAAATCAAATCAAAATGCGTAAACATTTACCATAGTTCGGTGTCGTTAGCAATCGTATTGAACCGCTTGCAGACCTGCGCGACGCGGCACAAGTCGCGCTCGGTGAGATGTGATAGTATACAAAGTAATACTTCGTCCGGAAGTTCATACTGCAGGTACTGCGACACGTTGCAAACATCTACGCCTTGTGACAGAGATCTGTAAATTACATTTATACTTCAATGACCTTAAAGTCCCAGCGGCTAAAAAAACTAGAACTCTTTCGTGCAGGACGGTACCCTAAATAAATTAAACAATTTAATGAAAGCAAGTTATTTAGTTTGTATGGAAAAACGCAAAGAGCAGTGTTATTACTTAGACGTATGATCATCTCCACCTAACGATATGACCTTGTTAGACGAATTTCTCATTATTATATTCAAATATATCAACACACTTGAATTATTGGTCAAGTGTCAGTATACTTCAGTTTATACTTAAGTCTCAACCTCATATTCCCATCCCAGTCATAATAATCATGCAGAAGTTTCATACATTCTCTGTTGAAGTCCCTAAGTACAGCACCCTCACTGTTTAGATAGTAATTTCTAATAAAAACAGCGAAGGAGTCTAAGTAGACACTCCTCTCAGAGCGTCTTCAATCATGCATAGGGAACATAATACAATTGAATATGCCTAAAACCTTAAACACGGACTTAATCTCCAATAGACCGCATCTTAATCTTGTGAAATTGCGGCCATTGGTTGGTTTTGTTTGTGTTAATATATTGATAATCGCGTAATATTTTTTTCAGTTTTAATTAATTTTTGACAGCACATCATTTGGTACTACACAAACATTTGATGTGCATTTGTGCTTAAATACGATGCCATGTAAAGAGTACTTGAAAGAAGAACTGTATTCTTAACTCTAAAGAACTCTTACATGCTGTACTGCTTACGATGAGTACGTCCTCTGTTTGATTACCGGTAAAAAGAACAATTGTCAATTTCTTTATTCAATTAGGATTGATAACAACCACTTTTGAACGTCACTAAAACTAACTTTACATGGGTTCAACTCATCCACAATCAATCATCACACAATCCTGAGGGATTGTCATTTCATGGTGAACTTTTAACAATTATCATATCATACAGCATACCATACATTGTTTGCAGCGTTTTATGTTGTCATTAAAAGTCTAAACTTTAGATACACTCCAAAACAGGTAAAATATAGAAAGTTAGAATACAAGCAATGAATACATAGTTCCGAATAAATATAAAATCTATGCAAAAAGGAATTTTTGACTTGAAAACCTATTGAGATTTCCATCAATACTACACATCAATTAACATTGATTATTATTTTCTCAAAGATTCATAGGTTTGTTGACACCAAAAGTTTAATAAAAAAATCGGAAAAGCATTTTACTTATCTGCCTAGACTTAATTGCTAAAATGAAAATACTCACGTTCTCGGTCTCTTTCTAGCTGGTAAAGAGCAGGTTCCAGATGGGCCGGGTTCATGGTAGGCCGGCGGTGACTTTCGTCGCAGGTCATACGGGCTGTGATGTCCAGCTGTGGTAGCTGGTGCTGCGGCGGGCACAGGTGGTGACCCGCCACCGCCACTGCCGCTTGGCCCCGCGCAAGCTGTTGCCGCCATCGCGCTACCCGTCACGTTGTTTGGGCAAGGCACCGATTCACATGGCTCACCTGATAGTACAATTTTGATTAATAGTGATTTCACAAATACACAATACATCACCATACAACCATTGATAACCATTTTTTTTGGAAACAAAAGATTTTTATAACTATCAAATTCAATAAATATTAAAAATGATGACCTTTAAATTTGGTATTGAAGGTCTTTGTTAAGTTTGTATTTGTATTCACATATGTAGTTAAAGTTACTATACTTTGTTTTTTTAACTATTATAAAAAGGAAAATAATAATGAAGTGATTATATTTATTTTGTATGTATTTTAACAGATTTTTTAAATTAAATTTATAAATACATAAAGTTGTTATTTTATACATAGTTTTACTAAAACTTATATACATCTAACAGAGATGGACATGTATGTTATAGACATGTTTTCTAGAATTTTGATTAGTTGCCAAAATGCATGACCTATTTGCTGTTATAATACTATTTAATAGAGCCATGAACTAAAGTATCATGTATATTTGACACAAGATGACTTTTTGTAAATCAATTAAATAAATGCTTTAATTTAATTGGGTTATATGTACATAGTAACCTGTGGTTTACTATAGATATTATTTACATGATATGGCACTGTGTAACAATAATATGGTTGTTAACAAAAATTTAACTAATAAAAGTTGCATAATATTAAATAGATAATTTCCAACGATATTCTACTCCCAATCATGAACCAAGTTTAAAAAAATTTAACACGTCTTCATAGTCAGACTTATAATAAGTTTTAAGACTTCAGTAGGAAATTTCTTTGAATCAATATTTATATCTTTATTTTTTGAAATAAATTAATTAATATTCTTTATATACTGACAAGAAATTGAGTCCAAAAACTTTATTACTCAAACTCTAACCCATGATTATTTTAAAAATGAAATTTCTACATCTGTTTCTCACATAATTTTACAAGTCAAATTAAAGTCAACCTTAATTTAAAACTCAAACTCTAACACAAAATATTTAGTATTCCTTCATAATCCACTTATAAGGGTTCTAATGTAAGTCAGCAGCATATTTTAAGGTTTGGTAGACTGCAATGTGTGCATAAATTGGGACACAACAAATTGTTAGATAATATTTTAAAGAAACTTCACTTGTTTCTTACAAGTGATGCTAAAAAGAATTAGGGTGTTATATTTCATTATCAAAAAGTAGGAATGAAACATCAAAATAAATTAAATGGTAAAAATCAAAATATATTAACTAGCAATAAAACTTAAATAATATTTGCTTTTTCCTATTTTTTGCATATCATTGTGTAATTTTAGCATTGGTAATACATTAAAATTTATAACTACTGTTAAGACTTGATTGTTCTATAACTATGTCAAATTTTATTTTAAAAAAATACATTAATAATAACACAAACACATATGAATTCAAACTGAGAAAGGATATTTATATTTATTAATATAATTATTAATGCATATTTCGTGTAATAACTTTAACACAATAGTAAATGTTAAGTTACTAAACAGCTGTTTCATCAATGTATATTATAATATTTGCCCATCATACAAATCAATACTCATATTGCGCAAATATTTTACAAAATGAGCTGTACAATAGAAAAAGGTACCTGAGTTTAATTTATGAGGTAATAAAGCCTAAATACTTAAAACTAACATATATTAATTTAAAGGAAATAATTTCATATCTATCTGCATTTAATTGCAAAAAAACTATAGATAAACATCAAAATTTCAATGATACTGTGAGCATATGCAATTCATTTACTAAATCATATAAGATAGGCTTGATAGATACGACTATTAGAGCATTTGATTTAACATCAGCCAACCCTAAAAACTTACTCGATTGTGTCCTGGATGGCAATGGTATCCTATGTCCACCTTTTCTTCGCGATCTACGCACGTAAGAACGCGAAGATGAAAACGAGGCACTAGGCATTATTTCTATAACACTTTATATTCACTAGAAATTCAGCCTAAACAAAGGAGACAACCGCACCAACACCGTCGGCCATTTTCTGTTTAGAATAGATTGGGGTACCGAAACAGGAAACTAAGATAACTCCACATCAGTCAACGATTGACAAGACTATTATTGATTAATGAATATTGCACTAAACACTGGTGAAAAATATTTAACAGTTAACTCATAAAAAACATTATTCTATATTTTACCATTAAAATTAACACTTCCCTAAATAGCAAAGGGCGACTCTGAAGAAAAACATGGCCGTCGATGAATGAAACATTTTTTGTTTGCGATATTGCCAGTTAATTTTTAATGTTATTTCTTGTCAGTTAGAAGTCTTATTGTAATAATGATAATTCTATTTAAAATAACTATGTTATTGAGATTTTTTACAGAATGACTAGCTTTTATTTTTTTTATAAAATATTTTATATATATAAATTTTTTAGTTTGGTCTGTAATTGGAGGAATGTTACATACGGAACAATAAATAGCATGGGAACGGCTAGCTCGCTATGCTAAAGCTAGCTAGGTAAAGTTAGCGCTGATTGAGATGCTGTTATCATTCAATTGTTTAGCGTTTGAGTGGGAGAATAATGTTTGCACAGGCAGTTATGTCTGTGGATTATGTAGAATGAACCTATGCTAGTGACTCGCTGTCATTGTCAGTCATCTCTAACTCATCCATACCTTCTATTTTATCACATTTTTATTTGTAATCTGTGTAATTACTATTTGTGATTGTTGGGAATTTGGGATGTGGATAGACTTTTGCAAAATCCTAAATTACGTTTTGTCTTATCCCGAAAAATGATCCCATGGGAATGGTTCGGCATTGGGAACTGCTTGTTTTCTGTGATTGCGTGTGTGTTTTTAACTATTTCATATGTTGCAAGTCTATATGTTTGGAGAACAAATGAAAATAGGTTTGTAAACTCAGTACTTTTAATTGATATAGTTATTTATTTTATATTTCGATATAATGAAATTTTAGGATCCACGCAAGGACAATAAAAAATAGATTTTATTATGAATTTGGTTGCCCTTTTATTCACATATTATTTCGTCAACGCTTATTATGTATTTTATTTTTCAGGGATCACCCAAAAACTATTAAAAGAAGATTCTTTAGTGTATTTATTATGATGATGCTTGCGCCCTTATTCACGTATTGTTTCCTTAAGAAACCATTGGAGATAGCAGATATGTATGAAAAGATGGGCCTGAGAGAAAACAGTTTTGTTCAAGCCCTAGTTTTGCCATTATTTCTGACTGTAATTTTATTCTTAGGACCACTATCAATGCAATTATTTTCTGGAGCTTGGAGAATATATATCGGTATGGAAAACAAAATTATAAATTATATTTATATATAATAATAATAGTAATATATCATGGTGTCTAACAGTTATTATTAAGGATGTATACAGCAGCATTTCTATTATAATAGAAAATGTATGTTTTATACAGTGTAAACTCCTTTGTAATGTTACTTGACTTCAAAAACTTTAAACTCTAAAGTGTCGAAATCAATTGGCTTTGGTTGATTTATCTTGTTTACCATACAATGATTTTTCTTCTCCATTTAACAACCACTCTTTATACCACCAAATATGCACAATCCCTTCAGTGTCATTATATAGAGTTTACACTGTATATTTTAATAACAATGTATACTAGCAGACAAACCATTCTGATATATGTGTTATACAAGCCTTACCCCTATTACAAAATTGTATTGATGTTTCCTGTTTCATAGAACCCATGTATTGGATATCATGTTGGCAAGACTTGGTTTGGGTTAGAAACTATGTTATGGCCCCATTGAGTGAAGAGTGGGTTTTTAGAGCATGCATGATGCCTTTGCTACTACAGTGTTTGAAACCAATGTCAGCGGTTTTTATTGGACCAGTATTATTTGGGATTGGTAAGTTCCTTTTTTCTTTATTTATTATAAAGAAACCAATTTTTTTTAAAAAATGTTTCTTTTATTTCAGCTCATTTCCATCATGTATTTGAACAGATTAAGGCTGGATATGAAATAAAGACTGCATTAATTGTCTCCAGTAAGTACCTTAACTAATATTGAAAATCTTGGAACTGTTAGTATGAATTATTTTTACTTTGTTGGGGAGACTCTTTATAAAAAAGGCAGGTAGTTAAGCAGCAAAGTTAATGTATAAGAATATCACCCCCAGTGTGTACACACTTATAATTGTACTAATACAACCTTAAGTATATAACATTTTATTAAAAAGTGTGTTATATTTTATTTAACTTATAAATTCCTTGAATATTGTAAGTTGATGAACAGTGTATTTCACAATTCAGGTTAGTGATAAAACAAATGTGTATCGATTCTTTAATTGAAAATGTTACAGGTTTCCAATTTACATACACAACAATGTTTGGCGCCTACTCATCATATTTGTTCTTGAGAAGTGGTAAGTGAAATAATTGTTCATGATAACTATTACTTATCGGATATTAGGCAGCAGCAGAATTATCATCTATGTCTGTTTGTATTAATTGTTTAAAATGTATAGACATTATTATTTTTAATTTGAATACATTTTTTAGCCTTTATTTTTTATTTATTTCTTTAATCTATGTGATGTGATTTTATGCAATACTGATTGATGCCTATAACTAATAATACATCAAAACATTGTTTTTTAATAAATATTTTATTGTTATTATATTTAATTTTGTGTCTCTAATAGTAATACATTTTTTTAATCAGTATATCCTTTTTCAGGTCACTTTATTGCACCGCTAATGGCCCATATATTTTGCAATCACATGGGATTCCCTAATTTTACCGACGTTGCACTATTTCCTCCTTTTGAGCGATTTATTATTATCTGTAATTATCTGCTAGGGTTTGGTCTCTGGTGCTATCTCTTGAACCCTATGACCAGTCCCGATATATACTATAATACAGTAAATTTTGTTACTTAATGTGGTCTCGGTACTACTGTGTACTATTTCATATGAACATAGTTTATTTTTATTGTACAGTAGACACCCAGATCTGCTACTAATTTGATATTAGTTACAAAATACATACGCCGTTATTATCTATTTAAATAAATTTTGTTACAAAGTTACTGGTGCCCCAAATGTGTGTTAAAATTGATCGATTTGACGAGCTTCGAATAATTATTTTTCAATGTTGATTACGTTTCTGGATTTTGCTAAATCATGTATATTTCTTTCGGATGTTTAAATTGTGAAACTAACACGGCTCGAGAGTCCGCCATGGATCGATTTAATTATTTTTTTTATAATTGACACATACGTAATTTTAATATATACACGAATGTTACAAAGCCTGTTCTGACAACGTAATCTGAGTTTTTGGTGCAATTTATTTAAACATTCTAAAATAATAGCTTATTATGTAAAGCGTAATATTATAGCGATATGTATAATGTCTGTCCATTTTATGTAGTTGATGTTAACAGTACATAGTCGGGAGTGTTTTTTGCCATAATTCAACCTATATAATTCAATCCTTATAACTTCTGTGTATTAAAACTTGGAGCTATGTCATATAAGAAGCCATTGGTCGCAACGTCTCAGGCATGGCTAGTTGCCTGTCTGGTAAACAAAATTCAATCTCCTATGGGATATCCTTAGGTCATCAGACAATTCTATAAACACAGATAATTTAAAAAAAATCACACGACAGGAAAAAATTAATTTGTTTTAAGTAACTGTAAATTTCATTCATTTTTTATTTATAAATTTGTCAAAGTCATAATACCTTTATTCATTAAGGTACATAGGACCGTTTTGAATCGTCTTTGTAATTCTTATTATATAATATTCTATATAGAGACTTGTTAAATGTTGTACATTCTAAGCGAGCGTAATGTCGACTATTTGGCAGAGGTGCAGTAGACACGTAGCGAATCTCGCCACCAAGACCGTGCTGGACTGTCAAGGTCTAAGGGCCAACAGCGAGATAATATTCAAATAAAAAAGACGAATTACTGTACCTATCCCATCATACTTCTACATTGTGGATGTATGTCAGAGTTAGAATTTACATGTTTTGATTTATCTTAATTACGTCGGCTACCTCGCTATGGCGTCATAATAGGACAGAGCTCTTAGTGTTTCTTAAACTGTTATTTAATGTTGGAAAAACTTGGCAAGACGGTTGCTTAATTTTGCTGGCTCATTATTATTTTTGATGTAAATACTTTTATATGTAGGTGTAATATGAACGCAGTATTTTGCACAAATAATCATAACTAACTGTTTAATATTGAGCTCTTAGCTGTATAAAGTACTAGTCAATTGTTAGGCGATGTTACCTCGATTATTGAAGGTATGTAACAAACACGGTACTAATTAAGATCACGTTTTATGTAAATCGACGTTATTAGTTGTGTAATTTTTGTTTAGTGTGTAAAGATTTTTGTGCTGATGGTTTAGCTAGTGTTCAAAATATTGTAAGCCCAGACTAGTTGATATAATTAAACAAATAGAGTCTACCAAAAATCACATTTAACTGCTTGGTAATGGATAATATTCCTTACGATTTATCCCAACTCACACTTAACCGGCTTTTTAAGAAGAAGACAATATATACCACACGCTCTTTACCTATTTTATTGTCAACATAACAAGGTAAATTTAGTGAAATCTGACTTCCAGTCGTAGTTTAGTGACATCTACGAGGTAAAGCTACAACCAGTACGGATATGTGATGGAACTTGAATCGCGCAAAGTTCTCGCGACCGCTAAGTAATATATTTTACAAAGTCTCGAGCTTATTACAGTGGTTTCGTCGTTTAAGTCAAGGAGTGTTATCTTTATTTTGGTTAAGGAAGTATAAATAATGATCCTCCCTTGTAAGATATATAGATACATGCTTAAACAATACACCCACATTTAAGTATATATTTTCCACATAACTTTGTTATCACGTTTAAAAACAATCTTAACGATGATTAGATCATGTGATTTTTTAGCTTCACAACTACTCTGGGTTCACTGTATCTCACTAAACTCTGGTGTCGTTTTTGTTCGACTTTTGTTTTTATTGTAAATCTGTATATGTGCCATATTACAGATTATCGAACGTTCTGCTTGAAATACGCTCGGTATTTTCCTTGAATTTTTCCAGGCACTTGGGTCTACATTACATACCGGAATGTGTTATCACTCTTTGTCACTTATATCTGGCAGACGTCAGTTACGATGCGGCTGTTAAGCAGAATGTTTGATGTCATTTATATTTGTTTTATTGCAATGTAATGTATGTTTATAAAGCGTGTTCATACTAGGGTAAATATAAGTGCACTAGTCAATTTTTAATGAATTCTTAACATACTAAATACCTCTTTGGATTAGTTGGTGCCGTTGGCATGGTCCAAAGGACTTTCCCCTTCACTATATGCTTTTTTTAACTATTGTTATTAATACAATCGTGAGATTAGGAAAAAATAGAACAAATAAAAATATTAAAATAACCTAGTACTATTGTTATGTCACGATTAAAACAATTAGAAAGATAATTTAATCCACTTTCTAAAATAGTAGTTATTTTAATATTATTAAATAAATCTGAGTATTAGAGCATAGATAACATTCAAAATATTCGTGTCGAAAATGTTTTTGAAATAAACATGCGAAAGTAAAACCATTAATTTTATTTAATGTTCTGTATTTAATTTCATATTTTAACAATATCAAGCTTAACTTAATTATAAAATAAAAGCTTTGAAAACGACGAAGATAATATATAATTACTATCTATAAACATTTAAAATATACCCAAAAATATGCTACAAATATTTTAAGATTCTATTAAATCACGATTTGATTATTATTTAGTTATAACCGCACAGTATTAAAAATAAAATTATCTATATTTAATTATCAGTCAAGAATACAGAATATATCTTCAATTATTATCCCTTCAGCACAATGTTAAAAATGATCAGTCTTTAAAAACAAAATTGAAAGTTTTTAACAATGATATAATCTTTGACGTAAACAATATTTCTTTTTAAAATTATAAACCTATTATAAAATGGGTGTTAAATTTGTCTTGAAATCTGTCAATTACAACGATAATATATTATTATAAAAAAATGTTTTTTTTTTTTAAATAAGTATAAATGAGTATCATAACCACGGAAAAATACACCTGGGGGATTAAAACGAAGAACACGCCGAGTGCAATCGAATCGAGTCTCGGACAAAATCCGTTTTTGTAAATTTGTATTATAGTCACGTGACCTATAATTAATATCGTTTGGATACAAGTTAGCGTTCGTGGGTTGAAGTGTTTCAATCTCAGCCACCTCTGTTAACGCTTACGTAAAATACGTCTGTTACAATGTTTACAACGTTTTAGCTAAGGCATTTTTTTTAGTATTATTAATCTTTCAGAGACAAGTTTTTTACAATTTTATTAAATTTTAAATGAATTTCACGTGTCATTTCGTTTCAAAGAAGTGGAGTTAAACTTGTAACTTTGTAACTCCGAACTTGGAAAGGATTACACTAAAGAATTTTTTTATTTCTATATAAATATAATTTAGGCCTATTTACGATATAGCTATATTATCGTATAAAGAATCGTGAAAGTGAAATCCGATAGTTTGCCAAGGTAGGTGGCGTGAAACTAACATTTAAAAAGTTAATAACGTTAGTATTTTTTTTATAAATGAACATGCTATTTATCCATAGTTCATTCAACAGGCGTGACTATTTGTCTGTAGACTGGACATATTTAGAGACGTGACTGAGCCAGAGAAATTGTAGGTATTTCTTACAGCTATCATTTGCGTCTGTGCCTTTTGTTTACAGGCGAATTTGGTCATTATAGCATAGAAAAGATACTATATAGGTATAACAAAGGACATTAGAATAGAGCATAACGATGCTCATGGGGCTTGTATTGGTATATTAGGCGAAGTAGGGAGAATAGCGGGATTGGGGGGTGCGGGGGAAGCGTCCAAATCACATGCGGATAAAAGACGAACTAATTCGTCAGGAGATGGACCCCCATCCGCTATTGGAGACTCTTCGCCTTCAACTGAAATAAAAAAAAGTTGTATATTGTAAAAAAATCCATAAAATAATTTAAGTAGTATCTCTATTAAATGTTTATGAATGACAATTGATGTTTCACGGTTCACAATAAATCCAAAATTATATTCAGTTTATTGTTTGTAGGGCAAATAATTATTAAAACATTAATTCATGGTATTATCTTAGTTTATGAAATATATAACACAAGCAGGACAGCCATCTTTTAGTTTTAAATATATACAACGTAACCATTTAACGGATTATAATTAAACGAATTCTATAATTTTTTTATTGAATCACAATAATACAATTTTAATAACATACCACTTCCGCCGACAGCCTGTGATGGTTTAGCTGCTTTATCTATGGGTGCTGTGAGATCCCACATCTGTGCTGCGCCTGATCTATGACCACAGAGTAGTAATCTGCGAGGACGCAATGCGCCTTCACATTCTGCCACAACGAAGCACGATACTGGCGAACCATCGACAGACCGAATTGTGCATACTCTGTGAAAATATTCATCTTGTGCACTTGTTATTAACCGCGACATATGTACTAATATATGTCCCTTTTTATAGGAGGGGAACACTTTTTGAGCTAGCCTCGGACGCGTCGGTTATATTTTCATGACTGATAGTTTGATTATTGATAATTTAAATCTCTCGCTTCTGATTTCTAAGAATGTTTTAAATTATATTTGAAACAAAAATTAATTAAGAACTTATTGCAGCAGCAAAATGCTTATGAAAATAAGTAAGTAGACCTAGACATTTAGTGAAATGACACTCTTAACTAATGTAATTTTGACGTTTCATTATGTAGTCTGTGGGAATTCAGCGAATATAAGGTTTTTTAAACGGGGATACTTTCTATATAAATAAAGGAAGAATACCTTTTCCCATTGGAAGCAAGCCGAACATACAACGTATCCGTATCAGGGACTACCTTTTGTATGAATATTTGTTCTTCATCTTGCTCCCCATACGGTCCTGAAAGTTCAAGAATAGAGTAGTTCAACGTCAAAAAATATCACCAGAACTTAGTTCAGCTGAGAAGAACCCACGAGAAACAGTCATTTTATAATTGTTGTTTGTACAATTATCTTACTGGTGTGATAAACATACATTAGTAAGAAGCAGCATAATTTTTTATTGGTTCTCTCATAAAATTTACCCGAGTCATTATGGGGCTGGGCAGTGGGTGCCTCTAAAGCCAACACTTTGAAAGCTGCCTTGGGCGTTGTACCGGGCTGGGTTGATATCATTCCTCTAAACCGAGTAACTCGCCATGATCTCACGTGGTTGTACTCACTACAGACCGATATTAAGTAGTTCTCCGACAGAGACACCTAAAAAAAAAACAAAAGTTGTTGTTAAATTTTGTGGGTAGATAATTTGCAATTCATCGTACTACCCTCACTTTTTGTAAACTGATATAGAAGGCATGTATATTTATGAATTGGAAATTGTCAAGTACCTTAGTAACAGGGCTCTGATGCACAGTGAATGTCTGGAATAGCTGCGGTCCATGTCCAACGGTTTCCGGATGCTGTACTATAACGCGTACTGAGCCGTATCTTGTTCCGTACGCAATTTCTAACCAATTACCACAGAGACCTGCAATTTTTTATATTACCAGTTGACAGACTGATTATATTAGTGTATAAATGTAGCAATTCTACTAAATAAATCAAAATTCGAGTCTATATAATAATAATATCTGGGCATGTTTCACAGGTTAGCCTAACTCTAGTCGACATAATAATGTATTAATATTTATATATTGTTGAATTTTTATATACTTACTGGTTTTAGGAGTTAGATAAACAGAAATAGCTGTGATTGGTTCTTGGTTGGGATCCTTATAAAGCTGTGTCACCAATAAATCGTTGTCCTTCATACGCAGAGGAAACTTTTGCATGTCTGTAAGATGATAAGGCCTGCATAATCAAGATTTCATACATATATATAGTTAGTGGGGTATGATATACTTTATGTGGGTTGTCTGGAAGAGATCGCTTATTAGCGTTAAGGCCGCCCGTTGCTCTTATATGTACTAACATCTATTAACGTCATTTGCTTCTACTGTTTAAGTGCAATAAGGTGTAAATAAATAAATATATTTAACCATTAATTTTGCTAATATATAGTTTATTTTAAAATTATACTTTATAATACCTATATAATTAATAGCGCCTGTAGCAGTTCCCAATAGTAAAAAGGATCCAGCCGTGTCGTATGTGGTGAGATGAGCAACATCTTGTGTCTGCCAGTGTTGGGTGCTTGTGTGCCACACACCAGCCTTGCTGCGGCTTCCAGCTCCACTAAGAGCCACTAGTTGGGGACCCACGAATAATAAATGTTCGACGCGAACACCTAGGTTAAAGGTACCTGTGGATAAAAGTCTGAGGTCACGTTTAAGGTTTTTATTATTGTTTTGAGAGAAATTAATTTGTGCTTTACGTGTAAATTCGTTTGTTGTCTTTGAAATTAAAAAGTTTTCGAAATTGATTTATTATGAATTGATAAACAAACAAATATATGCATGTAAATATACAACAAATAATCTACTATTGTGAAAGAGTTGGCTACAAGCTTTACTTACCAATAAGAGTTCTCCTTACAGGTTCTGTATGAGTTGAGAAAGCCCAGAGCTTCACAAAAAGTCCACTCGCGATACCAAGCATCACATCAGTCCCCGATGAATTACTTCCACTAGATGTCGCCCCTCCGGTTTTAGCATTGAGCGCTATGCGTTCTATGGTCGACTCTTGTACTGGTGATTGGAAAACTACATACCATCCGCATGAATCAGTTAATCTAAAATATTTGTAATATTAATATAATATAATAATATCAAAATGTCTTCTAAAAATAAGTTTTAAAAAATTATCCTAGTGCTTAATTTAGTGTTTCAGTATCACAGTTTTAAAATGCTGACAAATATAAAAGTACCAAAGCAAGGCAAAAGCAAACATTCACTTTTCAAATGGACTAAGTCATTTCACTTGTCCCAGCTTGACGCTCAACCATTTTAAAAGATAAATATTTTTACTGTATATTTTGAAATAAGTTTAATTTAATATTTCAATACTACCTATAGCCTGTTACAAAATGTGAGTAGGCAACAGCAATCCAGTTATGATGCGCTTTTATTATTTGGACCTTCATATTTTCTGACCAAGTATCTGAAATTGAAATTCATATTCAGACTCCTATTATTTAATGATAATTAAGGATTAAACAAATGTAATTTACATACTTTCAACTCGTATGCCCTTCTGGCTATCTGAATTACCTAGAGAAGCTGCCCTTGAATGCCCACGGCCACAGCGACTGAAATGAATATTTTTTGATTTGAAGCTTACTTCATTCTGGCAGCTGTTGCAATGCTAATAGTAAAATTAATTAATATACCCTATGTTACTTTATTTTTAAAAAAACTAGAGGAAGTTTTGAGGTATGTTAACATAGCTTCTGTTTATTGTAATATTAACTAATACTTACTTGCTTAGTGTTAAAGTATATTACATTTTTGTTTTCTAGATTTTTTAAATTAATAAGCTGAAGGGAGAGACAAGATACTTTATAACTTCCTCATTCTGTGAACTATAATTATCGATTTTTAAACATTAAAAACATCTATTAAGATCAAGGGCACAAAATAACTTCTGCAACTACAGAAGTTTAATATGTACCTTAACTGGTCTTGTGAAGGCACACGCCCAACAGTTCTTAAATCTAGAGATGAATTTCTAGAATGTGTCCTGCTAGCTGCTAATTCAGAATTGGAAGCTGTCAGATTCTTTTTGGAACCATTATTACTATTCTTGCCACTGCTACTTGGCGAAGGTGTTACTAAAAAAAAAACATTTTATGGAATTTTAATCCATTCTACAAACTAAATTAAAAATAAATAAATAATATTTTCTTAAATTTTAAATGAAATGTTTATAGTGCGTCTCAGTAGTCAAACTTACGTGGTGGTGGGAGGTATCCATAAAATAAAACATCACCACATGAAGAATGATTCATTTCATCACACAATGCCAGCCGTCTACTCAGAGGTGTAATTCCAAAATAATCACATTCATGTCTCAACGCTCGTATATTTACATCATTAAGGTCAATATCTCTAGTCCTCAGGAAGTTAAGTATAAGTCCAAAAAGGTTTGGATCTCTATCTATAAATATTGCCCCCGTCTCATCTCTTACTGTTGGGATTCGGCCACTGAGGAGGGCTGTAAAGAAAGTATCTGGAACCCATGTTAAAGTATGCCATGATGTGGCAAATCTGAAATAAATATAAGTAAATTGTGTTTATAATAATAGATAGTAATATTGTTAAAAACCTTCGAAAGCTATTTCTTTAAGGATATCGGATTAAGTTTATGTGTTTAAATCATTTGAACGAAAAGTTATAGTCCTTATAAAATATTGGATAAACGATTAAACAAAACATAAATTACTTACATTTCATGTTTAAATAATATCAAAGCCTTACCTTGTTCCTCCTATGTTTAAATTTACAATTTCTTGATAATTCGACATTCAGTATACTTTAACCGGCTTAGGATTTTTTCCAATATTTATGTTTTGTTGAATCTGTTGTAATAGGAATAATTAGAATTTAATATTTATTATAAACAAATGACATATGATAGACCGACGAAGTTACACTTTATCTGGCACATGACAGTTGACTAAGGCATTTGACTGCTTTCATAATGCTTTAAAACTCACTTCTACAAAATGCTAGGACCAAAAGCATAAAAGTCCCGCTTGCGAGAATTCTATAAAAAATATATTCTATAATTCGGTTATACTGAAAATTATGTAATTACTAAGGGATAAGCTTAAAAAATCAGTTTAGTTGTACTAAGTAATCTGTTACAAGTGTGATAAATATATTTTCAGCTGGCAATATTTTTCTAAGAGAGACGTGTCAGTCAGTGAAAAGTCAATCAATTACAATAGAAATTGGTAATGTGTTGTTGGAATTCATGTATGAGAAAATATTTATTGGATTTTAAATTTAGTTGGTAACAGTTTTCTTTATCAAAATGCCGGCCACCTCTACGGCGAATCCGGTTAATGGCCATAATCAAGGAATATTTCATAACACGGCCGGCTTTAGTACCCTTATCACGGTTACAGTTTTGACTCTTGCTTGGTTGGCCGGCTTTGCATCCCGGCTTTTTGCTGTTATACGATTTGAAAGTATTATTCACGAGTTTGATCCATGGTAAGTATCTCATTAGCCTATAGGCTCGATAATAAAAAAATATGACATAAACTTTGCTAACTTTGCTTGTTTTAGGTTTAACTACAGATCCACGGCATATATGGTGGAACATGGATTTTACAATTTCTTGAATTGGTTTGATGAGCGAGCTTGGTATCCTCTAGGAAGAATTGTTGGGGGAACTGTTTACCCAGGTCTGATGCTTACATCAGGTTCCATTCATTGGGTATTACATGCCCTTAACATTCCAATACATATAAGAGATATATGTGTATTTCTTGCTCCAGTATTTAGGTATGTTCTAAATTTAGATATCTGATACATTGAAATACTATTCAAAACTGTTTATCTTTAACAGACTGGGAAACCTGTTAAAGATAAACAGTTTTCAAGATTTTAGTAAACAATTATCTTGATGTTTAGACTAACTTATTTGTAAGCAAAATTATTTGTGTAAGTCAAAGTCACTGTATATTTATGACTATATGGTTAATTACTTTTAGTGGGCTCACAGCAATAGCTACCTATTTATTGACATCGGAGTTATGGTCAAGGGGTGCTGGTTTATTTGCTGCATGCTTTATAGCAGTTGTGCCTGGATACAGTAGCAGGTCTGTGGCTGGAAGCTATGATAATGAGGGAATTGCCATTTTTGCTCTACAATTTACATATTATCTCTGGCTGAAAAGTGTTAAAACTGGCTCAGTTTTTTGGTCAATATGTACGGCATTATCTTACTTTTACATGGTAAGTGTTGAATTTAAGATAAATAACTCCTGTCAAATATAAAATGAATTTGATAAATGAAAGGTCTATTTAAAATCTAGTGTGGAGTTTCTAGTTTGAATATAATAGTTATATATTATGCAACTAAAATATTTCCACTATCATCTTTGTGCCTGTTATAATCAGATTGGAATAGCAAATGTTAAAACTGGGTCATGTAGATAACATGGCTATATATATATATATATATATATATATATATAATCCTTAATCCAAATATAGGATATATTAAAGTGAATACATTATTTTAGCTGGTATGTTTTATAAATTGTCTAATAGTATATTAAACTGTCCAATATGTACTATCTTATAACATAAATATGTTAAAAGAGAGATACTATATTTTTTAAGTTTTGAACCAAGCCAAGTTTTATAATAAAATGTGGTAATAATAATTAAATTTTTTTAGGTGTCAGCATGGGGTGGTTATGTGTTTATTATTAATTTGATCCCCCTACATGTATTTGTCCTGCTCATAATGGGAAGATTCTCACAAAGAGTGTTTGTAAGCTATACAGTGTTCTACATAATAGGACTAGTATTTTCTATGCAAATTCCATTTGTTGGATTCCAACCAATTCGGACTAGTGAGCATATGGCAGCATCAGGTATATAAGATATTATTTATGTGTTTACAAAAGGTTTTAAGGGTTATTAAATGATAACCAAATTACTTCACTTATATAGTTTTCAATTTTTCTTTTTTATAGTCATTATAAAGAGAAGACAATTAAGTAATTTAATCTATGGTAAATATTTGGATAATTGGTTAATTCTCCATATATTAAATAAAAATGTCTGTGATAATAATTGTCTATTATAAATCAATTTTAAATGTTGAAACCAAACACTGATGTAAAATACAAACACTAAAAGTTAAATAAACATTTTACACAATTTTCAGTTTTTAAATTTAATATAAGGACCATACATTACTTTGTCCACAGTCATTACAGAGAACAATGCAGTTTATACTTACAATTCAATTAATTTCAGGTGTGTTTGCATTGTTAATGGTTGTAGGAGCATTGAAATATTTACATAGTTTGAATCCAAAAGGTGAATGGAAACAACTCTTGGTACTAGGCACGCTTGTGGCAGCTGGTGCAGTATTTTTAGGTGTGGTGGCCTTGACTTATTTGGGAGTTATTGCTCCATGGAGTGGAAGGTATAATAACTATATATTATTATTGTTGAGTCATCAAAAAAATATTTTATAAAAAAATGCTTAACTTATTATGTCTAACTTTGTAATGTTAATTTTTTTGATTGCAAATAATGAAGTCCTAATAAAGTCAAGGGCTTATATATTATTTTATGCCAATGTTCTATGTAACTTGACTTACATTAACAGGCTAATTAGCATAACCCTTAAGAATTACTCTTAAGGCAGAATAAGCCAAGTGAATATTGTAATGTAAATTACTTCGTTTACATTATTTCATATTTAGTGAAAACAATATTTTATGCATGTCAATTTTATGATTTGAGTTTATTGTTAAAATATAAGTATAGTGCAAACATAATGTATATTTTCTATGATATTGAAAAATATGGGCGTTTATTCAGTACAATTATTGAAAAATAGTTTCTTATCATACTTTATTACACATTATTAAAAAAAAAAGAATCATTTATTCAGCATGAATTACTGTAAAATAGAATTATGTATACAAAATAACGAACTAGTTAACAAAAACAAACAGAACAACGTTGCATAAGAAATGCTGGCAGTTTTTTTCCATCTTCAATTTTTTTTCAAAATCATGTATCTTATCAAATATTCTATTTCTATATATAAATTTCAGGTTTTACTCATTATGGGATACAGGTTATGCAAAGATTCACATCCCCATAATAGCATCCGTGTCTGAACATCAGCCGACCACGTGGTCGTCGTTTTTCTTCGATCTGCACGTGTTGGTCTGCACTTTCCCTGTAGGTCTATGGTACTGCATAAAGAATATCAACGATGAACGTGTATTTGGTAAGTTTTTAATTGCAAATTCAATAGTGTACATTTTTATGTTTATTTTTACTGAACAAGGGCAAACTTACATACTGAACAAAAAATTATAGGTAATGATAGTTATGAATAAAAAAATATTAATATAAGTTTCGGTCTACCGTACTTCATACGTAATCATTATTCAATAATAATTTCAGTGGCCCTGTATGCACTTAGCGCGGTGTACTTCGCGGGTGTGATGGTTCGTCTGATGCTCACACTTACACCAGTTGTCTGTGTGTTGTCCGGAATCGCCTTCTCCATCATCCTGGAGCTGGTGCTCCGCGAAGATGATCCAACCCAACCTTCTGTTGAGACTGAGGAATCTAAGAATTTGTATGACAAGGTATATTTCGGTTAAGTCAATCATGTTTCAAAGTTTCATTCTAAAGATCAGGCATTTTATTATTTCATTTTTGATGTGCCAAAAATATAATAGCAACTCATAAAGTAGAATATTTATCTATATAATTAAGCCAAACAATTTGAATGATTAAATTCGAATATTAACAACCTTATTGGTTATATAAACTATATTCTTGACATTTACACTTTCTAAGTTCAAAATAGCCAAATGAAGATCTTTGGTTGAATTGTGTTCTATTTTCAAAATCAGGCGGGAAAAGTGAAGAAGCGCGTGCAAGAGCAGGCGCAGGTGCAAGACCAAGGTTTAGGATTATACGCACGTCCGGGCACTGTCATAGCCTTCATGATTTTGCTCATGTTGTTCTCCGTACATTGTACTTGGGCCACATCAAATGCTTACTCTAGCCCCAGTATTGTACTGGCAAGTTATGGCAATGATGGGTGAGTGCCAAAGTCTCCAAATATTAGTCTATTAATCTTTAATTCAGTCATTGATTATTAAAAAGTCGTGGAACACACTTAAAGCAGAAATTTATTATTTCGACTTTAAATTTGCAACCCGTTTGAGTTATTTTGTAGACTTTTTTTTAAATTTTGGTATAGTTATAATCATTTTGGTAAAAAAATTATAACATGTGTTTCAGCTCAATGCGTATTATGTACTGACTATAATTCTTAATATTATTTACCCATGGACACTTACAACTACATATCGGTACTTATAACCTAGGACTGATTGGATATTGTTTATATGTATCTTATATGACTTATTCAGATCGCGAAGAATATTAGATGACTTCAGGGAAGCGTACGGATGGTTATCTCAGAACACAGCTGAGGATGCGAGAATTATGTCGTGGTGGGATTATGGATATCAGGTAGTGAAAGATAATTATCAATGCTAATATCAACATAAACTTTGTACGTAGCCTTTGTCAAAAGTGCGAGGGTTCGAATCCCGGTTGTGAATTAATAGTATGCTTTCTATGTGCACAATTGAGTGAAGTAAAATGCCAGTTCAAAGTAACCTTGATAAAATCTGGCAAGTGGCAAAACTAAGGGTTTTAAGTCCACTCCATTTGTACAAAGACAAGACCTTCTATGTATAGTGTTTAAATTCAAGCAGCTTAAAAGCTTTGATTTATTAAATTATTGATCAATTAGAATTAATTATATTTGTTTTTTTTAAATTAAGTGTAAACAATTTTCAGATTGCGGGTATGGGGAACCGGACGACATTAGTTGATAACAATACGTGGAATAATTCTCATATTGCCCTTGTCGGTAAGGCGATGGCGAGCAATGAGAGTGCGGCCTATGAGATTATGACCATGCTCGACGTCGACTATGTGTTGGTTATCTTTGGTGGCGCTATCGGTTATTCGGGTGATGATATCAATAAATTCATATGGATGGTGAGGATCGCTGAGGGTGAACATCCAAAGGATATACATGTAAGTTCATAAACATAATGCATAAAAAGATACACCTATTTTAAATATTTAATCTGATATATAAAATTTTCATGTCGCAATGTTACCGTACTCGTCCGAAACGGATTGAGCTATTCTCGCGGAATTTTGTGAGCATGTTGCGTGGGTCTGACAATCGGCAAATATTTATTTTTAAAGATATTTTTTTTTATTGTAGTATTAAGAAATACCCTAAATAACATTTTTATCCATTTATTACCCACCTTTACATTTTTTGGTAATTTTATGGCTAAACAGCGTTTCACGGGTCAGCTCGTAATAAATAAAAAAACGTACACATTATGGTCAATAAAAAAAACCGGTTGATGTTAGGACACCTGGTATAATGCAATATAAAAGAGAAATTGGTTAAGATTTCCATTAAAAATATATATAGATTAAATAATATAATTATGACAAATCAATTTTATTAGTGTTTAAAAGAATTCTAGTGTTGTTATGATATATAAAAGTCTGCTATGAATTAATATGTTTAAAAGCTAAAAAACTCTTTAACCTTATTAATTTACAAATGTCGTCAAAAAACAGTGGTGTTTGAATGTCGGATGTCTTTTTCAGGAAGCTGACTATTTCACTGAACGTGGAGAATATAGAATAGATTCGGAAGGCTCTAAGACAATGTTAAACTGTTTAATGTATAAATTATCCTATTACAGGTAAGTTCGTTTATTTAATGAATTTTGTCATACTTCTCAACACTCAACATGTGTCAGTACTAAGCAAGCAGTAGCTATATATTTAATTTATGAAAATAGAACACACCATGTGACCCAAGAAGATATCCATAAAGAATAACAATGTCATAAGTCTATAGTCTATGGCATATGAAGTTTGTCTTAATTGTAAATATTAAATTAAAATATTTCTTTATAAATACAATTCTCGTGTGCAGTTTTATTAAACGTATATTTAATCTTATATGTTTAATTTCGCGTTTAAATCCTTTGATATAATCCTTTTTAATTTACGCGTTTATAGTATGGGTTTTTATCAATAAATATTCGTATAAAAAACGTTATTAAAACTGGTATAGCCGTTGCGTCTACGACTTTGAAACAATTGACTTCTCTTTTCAGATACGACAGCGGTGGAAGCCCACCAGGGTACGACAGGACGCGAAATGCGATGCCCGGCAATCGGGGCTTCAAACTGACTTACCTGGATG
The DNA here is from genome assembly GCA_951799465.1 of Leptophobia aripa. Lineage (NCBI taxonomy): Eukaryota > Metazoa > Arthropoda > Insecta > Lepidoptera > Pieridae > Leptophobia > Leptophobia aripa. The sequence goes on from OX637271.1 coordinate 5,664,743, forward strand.
AATCATACACTACTGAGCATTGGCTCGTTAGAATATACAGGTACTTTATCTATACTCACTTTGAGAACATATGCATGCATGCATTCAAATTTTTCATTTAAAGTCCACATGTTAAAAGAAATCTATGTCAACTATAAATTTTATTAAGAAAAATATTTTTTGGATAATGAATTAAAATTATAAAATAGTCAGGTCATTAAAATTTAGTTAAAGAATTTGAGTGTAATTTAAAGTACGAACGTATGTGTCAACTTGATAACAGGCGTACTAACAGGCAAATTGCTTCAATCTTGGTAAGATTTTGACGTAACAGTATTTATTATTTAGATCGCATTACAATCTCAATAAAAACTATACTTGGATATTTTTTTTATCAATCTGGAAGAGATAGCTTAATAGCGTTAAGACCGCCCGTTGCTCTTATATGTACTAATATATATAATGTCATTTACTTCTACTGTTTAAGTGCAATAAAGTGTAAATAGATAAATAAATAATCATTACATTTACAGAGTGAAGAAGCCAGACGAATTCAACCGGCCGCGTGTCCCGATTGCAAAGAGGACTATACCAACAAGCAACTCTGTATCCAAAAAGGTCAGTTAATTTTTAACTAGCTCTTTCCTGCGGACCTGCATATTAGGACCGTCATTAACCAACCAAATTTATTTTTAAAAATATTTTTCAAATCACTCCACTACTTCTTGAAATGCACATTCAAATTAACTCTTCACTTTCATAAATTAAATTTAATAAGATAGCTTATGAGATTAACTATTATTTACTCCTACTGCTAATAAATGAACTGAAAATATAATATATATGTAATGGTTTGTAAGTTTTATGTATAAACGTAAAAGTTTCAAATCATGTTCAAATACTGTTTCTTTAAACCTTTTATTATTTATTTTGAAATATCTTCATGTTATAGTTGGTTTAATAATAAAAACATAAGTCTCATTTGACACTAAATTTTTATATATTTCTTTAAAATGATGGCATTTTAAAATATGGTTTATAATGTATCTTAGGCGAGGTCATCGCTATAACCCGGCAGATTAACACGGTATGAATACAAATTATGAACTATTGATTGTTTGTAATAGTACCAATTCAAATAATAACTCGACCATGCATACTAGAAGAGATATACAGTTACAAATCCAATATATATGTTGAATTAATATTTGTAAATCTGATGTTATTTGAGTTATTGTTTGAGTCGTGTGACGTTTGTTGTTTGTCCATTCGTCATGAGTTACTCATTTGAAAGTTATTATACAAAATAACTCGCTACATAACATATCCGGTGTTCTGGTAATTTAAAAGAATATATTTACTTCATTGAGTCTTTTAGGAACATTCTCGAATCTTTGTCTAAATCATATAATTAATAGTTTGAATAAGATAAAAATAGTTTTTTCTCAATTAAATATAAAACTGTTTTTATTCGCACCGTTCTTATTGTATTATAATTTTAAGGCGAGTAACAGAATAAGGTAGTTGATACTAAAAACCACAATTTTTATCTTTATTTCCGATTACAGCTCGCATATGATGTAGGATCTATGGTAACGACTTTTTTATTACCAAAATCCTAGTCACGTATATATTTAAGCTTATATGGATTATAAGTCTCACATAATTTATCTTTATCAATTAAAATGTCTAGAATCATCTATGTAATGTACAACGTCTGTAAAGAAGAAACCTTTTGACGTTTTTGAATTTGAATTTTTAGTCAGAAATTCTTTTCACTCTTTATAATAATAATCATTATAATTTGTTGCAATTACTTTGCACTGTTGGACTTGTTATTTTTATTACGTTTTAAAGTACAATCTTTGTAATTATGTTAAAATTCTAACCTCGATAAGTATGCACGGCTGTTTTTTTTGGACTAAATTTACATTAGATGTGGTAGAATTGTATATTTGATATTATTTTGTTTAGTACTTGTATATTTATGTCTGAAAAATGTTTTATCTTGTATAGTAAACGATGATTATCTGATTTTAATTTTACAGACATCGAAGAGAAGAAAAGGTCTACTTAAAAATAAGCCAACAATAGTCAAAGGTAAGAAGATGAGACTACAGTGACGTAAAGCCTAGTTTAGATGTCAGCGGAGATGCGTCAAGCTTTGTGTAAGGGTCAAATAAGCTTACAAATAATCATAGACCTTTTTTTTTGTCAATAATTTCCAAGCAGATCCACAGATGATATTTTTTATCTTGACACAAGAGAATGGTGTGGAATGTACTGCTGTCGTGATGAACACCAATATGTAGGCTCTATCCCCATCTAACTGTTACTGTTTTTTGACTTCTGTGAGGTTCTATACTGTCTAATATATACTGTGTTAATAAAGTACATTAAAATTTTGATTTTTTTAATGAATACTTGCAATAAACTGTTTTTCTATGTTGTTTATGGTCTATGGACAATAAGCATTAATATGTTATGTATCAGAATTGATATTTATTTTAACCAAAATATATAAAAAGGTAAAATTTACAATTTAATGAATGTATTCTTATTCTGATTATGTCTTAACAACAAATTAAATAAATTTCTGTCAGTCGGTTTCCTGTCAATGTAACAACTGACGCCTAAGGTAAGGAATATTTGCCTAAATGGGAGAGAAATTAATTTTATTTATTTTTCTATTCAGCCTAGTTCTAGCAAGATTATCATCATTCCTTAAACTAGAAATTAACAGTTACAATCTTTTGCGATATGAAAGAAGATATGTAAAGACACGCATCTCCTCTGACTATTTATTTGAACGTATGTGACTGACACCAATTTTGTCTTTAGTCCGTTAGAATTGTTAGGAGTTTGTTAATTTTAATGGTTTGAATGTCGATCACTTGGTCATTGTGCTTACGTGTGTTTTGGATTTCAATAAAATACAATCAGGATCTGTTTGATAGTTCAACATAAATAAAATTATCCGTATGCCGTTAAATTATCCAATATTAAATTCGAATTAAAAATGCAATCGGTACAGTCGTTTCGTACGTTTTCGGTGGACATATTTGTTATAAAAAAATCTGATGAACGTAACAATAAAGTATGTACCCAATATGTCTCCTTGGTGTACACCAATTGACACATTTATGCCAATGTCCATGTTATGTCGATATGTTTATGGTTAAAGAGTGTTTGTACAGGAATGGAGAACTCGCTACTTAAGACATAGAGCATTTATATTTAAACTTTTGGATAATAGTATGGCAATAATCGTCGGTGAATTGTATATCTGTTATGCGTTTCATTTAAAAATGTTCTCCATTACTGATTTATACGCAATTGCGTCCATTGTAAATTTATTGATTAGTTTAGACTCGTTAGATAATTGTCGCCAACTAGCTAATGTTTACATTTCGTTTGCGATTAGGAGTATCCTACGGTACTTTAACACTCAGCTTTTCAGCTGCTGATTATTAAGACGTTGTAGAAAATGTAATTAAATTTATTTTTGGCCGTTAGCAATTTATTCGAACTATACAAACTGTATAAGGATTCCTAGATGTTACAGAAAACTGAATTAACATCGTCATCATGTTAAAATTTGAGTATGTATTCTTATTGGTTTGCGATATTATGAAAGCACAACGTCAATATGTATGTCGTAGGAGTCCTAGACGATGTTAGTTGGATTTTTTTGTGCTTAACTTTTCTGTAAAAAAGTGTCAGTACGTTAGTACTTATGCAATGTTGTCGTGTAGATAAGTTAAGAGTTCCAATAACACAGTATATGTCATAGCAACACAGAACATCCAAGCGTCACAGAATTTATATTTAAAAAACCCCTTACAAGTGATTTTTTATTTGTGATTTGCACGTGATACCATCTTAATTCTTAAATAAGTAATATTTTCGAATTTGTTGTGCTTTACGCATCTTATAAATGTTGTTTAATTTTATTGTTGCACAGAACTTTATTTTTTTTCATGTGACAGATTTACGCATGGACTGTGTAAATTGTCATTTCTTGTTCACGTAACCGTCTTCTCGTACTGTCACACTCGTGTGTTTAGTCCAATCTTTTGTATAACTGAGTTGTAATACAATGTGTCCTAATAAAAGCTGATGATATCAATGAATGACTTTTATATTGCTTTATTATTTATGAGAAAAGTACTGAAACATTAATATCAGTCGTTACGATCGATCCTGAATCGCATATTGTTAATAAATGTTACAATCACCACAAAAAGTCGTCGAAAAAAAGGGAGAGTAAATTATGTCAGTCTTAAGCATTGTGTGCTGGGTGTGAGTTGTTAAACGGGTCCGGTTATGTTCAAGTAAACTTGATGTATGGAATTGCCGGCATAACCCCCAGAAGAAGAAAAAAGGTCTTATTTAAGAATATTATGTTTTAATCCTGTACCCAAGCATCCCTCTTAAAAAGTTGTTAAAAAAAAGGAAGGAAATGTTTGAGGTAAAAAGAAAAACAAGTTGACAAAACCTTCACCATATATTTATTAATAAAGACAATCTAAAAGATCACGTAATAGTCATTGTCTTAAAAAATTAGTTACCCTAATAAATTTATCAATATATATGTAATAGTTTTTTTTAATTACTTATTGTTTCAAGGATATGCGAAGTTGTGAAGTCGCCGTGGCGTAGCGGCCGGGCGAGGACTTAGCGTGTCGTTGTTCATTACAAATCATCACATTCAATATAACAATGAATCTAGAATTAATAATTAATACATTTACATCTTCCAATGATTATCTATAATCTAAATGCCCATATCTTTAATGTCCTAACATTTTCTACGCGAAGAATTGCGCTAAACTAAGAAGGTGTCTACAATTTTCTCATAGTTGAAAGATTCGTAATTTACAGAACGTTCAAAATCACAACACAGAGTGTAATATCAAATTATCGTGCGTTTGGCACGTCTCGTTTACATTCTACTATTACACTAAACGTATTAAGTACGTATTATTTGGATGCAGTCCTACCAATTAGGAAAACTTTTTTATTAACCTTTCTATAGTCTAGGAATTCGGATAGAATTACTTTACTTTATGGTGGTGATTCTCTGTGTGGTCTTATTTCCTTACTGGTAACACTGCTCTCTGAAGGTTTACCCTTCGTAAAAATTTTCAATACAAAATTAGAAGAATATAATCCACTTAGGTTTATAAAATATAAATACTAGGTTTATAATTTTATTCTTATTAATATTTATGAGTGTTAATGACATATTAAATATATTACGTATAAATATATACAGTTACACATATTTTAAATTAAAACACTAAGCGGGGAATAGAACAGTGAAGAATGCATCTAGGATTATAAACACAAGATTATATTAAGACTTGCTTTCCCTACGAGTCTACAGTTTTACTAAAAATTGACATGTTATTTGTTATCTTACCATTTTTCGTCTATTGTAATTTTTATTAAACTAATTCCGCCATCTTGATTGACACTGCACGCAATATAGGCGCAGATAAATAAATGCAAAAAAATATGTAGTTTTGTGACTTGAAAATTAAACAACAAAAACGATAATATAAAAATAAAATTGTAAGGCACTTCTATTTTTGAATTGAAATTATATAGTTCACTCTATTTCTCAATTGATCTTATAAATAATTTAATACTTATTTTAATATTTTTGTAATAGGTATTTGTTTAAAATTTTCTAATGAAATTTCATTTTATAAAATAATATGATGATTATGACTCATTAGGGTATTATAAAGCTACACCCTGACTAGTTTTGGCACGTGAAATGGGATTAGCTCTGCGATATACCTACTATGATAAAATAAAAGAAGGTATTTATAAAAAAACTTCTCGACTTTTCGAAAAGTTTTGTCAAGTGCTTTTTAGGCATAGGTTACCCCGTTACTACAATTATAGTAACTATCCACGCTCGTTTTCTTACATCCGCAATGTTTTCGTAATTAAAGCGTAAAACAATAAATATTTTTCTAATATCACTGACAAGGAATAAGAGTGAAATTTTGTTTAAATAAAACGAAATTGATATTCGAAATTGACTTAATAGCTAAGAAGTTTCATTGGAGGGACTTTTCCTTAAATCGTTATAATTTTGTAGAAGTAGAGCTATGTATCTCTGTTATTTCGAAAATATAATAATTGTTAAGAGCTAAAAGCTTATATATTTCAATCATTTATGTAAACACAACCAACAATGTTTTTGCGTTTAAACAATACGAATATGCTATTTGTAAGTATATGAAATATATATGTTTATTGTTATTAAAATTATATACGTCGTTGTTTTATGACAAATTAATAGTAAAAACAAATAGGCATTTTAGAGGGGATGGCATAGATAATGTTCAGCTTAGCGTTGACAATCTTTTAGCACAGCGTATCTACATAAACACGATGTAATACATTTGTCCTAAATATTTGTCTATGTTAAAATAGAACACAACCAAATCATCACACAAGTCAGTGTTACAAAGATTCCAGATATTCCCTATACTAAATTATCAAATAATTGTTCTAAATTAAATATATTTAACTTAATTTCACACATTGGGATTTAAGCCTGATATAGAGGAAATACGATATACGGCGTCTGCAGTGGGTAATCCCGCAATATGTATATCGGCTATCGTCTATCAGCTTTAACAATAAAATATTAAGACTGTAGGACAATGCATAGGTATATCACCAACGCAGCTAATCCGTTATCTCTCAGATCGTCTTACACAAATATAAAATACTTTAACAAAATGATTGAATAATACTGGGAGCGTTAAACGCTCGTAGCGTCGAATCTTATTCCGAACAATTTCAATCGTAGGTACACGCATAAAGTATTTACCTACATGTCTTTTAAAAGGAATACTGCCCGGAAATCAATTCTAACCGGAAGACGAAATTTAAAAAAGTTCACAACCGCAAGTACTTGGCTTTCTTTGGCAGCGATAAAAAAGAGTTTGAAATAGGCAGTTGCAAAATTGAGCATTCTATTATTGCCAGATTTGTACATAAAAATAGCTCAAGTATGAAGCAATTATAACATCCAATTATCACAACACGTAGTACATGCATACTTAGGTACATATTATCTTATATCAATAGAAAATAATGTACATATAAATTAGTAATCGAGTATACAATAAATAATTAATAACAGGAACAAGATAATAAATTATCAACGTAAAATATAGAACATTTGAGCATTTTATGAATATTTGTGTAAAAAAATATCGTTCCATTAATTTTTTTTAATATAAAATTTGGTTCTGTGAATAACTGGAACGAATAAATAGGCTAGCGGATAGACTTTGAAATGTGAAATTTATTTTAGGCCGATAAACATATGACATGCCAAAAGACATCGACGGACTTTTAATTAGTTAACTAAATATCTTTTAACATGCACGCTTCCCAGACAAAGAAATCTATATAATTATGTTTCATGTTCCAAGTTATCCACAGATGCCTCTGTAAATTCTGTCAATATTTCTCTAAAACTGATCGATATGTGACTAGTTCTCGGCACGGACGCTAAATTGAATTCCGTTAATTGTCTAGCTAAAAGGAACGCAACATATTGTAAGTAATTCATCTACTTAAACATAACAAAACTGAGCAAACAAGCCATTACAGTGAGCTGAGCTGGCACTGTAGAAACGAGGTAGTGTAGTTACTACACAAAACATTATCACACGTATGTACCTTGATACATATACATATAATATAGCTCGCCCACAGATCTATTACTACATATTTACAACATCACACTTGCAGTCACATTGAAAGTTATTTATAAACTTTACCGAAGCCTTTAACAAAATTCTTATTGCCGCGTGTCGCATATTTCAATAACATCACGTGACCACCGTATGCCATTCATGTCTGAAATCTACAGCGACACGCGAATTTAATAAGTCTTCTTGTCCAAGGGCCATCCTATAATAACACGTGTATACAAAATATCATTATGGGTATGTTTTACGTTACAATTTTGAGAGTCGATTCCACGTCTAAATCTAGCTTCTAGTACTAGATCGTTGATAAATCTAGATTAACAACAAATAAATGCTTAAGTAATGTAGCATTTTGCGTCTGTTCTGTTAACATGGCACAGCGTTTTGCGTCCTGAGGCAGCGCTCGACACAGATTCGGCACAGCTAATAGTTTTCATTTTGTAGATATGTATATATAAAGTGAAAAATGAATCTATAATAGCTTAAAGGTTTCATAAAAGTTTTGTAATAATTAGACAAGTGACTGTATATTTCAATAAAACACGTTAAAGTGATATTTTATATGTAAAAAGAAATTGCGAACAAAGAAACGATAGTAATGTTATAATGTTAATTAGTTGTGCCGAGGCTGTACCATTACATAAATACATTTATTCTGATTAGTTGGCGAAAAGACGCGTGGGCGGAATGAGCGAGCAACGAATCAATTCTAATGAGGCCTATTTTTGTATTCGGCAGTCGCTTGGGACCTTTCGTCAGCCTCGACCTTTTCATAAGGCTTTTCGAGTTTAGGCCGTTTGGGCTCGGCGTCGAGTGGCCGATGCGACTTCATGTGCGCGCTACGACTTTTTACTTTGTTAAATACTCTGAAACAACAAAAACGTTTAAAGGCAACAGAAAAGAAAACTTAAAATAAGCGAAAGCAGGGCGAGCTAAGCGAGGCGTTAGTACCAAGAGAATAATATGATGACGGTGCGATTAGAATATTTTGTATACCTATTACTATATTTTTCAAATATGGACTTTATGCTTAAAATATTTACTAACAACTATTCGACATAGTGTGGTCCCCGGGACATCTCTCAATATCAGTTAATAATATAATTTATTAATTTTTTAAATTCGCGACTCGCGGCCGGTTCCCCGAAGGAATGCTATGTCAAATAGATTACATTTCGCTGTATGTTTAATAAAGCAGAAAACCCTTACATGCAATTAACATCAATTCTTAAAACTCATATCCATATGCCCTAAAACTAGTGCTAAGAAAACATTGAAATCCTTCGAACATATGATTATATTATACTAAACAAAACGCTAAACTTATTCAGATAAACCTAGATAGACATTAGGCTCCTTTAGCCCAATATTATTATAAAAACTCCAGAACAAGTTTTAAACAATTAATGGATTTACTTTTTATAATTCCACACCTATAAAACACCTTTGACACTTTTGACACTTTCAAATTTAAGATCATAAATAACACTTGAATGAAATACATCCTTAAAAACAGGGTACATAACATATCTTGTCAACATTCTCCTATCTAGGTTCAACTAATTATTGTTTAGTTTACATATAAATTATATTAAATACACATGCGTTGTGTTCTGTCTGCTGCATATTTTATCACCCATGAGTTTCAAAAACGCTCATTGCGCTGTTAGTATTCTGTTAAGTCCTGCATTACGAAATAGTTAAGTACCTATTTGTATTAAGAATATTTGAAAACGGATATCAAGAGGTGAAATGAGCGTTTTTATAACCCACACTTTGACAAGCTTTTGGCACGTTTTGCATAGACTTACTTCCCACATATTTTGCACGGGTACTCCTCACCCTCGAAGGAAGTGGGGGATGAAGTACTCGGTGCGTGCACGAACGTACCCTGAATAAGTCGATACAATAACTTTATACGTGACAAAAACCTCGTTAACTTCGTTTACCTTAATTTTAGTGAAATCCATATAGACCGTTATAAGTCCAATGAATTCAGATGAACAGATCATTTTAAAAGGTTTAAACGCATCGTTAAAATTGTTTGCGCGGTTTTCGTCCACATTGTATGGTTTCCGCAAATTTCATACATTTCGTTTATTTGAAAATTCTTATCAGATTGTAATACAAAATTTTATATTTAGTTTCATATATGAAAACTATATTGATATAATTTAGCTACATATTAGTTTTCTGTAAGTCTGAAGACAAAATGCAGGGGTGCGTGAGCGCTGCTTACTTGTGGTGGTCGTGCATCACTCCAACTCCGTAAATACAGAGTTTTGTAATCTTTGGTCACTTTTTTCCAGAAGTAGTAGAATTGGACGCATTGCTTTGAGTCTTTTGTTCTTATCTGTAAATTAGCATTAACATTAACATGAATCAATGACAATCCTAATATAAAAACGTACATTTAATTAAGTAAAATTAATCCTCATCAACTAAAAACTATAATAATCGACTTACAGTTTCCATTTGTGCGATACTCACCAACTGTGAAATCCTATAGAAATCCTTATCATAGTGTGCGAGGCCAGCCAAGAAAGCCTCCACCTCATCTGGGGTCCATCTAGCCTCGTGTTGCGCAGGCGCAGTTGGCCGCGACATAAGCCGAAGTGTAGCAGCGCGAATGTCACCACCGCATTCACCGAGGGTTTGTAAAGCGAATTCCCTTGTATGGCCTCCTACAGGCATGGCGGCGCACATTGCTAGCTCCATAAACATACGAACTGGAACAAAGATTAAAATAGCAGCTGTTCTTTGTTTAATATTCAATTCCTTATTCCTATGTTCACTTAGGTTAAGTTCCTCATTTGAATTTTGCATTATTAGTTTCAAATTAATATAACAAGATTGTAAATAGTACGTAATAGCTGAGTTTTCGTCAAATTTAATATATTACACGAACGTTAATTATCTTTAATAAAATAACCTTCATTATCATCTAGTGCATCATTAATGCCAGGGTCCCAAAGCAGTTGTTCCGGCACTCGATGCAAATCTACACGGTCGGAACATAATTCCGGTATGTCGGCTTGATGTTCGGCCCCGATGTTAATACGTGGGATTTGATTATCTTCAAATTGAGACAATACATCTGCTTCCGTACTGGATATACCTGGAAATTGTATATTTTGTTAGAAGATATGTATGTTTTGTTTTAATAGAGATTTTAAATAGTTTTTTTTCACTATTGCTAGCTACTAAACTATTATTAAATACGTACCACTAATAAAATCAACGTACAGCCCGGGTCCATCTCTATCGGGGGGAAGTACCGGCTGTGGGGTGTAGTGTGTTGTCGCACGACGCATTCGTGATCTGTATGGTCCAGCGGGAGAAGCCTTTCGTTTTCTTCGCTGGGGGGAAGGTGGTATACTGTTTGGACTGAGGAACACTGCAGGCACTGTGTCTCGACCATCAACACAAACCTGTGAAATATTGTTATATAAATAGATTTTTTTTACGCACAAATATTTATGAAAATAAGCTACGAATATTTGAAAATATTACTTGAAGTGAGTTTTGGTCCGATTGCCATTGCTGTAAAGATGTTGTAATTGGTGTAACAGAACGCTGACGTCGCATCGATCTCTGGTGGATGAAGTCTCGAGGGCTGCTGGATAACAACGGATCTTCGGAGTTGAGCATCATTCGTCGTGCAGTCGGCGATGGATTTAAAGTGTATGCGTCAAGTGATCTACACTCGTCGGGCAGTACTTCTTCAAGAGCCTCCTCTACCTAAAAGTAACATCTTTTGATATTAAAAATGACCTATATCGTTTAGCCGACTTTGGGGTTCAAATCTAGATGTTGCATGATATCTATATAAATACACGACATTAATTATCTCTTACCTCTTCTTGGCTGGACATAGTAGCCGTAAAAAAAGCTGCCGTGAGTGGAGATGAAACTCTCGGCACTGTATGAGCTGGAGATTGGGCATCCAACGAAGCTGGAGGTGTAGGATACGTCAGGCCAGGAGATGGTGTTGGATGAGTTGAATATGTACCACTTGGTGAAGAAGCTGCATATGCTAAGCCAGGAGAATCACCAGTGGAGTAGGAAAGGCTTGGGGAGTGTTCTGTATAACCAGGAAGGCCTGGGGATGGGACAGCACTGCCATCGTGGCAAGCACCGAAATCCGCTAACGATTCAGGTAAAGGTGAATTCAGTACTGCAGCCAAACGGCGATTGGACGGGAAAGTTACTGGTGATCGTTCATGTATCGATGCTGCTACTGTAGCGTAGTCTTCCAATGATGCTAACTCTTCTAAGTGATCTGGTGTAGTAGTAAACTGAAATGTATCTTCATTTAGTGCTGGTGAGAAGTACCCATCATCCGAGTTAAATGACACTCCAAATAGTTCGGGCCGAAAAGTGAACTCTTGTTGGGGTGAGCATTGACCGGGATCAGACGCTGATCTTTTCACAACCTAAATTAAAACAACCGTTAATATATATATTTCAAATAAATCAAGTTAATTTATTCGAATATTTTCAATTAAATACCTTTGAATTGCCTTTCTTAAGAAGTTCAATAAGTGTTGAATCCCTTTGTGATGTAGTGACGCTGGAAACGTTTGAAGCGTACGTAACTACTGGCGGAGCTTTTGGCGGTACAAAGTGTACTGAAGGTGTAGCAGGGGAAGCTGGTGACGCAGACGATGTACGGATGCTTGATAATGGAGGTGGTGCAGGCGTTGCAAAATCTGATCGAGTTGCTGTATCTAATATGATTCCTGAAATAGATGCCGGTTTAACATTGTTTTACATTTGATAAATTGAAGTAATTTATGGTAGCATTTACCTGGCGCTTGCGATGTCGTAGCTCCTCGACGGCTTATAATTTTTTCTTCTATTAGCGCTCTTACTGAGACTGATGCAGTTTGAAGTGGTGGACCAGTTGATTCCTTCTTGTCTAGCTTCTTATTGTCGGAATCCTGTACGACAATTAGAAGATTTATTCCTCAGAAGTGCACTTGAAAAAAAAGGCAAGAAACTGACAAACCTTTTTAAAATAACCTCCGTGTAGCCGCATGTGCCCATTTAAGGCTGGTATATTTTTAAACTTTCGATGACAAAGGTTGCACTCTACAGGTTTAGCATCACCAACTCGAGAAATTGTGCCACAGACGCTGGTACTAGAGGGAATACCGCTGGTTGTATTACTACTGCCACATTTTGGACTTCCCTGTTGCGTCTGAAAGGAAAGGATCAGTTAAATCTTGTAAGCTTATAAAACTTTTAAAAACTTTATAATTACATCGTTAATATTTTATTGAATGGAAATGAATGGAAATGATAATACTCTTTGTTTGAAAAATTATTTCAATGTATATTTTCAACCGTTCTAAGTGTTACAAAAATAGACAGTTTTGTTTAAGTACTTTCAATTAATTTGGGACCTTGTCAATCTAAAATATATTAAAACTGGTTTATTTGAATAGAACGTTGCGGTATTTAGTGACATAATTTATCACAAAATGCAAGTTGTGCAGTGCAGTTATTCATTCACGTAGAATTTTAATTAGTTGCGGACATCCGTGGAGCGGTAACATCAGAATAGAATTTCCTAGTATGAATGAAATTTTGAAACTAGTGTAATGCGTGCGGTATAAAAGCTATGTGAACTAGATTATCATATGTATGGCTAATTAAAGTTTAATTTTATAACTCCTGGCACTTTTAGTTATGCGAATTGTATGACAGCGATAATTAAAAATGCACCTGTAATTTTACATTTGAATTCCATTTCATTATAAATATTACAGTGATAAATATTATTATTATATTAATGTTATATAAATATTATTGTTATATTGTTTAAATCATCGTAATATTACGTTGAATGACTTGTCACGCAAAAGTAGATTATAATACGAATTATATTAACTAAAATATAAATTATAAATATTTAATCATAAATATGTATGTATAGGTTCATAAAAGCTGTATAAATATTAGAGTAGAACACATTGGCTCTATTTAGTAATGATTTACTAGGGTCACCACATAGATAACAAATTTGTTGTTAAATACAAAATGGATTATAAAAGCCAGTTAGCAGTTTCAATGCTAAATAATTAAATTTATAAATAATGATATATTTTTATAAGTAATTTAATCTATAAAGGACTTACCATATATAATTACGTACGTAGCGTAATATAACGCAAAAAATAAATATAATATACTGAATGTGCGTAAATTTATGCAAAAGATTTGCTTCTTACATTACAGTAAAGTAAGTTGAATAACCCAACATGACAAATAGAGATTAATTCTTGTAACATATGAGTTTACATATATATCTGGGTCATTTATTTGATTTGAAGTTTTTTAACGTACGGTAACCCTAACAGCCATTACAGCAGCTCGTTAGGATAATGCGAGGTTGGTACGAGGCAGCTGTTCAGGGCGGGCGGCGGGGCGGTCGGGTTTTTATCATATATCACATTTGTACTGCAGTTAACTCAATCCTTTTACAGACATTCACGTAATTGTGGCTTTAAAATTAACTTATATAAGATTATATCATAAAGATAAGATTATTTAACAATAAAAAAAATTACTGGTACGTTAATTTCTTAAAGGCTCGAGTATCGGTTCGGAAATACTTAATAACAACACGCGTTAAAACGTAAGAATTAGTAGTATAAAAAACATTTAGAACGCTAGCTAATTGCTTGGTAACTCATAGTTAGCATATTGATTTCATTTAGACAAAGCATCTTATGATGCTGGCAAATTAGAGCATATCAAATTCTACCTGTGTAATTACGAACGTAATTATAATGAAGCATCATATATATGTATATAGGCAGTGGCGGTATTACCATACAAGCCCAAAAGCCGGGTTTGCTCAAATTATAACAATAAACAGTTGACGAGAGAGACGATGACGCCTCTGTATATAGGTATATATAAACACAACGTAGAATCGACTCTTATATAAATACCTATATATATTTACTTAAGGCGATAAGGAAACTTACCCTCGGCTTCACGAACGTGGGTGTATGAAATAGTTGAGTGATCCAATCCATTAGAAACAAATTACACGTATCTTAAGAAAAACGATCCCGCAAGGGGTGTTGATCTCCCAATTTACAAACATAGAATGATGGGAATATCTGATGACCCCTTTGAAGTCGCGAAATGAGATAAAATGACCAGTCAGACAACAAAGGGCCACGGGAATATTGAGATTTGCATATGCATTATACTAGATGAGAAATCTGTACGAATAAGATCTATTTGCTAAATAGAAATTAGCAGCAGCTGTGCCAAAAATATCGTGTGAACTTTTTAGATTCTTATAGGAGTCATATTATTTGTTTAATTGTTGTGGTAGTTTATAACAGATTTCTATAAATGGAATTAGTTATATAACCGTTATATTTGTGTATGTAATTTTATTTCTTCTTATTATATTATACTTTTATTTTGTTTTTCATTTTCAATGTTTTATGTTTGTCGATTATACACATTTCAATTTCGTACTCCTTTATTGAGATTCCAATTTTTATTACTTTAATTTATTCTGCAACATAGTGCTATTTAAGAAGAAGTTTTAGTGACCCTAAAATAGATTCTATAACACTGTAGGTCATTTATACAAATTTAATGAATGTAGTGCAGTTGGAATTCGTTTGCATAACTTCCTATTAAAATAGAAGTGTGGCGTTAATGTACACCAGTTGAGAATATATTATAATGCTAGTTTAAATAAGGTAACGAATTAACAATAGCTAAGTCACGTGTCATAGGTGAGGTCAGCTTAGGTCAAGACTCTTATAATTCGAGTGAGCACCAGTTTCTATTTATGTGGATATTATTAGATCCGTGATACTAAAGGATTCGTTGTCTTTTGTTATTGCCTCTGTCATATTTTTGTTATGTTAGCGCCAAAATTGGTAAATTTATGTATTATTGTTAATTTACGTTATATTGTTTTTTTAAGTTGCAATCTGTTCTAAATAAAGTATGATTTACTTCACATATATAGTCATATTTAGTTGTTTATGAGGTCGATATAATAAACGAAAACAGTATTATATGTATGGTTTATAAAACATTTATAGAACAAAGAATCCGTGGAATTGAGATTTATTGGAGAAAAATGTAAGTGTCGGATGAGGCGCGATATATTTTAGTTAAGCCAATCATGCATATTTGAGCAATAGGGTGAATATTACTGGTGATTCAAGGGTAGTCACGTAAGCGGTGGAAGGCACACGTCTTCAATTATGCATCAGTCCGTTTATCGGCGTGGAACGGCTCCATGCGCCACCTGCGTCGTTGTCACCCTACATTATTAATGGTATCGCTTGGTGAAGGCCAGATTCGAGTATCGATATAATTATTATAGATTTCTTTTTGAGAAAATATAATCAATTCGTATTGTATGGTTGTGCGAATTTTAAATAAGACACTGTTCGCAATGTTAAATAAATTTTCGATAATAATATTGTTTTATAAGATATGTATATTATCTATGTATTGATTTGATTAAAGGTTCACAAAAATTTTACGTTATTGTAATTTAATATATGTATACGTTGTTTTACGTTTAATTGTAAATATTTCATTTCTCAATTAAAAGCTTTGGGCGCACGAGTAATTTTTGTAGCGAAAGTGGAAAGCATCGATGAAAAATTGACATCTTAACGACGAATTAAATTGGGATCTTTCAAAGAACTCAAAAGGTGCGAAAAAAGTTTTACGTTATGTATCTTTCATAAATGTATTTCAAAACAAATTTTAACAAGTTACCAAGTACATTCGAAGTCACCAAATTTTCCGAACCAAACTGTAAAGCGATTACTAAGTATGAAAGGTGGATGAAATATCAGTTTCATATACAAAAAACAGTATGAAAACAATGGATATATAAGAAAAATAATGAATTAATAAACAATGTATAATAGTTAGCACGTTTCGAATATCCATTTTTACATGCTGAAATCCAAAATTATTCTCTTCATAGATTGCACATGTAAGTAAATATAATAGTTATTTTTTTTGAAGCTTATCTCTTTTAATACTTGTTGGGAATTTATCGTCAGCGCATGAAAACGATTTTTATGATCTCGAATAATATTCGTTTCAGTGTAGTTTAAGTTACCAAAATTTGCGGGTCAGCCGTACAACCGTCTCTTTTTAAAAAAATATTTTATCTTTCACACTATTTATACCACTTCTAACTTGTATAACTTTTAAATGATTTCTTTTATTAATGTTTTATATATTTTTACAGTTTAATGAGAAGTTAAACTTTAGTTATTTAGTAGTAACTTTCGCAATTGTTGAAAGAATCTAGTTTCTTGATTGGAATTTTAGGAAAAAAAAGTTACTTTTTCGAATGACATAAAATAAACAATGTTTTAAATATATCAATGGACATCCGGTAGCCTATATAATGTTTAATTTTAGTGTTTCTACATCTGTGTTATAAATGATATCATTCAAAATGCACTTCGCGAGACATTCAATTATATAACTGTCTCGCTGTAAGACTTGCAATATTTGTAATATCTTTAAGCGTATAAATGATTTTAAAGCTTTGTCTATTTTAAATTGTAATATTAGAAACATATTAATAGTATACAGCTTTAGGATGCTTTCTAATTATTTATTAATCCTAATTGTTGTTCCATTTTATGTACTAGATTTTTTTTTAAAAATTATAACACAAATATAAGTCAGTGGCTAAGTTATAAAAGATTAAATTAAATATCAAGTCGAGACATATTCGTTATGGCTATGCATTGTATTTAACTATTGTGACTTGATAGTAGCCTCTTTTCGATAAAGTCTTAACACAAGAAGTTATATGCCTGATATATGGCGTTGTCTTTGGATCTTAACTATAATTTTTTGCACAATATTTAAATTCACCATACGAGCAAACTCAAAATTCAAATCAAATCAATTCAATTAAAATCGTATTTTTTTACATAACAACCGGATTGGAAAGTGTATCTACCGATAAGAACTGGCAAGAAACTCGATAGCTAGCTTTAAACGCTAAAATAAATATTTCATATAAAATGACTAATTGAAATTAAATCGAGTCATGAGCGATTGCTAAATGTGAACAACAGAATTATTGCATTGCCGTTATTCGAATTGGATTCTTAATTAAAGTTGTGATAATATAGTCGTATAGGATTTATTTCACTCAAAGGCATACCGCTGTCAATATATTGTGAACAAAACGAGCTGTTTGTAATTATGAACCCATGTTTGCACCGGCCTTTATTAGTTCCTGCAGGTGACGTCGAATCGAACCCGCGATCAAAGTGAGTGCTTTTAATAAACCCACCACTGTAACATGACTGATATATGTTGATCCCTCATCACACATACATCACGATGAGTATGATGTAAATTGTCATTCAATATAGTCCCTTTGAGGTCTGTTTAAACTGGCGTCTGCGTTAACAGGTAATGTTATTAATAATGAAATACTATTCGCGCATGATTGCTCGTTACTACGGCTATCGATTGTGTCTCAGTTAATGAATGTGTAATATTCAATCATAGTTTTAAAGGGATTATGTGTGTGTTAATAATGTGAATATCAATAATTGATTTTCAAATAGCAGATGTAATTCAAGTTAAACTACGTGAACGTTATAGTTATTTTGAGTCCTTAAATAATTGTATTATTATTTCCTATATTTACAACATAAATAATTTAGTTTCTGTAGAAGCTATGTTCAGAATACGAAAGTATCATTCTAATCTCATAGGAATAATCGCAATCAATCTTGTATCTCACACTTGTATATTAACGCTTAACAATAAGGTGGGATTTTTTTTTCTAATATACCGTTCCCACGATAGATAGCATATATTTCTCATCAAACTAGAATCGCAACATCCAAATTCTACTTTAGCGAACTTATAATCAGGGGGTCGCTAACAGGTGACACGCATTGATCGCGAATCACCCTTCGCATAGGGTTGTTTAATTGATCTACGAATATGCAAAATGAACAGAATTAAAATAAACGAAAAATAACTTGTATCATATCGGTAACTTTAAACTATGAATCGCGAAACTATTATAAAAACATTGTTTTAATTGTTGTCAAAGATAATTATTATATTATTATTCTTATCTAAGATTACATTTACTGCTAGTTCCCTGCTAGCTCAAGAGCGCACAGGGACAAGAACAACTGGTAAGAAACTCTCCGCCTTTAAATCGCCAAGTATGTTCTGCAATATGTTTGTTTTTTTTTGTTTTCACGTTTTAGCTGCAATCCAACTCCAGCGAATGTAATGTCCCTGTATAAAACAAATTTTAAGAAAAACCGTTTCTGGGGCCTAACCCGCAATAACAAGTAATCCATGCATAAAAATACATATAAATATACGTATGAAGATGAAAAGTAATAACCCATTTATATGTAAAAGGGTTTATGTAACAAATTATCAGTTTCTAAGTAATTGAATTAAATGTGTATCCTTAAAGAGACATATATAGATAATAAATACAAATTCAAAAATTCTAATTGAATTGCGATTGGTTAGTTCAGTATGCACTGAATAGTCCGTTAATGTTTTTAACAAACCTTAAAATGAACAGTACATGAATTTTTTTATTCATATTTTCATATACCGTGTTGTTATTTCACAACAGAACCAAATAAAAATACAAATCCTTTACGATACCGTAGTCACGTCGTATACGTGCAACTATCGTATTGTTTATACAGATGCTAAAGTATATAAGGCATTATGTTTTAGCCGCGTTACGGAATATTTTTACGTACTGATTTTATATGACAAGTATTTTAGTAATGTACGCTATTTTTTTATTTGCGATCTATAGAAATATACTCAACTTTTTGTATACGACTACCATTTTATTTGTTAAAGTGTTGAAATTTTCTATTACAAAAAATATTAACATATTTTGTTGTTAGACTTTTTATTTACATACTATACTTACGTAACAATAAAATGTTCTCAACAAACATATATTTTTCAATTTTAATCTTAAAACATACCTAACAAAGTGGCGACCAAAGGGTCGGCAATTGAATTTTTAATTATCTAACAGATGAATGGGTCATTTAATTCGACTATAGTCCGATCAGCGATGTAACAATTAGACGATTTGCATAAGAATTTGCCACTATCTCGCAATATTCTCACAGAATTCTATTGTTTTCACCCTAAAGTGACGATGGAATTAATAATTCTGAACTTTTAATAGATTATTTTTGTTTCGATTGCCTTTTCTAAGGGGTTAAACTTTTAAAAGAATTTAAATTCAATACAAATTTAAAGGAGATTTTGAATACGCCGAAATAAGTCTCACAGAACATTGACGCTTGATAGTATTAATACAACGTGAATAATCTTTGAGCTTATTACATTACCCAAAGAATCCTATGAAGAGTAATCTAGAAGCAGAAAGGAATATTTTGTGTTAAGTTTTTAACAATTTTTTTACATGCAGCAGCTACACTGACAGCTTAACTGCTACGACACAGATTAGCATAGGCGTGCTTTCTTTAGTACTCAAATTTTAAATATAAAATGTTTATTTTTTCGTTTGAAAATATGTTTTCAAAACACGCTATATAAGTAACTAGCGCAATTATAATACAAAGGTTATTTCTTTTGTTTATTGTTTTTGGTTATTTTAGTTTTTGGTAATATCTTTAGGTTATTTTAAAACTATCACTTACCAGTGTTAGCGATTTAGGTTTGACTGGTTTGGGTTTTGGGCGCAGAACGTTGGGTATGGTTGGGGCGGCAGGGGCAGGTTGAGTGGGCGGCGTGCGAGGCGGCGTGCTGTCTCCGCTTGAGTTTGTAATATTCGACTTTTCAGAGCCATTACTGGTCTGTAACCAATTCAGTTTAGTATTTATACTACTTACTGTTCAAACATGTTACATTTTAATTCATACCCAAGCGAAAACTAGACATATTCGAATGTTTGTACTATAAACCTATTTAATGCTTATCCACATTAAAATGATTTTAATATTTTCTGATCACATCCTTAATGCTTACTGCATTATAAGAAATTTACAGACCATGAATGACAAATATCCATTCTTTTACAATATTAAGAGCAACAGTTATGTTAAAGAATTAAGGGGTACACGACCGTTATTATTTCCCTTTCCCTAAAACCTTTAATGGTAGCGTGAAATTAAAAGAGCAGTTGGCTTCAGGGTAATTTGTTAATTAATAGGGACGACCAGCTTTGAATTTTACACACGCTCAATTGGAAGCCCGCCAGTTTTACTTGTATTGAAATAATCTGATTGAACTGGATCTTTTACTGTTAACTATACCGGTCATTTATTATGTACAATTCAATTATGAATAATATAGTCTAGACTAGACGTTTATAGAAGTATACGCAACGTAGATGTACAGTTATGTTTGAAGTAGAATTTAGAGTTTGGAATTCGAGTCGAGTTCAAGGAATTCGTGTTATAAAATTTAGAAAAGCTTTTAAGGGGTTTGTCACACTAAAGAAGTGAATTTTTTCAATTAATTCTCAACTGTCATTGTTTGATCTTATATATAAGATATATTATCAATTTATATGATTTGAGAAGTAGCAATAATATTTATTCAAGTGACGCATAAGTATTTTGCAAAGTACTTAAAAGCATATGTAACATAACTCAGACCAACATTTATTTAAAGCATGCGACACAATAAAACCGTTCACATAGTCTATCAACTACAGATGTCACTTTTATTTGTCAAAAAAGGCTAAAGGTGTACTAACGTCGGAGTGAAGAGCCCGTGTTGGCGACGTTGGTGAAGCGGCGCGCGTAGTCGTCTCACGTTCAATGTTCGCGCGTTCGGTCTCTTTGCTACCGTCTGAAAAACGATGTGACATAGACAATTTAAATATGGAAATTAGCTGAGTTCCACAGTGGACGTGAAACTTTATTAAGTTTGAACTATTGTTCGAATTTATTTATAACTAGTAGCTTTCGCCCGCGTGGTTTAAATACAAAAGGAATTTGGAAAATCGGTGTATAAATGGTGAAATTTTTGTACAACCGACCTTTGTCCTTCCCAAAAATTTGGGTCTAACTCCATTTAAAAAAATATCAAAATCGGTTTAGTACTTTAAGCGTAAAAGCGTAACATGCATATATACATACTTCCACATTTATAATATTAGTATGGATAATTTTCGATTTTACGCTAAGATCGGACATTAATGGTGTAAAATTAAGCTTTCTTAAAAATGCTTTTCTGTGTGTAATCTAGATTATATGTCTGTTAACCAGCCCACATAAATATAGCCAGACAATTACACTTTTTACATCCTAACTCTCAAAGGAGTAATTTCTATAGTTATAAAGTTAACTAACTTTTGTCTGGATGATGATGGTTTTCTGTGTGCCGTCGTAGCGACCGGGCGTCACAGTATGACTTCCCGCATCCATTAGCTTTACATTCATAAGGCTTTTTATTTCGATGTGTCAACATATGGCCATTGCTGTAAAAATAATATGCTTTCAATTATAAAAATACTGAGTTTTAATGTTATTATGCCTATACGACTCGCTTCAGTAATAGGCCGAGTTACATTATATATAACACAGTTTTAATAAATAATTGTAAACTAACACCTTTTTTAAATAATAATTAAATTTAAAAAAACACGTATCATTTTAATCTATAGCATATGTTAATGTTATTTATTGAAACACGGTTTCGGCTTTGAATGCATTAACATGAACAGGGCCAACTTGGATGAAAGGATCAGAAGGTCAGAAGGGATATAACAGGTCGCATGTGTGAAGCATTCGACAGGCGCTTGACGAAATTTGAAAAATTATTCGATAATTCGAAATTTAATTTCGTAACGTTTGTTTATTAAATGGCCTCGTGAGTGTAGTAACGTATGTATGTTGTTATAAATTCGCGCTTATTTAACCTATGGTACAGCCCACTAGTAAGAGACTATACAGTATAGTATTTAGTTAAGTATAAGTTATAGTCGCTATATAAACATATACTACGTCTAGTTCTTAGTTTGAGAATGAATTTGCTCCAGTTAAGCCATTCAACAATGTATCATTACCTAAAAAAATCAACCAAGCCGAGTTTCTTGCCTGCTTCTTCTCAGCTTGGTCGCGTATAATAATTTAGATTTAAGACTTTTCAAAATGGTCCTATGTACCTAACAGAATAAAGACATGACTTTGACTTTGACTGTGGTTGTGATATACTAAAGAACTCATGTTACTATTATTTAAAATAAAGTTTTGTGATAAGAATTAATCGCTGTTTGGAATATATAAATAAATTATTAGGTAATCGGTATTTTAATATGATTAGAGAGAAGTAGATCAACGTAGCCAATACAAGGACCCAATTAATATTCATGTAGGGTCCGAGCTTTGGCGATTAAGCGACACCCAGTGCACTTAACATGTGTTTAGATTAGCCGAGGATGGTAATGCTCTCTTTCAAAGTGGAATGAAATGAAATGAAAGTGATCTCATGCTTACATACATTTATGCGTTACTTTTTTCTTTATACAACTCGTCATTTCGATTCTCACATTAAGTATAAGTTTCTACAATTCGCTCTTGCATAGGGAAATATAGTTAAAATCTATAGAGCAAACGTTTTTCTTCGGTATGCAACGAAGCGTTAATATATAAATAAAAATAAAATAAATATATTATAGTTCTTGCTAGTCTTAATCGTAATGATTACGGCCTTATTTGTTAGCCTATTAAAAGATACAATTATGTTTACTGTGTGTTTGTATGCGCCATCACGTATCATATTGCTCATAAATTACCATAATGTCTAGATCTTAATTATGCAACTAGATAACGACTATCTTCAGAAAACATTTGAAATAAATATTATTAAGGTCACTCGTGCTTTAGTAATTAATCGTGAAATATAGCGTATATAGAATTATCAAAGGTATACAATGTTATAATAATAATAACAATTAAATTATGTTATAGCCGTAGTTGTATGGCCTCCGATTTTTACATTTGGTTTTTATTCATATTTGTTTATAAACTTAGGTAGAAGGCCTTCTGTCCCTGATAAATATCCACGATTTGTGTGTCTAACACATGCCGGCTAATTTTGCTGATAGAAAAATTAATACATTCGCGTCGAACGCTCCAAAGTGAGATGGACCCTTGCACTTTGGCCAAAACTTAAAGCTTATTTAAATAAACTCAACTTCATCAACAACTGATGGGTAATGAATTAACTAAAAATTACACATAATTTGTATTTATAAAAGTATGTTGTTTAATAATATGGTATATAAATACTTACAGATGATCCTGTCTTTTAAACGCCTTTGAACAAGTGATGCAGACATATTTGCGCTCATCGCTGTGTGTTAACTTATGTTTAGCTAATGCGGATGCGTTGCCGAATACTTTGTTGCATACCTGGAAACATAAACAATAATAGAGTGAGACAAATGCAGTGTTTCTTAAGACTTTCGCTAACGCCATTGGTTTTCTGAGCATCAACTGTTGAAGTAAGTTCAAGTTTTATTTAATAATTGAGTTAACTCTCTTTGAAATATTAGAGTTAATTTCAAATACGGTAAAAAATTATTGTAGTAACACAATTAAATTAAATTTGTTAATCTTATGAACTGTTAATTATTGTTAGCTAATTGCTATCTTTAGTCTCAAATCTAAGTTATGAAATATCACACAAATCCAGTTCAATATTTTTTTATTGTATACATATACAATAAAAAATATATACATATATATTACATAATATATATGTATAGATGGCCTAAATGCATAACAAGAATACATTTCTTGTCTCCTCTACACAAAGACAAAAATTAGCTTAATAAAAATAACAAAGTATTGTATTAACATAACAATTAAGCAACCGTTGCTCAACCTAGACGTGCTTAATTTAATTTTCTATCTAGTTAATAAGATGTCCTTCAAAAGCATTGTTTAAGATTTCTCCAGTCTCGGTATATTGTTTTGGGTCATAATTACGTCCTATTTAATAAGGATACTTTATCCGATGTTATAAGTACATTTTAATTTATAAGGCCTAATTAAATGGTGAGCTTTATTTAGCAATTTGTACAAAGATAATATAAAAAAATACAATTGTATATTATAACCCTGATTTAAAATAATCAATGGTAAAGTACTCTTTTGCCTCTATCTTTTACGTAGATGAAAAAGGTCCAATATTGAATTCATTTCCACTAGTTTACTTCTATATGGCAATAAATATATAGGTATTGAACGTCAAATTAAGGACATTCTTAATAAGAATAGCGACGCTAACCATCGATTACGATATTTCTGTACACGTATCGGGCTGGAAGAACGAAACGAATGGAATTATCATAAATTATTTGCACTTATAACTGGTTGTAAAACTGCATATAACGTAAAAAAATAAAAAAAAATTTCCCTTGATTAATATTTTATTTAATAATGCATCAATCACTTGGAACTATTTGTATTGAATTATTAATGTCTCTATTTGTCTTTTCCATTGTAACCTGCCTTTACAAAATTCAATGTCCCAAGAAATGTACTAAAGTACAATGTAATTGGAATATAGAGCAACCATTTCGTATCAACATTAAATACATACAATGGATATTTCCTAAGGGACATGCGTTAGGCTCAAACCTCTGGGTCCCATATAACATCCATCTAACATAATAGACGTATAAAATCCGTTATAGTTTCCCGATACAGGATATGCGAGCCTATCGCAAACCGCATCTATGTTTATGGTATAAATTCTGTATTTTTTTATATGCATTTTAAATATTGAAATAAACTTCTTTTAAACGATAAATGTATAACCATTTAATGTCTATTTTTAAATTGATATTTGTTTATCAATTGTTTGGTGCTTAAAAATCTAATAACACGTTATTAGGCACGCCACGTTTTGACTTAAAGAAAATTTCTAAAGTTTTATATTTGTAAAAAATGTTTCTATTTTAGTCAGTCTTTACCGTAGCCACGTGTTCTTAGATGTACATACAAATAAACAAACTGGAAATTTATAAGAAAGCTAAACAAAGCAATGTCAGGTACGAAAAATAATCTCAGCATCGTATGTTGGAATTTTAATGCACTATTAATTTAATGCAGTAAAATTTTATAAGGTTGAACTTCGCTTGCCGCATGCTAAAAGTTATAGCCCAGTAAAGCTTTACCACAGTGAAATTTTACGGAACACCGCTGAGTAAACGTATGCAAATGGAGACTTTATGTCTTCATCACTTTATACGAATTTCCGGAAGCGTGTGATCAAATAAATATCTGCCGGTTCACGTTTGCGTTTTATAAAATGGTTGTATGACCTAATTCTTTAGTGGCCTACATCGCGGCAATGTACGGATTGCAGTCACTTGTCACTTTTAAAATTCGTTGACATTTTGCGCTATGTTTTGTTCTGAATTTTTTTACGAGTTTTATATTCCATTTTTATGAAATAAATCAAATGAGTTCTGGTTTAATTTATTACTAATATATATGTTATGAGAATATTATTAAGCCATACTTTATTTATGAATTAGTCTTTATATTGGAGATTGGAACAAAAGATTTCTTTTTGACGTAAGATAGAAGATAGCGATACCTTTTATAGCGATTCTATATATTTCATCTTTGTTAACCTTCATCTAAATACGTTACAAACGTAATTTCCCTGAATACGTAAAAGTTAAGAGACAAAGACATTTCTTTGTAATATTAACAATACAAAAAACTAGAAAAATATTCAAAGAGGATTCCATTCGTTGTATTACCTGCGTCCCTGTCATAGCACGTTACAAATAAAACGTCAGGATTTCTGGATCACGGGATCCATTTTTCCTCTGTCACATTTCCACTGGAAAATATGAGATGGCATAAAAGGATCATTGTCAGAGCCGCACTTACGTTTAAGCTTGGAGATCGTGTACCACGCACGCATTTAATTTTATTGATATATTAATATTTTAGTTTTACGTACTAATATTTTGCACAACATTATTGGGTCGTGGTTTTGATAACACTTTTTTGAATAACGAAATAACAGGAAACCGTCTTATTTCTGCCAAATATATAAATGATAAAAATGCTTAAAACATTATCGACTATGTAAAATTTATAAATGGATAAAAAGTAAATAAATTTAGTCCAAAAACGAATGCAGCACCTCTATACTTAAGTTAAAATCTATTAGATATAATATTAAAATCCCATTTGTAAAGTAAAAGACAAAATACCGTGTACTCAGGATTATCATATAAAATTCTGTCTAGCTAATGCCACGTCTGTTTTGTAAAGAGGCTAAATAAGCCATAAAAACGAATGCTCGGATTTGCATCGTGCTTTTCTTTTGGGTTTTGTATCAATCGTGTGTTTATTTATGTAATATTTTCATAACGAGACGTTATTCTCTTGATTTTACCTATATGCTTATTATTATATGCTATTTATTATTTATAGGGCTATTTATTAAGCAGAAATAAAGTTATTAATCGATAATAGGTACTATTATAAAAAAACATCAAAATAATACAATGGTATATTAAAAACATCACGCAATACACAACTTACTTACTTACTTACTAATTTAAGTGTATACAATAGTAACAATATTTTTTTAAATTCTAATGCGCGTTGGAGACAGTTGTTGACTAACTAATAATAGTGTCAGCCCGATGTCCCAATAAATTATGTAATTCTATTTGTACCTAAATGCCAGTAAACTCTGAATTTGGCCTAGCATAGATTATGATTTTTATTCATCATATTTTATATATTCTTCTATGCACTACGACTGATACTAGGGATATGGGCATATTTTATTAACTTCTGTCAGGCCTAGCTAAATATAAAATATAGATTTTACTAAAATAACTTACAAATACATCGTATTCAAAGGGAAATGAAATAAGTAAATCCGATTGGGGTGTATCCTTTGAAAATCGAATAAATTATTCTCCATATCTTTCATTTTTTTGCTATTTATTTCTCGACTCCCAGACAGAATATTAAGGTAGATGTTTTTATGCATTTTATTATTTATAGAATCATTATTAATCGGATAGTCTGATTATTTATTTTCTACACCGTTTTAACGGCAGCGTCAATTATTATTTAACCATTTATAATATTAACAGGATTATGTAAAATAACGTTTGCCTACTGTGCCGAGCTCCGAACAATGATAGGAAAACTATCTGTGAAACAGCCCCTACTCTTATACATAATTGCTACATCATACAGCACGAGAACCCTTAACCGTTTAAATCTACATTAACTGCAATTAGAAACCATTCGCCACCCTCCGTATTTGCCAGAACTTGCTCCAACGGACTACCATTTTTGTGATTTGAATGTTCTACGTGATTTAAAATTTTTTTCAAGGCATAATGCTTACACACTCTGGCAAATACAGACCACCTGAATCCGCGCCAAAGGTATAGAATACCTTTTAATTACATGGCAGGCATGTCCCATACATTGATGATGTGATTTGTATTACCTTCCATTAAAGTTTATTGACATATACTTATGTAAATAAATAAAATTATGTAAATATGATTGTTTAGTTGTTTTTAAAATTGTTCATTGTATACCTGTAATGCTGTGCATCACTATAATTTATGCACATACATGTCTTGTGTGTTTTTTTTGTAATGTTGTTCGGGTTGTGTTTTTATGAGTGTTGTTGGTGTGCCTTATTAAGTAAATAAATAATAAATAAGTAAAAATTTAGATTAATTAACATAAACGTAACATTTGAAACGAGTGTAAATATAACTTAAAATAAAACAAAAGTAAAACAAATTTTAATGAAAACAATCTTGTTTTTTATTAATTAATGATTAGTGGCTTATAATTTACAAAATAATATAAATATATTCTTCTTATTTACAATTTACAACAATAAAAACGCGTCAGATATGAGTTAACATTAATGAGTACGGTTACATAAATAACAATTACTAATAGTTACTGAGATGTGTTCAAAACGAATTATTATTCAAAGCAATAATATTAGAGATATCCTTATTGATTGTTCATGTTACTAATATGTCGATTCACGTAAGCTGCTTAGGATCAGGGAAATAAACGTTAAATATTAATTATGCCCTATTAATATACTAAACACGAGCATATCACATAACATGAAATAAATAAATAAAGATGCGGTAATAATTCACAGATACAAAACAAAGAAAAGGAGACATAAAAGTAAAATTACATAAGAAAAACTGCTTTTTAAGAAATATATGCTAAAACAGTTTGATGTAATGAATTTTTTCATAAAAGTTAAGTATTGTACATTACGTTATGCGGTATTTAAAGGGCTTGACAATTAGTTATTCTAAATGCCAAAGAAGATATCAAGATTTTAATTTTTCTTAAACACATTGGTTTCTATTGACGTGCGTAAGCCGACTGACCGAAAGAACACTTCTTTTTTTTGAAGAGGGGGCAAACGAGCAGGTTGAGCCTCCTGCTCGTTTGCCTCGTTTATAAAGGTGAAGTCGCCGCCCATACATACACATATGTCTGGGAGTTTGTCAGTGCGTTGCCAGCCTTTTAGGGATTAGGCTTGAATTAATATTGAAAAGCTTTCACTCCCAGATGACTAATTAGAAACAAGTTTGTGACAAGTAATATTCTATTTAATGTAGATTTATTATATCGAGTTTGTAATATTAAAGTATATTTATAACACCGTTGTGTAACGGTGTATAATTCAGTAACAAGAATATAAGGTTAATTATATGAGTGTTTATTGTATATCCATTTCTATGACCTTACAAAAAATCTTATTAAAATATAACGTAGCATTTACAGTTTTAAAGAGGAATAGATTCTTATAAGGCGCAGTACGGTGATTCATACAGTTTCTTTCATAGAACTTCTCCAATTAAATAAAAGGAAATAGTTACATTGGATAGATCAATTACGTATTACAGATTATCTCAATTGATTTAATAGACCGCTTTTGCATCCATATATTTGTTGATTGCTCAAGTTACAAACCTTATCTTATTTAGAGCGAGCAATGGCTAGGCAATAATCGTACGAATTCGGACAAAATGTGCTCTTATTTTTCCATTTGCAAATGTCTGACGAGGCGTTATTTGTTCTTCCGTTGGTCTTTATGGTTCTATCGTTACTTTGATTTAGGCTGTTGGGATATGAAAGTTGGGACCATTATCTACTTTAGTCTGTGGTGGTATCTATTGTCTCTTTTGTAATGTCTTTGCTACGCCATAATTTATCATGAGACGTGACTCTCGCATAATTAGGTTAAAGATATTTATGATTTCCGTATACGTCGTAGATAATTTAACCATTGTGTTAATAACCAACGACTTATAAAATTTACTCAATTTTTTGTTAAGATTTTCCAGATCTTTACTTAGAGCGCAATTGTTGTAAAGTAGTGTTAAATATGAAGGTTCTTTAAACTTATATTCAGTTATGAGTTATGAGAAATCAAATTTTAAAGTTAACTAAGGTTTATTAATAATAATATTTTTGCATGAAAATGTTAACATAGATAAAATTCTTGTCCAGCACAATATCACAGTCTATTTATAAATAAGACATAAAGTAATTGTAACTTATACAAAAATATCAGGATATAATTAATAAAATGAATTGTGTCCTTTGATTAACCTCCTTTATGTTGAAAGTTTTCTATTTGCCTTAATGTGTTTCAAATTTGCCTATATTTAGATTAGTACTGCTATCGTCTGTGTTATTCCATATTTCGTAGTCAATAAAGCAGAACTAAGCACTGCTTGTTAAGCAAACACAGTTAGAAACTGATACATAAGCTCCACTATAAACTAAGCCGAAATACGCGATTCACTATCTTGGTTTAACTGAGTTGGCTGTGAAAACAGCGAACGTTCTATGTTTTAATATGGATGAAATTCAATAATAGGCTTAGTAATCAACGGAAAAAATTATCTTCTAAGTTAAACTGTCCAAAAAATCATAACCATACAAACTCAAGCTTTTTGAGTTTTTAACTTATGTATATTGTATACTAGAATTATATTTACAAATTTCAGGCCGTTACTTATAAATTGTAGTGCTTTAGTAAAAAATATTTTTATCTCACTGGTGGACATACAACTATCAACCCCAAGTTTAAACTTTCTTCACAAATAATGTTCGTCATGAGGATTGAAGCGGACTTTTTTAAAAATAAATACTTTAATATATAGTAAACAAACTTTTAACATTTGTGACGTGACAAGTTTTGCATAAACCTAACTACTAACAACAAGCAAGCAACAATATTTCAACGTAAGCTTGCTGTACATAAAATGCATGCATTTTTCATATCACAGAACACTAGTGCTTTAAAGAAAAATCCCTAGTATTTTCATATACTAAGTGACAATATACTGAAGAGTACTAAAGTTTAGAGAACAAAATTATTATTTTACTCCGATTGTTAGATTTTTTTTGTGAAATTTAATTGGTAAAACACGAATACGAGAAGCCATCTCCATTATTAGTCGTTATAATAGCTGATTTAACATGTCGGCAACTCGACAGAAGTAGAAAGGAAATATTGTTTAAGGAGGTAAGTTAATTTTAGATATTTCTTCGGTCATGCCGTTTATCAGCCTTGGCGTTTATCAATATATTTTAAATCTGCACGTTTTTTTTTCATAAAAATACCCGATTTAAAAAGGTACCCAATTACAAAAAGAAGCTGCCCGAAAAAGGCTTGCTAAAATTTATTGAGCCTAGTCACTGTAATTTTGGCTGAATAAGGCGTCATCCTCACTTCAGTCGTTACAAGTGTCATTATTTATATATCGTTCCATTCTCATTGTTTAACTAACCGTAGCTCGTCATAAAACTGCTCTTTTTCTTTTACGTTCATGCGGACATTCGGAAAATAAGAGATTTTCCTTAATGCTTTTTAGGATACATTAAAATTAATTATAATATAAATTGTCATCAATATTCTAAAATAACTATTTTAACGTATTCAAGGTATTTTATATATTATAGAATATTTTTAAACACGATTTAGTAAAAACCAAACTGTTCGTTCACCGTCTGTTTTTGTGACTATATTTTTTACCATTTTATAACGTTTACTACCCGTGTGCATTATATTTAAAATTAAAGAAAAACAAAAAGGCACATTATTTAAAATGCCTCGTCTATAATGATTGGAATATGTCAAATAAATCCGACACCAAGTAGATTGGATCAAGTTTACCTTTTTATAAAAACAACGACGGGATAATGGGGATTATATAGGCCTGGTGGAGTGGGCAAGCGCCGTGCGTGCGTCAGTGTTATAGGGATAAGCGTCTCACTAAGGCTTTGTTATAGTCCCTTCTATAGAAATTCCTTTGATTGTCTACGAATTCATCGTATCTCACCTTTATCAATCAAATCCGTGAGCGTTAATAGGTGCTTACAGATGTTTTTGGTTGGCTCACGTATGTATTGTGCTTACAACGGATCAAGCTTTTTGTAGATTAAGTGAAGGTATTTGTGCTGTTTCCCACTTTACTAAAAGCTTGTTTTTATATGTCATATACATATGTTAAGTTAAATAATGTTGGAAATTATAATTCTATTTCGCCACAAACTGTAGCTGTAAAGAGAACGGTTGTAGTAAACTTTTATGCTAATAGTGGCTAGTGGTGGGATTACCTGAAGTGGTTTCTGTCTTGGGAGTGATTCTATGCTTAATGCTCTGCTTTTATTGTTATTTTCATGGAGAGTATGAAAATTTGTTACAACTTAACTATCTGTACTGAGAAAATTGTTGGAAAAGTTTCAATTTCCATATTATTAAATAATAATTCAACTTTAGAAGAGATGCAATGTTATTTTAATTGATGGTTAATATATTAATAACTAACAATTTTTTTCCAAATATTACTGTTATATGTTTTGTTTCAAGTTATGATAAAAATAGGTCAAATAATGGCTTTAAAAAACTCAACAAAGTCTCATCGAAAACATTTTTTAAGGTTTCTTTTATATCTGTTATATATCTTTTTTTTGGAACTAATGTCATGACACTGGGAATTGACATGACACAGGGTTGTCTGGAAACAATCGCTTATTAGCAAGAAGGTCACGTCGTTTTTCTTGATGCTGATAAATTCATAATGTATTATTTAAACTGCGTTTTTCTGATCGTGATGAATCATTATTCATAAAATGTTCGTCACTTTTAACTTTGTATGTGAAAAATGTTATTTATATTTTAGAAAAATATTTTACACTTAAATAAATAAGAATATATATATGACGTTAAATATTATAGTCGTATGAAGGCTTATCACCGTTTGGCAGACACCCAAGAGTGGACGAAGCCAGCTTTGCAGTTGTAACTACATGTAACTTATGAAACACTAGATACTATTGAATTTTAAAGGGCAATAGTAGTGTTATTCGAAACAAATTATTAATTTTACTTCATTTGGTACCTTGTAAAATTTCCCATAAATATTTTAAGAGTACTTAGTAACTATTACAAAGCTTGAAATTGAAAAAAAAAGATATTTATTGCGATCTTTATGATTCCTTTGCAGAGACTCTTTTAAGCACTAAAATCTAAATGAAAATTCTATCATATACGCACATTATATTCCCTACGTTTTTGACAACGAACACTGGCCGATATACAAAATGATATGCAAAGAATTAGAGACGTCAAATTATGTAATTATATATATACATTAAGAAATTTCATTTAAACATCCGATAGTATCTAGAATAAGATGTTATTAATTCCAAAATGTAATATAAACAAAAATCATAAGATTTAATTGTTTGATTAATTATTAGTATGAAAGGGGTTGAGACGAGGGTCGGCTAAGAACGAGAGACATCAATACCCGTTAATTGGCAAGGACCATCAAGGCTATTAGCTAGACGAGCCAATTAGCGATACGAATCTCATTTAATTCGCTCATATCCCTGATTATAACTCGCATAAATACAGTTTCAATACCAATTTATTGGATTTCCGTTAATCGGATTATAATGAACCCTATATCAACTTTAGCGACCGCAGGTTAATACTTTAAAAAGTTTGTAAAATATAAAATTAAGGTTTTTTTCTTTAATCATGGGAATGTTAGCGCCAATTATGACTTAAAGGAACCATTTGATTTAACGTGTTATCGACATCGGGATACTGTATCAGTTTGTGATTTGTTAAATAATTATATTAAAATGAATTCACACATTGACCTTAAGTCAGGTAAGTATAATTTATATTGCCACCACACGGAAGAAGACATTCAACTCATTTTGAATGGGTGACCTAACTTATGTATATTTTTTGAAGCTATTAGTTCATCTTCGATTATTATATTACGCGAGAAATCTTCTCATAGGTTAAATGTTGCCAATCGTGTATATTTGAAGAGATTCAGAATGTTTTAATTTTAAAATTAAAAAGTCATTACTCCTCTCATAAAAGAGGATGCAATTATCCAGACCGGGCAATTTTAACACGGTTAATATAGCCATGCAATTGAGTTTCATGACTTTGGGCGCGGCTACGAAAATACTTAAATAATTTTGTAGTCTGAGAAAAAATAATATCTACAATTTTAATTTTATAGAAATAGCATAACATGCGAATCAGGAAACGAAAGAGCTCTAAATCTTTTCAGTAATTAAATAAAAGACAATCGGTTGCCGAATTCGATCCGGTTCGATTTCTGGCACGGTCAACTATTATGTGTTTATAACGTATTTCTTTTACGTAATTATATATGATTTATTACTTAATATCACAAATTCAAATGTTACGTTGGGATTAACAATTTATATTCAATATTTAACTAAAAATCGAGTTGAGGGAATAAAAAGGAAACCCTTTTCTTAAATTTATTAGATAGTGTACTTTTGTTTTCTATATAATGAATATTCTATCCGACAAATAAGTTTTACACTATATAATTAAATGTAAACACTCATAAGTAGAGGCTAAACTATTGATTTTCGAACGAGCTATTTAGCGTTGAAACATTTTCCGGCAAAGGTTGTATCTCCGAGTGAAAGGGGGTGCTCTACCCTTTGTTTACATCTGACTGACCTACATACGATTCCCTCATCTTTTCACGAGTCAACCTTCAGGCTACTATTGAATTCAACGTGAAGAAACCGTATATTTAGGTAAATGTTGGTAATATTTAATAATATTTTTTTCTCTCTGTTTTATATACTGAAATAAAATTTAAGTCACATTTTATTATATTTTATTAAATATTATCCAGTAGTGCTAGATGGGCGTTAGCTTCGGATTTGTCGGATTCATATGTATGAATGTCAGGAAACCTAGTACATACTAAAAAAAAATTCCGAAGGTCCATTTTCCAGCGGCTACAATGGCTCAGCAACTCACAACCTCACGAGTCACAAGTTTGAACAACTACCTTTATTATAATTAATGTATTAAAATAATAAAAAAATATACAAAAATGTAGATCAATCGATAAATACGCAAATTTTATAATTGGTACTTTATTAATTATTGCTTGTATTAAAATGTTTCATGTATTATGTTATTTGAATAGTAAATTATATAAAAGGTTTTGTTACACTGTTTGGTTGGGGGTATTACAAATATATCGCAGTAAGGGTCTGAGTTTGAAATATTGATTTGGTTAGTATGGTTGAGTATTTGAACGCTCGTTAGATATAAATATGATAAAAATAAAATTGTATACTATAACTATAAAGCCTCGGGGACGATGCGACGGGCGTAATGAGGCTATATACTAAGATAAGAATAATTGTATTTGAAGCCACTATGTAATGTATGAACTTAAAATGTTTTGAAGGGTGTTTGAAGAATGTATAAGCATTTGGGCATATTTTTATGGATCAAGTTTCCTTAATTGTTATTGACTATAACCCCGAGGTGTTTATAGATTCGGTAAGACTCTTAAGGGCATAATAGAATAGCTACCGAAACGGATAACGATCTTTAACGACGTTTACGAGCGGTCTTTAACATTTTCCAATTCCACATTTACTTAATGTTAAGCATCGTTTCAACCTTTTTGGATATATAACCTGCTTGATGGCTGTTGCAAGTTTGTATGTACTGGCTGGTTTGAAGGAAAAACAGAATTCCACGAACACCGTGATATTTGACAATTTGCTAATCTCAACGACTGTCATCACTCATTTTTACAAACGTTTGATAATGTAAAATAATTTTGACTATTTTGACACACAATTCTAACAAAGAAATACTTATTATTTTTATTATTCACAGCAGGCTGTATGTAATATATAATGTGAAAATGTTTTTATGGCGAGACAAATAGAAGCAATCGTCGCAGTGTATCGGTCGTTACCGAACGGAAACTAACCCGAAGTCACGTGATGTCATACGCCCAGCAGCTTTCATTTTCCCTTATTGATTGTGCCCCGTTCAAGAAATACGTTGTTCATTAAAAAATAATGAAACCGGAAATTGATTTAGCGAAAGAGAATTTCGAAATAGGTTCACTTTATAATTTATAATCGAGTTTCACGAAATTATTTTTGCGGTAAAGTCCTTCGGGATAAGTATTTAGCATATTAAAATATGAAATCAAAAGTTAAAAGGTAAACGTTATATTTCAGTAAATATTACTACAGTACTTTGTTGGTAATTATTCTCTATAGTGTGATATTAAATTGATCGACTTAATGTTATGTGTAACTTTTTGAAAAAAATAAAAGCAAAGAAAAACGAAAGAAATTTCATGCCAGATTTTTAATATCACGGTTTATAACAACACTTAGGTACCATTGGTTGTTAAATAAAAAAGTATCAAGATTTGCTAAAGATTTTACGACCGGAGGTAGGGAAAATCCGTCACAAGGCCATCGAATATTCAATATCTGTGAAGTTTCTGAGCTATAAGCAACTATGCTTACTTGGCATTGTTGTGGGCCTTGTCGATTCGGTGACGCCGGTTTCGGCCTAATTTTAGGCCTTGCGAGGGGTCTGGAGTCGATTCCCGTCACAGCTAATGATACAGTCGTAATGCCGCTAACGCTTAGAGATGGTGTTTTGCAATCTGAAAATAAACATTAAATCTATTAATATATATTGAATATTATTTATATATTATATTTGAACTAACTACAAATCAAATATGAATATTTTCCTTCTTTTTATTGGAAACCAGAACCGTTTGACCAATTAATATTTATGTAATATACAATAAAGAGCAATACAAGAAAATAGTTTTTAAAATACCGTTTATAAACAGAGTAAATTAATTAATTTTTAATTAGTTCTTAATTAAAATCTTTTAAGGAATTTATATAAATACTTTTTGAAAGAAGCAATTTTTCTCTCTAATGTTCATAGTAACAGATGTAATTTGTCATCTACGTCGTGCATTTCTTTGTCTTGTCTATGGCACGAACAAAAAGTCTTTAATGGTTCCGAATGTAAGGGAAATAAATAACTAGTAACGAGAAATGAGAACGAAAAATTGTTGAGGTACATTTTCAAATGAAATAAATATCCATTTGCAGTAGCGCACTAGGTATTTCCACCTGATAAATTTGAGGCGATTTATTTAAGAGCCCACTTTTGTAGAGCATTTACCAAGCCTGCACTTTGTAGATATTACATAACTATAATATTGTTTTTTGTATGAATTTTACAATTTAGTTGAAATCGCTTTGTAGAAAAGTCATATCCTTTATAATAAAAGTAGACACATTTTTATAATGATCAAGTTTGGTCTAGGTAAAGTTAATACAGTTCAGTTAATCTAAAATTACGATGAGGAGCAAATATTAGACATTCATATTAAGATAATGTTATGATAAAAAAAATTAAGTGATTAATTTCAGCTTTTTTTTGCAGCAGTTACACAATATTAAAAGCATATTATTATATCGAAATATTTAATAAACTCCATTCGACCTCTTTAGAATATTCAGAATGAATTTCTCATATTAACAAAATATTTGAAAAATTCGCCGGAACACGATATAAAATTCGGGGCTGAAAACTCAATTAGCGTTCCAATAATTGTTTTGAATGAACATTTTATTTAGCTAATATTTATACATATAAATTAATGTTATTGGGACTTGAAACGGGCGTAATTTATTTACAGAGATATATATGTTGTTTTATTTACTATGTATCTAAAAATCTTAAGAACCGTTTTGATCCTTAACTTGGTAGCTAAAGAGAATTAATATTTATGGAATGGAAATTTAAGGAAATTATATGTATTGGCGATATTAATTGTAAAATTGAATGAATGAATGTTGGTAAATTTCATTTTATCGTTATACTTAAAACCAGTCAGTAGTAAACAGTATTGGTACTAAATTTGTTTATGTTTCTTTACGAAGTATATACGCCTAAATAATAGTTTATATTGTATGAAAGCTTGAGCCGTATACGTGACTAAAAAGAACATGGGCGAATACAACCAATCATTTGTTATTTCTCATATTTCTTTTCTTATATTGTCAGGACAAACCTAAACCTAAACAGACATACAAACTCCTTTCACGTAATATTGTTTTAGTAGCACTTTAGACTGTCATTAGTAAATTTTCACATCTTTTATTGTTCCCGGCATTTGTCAAGAGTAAAGGGATATAACGAATGGTATCTTTAAATACATTTTCCATATTAGTCTAAAAGACTTTTGTCCCCAAATAGCTAACATTAGTATGTTTGTTTGTGTGAGTGCCATCAGTCTTGGCTGGCCGATTCCCCTAATGGTCTGGACGAAAAATTGTGTCTCATTATTTACCGTAATGCGTAACGTCTGCAAAAATTATTAAAAGAAAGTGGTATCCATCTTGTACGGCTTCGTTTCTATGTGACGTAATAGTTAATTAACATACTCGGACTGTCAAGATATTTATTGAAAAACAAATACGCATATTATCTTGGTAATTAAACAGCCCAAGTACTATTTTAAATTAATAACTTATACGATAATTCTGTATTAACAAATTAAGTTATAATAATTAACTGGTGGTACGAACCTAGATGGGTCTTGTCTTTTATTTGTTAATAGACTATATGCGAACTGTATATAAGAATTGTAAGTCATTTGAACCTTTTTTTTAATTCTTAAGTTTTTAAGTTATTTATTCATCTCTCTTACACATGGATTCGTACCAGCAATCACATGTGCGCGTCAGTTATTTTCACATATCAAAATAAACCGGTTGAAGCAGATACCCACTTCAAATTAAGCTGGTGTACCTTTCAGTTTTTCGTGATCACTGTTTTACAGGTGCCATTATCACAGCATTTAGATCGACTTATTCCCAAGCTTTTTTATAGTTGAAAATCTTTAATAGTCACCAGACATAAGATTTTCGAAGGTTCGTTTATAACTTTCAATAACTAAAGTTACACAAGGCTTCGAGTAAGTTATATATTGTATCGAAACAATTCAGCATTTGACCACTTAAGCGTTCAAATTGCAATATTCTAGTTGTTAGTTGTATCGTCACAAACAAGAAACTATAATCGAGATATTGAATTTGTAAGATATCTATTTGCTAATATAGACACATTATGATTCTATGTAAGATCTTCGTATAGTTTAAGACTGCTTTTACGATTATGAAGGATAATTTTATCCTTCATAATATAATAAAGTATTTACGTTAGATTGTTTACCCCTGATTTTACAAGTATTACATTATAGCACCATTAGTTTAAAACTGATATAATCTATATAAAATCAATAAACCAGAACGTTACAGTCATAAATAATGTGCGCATTAATTAAAACAACTTCATTTCGTTTGAAGAGCATTTCCAATCATGTCCAAACTATTCGCTTTTATTACAGCAAATATTTCAATGAAAAATTTCATACATATATTTAATTTCGTTGCCATATTTCATTTTCGGCAAACTTCGATTAACAAACATGGATTAATATGTTTACATTTATTCTGGCTTGATTAAAATCGTTTGTATGTTTTAAATATTAAATTATTTCAATATTTTTCAGAAATTGTTTGACTTAACCGAATATGTGTTTAATAACTTATTTTTATCGAATATTGCCAAAAACCTTTAGAATAATAATAAAATATGTTGTCAGTAAGTAAAATTCAGTAAATGTTTTTAAAACATTTAGAGTTATAGAGATACATAGAGAATAAGTTCGACTCTAAGAACACATAGATAAGGCTGTTATGTGCGATCTTTTTGTCTTGTTGGAAATCTTATTAAACGTTGCGGTGCAAGTCGCGTCACCGTTCGAATTTTGCATCTGTTAAAATTTTGTTTGAAATTAATTTTTATTTTAATCCTTATTCATGACAAAATCTTATTTACCACAGATAATTTCACGTAGACAATTACTCGCACAACTAAAAATCTATAGAATAAGCAAAAGGCACTAACTTGCTATAAAATGCAAAACTCCGGCCAAACTGTTTTATAACATGACAACTGTATACACGCGTTGCATTATTCATAAAACGTCCCAAGTGAAACACTGAAAACTTTATTCTTTTGTAAACTTCTTCTCAAATGTTTATAAAAAAATTAATAATTCTCTATTTACTTCTCTCTGCACTGTTCTATCCTTTACACATATATAGACATTATTTTATATACAAATATTATAAAAAATCGAACGGCATATGTAGATAATTTTTTTTAATAAAAACTATAATTTAAACAACAAGACTATTTATTTACACTTTTTTGCACTTAAACAGTAGAAGTAAATGACGTTAATAGATGTTAGTACATATAAGAGCAACAGGCGGCCTTATCGCTAATAAGCGATCACTTCCAGAAACCCGCAAGTACAGATGAGTAGAAAAGAACGTCTCGAAATAGACATTTACAATTCGTCATAAAATTGTCTCTGGGCCAAAATTGTAGACAAAGGATAAAGGTAGAGATGAGAAAATTATTCATATTTGTGACCCGGCGGGGTGGCATTACGCCTTGGGCGTTTGCTATCTACCTCTATTTGTGTTCTAAATTTGAAAATACATATACTACCTAATTATATTTCTCTTTGATGGCATTTCACCTTTTCAAAAGAGAAATATTTTTCTATATTAAGCTCTAAGTGTGATATCATTTTGAATTGATTTACATTTGTAAATCAAGTATTTCATCATCTTTATTCGTTAATAACTAATTCAACACGAATGTTATATAAATAAATATTGCTTATATAATTATGTAACTCGTATACATTATAATTAGATATTAGGGTCTGCTTGTACAAGTTTTTAATTAAATTAGACTACATCTGTTTTAATAAGTTGATAGTCGTAAATTTAGGATGAAAATATTTTTGATTATTGCATTAGAACTCAGTATTATTTCACCATTTTAATTAAAGCACTCGATCGTCTCTGTCAAAAATGTTTTAATTAAGTGATAAAAAGAGAAAATAATCATAGAAATATCAACTTGAGGTTATCTTCTCACAAAATATCTACTTTTTACAATACGAGTGTCATGTCGAATCTTATACATTAAAATGTATATAAAGTATATTTATTGCTTTTTAGTTGTTTTTGACAATACCATGATAGTGCTTTCATTTAAGTAATCAGCTACTTGTTTTTGGAGAACACGCTCTCTCTCTATTAACCTTAAATAATACACAAATTTCAAAACAGAGAAATAAGTAAATACAAAAAATATACATTATTATATATTATAATGTTACCAACGAGACGTGTAGAAATATTTCTTTAAATAAAAAGTCGTTGAAATACACTGGAAGTTCTTACTATTAAATAACTGTGTTAATTATGTTATTGCATGTCGCTTAGTAGAATATAGTCTCGTGTATATATCTATACAATATAAGATTACATGAGAATGCAATTTTCGTACCGTACTGTCGTCTGCTTTGTTTTGATAGGTAGGTTTTATTAAGATAATGCTATTAATCATCTTATGAAAACTTTCTTACTTAACTCGTAGGATTTACTTAAATCCAAAAAAAGTCAAGTTTTTAATAGAATTCGTACTTAAAGACCCCTACAGTTAAACAACTGTAATTTTAAGCTATTAAGTGACTTTAAAAAGTTCACCATGATCCGATCCGGAAAGCTAAAAAAATAAATGTTAACCATATCACATAATTATAAATAGTAACAATGTATTAATATTAATTTTATCAGTAAAATTGTAATATTCTTAGGTTAACTTTATGGTAGACTAATTTAATTTAAAAGTTTTTAAACGAGCTGAACAGTTAAGCTATCGAAAATTTGGAATATGGCCAAAATATCTAAAGACATGCATTTAAATGGAAACGAGAGACTGCTTGAAATTGGATAAAAGCTGAGGTGTCAGCGTTGGCCTATTCGTGTGAATGGGAAACCCGGATGTGCAGAGTCAAGATATTTTCTCGGCCGGAAACATTTTGTTACACGCGAACGTCGCTTTTCACACTTTAACACTACTTTTGTTGAATTACACATAAGGTATATGTAGTGGCCCGTAGCGGGACGTTTTTATATGGATGTACTTCAGAAAAAACATTGAAGTGATTTTCATTCTATACCGAATTAAAGATATCAGAAGTAACACTTAGGTATAATATTAGGTTTACAAAACAAATGTTAAATATATTTAATGGGTAGAAACTAGGTTTTATTTGGAGTGACTCCCGTTAACCAATATTGCTGCAAAGCAGTCAAAACTCTGAGAAATTATAAAAGTAAGTTCAAAAACGACACTAGTCTGTGCATTTTATAAGTTTCATGGTGTCATTCATGATACTAAATATTATAGTCTGTGACTTCGGCCGCTATTGTTATTTTATTTTGTTACCACACAGTTTTTACAAGCAGTTACATATTTGTAAATTATCAGTAATTAATCAATGTTATATACGTGTATCAATTGTCGATAAACGTTATCTTAAATATTTATTTATTGACACATCAGTGTAGCCGAAGAAAATGGATTAGTGGGCATACTCTTTTGCTTAGTACTTTTTTAATACATTCGTTATCAGTTTTATTTTATGTTTTTGTTTTGCATCATATTCCCAGATTATGATTTATATATTGCCAGTAAATATAATTTTCTAAATTAATGATGTTGCAATTCAGCAGATTTTGTCTCAGCGCCTCCAGTGTTCGTACCTAATTAGCATATTGAGTTACATAGACGTAAGCCACTTAGGGGGCAAATAATAGTCAAGACAATTGAGGTAAACCATTATACCAGGTAATACTACCTGGCAAGGTGTACCTTATGATGGGGTTAAAGGTTTTATGTAGGTAATGTTAATAGTAATATTTTAATCATATTTTGGTCTTGTTGTTGACTCGACTAATACCAAGTCTAATACCAATACCAAGAGAATTAAAGCGACAGATAACCTATGAGTTACTTTCAATGCGCGTATAATTACAAAATGATCAAAAATATAGTTTGTATATGCAAATATTATATAATGTATGTGAAAACAACTCTATCATTTTCTATGAAAGTATAAAACTATCTACGAGTTTTAATAGAATAAACTATTCCAGAATTTGTGTTGCCTCCGTTTTCTGTATCACGGCTGACATTATGATAATTAACAGTCTATGTTTCAATAGGATCCCACGTACTATGTAAGCAAATACGGAGTGGTTAAAGCTAACTAGTATGATGCGTTTAAGCTATTTGGTAAAGTTATATGCGGATCGCATGACCCCATTAGATTTGAACACGAGTCTACATTCGAGCCCGTAACCATAGACGGATTATTCTAGTATAAAAGGCAAATATTCTGGCTAAAATGAGGATTTAACGTTTGTTGCCATGGTTGCGATTTTTTTTAAATGGATGCAATCCTATAGCGTTCAATAGCTGTTCAATGTATTACTTACAACTTTATAAAATTTAATTGTTAAAAACGAGTTTTTTATTTAGTAATTATATGTAGTGTTAGATTTTCAATTGTAAAACTGTGACCCAGATCGCAGCTTCCACATCCTTGTTTTGTATTTTTAACATAAACCGTATGATTTTGTAATATCAACACTCGGGTCCTAATTGACAGATATCTTAGATGATAAAGAAAATATAACTGCTACTATAATTGCATTAACAAACAATTTTATAAACAAAAAGGCAATATGATGCATTATATCAACACAGTAAACAATATATATGGGACATCTAAATCTGAATTTAACACCAATAGTGTACGGTCACTTTTCAATTTTCCTCCACCCTCGTGAAACAAATTATCACAGACGTTATCGCAGCAAATAAAGTGAAAAAGTTTTATAATTACAACACTTTATATAAATTCGCCCGAATAAAGCCACACTTAACATGTAACCATAATAGAGGCAGTTCTAAGATTACAATGCAGCAAGGTCAGGTAGCCGTAAGCTTGGTTTAATTCTGAGAGCGTTTGCCGGATTAGTCATCTCCACGAATAAGTATATTTTTGCAACTAAAATAGGCTTTGTATTCTGTCTTGTTTATTATTTATTTATACCATATAATATGTATTGCATAGAAAGCATGCCTAGAACATTGCTGTTTTGGGTGTAAAAAAACTACTTCAAATAATTCAAGTATAATGTTTAGGACAAAAGTGGCTCATTCAAAACATTAACGGGCTGAAAGTTGTGATGATAAAAACAATTTTATAGCAATACTTATTTTTAGTGTTTTCAAATAAAAACTTTTATTCTGTTCCACGAAACCTAAAAACTTCGGGCCGTACTAAATACCATCTCTTATTACACATCAAAAACTTCACAAAAATACAGTTACTTTGTGACTTTGCCGAGCGTAAAAAATAAACTTGAATACACTTCAAAGGGACGCTAAATGTGGTATATTTATTTACGAACTGTTTAACCTTTTAATTATAAAACTTCAAATTATATAACAGAGTAACTTTACATCGAGGCGTATTATTTTTAATTACGAATTAATTTGTATAGATAAGTACAAACGAACAAATTGTATAGATAAGTATTTATGATATATAGATACAAATGAATTGCACTCATTTCAATCCCTAAAATTATCTTGCGACGTCTCATTATGAGGGATTGATGTTTTCATGTTGTGTACGCAAATGCGCCC
Organism: Leptophobia aripa; assembly: GCA_951799465.1. Classification (NCBI taxonomy): domain Eukaryota; kingdom Metazoa; phylum Arthropoda; class Insecta; order Lepidoptera; family Pieridae; genus Leptophobia; species Leptophobia aripa. The sequence continues at coordinate 5,709,574 of OX637271.1, forward strand.
ACGTAACAGACATACTAATTACTTAAGTAGGAACAGCAGCCTTTGAATTAATTATGAGTGCTTGTCGTTATGATAAGCATGTTTCCTATGTATAATCAATATTAATTATAACGATAACATAATGATAGTCACAATAACATAAGCCTGTGATTAATTGTCAAAGTAGCAAATTTTATAGTATATTTATAAGTATAGCAAGAAACGTTTTCCGATGAAAGTAGGTCATTCAAGAAACCAATTTGGAAGCGATTTTCTTTACTACAGTTTAATCGACAAAATAATTTTCCTCGGTCTAACGTAGTGAGTGACTTTAAAGTGTATTGTTGTTGTGGAACGTCGCATTTGGACTATTTGATTTCTAACACACAATAATAATTAGATTATAATTTTAAGGAGAGCGCTCGTTCTATACTTAATTAAAAATAGCTGACCAGCCCTTTTGTTATTTAACATTCATATTCCTCCGGTTGTCTTTAAGAGATCGCTGTTGTCCAAAAAAGCCACCTTTTTTCTTTTTGTCCTTTATTTCTTAATTCTCGATTTCTATTCTTATATCACTAGTGTTCGTTTTTAAGTTATTATTTTTTTATAAAGGTTACTGAACTGTACTTTTGTATTATTAAAATAATTTTATAGTAGCATTTAATGAAAAGTGTCCAGTGAAATACAGTTACCATCTTAGCGCGAAAAATCTACATTTCTTGTTTCATTCAATTGTCAATATTCAATACAAAACAAAATCGTATATCACAATTTATTACACAACGCATCAATTCATTTAATTTAATTCACGCTTCAATACGTCTCCTGTATTGTTATTGTTGTCATTAAATGTATGCATTGTTGCAGACAGATCTTGAATGTCGAATGACAAAGGTGCCTCCCACAGATTGCTCAGTCTTGATGGCTAATTTGTACGAAGCCTCGAGCGTTGCTACGATTTCAGCGTTTGATGAATTTCGTGAGTTAAGAACATGCCGTAACAGAACTATTGTTTTATGTATAATTTCGATTCCCGGGTAGAAACTGAGAGTGATCTCGGGCCCTTATTGGAGCTTAGCTACCTTACTACTTTTTGGATTGAGGTGGTTTTCGTATTGCCTAGCTGGACCCCTGGCCCTATAGTTTCTATATATAATGTTTATATAGAATAGCCTGGGTTCTATAGTTTCTATCAGAACTAAGAAATTTTAAATGCAATTCAATTGCAGTAGTCAATAAAAAATACAATTTCGCTGTGTAAATGAAATTATGGTAACTTTTTCCGACTATTCATCATTCAACATATCATAATTATTCCAAACTTCGTGACCAATAATTCTGATATATGCCGGTTTATCAGCGTATTACACATTTATTTTTAGTTGTAAGCATAAATAAAAGCTAATATGGAACTTTCAACTATCTTCCAACGTAAATATACAACATTTAATTTGTTAAATACATCTTCTCACTTGCTAAACGACTGATATTGATCGAAATGTCGTATGTCAATAAACCTTACCGGATACTAAACTTGAAATTATTAATTACTTTAACTCGACCCCCAAAGTTACTCAAGAAATGAGACCGGTACGAATATAAAACCTTGAACTTTTTTTAGATATAGTTTAAAATGCTATATAAAGCAAGTAAAGCCAATATTCAACCTGCAAGCATCAGTAATTCAAACGTTTGAAAGCTATAAGAACGGTCTTGAGTAATAGTTTTAAGTTTTATCAAGAGCATTAGTTGGAATGAATAATGTTAAAAGTTATTCGACCTCGTGGTTTTGCTAAGCGAACCGAGTTATCCATCATGCTGTTTTAGGAACAAATGCAGTGTTTAGACATTAGGTTTGTTCCTGGAATTCGTCCATCACTATTTAATGTTCCTTTTTTAAAATAGCTTTTTAGCTTTTTAGCTTTTAGCTTTTAAAGATTCAAAGTACATTAGTGACGTTTAAGCTCTTGGTCTAAAAGCCGCCAATTCATCGCGAATAAAACTTTCTTTTGTTTATCATGGACTAATTAAACTTTTCAAATATTAATCAATCGTATTAATGTGAGGTTTATAACGTCTAATTTAATATCACGTACGTATATGCATTTTTAAATATAATGCGTAACTGGTATAACATTGGTTTAAACTAACAGGAAATATCAAACGTTTCGTATAGCATCGATAGTGGTCGCTGAGATCTATTGCTTATAATTTAAAATCTAAAATGTTCTATACAAAATACCAAACAATTAATCATTCAGTAAAGCCATTGCACTTCATTAGTTCCGGTAGATATTTGCTAATGTTCTGTTACCGCATTCGTCTGCAGAATTAATGTGCCCATTAAGTATAACACCTACTTTGCGATAAAACATTACCCCAATAGCAAATCTCATTTATAATTTGATTAATTGTCTTTGTTAAATTGATTGATTCCCCAAATAAATAAGTTATATAACTCAGAGGGGGCTTAAAATGTTTTTAAATAGGTCAACTATTTATAGGCTAATTAAGAACAAGCTAAGATTTTCATTTTCATTGATTTTAATTTACCTAATATGTATTATATTTGTAGGTATACTATAACGTGGATAATCTCGTGGATATCACGAGAAGCTTTACGTAAAGCTTCTTGGATTATATGAAGTAGCACAGATTAACATACAGAGTATGCAAGATATCTATATTTCCTCTGTAGTCTGTACTATATAGTTTATGTGCTACACGAATATTAAATCCATACTAAAGATAATAAATATAATTTAAACTGAACACATTCAATACATCTATCGAAAACAAACCGTGAAATTGGGTTTTTTTTAAAATACGCATTGGAAATCAAAAACGTAAAGTTGTTTATGTATAGAGGCTTGGTTTTTCTTCTACTCGTTTTGTCTGAACAGAGTTGAAGCATGACACAACGGACGTCAAATCAGTATGTGAATTTTCATTTGTATCATCATGCCGACGGGCATTTCCCAACTGAGTGCTTTAAGACACTATGTGCCACGCACGATCCCTATTTGGGATTAGTTGTCAGGAGATGTGTATTACGTAACAATACGACCTAGGTGCGTGTAATAAGAGAGCGTGCCATTCAAAGGCCGGTTCACACACATAACCTCATCTGCCTTCTCTCTCATAAGATTTTAGCATAAACGTTATGTAGAATAGAATAAATAATGTGGTTTTTCGATTATTTTTTTGGGTCTTTATGAATAGAATTATATCAGGTTTAATAAACACGGTTTTTATGAAGACTATAGTTATAGTCTTCATAAACCGTACAACCGTACAACTGTACTAGTGTCTTGAGACAGTATTTATTCCACATTTATCTTACTTTACTTATAAGTGAATTGAGAACGGTAATCCAAATTCTAAAGTGAATAACCCAATCTCATTTAGGCAAGTAGAAACCCATTAGACAATCGTTAGAGTATCCAACATTGCAAAGTTTAAGCTCGCGTAAATAAAACGTGTTTTCGTTAACAAAATAAGCTTTATATCTTTAGTTTACTACTTGAGAAATCATAGACAAGGTTCGATGGTTAAGTGTTAAATAAAGTATCAAGTTAAGTCGTCTTATATATATTGGCAATCACGATTTTTGACTCAATACGTTAAGTATCTGTAAGTGAAATTCTTTCATCGTTTGGTGCCAAACAAGATTTAAAACATTCCTACTAAATTCCAATTTCCAATTCCGAAATTGTTTCGCTTTGTCTCTTTCTGTTGTGTTCATTAAGCTTTGATGAAAGGGACAATAAGACTGGTTATATTGTGAACACGATTGTTAAAAACTACGTTTGCAGACATACATTCAGTACATATTTACAATTCATACATGAACGAAATATAAAACAGCATTTTCTTGCCAAAATTCATACCTCTGTCGATGTCGGGGAGTGGCAAACTATCTGAGGTGTCAGAGGCCAAAGCGAGCTCAGGCGATGCAGCACCCAGTAAAGCAGTCAAACCGTCGTGCTCACCTTAAATAAAAAAGACACTGATATAATCTGGAATCTTTAATAAAAACTTCACTGATCGTCCTTTACATATTTCATAAAAATATAAAAGAATTTGTTAAATACAGGCTTTTCTAAATACTTTAAGATAAGTCAAAGTTAAATTCAAAGAAGTATGTAGAGTAAAAGAGCTTAAATTAATATATTTTTAAAAGACGCATAACTGGAATAGCAAAGATAATAAAAATTAGTTCTTAGAATTTCTGGAAATAATAAATTACCTGCTATAAAAAAATTGGGTTCGGAATATGTCCATGTCACCTACGAGAGAATGTAAAAGCAAATATATTGAAAGCTACGTTAGGCACAGATCGCATACTTGACTCTGAGAGCAAAGACTCATTTAGGTCTGTCGCGCAAATTAGTTAGAAATTTAATTGTTCTCACATTGAAAAGAAACCACAAAATAAATTGAATTCTTTCAAACACTTCTTTTGGATTATTATTGTTATTTAAGTGCAATTCACACAATCAGTGCACCTTACATGTTGTAATTATTAAATTAATAATTGAGATTACAGTAAAATGAAATAGATTTATACTTAAAAGCCTTTTAGATTTGGTTAAAGGAACGCATATTATTACCGTAAAGAATATCAGAATATATTATTTTCTTGTAAGTGTAGTCAATAGGAATTGTGTGAATAAAATAACAAGGAAATAAGAGATTACAAAACGGAATAATTTCACCTAATTCAAACATCACGGATAATTACGAGAAAAATCGAACAATGATTCGTAAAATTCTACCCCAAATCGCGATTTGTTTTGAGAATGCTTTCAAATTAAATTGTACTGTAATTACTTCGACAAAGGCATTGAACGAGGACCGTGGTACCGAAAGCTCTCGAAACTTGAGCTACTTCAAATCCCTATAAATTATTTATGGTATTTGAGCAATTTTCATAGTCCCGCCTCAAGGCTACTTTGGTAATTGTGTAAGAATGAGAGGCCGTCTGGAGATCTTTAACTGTCTGATACACTCATTTTATAATTTGTTTTATTATTTATAACACTTAATTAGACGAATATCCTTTTACATTTCAAATAGCTTTAAGTAAATACGTTGAATTAAAAAGGTATTTTAATATCATGGAGTCAATAACCTGTATGATGGATATTTGCATTTAATTCATATCATTCTGTTATTGAAGCTTAATAATTAATTAGAGCTTTTTTTTCTAAATGCAAATTTTGTTTTTATTTCTATGAACTAACTTATCTATGTGCTAGCTGTGACAGGAACAGAAGGCTGAAGAAATATTAATCCGAGGCCAAGCATCATATAGGGTTGTTGCACCACTGGATTATTAAAATAAATATAGTATATTAAACGACATCTGAATATTTTAACTCAAGTTCTTTAAGCAATCGCATTTATATCCGTTAAAGATTTTTTTTAATGTTAAGCAAAAAAGTGATGATTTGTTCTTGTTATGAAAACGAATTCTCGTTATAAACTGTATATTTTGTGAGATAAATACGAAGGAAAGATATGGGTAGCCTAAAATAACACAAGTTTATTATTTCAAATAGTATTGACAATTTCATTAATGGAGAAAGTTTATATTGTGTATACGCCAATATCAGAGAATAAATTAGCTTTAAGAATTAGACCCATAGTTTACATTTGATTCCAATGTAAATTTACTATCATTTAATATTTTTTATGTCTTTAATCACGTAGTTAAATCGAAAAGCAACTAAACCTACTTCTTTAAACTTACGAACCAAATTTAAATTAAGAACACGGTGATTAAAACAAGTAGTTTTTGATATAACTTAAGTATACATAATAATCAAGTTGATATTTGAGATCGAGGGACAGTCAACATTAATTACAACTAGCTTGTCCCAACCAACGCTTTTATCCGCTCTCGGTTTATTCAGCTTAATTAAATGACACTGGGTAAATAGCGGTTGCAAATTCGTGGCAATGTACTCGCAATGTCTAAGTTTCGGGCACTGAGGCAATATTACGTCTTCATTTGCAATTTTATCGCGGGGGATTTTTCACTCGCTGAGTTATGATTTTATGAAAAACTCTGATATTGCGTTAGGCTTTTGTCCTAGATATCAAAATTCTTGTTTTATTTGGTATTATAATCGGCACCGACAGCCCTTTACAGCCAATTGCATAGCGCTAACAAATATATATCAACTATTCAGAGAAATATTTCATACCCCACTTGAGTAAATTCATTGACAACTTAATGAAGCACTTAAAACTAAACTTAGTTTATAGCATTCATTGCATTTGCAGTTGTGAGATTTTCAGTAGTATTCAAAAGTTATCCACGTCTCAGGTAAAATATTCTTGAAGTTACTAAAGGGAACTTTAGTTCTGAAATGTATCTGGGCTATCTTGGTAACTTAATGAGTCTGTTAAAAGTTTTGTTTTTTATTCTGACTTTACATAGAGAACATTGAATTTGTAATAGACGAGACACGAAGAGGAATTAACAATGAGAAAATCAATATCATATGGTTTCACCTGTATATGACATCATTAAGACGACACATTGTAATAATCCATATAGCAGTTTGACCTTCGTTGTATATTGTTGTTTTAGGTATAATTTTCTAGACCCTGATTTTTGTTTCGTACACTATCCTTATTCATTTTTTCTCTTCTCTACAGATTGGTTATGGGATGGGTGTTCATTTCTGTGTCGTTATTATAGATTCTAATTAATATGTATCGATGAGATCGCTTTGCAACTAACGCTAGGCGTCGCTTCTTCTCTTTTACTGTTTTTATGAATATTTTCTGACTAGCGTTTTTGAAGTTATTACCGATTATTTGTATTTTTTGTTTTATTATTGTTACATCTTATAGACAAATTTAATGTTAAAACAAACCAAGATCACCCTCCCCTTAGCCAGAGTCGGGATGGTAAAAGCCATAATTGTCTGTGTGCGGCCAGATAATTATAAGTTTTACCATCCCGGTCTAGTTAGTCAAACAAGCCGAGAAGAACAGTGTCTAGGCAGCATATTGCTATATCATTGAGGGCATTTTAGTTTAAACACGACAAGAAGAGAATTTTCAAAATGTGCTTGTAAATACTATCTGAATACAAACAAATATTTGTAACTAGTTTCAAATATGATGATCATGTTACATCCGATCACATCTGTCGACAATATATTGGGTTTATTAACAAAGTTATATGAGGGTAATGTTAGTCGTAAAATTTAATAGAAACAGCGTATTGCGAATTTATGCGGGTTCAATTATGGTGCTCACTTTCGCCAATCTTGTTGTGAACCACTTGGATTTATTAAGACTGAACGAACAGGTGAAAATCTGTTACAATATATCAGATGATGGAGAAATATTTTTACTATATTAGATATCATGGATAGATTGTGTATATGCCTTAGTATAAATACTGTGTAGAATGGAATAGTTCTGTTATAACACGAATTTATTTACGATTTTGCGTGATCACACCGACTGTCATCTATCAATATATAATCGTGTTAGAAAAATGAGATTAAAAACATTTATTCAATAGTATAAACATGAAAATTGTTTTAATGTTTTCGCTTTGTAAAACCATAATCGATACTTAATTGGATTAAACTGTCAGATAACGTGAACGAATCAAATAATTACCATATTTATTAATAACTTGAAAATTATAACGATCGCTCCAATTTTCGACATTAGATAAAATATTCGTTCGTTTAGGGAAGATATAATTCAATTAAGCGTTCGTAGCTTGTTTGCATGAGTTAGCATTTTTAAGTGGGACGGAGGCTTTCCAAAGCTTTTTTTGGATGCTTGATGAGACAGCGCTGAGCGATGAAACTGTTGTGTTTTCTCATATAATTATAATGAAATTTGACAGAGATTTTCTCGTTTTCTTTTGGTTCTCTTTTATTTATATATTTTAATGTGTCAACAATTTTGAATAATATAACTATTTTTACTATACGTGCCAATTAAGCATTTATGTTTTATAATGTGACGAATTAGAAACATAAATATTTTAAAGACAAATGACAATCCGAAAGATTGTGCTTTGTTAATTTACATTACAAAGAAATGTAATAATTAAAATCTTTAAAATAAACTACAGCATCCACCAAAATTATATTTTTTGATGAATATTAAAATATACAATATAGAATAAGATATTTACTACATATTTTTATATCACAAATAATTTAAAGAGAAAAATATTAAACTTACTTAAACTCTCCGAGGGTTCCTGGGTAACGAGAATTTTATAAAAATTGTGTAGTGGAGCGGAAGCTCATTAACTTTACTGTGTTAAGTGAATTATGTTTCTATTGTCCAAAAAAAATTAAGGAGGAAACTTCAAGAACTTTTTAAAAGGTCACATAAAATCTTTTTTACATTTATTTGTTTTTACAACCCAAGTGATGAACTTATAAATGATACTTAATATAAGTAAAAGTTAGTTACAAGATAATATGAAATAACGGGAAGGAAAATTAAATGATCTGATAAACTGACTTTACTTAACTAAGATATCAAATGAAATCAAAACAATAATATTTTAGGTTATTTTTCAGAACTGTTCAGAATAATTAGTACGATGAATTATCATTTTGCTTTATATTTTTTATTGTTTTGCTTTTTTTTGTTTTACGTGAGTTTATAACGTCTGATCTTGCGGTTTCATTTTAGTGTCAGACCATTTTGTACGGCCATGGTTGTGCGAATAAAGTTCTTATAATAAATACGTGTCCCATTGTTTCATGTAAATTACCATACAATCTTTTAATATACATTTGACAAGAGATTTCAAAATTAATTAGGTAATTCACTTGTGTACCAAACGGCTATAAATCCTTTAAAAGCTTATAAGAATTAAGAAAATTGTAAAGCTGCTCTGATAATAAATCTGTAAAAAAGATACAGTAAAGAGCTAGTGTATGTATTGATGAAAGTGTTTTTATAAAATCACTGGCAGTTTATTTCAATGACAATCTTGACTTTTGAGCGTCACTTGATTTTGTGAAATTAGGTCTCATTAACAGAGCGTATACGGGATTTTTTAGCTTACAAAAATGAATCGAGAAGGTTGTATGACATGTAACCGGTACTTGCAAGTTTTCCCACGCAGCAACGCTGTGATATTGTTCTTCACTGATAAGTTATAAGCAATTGTAAGTAGTTCATTGAAACGACTATGTTGTTTTAAAAAATAATACACAATCAGTCTTTATAGGCAATCGACGGAGATGTCGCCGCGTCCAGGCAACCTGAACGATGGCCTGTGCCAGTTTCGAATGTAAAGTTCGAAATTTGAATTTCAAAACACCGATATGGCGGACGTAGAATATCATGATTCCATTCACAGTGCTCAAATAAAACAAATCAGAATTTTTCGATATCAGAATGCCAATTTTACTTTAGCGGCTTACAATTTAAATAATATTTTTTTACAATTTACATGACATATAAATTTCATGAATGTTATAAAAACATGTTCCTAGCTATAAAGAAAAGGAAAAGGAATATCTATAAATACCATATAGGTATTATTATATATTAATACCATATGACACTACTAATATATCAAACCGATATATATTATATAATACTCGTATATCTCTCTTAAAAAGTGTTGATTGGAATTTGGTGGAAAAACGCCTAAATAACGATATTAATAATAAATAAATTTAAAAAATATATAATACGATTCAGACACGGTCAATTGTCACCCAGGTAAGCATATCTCGTGCAATGAGACTACACTTCACCTTAGATCATAGCCAACAAATATGCTCATCACATATTGTTGACCGTACCTGAGACACTCAGTTCGTCTGCCACTATGATATAACCATATAAGATAACCATTGCGCCAACCGCGCCCCATATTTATCCGTAGCGTATTTGCGCAAAATTAAATCTAAAAACTAAGAATACAATTGAGTATATAATTTGTATGATGTTTCGAATGTATACTCATTTTAAAAGTTAAATGCATGAACGCTTAAGATAATCTTACCAATATCAGCTGCGGCGTGTAACAAGTCCGCTAGTAGCTCAGGTTCGTGGCAGGCGATCGCAAGTCTTTCGTCGAGCCTCGCATCTATTTCAGCAGGAGTTGCCTCCCTTAGTTGCAATGCGACTCCTTCACCACCGACTGCTGCGCTGTACATCAGCACAGCACGCGGAGAGAACCGAGGCAGCGGTAACCGCGTTGTTGCAACCTGGGAAGAAAAGAATTTGAGTTGGAATATCAATTCTAATTGTTTTCAAGATATTTTTTAAATAAAAGATACAATAAAATCGAAACCGGCCATCGTAACACGCGCGTCTTAAGTTAGTGATTGGACTGACATTATTATAGTGATCCTTGAATTTAGACTTAAATAATCAATTTAAACAACTTAAAATCTAAAAGACTACAGAGTACCCATTATGCTGGCGGCACTGTCTCGTTTATCGCAATGCATATACGCTGAACGAAAAAAGCACCAGCTCTTGGGTCATCTGTCTCTGATCACTGGCAACACATTAAATAAATCGTTTGAAAACTTTTGAGGTAAGAACAGATAATTTACAATACACTGTTATTTAACTAGGAACCTTTTACCTATGTTTAATTATTTATATAATTAAAATGAAAAGACAGCATCAATTTACAAGAATAAAAAAGTCATCATACTCAATGTATGCAGCGGAAATTCATTTTCCAAAAACAGTTTGGTCAATCCTGGCGTGTAATTACTTCCTGGAATTGTCGCGTCCTGGTTCAGATTATGGTGTGATTAAATCATGACGCACATCGTTAGCGATGTCACTTGTATACAATACACCTATAATTTGTCAGCGTGTTATCTATATATTTGATATTGTTAAGGCCTCTACACACAAGGCACGAATAGTTATAAGTATTATTGTTATTTGAAAAGGCGTATCAACTATGAATTGTAAATTCATTCTACAGATCTTCTAGCAAAAAACGAATTTCGATACTGTGCATTTATTTTTGATTTCTAAGCGAAGAAGAGAGTTGTGTCACGATCGACCAATTTATCTTTATATTGAGACAATGTTTTTTTTGTATAATATTCATCTTTGTAGAACTATAAACAAAAAATGTTGGCTCATAAAATAATGTCCCAAATTCTTGGAACAGTTTCGTGATTACAATAAATCTGAAACAGCGGGTCGCGGTCCATAATAGTGCTGCAAAATTTAATGTTATTAACATCGGCTGCGACATGGAATAATGTTTATAAGGGTTGATTTTAAACTTTGTATAGTAGATTAAGATTGACTAAAACTAGCCACTTTAACAGTCAACTTTTAAGTATTTACTCACAGTATATTATTGCGGCTTAATTCACTGAAATGTCGCAAACATATAGAGAATATATCTCGTTAGCAAAGAACTATATTATCTTACTACAAAGCAAAACATTTTCTATAATACCATATGTAATTATATCATGCCCGCAGTACTAATGGAATAATGTCGCCATTACATTGCTTTGTAGGAGCAAGTTAAACGGTATAATTAATCGTATTGTGTGTTTACGCTAGGTGTTAATTACAAGAAATATTACTTTCAACCGAATTATTGTTATATTTTCTCAATATTAAATTAGTGATAGTAATTTGTATCAAGAAAAAACAAAATGTCATCAAATCTCGTGTCTGTCTTTGGGCTAAAGACAGACGATTTGGTTATCAGACTATTTTAGTGTAGTACATTTAGATTAGAATTTACGTTTTTATTTCGTTCTGTCCAAGTTATAGGTTGGATAATTGTTGTTATGAAACCAATAAAGTTATGATTGCGTTGGTATACGGTTCCAGGCAATCGTTATTGGATTTTAATTGATCCAGAAATTATTGTTTATAAAGAAAATAAAAATTTGGTTCGTTTATATTTAAAAAGTGGCCATTGTCACTCAGTCTTTACAATAATAATAACATACACATTTTTCTGAATTCTACATTTAATTTACCAACTTTTCAACTCAACCTCGTGGCGTCTCAAACGGAGACGAACCGTTTAAGGCTGGGCTCCACCTGGGCACCACCTGGGCTGGCTTAGGCGATGGCCTCCGAAGCCTAAATGTCCTTAATATTCCAGCCTAACTGATAGAAGCCGACGTTGACTGATGGTAGTTGACGAGAGAGTTTTTTTTTAACAACTAGTACCTAACCATAAAATCTTATAAAACCTTCTTTTGGAGTAAAATTTACGAGGAGCTGGAAATAATGTGAGGAGACTTTTAAAAATGGAAACTTAACGTTGTTATAAATACGAAAACTTAATATTAAATATCAGTGATGCACTGTAATTATAGTTGTAAGAGTTTATAAATTGCTCTGGAACCGAACAAATTATCCCCTATGAATGTAAACATGACCTTTTATTTCTTACATTTTGTTTCAGTATTAATAGTTTTAGTATATATTTTTTAATTATTTAGAATATTAATGAGTTCTTTGTATATTATTTATTATTATAACCTAGAATATTTGTAGTTTATTATTTTTATCAGTATGTTATGCTAAATACCAAGAGATAATGAATGTGGCCCTAATGTAAGGGTAAAAATCCCATTAAATGGTCTTTCGTTTACTTGAACACATATTTAAATAGATATATTTTAAATATTTTTAGGTACACAAGCTTTGTTGCACTCAAAAATATTTAGAATAGGCCAGCTATCTCCAACATACAAACATGAATTACATACATCCTTGCCTAATCTTAGTGTTAGTTGGTCACTAAGTGAGTCCATAGTACACGCAAAAGCCCATCAAAAAGCTTTATATTTGTTAAATTATTTCGTTATATTCTCATAACAAATAGAAATTAGATCGCGTGACTGATCAAGCAGAGAGTATTGTTCGTAAATGAATCCATTGTTGCGTGCTTAATCTAATATCGGAGACGTAGTTTCCTATTTGATAAAACCTTATTGTATTTCCTACGAATCGATAAGGTTCGAGATGTTTATTTGTTAAATATATGTTAAAAACTACATCGTCATTTTGTGCTAAGTGTTACACCGGCAAATCCATACGAATTCAAAATTACATGAGTGCGTTTAATTACTCACACTTAACACACTGTTCTCTTTTAATATATATGTTTCTCTTTCTATCTCTTTCTAACAAATAGTGCCTATATTCTGTAGAAAAGAGATTTATAGTAAGAAATGATTGATATACTGGTTAAGAATTATAATATTAAACTATATGTGGGTCAACGTTTCCTGTTTGACAATAGAATTTAGTTTTTTAAATTATCGCATAGAACCGAGCACTTGTTGTTATTTCTATACTAGTAGTATTCATAATGCATACTGTATAGTTATTTTCTTTATAATATAATTTACTATTTTATTTTATGAAACGGAAAACCCACAGAAATATTGAATGTAAAATGTGTAAAAAAACTCCTGCATTGTTCATAGGCAAACAAAGCGTACCGAATAACACCCGCCAGCAACTTTTGTACTCGCGTACTTAATACAAAATCGATATTGTAATCCCCAATTAATCAGAAATGCAGGTATTGCTTATTTACACAGAAAACCCGTGGTTAGTGTTGTTCTGCTGTTTTTAGAATTGTTTTGTCGGAATTAATGCAATTTTTTTTTTGATTAAATATCTCGTGTCGAGTGCTTTACGGTTATTGTTCCGTTATCCGGCTCGTGTGGAACTACAAAAAAAATCTTTGGTTTTATAGCATAGAATGTTGTCTGTGCTGTGCTGGCTATGATATAATCTATAGTAAATATATTCTCATGTGATGATACATAAATTACGTATATTTATAACTACGTATGATAGAAAAATACTAATATGAACACTTCTATAACTCGATGAAATAGCTACACTTACGAAATTTATCGATAAAGTTTGTAAAATTTTGTTAAGAGAATATAAAAAAAGTAATCATATTTTTTTATTATTTAACCATATTTTCTTGTCCATGACCATGGCTCGATTATAGTGGCAATAGGTCCACACTTATACAATAATATATAATATATATACAAAAATCATATTTAAAACGTGTAACAACACTATTGATTTCATCGTCCAAATATTGGAAAACATAATTCTCGGTATTGTAAATTCCACGCTTTGTGTCACATAATTTTGAAACGAAATATGAGTGAGTGGTATTTTCATATGAAAATTTTCAATTCATCAATACCATAATAAAATATATATATATATATATATATATATACTCGTATATATTAACATTATTTATTTATACTATTAATTTGAAAGCTTTCGCCAAATATAGATATTCTGTAATCATTTTATTTGTAAGATATATTTTGTACACTAGTTATTTCAATCAATAAATATACATTATCAGAGATCACTTGTGTGTACACTCAAGAAATTAATTTTCTTCTTATAACTAAGGCTACGAGGGTTCAAATCAACACTGGTTTGATAAGATACCCACTACAAACTCAACTAGTTAGGTACCTATCTAGCTAATATAATAAAATGCTTTAGAAATGTCTCCTAATAAAAAAAGAGACAAATTACGATGGATTAGTTAGGATTATTAATTTACGCTAGCACTATAACTATACATCGATTGAAAGCTCTTTTAAGTTTTTTTATTTTCTACTTGGGTATAGTATATTCTCGTCAGACTTGTAATTGAATAAAATTTTAATTTTCCACGAAGACGCTGACTTTATATTAGGATTGAAAGAAAGGTTTTAAGAAAACTTTTGTAATAAAGTCAGTAAGGGGTTACACGTTTCGCTGGAGACCGGTTTTAATTCGAAAACCCTGCGACGAAAATTCACTTTGTCAACTATGTCATGAGGTCTGACTAAGAATTCATACAAAGAGAATATTTGATATTTCATTTTATTAGGACATAGCAAATATTAGGATCATTTATTTAAATGTACTAATAGTCAGAAAAACTGTCAGAATCAATTGGTAAGCTGGAGTCATTTTGTGACGGAAACGTGACTTCAACCTCTGCAGAGTAGCATTTAAAAACATCCATTAACTGACATTAAATGTATATAATCCAATAAACTACCTTCCAATATAAGAAAATGAGAAACATCATTAAGTGTTAAACATTATCAGAGTTTCTTCATAGTATTTTTTTATATACTGTGATGTAATTCGTAGTACTTACATTTTTGTTAACATGATTATTATTATAACTTCTCAGATCTTATTTGTGTATAATACTTTTATATAATTCATTTAATAAAATTATAAATGTAATATTGTTCGCTATGGCTTTTCATTTTACTGAATTTACTATTTTAGTTACATAAAATTGGCTACTGATACAATACATTAATTAATAATGCCTTCTCATAAAGGGCTTGCGGGTTGCCAAGAGAGACGAGCTATATATATCCCACAGAAGCCATTCCTTACTTATTGGAATGGATTCGGAATTGTTTTAAATGGTAATATTTATAAAAAGTAACGGTTTTAAATTTTAAATTTATATTCGACAATACACAATCTTTTATAAGTTTAATTACTTAACAATTTTCATAACGCGAAGTTAAATTACTAGACAGTCCAAAATAATTTTTATCAGGGTCTGTAATGTGTATTTTAAATTTATACTTCCTTACCTCCTAAAAACTGCACCCTGCACTGATTTATACATTATATTATTTTTTTTATATTTAAATTATTTGTGAAAAGCATAAGGTATTATGTAATTTAAAAAAATAGGAGAGAATCGCAATGTAACATTTGAAAGGCAAATGAAAAAGAATCAAGATAACGTAACTCCTACAGGTAAAGTTTAATACTTTACCTGTAGGAGTTACGTTTTGTAAAATAAGCCAAAGTAAGCGTTCAAACTTCGTCAAAACCGATTAGTTGAAGCTTCGGTTATTGATTTTGTATTAAGTAGCACTTCAGTTTGCGCTTACATATAATAAAGCCCTTCGGCCACATCTGATTAACGCGATACAATGAAATATTACCAAACAAAATATTTCATAGTGTTAAGTACTAGATGTAATTGCTGGTAAGGGTTGACTTAATGGTGTTATATAAATGAATAACCTGGGCAAGCCAAATATGCCAACCAGTCTCTAACAGAAAAGCAGCGGTTCTACGGCGAGGAAGATTTTTAGAGACCGGAGTTCAGAGATCAAATCTTGTCACGGTTAAAGGTGCTGGAATTACAGAGTGAAAGATTAAATCCAGTACTCTTTTCTATATTTTAAAAATGTTTTAACGTAAGCTTATAATGATGAATGAGATAAAATTGGTATGCCTGCGTTTCGTCTCAGTTAAGTACATAAATCTTTAGTAGGGATGAACATACGTTTACATAACAAATACCAGTTAACCAAATTAACTTTGAACAAATTCAAAACGCTTATAAATAGTACTCTGGTTGGGAAGGTATAACATACAGTTAAAGAATATTTAGAGCACAAAGATTCTTGGAATGTGTCAACAATAGCTCAGCATCGGGACAGTTTAATTCTTGAGTAAACCTAACAATGCTTTTGTTATTTGAATATATGATGTACGTAATATAATTTTATTTTAAATATTTATTTTAAAAGAGCACATATCCAGTTTCTTGCCGGTTCTTCTAGGTAGATAACTGCCTTCCGAATAAGTGTATAAAGTAACGATTCAAGTGTCTTTATAAACCCCTACAAGAGACCTAAAGACCTAAATAAAGCTACTTTGAATTTCAAAATGCGATTTTGCTTGATATAATTCGCTTTTAAGTTTTTCGCCTTGGTTTTAACATAGCAATTCTTATGGCCGTTGTAAATTAAAACGCGTTGTCTGTTGACAGTTTGGCTTTGGCAGACTTGGCAGATATTTACATAGATAATTATGTTATAAATAGTTTTATTATAGTAATAAAAAAGATTGTATTAGACCCGAAACATTTCACTATATTTTACAGTGAGTTTACAAAACACGGCCAAATGCACTTATTGACGCATACTTAAAACAAATAACACATAAATTATAAGTATCAGTTTCATTATATATAGAAGCTTTTTGGTCTTTATAGATAGACAAAACCATATCTCACTGTAATATCATCTAAAAGAGAACCGTGTTTGCCGGTGGTAAATTTATAAACGCAATATTTGATTTCGGTACGTTTAGTTTATTGGCATCCGTCCGTTATTTGTTTTCGTCCATCATCAAAAGCTTTGAATTGCTCAGCTTTATTTTTCATCCAATACAATCCGATATTTACTTCGCAAACCTGTTATATAGATTTATCGTGGTTGTAACTTATATTTTAATGTTTTCTTTAAATATTTCTCTGCAAACAGGTGATCAGCGTTCTATGTTATATCATGTCGTTAATAATTCAAAGACGATTCTCATGACGTTTACATTACCTATGTATTTATGAATTATACAAAGTTGAATAGACAAGTTAATAATGGTATAACTTTGAAATACGTGATTATATTAAATCAAAATGTTTTATAACGTGTCGTGGACGGATCGTTAAGTTTAACGTTTCTTGGAGACGTCAATGGTTAAAGTCGTTGAATATCTTTGCTATATATTGTCAGCTTAAATAGATTAAATATACTAGAAATGTATGTCAGGTAGGTATAATATCGTTTATACAAACTTTATGTGATGTTAATTTAATGGATAAAATATCACTTATTGTGCTTATTATGATAAAATATCACGGATACAGCGGCTTGGAAATTAATTATTCGTCCAATCTTTGGTCTAAACCACCAAAAAGTGAACCCACTAAGTTTCTTGTGGGTTCTTATCAGCTTTAATTGGAAGGCTTACACCTGAAGGCACACTCGCAACGTTACCAAATAAAAGCTAGGCATATCATGGGATGCATTCACGGCATCGTGGACGATATTATTTAATATTTAATACTAGCTGATCCCAACAAACGTCGTTTTTCCAAAAGTAAAAAAAAAAAGTTCTCTAAAAATAGATGTTGGCCGATTCTCAGACCTACTCAATATGCTCAGAAAATTTCAGAAGAATCGGTCAACCCGTTTCGGTGGAGTAAGGGGACGAAAAATGTGACTCGAGAATTTTATATATTATATTTAATTTTACGATCCAGCTACAACAGAAAAATTATGTATGTATAAGTATGTAGGATCTAAGACAATATATATAAAATAAAAACTCCTAATTTTCCTTCAATTATCGTATGTATGTGTGATAAATAATAATAAGGTATCCGGAAGCCACATTACTTTCTTAATACGCTTTGTGCTTAATTAAAGGTAGACGCTGGAAAGGATAAAGATCTGTACCATAAAATGGTACCCCCCACGTACCTATGCAAATGATTTTTTATGTAATGGGCAATTACTGAAATGGATTCGACTTCTCTTTTCAATAAAAAATGTGTTTCAAAGCTGTAAACGGTTTATAGCGGTGTTGGTGGACATTCGTAATTGTCCAAATTTATTGGGTTAAACGACCCGTGCTAACGGTGTCGCAACTGTTGTCAGAATTTTACAGGTTTGACGTTACATACGAGTCCTTTGCTGTCAAAGTTTGTTATCTATCAGGATTTTTTATAGTCTCGGTAATAGGTGAATAAAAAAACTTTAATTTTATTATAAAAATTACATGATTAGCCACTCAATAAACCAAATTTTAAGCCTCAAGACCTTGGCTGTTCTTTAGCCTACGTTTTTATATAGTATATGGGGATACACGCCCATTAATTTCACCCATTCAGTGCATACATTTCGGCAATTAGGGAGGGAAGAAAAAAGTTTCTTAGGTGGGATTCAGCCTGTTGCAGAGAAGAGAGGTCCTTACTATTATGGCTCCGTCCAACATAAATATAAATCGTTTATATTTATGTTGGACGGAGTATTCAGAGGAATATTAAGAGGTTTTAAGAGTCTATTTGTTTTATTTAGTGATATCGATAGATATCCGAATGGTTCATATGTCCCAACTGTAGGATTGTGCGTCAATGCTAGCTTGGTTGATTTTGCCTTTGTCTTTTTGAAATTGATTTGTGCGCAAATGGATTTTTCTACGTGCGCATAGAAAAAGAGAATATAACTTATCAGTTTACCGAACTTATTTATTTATTTAACACTTTATCACACTTAAACACTAGAAGCAAATGACATTAACAGATGTTAGTACATATAAGAGCAACGGGCGGCCTTATCGCTAATAAGCGATCTCTTCCAGACAACCCACACGATAAAAGAATACTTAAAATATAATAAATAAATAAATAAAATATATAATAAATATAATATATTCCTTTTCACTTAATGAGTGAAAAGGAATATGACACTATCCCTCACATATACAATGAATTTTTAGCAGCATTAATAAGGTTTTGTTATCTGTAGAGTCTGTTATTAAAACCTTAAAGTAATAATGTAGCATTACGAAATGAGACACAAGTCACAATCTCTGTGCTCGTTATTTCTCCCGATGTACGACCACACAGTGTTAAATCAAAGTAAATTCGAGCCTGGAAGATAATAATTCAGAAAAATACCGCCATAACTGTCGCAAACATTGTAGGCATTATTTACACTGTTAGCCATATTTGAAAGTCCTATTTTCCTGTTTGTGGAAATCATAAACATTTAATAATTATGTCCCCCATGCGTGACATGATATATAAAAACACTTAAAATGAAGTTTTTTTTTAGAAATTAGATATTATATTAATAGCACAAACGGACGAAAACTTGACCAAAAACATTATGTGTTTTTTTTGTGACGCGCTCAATGGACATGGCCGGGGCTCGTGAATTGCCGGCCTGTTAAGAACGGTACGCTCACTTTTTAATGTGTTGTCTTTTTACCAACGATGTTAACTTATAAATCTAGGCCTAGAAATAAATCACGAGCCTTTTCAATTAAATAAGTTACTACACGTAAATCTTACGAAACTAAAATCTTTATTACAATTTGGTTGGTCATAGTATGGTAAAAAGGTATATAAACTGGAAGTTTACCTGAACGATAAAAGTGTGCCGTAGTGATCCAACTCGACACATATAAACAAAATTATGGATATTTAAAAGAAGCATACAATGCCTGAGAGTTTCTTGCCGGTTCTTGCCATTGCGTACAGGTAAAAACTTGTGCATTCGGTTTTACGTAATACTTTACCTAACCAAACTTTTATATAGCTTATATTTTAAAAAATACAATGTATTTCACTAATATTGACGTTATATTATATTTTTATCAAGGGAGCTGTTATTATAAGAAATTCAATTAAAGCCTTTGTCGTGTTAAGTCAATATTCTGGTTCACTATTAGGTTTCTTAATTAACTTATTTGAAGCTTTGAAGGCGTTGGCTCTATAAGTCTAGTTCCCATAAATTGTAGTCCATTCAAACTCAAACTTAAAATATTCAAGTAGGTAGGTCTTTATAAAGACACTTTTGTATCATCTTTTTTTACATTTCCACCGGTTCGGAAGGCAGTTATCCACTGAGAAGAACCGGCCATAAACTTGATAGCTGCAAATTTAAATTGAAATATTTCATTGCACACTTTAAATTCGTCTAAACAGCCTTTTTATTCATTTAGAATACTTGGCTAATCATTATGCTATGACATGCCCTAAGCACTCCCTAATCTATATTATAAGGAAGACTTCATCTTACAATGTCAGCATCACATTTACCATACCCTGCAAACACGCCACACACACTCGTTCAATTCTTTACCTTAATATTAACGAATACATGGTATATAATTAAAGGTAGTTCCAAAATTAGAATTACGATTCCAAATTCAAATAATTCCACGTAAAATCACACGGAATCTCCTAAGTCCCATGGGATATTTTACTTCGTTGAATTGTTACTTTTGGAGGCTACTTAGTAAACGGACAATGCAATAAATTGTACCAGGAATTGAATCAAACGGTTGCCGAGACAGGTCTGGTTGATAAGGTCGATTTATTCGGACGTCTGGTACGTATGTTTAATTCTATGAAATACTGTTTTCTAATCGGATTAAAATGTGATTCATCTACACGATTTTCTACCACAAAGTTGGGGATATAAATCTGAATTGTTCAATATGAGTTGTCGAAAATAAGATTTATTGCAAATCGCAAATAATGCAATAATTATTTAATAATTCAGACAAAAAGTCTATTTGTATCAATAATATCATAGAAGTATTACATACATATTACACAACACCGCAACAGAGCTATAATTCAATTAAAAAGGCCTGGCTGTGCAATTATAGTTCAAACATTTTGAATTTAGCATAAATTCCTATTTTCTTATACTACACTTATTTCTACTAAGTTTTCGAATGAATCAATATTATTATAAACGAAGCTAATAAATTCACAGTAGATAGAATCGGTTCATTATTTCTCGTAACTTCGTTTCTTTTTAAACAAGAAAGAAGCAAGACCGAAACATGGAATTAAAATAGTAAAATAAAATGATTTTCTTTTACAGAATAACTTGTTTTAACCCATTTACAGGCCATACAAATATTGTCTTATTGTAAAAAAAATATCGCATCCGATTCTGCATGAAAATATAATATGCTATAGAAATATCCCCCCGATTGGGTCATAGCTCAACATAACGAGACTTAACGGCTCTCTCCCGCGTCGTAAATTTAGGCGCACTATTCTTTCCCTGATAGTGTTCCAAATTTATATTTCCGATTGTCATAGCTCTATGCTATAAAGTCCTCGATGCTACGAACACATTTCTGCGTACGTTTCATTAAAACAAAATTAAGGAAATATCTGGATATAAGATTATTAGGTATGGTAACGAAACATACTTTCTAACCCTTTACTACCACACTTTTATGTACTTTCTTTTAATTTCGTTTTGTCCTTGTTTAATTACATTTACATTATAAAAATAAAGAAATATATACCGCGTTTATTGATTTTATTTCAAACTTTGTCAACATGACAATGTTCGTAACGTAAAATAAACTGGTAACAATGTTCTGTAATTTATAAATATATCAAGTAAGTGAGTTGTACAATGTCAAAAGTCTTTAAAAACTATTAGCGTATTTCTCTGGGTTTCAAACAATTTCCTTATTGGCTATTATCGGGCAATAGAATACATATTCAATATGAGGACAGCTTTAATCTCCCATGGGACGACGGCGGACCCTAAAACAGGATAAATTGGCGAAGCTCCATTTAAATGGTTTCACCAAACGTACCTCGTGGCCATATAAGAAGATTATATTACACAATGATAAAAAAATTATGGTTTTTTTAAAGATAAATTGTCGCTATGATCATTTATTAATGTAGGTTTAGATTACCGCAGCCAAGCAATTTGCGGTTTACCAAAAATCGAATCTTGAACCGTCTGTTATAGTAGTCAGATTTCATTGCAACGGTGTAAGTAAAAAAATTGTCACACCGTCCAGAAGACGTTTTGACTTTGGAATAATCAAGTCATTATTCACTGTGACAGACCCATCTACCTTAATGCAAGGTAAGTGTTCCATCCACGACAACGAATGGTTTTTTCAAAGAATTATGAAACGCAATTAATACATTTTACAATTTTTTTCAAAGTTTAAAAGTTAATATTTTGTGCTTTACGATTTTAGCGAGCTACGAGCAATGTACTCTGTATGTACTCGTATATATTACTTTTACAGGAGTACCTACTCATCGGCTATTTGTTAAAGCGCATATACTTGAAAGAAGAGTATATAGTGATTTGTATATTCTTATGCAAAACCGGGATTTTCTTTAAATTTAAGACAAAGCTCCTTTTTAATACTAGACTTAAACAAATTATATTTATTTATATTTTATTTTATTTATATACAATGTTTTCTCTCACTTGACAAATGGCCGTTTTAATAAAGGTTATAAAAAAAGTTTTTCATCACCTCTCTGCCATATTGTCAAATAGTATTGTGTTCTCAAATAGCTGAAATTTATTGCTTTAGTTTTCTTAATTTTAACAAATTCATTGTTTGTGCATGTGTTTTTATGCATTGAATTTATTTTAATATACTCCAGCAGATAAACAAAAAAATGAAAAGTTTTTCCATAGTCGAAGATGGATTTACTCTAGACGACACACTCGCAAACAGGCACTAAATTTATTATTTATCTCATATCAACAATTTCACTCACAACACTATACGCTTCCTTGATTCAAACGTAATCAATATTATAATATTTTACCTCCTTGAAATTACTAAACACGCCATTCATTTTTACGTTGTTCGAAGCACAACAGAGAACACATTTCGATCACTCATATTTTAACTTATATGTTCGTACACGTCCATTATTACCTCGTACAAGCTACTCTATCATAATGTCACGGAGGGTACTTGATCTTGGAGAAAATCCTTTTAAATGCTATTTAACTTAAGTATAAAATGTATGCAAGTGTATGTTTATTTATACTGTATATCTGGTCAACCTACAAATAAACACTTTTTCGTAATGAATGTACGCATAAATAATAAAACATGGAATATCAGTTTGAACTTTTACTCAAATAATGGAAATCTAAAAATTATTTTAAAACACTTGTAAAGAGTGGATGGGCTACGGCTTGTTATAACAGATAGTAAAATGCTCTCACAAATAAAATATCTTGTGAGAGATTGAAAGTCTTAAAGAGAAGATTAGAAAAACAACCTATTTACGTTTGGTTGAAGACGAAAATAGCAGTAAAAAGTCATTGTTATTATTTAGTAAATATTAACTGCTGTAGTTCAGACACCACAGGTTTGCCTAGTTGATTTTTACCGCAGTGGCGTTTGCCTGAAGCATTTTTTCATAGTTGTATATACATATGTATGTACCTTTCCTGTCTCTAACGAACATAACCTTAGTTGTTATAAGCAAGATATTATTATTATATAATTTTTTAAGGGTTATGTAAATAATTGAACTACAAAACGAACATATTGTTCTTATCTGTAACTAACTATAACAATCTAACTAACTATAAATATTTTAATTATCTTATAGTTAAAATATATTACATGATTGCGGGGCGAGATAAGGACCTGCCCTCTTTTGGCAGTGAAGACCATGTTTAAGGGTTTTTGGCATTTAAACCAATAGTCAATGCAACTTCTGGGAATTGGTAAGTTCATATGGGGAATTTGATTTCAATTCCTTTCGTACGGTCTGAATTTGATTTGTTACAAATTAAAGTTTAATAATTAAACTGACACACAGATTCATGCCAGTTCGTCTGAAAATTGATGTCAGTAGCTATATTCAAACACTCTTTTCTTGTTTCTGTTAAATCCGCAATCTCGTAGTTTGTAAAAAGTTTTTTTTTAAATCAAGTATAGCCATTTGGTTATTAAGTATGAAAGTATTTCCATAGTAATTATACACATTTAACAGTAGACGTTTAAAGCATAACAAATGTATAATTCTTAAAAGTGTCAGCAAAACTAAGCGCTAAGCGTTATATAAAAGGAAATGGAGGCTTTTATAAAATGGTGGCTTAAGATGTCTGCTCAGTAGTGGACGGTATTCATTATGCTAAATTGCTCGATTAAGCGGCAAAGCTGGCTTAAACTATGCCAAGATACTCGCAACCGGGTCCGGGAATTGGCTATTAGAAAAATGTTTTTTAATATATTCGCGTTTATAAAGAAATTAGCTCAAAGATCGCATGGACGTAGTCAATAATTATCTCCTTATGTTTGAAACTAAGCGATTTGATTTAAAGTTTTATTAATTTTGAAAATAGTGTAACACAGATCGCTAATAGTAAGTAGATAACGCATCTGGTTATTTGTGAATATTTAATGTCATATTTTTTTAAATAATGCCGTGTGTGCATGAATTTTGTTGTTCAAACCCATTCTACATAAATAATTTGCGATTAAAGTAGTAAATACAATATAGTTCACATTCAATTACAAGAAATAACAAATGTTCTTACATTCCCATTAATTTGGATATGGCTAATACTGCCAAATTAAGAAAAATGGGACATACATATATAAGGTAAGAAGATATATATCTGGTATACTACTAAAAAGATACATAATATATGCTATTTTAAATAAATACATATATATAGCTAATATATTCATCACATCAATGTTAACCGTGTATTGATCATAGTTTGTTTGGTACGACACGATGCGCCAACTGAGACGTCGATTGATGATATCACTTTTAATACCTTTGATGTTTATCTAAATATTAAGTATAAAAATGTACGTATAATATGTTATGAAATTATTATAAGCAAGCATATGTCTTTGAAGCAAAGGAAAGTTAATATCATTAATAGATCAAAAAAATTGTATTAGATTTTTCATAACATAATGTTACTCGCAAGCGATCGCTTCGAACAAAAATCTCAATATTGGATGTTCATTTTTAAATATACGATAATCAGTATCTTTTTTTTAAAACGGGAAAATATAACGCGTTGAAAATATGTATCTTGTAATTATAATTCAGGAAAACTTAATTAGCACCATACCGGATTGACGAATTGTTTGATTTTTGATACTGTAATCATTTGTGATAAACTTTTGTGGTCTGTGTTACATGTATTTAAATTAAATAGAACATTAATTAGTTATTATTATGACTAACACAAGCTTTCATATTTCATCTAACGACGGTGTGAAATGTGTCCAGATATTTAATAGGTCGGGGAGAAATTTTCTCCTCATTTTATATGAATTTTCAAAATATGTTTAATAAAGTTTATTAACATTTAACTAAAGAATGGTGCTATTTTGTTTAACAATTTTTTCCACCTAGTTAGTAAAAACATAGCCATAGATAGCTATATAAATTTTTAAGGGATTTTCATTAAGCACTACAAGCGGTTTTTTCTCTTTCTCTTGTGACCTGATACTGCCAAAAGAATTATGAAGAGACCGAAAAAGTTTGAAATCTGAACATGTAAGATATAATTCGAATGCACCATCTTATTTTTTGCCGTAGAATAGATATGTGAGTTAATTTTTTTTCTTGGAAAACAATAAATAATTAAATTTAGTTCAATTTTCTTTTATTCAATGTTTGTATAATAAAATTGTTTAATTTACTTCGCCGTTGCTAGTGATTTTCCATTCAAATCATACTGACAGGCTACCGAACCATGTATATACTTTCATTTTATTTTTATGGCTGGTTTCCAGTGGATTTTTATTCAGAATGATCCCTGGATACGGTCCAAGTAACTTGTGGAATAAACATGACAACGTACTCTACATTCTAGGATGAAAATATTAAATGTAATAGACATGCATTTTCCGAGATGCCATCTTATAAAATTGATATTGTACGCTATTTTGTGATTAGCTCTTACATATAATAAGTGTAATTTAAAAATCGATTTGTGGAGATGTTTTGAAAAATTATCGATAAAGCCGCACCAGCAGCAGGAGTGTGTCTCTTGAAAAATTATCGATAAAGCACTCGCAGCCGCACCAGTAGCAGGAGTGTCTCCAGAGTCTCTGTAGACACACTTTCTGATATGCTGGATTCCTCACAATTTTGGTAAACAGGCAAAGGTTTGAAAGAAAATTCATTGTGACACGTGCGGCGAACTATTTTCAAACTAATCCAATTATTACATATATTTTAGCCATTCATGTTATATTTTATACCAAACAACTTCGAACAGGTGATTTTGTGCATCGTCATTTAATGACATAATAGGGTTTTTTTGGGTCTGAAATATTACAAAGGATGCCGGTGACACGGCACTTTGGATTTTGTACAATACCCAAGAAATGTTACAGTGTTATGTAATCTGCCTTGTAATTTTACACAATACGCACCCTATATTGTAAACTATTAGTTTGTCCCTGGTTTTTATTGATCGTAGGAAAACTTTCTGTAAGACATTTTAAGAATTAAAAAGTTAGGAAACAGCTTAGGACGCAGACTGTGTGATATATTAAACATTCTGCTTGTTTAAATCTGGTTTACCTTGTAGTATAAATATTTTTTTTATTAATAATTATCACATGGAAACTATGTTTTATTTACATTTTCACTTGATATACTCCACTTGTTCATATTGGTGTTTTGGTCTTATATATGTTGGATTACTTTCTCGTTTTATGTTTTAACATTGTTCTGGCTTTGTTTTTATCTTATCTTTATTATGTATACTATTTTATTATGTTGTATGGATTAGAGAAATAAAAATATTAATAAAAGTAGCATGAACAAATATCTTTATAATATATATTTTTGTAACGATTTAAACTTACGTTTATATATAAAACTGAGCAAAATAAATAAGTACTTAAGAAGCAAAAGGAAAAATTATCCGCAAAAGCATTATAACCCTTCACTTTTAGTGAGCCCTTGAAAATAATACGGTTTTATAAAAGTCCTTTGTTAAAAATATTCGAACTTTGTGCAAATTTTTTTCGTTAATGAAAAATCAATGGAGTAAGGTTTCTATGAAAAAGCGGATTATTTACCTTTGACAACGATATTCCTTTATATTTCATAGTTTTTATGGGATAGGAGAGAAACGAGCACGCGGGTGTCGTTGCCTTATCTTCTTGAAGGGGCATGTTGTATCGCATTGGAAATATCTTCATTGGCAGCTAACAATAAATTTTGTTTAAGTCATTAATAATTTTTTACATTAAAATGTAAGCTGTGAGGTCCATAGCAAATTTTTGTAGTCTCACGTGGCATATGTATTATAATTCAATCGATGTTGACTTCCGCTTATGTATTTCAACATCTTACTTTAAAGATCCCAATATGTCAGTAGACTCAGTTTAAATCGTTCCGTATAAGACATTCTTACAAGGATACATAATTAATGTAGCTAAATACCAAAATATAATGATATTAAATCACAGAATGTAGTAACAATAATATAATAATGGGCTGTGCCTTTGCATTGAATCTGGTGCTTGTTTTATTTTTATCTATTTATAAACATTGTTAGTGCCATTATTGAAGAAAAAAGTGTTCATTACGTAGTGTTCAAAAATACAACCCCACCACTCGGCTAACACAACTGAGCAGTATTAATATCAAATAATAATAAATCCATTATTTAAACAACATAATACATTCCAAGAATTGTTTTCAATAACTCAAACTCATGTTATGACAATACTTTTATTGTCATACTAGCTTTCCGCCCGCGGCTTCGCCCACGTGTGATTTGGTTAAGTATATAGCGTTTCTTAATGATCTCGACTTTCTTTCACTGGCTAAAACTTGTTACAATTGGAATTATATAAAATTATGTGTTACTCAGGGATGATGTAGCTTAACAAGATCCGATGATTCAGGGAAATCGAGATAAATTTCAAATTAACTTACAGGCAATTACTTTTCTGCAAATTTTATATTCTGATAGTGATCTTCTTATGTGGATGAGCTGACGATAGAAGGTAAAACTCCTCAGCGTTAAAAGAAAATTCTTACGAAGTTATGAGTACGACATACGTACTTGTAAGGTTATTAGTTTGACCGAATAATAAAAGGTAAACCTCATTAGATTAAGGATGTAGGTAGAAAAATGGATGCGGACAAATGACAAACGTCTTTTCACTCGTTTCCTTTTACTTGTTTGTATGGGTAGTGTTAACTCAAAATAATCATAGGGTAAAACGTTAATGAAACGTTCGTGTTTTTTTTTTGTTATTGTTTATTCTGATAGATTATATTTCCGGTTCTATGTTTAACCATATTTTGGCTTTATTTTTATTGTGTAAACTTTTTTAGGTTTAAGAAATAAAAAAATAAAATAAATCTAGGTTGATGACGAATTTTAGCAACGCCATCTATGGAGCACATTGTACAACACCGCGCCCGTGCCCACTGCGTTATTTGTTATTTTTGTTACCTCTCATAAGTTTTAATATTAAGATTAACTTATATTAGAACATATTTAACAATATATAACTAATCAATCAATATAAGTGTTTAAAAATTTTGAAGCAGTGCCTGAAGTAAATTTTCAATTGACCATAACTTCTTTTTCTCTTAACCGATTTTGACAACGCTCCCAATTATATGTAATCCAACTGTGAAAACCGCGTTCAAATCCGTTCTGTCATCTGTCATCTGTCATCTGTCATCTGTCAACTGTTATCTGTCATCTGTCATCTGTCATCTGTCATCTGTCATCTGTCATCTGTCATCTGTCATCTGTCATCTGTCATCTGTCATCTGTCATCTGTCATCTGTCATCTGTCATCTGTCATCTGTCATCTGTCATCTGTCATCTGTCATCTGTCATCTGTCATCTGTCATCTGTCATCTGTCATCTGTCATCTGTCATCTGTCATCTGTCATCTGTCATCTGTCATCTGTCATCTGTCATCTGTCATCTGTCATCTGTCATCTGTCATCTGTCATCTGTCATCTGTCACCTGTCATCTGTCACCTGTCATCTGTCATCTGTCATCTGTCATCTGTCATCTGTCATCTGTCATCTGTCATCTGTCATCTGTCATCTGTCATCTGTCATCTGTCATCTGTCATCTGTCATCTGTCATCTGTCATCTGTCATCTGTCATCTGTCATCTGTCACCTGTCATCTGTCATCTGTCATCTGTCACCTGTCATCTGTCACCTGTCATCTGTCACCTGTCATCTGTCACCTGTCATCTGTCACCTGTCACCTGTCACCTGTCATCTGTCATCTGTCATCTGTCATCTGTCATCTGTCATCTGTCATCTGTCATCTGTCATCTGTCATCTGTCATCTGTCATCTGTCATCTGTCATCTGTCATCTGTCATCTGTCATCTGTCATCTGTCATCTGTCACCTGTCACCTGTCATCTGTCACCTGTCATCTGTCATCTGTCACCTGTCATCTGTCACCTGTCATCTGTCATCTATCATCTGTCACCTGTCATCTGTCATCTGTCACCTGTCATCTGTCATCTGTCACCTGTCATCTGTCATCTGTCATCTGTCATCTGTCATCTGTCATCTGTCATCTGTCATCTGTCATCTGTCATCTGTCATCTGTCATCTGTCATCTGTCATCTGTCATCTGTCATCTGTCATCTGTCATCTGTCATCTGTCATCTGTCATCTGTCATCTGTCATCTGTCATCTGTCATCTGTCATCTGTCATCTGTCATCTGTCATCTGTCATCTGTCATCTGTCATCTGTCATCTGTCATCTGTCATCTGTCATCTGTCATCTGTCATCTGTCATCTGTCATCTGTCATCTGTCATCTGTCATCTGTCATCTGTCATCTGTCATCTGTCATCTGTCATCTGTCATCTGTCATCTGTCATCTGTCATCTGTCATCTGTCATCTGTCATCTGTCATCTGTCATCTGTCATCTGTCATCTGTCATCTGTCATCTGTCATCTGTCATCTGTCATCTGTCATCTGTCATCTGTCATCTGTCATCTGTCATCTGTCATCTGTCATCTGTCATCTGTCATCCGTCATCTGTCTCTTGTAATAAGTTAAGCGTTTCTAAGTCGGCTTAAGTTCATATAAAAACTTTGTTGCTTCTTAGCCATCGTATAGACTAATGTTGAAAAACGTTTCTTTTTTACAAAGATGTATTTTAATTACATAAAAAAGGAGGGATAATGACTATTTTTTTAGTCCCGTAGTCAGGATCCGATGATTCAGGGAAATCGAAGGCAACTTTAAAATTAACTTACAGGCAATTATTTTCCTGACAATTTTATATTCTGATAGTCATCTTCTTATGTGGATGAGCTGATGATAGAAGGTAAAACTCCTCAGCGTTAAAAGAAAATTCTTACGAAGTTATGAGTACGACATACGTACTTGTAAGGTTATTAGTTTGAAATAATCATAGGGTAAAACGTTAATGAAAGTTTGAACTGCATGGTAGTCATTACACAATGAAGCATCTTAATACCGCGATGGATATATTTGGCCTAAGTAGAAGTTCTTTAAAAAAAAACTAAAACTCAACCTCGCACACTCACTCACACAGCAACACCATTGCACAAACTGATACACACTCACACACTAAAATGTTCGTACTACACATAGTTCCACTTGTTCATGTGTATATATATTTTTATTTATTTTTTTTTGTTATTGTTTATTCTGACCTAAGATTCTATTTCCGGTTCTATATTTTAACCTTATTTTGGCTTTATTTTTAATCTATTTTTATTGTGTAAACTTTTTTTGATAAGCTGTATAGGTTTGAGAAATAAAAAAATTAAATAAATCTAGGTTGATGACGAACTTTATCAACGCCATCTATCGAGCACATTGTTCAACACTTCAACCGCGCCCGCGCGCACTGCGTTATTTGTTATTTTACCTCTCATAAGTTTTAATATTAAGATTAACTTATATTAGAACATATTTAACAATATATAACTAATCAATCAATATAAGTGTTTAAAAATTTTGAAGCAGTGGTTGAAGTAAATTTTCAATTGACCATAACTTCTTTTTCTCTTAACCGATTTTGACAAAATAAACTTTTGACAACGCTCCCAGATATATGTAAACCAACTGTGAAAACCGCGTTCAAATCCGTTCAGTAGTTTTCAAGTTATAACGTACCAGACAGACAGACAGACAGACAGACAAGAATTCCAAAAATTGTTTTTTTGGTTTCTATGACTCTTCTTTAATTGCCTCCTTTCAGTTTTTTGGAAAAATATTTAATGTACAGATTTTCGATTTTTACTGTCTTATTATTAGTATAGATAAATTAAAACATACTGAAAATAAGGTAAACTTTTATACCGATTACACAATATCATACTTTCCTTATTAATGAAAACTAAAACTCTAAAGAGTCATTCGACCATTCTGGTATTGAAATAATTGAATTGTTTATACACAATTGAATCAAAGCAAACAACACTTCAATTACAGGATCAAGGCATCGCTATAAAATCCTTAAAAAGGGGATGCAAAAATATCCCACAATATCGGCTTCGTATTTATGCCAATGCAGTGTGAAATCACCTTTATCTCGGTATATTGATGACGGTAAAGAAATATCCGCCGGAGATTGGCAGTCTATGTTATTGTGCGCGTAACTTTCAAAACGGATATTAGCCCGGTTCAAGCATAAAGGCGCTGAAACCCGAGTATTAGTCTAAGAAGCAATATGCATTGTTTGACGGATCGATAGCTACTGTGCATATGATTTAATCGTCTTACTCAATACTAAGGGGGTTGTGTAATGGTTGTATGTGTTGCATGTAGCGAATAGCGAATGAAGCTTTCGTTCATATAAGAAGGATCGAAATGGTTTTAAGCCCTTTGAAAAGAATAGCGATCATAGCAAAATAATCGTAATCTTTATTTTTCATTAAATTCAGTTCTATAAAATAAATCAATGAATTAAAGGATTTATTAATTTATTATATTGATTTATAAAGTTTAACTGTATGTTATTTTATATATTGGTTGTTCCCATTTGCCACTTAAACCGAATGTTAATATTAATTATACATCGAAAAATTAAACATAATACTAGCAGCTCAAAAACCAATTAGCCATTCTTAATGGACTTGTACGGTTTCCTAAGAATCAATGCAATTAATACATTTATTTTGGGCATTAGAATCTTTTAATTTTTTTTTTTGACAAAGTGGTTCAGTTCTGATTTACAAAAAAGGAATAAAGGTTGAACCTACTATGACTTTTTGGACCATACATACGTATTCAGTGAGTTGCACAAGGTTTCTCATCACGTTCTCAACACGTGTATGATCGAATGGCGAAAATCAAGAAAGAAATAAATCTATATAAAACTTTTAAAACTAGTTATCCGTGTTAACATTAAGACAAATATATCGTCGGAAGGTATTTATCAAACCGTCGGTAGACGAACACGCAACCATCAATCCCACGCTTTACAAAACAAAACTTGGGAGATGGAAACGAATAAAACCGTTATATCTTTCATGAAAAATGTCTCGATATCTCGTGTAATTTGTCACTGAGCACCATGACAGTGAGAAGTTTCAAACAAGGATTACATGAAAATCTTATGAATAATTAAGGTATACTTCTTTATTTTTTTAACACTTAGAGTGGGAAATGTACGTTTTTAAAATGTACTTCGAATATTTCCAATCGTGATTAAATAGCTGATGTAGAAGTGATATATTCAATGCTCATTGATTACGCTTATCAACAGAACGCTATATAGTATGAAATGTATGTATCTTCTATATACTTTACTATAATTAAAACATATAAAAACCACTTACAAATAATTTTAGAATATATAGTTTTAATTTAATACGGGTTTCATATACCCTTTAAAACGCAAGGAAAATTTATTATATGAAGAAATAGACAATGGAATTGTATACAAGGAAGATTTTATAAGAGATTCTAATACGAGACTTGATTTAGCTAACCAAAAATTAACTTAGACTGCATATGAATTGTCTCTTAATAATGTATTAAAAACAATGTATCTGATAGTTTTTACATTCCTGACTAGGCTGAAGTTGTATTAAAGAAAATATTATATATTGAATTTATTATGTATTCAGGCATCTAATACTCGACGACGAAGTTATGGTATTAACGAATTTGATATTAAATTTCAGAAGTGTTTGTTGAAGTAAAGCAATTAATGATGAGAACAAAGAGAATGGTTTGCTCTCCAGTTATTGGAATTTGAAAGTAATTTAGGTCAATCAAACACTAATCTAGAATTCATGAGTTTAATAGAATTTGTATTATCTATTACTTCTTTGATTTGATTCAATAATTTATTTTCTAAATTTAAATATTTACTACATAAATGAGTTTCGTTTTCTTATATAAGTGATCACAAAAGAACACAGGGTGTGTGGACAACAGCCTTACTGGAGAGGCTCTCGAGGTCGTTTGTAACGTTATATACATATTCGATTACATTTTATTCATTTATAAATTGAAATTAAGTCTGCGCCGTCACTCTTATACAGTACATATGGATAAATCTTTATTATTCTTCACTCAGACACAAATGTAGCACACTACATATATACAATAGCAATTATACATTTAATCAATAGGTACCCATAATTTCAACTGAGGGCATACAATACAATACGCCCTAAGGCGTCAAATGAAATTATAGGTTAATAATATTACGTCCTTACGAAACATTTCGTTGGGAAATTCTATACTCGTTCGCGGTTTCTGATCCCTCGGTTTAGTTCCACATCACT
The DNA here is from genome assembly GCA_951799465.1 of Leptophobia aripa. NCBI lineage: Eukaryota > Metazoa > Arthropoda > Insecta > Lepidoptera > Pieridae > Leptophobia > Leptophobia aripa. The sequence continues at coordinate 5,743,694 of OX637271.1, forward strand.
GCTTGCATCACTCTCAAAGGCCATGTTTACTGACAACACAAATCGATATTTAGGTGACACAATTTCAGTGGTATTTACTTGGTGAAAATACACGTGGCAAAATGTTGTGGCGTGTGGGTAAACGGACTAATGGAAGGCTGTTTTCAAAGTGGTTTTATTCTATTTACATTAGAAATAGCCTGATAGGTGTAGAAAATGTTGTAAGAGTTCAAAGTGTGAAGAAAATGGAACGTTCAGTTTTCCAGTTTGATATCACACTGATGTAACTTATTATATAATAACATTATTAAAGTTTCACGTATGATCACTTTAATGAACTGATAATTTGTAGTCAATTTAAATAAAGGCGTGTCAATTATGCTTAACCGCAAAAATTAACGTCCATGCAACGGGTCGTTGCGATCGACTATGCTATTGTGGTTGTATACATTTTAAAAATATATAAAATCATTAAGAGAAGGTTCGATCTAATACATCAAGGCTCATAAAATTAATCAGTTTGAAAGCATATGATTACCGTTTTTAAATAGTTAAAAATAAATTACAGTCTTTTCCCACATTTTTTGTAGATTTAAACGAACATTACTTACATTACGCTACAAATTTTTTGCGAAACAGAAAATATTTTATCCTAGAGCCTAAGTACATGGACAAGGTGGAACGTCGACGCCGAACGAATAATTGATACACAGTTAATATTGACGGATAAATACACCGAAAATTGAGTTTTCAAAACAGGACTAATTTAATAAGGGCTCACAATTTTATTAATAGGGATGAAAACATGAGAGTACGCAGAATTAGGAGCTTGCAAACTTCATCTTATATGTTATAGTTTTTTTTTTAATTTTATCTTTCCTACATATCAGCGGTCACTTGTTTACGTCAATAAGTTTCATCTTATATCTAATATAAGAAGAGAGTTATTGGACTTTTAAGGCTATGACGGATCCTATTTAATACCTCTTTTCTGACCAATAAACCGCTTTAAGAAGATACCTACAAATAGCTCTGCCTTTTCATACTTTTTTGCATACAAAAGTGATCCGACTTTTTTACAAATGTCTTTATGTCAGCAAATAGAGCGATTCATTCTCATGCTTTTTTTGTCGTTTCATTAGTCCTTTACACTACAATCAACATCAAAGTCTACGTCTTTTCGTAAACTACTCAGTTTGCGGGAGAATGAGTTACTTATATTCCCGAAACACTCTTTTTATTTATTTATTTATTTCTTCTCTCTTGTATAATTATTACATTGAAATGATTTCTCATTAAACAATGAAACTTACGTAAATAAAAGAGAATCTCTAGTTGAGTCATACTTCATACACCGGTATTAGTCTTGGCACAAAAAAGACTTCCAAGAAAAAGACTAGATTTCTCGACTGGACTTCAGCGTATGCTGACTACACATACGTACATAATAAATCCCTAAATCCATGCCCCAATTTCATTTATTTAAACAACGAACTTGATTTGAAAATAACTAATTTTATTTTTTTCTACAGCCGTTCAAATTGTGTCCTCATGTAAGTCATGAAAGCGGCAATTTTGCAGTAAATTAATGTCAACAGCATTATAGTGCATTGAGCCTCAAAGTAGCTGCATTTAAGGCTTTAAGTTTCTATTCAAAGAGTACGTGAGAAAAATTCTCACTCGGTACTTAACATCTTATATTGAACACAATTTTGTTTATTCGGGCCATAATCTGCTAATAAAAAACTCATTTTCATAAGTCACTTTTTCGTTTATCATAATATATAATAATAATATTATATAAAATAAGCATTCCGTATCTTAATAAATAAATATCGATTTATAGATACATATCTAAAAATATATTTTGACTAATTTTAATAATTTTGAATGTAAGTACTATTCAGTTTGTAATTTAAAACATATAAAAATTAAATAACTTGATTAAAAAATTAGAACACTAAAATAAACTTATCTTTCGTAAGGACAATTGGCACTGGCAGAGTATAATCCTGGCGGCAATTCCTCGCTGTGTTGCGATGCTTATACGCTATGTAAGAAAATCACCAGCTCTTGGGTCACCGGTACTGACTTAATTCTTAAATAATACATATTTTTTATAAATTAACATATAATTTCACACATTTATTACGGGACATATCTCACTAGTAAGAGTGTATTTCTTAAACTTGGTATTGAGAATGAAAATAGCGTAAGAAAGTGGCATTTTTATTGTAAGATTCAAGTGCTTTCAAAATATTCATAGTTGACATAAAATATTGATTTTGATATACTGTACCTTGCCTGAGATAAGAGATAAGCTAAAAGATAAGATTCTGATATAAAGCCAAGAAGTCTTCCTGTAGGTCTGTAGGCTGTAGGTCTTTCAAGTGGAAAACCTACAGCGCTTTTTAAGTCGTCGCCTTAAAACGTGGATTAATAAAAACAGCACAACAATAAGAATTATTCTTACCAAGTTTTACAAAATGCAATATCACAGTAATTATGCAAATAAAGAGAACTTTTTAAAAAATATAAAAGGAGTTTGCACAATTTATGTCGCACAAGTTAAAAGTTGGTGAGAAATTAGCTAAAAGTTCAACTATAAAATTCATTATTTCGCAGCTAACCGACCGAGGGAAGCCTGATCCCGTTATAAAGTAACTTGGCAACGTTAGCCTCTTTTTTGGACCTCGTAACCGGGTTAGAAATTACTTCGTCCTAATTTTCAAAGCATCGAAACTTTGAAATTAATTAAAGTGTTTACCTATTTTAGTGATTTTAGGCGTCTGAGCGAATTTTAGGTAAAATAAAATACTTGAAATGATTTTGTTAACAGTTTAATTTGTCTGAGCATAACACATTTTAGTACCGTTATATATTCGTAGATTTATACAGTGATAAATTACTTGTTGATGTAAGTTTAGAAGATCTAATTAATTATAACTAGTTTATATAAATAACTTTTATTTCGTTACATTCGTCAGGCTTCTACCGAAAATGATTACACAGAATATTTTCTGCCTCTAACCTGAGTGTTTAATAGCAGAGGTCTCAGTTACGCCCTCACTGGAGGACTGATTCGAAAGCTAATTAACCCCCAGATATTATGAAATATATAAATGAAAGTAAAAAAAAAACGGTACATTTACGATAAATTCTGTTTTACAATTAAATCCGATATCTCATATACTAATATATATCGTAACAATATTGTACTATAATCTCTGTACAGAGACACTTTTACGCAAGTTGAAAATTTCTTTCAACCAAAGAAACCGTAAAAGTTTAAGCCCCAACTGGAAAAATGTTCGAACAGCAAAACTGTTGCCATTCAATATTTCTAAACGTTTCAAACACAGTAAAATCGCTGGTTACGTGGTTGCATTAAAGTTTTATATACGCGTCACGACATGAAACCAGTATTTTCTTAATGTTACGCTTGCGAGTTTTCAATTAAACTTTCTGCGCAATTTTTCCCGACATCGACATTAATAAACGAGGTTTTGAAATCTAATTAAACAATTATAGAATAATTAATTGAATAAAATACATTTCTCAGTTGTTATCCTGATTGTAATCAGCTCGTAGTTCGAAATATACACTAGTATATAAACAGATATATACTAAGTTACACTAGTTATTAAACAATAAATTGTTTTCGTATTTAAGTAGATTATACAAAAATGTTAAGCTGAACATTATTTTATTTTTATACACCTTATTTTATCCGGCATAAAAACCGCGCAACGGTTTGCCTATGCCGTGGTTCACTCATTCCAGTAGGTACACCCTCAAACCCACAATACATACAAAATATACAATTCAATAAAGACTAAAGCACTTAAATAAGTTTAAAAAGATTTCCTTGCCCTTTGGTTTAGTTAGTGGCTTTCCTTATAACATAACGATGCTAATAAGTTGAGCTTTGTTATCGGTAGTAATAAGCATACTACATATTAAGAACTTGTACGCCAAATCCTAAGAGTCTCCTCCAACAAGAACAAAATAAACGTTTAATTAAGAAAAAATAATTAATTTTCAAATGTATCTTGTAATTCTAAACGTTCATCTGACAATTTGATGCGTTTGTTTATAAATATCGCATTTAGTAGAGCTATGTTTTATTTTCTAAGTTCAACGTGCCAACAATACTGGATTTTGTGCAAACCCGGAGCCGTAAAACGTCGTTTAGTGAAGCTCTTGCCAAATTCATTTGCTCCGGCCCTTTAATACAAGTTATTGCTGCGGCATTCTCTATGTCTACACAGACTAGATTACTGATCAAAGGAAATGAAATGTATGAGCGAATTATTATCTGTTACATGAAGAACAGAGTATTATTACTCAATGATTTAGATAGAATGTAGAATATAGTAGTAATCACGAAATAGTTTAAAGATTAATTCTAATACGTTGAATTAAATATTGTTTAGTCTTTCAAGTATTTTCTCTTTCCAATTGGCATTACAATTCAAGTCTACAACTATGTACATTAACAATGTTTCCATCTCTGTAATATGCTCGTATCTCAAAATATAATTACAGCCAAATTCAAAGACAGACTCAATTATAGTATGAGATGTTAAATTTAGATTCAAATTTACGTCACACGTAATAGCTTAACCACACGGAACGAGATTAAATAAATAAAATCGTATGTTGCTAATTCCGTTCACACATTTCACATGTTTTCCCTATTTTTAAATATAATTAATATTTAAATTTTCATAATTTTTAGAACTGAATAATTGAGTGTATTTCTTAAGTTATCAAAATTATTATCAGTTTTCAGAAAACCTATTATAGAGAAGTATACGCGTATTGGGCGTACAAACCTTAGATAATTCACGAGAGTCGATAAATACATACAAAAAAGTAGATCTTTGCTTTGAGTTCGTTGGGAATTAAGTCTATAAAGTTTTATCTATAACAAACAAGCATAAAAATGTCTATAATCTAACTGTTGATAAGAGTACTTAAATATAATAATGTTCGTGAACATTCCAAAGTGTTAAGATGAAATATCCCAAGTGTCTTATATCGCAGCCATTATCCACATTGCCTCAAAGTTAAATGCGATTCCCAACTAACTTGGTGTTCGAGACTGTTCGATATTATCGCCCTCTAAGGCAGTTTTATAGGCTATTTCGCTTCTTATTTTTCTAATCTTTGTATAATGGCCGTTATTTAATAGTAAAGAAATGGTATTAATATTATTGCTTACGAAATCTATTGGATTTGATCACTGATTTAATAATTAATTGGATAAAAAATTCTAAAATCGTAATGAGGAATCCAAATTTCAAGATTTCTATTGCGCAATCATCACGCTTGGTCTACGACTAACAATTACTTTAGGGAAATCAGAATGTATTTTATGTAGTGGTGTTTATATAGAAATTCTCAACTCATTCTTACAATAATACAGAAGATTCGAGTATTCAGTACGTACTAGTAAATATAATATTTTCTTTGTTTACTCGTGTAAATAAATACGCTGGAAAAATAATTTTCCGAAATATTACGTGACGTGACATGTAACCTGGAGCTTAATAGATAAAGTTTTACTAATCAAATAACCTACGAAGTTCGATAAATTATTAAGCTTATGTTAGAAGTGCTGTAAATAATCGACTTTAAGCTTTGCAAGAATCCTATGAACCGTTAATATGCAAGGGACTTTACACATTTTGACTAATTAGAAGCTTTTAAGTTTGTTAAATAATTACATTTTTGACGCTTTTAAAATTGACATAGGTATTGAAGTTATGAGCAAATCTTTTTTAAAATTATGTTGCAAATATTTACTATGAATATTATGTTTAATATACACTGTAGTGTAATAACAAGTAATACAAGATAACATTTACAATTATTGTAATGCACCAGGCCTTAATAAAGATAAGGAAGCTTGGCGACGTTGCCTTAAATAACACTATGTAGAGTAAAAATAATAGCACTCCCATATTCTAATTCAATTTTTTCACAAAACGTAAGCAAAACGATAGAAAGATAAGAGTAATACACAAACAAACAGACGCATCTGTCGCATCCGTCTCAATTACGGAGACAGGCGCTGTGTCAATCAATAGTCCCTAGGGAGTAATTCGTAACAAATATTCTTGAGAATGCGTGGAATTTCTGCATAGTATGTAGGTTTAAATATTAATGTAAATAAGACAGTATTGGCCAAGGGTTCAAGTCTATAGAAAGCTTCACCAAAAATGAGAACGATCAAAGATCATCGTATCCAACGCTGAGCGGCTAGTATCTTCGACGACCCAATTATTTCCAAACAGCTTGATCCTTTGGGTCTGCGTAAAGATGTAGGTTCCCTCTGCATATTCTACCGTATATACATTGTCGCCTGTACGTCTACCACGTGGCCGGTAGCTCAGTGAGGTTTGGTAAGAAATGTCTCAGAAAACGCTCATTGGTGTAACGACAGACATCGAGGTAAGGATAATAATCAATTTGCGTTTTAAATTTTTTTCCATAAAAATTATACTCCAAAATTAAGACAACAATGTTAATCAAAGCATAAATATAATACAAAACGGTCAAGTGACAAAAAGTGGTAACCTGTGACTATAACTTAGAAAATTTAATCATGAAAGTTTAGCGCTTACCCGCACATAAGTGAGATTAAGTGTAAGATTTATTAGTTGAAAATGTTGAAACGTGTAAATTTTTTTAACGATTACACATTTATATAAATATATTAAATAAACACTATCATAATAATAATGTCTTATTGAAATATATAATATATCATAACTTAATATATATTTTAAACTCAGTTAAACTTACCAGCTCTCGCTTGAGCTACCACTATAGTATGTGTGCGCCGGCTCTTATGTTTCAGTAGACCAGCATTATGGTTACCACGTGCCTACACTGACTAACTTGTGGCAAAACTTCGTGGAATAACTTGTTCTACTCCACATTCTGTATTTAAACTACAACTTATACGGACAATATTGGTCTCACTGTTCTATTTAAATGTGAAAGAAAAATATCGCTATGAGTCTTTAGATTTAAAAAAAATGTTTTTTTTTAGGATATAATGACAATAGAAAAGTATTCGTACTCCTGAGGTTCTGATCTGATTTAAATGCTTTAATATGTGTGTTAAAATAACAAATAAAAATATTGTGTTTCTTACCCGCATTCAAGTAAACTATTATACTTAAACGTATTTTTGTCAATACAATACATATTTTAATTTACACATTTGTATTATTCTTATAAATGTTTACAATTAAGTGCGATTTAATCTAGTAAATGGAATATATGAAACCTTCAGTAATATCTGAAATCGTGAGGAATTGCACATTGCAAGTGTTTCGAAACAGCGAACATCGTAAATAGTGTCTAGTTTTATATCGTCTTACAAAGTTTAAGCGATCGCAACGCTTCCACTTTTACGACGAAATTCTCTATTCAACCTATACCTATCAGATCAGACATTTACGATTTTACAGATTTACGAACTTTGATTTCGTGTCCTTGGATATTAAAGTATATAATTGTAATAGAAATATCGCTACACGTGTAACTCTGTGTTCTAGTTATTAACTAGTTAGTTATAAACTGCGATGCATTTAAGTCCGCTTTCGGTTTTCTTGATTTTATATTTCATGATCATGATGTTATTATGGAGGGATAAAATCGTTTTTATATATGTTATGTTTCGAAACGAAAAAAACGTTAATATACCGATAAGCATCAGATTAATTCTATACAGAGAGCCTACTGAAAAGTATGTTCACGGAGGTTTTATTAAGTATAAACGGAACAAGGTTACACGTGGCACTTTGAGGAAAATTTTTCAAAAAATAACGCTTATTTACTGTCCCTTAATAGATCATATGATCTACTTTATGTTATTTGATATCGGGATGATTTGCTCATATTGCCTATCATTAGTTACTCAGATATGTAAGTACTTTGAAAGAAAGTATTACCTAAAACATTTATTCGTTAAGGTTTTTCATAAGTAGGCTTTTCAGGTCGTTTCAGTATTGAAGGCCATTGCCTCTTTTCAGTGGTATTCAGGCTTAAATAATGTTTACGTTTTAGATGGATATAGCTGAGTTGTCAAACAGTTTAGCAGGCAAACGATTTGGATGACTCGCTAGGCTTCGTACATGGCGTATCCTTATTTCTTCATGGTGGATATATTGAGATATTCGTGGATTTAATCTTGCATATGACCCTTAGTACAAAGCTTATGCTTAACAACAACACGTATGTACTTGACTCATTCGTTTTGACGTGATAACATCTCAACGTCTGAAGCCAGCTGCACGCATCAAAACACATGACTCATGCGGCGTTACCTCGCTCTGAGGCTTGAAGTGCAAACGGGAGTGCGGAGCCAGTGACAAAGAGACAGAGTCGGCCTAAGCGTTCGTCAACTTTCGACATCTGTCTCTCTCCTACTTGAGTGAACAATGTGTCTGCGTGAACAGCTGCTATACAACAAAACATTCACATGTTTTCGTCAAGTATAAACTGTAGTGTGGTGTCAATTGTTTAGCAACAATTTTATATTATTATTAGCAAAAAATTGAAAAATGCAACTATTTCATCCGTATTTTCTTATGACGTTGTCACGTTCAACTATTTTAAATCTTCAAAACTGTATTTCACATAGTATTTAAAGTTAGATATCTCGAAAATATGTTTTAAGTTACCATTTTTGGTTGGCAGGTTGCGGCGCCAATTAACACTCAAGCGTGTCGCTAACGAGAACTCAACTTTGTCGAAGCGAGGGCTCTTTTATTTCAAGTGATACACCGTGCCCTACTAATTTAAAAAAATTCTTACAAAAACTAATGAATCAATTAATAGGTTTCGCTTGTTCATTTTACGCATGTGATTTGTCGTAAAAAATATTTTTCACAATTATTGCTTTTGTGTATTACAATAATTTTGATACATTTAGTATATATTTTTCGAGAGAGAGCCTGTTCTTCAAAAACAAGTAGTGTAAAAGGATGTCGGTCACCGTTGCCGACACAAAGTGAAGATTCGGTTCTTGACAAAAGGTTTATTACACTTTAGTACAATTTCAATAGAACAACTCAACCACCTTTTCCCAGTAAGGACGAAGGCAGGGGTTTTAGTCCTTAAAACCAGAAACATACAGTCTGGTGAGTTACCTGGAACTTAGTAACAGAGTCCAGTATAGCTATTCAATGCTCTGACGTCATTAATTCACGAATACCACTCAACATCGAGTTTCAGGATTGCACGGCGCCATCTAGTGTAGCTTTATTGAAGTGTGTTTCCTCATGCACGCTAGAATGTATTGATTGTCTATAATGGTTTGTTACAGTAGATAATTACCTAAATCGGAACACTATCCGGGTATAGTCAAAACGAATTTAAAAAAGCATTATATAAATGTTTATTTTATTTTACATGCTTAGTTGTCCTAAAATTGGATCTCTTATTATTGTACGAAATTAAATGTAACTTAATTTTAATCCACCTTATATTTTGAACAAAAAATATATTATTTTTAGTTAATATAAATGAAATAGAATAGAAGCCACAATAGCTTTTCAATATTCGAAATTCGAAACCTTTCATGTAATTTTCGTTGTATTCTTACCGTCAAAGCCTAACCGTCAATATTCCATTACATATTGTTTACGATACAGCCACATATATATATAATAGAGCAACAATAGATTGGCTTTCGTATCTGGGGCCACGATTCATTCGGTCGTGTGGCTGACAAAACATTGATCCATGCTTGATTAGACACCATTCAACATGAGAGGGTTCGTCCCGATACAATCATTCAATCAAATGTATTTAGAATGTTTGATATATAATGTAAATATTGTATAAATAAAATATTGTATAAAATATTGTAAAAAAAAATAATATTTAAATTGAAAAAAATGTATTAACTTTAATTATTTCCGACTACAGAATAGTCTATACGTAGATGGTAATTAGATTTTTTTAACACTTTTGTGCTTTCTTATAATATGCTCAATCATTGTCCTGTGAAGTATATTACAAGAAATTTGAGTCTGAAATTCTGAGAGACTGATAGTTAATTTGAAATTAAAAATGATTTGAAATTTCTGGACGTTTTTGTATTAAAATGGTAATTGACGGGAAATGATTTGACAGTGATATAATTGTTCTATTTATTAGAAATGATGGCAATTTAACATATTTAACACCGGGCTAACATTAAGGTTGATGTAAATTTCTGTCGACAATAAATCTTTAACAATCATTATAAAATTGTCCAACAACAGCAATATATACAGCACAAACCAAAGCCCGGGAATGCTCAGTTGTTTGGGCTTACGTAGGTTCGGAAAAACCACATACCAAAATTTTGTTGAATTTGGCCGCAGACAAAAGAGCTCCCGGCTTTGTTACCATTTTAGTTGATTGGAAATGGATTAAAATAACATTTAGTTAAAAATGCTCTATACTGATTTCGACTGTATTGTTCCCGAGGGTTGACTATATATAATATTTTCTTTTGTGAAGAAGTTTTGTCACACAAAAGCTATATGTCTATAAGCCTGGCTAATACCTCAAAATAAAAAGTTAACCTTATTTTCTATTTATTGTAAAAGGTCCAAGTTGTAACAAGTTATTTGTATTTTTAAGTTTTAATATTGTTTCTTTTTTTAAGGTTTTAGTTTATGTATCTCCTATATAATTAAATTACATAGAGTTTTGGAAAAAAAACGTATGTTGAAAGCGATGAAAATATCTTATCAACAATTTTTCTTAAATTTCCATGTACCCAGTGAAACCTGGAAAATTGCAAATGCCTAATTAAAAATGGCTTCACAATCATAAAATGTACTAAATGTATAAAAGTTTAAAAAGTGCGCGTTTATAAGTTAATCAACTTTTTTAACTACGTTCGGTTGCAAAAAAACGTTTAATCGCAAATACACACACAATTATAGTATTTAAAACTAGCGAACAAATATCGCAAATGAACATTACAAATAAAAACAAAAGTATCTAATTAAACACTGAAAGCAGAAAAACTTTTCTGCATGATATTGCTTTGACGGATTTTTATTTATACGTGCGCATTTGAAAACATGTTTTCATAATTATATTAATAAACAAAAAAGAGAATTTTCTATTTAAGTTCTGTCTCATAAACGCTATGTTCGTTTTAGTTTTTGTGTTTTTCACATAAATCTATTTGTGCACGAGTACAAACATACTATCCCAGTGTCAAGTAGCAATCATATAAGCACTATATATATATATATATCATATACTGAAACGCGAATCAATTTTTTTACAAAATTTAACCGTTGACGAATGTTTTGCAGCACACTCAATTTTTATAAAGGGATCTGTTAGGCCAAGGTTCTGGGAATGTTGGACATAGATATGTTCGTTATTTACAAAATAATACTAAATCAATATTTTGGGACAAGATCTTGTCCAATATAAGTAGGTTACTTTTAAAACAGTCATTACAATAGTAGAGCCCTCCGTAGTAGCTACGCAGTCTAGTTGTAACGGACTTTCAATCTTGATAAATTATTATCTAAACAGTCTCAGGGTTTTTGACGTTATATTTAAATTGTATATACATATATACATAAATAGTATAGATCCCACTAATTGCGGCAAAAAAGTTTTTTTTAAAACTATTTAAATTTTAAATACAGTTTCGTCCATGAATCAAACTAAATAACGAATCCATATTTCGTTCGTTTAACGACTAAAATGTATATCGCAAAATGTTTTATCATTGTCGATGTTAATAAAAAAGAGTTTTATACGATATGATTTTGCATGAATAATTTTTCAAATATGTTTTGTACGCGCAGTTATAAAGAGTTATTTGAGATTCTACTAACGTACGAGATTAACTTAATCGCTATCTTAAAATAAAAAAAATGTATGTAAAAGATAAACATAATCAGATTTATTTTTTATTAATAAATTATTGAATAGAATTATTAATTCATTCATAAATATAACATTCAGAGGAATTCGTTTGTAACATCAACGTATACCACTGGATCGTGAAGTTAGTCTTTAACGTGGAATTAGTTAGATACTCTTTAAGTAAACCAATTGATATAGGATATTATTAATTAATAAATATTAATATAATATATAAATAATTCAAATCTTAAACCAATATATAATAAAAAATCAATAAGTTCACGAACAGAATGGAAAATGAAAGTATGGAAAGAAACAACAACACAACAATGGATCAACGAAAGTGAAGATCGGCATGGTACAGAACTTGCAATCCCCAAATTTGAGCCAAATGATCTCACATTGGTACCTGAGCGCAGCAGGGGATGGCGGTATTCGACATGGGAAGTTGATATTAAACTAACTGCTGAGGAGACCCATGCCATGGGGTACGCTGAACTATGCGATCTTATAAAGCTCTATCATCAATTCTTTCCAAGCTTTCATTTTGTCCAATTAATCAACAAGTAAGTCACAGAAATTAATTAAATAATTAACTTCGCACCGCAGTTTCCTAACGTCTTTGCTAGTGGGCAAAGTTTGTGTTTGCTAAATTCGTTATACAAACAGTCACAGTCTTAGAAAGTTTACATGCTGATACGACGAAGACTTCCTCTTCGATCGGTATCTATGTTTTCCACTATTATATTTAAGATATAAATCGAACTTAAAAATATTTTTTTCTGTATTTAACTATATATAGGATTTGAGCTCCTAAATAATTAATTTCCAGTAAAAAGCTTAACACTAAAAATGTAAGCTGTAGTAGATGATTATTATAGCTACAAAATAAAATTGATAAGAAAAACACCCAACTACTTACCATGTATTTTTCATGTTAGTTGGTATGATAAAATGGATGCCTTTTTAACTCTTATCTTATATATATAAATCTCCTGTCACGATGTTTGTCCCCGATGGATTTCTAAACTATATAACCGATTTTAAATTAAATTGACACACCGTGAGTAGTCTGGTCCAACTTGAGATATAGGATTCCTTAGATCTTTAATTATAGTCGCAATTTTATTTTAATGCAAATTATATGTCTATATAATTAATTGACAGTCACAGTTATCTGTTAACTCCAAAAGATTCTAACAGATGTCGATACTTTTCGACTGGATTGAGTAAGTAATCAATAGATGTCAATGCTATGGTAAACCGACAAACGTGTCATATAAGCTACAATTCAATAGCATGACTACCACATGTTACTGAGGCTAAAGTATAAATTAAATTTATTTTGTAGTAAACGAAATACCGTGAATTTCAATTATTTCTACTTTTTTAATAATTTATATGGCAAAACAACGTTTGCCGGTTCAGCTAGTATAATTATATCACAGAAAATAATATTTGTTTAAAAACTAAATTTCTCAGTACATTAAGGTAGAGAGAACGTTTTCTAAGTGGTTTGAAGTAATGGATTGAGTTGCGTGCCGACCAAATTCCGGTACATTAAACATTAGAGAGCCTCGGCGAACGACAATAACGCTTTGCGAACGATATTATATTGGTTTCAAGCATATTACAAAAAATGTTATAACCACACAGAATCTTATGAATGGGTATATATCATGTTATATTGAAACATATATTTGGGCAAATTGTTTTTGATTTGTTTTTTTTCCATTCAAGTAAGTTAGCAATATGAAATGATATGTGAAAAATAATGTGTATTTTTTTACAGTATTATGGCTGTGAAAAATTGTATTCGTGGTGAAGATACCGCACGATGCATGTCCTTAATTTTTGAGTTTGGGCATGTGTTAAGACTGACCTGGTCATTAGATACTTGTTAAAACCGGTTGGAATCCGAGGTCAAGAATCCTAAGGTACTTGGTAATTATTATATATCCACAATACTACTAAATGAATTTTAACTGCTATTATAGTTTGATTATGAGAATATATGTCGCTATTATGAGAGTATTGAAATGGTTATTAAAAATAGCTTAACCACTACATAAATTATAAAGCGAGCGTGTCACAATATAATATCACTTCCGCTCGGCTGCGTCGCCACAAAATCCTATTGAATTACGAAATCCTTCAAATTTAAATGAATAGTCGCCCTTGGGACTGAAAGGAACCCCTCAGAACTGTCAGAATTGAGGTATTCACGATGATGGAATATCGGTGTTCTCAATCCATTGGAAACTAGAGACACACCCATCATGCCGGGACTCATATGAGTTAATCCAAACGTAATAATTAAAAGTGTATTCAAAGGTAAACGAAAATAGTGTACCTCTAGCATGTTCTGAGAATGTTATTTCAGATCTGAAAACATACCGGCAAAATATTTCAGCTTTGTTTAATTCCAAATATTCTATTTACATAATCATTAAAAACAATTTAATATTGAAAACATTTTTCCAGTGAAACTTTCTTTTTAATATCATCGACTGCTGGTTTGGCAAAAAGTAATTTCTACGTTCAATTGTCATCTTTAAAAATTGGGACAAGAAAGCGGGCTGCCAATAAAGAAACTCAGCAACCCACGGTCATAAATATCGTATCGTTCGTCCGTATCTACCAGAGAAGAAGACTTCCACCGGCAGCCGATTACATAGCTCGAAAGTTTGCAGAAGGAAATACCTCGCTAAGTAGTTTTATTTGTTTTAAGTATCTACTGAGTTAATAACAAATTCTATTTCTATTCAATTTGCTTCGCAATTCTTCTTTAGTATGTGCGTAATAAACGGGGTTAGTATATTTTATTAAATAAGGCTATTATTGGTTTTTTGAAGAATTTAATCCGATAATATTTTATGAGTCTTGTATAAAACATTTATGTCTTAAACCTATTGTATACAGAGACGGTACTTATAGAGAGAATATAAAATAACAATCAGTGTTGCGAAGTTATAACAGATCAAAAATAAGATAAATATTTTATAAAAGTATTTTAGAAGACGCTTATATGGAAGGTAGTTTATAAACAACTCTAACTTTTTATAATTTTTTAATAAATATGTAGGAATAAAAATATTTAGGTACTGAATTTCATATCTCTAGACATGCGAAAGTTTTTGAGTGTACAGGTTCATTTGTATTTGCTTTGCAGTTTGAGAACGTCCAAAGACTCCGAATTCTCCAGTGAGACGAATTTCCGCTATTCACGCTGTGCGACCATATCGATGCCGCTTCTTTGAAAATTATTTCACAAAAGCGAATTTCTGCTTCGGACATAAATAGGTCACAATATTTCGTATATATATATACATACGTTCAAAGTTAAACGAGTATTTTATATAAATTGAAATTGAATATATTTTTACTTATGTGTCGAATAAAATATGTTTTTTCGGATGTTTTGGTATTTTACTAAAACGTTTTTTATATATAAATAAATGTAAAGCCACCCAAAAACACTTATATTTTTTTGCTCGTTTTCGCACTTCATCTGCTTTGCCAGATACCATATTATTACCCCTTATGTCTTATAGTTCCCTTAAACCGCATCCTCTTATTTGAGTTTTACTTCTATAATTTATTTATATTCTTAGCACCCAAAAATATATATATATGTATGCATTTCTTTATTTTTTTTTTGTTTGAATGGCCTTTCCATTATACTTATTTTTATCTTATGTAAAGTTTTGCATTTTGGAAAATAATAGACGTCATATCTTCTATATGACAAATTTGATTCTACTAATCCTGTGACAGTTTTTAATAAAGATACGAAGAGTAATTTCTAAGCGATGCTTGAAGTGCGATCATTTTAGGGTTAATTTAGAACGTGAACAAGTGAAAAAAAAAAGTTATATAACTTACGAATAGAGTTCAGCCAGAATGGTATCTTACCTGTAACAAACGAATAATAAATTAGAAAATCGAGTAAAAAGACAAAGCGTTATTTATGTTAACTGTTCAAAGAATAAGTGTTTAAAAACAATTGCTAGACAGCATTCAGTATTTCTTTCGCTTCTTAATGGCTATACATTCTCGAGATGTCCAACGGAAACAAGCCATTTATATAAAGGCACACCTTTCCTAGAGGAAAGGCTTTTTATCCCATTGTTAAGGCGATTAAGGCTCGTACTATTGATTGTCAAGTTTATGTAGGCTCAGAAAAACCCTGTTTTAAATGAGAATCTATTAATTTTTATATGATGCTCTTAGGTTATAGAAAGATTAAACATTTAATACTTTTTTATAAAATGTTTCAGAAAAAGGAAGCTGTTCACAAACTAAAATTGAAATATCCTTAATCAATCGAAACTAGCCGCTAAGGTATATACAGCCAATAGCCTACCTTGAGTTATATGACAGGGCAAGTCCATAATCTTGAACTCCGCTTAGCTTTAAACAAAATTAATTAGATAATGCGTTTTTTTTACCTAATCTCTCTTTGTCGTCGTTTCAAGCCCCTATTCAGCTTTAAAGCGGCAATAGTTAGTTTTGATCCAACAACATAAGGCATATCCCGGCTAGACAGATATGGCTATGATCCTTGAAACATGTTGTTTGTTTAAAAAAACTTGAACGAATAATACAATTTATTGATATGTGAACTCAACAACCCAATTATTATGAAAACTGATCTGAACTGATTAAAATATCTTTTGAAAGTTTTACCATTACTTTCAGTAAAATACACTTGAAAATACACAAGTCAGAAGTTGGCTTTGTTTTTCAAAAGCTTACTTTTTACTGTCAAATTAACAAGGTCATACACAATAATCCTCTCTCTCTTTTAATTGATAACTAATAAGTAATTTGATCAAATTAATACAAAAAATAATCGAGTATCACACAGAGCGGTCATATGCTTAATAATAACAATTATCGTGAGCATAGAAACAATCATTTGTTAATTCAATCAGAAAGCCTGGCTTGTAAACGCACATATTTCTATTATACGTATTGCATTTCTTGTAGAATTTTCTCGTATTTGAATGACAGAGATGCAAAATAAAAATCGCTGTTGGGGATTTCAGTGTAAGTGTGAAAGGGATGGAGTGATGCAACAGAGGGAGAAGTTGGCGTTGGCGGTTGGCGATCGGTAATTCTAAGTGCATAGGTTAGGCGATAGATGGCATAGAGGTTAGCGGTCAAGCGGCAACGACAATATAAAATGCGCGGGAGTATTTTAGCACTTTTTAATTTGAGTGTTGCAATTATGTATTTATTAAGATTTATAAATTTCACTCCTTAGTAGGGCAAGCCGGGCTTTTGGGCTTGTATGTGCAGTAGTACCACAACTCCATACCGGCGACGTACCAAATGAGATTGATAGCGTCATACTAATTATACCTTCTTGACCATAGATGTTGCGACACATAAAAAAGTCTATGAATATTGCGTTCTCTCTGTCTTGAATTAAAAATTTATTGATTCTTACAATTATGTCAACAACAAAAATTATGTAAAAGGGATCTTGAAACAAAAATAAACAGTACTATCGCGCACAGCAAGCGTTGAGTTTTGAATATCTTTTATTACTTATAAAATGTAGCGTGGGAGTCTCTTTAATCTATCATTGTCGTAGACCCGCTCGTAGCGAGTGCTACGAGACTTGCCAACGGCTTTTTGTGTCTTACGGTACCTGCATTACCGCTATTCTTTCTTGTCAGAGAAATATACGTAAGTCCACTATTATTCGATATAGACAATTGTAACGAGAACCATTGTCTGAAATTGTATTGAAGCGAAACAGTTCTTGGATAGTTGATAATATAACTTTTTTTAAATTCCTTTAAGGACTGACTGTATTTATTATTTTTCTCTGTAATAAATCCTTAGGGAAAATAAGAATTGTATATAAATCATTGTTATAGCAAAATTTACTTATAAAAAGCT
Organism: Leptophobia aripa; assembly: GCA_951799465.1. Classification (NCBI taxonomy): domain Eukaryota; kingdom Metazoa; phylum Arthropoda; class Insecta; order Lepidoptera; family Pieridae; genus Leptophobia; species Leptophobia aripa. The sequence continues at coordinate 5,761,496 of OX637271.1, forward strand.
TCACGATTGTTTTATCAAACAACTTTGAAATAAAATATTGTTACAAGTTAGAAAAGCAAATATAATAAATAATCTTTTCAATATTGCATTATACTTAGTCTGGCCATAAATACTGTTACTATTCAAAAAAAGAAAATATTACGTTTGAATTTGGAATCTGTCATTTTTATATGATTGCTTGATGTGTTTTCTTATTTTCGCGCCATTATATTGTTAAATATTTTGTTATATTAAAATGGAGTGGGGTGATAAAGAGAACCGAATCGCTGTGATTGCCTTACATAAAGTAGGTATGGAGAAAAGTGCAATTTTTAAAACCCTCCACCCGCTTGGTATTAGTCAAATGTTTGTTTACCGGGCTATTGATAGGTACAATGATACCTCCTCTGTTTGTGACAGAAAAAGATCTGGCCGTCCACGTACCGTTCGTGTGAAAAAGGTGATTAAAGCAGTTAGGGAAAGAATTCGAAGAAATCCTGTCCGTAAGCAAAAGATTTTATCTCGGGAGATGAAGATAGCTCCTAGAACCATGTCGCGTATATTAAAAGATGACTTAGGACTTGCAGCCTATAAGAGACGTACTGGTCACTTCTTAACTGATAATTTAAAGAAGAATAGGGTGGTAAAATCCAAACAACTACTTAAGCGGTACGCAAAGGGAGGTCACAAAAAAATTTTGTTTACGGATGAGAAATTTTTTACAATTGAGCAGTATTTTAATAAACAAAATGACCGTATTTATGCTGGAAGCTCTAAAGAAGCTTCGCAATTAGTAAACAGAGTACAACGTGGGCATTATCCCACTTCAGTGATGGTTTGGTGGGGTGTTAGCTATGAAGGGGTGACTGAGCCATATTTTTGTGAAAAAGGTATTAAAACGTCGGCACAAGTTTATCAAAATACCATTCTTGAGACGGTAGTTAAGCCTTTAACTAACACCATGTTCAATAACAAAGAATGGTGCTTTCAACAAGACTCGGCACCGGGTCATAGAGCTCGATCCACCCAATCTTGGTTGAAAACTAACGTTCCGGACTTTATCAGCACTGAAAACTGGCCGTCGTCAAGTCCTGACCTAAATCCATTGGATTATGATTTATGGTCAGTTTTAGAGAGTAAGGCTTGCTCTAAACGCCATGATAATTTGGAGTCCCTAAAACGATCCATTCGGTTGGCAGTGAAGAATTTTCCTCTAGAAAGAGTTCGTGCTGCTATTGATAACTGGCCTCAACGTTTAAAAGACTGTATTGCAGCCAATGGAGACCACTTCGAATAAACATTGTATATTTTTAATAGTTATATATTGATGTATTAAACTAACTCACTATGAAAGGAATAAATGTTACGTATAAAAAAAAAATCGTGCTTTTCTTTATAACAATATTTATGGCAAGACTAAGTATATCTTAAAGTATTATTGTATAAAATAAATAAGTTAAGTGAAGACTGCTATATACTCAATTTACCGAAGTCACTGGACACTTGTTTGTAGATTTCCCTTGCGATCTAGATCGGACTTATACTATAATATAATGTTGTGTAGAGTTGAGTTGAGTCCCAATTGGGGAACATGTACCTGTTTGAATTAACTTATAATTTAGCTAAGTATTATCTTTATTTACCAAAGATCCTTTTTGGATAAGTCTAAAAGAAATCTGCCTATCATTTATACTAGTTTAAAATGTTGAGAAAAAATACACACAGACATAAACACATTGCACTAGTATCTATAGAATAGAAGGCGCGAATAAGGCCTGTACAAGTAAGATGAATTAACAGTCGTAGATTAAACCTCAATTAACAGAAGAGCTCCAGGTTTTCATCTCTAATTGGGCTTTAAGGCTAAGGCTTATATAATATGATAAGGCTATATATATAATAAGGCTTTAAAGATGATGCATCTTTATCCGAAATTAGGCTTCTATATATATATATAGACTAATACGACGAATTTAAAAGTCATGTTTGGTATTGTTTAATAGCTTTAACAATTCTAATTACACAACATGTCAGTGTGCTTAACATATTCATGTGAAATGGAACAACATGGGATTATCTGGCATACACGAACGAAGCGTTGACATTTTTAGTTGCCCACTGGGACGTTCTGCATTTTCACTGGAAAAAACACTTTATAAAGATTTATAAAGTAAATAGAAAATATTTTTTTTCTACATAGTTCCACGTAGATAATGTTTTATATTTTCGTTAATAATTGTGAGCCTATTCTGGACAATCAGTCAGAACACCTAGTTAATATTAAAAATTACTACAATTATTAAAACTACTACAGTACTATTGTAAATTTACGTTACGTTTGTCGCTTTTTGGCCTGGAGAATATTTGTTGTTTATATGTCAAACCCAAAACCCTCTTCCCTGCATCAAACTGAGCCAACTTCATACAGGTGAGCCTACAGCTGAGGCTACATCTAAGCATACAGCTGAACAAAAGGTACATAATATATTGTTAGTGTTTAGTAGTGTATCGTAATAAATTTTATTTTATTAATTATTAGACTTTTAATATTTATTCAACGAATGCACCAGAAATTCTTAGGTAAGAATTTCAATACAACTGTTATGTGATATATAACTTAAGCGAAAGAACAAATTGTAACGCTGGATGATTACACAGCTACAGAACAAGTTCAACGTTCGTTAATTGGTACGTGTCAGTCCTCCGATCTTCATTAGTGGTGACTGTCATACATCATGGCATTTGTCATTGTGACAGATTTGAAGTCACCCCCTTACATCGTTATCCTCAGCGGGTATCTCTGTCTTATTGTCATGGTTGTGATATACATGGAAACTCTACAATACACGCATCGGGTCTTTAATCGAATAATTAATTATGCCAAGAATTCAATTGCTCTTAATTATTTTGAGTATTCTGACGTGCCATTTGCAAATACTAAAACATATTAAAAATAATCATTAGATTTTTACATAGAACATACCGAAAATGCATAAAACGGTTTCAAAGGTGATAAACAAGGTGTAAAAGAAGGTACGTCAATCAAGGGATAAGGGTTCTACATTTATAAATGGCTTAATACTAACTAAAAGTACATTGTAAGTCTTTGTTATAAATACAAGGATCGAGTGAAACTCAAATAACAATTAAATCGAGATTTATTCGATGCTTCGAGTCTTGTCAAGTGGACAAAAGTAAACCGGAGAGCAAATGAATAAGAGGCATTCTAATATTGTAGGGAAACATCACCCTTTGTAACGGGTAATAAAGGGCATTCTAGGTCTGAAGTGGAACCCTACCGGAAATTTAATCCGAGAAGCCTTTGTAAATTTTGTACTTAAATAAATGCACGCAAGTGTAGGCGAACGAATGATTTAATTAAAAAGTGAAATGTTTGCTCATTCAATTGCCCAGTTTAATTGTACTCCTATTGCTTTCATAAAACTAGTTTATTGTTGGCCCAAAGAATATTTATTGCCTTTGAAATTAATTCCCTTTGAAACGTAGTCAATTTTAGATTAACAAAGGAATCTTTTGCGTTATAGTGATGTTAATTAAATCTTTTTGCATGAAAAGCATTTCGTTGAAATGCTTTATCGTGCATGCATGACACCTCTGTCATGCAATTACAGAAGAATATACCTTATATTAGTAATATTTGTCACAAATATATGCTAATTCTGACACATGTTGTGTCAGAATTATCCAAAGAATAAAGACACTTATTTTACTTTAGTAAACGTTTTCTTTTCACAAAAAAATCAGTTTAGATATCAATTTTCAGATATATAGATATTTTCAGGTATAATCAACAGATACTATAAAATATAATGATCTCAGATAGAAGAATAAATTGAAGTCGCGTTTTAATTTTATGTAAAGAACTATTCTTTATTATTAGTGAGAACAATGTAAATTCGTTGAATATATTTTGGAGATATATTAAGGAAGTGTTTTAAAACTTTATAAATAATAATGACACACATTTTTCATACTTATTTATCTAAAGCGAAGAAAAAGAGAATTCAACTTGCACAATGTTTGTTTAATATATACAAATCAAATATTAACTTTAATTAATATCGTGTGGTCAAAGGAAGCGTCTTTCAAAGGGCTGAGTAATTGGAGGTTTCGTTATCTCATGTTGATGGTATTGGTTTCCCATGAGACAGTTCAACTAGTTGACATACTGGACATCTGCCAACGATGTGTAGCGTTTGATTTGGTTGGGGTAGCCACAAACTATATGTTTTCTTTTAATTGGCTTCAAATATTAAATTTACAGATTTAAAGTCAAAATAATGCTTTGTTTTTCAAATGTTCAACAGAATCCTTCTCTGTCCTTCACAATATATCTTTGGGTGATATTTTATTGTTTTGTCAATTGGAATATCGTAACAGTTGTATATTATAGCGAAAGCGTAAGTCGGGGTTATATACTGATCTAAATTGTATTAAATTGAATTTTATATTATAATAGTTAAATAAAACTACGCCTTGTTTTATATTACAAAGTGAATTTTTAAATATGTTTCATGACGCATCAAACGAACATTTTGATCTATCGTAAATTTCCACAATACAAATAGTTGTTTTTTATTTGGCCTAAAAATATAAAATATTTTTACTCAAGTTTAATAATCATTACAACACAGGAACAGAGTTACTTCGGCATATTTATATGGTGCTTATGTCTTAATCCACTGGTTCGTATCAACAAATCCTATGGGCTATGCAAAGACCGATTTAAGGCGGATGAAACACCGGTTTTAGTTAAGGGATTTCGGTGAAAGAGATTTCGCCAGGATCGTGTCAATCGTGGCGCACGTCTGAAGACCGCATTTTCACCACTTAAGGGGGGCGTCGCTGTATAATTTACAATTAGTAAATCAAAAAATCATCAAGTGGTATGTAATGATGCTTAGCTTACCTACAAAATAAATTTATTAAGTATTTCGTCATTGAAAAGTTATATTAATGAACCGTAGGTTTGCGGGTTATAATTTAAATAATTGATAAAGCACTCTGGTTAAAGTGTATAATATTATGTTTCTTAGAATTTCAATTAACTGAAATGTAATAGGAAACGGTCCTTTGAGTGAAATTCATTACCGCTCTGGAAACAACTTACTTAAAATTTTAAGTTAATTGCTGGGGCGTATTTGCAATATTCATGAGTCCAACAGATTCAGAACAACTATTGAAATAAATTTAACTACCGTTTTTCTTATGTTATGGGTCATTTGCATTTGTGGTAAAACGTCTAAGTTGTTTCGGGGAACAACGAATTTCCTATGTTGTTTATTTTTAAGGATTATTATTGATATATTGTTTATTTTATAATAGGTCACAATGCAGAATTTTTACTTGTCAGCTCTTTGTTTTGGTAACCAATTCAATAGCATTTTAATTAGCATTTATAGACAAAAAAAGCTTTGGGAAAAAGAAACTTTTGGGCTGCATCAACAAGGCCACTTAATCTAGTTTAATGTGTGAACTTAGCAGCAGAGGTAATTTTTATTTAGGATGAGCGGGCAAACGAGCAAGAATACACCATTAAGATGAAAACCCCGCTCATAGACACTCGATGGTAGCTCATGGGTGCGTTGTCGGCCTTTTAGGTCATGGTACTTAAATATATAGTTCAAGATCAAAATTTTGCTATACCTACGCTATTTACGTTAACTACTAAACTAGTATTTCCTTTCTATTTTCTGAACTTAAAAAAACATAATTAGACAGATTTCCGTCTATTTTGCTTATAGAAAAACGAGGGTTTGTGTAACGTTTCATTATTATTTTGACATAAATTTCAAGAACGTATACATGAATGGTGCAAAAAAATATTATTGTAAGTCTTGTCCTAGGAAAAAACTTTTCAAAAATACAAACTTCGCCACAGCACAGGAAGGAAGTCTGATTCCATAGCGGATCTTGGAAACTTTTAAAAGACAATACTGCAGCTCGTCTGTGCCAAGTTTTTATTACCACGACACAATAATAATGCATAAGTAAAAAGGCTGATTTTACAATTATTTATTGGGATGTGAATTATGAACTGAAACAGTGAACCACGGATAAATAATGCCATAATATTTTCGTAATAAAAACTATCAAAAGCACTTCATAGGACAAGATGATTGTCACTGTATTTCCAAACCAATACGCCTTAGAGCCTTCAAGAAGAAAGCGTTCCAATTATTAAAAGCATTGTGGCATTGTTGGAAGATTGATCTTTTATTCTTGTTCAAATCAATCGAACTCATTATATTATTCAAGTTTTATCAGAAATGGTTTTAGTTGGAACTACAATTTTGCATATTTAACTTATCAAACACGGCAACTTATTAACGGTGAGCTGTGTTCTAGCTTTTATATTGATATAACAATACTTTATTGTATTTTCCGTAATACCAGAGTTGAAGTTAAAACTTATTTGAGAAATGTAACAGTGACATTTTCCAGGGTAGCTTTCAGGAAACTTTAAAGGAAAATAAAACAAATGACAAACAGAAAATGTAACTTTTAATAAGCGCGATGAAATTCATAATAACGTATTGTGTTTAATTATATGTAACTTTTGCGTGACACGTCAAATCTCACAAAAAGTTATGCTTGTTAATTAATCAAAGATTTCTGGCGAAAGAAAACTTGTCTATCTACTTGCGTTTGAGGTTTGTATTGCTAGACTTGTACTTTTATCAACTAACGCGAATTAATATATTACATATAGTTTTAAAAAGGTTCCATATATTTTTATGCTGGCAACATTTTATGGTTATTAGACCTCTTGCAGCCTCTAAGCGTCTAACCATACCGGAAACGAAATAGAGAACCCATTGTTCGGCAGTCCGACGTGGTGATCATTAGGCCAACTGAGTCATCATATACGTCAGTTTAATAGTACCATTTGGTGTACGGGACTATATATACTGGGAAAAATGTTGAGCGATTTAAAGTAGTGGCGGAGAGTTTCTTACCAGTTCTTCTCGTCCGCTCTACGCCCTTGATTTGGGAACTCGCAGTAAATGTATGAGTCGAAAATTTTTATTTTGTTGACGATTCATAAGTGTACCATAGTTACCTATATGAATAAAGATATTTTACACGTGCGTTTATATATATATTATATTTTCTTTTATTATGTTAGTCATCTTTATTGTCGTAGGAGGTATGCTATTCAATCGAATACGTTTATTGATTATTAGTAGGATTCATCAACAAAAGTTTAAATTAATTAACGCTTTCCTTTTGAAAAAGGTTTTCGTGAGCTAATTAGCGTTATCAATATTACGTTGTATGTTATCTTTTATTGGAAATCGTAATTAAAAATAAATATAAAGTTACGCTATGCTAATGTATTATATATTTATAATTAAAATTACGTTTCTTAATAAAGGAGAATATACAAATGTTATAAAGTAACTTGTATTTAATACGTTTGAATATCATTATGTTAATGTAGAACAAGATTCGATCTAAAAAGGTTGTATATCCATGCATTTGGTTTAAATTTCGAATTCGGTCATGTCTTTGAGTTAGTATGAGTAGTTTTACTATAATTTGAGCACAGATTATAGCACTACATCATAGAGAAGTACACAAATTGTGTCAGGGTACGTGACATGGGTTTAAATCGGCCATGTGAACATTAAACCGGGCCCCATTAATAATTTAGGTTAAATCTCTGAACATTACTGAAAACTATGTCAGTACTAGAAAAAGGTTTTACTCTTTGGTGTTGTTCAATTGAATTCTGCCTAATTCTTTTTTAATTTCATTTTTACTTATACTTTAATCTATTTGTTTTTTTGTTCATACAAATTTAATAACACAAGTCCAGTTTTATAAATAGGTAATATATATATAAACTTAATTAGATTTCATATTATTTAGAGCGAATTATAACCGATGGTACCACCACCTTAAAAACTTTCAGCAAACATTTGACTCATAAAACATTTAATTAGCGACAACTCAAGGAATCATGTAAAATGAGAACGTTACTTAGACGAACTCCGTCGTAATTAAATTAAAAACAGGTGTACGTAAAATGAATCAAAATTAATCTAAAGCAATTTGACAGTACCGTGTCTTCAATTTAAGCATCGAATTAATTAAAAGTATGAATTATTTATAGCAACAACAGAAAGCTTATTTTGAGTGATTTTAATATAAAAACCCTATTTTTTTAAGTTCGTAGTTAAAAGTAGTCATTTGTTTTTAGCCTAAAAGAAGAGGACTAAGAAGAAAAGCGAACGGCAGTACCTTATTACTTAAAAGTAGACATATCTTCTTTTTAGTCAGAGCTCAGTTGGTTATTGTTAATATAAGTTATATTGAAAATTACATTAAAAATGTATCCTTGTATTGTAAGCAAGAATTGTATAAATATTAGCAAAACACAAAAGAATCCCATAGAGATATAACAGTATATCGATTAGGTATGTACCGCATTATGGTCAGCCCCAAAACTAGCTTCACGTACGCGTGCGTAGCCCCGTAATAACGGGGACAATACGAGAAAAGTTGGTAAACAACATGACCAAAATGTCAGAAGACACTTAAACTTTGCATGTTGCCAAGGAAACATTGACTAGATTTATGATAATTTAAAAGGCATTTTCATTTTCATTTATATGAATATTGTTTTGTTTATTTGAAACTCAGCTTAATAATAAATAATTTTGACTCAAAATTCTTATGTAATTTGAATTGGATTAAAATATGTTTAATCAGAGTAAATACTGATTGAAAATAGATTGTTAAAACTCTTCCACTCATACTTGATGGTAAAAATGGGCATTATTACATTTTTAATTAAGAAAAGGTTTTCTTGTTATAATTAGTATTCGAATTTCAAAAAATAATTTTCTTCGTTCGATTTGAAAATTAAATAACATTCTTATTAAGGTTTAATATACTGTGTATACAATATATTTTTGAAATTTTGAATAAACTTAATCAACAGCTATAAGACTTCATCTGAAGTATTGTATGTCATGATCACCGTTTTCAAAGTCGCTATCAATTTACCTAATTAAGAACTTTGCTGAGGCAACTTATTAAAATAATTAACGAATTAATTAGCTTAACATCAACAGGAAGCTACGACATGTTTTCTCAAACAGATGTGAAAAACATAAACAGAAAAAATCTTTCATGAATATTCATTATAAATATAACTGTACTGATTTATAATTTACGTAAGAATTCGTGTCTTTGAAGAATCACAATTATTTGTAGGGCAAATATTAAATCGTATGAGTTACAAAAGATTTAATGTCATGAATTAAATGAAACGTTATCCTTAGGTAAAAAGCGGTTTGTGATTCAAAACATCTAAAAAAGGAAGAAGCTCACATCAAACCAGTTCAAATTAAATTTACTTTGTTTATTTAAAGGTTACTTTATTTATATGGCATTACTAATAACGTCACCTTACTCAAATTAACTTAGTCAAATCAAAAACAACAACTCACTTTCAAAATACGTCTGACATCGAAGACTGCCTTTTTGTCCACACAATCCCAGATTAATGCGTTTAATGTTTTTTTTTTGCATTCTCATCTTTATGCAAGGCTTATTGTGTTCATAAATAAGACCAGTGTTGTATGATTTGTATCTATGCTCCAAAAGTATGATTTATTAGACCGCGTAATACTTACGTTCAAGCCGAATCAGAAAAGGCGTTTTATATTCTCACTAGTGTGGCTAAAATATAAATAAGATTATAACTAAACAGCAAAGTTTAAAGGCGGTTGAGTTAGGTTGACAGGCCGTTATTGGTCACTCTTAAAGCTGGTTTCGACGCCTGAATACGAAATAGAGAGTGGCCCTTCGTCAAACCTTCATAATTGCTGAATCAGGATGAAGATAGTTTTGGAAGAAAAGTCGAAAAACAACTTTGTTTTGTTCATATCCATATTTTATTCACATGTTTTCTGTTTACTGCCAAGTAATGTTTTGCTTAACGTTTCAGAACTTTTCCTCACTATATTTTTAATAGTATCACAAACAATGCTCCCGTAACAGGTTTTTTTATAGTTTATACATAATCAAAAAACAATAGTTAAAACCGTGACTACATACATCAAAAAATACTAGAGTACTCATAGTTATCAAATAGAACTGAATACTAGGTAAATAATTTTGACTACTACAGAGTTGAGTATCTACGCTAACGTAACTCACAAAAAGAAACCCAATATTGGAGGGTATAATCACACAAAAAAAACTTGGCGAATAACCGCGTCCAATATGAGCAAAGTAATTGTGATGTGTACTTTATAATAGTATATTTTTAGTTATTAAATAAGGGTTACAAAAATATGGCTACCAAAAAAGCATTGAACTCTGCTTTCCGGTATTGTCCAGCACTGTCCACATGTATCGTTATATCTCAAACACAAACGTTTCAATGAAAATAATACATGAAATACTATACCATTTCAAAAGTCTTATTTATGTTGTGTATGTCAGTATTCTGGCTACGTTATCTGATTCGACAGTGTCCAATATCAAAAGCCAGTAAACGTTACATCACCATTTCAAATTGATATTTCGTGATATTCGGTATGCTTATAATTTGGCTACACGAACTTTGCAGTTGTGAAAAGCTACGGGTCCCACTATGCTGGTCGAATGGTTTAAGTGAAACGTGATCAACAACACGCAGATTATCTACTTCAATAGCCTGTTGACGCTAGGCTAAAGATTAGAAACGCCGTCTATAGATAATTTTAATATACATTTCCGTGATGAAGAAATTTCACAATTTTATAATTAAAACGAAATGTTTTTCTACGATGAAATTAAAGTTTGCTATGAGCTTTACGATAATTAACGCTATAAACATATGAATTGAAAAGTATGTCGCACTGCCGAACTGTTCTAGTTTCATTCGGATTTGATTGGTTCGGTCACCAATTATATGTTGAACATATTTTGTGACTTTGGTCTAGGTGTTAAATTTAAAATATATTTTGTATACTAGTTGTGTAAGCACCAACATTTAAACATTTGAATTTTGTGTAATAGAAGAATTTTGATACAATTTTTAGCGATATTTCATTTATATTCATAAACAAATAAACAAAATATGCAAAATGCATACGACAGGTATTCTAGGTTTAAGCTCGTTAGGTGCCACTTTATAGAGAGCTTAACAGACGTGAGGCCAATTAGTGAAATATTTAATGAAGTAGGGTTTCATTAAGACATCTATTCAATATGACATCCGACGCAGTAATTTTGCCCAATAATAGGCTAATGATGTCGCTACCGGTGATTTGGTGTTGCTATTAATTTAAATGCAGTATTTCAATTTTATTGCTAAATAAACGTTTCAATTTGTGACATTACATTATTATAAATTAACGTTATAAAGTGGTAATTAGTATGAAACATAGTTAAAAATATGTATTTGCAATAATAAAGTCATTAACATTTTTTATACAAAACAGACGCTGACCCTACAAGAATATCCCTGCGGTCTCTTCCAGAGTACATGTTAAAAAAAGAAAAAGTCATAAGTGACTATGTGTGTGCCCGTTTCTATAAAAATTCTTATTTACGCTACGTAGACCAGTCGTTACATCAAGATAATAGAAAATGTTACGTAGTCCGAAAGTCAAGTTTGAGACAGCAACTTTGTGACTTTGATTAGTACCTCGACATCATTGTTATTTAGCAATTTATTATTCTTATTAATATATAATGTAAAGTTTAGTAAAGTAAATAATGTAAAGGCCAAATTAAATTCTCAATAATTTTACTAAATACACAACGAATAGTACTGTTGTTTGACTCTTTTCTCGTCAGACAGACAGTTTAATATAATTGTTTACAATATTTGCGCAATCTACACGGCGTGTCCTTTTAAATAATTAAACAAAACTTTACGTCACTGTAATTTTACAATAGAATCTAGTGTTCGTCAATGACCACTCTTTTTGTAACTTAATTTAAATTATTCTTACCGAATTAACAGCAGTCATCATGGCACAAGTTCGTCCCCTCCATCAACATCGTCCTTCATTCTGTAACAAACAGATATTTAGTTGATTCTAATAATACATATGTTCTCTATTTCTATAAGAATATGGAACAGCTGTTAGTCAGTAGGCCAACATGTACAATAATAAATTTGAATATCAATATGAAAAAGGAATTGTGTAATTTGTGAAAGTTTTAACCTTTTCATGTCAAATTTGTCAAAAACAAATGTTTTATTATTATAATTCTCTTTTTTTGTCAAAATTAGTTTTTTTTTAATATACATTGCATGTTCTTAACATGTTACTTTTACAATTATTTAGTGCTTCTTATATTGTAAGTCAAAAAAATTTAATCAAAATAACTTTCTTCGTTTTGCGTATGTATTAGTAACGTACGTTGTCTTGTAATGTTCAAAATAAGTAAAACAGTTTAAATGACTATACTTAGTCTTGCCATAAATATTGTTATAAAGAAAAGCACGATTTTTTTTTTATACGTAACATTTATTCCTTTCATAGTGAGTTAGTTTAATACATCAATATATAACTATTAAAAATATACAATGTTTATTCGAAGTGGTCTCCATTGGCTGCAATACAGTCTTTTAAACGTTGAGGCCAGTTATCAATAGCAGCACGAACTCTTTCTAGAGGAAAATTCTTCACTGCCAACCGAATGGATCGTTTTGGGACTCCAAATTATCATGGCGTTTAGAGCAAGCCTTACTCTCTAAAACTGACCATAAATCATAATCCAATGGATTTAGGTCAGGACTTGACGACGGCCAGTTTTCAGTGCTGATAAAGTCCGGAACGTTAGTTTTCAACCAAGATTGGGTGGATCGAGCTCTATGACCCGGTGCCGAGTCTTGTTGAAAGCACCATTCTTTGTTATTGAACATGGTGTTAGTTAAAGGCTTAACTACCGTCTCAAGAATGGTATTTTGATAAACTTGTGCCGACGTTTTAATACCTTTTTCACAAAAATATGGCTCAGTCACCCCTTCATAGCTAACACCCCACCAAACCATCACTGAAGTGGGATAATGCCCACGTTGTACTCTGTTTACTAATTGCGAAGCTTCTTTAGAGCTTCCAGCATAAATACGGTCATTTTGTTTATTAAAATACTGCTCAATTGTAAAAATTTTCTCATCCGTAAACAAAATTTTTTTGTGACCTCCCTTTGCGTACCGCTTAAGTAGTTGTTTGGATTTTACCACCCTATTCTTCTTTAAATTATCAGTTAAGAAGTGACCAGTACGTCTCTTATAGGCTGCAAGTCCTAAGTCATCTTTTAATATACGCGACATGGTTCTAGGAGCTATCTTCATCTCCCGAGATAAAATCTTTTGCTTACGGACAGGATTTCTTCGAATTCTTTCCCTAACTGCTTTAATCACCTTTTTCACACGAACGGTACGTGGACGGCCAGATCTTTTTCTGTCACAAACAGAGGAGGTATCATTGTACCTATCAATAGCCCGGTAAACAAACATTTGACTAATACCAAGCGGGTGGAGGGTTTTAAAAATTGCACTTTTCTCCATACCTACTTTATGTAAGGCAATCACAGCGATTCGGTTCTCTTTATCACCCCACTCCATTTTAATATAACAAAATATTTAACAATATAATGGCGCGAAAATAAGAAAACACATCAAGCAATCATATAAAAATGACAGATTCCAAATTCAAACGTAATATTTTCTTTTTTTGAATAGTAACAGTATTTATGGCCAGACTAAGTATTTATTGCCAGTTTATAAATAAAGGGCGTAGAACGGACGCAAATTATCTGTAAGAAACTCTGCGCTACCCCAATAAAAAACGACGTTAGATGCCGTGGTTAAGCTTCATACAAATATCAGAATACCGCGTACATTCAATCGTGTTGAAGCTTATGCAATATCGTAAATGCTTTCTCAGAGCTGTTGACATCTGACTCAATGCAGTCTCCAACACATGCACACAATGCCATTAAGTAAATTATACTTTAATAGGTGATCTTACGTTTGAAAATGTGTTAGCACGACATATTCACAGTCAGTAGGGCAAACTTCCAAGTCCATTAATAAAATTGAATCAGACGGACATTCCGTGCCACAAAACGTACACGTGTGAGAATAAATAAAACTATGGAATGTGAGAACACCATGTAAAAGACGTGTATTGTTCTGGTTTTGTAACAATTGCATGCCACCAACCGCTACAATCTGAGCCTATCGAAATTGCATTACGCAGGGTGTATTCTGAAATGTAAAGCTTTGGTGGACATAGACCCTAAATAGATAGATCAACATAATCAGTCTCTATAATTAAATCTAATGTTTCGATTCGTGTTCATTGTTTTTGTTTAATTTGTGAAATAAACACCTAATAACAATAGATTTACGTAGCAAGTACGGCTAATTAAGTATTTCTACATTTTATTTAATAAAAATATAATTTTACAAGCAGCAATACGGCTGACTTACGAACTAAACTCACATATAGGCTTTAATGCGCTTCGTTAAGTAGCTTAAACGCCTATAAGTCAGTTTGCACACACCGATTACCGGAGGGAAAAAAATATTTAAGATTCCAAAACAAATTAACGTGTATTTTATTTACAATCAAGAATTAATCAGATTTTTTAAACAGCTTTGTTTTATAAAACATTGTAACACTCTTAATTTATTCAAAATATAAAATGTAAATAATAAAATTTAATTTATTTAATATTTATGTGCTGTGAAACCAGCAGCAACCCACAGAAATTGCTGCGTTATACTTTGATATTACATTATATATTTAAAAGTTAATGTTTAATAATGAATTTCGACAATTGTTCGATATTATAAATATATCAAAAAACGTCAACATTATAGGATCTCTTTATGAGGATCAATTTCATTTTATATAATTTTAACGATATTTTCATTGTTAACACAGCGTACGCAAAAAGTATATTCAAACTTTAATTAATGTTTGCTCGTATGATCATTATATAAAAATTTATTAGGTAGATTTTAAGGTCCGTTAGTATAAATCCTACGCCCTTATGGTTAGATAAATTCTTGTGAGACCCATATAGGTCCGACGTCATCCAATCAACGTGTTTAAAAACACTTCAAATTTGGGTCGAGTAGATTCTAAAATCAATAGTTACTTCTTAAATCTTAAGTCGGCTCCTGATCTTTATCTAATAAATCTTATTAAAGAGGCGTTGAATAATATTATGATCAAAGCCAGACAGATCTAGACCTTCGGGTTAACCTTGAGAAGGCTTAACTTCATAAATGTATTTTGTTCCATTCATTTATTCTTAAGATATATGAATGATGTTAAATGTCACTGAAACAGTACCTTTGCATATGAGAAAATTATTTTTATTCAAGTTTAAATGATAGATAAAAATATATAAAACGTATTACGCGATTACTAGCTACACATAAAGCGAAGTGATTTTGTTTGTTTGTTAAAACAACGAAGTCTCAAACAGTCTACAGTTTTGAGAGTTTAAACATAAATAAATAAAAATACAAGCCTAATTATACAGTCAATACTTATGGTTATATATCACAGTTATAACCCGTTTAAAAAAATTAATATTAGTTTAATATATATACAAAACTAATTCACGTAATTTTAATAAACCTTGTAACGTTATAAACACGGACACATCAAAAACAAAGACATTGTTAGCTGTTATGAAGAGCTCATTTTATAACGAAAAACTTTAATAAAATGGAGAGAAACGGCGGCCAGGTAAAATATTGCATTTTATGTTGAGGTTATTTTAATATTTTCGAGAGAAAGACGCCATTACTTTGACAAGTTGTTGTAATTAGCTTTTTCACTAAATAAATTAATAATGGTGTTTCCAAAAATGGAATTAGGATAAATTAAAAAAAATATTTTATAGATACGGCTCGGCTCACATTAACCTTCACCTTTTTGCGACTCGTACGACTGGAACTGGGATATGATAGTGTGGGCCAATAATGAAAGACCTATCGACCAAAGACTGTTCGCTTATTTGCCCATTTAGAAAAACTATCAATGTTCTAATATACCAGTCATTATCAATAATTATTATTATAATTAGCTTGCCTTGATCTCTCGGTTGCTTTAAAAAAGTATCATAGTATACTCTAATATAACAAGTGTTAAAAGATATCTTAAGTGCTTACAAAACGAACGTGTTGAATAATACGTCGACTTCACAGTGGCGTATCCAATAAATAAAAGGCTAATTCAATTATTAATGGCTTGGCTATTTGTCTGATAACTAATATAACGCGGTAGCCGCGATAACTTCCCTTTTTTCTTGTCTCGTGTTAAATTGTTTTAAAGTAATTACATGTATTCTAAAGCAGTTTATAACTGAAGTTACTTTTTGCCTTTTATCATGTAAAAGGCGCGTCCTGATCAATCGTATAATGCTATGTGGCTATGTGAAGCTGCATTTGTAGTCAAAATGAATAATTAACCGCACAAATCTTATTTTTTAAAGCTAGTTTTTTAAACAATATGTCTTTTTGAGATGGCTTCTTTTGACCAATCAATCGATCGTCGAACTATGGTCCGTACCGTGGAATGTATTAAATAGTATGAACGCGAAGCGAAAGTCTCTGATATATAAATATAATTTCATAGAACCAAACAAAGATTTCTCAAAACATAGTTCTGGACGTGTTACGGTAATTAACAACGTCGGATTCACTGTAGCGTGATTTAGGGGATGGTTTTTGCTGTCGTACTTCCTTTACCAAACCCTTATAGTAATGTAAATGTAGTGTACATGTATATATCTGAGTATTTTATGTATATAAATAATAACAAAACTTTAAAACAAATATGGAACAAAAGCAAAAGAGGCATTGGTTTTATAGAAGAGGGGACAAACGAGCAGGAGGCCCACCATAAACGTGAAGTCGCCGCCCATAAACACTCACTTGGCTGGGAGCCCGTGAGTTGCCGGCCTTTTCAGGAAACCTTTAAAGGAACCTAAGTTGTAATAGTTCGGAAATACCGCGGCGGGCAGCTGGTTCCATAAGCTTATCGATACGAAACTAATGTTTCTGGGAAAACCATTGCAATTGTCAATCATAAATAATATTATAAATGAAGCCAGTGGTGACAATGGTTGGATGTGCGCCAAGTTTTGATATTTTAAAATAATATACATAATTTATTGGTCGTTATATAAATCAGATTAGCATATTATGTGATCATACATAATCGATATTGAATGACGTTGTTTAATATAAAATATCCGTTTTCGGAATATTTCATTCGTCTGAAACGACGTCGAAACGAGGTGATATAATAAGTTCGATTGTTTTGTTTATTTATCAGCAAATGCCAAACATATACAGTTACATAACTAACCAAAAGGTAATACTAATATTGAGACAAAATAGAGCCGATGAACAGTAACAAAAGCCTCTTATAGTCAATGCACTTTACACTACCACTGCATGAAAACAAATCTGTTTTGGGTGAATAGTCTATGAAATCGTTTAACCGAGAGAGCAAACGGGGAATTGGGGCCTGCTGCCTCTGCACTGTATTGACGAAGTAGTTGTGTCCATGTGTGTTTGTATCCAGCAGCGATAATACTTGTCCGGACTGTCTCGTCTCATATCATCACACTGAGCAATTATTTTCAGACTCATTATTAAAAACCAACCCAAGTTGAAATGAGCTCAAAATACACCTTACGAAGCTGTAAGTATATATTGTAAAGTTCTCATTAAGAATTTCGTAGAGAAAGAAGTTGGGATTTTTCCTATGCAAACCTCTCTCTATTATTACTTTAAGTATTCTTCACTTACTTGGCGATTTGAGGGAGTGCAGGAGAGTTTCTTGGCCGTTCTTTGTTGTTTTAATCAAAGCATGTTCTTGCCAGACACCAGCAATAATTTGAGATTATAAAAGAAGCACGTTTCGATACAATTTGATTGACTGAACGTTCGTTATCAAATAACTTTATTATCTCATTTTATGTAGTGTTATGTTAAGAGGAATATTGGGTTTATTCAACAATTACTGAAAGAGTAAATGTGTGTTTTGATTTATATTTTAACATGTATTTTACGTAACGACGGGCAGTGTTTGTGACATTACGTTCAAACACGTTAACACTAAAACAATATGTATAAATGCAAAAATATTTTTTTAAATGAAGTTTACAAGTTTCAACCCTATTTAACTACGTTATTTATATTCCTAATGGGTTATTTTAAATGATGCAACTGTAATTTTAGAGGATAGAGGACACTTCTTCCTGTTATATTCTCAGACGATGATTTCACTATTTATCAAACAGAAACTACCTAATACATCATAACCTAACCTATAACGACCCAAAGTCTGGTCCTTACGAAACTTTTAAAATGTTTTAGTTTTGTTTCATTTAGATTAGCTGAATATTATGAATGTTAATTTGTTAAGTATAAAATAACATATTCACCTATAACGTAACAATAACCTTGATAAAAAAAATAATATTACAGTGGAATAATTACTCGAATAAAAATTCAAATCAGTACCAAGAACTATCTCTAGACATAATAATTTATCAAGATAACGTAGGATATAAAAAAGAAAACTTTAATCGAGTACACGTAATTGTTTCATATAGTCTATTGAGGGATGTTTGTTATATGCTGTTAAATAGACTAGCATCAACTAGTGTGATTATATAAGGTTAAAGATAAGCTTATAAGAGATAGACGAAGAGATAGCGAAACTTTGAACTCGTAGGTAAGTTGTTATCGGTGTAGTTAGTGCATTGGTAAGTTTAAAAAACTCAAACACGTAAACTTGTAATGAAAACGTACCGATGGATAAGTTCGGCTCATTTCGGACGGGTCATTCCGGATTACTTCGGGTAACTTTTGACCCTGGGGATAACATTCAACTTGGTAATTAATAAGGTTTTCCTCTCTCTACACGTTTGTGGTAAGAAACTGCATTTATGATTCTATGGAATACGATAGAATATTTAAATTTACCTATTTTCTATATATTATTTTTATATACAACATATAGAGGAATCCAATTACTTCATTAATAAGTAATATGTATTTTTATTAATCGAAATTAAAGACTCAAATATATTGTACAAATAATGAATTCATATTTAAATATTCTAATTTGGATGGGAATGCCTGACTACAGATACAATTTTTACCACCATAATATTTAAATAACTGTCAAATTTGAAAGTAAACCAGCTTTTATAATTTGACATTTCCAGAGTTTCAATTTAACTTGAATATTTTTTACCAGTTTACGAAATTCATCGCAAACATTCAACCGAACCGTATTATCTACATTACAAAACTCAATGAAAACTGTTTCAAACTGTACATTCAAGTTGAAAGGGATTATGGAACATAGTCAGCAGTTTGCCGGAACTCGTAAAACGTAGCCTTCCACTAGAGTCACCGAGTTTTAGTTCGCTGACTACAATTTTGCTGTAACACTTTCAATTGCCACGACCTATATAAAGGGAATGTAATGTTAGAAGCGTATATAAATGATTCAAGTAAAAACTTAATAATAAGACATTTTTAAAATCAAGTTTTATCGTGAATTAAGTGACGCGTAAACCAACAAAAAGAAATGAATATTTTTCACCTACATATTATGTATATAACATACAATACATACTACAATACATAATAAATCAGATAAACAATTTAAAAAACATGTGCAAAATATTAACTCTTTAAGAGACTGCAAGAAGTGTTGCTTGACACCATTCTTAAAATATATTTCGGCTCAACTACAACAATTGGTATTAAAATAACTAGAATAATTAAGTTCAGGCATCATTTAATTGTCTTACAATAAGTTAGAAAACATAAGTATACATTTAAGATTATTTCTATACGTAATCTGTGAAATAAAAACAAGTGCGGGCATGTCAGCAATATAAAAAGATGGAGGCATTGTAACTGCATGACGGCTAATAGTGAAAATAAAACCTGGCAAATGTCAGCGAAGTCGGCAATGTTGACGTAACGCCCTACGTAAATACTTCTTTCGTTATATATAATATCAAAAGTTATCAAATGAAGTTGGATATAATAACTTTTTTAATCTTAATTAAGGCCAGATCGTAATTTGTTTCGGTTGATTAGGATTGAAATGTCCGAAGTATTGGTCACAGGAAGCTGATCATTTATTTTGTAAATAAAGTATTTTATAGATAAATACCCATCTAGGGATTAGCCTTACTGGGATTATTATTGATACCTTACACAGATCTGTACTGTATATCTGTAATATGGACTTGATTAATTGTAAGATTTTGTTATTATTGGCACGAGATATGATAAGGGTAAACAAACTCTACGTTTGATAGGTTTACCTTTGAATCTGATCACCCACAAAGCCTACATGTATTAATTACGCTTCGTGGTATTACTGATTATTGTAAGTTGACAGGTTTGTTGTTGCCACAGAATATATTACCCAAACTGTGCACAGAACATTTTAATTTCTATTACTAAGACATCAAGGAACACGATTACTATTTTAAATTCATTACGATGTACAGGTCAGAGAATTTACTACTACAGAGATTTCTAAATGCATAACTGATTTTTTTGTCATGTTAATATATTTTTTACAAAATGGACTTTTGTTTTATGTATAAGTCGTATTTCTAACACCCATGTCAATCAAAATATATACTATTATGACCTTAATAATAGCTGACACTAGTGTGTTACACACACAGCTTAGTAGCTGTGTCTATTAATACAACAGACATAAGCTTTACGTTAATGTATTTGAGACTAAACAATCGTGGTAAATTATTAAGGGTATTAATTATTCCGAAAAACAAACTCGGTCTAGTGCTCATCCTAGTATTAAAAAACTTGTGTGTAAATGGTTTGATGATATATCCCGAAACTTTAGTGAAATATAAGCAAAAACATCGCATGTCCTTATTAAGATTGGGGCCGCGTGAAAATAAGAGGATTAACAACGCCTAGACACGAACTACACAAATACACCGTTTCACCAAAATATGTTTTCCACGGACCGAATAAATATTTAAGCCGCTTTAGTACTGAATGAGTTGGCCCATTGAAATGTTTGAAGGTTTAAATATATGAGAATAAAAAGCGTGTATACCATAAACTTGTATTTCTCTGCCTGCACTGTAAATATTTAATGGGTAGATACATATTTCTTCAGTACACGCTGCTCGACCAATTTATTTTGCCTTCTGGCAAATTTTGGTTTAACAAATCCACACGTCAACACAATCACACTGCGTTTCCCCAATAGCGCTTTATCAAGTGGTTTAAAGTGCGTTAAGTGTTAGAAAGCGTAAAATTTCCTAATAGTTGTTTGTTCCGAAGTTTGTCTTATATATGAATGCAATGAAATCAAGAATTTCAATCAAAAAAAAATTTTTCCATCACAATACATATAGAGGAAGCTATGTTACAGAAATAAATACCAATCAAACTTTTTGTAATAATAAACTTTTTTTTTCACTTCATCAGAGCATTCCCCATGATATATGGGGTAGAAGATGCAGAAGGAACCTAGCATAAAAATAATCAATAATAATAGTTATTATTAAGCTTTAACGTAGGAACCTTTATCGGCTGACGTGACGCAGAATGACGTCATAACTTTGATAAAAAGTGATAAAATATGTAAGAATAAATACATGATTCCGTTTATAAAGTCATTAAATGAACATTCTTGGCTCGGTACAAACAACGTAACATATCGCGTAATATGTCGTCATCGATTTCGGTGCCAAGGGCTGTTATTGCCTTTCAAGGTAATTTTCCGAACAATTAATCCATAATAATATTTTCATATAAGCAACATCGCTTCGTCGACATAGAAGCGCGGCGGATTTCCATATTGGGTCGTGGTAGTGGGTGTTATATTAAATTCAAGAATCACGTGACATTTTGAATTCAAATCTGTTTTAATGTCAATATCTAAAATATGAAAAACAAGTGCTGCCATCTATGTGCAACAATGTATAACTTTAGTCTGCAATAAATCATTCGTTCTACTGCTTTCATAATAAAATCGTCTTTACTTATGAATCTGGAATTCGTGTCTAATTGGACTCTACCTCAAGTGTAGTAAAAATATATAGAATATTTTTTTCATTTATTTCAATTAATTTGTTTTTGTTGACCTCATTTTTCCAAACAAAGCTAAGCCGTTATGTTGCCATGGCCCGTAATACGCTTTGTAATATGGAACAAATGATTCGTCAAATTCTCCTTAGCTTCGCCGTAACGTTTTTTTATAACTAGCTGATATCTTCTGCCGCGTGGATTTAAAACATTCTCTACATCTCATTTACAAACAGAGTACTTATATTACGGACTTCGTAATTAGTTCCAAATTAATATTATTTATATATCACCTAGAGAATGATCAAAATGTTTCCTAGAACACATTACCATGTCAGAAAACAGTACAAAACTCAGATCTGCAAGTTTTTTGATGTATCGCATTTCAATATGTGTAGATAGTCAGCAAGGTAACAGTTACAGTTCGTGGCTTGGATCAATTAATTTTGCACGTACGTAACGGTATTAATATAACAAGGGATGAGAAGGACTATGATGAATTTACAGTTTGGGTTTGAGACGGTAATTATACGTTACCTAGATATAGATGGGTTATAAACTTTTCCATCGAAGTTAAGGGGATAATCGAATAAAAACGAAATCAGTCTAAACACACATAAACTGATGAGTCTCTTTATATGAAAACCCACAGGAAATTCTTAAGGAATTTATTGTAAGTGAGATTTTCCACATAATTCATATGTTTATTATAAAAAAAACTATATCGATATAATAGGCTAATTCCAGTTTTGCACGAGTAGTTTTCGTTCGGTTGCTTCAATAATAGGCGTATGTGGAAAATTTCAAATTCAAAACCGAATTGAATTCGAGAAATTGAAAGCAAAGTAAAACAGTCTCGTAGGGAATAGACACCCGTTTTAAGATTGTCAATACTTTTCACTGAGTGTAAGTGAAGTCAAGTAACGTAAATTTTAAATTGAGTTACTTTACTGGGAATACAAAATAAATATATTTGATTAAATGAAACATGGAGATTTTGTCCATCGCCAGTCCGCGATATGAACTAAAAATCTACGCAAATTCAGTATTTATTTTATCATAAAGGTGTCAATTTGATAATTATTGTATGTAGGTAATGACAGACAATGTAAAACAAACAAACATTATTATTAAATTTTTGACCAATCACAATCAAGCAACGCGCGGCTTGTTTATTTGCCTTAAGGTTATATAAGGTCACGTAAAAGACAAAGTCATAATTGTATGCTATTAGGTAGGACCTTGACAAATGAGACGTTCATTCTGTCAAGATGTTTGTTTACATCATTTTGACATTGTATCATTATTATAATTGCAGTGCTACTGATTCACTGCCAAATTATTTGTTACACTACGTTGCGTGTATAAAACACATAATTACCTTTTTTACGATTTATAAAACCTTAAAATATATTACTTGTAGATTTCTTTGAGATGCAAAAAATAATAAGGCATATGAACTCAAGGAAAGAGCTTAGCGTGGGCAGAGATCATGGTCGTGCCCAGGAGAGAACAATTTAGAAGCATTGTGAACGCCGTCTGAACCATCTGTTGTTATAGGGTAATTAGTCAAGTCAAGAAAGAAAGCAAACAAGGTTGTTGCTACGAACTTAGACGCTGAACTGCGCAATCTCCTAAGTATACACTTATACGCTTATAATATATGTGTATAATTCAATAAGTTAACAGGCAAAGAAGTAAAAAAAATGTAAACGTGCTCGACTCGTACGTGCTCTGCATTGCAGTTCTGATAGCCCGATACGAGCTTGACTCTTTGAATTGGGCCATAATTTTGCAATGGAGATACAAAATGACTGTCGCACTTCAAATGGGTTATTATGGATACGCCGCCGCAGCCAGGCTTTTGTTGACTGTACAGAATGCTACGGCGTAGCTCTATAACAGGTAGTGTATAAATATCAATTTCATTGGCTTAGATCTACATCGCACCTTATTCCAAAAGAATAAATTCATATTTTTTATTTATAAAGCCTATTTAAATTTAGCTAATATTATATTTTTTTATCTCCCCTACACTCTCGTCGGTATGATGACATAATATACAATCCAATCGGCGCAACTACAACAATTAGTATTAAAATAACTAGAATAATTAAGTTCAGGCATCATTTAATTGTCCTATAGTAATTTTAAAAACATAAGTTGAATACTTTCAAGTTTATGACGCTGTGATATGTCATCCTTATTATTTCAATACGTAGTCTGTGAAAGAAAAACAAGTGCGGACATGTCAGCAATATAAAAAGATGGATGCATTGTAACTGCTAGACAGCTAATAGTGAATATAATACCTGGCAAATATTAGCGAAGTGTTGTTTTAATAACGAGTGGTAATCGTGAAGTAGGCAATGCTGACGCAACGCCTTACAAAACCCTACGGAGATACTACTTTCGTTATAAATAATACTGTATATTTAAATTAAATGCAATTTGAAGATAGATGAACAACGTGTACTCCAATGGGAAGGCCTCGCTTGCAAAATATTGCAATATCTGATTGGTTAAAGTGTCCTGTGTTAGATTTGTTAAATCGTCTCTTTACCATAGCGACAATTGATATAAATGTTTACTTGAAAGTAAAGATAGAAGAAAGAAACTATACACAATACAGGACCCGGGCTAAAATTTAAACCTTCTAGTTTCCATTTAGTCTTGCAGTTATATACGGGAGAGATTTATACATTATATGTATTTATAGCGTCTATTTATGTGTATTGAATGAAACATACGTAAATTTATCATAACGTCCAAAATACTGTGTGATGTAATTTGCTTTTGGCTGAAAAACAACTATTCCGGACTTCATAGCATCGAATCAGACGATAATTATATATAATATGATAAATAGTGTATCATTAGTAGTATTACTCGCAGTCTTTTGAAAGTGCATTGGTTTCCACGTATTAGCGTGTAAGTAGAGAAATTTAGATTTTTTTTACCAGATGGTTGCAATACCGAAGGTCGGACATAAATGAAAAGACAACACACTTGAAAAAGAATCCCTACAAAATGTATTTTCATGAAAAATTCGAGCCAACATTCGAGCCTGGGGCGTTACATGCCAGCGAGTTTTTTTTAACTATGCATATTATAATTATACTTCCATACTTGGTTCGCAACAATGGAAAAATAATATAAAAGGACCGAATGTTAGAACAGCTAAACACAACTTTACGGTTGCCCATTGTTTGAATTTAGAATTTTCGGTGATTGACATGATAAATAATAATTGTTATCACAATATTAATTTCGCCCCAAATTATATATATTGTGAAGTTTTGATTTTACAGACCTGCAGAAACGAGAGATATACATTGTCTTTGGTATTCGCAAGTATCGTCCAAAATTAGTGACGTGTTTTAATGCAATAAATAATTAACAAAAGTCCAGAGACGCTACAACCTTAAATAGCCCACGGAATTCTTTTTCTTTGATATTTTTTTTTGTTTATAGACAAGTTGTTTAGCCTTCTGTGCGGCCGTAGACATGCAGAATCAAATACAGAGTAATAAAACTCTGTTGGTGCCCGGATCCAACGGACAACAATGAGGTTGTAGCTTGAACCATTTATGTAAAACTGTAGGTTTATATAAAAATAACTAATCATTATTGATTTATCTATTTATATATTATATTATATTTCTTATTTCTCCGGTTACCTCGTAGGGATCGCTTTTCTATGTTGAATCTTATATCGTTAGAATTAGTTTTTAATTTTTTCGTAGAGCTTATTATACTATTAAAGTTACATTTGATAAATGATATCTAGTTTTATAAGGCGTAAGACATACCGTGTTATAATTAAACTCCTGATTTTTCTTAAAATATTGCAGGCCCCTTGAGAAGATTGATGTCCATTAGTAAATACGCACGCAAACAATTTCACAAAGAGTGGTTCCTGCTGAGGGGACTGTTATAAAGGAGAGAATGAGCTTTTAATCTGTTTTAAATCTAATTTATGAAGTTTTTGCAATCTTTATTTTTGTTGAATGCAAATAACAATAGAATCGGGTGACAATTCTTCTTATTCAAAAGATATATTAATGTTTTTGAAATATAAGAATTCAGTAGGGGCCTAGTAGTCAGTACCGGTGACCCAAGAGCTAATGCTTTTTAAGCTTAACGAATAAGCATCGCGATACAGCGAGGAAATGCCACCAGCATTATGGGTCTTCCACAAGCACCAAACTTTTGTATTTATTTAAGTGTTGTAATTTAATTTGTTTTAATGCATTGTCTATATACATAATCTAATCAGTAATCGATCTGATGATGATTGATTGACTGCAATACTATTTACTCATATTTAATTGAACACGAATATTTTTATCAAATTTCCTTCAGCCATGCCGTTCGAAATTTGCGTTAACCCGTTATTTACGTATCATTATTCTAATCATACGTTGTGTTTGATTAAATACTTGTGTAGTTTATAAAATTCACAAAATTTTCTCCGATAATGGTACCGTTCACCAAGTCATGCTATCATTACTTGTTGGTATATCGTTTTAGTTAAAATTATTAGTTTCGTTTGTCAGAGAACCTATTACTTTTCCTTTTAATTTCTGTGGCCCTAAATGGGTGGAATTTGAATTCCAAAAGACTCATGTAATTTATCAACATGACAAGTGTGTTTCTAATAAATAAACTTGAGGATTATTTACATGATGTACGAAAATGTAATTATAATTGAAACAGAATTGTTCTCGTTTATCAACAACCGACAAACGTAGAAGTGACGCTCTGAAATTCATTTAAATACATCCTTGTCTTTCCACTAAGCTGAGCACGAGTCGATTTCCAATTTAGAGGGCCTAGTGAGAACCAGCGTTAAACGAAAGTTTGACGACACAGTATTTAAGTACAAGACTATCATATAAATTATTAAATATATTTATCAAACTGAAACTGATACACAATATTATGTTATGATATATATTATAGACTTACGTCTATGTTATGATAGAATTATGTACGTGTATTATTTAAAATATTAGGCACAACAAAATATTGAATGTAAATTGAACGTTTCTTATTAAATCTCGTAAATAGGTATTTATACTATTTATGTAAAATTTTAATCATTCTAATGATATCTTTCATGTTTATTAAAATCTTTTGGACATAAAGTAATCTATACTAATAATAAGACAATCGAAAATCTGTACATTAAATATTTTTCCAAAAAACTGAAAGGAGCAATTAAAGAAGAGTCATAGAAGCCAAAAAAACAATTTTTGGAATTCTTGTCTGTCTGTCTGTCTGGTACGTTATAACTTGAAAACTACTGAACGGATTTGGACGCGGTTTTCACAGTTGGGAGCGTTGTCAAAAGTTTATTTTGTCAAAATCGGTTAAGAGAAAAAGAAGTTATGGTCAATTGAAAATTTACTTCAACCACTGCTTCAAAATTTTTAAACACTTATATTGATTGATTAGTTATATATTGTTAAATATGTTCTAATATAAGTTAATCTTAATATTAAAACTTATAAGAGGTAACAAAAATAACAAATGACGCAGTGCGCGCGGGCGCGGTTGAAGTGTTGAACAATGTGCTCGATAGATGGCGTTGATAAAATTCGTCATCAACCTAGATTTATTTTATTTTTTTATTTCTTAAATCTATACAGCTTATCAAAAACAGTTTACACAATAAAATAGATTAAAAATAAAGTCAAAATAAGGTTAAAATATAGAACCGGAAATAGAATCTAAGATCAGAAAAAAGAATAACAAAAAAAAACACTAACAGAAAAGAATAAATAAAAATATATATACACATGAACAAGTGGAACTATGTGTAGTACGAACATTTTAGTATGTGAGTGAGTATCAGTGTGTGCAATGGTGTTGCTGTGTGAGTGAGTGTGCGAGGTTGAGTTTTTTTTTAAAGAACTACTACTTAGGCCAAATATATCCATCGCGGTATTAAGATGCTTCATTGTGTAATGACTACCATGCAATTCAAACTTTCATTAACGTTTTACCCTATGATTAGTGAAGAGACGTTTATCGTTTGTCCGCATCAATTTTTCTTCCTACGTCCTTAACGTTAATGAGGTTTACCTTTTATTATTTGGTCAAGCTAATAAGTAATAACCTCACAAGTACGTATTTCATACTCATAACTTCGTAAGAATTTTCTTTCAACTCTTAACCGCTGAGGAGTTTTACCTTCCATCATCAGCTCATCCACATAAGAAGATGACTATCAGAATATAAAAGTTGTCAGAATATTAATTGCCTGTATGTTAATTTGAAAGTTGCCTTCGATTTCCCCGTATCATCCGATCCTGTAAAGCTACATCATCCCTGAGTAACACAGGCTATAAATAATTCCAATTGTAACAAGATTTTAGCCCGTGAAAGAAAGCCCTTTCGAGATCATTAAAAATCGCTATATACTTAACCAAATTACACGTGGGCGAAGCCGCGGGCGGAAAGCTAGTATATAATATACACTAATCAAAATATGGTGAAATTTCGACAAACCATTTCGGAGTTATCGAAAGACGCGACAATTCGATCACAACTCGCACTAGACCTACGCCTGTTTCACTGACTTAAAATTACAACGAGTTGCGAACTTTCCAATTCCTGCCCTTTTATTTGTTTTGCGTTCCTTCGCCTGAAGCTTCGCGTCCAAACATTTTTAAACTAAAATGCCGTGTTTATCGGCGAAGAAAATCTGATCTCTTTTTAATGAGCGCAACTTTATTTCGCTGAAAGTTTAATGTTTAATTACGGCAGCTCGTTTTTAAATTTATTTAATAGATAGAGGCGGGTACTTGGTATAGTTTTATTTTATTAGATAGATTGTCTTCTAGTACAAGAAGTATATTAATATAAAATACAACTATTACAAAATAGATAGATAGTGTTGACATTTATAAACCAATATTGTTCTTTTAAAACATTGCCTCAATACGCCATATGCGCTATTGGCAACAGCGTTGAGAATGCTGCCGCTACCATCTCGCGTCCTTGTGGTTATGGGGCCAATATTATTAATACAATAATTTAAAGGCTCTTATTAAGGAATTAAGTATACCCAAGTGCTGGTGATTTTCAGGCTCAATAAATAAGCATAGCGATACAGCGCGCAAATGCCTTATTACTCTGCCACAAACACCAAACTTTTTAAATTTATTTTAGTGTTGTAGTTTAACTAACAGTTTAATACTTTCGTTACACGTAGTCTTATTATCCTAAAACTCAATCGTTCATGCATGGTGGGTTCAAAACTAGAAATGCTAGCTATAAAATGATCGCTACTACGCACACTAACGCATCAAATCCATGTAATATAACCAACGTAAGTCGTAAGAGAGTGACACATACAGTTATTTCTGTCTACGTTTCGATCGCCTAATATTTTATTTTCAGTGTGTACTCATGTTTATTTGTAGAGGTGTAGGCCAAAACGAATATTTAGAACAATCTGTGACACGATTCTATTTGTTCTGTCTCTCATTGTTGTTTTATCGCGCACATAATGGCTGCCACAATGTTTGCTTTAAAACCGGATAGTGTATTAAATTTTATAGGTTTAGTTACACTAATGAAGTGCTGAGACTTTGTTAAATTGAATAACACTAACTTGCGCCCGCGACTTTGTCGTCTTGGGAATGGACACTTAAAATTCAAAATATTAACTTTCAAATATTATAAAATTCCTTTGTTATTTGTAAGTATTGTTTGGGTTTCATAGTTTAATCAATTACCAACCCTCACATATTTTGAAGTGATTGTACAAGCATTTCATCTCCAGTGTTTAGAATACTTCAATTTAAAGTTTCAAATTCAAATGCAGTTTGAATATGCATCGTAAACTATAATTAATCACGTAAGTAGTTCACAAGTTGACGCCTGTATATGTCACAAACTAGCCGTATTTCCCGAGTTGTATCCCCGAGGACGAGTTCAGGTTACAAGGATTGGAAGAAGTTTCCCTTTGATAAAGTTTTAATGTATTCTTCGGAAAGTTTCAAACTTGTCTCGTAGGTTATGACGAATTCGTGTGTGACCTTTTACATCGCCTTTTTCTAATAAGATCTTAGGATATTTACCGACTTTTGTGTAATAACAAAATAAAGACATATAGATATTGTTATATAGATTGCAAATTTTAGTGCTGTTTTATTTACTGTTATGTTTTTTGCAGTTCAATAACCTTTAACCAATCCTATATAATCCTAATCATACATTCAATACATATTTTCCAGCTTATCGTTTTGCAGAAACCATTTACAGGCGCGACCTAGTTTAGATGCTAATATTCAAATAACTATATGCATCTAAGATTTTTTTAGTTTTTTGTTTTATCATTTCGTTTTGTTTCTTAATATAAAAAGTTTATGAAATGATGTTGAATGCTTGAAGAATATTTACATATCGTTTCGATTATATTAAATGCATTCACTTTTAAATAGTTGTTAAAGTATTTTGATTTAATATTCTAGTATTTTAAAGCTCGAAGATGGAAATATAAACATTTAGGAACTTAAATACGCGTTAAAATTTTTTTTTTAATTTAGCGTCTTGATGTGCCATGGTCGCGGAGACTGGTTAGGTTAGGCTGCCACCACCTCAAAGATTTTCAGTAACTAAACTTACCACACACTAAACTTTTAAAATTAACTTATTTTATAAGTGTCAGGAAACGTCATCCATTGTCTTAAACGTCAAAATTATTAATACATTTAAATAATACATGTTTGCGTCTACAGTTCTCACCATTAATTCTATATAATTGTAATATATAAAACAAAAGAAGCAGAAAGTAGCAGAAGCTACGTTAGCTATAAGAAATAAAATTTATTAAAGAAAAAAAAAACCTTTATTCGACATTCAGGTATATTACGCAACCATTCCAGACACAGTAAGAACTCTTTACAGTTAATAGAAATATTGTTTGACTTTACGAAATGGGGTCGTTAATAATAGATGCACACACTCTCATTGTTTCCATTGGGCTACGTGGCAAGAGTTATTTAATAAAATCAATCTATTTCAAATAATGATAGCTACATTTTGATACAGTGGTATCAATTGTGTGATTTATATGTTATATAAAATTATATGTTTATATATGTTTTGAAATTTCAGTCAAAATAATGTATATGTGGATTTCTTCAAAATGAAAATGGGGATACCCGACCAGTCGAAACAATTGATAGCTGTAGGCCCCAAATACCACGTGGCTAAGTTGGTGTAATATGTGTTCAGAGGTCGAGAGAGCACGTTGTTACTGTGATTCTGTATCGATGACCTCATCGTTGGAATAGTAAAAAACCTTATAAATTCCGGGAAGATATAATCTTTGTGTAACCTTAAAGTAATGAAAATGACTTACATATATATAAAGTAGGTCGATTAACACAGATATTACCTGAAAATAGAGACATCTAGTTATATTATTATTCTGACATTTTTTTTTAAATCAGATCGGGTAAAGATTTGATGATTTGCATGCTTAACGTATTTTAAAAACATACAAATATAGTAAAAATACAAGTATAGTTTTGTGACAAAAAACTTGCATTTCCTCCAACCAAAACGAATGGATTCTCGACCAGTCAAAACTGCTGACTGGCCAGAGTACTGCATGTACTTAATACGAGCCTGGTGAAAACGCGAGTGCAAAGTGTGTAATATAGAATTAATAATGTATACTCTTATTAACTAGCTTAGTAAGCAAACTGTAGGTTTAAATCTATCACGATTTTTAAATAGAACGAGAATGTTATGTTACTCATATTTCCTTTCAGTAGAACTAAGAAAAGTCATAACACATTTGGCAGAAGAGGCATTCTCGATTCTGTCAATGTCCATTTTTTCCTCGTATTTGTCCCGACAAACAACGCTTTATATTCCAAACGAGGTCAAACACCATCCCTTTCTAACGTTTGCTCAACCCTATCTCTATCTCTCACGGCCTGCAATCACACTGTCCCAATGATATTTGTGTTCGATTATAATTAAACATGTCCTCTTTCATTTAAATGTCAGGCTTTAATTAACCACTGTTAATATTAGAAATGTAACGGATTTTGTAATAACTACTCATTAACCACTGGAAATATATAATATGCTCTTTATTCTCCGATGGTCCAATAGTCACCATGACCACGAGAGACCCGGGTTCAATTCCTGTTTTGTCAACAAGTGTGTACCATACTTGTTGGTTACATTATATGTGACTGTTACAATATGTATTCATTTAAATATTATGTACCTTATTTACACACAAGCTATACATTGCTTGCGTAAGTGAAATGTATCCTATATTTCATATAACTAATTAATGAGCTAATAGACACTGAAAATGTATACATTTAATAATTTGTATATAACGCAAATACGCTTAAACTGCTGTATTGATTTTGGTAAAGATACAAATTCTTTAACAATTCACATTTCAAAACAGTCAATATAATATATATATGTAATTTTTTTATGAAATTTAAATAAAACTCTACTTAAATACGAAATACGTAAAACATTAATTATTATTATTTTAATTATTAGTATAACTCGTTCATATCGTTCGTTCGTTCCCTTATAAGAAGCAACCATATCCCTAAATTTAATTAGCTATAATGTATGAATTCCAGGAGACCATATTTTTTTACGTTCTATGTCAATTACAAAAATCAATTTATCATAAATTAAAACTATGAATCTTTTCAATCAGAAATATTTCAAAGACACATCTAAATGAAACAAATGTATTGTTAACCATTGTTACAACGGCCTTGATTCCTGAAATAATACGAAAGATGGCGCCAAATCTGTTTGCAACATGTCTAACTGCTGGTTCGAGATAGATACTACAATCGTCCAAACAGCCAGTTGGCGAAAACAACATAATTTATCAAGAGGGAAGGCGGTTTGCGAGAGCTCGGGTAATAAAAACCCGTGTTGGATTTGGTATGGGTATATTGGGTATTCTGCGTCCAATCCACTTAGTATGACCGAGAAAGTCAACGAACCATACGTTCACATTTGCATAATCAATCATTTTTTCTCTACTAAATGTATTATGAAAAAAACTAACACGTTTCAAAAACCGTAATACGAATAGATGAAACTTAATTTTAAATGAATCTTATATTTATTGATTTATATATAGATTTTGCTTTCATTGTATTATGATTAAATACGTCATTTAGAAAACAGAGTTACTTTGCATATTCGCATTTTAAATGGTTGGTAATTGCGTATTATATAAGTATTGAAAAGCTAAGCGAACACAAGACCATTTTGGTTTATCTTGTCCGCACCGCTGAACAATTTATCCCTGGGTCTATTCGTCCGGTACATTATAGCAATCTTTAAAATGTGGCGTGATTTTCTCATGAAGGCGGCCCTGTGCTGTACGCGAATACCATTACGTAACGGGCTGAGTCCTCGCATAACCAAAATTTATTTTAGGCTTGAAATTTAAAACTAGAATGCTAAATGTTAAAGACATATATCAGACGATTAAACGAACTTGGCCATGCGTGATTTTACGTTAGCCTTTATATAGTTTAGTTCACAAGTAGCAGGAGTAATGTGGAAGAAAGTGGCTCAGGAGGGATCGCAATGGAGGAGACTGGAGGAGGCATTTTCCGATTGGCAAACAGATCTGCAAAAAGTAAATAAGAGAATATTATATTGTTAGTAGTAGTAATGTATGCTCTGAATAAAGACTTTAATTATTATTATCAATTAATTTACTAATATTTCATTAAGAAAACTACCGTCATCAATTAACCAATGCAATCTGTTTTCGCTGTACTATTGAAAGAGATGAAATTGATATTAATAAATTAAATGCAGTAATTAATGATTATCTGAAAGATTAATGTGTCTGACATACATTTCAAAATCTGAAATCCCGCGCATCTGAATCTATATTTTATGGTAAATGTAATTTATTTTGATAACGTTTATATACATATTCTATTAAGCTTATATATTAAAAAAAAATCTGTCTGATAATAATTTTTTGTAACACGGGTTGAGAATTTAATTTGCTTTGTGTTGCGAACGTTTTTTGGATAATACGTTTGCAATTGCGAATTTGAGGTAAGTTTTTTTTAATTTTGTCAAGTTTTAATTAATGAACTTTTGTCCTTTTGCTACTACTTCCGATCTTTAGGACAACTTAGATGTTCGACTACTCTTATAATATAAAATGAAGCGAGCTTGAGTCACCTTAGAGCCCACCTGCAGGGTGTTTAACACTTTATGAAAACAAGAAAATTCTTATTCATCAGTGTCAAATTCAGTAACAACAACAACTGTGATTAGAAACGTTTATTCTAAAAGTACATATAAGTATGCCATGTAAAATAAATATTTTTTATAATTTGAGAGCGGAGTTTTAAACGGCACTTTGCACAATTTCAAAGGATTCTATTATCATAATTCGAACAAGGGAAAAGAACAAAAAGCGATGCTACCTCATAATAAAAACAATGCCCCGTACCAGTCGTATGTGAGTCGTTTCATTTGCTTACCCTTTCTCGCTTCGCTAGACTTTTAGATTTTTTACGTAACAGCTATGTGAGTTACGTTTTGTTACAACGAAAAAAGGTATATGTCTAACAATAAACAGAAATGTATACGTAAATCGAGCTTATTATTGAAAAGTAGAACAGTTTTATAACTAGCTTCAGCTTGCAGCTGGATTTCGGTTACCCTAATCATAAAATTTTCATCATAAAAATTGTTATTATGAGTAGTTACAGATCTGTTATTGCATTTTTACACTTTTACGTAACCATATTTTAGATATTTTGTACATTTTTTATACATCTTGAAAGCCCTCAATGGCAAGATTTTGTTATTTATGTAGGAGAAAAATTGTTATATATTTTACATATTTTTTTTAAAATAATATAGCGATACGATAAGTTTTAAATTTATCGCTTTCAGCCACTCACAACTGATTTTGCCTTCAGACAACCAACATTTAGTTTGAGAAACAAAATAAACACTTTCACATGTAATGTCGTCCATTTTTAACGATTTATAAACGAAATACGATGAATGAATTGTGTTTGGTAAGGGTCGTGTATAAATTGGATTTTGTTCAAAGAGCTATGCAATTACAGGTGGATTAGAAAGTTATGATCCTAAGCCCAGCGAACGACAAGGATTTATATAACCGCAAAATATTTATGCGAGCCATAGACGCATTACGGATCAATTCAAATTTTGAATTTACAACCTTACGAAACAAAGTTTGAATTAAAGAGATACAACACATTTTTTCACGACGTTTTCTTCATACTTGGCTAGATATTTGAGTTCTATAAGTATATATATATATATATATATAGCTGGAATAAAAAAGTAAATATTTAATACAATAAGATAATAATATAAATTTTAAACCAATTGGTTTTACGCGTATAAGTACTCGTATACCCAACTCTACGTTTGTATAATTTTATACAAATAATATTTATATAAAACTGTTTTGTTGGTATTCAGTTATATTATTCAGGAGTTAAACTATGTCTTTTTATCAGTAAATTCAATTTGAATTCCAAATTTTATCTACATAAAGAGAACCATTGCATCTGTATTTTGTTAGTTTTGGCCTGTATCCAAATTAATTTGTAAGCTAATTACGCGTTGGTCACAACAAAATCTTATTGCGAAACCTTCATTGGGTTGATTAACCGATACGGTTTAAGAGTTCGAGCTCTGCTCCTGGCTTCCTGCCAAAATACGCCGAGTGTCAGAACAATAGACGCCTACTGGATTCTAACGAAATATATGATAACGATTGTCATTCCTTTCGGAAGCACGAAAATATTCATTAATTGCTTAGTGTTTTTTGCGAAAAATTCGACATTTAATCTTGAAGTATCAAATATTTTGTGTAATATAAACTCAGTAAACTAATTTAATACGTAGATAGATACACTTTAGATAAGTACTTTGTGGTGATATTTATAGAATTCCATGCTTTCGTTTTTTACATGTGAAAGTATTGTATTAGGCGAAACACTTCACAATTCCGTTCGTGTTCGATTTGCGAGGCATTCACATGTTCTCTTTCCTTTCTTGCCTGCAACAGACCAGTTTAATGACTTGATTGTCCATGGGCTGCCGTGTCTTTCTTGATAACCCACAAACTCGTTAAGCGACCAACTTATAAAAAAAACAATGTTATAAACGAAACCTGTTTTTGTGACTCTAAAAAAACTTTGATTGACCACAAAGTAGCTGCCATTGATCGATCATCAGGCATGTTTTTTTAGAGGAAACACGTTAGAACAACGGTGAGTGAGCAACAAAACTCCTTTACACTCTTCAGATAAAGAAATATAAACGGATAAAAAGCAAGCGTTTATTTACAATTACACATGTAATATATTTTTTATCTGAAATAATTACTTTAATTGACGCAAATAGGCTTAATTATTTTTTATTAGTGATAAATATTAGTTAGACTTTGACTTTGAACATTGAAGATACAATTCGAATCTTGTTGTACTAAATCTAACACGTCCTACAAGTTTTAGAAGCTTCAACACAGAAACTTTAGTGCTGTGAAAGTTTAAATAGGTATCAGGTTTTGACAGGAATATTTTAGAGTGTTACTATTATGTGTGGTATAAACGTGAGGCTCAAATAATGCCGATCGTTTAATATCGGTAGTGTGCACAAATGAAATTCATTTATATGCACTATCTATGACAATGTGATTTCCACCAGCTTGTTAAAGACTGAAAATTGACCAAGGTACGTCAGGCCAAGAATGCAGATCATCTTATTGGTATAAACATATCTAAAAAAAATGCAATCTGGACCAGAGACTTGTAAAACAAATGTAAGATAAAAACATTTTTTATATGATGATTGTTTTTATGATAATAAGAAAATTGTTTATGTTCATCACTCACATTTTAATAACAAAAAACAATGTATTAATATTTACAAGTTATTAATCAAACGCGTTATAACCAGAAATTTATATTTATATATATTTATGAATTTTATATATACATCAAATAAATCGTATTATTATGACAAAACACATATTTGCACAAAACGTTTCGATTATATACGTATAATATGATACGTTAATGATTAAGTTTTTAATAGGTTTCGGGAGTATTTAAGGAACACCATTTTAGTAATACTATAAAAAGGCAAACGAACATAACATAATTAATTATTGATAAAACAACAATTATAAAATAAATAATAACAATGAATATTATTTTATTACTAGTTATTGTGAAATAAAGCTGGTATATAATTAATAATTTTACATTCTCGACTCTTATCGTAAGTAGTACGATTTGATGCGCTTACATGATATTACTTCGGGAAGAATAAACTGTAGCGAGCTTTTGGAATACTTGTAATTTCTAGCACCTGCCTACCACACACGTAGTCATGCCTTATTGCACGTTCCCCATGTAAGCTAGAGCTACGCACAGACTTCACAATAACACAGATTATATATCCTTATAGTTATTAAGCTTCACAAGGCTTTAAGGCCCACACCACACCACGACACACACTACTCGCACGCACACCACATATACACATATTCAAGCTTAATTTTCTCATGTTTGTTCGTAACTTTTATACCCTATGTTCATAACTCTCTAGATTTGTATATACATATATATGTCGAGAGAGTGTAGTTATTTAATGGTTTTAAATATTAAGTAACTAAGTAGAGACTTATAAGATAAAATGTAATAGAATAAAAATTATTGAAACAAATTAAAATTTTAATAAGTTTACTTGAAAAATTAATGTACAATCATCCCGTCTATTGAGTTTCTTCGACATGTATGTACTGTACTGTATTTTATTTTAATAAAAAAGTAACACACACAATGTATAAAACTAAACATACATTATAACAAAGTAATACACAGTTTTTATCAATTTGTACCGACAGAAGTTGTCACAACCGTTGTCAAAATTATAATAATTACTATTTCAGATACTAGTATTAGGCATGTACCCCGAAAGTGTAAATATCCAGCATACAAATTGAAAGGGTTCGTATCATTTATGCGCCTCACGATTCGACCCGCGTCGATCTACCTACAGCTCATCTTGGTTTTTATAAGTAATCTTTATTTTTCGTTTGGGTGAAAACTATACGCTTTACTGAATATAAAGTGAGCCCACATATTTTGTTCGTTTCATACAAAAATATTACGTTTGAGCAAGTAAGAATTGTAGTATTCTAAAACACTTTTCTCTCCAATCAATAATAGAAAAGGTCTATTGTTAATACTTTTTTTAAAATATTATTGGAAAAAACTATATAATTATTGCATTGTTTAGTGAGTTCTGAATAATACATTTTTAAATTATATCGTAAATTTTGTAGTTAGAGTTTTACTCTGTTTAATAGTAATAAAAATTCAATTTTATAATTTCCCCTGTTTGTAATACGATTACTGCAAACTACATTCATAGAAAATTTCAATGCATTTAATAATTTATCTACGATTTGCTGGATTGATCAATAAGCTTCAGATTCAAACGGAAGTCAAAAGACGTAAAATATACTTTTACGTCGAACCGAGGTATTTTACTAAAAGGTTATTTGAAAAGATTAAAGCAGACATCTGATGGGTCGTCATAAATAGACTGTCTTGTGGAAAATTCCATTTATCTCGGCATCTTGTTACTAAATAAACATCTTGAAACGTTTTGTATAAATTCGCTCAATATTTAATCTATTTTATTATTTTAAGTAAATCTTCTATTTAATATATATAACGAAGGAAGTTTCTCCGTAGGGTTTTTGTAAGGCGTGGCGTCTGCATTGCTGACTTCACGATTACCAATCATTATTAAAACAACACTTCTCTGATATTTGCCAGGTTTTAATTTCACTATTAGCTGCCTTGCAGTTACAATGCATCCATCATTTAAAATAGGGACATGTCCACAGTTGATTTTCTTTCACAGACTACGTATTGAAATAATAAGGATGACATTTCATAGCGTAACAAAACATAAATTGAAAGTATTCAACTTATGTTTTTAAAGTTATTGTAGGACAATTTAATGATGCCTGAACTCAATTATTCTAGGTATTCTAATACAAATTGATGTAGTTGCGCCTATATACATATTAAATTAATGAATATTGTGATGTAAACTATAGCCTAGTAGTTATCCAGGTCTCCATTTGGAGTTTTTACGTTCCAAATGCTAATAGACTTCTGTCTTAACGCACAATGACTATTTTCGGTATGGTAAAGGCATACAACCAGCAGGTAGGTGTTGTAGAGGAATTTATATTTTAATTTAAGTTTTATGTAAAATTAAAGGAAATACATATCTAGGTATATAATATACCTGCTTTTAAAATTTGTGAAAAATCATGAAAATGTATTTTCATATTTTAGAAGCGCTTCTGGGATTTAGTGTCGTGTTCTGTTTTACAATTAATGCCACGATACAACAATATGAACATATTTTTGCTGCAAAATTATCTCGTGAAAAATATTCTCTGTGGAAATTTTTATTTGTTTATTTCATAAACATTTGAAAATAAACTGGAGTGTAACGTTAATTCAAAACATTATTTACAAAAAAAGTAAGATTTACAAGTATAAAAGCAAAGAAAATATCAAATTGTCAAAGGAGCAAAGAGTTGGCAAAGTCTACATTGAAATCTATGTTTATATGAACAAAATTTTAACAGCGAGTCTTAACTACATCTTGTCACGGTTTTTCTTAAATTTAAAAAGAAAATCACACATTTATTCGAATTTCGAGAAAATTAAAAATTACATTTTATATGTACCTACTCGAGGTACTTCTTACATTAAAGTAGATACACATGTTTATATTTTCAATTGAAATATTTTTTTTGAGCCGCGCGTCTTTTGGGACAGACATACCTTTATAGTTATATAGTTAGTTACCTAATAGCTTTGCCCGCGACTGTGGTTAATACAAAAGGAGTTTGGAAGATCGGAAACTTTCATTCCCGATTTCAACCCCTTTAACCTATCTTCAACCGTCTATCTCCATATCAAATTTTATCGAAAGTAGTTCTGTAGCTTAAGAAAAAAAGCGTAACATACATACCTACAGACAGAGTTACTTTCGCATGGATGTTTCCCATGCTAATCAAAAGCGGACACAAAAAATACTTAAGGATATTAATTTTCTTCAGATTGCATGTATATATATATATATATAGATAAGAAACAGAGATATATATATACATATATATATATATCTCTCTGTTTCTTTCTACGCAAGAAGACGATCAGGCGTCTGTGACACAGATTTTAGCAAAACTTTACATACATATGAGATAAACTAACGTAGGAAAATGCATTTTAATCATATTTACATTAAAGTAATTGCTGAAACATTAAAATCTAATAGCTAATGGAAATGATAAAACAGAATCCATTGTAACTATCTGGTTTAAAGTAAACTCCTAAATTATTCCGACAAATGAGATGTAGGTTAATGGCAGAGCCTTCACTCCCTAATCACACACTTGGTTAATCTTCAAAAGAACCAAATGGCGCCCAGAAAATTCAACAACTTTTGACTTCCGCGTGTTAGTAAATTATGTGCGCAGTGAAGTTAGCGCTAAGCACTTGTTTAATTACTCTTACTTACGTGAACATCGTACATAACATTTCAATAAAAGTTGTTTGGCCTTATATAGTGTAAAATAATTAAATTCTATAATAATGTAGCTTGCATTTCGCAAGTATTAACAGATTGACAGCTTGAGACTTTAATTCAAATCGGTGCGATAAAAGATCTATACAACCTTTTTACGCATTTCCCAACAGCGTGAACATACTTTCAAAATTCGAAACTGTGACGTCATCTAAGTGACTCTTCCATCCCTGTTTGTCCCTACGCATTATATATTCTGTCCCGCTCGAATGTAGGGAGGCAATTGACCTATTTTCGGGTACGGTGCAATAATTTCACGAAGGGTGGACTAAATTCAACTGATGTACGACGTTGCACATCTTGGCACAACAATAAACGACTTACTTGCTTAAGTTACAATGTTGATTACAGAATTGTTTGCATACAATAAAATTGTAGGTCAGCGCTACTTTTGGTACCAGTATTGTTAATTATTCAAACTTTGGTAATTTGAATTCCATACAAAGACATAAAAAAATATAATAAATAAATTTATATATGACAATCGCTGATAATTGATGATAAAATTACGAAAATCAAGCCATATTCAGACTTACAGTAATAGCGAATACGCGATATTTATTGCGTATTTAATCAACTTAACAGATTTGCACGCTTATTAACTCGAAGTTTCTAGTACTTTTTAGCTGTAATCTTCGAGAGGCATTATGTATCTATAAATCCCAACAAGATGGATTAATCCGTTATACAGTTTTGTTCTACAGCAAAATGATAAAAACAATATAAAATGTGTGCGTGGAATTCACGAGAAGAAATAAAACCACATTGGAATAAAAATAACCTATAAAATAACTGTTTATCTTCAGTCTCCATCAGTAATCCGAATTTAAAAGCAAGATTTTTAGAATAGATAACCATGACGTCGCCTCAAAATATTTAACAAATGGAACTGTGTGTTGTGGATTTGCGTTTGACAGATGTAAATTGGTGATTTTCAAGGCGAAATATAAGAACTTTTTTACATTAATAAAATATTTAAATTTCGAAAGATATTTTAATGCTCTGTGGTGTTAAAAATAGACTTGCACGAATAAAACCGATGTTCCTACAATTTTATACAAATAATAAAGATTCGGCTCTATCAAAGTACGTTTGGAGAATAATTTCAGCAATTATAAGTTACACAATATTTTTAATTTATTCGCTTTGTTCTCACTATAACGTAAATTTGTATTCATTTCAGAATACCTAATACTGATTGAAAATATACATTTGATTATTACTACATTATTATATTTATACTATTAATTGCTTTATAATGTAAAAAAAACAACGTGGTGTAAGTTTGCTCACAAGTGTAATTTAGTAACAAAGAAGTATGATAAATGTTGTATTAAGTCAATAAGTTTTGGTGTTAATGATAACATGATGCATATACTAAAGGTAAGAAAGCCATAATGAATGAAGATTCAATAACCAGGATGAGTGAGTCCTCGGAAGAAATATTATACGTGGTAACGGTATTTTTCTGGCGTTTTCGGAAGCGTTGATCTATGCACGAGTGGGTTCAGATGGAATACGGATCGGGTGGAAATTTCATCTGTTTCTTTTATCTGTTATTAAATTCATTGCGTTTGGTTTGCCTGCTGCTCTCTACCAAAACAAGGTATTTGTTTGCGGTTCGCACTAAATCTGTGTAAAAATTTGTTGAATTAAATTCCATATTCCGGGATCGCGTGGCTTATTTAAACCGTGGCACGTGAACAGAAAACCAACGAGCACCGAGAAACCGCCCGCCCGCCCTGTCCGCAAAATCTCACCCAGTATTATATTGCAGCGAGTAATACAATACTGGAATTCTAAATTTGAAAAAATGCACCTTATTACCTGCACTGTTTCATTTGCGTTAAATTAAGAACCCGCCTTGAAGAATTCCGGTTTGATTTCAATAGTTTTTTTTATCCTAATCACCGTAGTTGTTAAACGTACAGTGAAAGAGGAGTTTAATTATCAAAAACATTTTAAAATATTTGATATATTAAACGTTGACTAATGCATTATATTATACTAAAATAAATTCTTTGCATCGATACCACGGTTCCAGTTCAGAGATTTTACTCAGTTTGGTACAGTATATACGAGTATTGAAAGGAAGGTACAAGGTACAAGTAAAGTTTAACCTCTGTTCAATCTATACTAATACAGTTAAAAAAATCCTTCAGAAAATGTAGGTATGTATGTATATATTTTAATATTTATTCATGAAACTTGAATGAGGGCAATACATATGATGATCTACTTTATTATAGTTATTTCATATTAAATACAATTTCAATAGAAAATAAATAAAAGCTATATCTAACATATAGACTTCTTTCATAAATTGTACTAAACTTGATTTCGTATATTAAGGTTATTTTTTCGTTTGATTCATCGCTAATTATTACATCATATGGCGAAATGGTTAACGCACTTGGCGTACAAAGTTCCGAGAACATTGCAGAAGAAATTGAAGCACAGTCCGGATATAAAAGCGTTATCAAAAGCTATAAAAGCCTTAAAATTAGGAATATAACAAATATGTCGTGTGCAATTTATTACGTAGTTATTGAGG
This sequence comes from Leptophobia aripa, assembly GCA_951799465.1. Classification (NCBI taxonomy): domain Eukaryota; kingdom Metazoa; phylum Arthropoda; class Insecta; order Lepidoptera; family Pieridae; genus Leptophobia; species Leptophobia aripa. Next base: position 5,804,869 of record OX637271.1, read on the forward strand.
TAAACGTTTCTCAGATTTGTTTTGTCCGAGTTAAAGTCAACAAACACTGGATTATTTATTGCAAACAATAAATTTGAGTTAGATTCTAATTTATCATTTCTGCGGATGGCACAGCGCAGTATCTTAGAAAAGACATAAATCATTGCCCGGTGCACAATCAGTACCCACTGTTTCACTGTGAACAAATTAATAACAGCGATAAGTCATTACGTTCTTGATATTTGCCAAAGTATAATATTCTTATAGGTTTATTTGTATCAGCAATTAGGTCTTTACTTATTTATTTTTTAGAAAAATTAGGTTAAAAGGTTAATGTTACATAATTACGAACAGTTTTGTGTCATTTTTGTTAGTCCAAAAATCGTTTTCTCTATCTGTGATTGATTTAGTGTACTTCATTATAAAACCTAAAATAGAACCTCGTTATTTACACCTTCCCCATAGTAAGGTAACGCTAACGATGTGTAGAATATATAAGAGAAAAAATAAACTCACTAAATAAAACTCTCTGACGTAGTTATGTTAGGTTTCCTGTAAAATTACGTAGATAAAATTATCTACCTCATTAAATATTCAACCGCTGTTAACTAGACTTCTGACACTTCCTTAAAAATTTCAATCAAATAATTAATGACTTACTTACATTTGAAGAAAAACGCTTTAACTGAATAAATTGAAATCTTAATTCAAATTAAATATTTTATCCGCAATGGAAAGCTAAGATTTTTTTATGACTTCTCTTTTTATTTTATTCATATTTATATATTCCTGTCTTTGTTTGTTGTGGTGTCATATGAGCAAGCATATAAAAATTTTAAAGCAGATAAGAAACTATATTAGATTAATTCTTGTTTATCACTCGATTATTGGTTTTTTAGATGTTTGAAGTAAATATTGATTTATTCCCTTTCATTTTAGGAATCCATACTTCTATCTCTATCGCGTGTGTAAATAGGAACCATTTCCAAAATAAATATAGGCCAGCGGCCTTGATCCCCCGCGTTGAAAATACAATTTTATCATTCGCCATCATAAATAGGTATAAATGTATTCTTATTACCATTCGCTAAATTCATGTAATGAAAAGTGACAACCGTCGTAATATTTTCTTTGGAGAATACAACGAAATTGTGAAAGACAGATCAGAGGCGTGAGGGCTTCAGCAATCGCTGTTTTACTGGGGAAACAAGCGCTCATTTTAATATTTCCAACTTTGCCCGACCATAGAGTCATTAGGGGCCCAAGAAAGCAAGAGGAAAGTGGGGTATGAAGGATCTCCCCTTAAAGCCTCTCCAGTCTATTGTTATATTTTTGTGCCCGCCCCGAGCTCTTTGCCTCGTAATGTGTATTAACAGAATTTGTTCGGACGTAATTTTTATGAAAAGATCACTGATTTATTTGACGCTGATTGGGAGATGTCTAAATTCTGTGATTACTCCTTAATCACACAATTGAATAGATTTAAAAATAGTAATGAAACTTGATAGAATTTCTTAAACCTTTGATGTTAGGTTAAGAATTTCTGCTATATGTATGCGAACATTTGTTATTTATTTATTTTAACAGTTTTATCTTAATAAGATTATATAATAATTGTTTCTGCATAATATTATAGCTAGGTTATAATGCGTAGACTATGGAGGATAATAAGCATAATCTTTCGTGATTTATTGAAAAATTTGTTTACAATAAAAACATTACATGCGGTTTATAAATATATTAAACTTTATATATAAATCACTACTAAGAAATACCACTAACGTTCCTTTAAAAATTGCACGATGCGGATTGAACCAGTAGGGTTGATGAAAAATTAGCATAGCGGTACGCAGCGGGACCTCGACGATAAATCAGCTCGTGTCAAACCGATTCGAACTCGCCCGAAATAAATAACCAGTGAGTCTGCTTTATTTTACAGGAAATTTGTGCATGGTAAGTCCGTGAATGAAAAAAGTATCATTACAAAAGTCGGAAAATCGAATTTAGTGAAAAAAAAAAATTTAAGATATTTTTACGACTGAGTTATGCTACCTAAGGTTTAAATCAAACACGTTATACGGATCAAATCGTATACATGTTTGTATTAAAATGTGTATTTCAAAAAGATATTTTATGAGGTAAGGACATTTATATAACAGTGATCAGGCTTAAAAACGGTATTTAACCAGCTCAGTTTTTTGTGACTATCTTCTCAGACCGGTTAATTTTGAAACTTTCGTAGCCTTAGACATAAGATGAAACTTAAGAAATACTTATTGGAGTACAATTTTAAGAAGAGGATCGAGTCAAAAGATTACTGAGAAATATTTACTAAAGTTCCTTTTAATTTAACTGTTTAGACTTTAAGACGTGCTTTTTATTAAGTGACTACCGCCCAGTTGAGTAACGTGCTTTCACATCTTAAGTTAATTTCCACTTACACCACAACAATCCAAAAAAAACTTTTTGTATATTAATTATTTGCTACACATTACATTTACATTTACACTTACATTTAAAATATTTGCTATTATATAGCTTAGTTGAGTATACTTTTCTATTTTCTTTTATTTTTTTGTCACTTTTATTAAATTTTATGTTTCTAATGTGTATGTATGTAAACTCTGTTACTGTTTTGTTTTGTGTTTATCTTTTAAGCATACACTGTATTAGATCTAATACAATTGTGATATTCATTATTTATTACATGTGTTTACCTCACCCTATATAAAGTAGGTCGTCAACCTTTTATGATAAACGTCATCCATTTTAAGCCGTACCGGTTTCCTCAAATTTATCCTTACCGTAATTAATAACTCCTTAGCAATGTTCGTGATCAAATTATAATGATTGGCAATTTTAATCGTACAAGATGATCCACTTGTTGAAATACGTTGTACTCATAACGGTGAGTTTGAAAATGAAATCGTAACACAATAATGAAAATGTAGATTAGTAGACGCGCCGCACTGCGTCAACAAAGTTCTTTAATATATTCTCGAGCGGTTACTTTAATTAAACAATGCAACATTGTAGGAATTAAATACTGTCTTAATATGTAACACATTTTATTTGGTTTAATACCATGTTGAATGTCCTGGACCAAAACAAATATGAATGATCAAAGAGACGAATAACTCAAGACAATAGGGTTATAGCGCAGCCTATTATTAATCTGTAATTAATTCGTTAATTAATTTCAGTTATTATATATAATTATTACCATAGAGTTTGTGAGCCTTTTGTGTCTGCCGTTAACATTTGTATGTTTCAAACTCAATTCGAGACCTCATTTTCTTACATTTCAAATTTATACTTAATACAATCTCAGGCCAATGTTAAAACAAAACAAGGGCCAATTTTTATACCAATAAACCCTCATTTGACGCATATATTTTTTTACGAATTGACCCTTTGGTATGTACGACCCAATTGCTCTTGCCAGGACAAATAAGCATCATTTATTGGCACGCGTAAAATGCATAAAAATCCGCTGCACTTGATGATAAAAAACTGCTATTTAAAATTTTCATGGCACCTCGGGCGTCGCTAACATAAAACGCACTATTTGTTTCATTCGTATTCTATATATTTGACTTAATTTTCAATAAAAACCAAACAATAAAACGAACGAATAACTTGAATATCTTTTGCTTGGAACAAAAATCATAAAATTATATACTTAATGAACAAAGGAAAATGATTTCTTATCAATAATTGTGCAACTCATCTACATCAATATTAATTGATTTAATGACTGAATTTAAAATCTTTTTAATCGAATTTATCAATGCGATCCACATAATTATTTAAATGACTTTGCAAATACGTGAGTCCTTAAATGCTCGAATAATATTATACATATGATTTACCCTTCATAAATTGGGATTCACAATAGGGGTATTATATCTAGAAATTGTGAGCGAAACAATTCAGATTTTAAAAACAAAATCATTAATAAAAACAGCCAACAATACATTTATTACATTTTTGCAATTAGGTAAGTAATAACATATGTTTCATATCGCTCAACGACGGTATTTATTAACATTGTTAGTTTGTTAAGTTTCTCACTTATTTCTGTTTTTCCACAATATTTACGTTACTCTACTGATCCCTGACAAACGATTTGTTAGCTAGGAGGCCGCCTGTTGTCTTTCTTATCACTTATGGTTAATTCAATTGTGTTAGAATTTAGTAAAGTATAAATTGTGAACACATAGTCGTAAAACAAATAACCAGTTTAATATGTTACTTTACTTTGAATGTGTTTATATAAGAGTAGAGATTTTAGACCTAAGGCCCCACACAAGTGCACGGGCGCTTTTTAAAGAATTTTATAAGCGCCTGGTAGTCAGTGCCGGTTATCTTTGTCGCCTAATGTATAAGCATTGCAAGGATCGCGCCAGAAAGGCCAAACGATTTTAAATCGATTTTTGTATTTTATTATAATTTACGTTCTAGTAGAGAAATCGGACAAAATCGGCGGGCTTTATTTATTTGATATTTTTTTTCATACACAATATTTAATCGGGAATTCCTTTATCTCAAATGTGGATTTGCGATTGTGCGTTTTGTGTACTTTGAGATTCGTACATCTCAACCACTAGGCAAACCACTGCATCCTTAATATTATAAAAATACTTAATGTATCTAATGATTCCTGATTACATGACGATCCTATTCAGTATTAATCATATCTAATGGTTATACACAGTAGAATACTGTGTACAACCATTAGATATCAACACACTACACTCTTAGTCAATCCGTAAATTTCCTACGTAGACAATAGAAGGTCGTCTTATGTATCATGGCGATAGAATCCGGCTTGGCAGTGGCCATCTGCAAATTTGGCTCTTCGACAAGATACGGCTACCACCGAGACTAAAATATTCGAATGACAAATTTTAAATGTATTGTTTTTAGGACTCGATCTTAATTAATGTTTTATTACAAATTTAAAATAGTCACACCAATTACTATTTATAGTATATCTAATTATTTAATTACATTGCAAAGTAATGCAAACATCTTGGCATATTGTGTTTTTTCTTGTGATCATTGCTGAATACAGTAAATTATCACTCTATTTATATTTATACTAAATTCTCTTAGGATCAAGTTTCCTTGTTTTAGTTTTTGTTACTATATTATATTATTAAATTCCTGAATTTTTTGCACTTTTCAGCCCTTTATTAAGTGGTAAGTAGATACTCATTGACTCAAGTGAAAGACTTGTTGTCCTCAAAATTCTAAACCACAGTGAGAGAGACGTTAGACATAATCCAGTACAAATAATCCGCTCCATTGAGTAGTCGACGTAAAAGAGTATTGGTTATACAAATTTTGCGCGGACCATTAAAAAAATAAAAGTTCCTCATTGGTTATAAATCCGAATTCACCAAACTCTGATGTTTTGCGGCAGCGGGGTCAGAGATTCGAAACGTCGAGATATATAAATAATGGGAATGTACTAGTGCTTTTACATCAGTAAAATTATTTAATTTATGTAATTGAACAATACAGTTATTACTAAAATTGTGCGGATACTAAGTGAAGCCGCGTCCTTTTGTGTTTTGAGGTGTACGACTAGATAAATTTAAGAAACAATAGCACAAAATTCAAAGAGGAGTTACTAGATTTTAAAATCAATAACATTTACATAATATTAGTACAAAGTGGCAGGTAATTTGTGTTGAAATGATTTACGCTCAGTTGGCTGGTTAGGAGCGTGCAATTTTATTGTCCGTCACTAACGCTCGTTTGCATTATTCCTAAGGAAAATTGCCACCAGAGTTAAATTTGTTAGATCATAGTAATCCTAAGTACATTATGTTCACGGGTTATTTAGTACTAGCTTTCCGCCCGCGGCTTCGCCCACGTGTAATTTGGTTAAGTATATAGCGTTTTTTAATGATCTCGATTAAAGTCCATTCATATCTTATTTATCAGTCGCATTAATTTAAAAATCAGTATTGCGATAATTTTTGCAGTAATTTAAGTGAGTAAATAAGCACTTCTATCAAATGGACTTTGGTGGGTTTAATGTTTGCTAAATTGTAAACTATACCTCTAAAGTAGATAACACCGTGTTTTAATTCGGATTAAACACAACATTTTAATCATACAGCCATACTTAGACTTGTTAAATTTAGTTAAAATCATTTAAACATGAGTAAGGTGACTTTAGTCTGGTGAACTTTTTTGTAGATAGTATATCACTATGATTAATCCATACGTCTTTACATTACGTGTATGAGTAGGGAATGGTAATAATATTTTCACATAATTTAATGGATGAGTAGGTTTTCGATTGATATTTCACTGTTTAATTATTTTCTATTATCCTATAAAACCCTTCAAACCCTAAGGTTTGAAGAAAATTTTTTAGGTTCATTCAGCTGATTTATTAAATTTTATTCAAATGAATATGACCACAATTAAGAGGCAATTATTACATATCGATGTGGTTTACCACAATGCATATAGATATATAATTACAACATATTCACCGACTAATTAACATACCTGTAACGCGAGAAAAGCCTTAATTGTGGCTTCACTTTATAATATAACTATTTTTATTATTATACAAAATTATATATATTATTGCATGTATTGTACTGTCAGAGCATTAATAAATTACTGCGACAAATAGATAACGTGTATTTTGCATTACTGTAAATCTATTTCTATTGACTTTGAACACCTTCACTCATTAAGGGGTGCTTGAAAATGACAACCTGATTCATCTACATTGAATGAACAATGCATACAACCACTATATGTACAGTACTAGTATAGTACTTTGCAGGATTAAGGTTCCAAATATATATTATCTAGGCTACACAATAATTATGGCCTTAAGAATATATTTATTTATTCACACTTTATTTAAACAGTAGAAGTTAGGTAGTTTAGAAGTTAGTTTAGATAAAAGATTAACGCTTTGCCTAACGGCGCTAAAAGTTAGGTGTGAAACTGTGTTAGTATTATTATACAATATCTTATGAGCGAGTAATAGGGACCATGATTTGTCAGTATTGTCTCTGGAAATTGAATGATTCAGAGTTGTGTAGGGGAGATACCGGGGTGCTCTGATTTAACCATAGGAATCCCTATATATATTCTAGTTCTTGGAGACAGAAGCAATGGAGCTTACATGGTTTTGTTTGCGTTCAATTTATAAGCATTTAACCTCGAAAACTAAGCGTAATTAATAAATTGCATTTGTCATGCCGGCATGCATTTTTGTCTTAACATTTGCAGGAGCTTAAATCGGGAGAGAAACTGGTGGCCTTATCGCTTTCAGGTATCTCTTCCAGGCAATATATATGAAACTGCTAGGATTTAATTGAAATTGAATATATGGTTTTTATAGGATCAACGTCTTGTTATTTAACATATCACTTAGTTACTAAAATATATTATGTAAAGTCCTACTTTGAGAGCAAATGAAATGTGTACTCCATCTATATAACTATAATGACACCCATAAATAAATATTCATACAATGCGGACAATTATAATTTAAAAAACGTTTGATAATATAAAATAGGCTGAAATAAAAATAAAAAATCCAAAGTTTTTAAATGTCCTTTAACTATTTAAGGACCGCCCCCGACTTTCAAAAAAGGCAATCAGTCACCTATATGTCAAACGTAAAAAATAGTTGACTGCATTATTTAAAAAAAAATACTATATATATATTATAACATATGTAAGGATAAATTGTCCAAAATAATGTATTAATTACATTATGCAAATTCGGGATTCTTAGATCCTAGCCTGAAATCGTAACCCAAATAACTCACGAAGATCTTTACTTTGAGAAGGAGTTAAAGATGTTACTTTGTTTATTTAAATACTGTACAACTCTTAATAATTATTATTAAATAATAACACTCACCTTTACAACTTACAAAGACATTATAAAGCTCCTGGGGATTACGCCAAAACGTTACATGTTTAAAATAACCAAGTTCATAAAACCTTGAGACACTTATTCACAACCGGAAGAAATTTCGAAATGAATAGTTCACTAGACACAACCATTAATATTTAAATAATACTAAATTTTGCGCCTGGTCAAAAGACACCATGTTAAATACAACGTCAATGTACAACCAAAGTTTTATTGATAAGTCTATAAAACGGTCCAATTTCTCTATCACAACCTTGACTGAGTCTAAATAAACATTCTATAATCTCACTATAAGTTACTCACAACACTGAAGAGGTAAACAGTAAAATCCAATGCTTACATCATGTCACATTAGCACAACACAAAAGTTCAAAAAACATAAAAAGGTATGATTGGCACTATAGTTTATTAAACAGAACTACATCGTATCCAATAATATATATTTCGTATTAATACACGATTTGCGCGCTGAGAGACGATGGCGCCGAATGTCAGGTAATTCGCAACTGTCAGTGAAACTGTGCTTTCAGTTTTCGGATACGACGTGTGTTCCTCGTACTGTTTGTGCTGGGTTACTACAGGCACGCGTTCTACTGCAACCGCTGAAAAGCGAAACCTGTTGAAATAGGACAGCGGACTGGGAGAAAACGAGACGCATAGACATTTGACGTTACAGTTCAGTTTCAGGCGCTTATTTTATTCCAAGCTCGTGTGTGCGTGAAAAGCTGCGTAGCGACGATCGTGAATTGGTGTTTGTGAGTTGTGGAAAACTCTGTTAGGGCGCTTTCATAGAGTGTGTTTTGGAGCTTTGTCCTTCAAACAATTTTTATTATAATATTAACTTGAAATTGTTTGAACGATTTTTGTTCAACGAACTTTTTGTTGTAAATTTATTCCTCGATGTGGTTTTTTTTAAACCAGCAGTTAATGTGGAACGAAAAGATTCAAAGCTTTCTTTCTTCTTATACTTCTAATTAAAATATATGAGCCCTAAACTGTAACGAACAAACATTACAGCTGATTATTCCAATAATAAAATGAAGATATCTCACAAATGGAAATTGCGGCTGGTGCATACCAATTAAGTGCTATCTAGGCCAATGTAAACATTGGGTCAGAGTTCGCACGGAGTAATCAAATAGCACGCACCTTGATACAAAGCTGTAAGTCGAGATACGACGCGAGAGAGGTGACAATACGCAACGTGGTGCGCACGCAGCGTTCGATACACCCCAACACCCCCTAAGCCCCCAGAACCCCCTCCCAGAATCTCCCCAACTCACCCCCTTACAAATCTATACAGTGGAAGACCGCCTCTGACAGCTAGCTCTAATGTAACGATGTACCCTTCATTATTTTAGGAATCAATCGACAAATGGTCTCGGACGCTCGTTGCACTGTTTCAAGGACATTTTTTTTTAATTTGACGAATGATCATTATTAAACTTTGGCGAAATAATATGAATGTATTTTTTTAATAGTTTAACGTCATTTATGCAATACACGAAAAAGTTGCATGTATGTCTACAAATCAAATTATAAAGGAAATAAACTTTTTGGAAAAAAATTGTCTAATCCAGCAGTACCATTGTATATGGTAATGTAAGTTATGGCGGTTTTTTTACGACGTTTTCCTTCACCGAACGATTGGACATAGAAGGACGCAACACAATTACAAAATATATAACAAGGCAGTGATTTCTGTAAAAAAATCTGACATCTCCTTGCCTCTTTTGATCACTGCTTTTAAACATTCACGTCAGATACAAACATATCTTTGGGCTTCTGATTTTTGGTTTAAACAAACTCAATAAAACCTCCTTTATTTCTCTATTACATAGCTCGTTCAGGTTTTCAAACCATTCAAATATCTATTTTTCTATTTACAAAGCGTCAGTTACGACACTTATACTCATACTCATTGTTATATTATTTTGAACTGATGACTTCAAAGTCTGATGATCATCCTTTTTTTGGTATTTGGTAATATGATTTGGACTCCTAACATTACCATTAGCATACAAATACAAAGTTGGATGGCAAATAAACTATCATCGTCACAAATCAAATCACATCAACGATTTAAGATAAGATTTGTTAAGATGTTCGACTCCTGTTAGGCAGGATTGATAAGAATTTGCCTATTAAACCATTGCCGGGAATCCAAAATCTTCGAGCAAATGCCATCGTCCAAAATCTATCGTCCACAGTCAAATGGGCTTTTTAAGAGAAAGCTTAGCTTACATTTCGAGTCCCAGCAAAAGGTTTTTTATTGGATAAATCAGAAACAAACATCTATTCTCCTACAGTATGAACTCCTCTGTATATAAAAGTGAGAGGCATAAATATAAAGAAACGATTGATCAGCGAATCGCTAAGGTCATAAGATTTGTTTGTCTTGTGAAAGGATGCCGTCGAAAAGGCTAACTATAATTCACTAAAAGTTGTTTTTCGACCTTCATAGGCGGGCATTAACATATAAAAGCATTTCTATATATATCACTTGTCTTGGTAGTGAATATAGAAATTTAATTAAAATATATATATATTGTTTAAGGTGCATTAAAATTTTTAATTATGGCAAAAAGCAAGATTTGTCTGCCTCAGAATAATGTTACTTCTTAAATTAATAACTAGTTGTTGTTGTGTTCTTATTTATATTAATTACTCGCGTAAAGTGTGTCAAGCTATGATCTATTTTCCCAATGCCAGCTGTACGTTTCTTGTTCGTTACATTTATTAATATTATCCCCAACAGGAAATGTTTATAAATAGATGTCGCGTAATTAAATAAATATGGTTGTGTCGCTAGCACCAGGTTATGTACCAATTTATATAACTTGAGGACTCTTCACAACAGAAAAGTATCTAAAGGGCTATGGAAAAAAATAATAAAATATAATAAGCGGAATAATAAACTTCGGTGGTTGATAAGTACCTGCGTACTTAACCACAAACAATTGTACAATTCGTTTATATTTAGGAAAACAATAGAAATAATTAAAGAAGTGAGCGTGACAACGAAGGGAATTAATTTTGTTAAATAGAACTATTTATGTCAGGATAACGTTCACTAAAAATTGTAACTATTTCTAAACGCTATTCAATTGAAATTAATTATTAACTATTTTAGTACAATACAATAGTATCAAATTGTGTTTCTGATGTGATGAAACCACAGATGATTGAAATATTTCAACATTCAAAACGTCAAGGTACATTTATTGAAGGCGGCGTGGTATATCTCCAGAAATGGACTAATGGCTGATAACGTAAGAAGGAAAATACGGACGTAATTAGTCTCTTATAGTGTTTGCCATCAGCTTTTAGGTTATATTTACAAGCACTGGCTAACCTGTCAAATAAATAATTTTATGTCAGTTACAGAGGTAGTGTTTGAATGTGTTATACTCGTGTATATTATACCTAACGATAGTTTAAAATAGCATTAACTAAACTTGAATATAGAAGATTCAGTGGTAACGCGACACTAAAAACGCATAAATACTTTCTCGATATCGGCGATTTGTGAGAAACACTTTTTACGTCGAGTTATGTTAATAATATACGAAAAAGTTTGTTATTTAAGTAAGTGCCCGCGTCAAATATTATAGTATTGTACTGATTCATCAAAAGTACTATTAAAATGAGAGAAGTCACGATGTCACACCTATTTGCTTAATTATTGAAACCTCTTATACTCTTAATGATCGTACTCATAGGCTATTTTTATTAAATGAGAGCTATTTGGACTAGTCCCAATTCAAAAATACACGCAGTCGGAACACTTAAAAATGTGACAAGAGTTTGTACGTTTCAAATTATACTAATATTCGGATTTGGTAAATGGTTCTTTCGATGATCAGTATTAGTAGATCTTACAAATGATTTTATAGGTTGTCCGTGCCCCGTCTGTGATTCGATGGTGTGTCTATAAATTAATTAAATACAGACGCTGCACATTCTGAACAAGTAAAAAAAACAATTAGGTACATAAATAAAAAAGTGTCCGCACACAGAAACACTTCGGACATAAAAGTTATGTTTATTCTAGTAAGCATACAAAATCACTTTCGAAAATTCTTGATATTTTATACCATTGATTTTAATCCACAAAATAACCGCTTACGTAATGCTTACAGGATACAATTAATTATATGGTAGGATATATTAAATGAACTATAATAAATAAATGTGTTTTATTTAGAAATATATATCTCTAATTACGCGTATTGATTATTACTATGATTCAAATAACGTGTCATTATTAAAACCATTTTGTGGCAATTTTGTTGGACTTTGTAACCGCATAGTTTTTGTCCCACGCACAAAATACAAAGGAAAACACACATTGATATTCGATATAGTAGCAAAATAAGGTACGTGCGTGTGACCAATGGAATATAATAGTATCTGCTAGTTGAATTCGTCCTGTATCTGATACACTATTTTAAGCTTCCCCATTATTTTTTTTGATAGTCATATCTTTCAAACATAATAAGAAATATAATAATAAATATAAACGACTAAATACATTTTTAGTCTTTATCAAAGTCTTTACTACACACATCCATGTTGGAGAAAGGGTCAAATTGAAAAAGCAAATAAAATATTGAGCAGATACAATTTTTTTAATGTTTACAGTTAGGACATATAAATAGTTATAAAACGTTATACTTAATCAAAGAAATACATGAGAAATGCACTTTACAATAACCTAACACATTTCATTCAGTTCATAAATCGAACTAAACCTAACCTACATATGTACACATGAATCCTCTCCTCACTTGTCCAATAGGACATTTTCCCGAAAGTATACCAAATCGATTGCCAAGGTCAAGCTCATAATCCTGTAAGATTTTTTCAGTACTACTAGGTACTACTCGAGGATACCATGGATATTCATCATCGTCAGGAAACATAATACGATCTTCGTAACCACTTAACTTTCTTGGGAATGATTTATTTTGTACGCTTCTTAATACTGTACATTCAGTCATCGACACAAAAATAATTAATAAAACACTAAACTTGATTAGAGACATGATTTTTGAATAAATTAACAATTCGAAGTGTTCTTGGAAGCGGATTATACGCAAGTGTTTTAACCAGCCTTTATATGCGTCTTTAATAAGGTAAAGACCCGTTATTTCTGACGGGTAATATTGAGGATATTGAGGTGCTAATAAACTTGATTGACTCAAGCGTAGTATAACATAACAAGATGTCAATATATGGTTAAGCACGTATACAAAAGAGATAATCTTAATTAGTAATTATATTCAAATATCAACATTAATTAATTAGTTACAACATTTTTTATTTATGATTAAAAAGAAATTAAGAAGAAAGATATGAATTATTCTAATCAGCCCTTCATGATGCATGGAGTATCGTATAGTAAAAGATTTTGTTTATTTTTAAACATTAACTAAACTACTAAAAGAATGTTAAGGAATTGTAACAAATAACAAGAGTCAATTGTCATATGAACGACATCACTTACAAACTGTATGTTTAGTTGTGAGACTGAAGTTTAAACTTTGACGTTTACACACAGATGTTAGTATTTTGTCTATGTTTAATTGAATACGTCTATTTTAATTATTTTTAAATCAAATGTTCCAAAATTAATGCGATGATCTCATTATTCTCATTAATTTACACACCTAATCCCTATCCGCCGTATTTTGTGAAAAGTGGTTATGTTTATTAAAAGGATACAATCTAAACTCCCAAGATGCAGCAGTCACCTTTTGAAAATATTTTTAATATTATTGGTTTAACTGAGAGCAACGAAAAACCTATGAAACATGGATTTTACAATGCTTTCGCTTTATTTGTATTAACTTTATGTTGTGCAGCCGTATATGTCCTGTTTCTTATATTAGAGCCCTTTTTCAAGCCCTTATTTTGGGCGCTTCTCGTTGGCTCTTTACTGCATCCTTTTAAATATAAATTGTCTAAGAAAATTAAGACCTGGTTCGAAGATCTTGAGAAAACAAACTCTTGTGTAGTAGTAGAACTACTAGTTATTCCAGTCAATGTAGTGAATTATGCGTCAGATTTAGTGGGATATCAGTTTAAAGAACATTATAAGGTAAGCTATAACATAATAAAAGATTTTAAATTGTGTTACTATTATTGTTTATATTTCATTATGTGTTATTGAATTTCCTTTAAATTAATATAATAATTTAATTTTCAGTCTATAATAGGTCTCCTATCAACAATATTTGTTTTACCATGGCTGTATAATTCAATTCCAAGGAGTTTAGGATGTATATTTTGGCAATTTATTAACTTTATAAGCTTTTCTACAACACTACTAATAAGCCTGTGTACATCTTATATTGTAAGTTTTTATTTATATTATACCTTAAATAATTGTTAAATTTCTGTTTTTACAGACAATGTTTAGTTTTACTATAGTAATTACATAATATGATATATACAAATTTAAATTTTTACTGTTACCTAAAAATTTGGTCTATATGAATGATCATCTGTTCTTTCAGACACTAACTATAGCATTAGCTTACATTATTAGTGTTTACACATTATGGACTCCAGAGAGAGCAAGTATATTTCGGGGTACTTCACACATTCTATGGTTGGTTATTACAAGCTTTCTTGCAAGTTTAGCTGGATCCTACAAAGTTTATATGTTTGTGGTACTTCAAGTTTTTATTGTGACTGGATTTATTTTGGAAGTCTCACATTTCCATAAGCAGATGCTTGCCACAGGTACTTTTCTATATGCTATATTAATTATTATCTTTAAGATTTTATTCAAATATTCATTCTATAAAACATTATATGGTTATATATTACAGCTCTTAATCCCCACAGATAGATCTCATGTTGTTATTAAAGGCCTAAAAAAACAGGTGGTTCTCAAGTAGACACCTGTGTTTAGTTATTGTTTTTTGAGTCAGATAACATGTAAGTACCCAAGATGTATATTTGCATTGCATATTACAGATCCTGAGGCATCTATTTTACTAGCTATACAGGGAGTAATCACCAATGTAACTTTGGAAAACAAAAAGCTAGAAGAGACAATTCCAGAAGAAGACGAAAAGGATTCAACATCTGAGGAACTCTCTCCGAGTACACCTGACATAAAACGTGGCAGCTTGAGCAATTTGCACAGTTCACCCCAACAAGCCAGAATGCTCTACAAGACACGAACACTATCAGCCCTTCCCTTAACAAAACCTAGTGCCTTTGAAAAACGAATTGCATCCTTCAAGCAAATATCGCTGGATGAAAACTACATACGAAACAATTTCACGGATGATGAAACAGCTTTGTACTTCAAGCTTTTGTTTTTTGGATGTTTTTGCATGTTGGTATGGAAACATATATGGCTGCTACCGATAACGTTGATCTTCTTAGCCATCCATGTTATTAAGTATTTACTTAATTTCTTTGGAGTTTGGCTATTTTTTGAAAATCAATATAATAATCTTATGTTAAGAATTAAGTGCTGGTGGAATAATAGGTAAGGATTTTAGTATATTTTTATATAAAAATAAAATTGTTTTTATACGTAGTATTTTATGTGCAAATAATGAAACATGACTCCTGAATCGAACGCACAACTTAACCACTAGATCCATTTAGCTAACTCTGTTGTATTCCAAGTTAATTTAAACATAAAATTAGTGTATTTTTTTAATGTACTCTTATTTCAGACACTCCGCATTGATTCCCGGTCAGATACGCGGTATACGTAAGATGATGTCCTTGTGCAACCATAGTGTTATTGAAATAGCGTACGAATCAGTTGACACAGTGTCCAGTTGTATCGTAATCATTGGACTCATACTCTTTATGATAATTGCTACAATCTTCATATGTATACAGGTATGATTTTTTTAAATCTATTATATTAGCTTTTTTTATAATATTTAACTTATACACTTGTTATACATTAAAAAGTGTGTCAGCTCCACATCGGGACAGGTAAATTCTGGAGTGGACTTTGAGAATTGGTAGTAATTGTAAAAAAAAGTTTCCAGTTTTCCTAACTGGACTTTACATACGGGATGTGTATTTTTGACAGGATGAGCAGTTATGACAGTGAAACATTTATAAGAACCAATTAAGTATAATAATAATAAATTAAATACTGTGTTTATTTCAGATATATTCTGAGGCGATAGTGGTTATACAATTGAGTGGTAGTCTCTTAAATAGTACCTTCGTACAGAATAGTGCGATTCACGCGTACCTCCCAGAAGGTTGGGAGGACAAACTTGACTCTTTGATCGACAACGCATATACATACGGACGAGAGGGAATATCTACTGGGGTAAGTGTTTTGAAACTAACGGCTTATTAACTTAGAATAGTCTACATTATTTCCCTGTTAAATTCCTAGTGCATGCATGATTTGGATCGTCCTTCCTTATTAAGACACCTACTCCTTGTACAAGGGATACAGAAGAGATAATATTTATTGAAAATAATTAGTAGGTAAATAAAGAAACGGGACTAAAATGATTTCGCGCTACATTATGTGCGGTTAAGGCCAAACGTCTGTTTAGTCTTATATTTAAAAATCACCTATGTAATTTCACATCCCTTTAATAAGACCTTATTTATTCATAAAAACACTGTGTTACATATTTAATAAATCCTCAATTAACAAACTTCAAGTTATGCAAATAAATATGTCCACCTTTAACAAACGGAATATGTCTAATTTATATTTATTTATCTAATTCGGCTTCATATCCTCAAGGGACTTAAAACAAGTACAATATTTTCCGAACACCCTCATCTTTCTCTATTTAACAAAGCATGAACACAGTTTGTGTGAAAGAGACGTGCATTTTAACTAAAATTTTAATACATCTTCATTCCATTCTTTCGCTGCTATCGGACTTTTATTAGATTATGCGATATGTAAGTTTTTCTTTGTGTGTAGTTTCCATTGCTGTATATATCTATAGATTTAAAATAGTGCTTGCAAAATAATTGAACTATATAATAAATACCTTCTTAATTCTATACAGATTTTAATAAACACTCTGTGAAATTATTTTCATACTATGCACGACTATATTAGGCGTATGCATGAGAAAAGACGCACGTGTGTAGTTTTCAATCTTCTGAGTATAGCAAAAAAATACTGATAACATACTGGGATCGTAAAATTCTCTTCCAATCAATTTAGGTGAAAGGCATCTTAAAAGAAGGTGATCCAGAGAAGATAGCAAGAGTGGAACAGCAGGTGTTAGAGATCTGGGATCGGGTGTACCAGAGTTGGGTGTCTGGACACTTTGCGGCAACTGTAGGACCACAGGTGGACGCGTCTGCCGTTCAAGATTCATGGGATAATCTTGTCAGTGATTTTACACAGGCACCAGGTGAGCTTAAATTTTTAGAGATGAATTAAGAGCTTCGAATACTCCATATTAAAATAATGAATGAGTGGTGGGCTTTGCTTAAACTTATAACAACCCGAATACCATTAAAATAACTACTTGAATCTCTAACTACGAAATGATATTGTCTTGAGGAGCATAATTGTGTATATGGTCTGGGTGTTACATATATTTATTTTGAGGTATATGAAATACTAGTAGCGTGCCCACGACTTCGTCCGCATGGTTTAAATGCAACAGGAATTTGGAGAATCGGTTTACAAATGCCAGAGTTCTAGTGAAATTTTTACACAAATTGTCATCCCCTTCAACCTGAAGGTTACATGAATGGAGGAAGTACTGCCCTAAAGTTTAGTCTTACCTCTTCATCGAAATCGGTTCAGTAGTACATCCATACATACTTTGACATATTATTATGGATTCAATTGTATTTATCAGTAATGTTAGCCATTACACAGTCGACATATTATCTTAAAATTCAACTGTCCCAACTCCCTACATTTTCAGGTTTATTTGATTACGAGGGTATTGTGAGCTGGGTCCAAGCGAATGTGGGTACATTGAGCGCCATTGCGAGCGGTATTTGGGCGCCACTTGCCAGTAACGTGTCCTTACTTGCCGGTTCCATCGGAGCCTTCACGTCGATACTGTTCAGTGGTGGTGGGGCTATCATTAGTATGATTATTAACCTGGTAAGTTATGTTCAGAGAAGAGTGGACAAATGTGGGGCCTTAGAACACTAATTAAAGTTATGTTGTCTTAGTATTTCATAGCCTATTGAATATATTCCAATCGTTTTTTGTATATTGATAAGATCTAAAGCAATAAATATTTTTTAAACATATACATACAATTATGCACACGTACTTGCAAATAACAGGCACGCGTACGTACGCGTATCTACTTATACGTATAAAAATAAAGTATATATTTTTAAGGTGGTATTCTTCACAACGTTATTCTACCTACTGGCGTCGAGCAATGCATTATACAAACCGGTGGAGGTCATAACCCGAATACAACCCAATTTCGGGCCGCGACTTGGCATCGCTCTTTCTGTTGCTATTAATCAGGTATTTATGAAATATATTACATTTAATATGTCATTTGCAGTTGCACATCAAAATCAAAAATATCTTTATTCATATAGGTGACTAATGTACACTTATGAATCGTCAACGCAATAAGATATAAAAACTCCTTATTTTGTTTTACCCGTTTCTTACGATAATTGCCTGTAACATATCACTCAAAACGATATAGCCGTCCGTTGCTTATTTAGGATGTCAATTTTTTTTTGCGTTATTCCGAAAAAATATTTTCGTATTGGAAATTATTACTACGAATATGTGTAGAGAATTACCGCAATGATTGAATAAATGTTTGGCCAGCCTTACACTCGTTTGCCCAACGTCATCTATATAAAAAGGTGTATTTTTGTGTCCGTTTCATTATTATACATTCAATTCTCGAAACCATATGAATATCGTACATAAATTATTTCTTTGAATCCAATTGTATTATTAAAAATTTTAGGTTTTCCGTGCTTCATTCAAAATGGCGTTATTCTACGGTTTGTGGACCTGGCTTGTTCACAATCTATTCGGTGCCAAAGTAGTATATCTACCTTCCGGTAAGTGTTTTTTTTTTATTTTAATAAGTAACTTAACAAAATTTCAGCAAAAAAAAATGTTTAAACTAGTGTCATGAAATAAAATTTTGTCTTTTTCAAGCAAATATATTTTTTGTTATATATGCATGTGTAACATGGAGAATATTCAGTGTGAGTTTCTATATCAGATCCATCTAGTATTGAAATATAGAACTACTTTAACATTGTATCAATTAACACTTCCATACGAAACGCGCTTATGTTCCGAAAACTAAAACCCATATACAGCTCGACTCGTCAATATCTGTCATACAAACATAGAGTTTTATATATCTCAATACACGTTACAGACAATTATATATATCACCGTTATCTCATCTTAAAAGTACTATATTTCCTGCACCAAATTTATACAGGTCAATGTGCCGATTAAATTCGCACTTGCTGATATTTTTTTTCATATTTATCAGCCAGTCGATGTGGCAACTCGCTTTTTAACGATGCGCGTACTAGTTTTTGTCGTGTTAGTGAATTCTGCGTTTGGTGTGAGAATTAATTTCACCAGCTGCCACCATGCCGAGTGGTCTTGTGTTAACAGTGTACCTAACGAAATCGTATTCACATGTTCAACCGTTAGGGGCAACGTGAGTATGAACAATCGTATAATTTACGGTACAAATTAACAAATAATAATTAGTATTTTTGTTTTAGGATTTTATTATACATCTTAAAGATTTCTATACAGACCATATCGTCGGTTTAACGGTTCAAAATTGCCGTGATTTAAAAGTGGTTCTAGATTGTCCGTTGCTACAGAGAGCATCTCGCTTGCACCAATTCAAAATTAAAGACTGTGACCGTCTTGAATTCATTTCTTTAACTGCTACATCCTCATTACAAACACCACCAGAAGTTGTCATAGAGAATGTTAGAGAGATCGTGTCTTTCCCGAGAAATATATTTAAATCACCAACGACCAGCGCAGAGTTGAAATGTTCTGGGAATCTACCAATGACCAATTTACGTGTTGTTAACAGTAAAATAAATTCAATCAGCACAAAGGCTCTTTCTAATACAATCGGAATGAAGACTATTCATTTTGAAAATGTAACGATTGTAGATATTCAAACGCAAGGTTTTGAAGCCCTTCTCCCAGACAATTCTCTGTTCACAATGTCCAATTGTAAAATCAATAATTTGGACTTTAAGGGCATCAATATACAGGCGGCGTCAGTGAGATTTTCCCACAATACATTTAATGAAATAAGGTCTAATTCTATCAACATTACGGCAGACAGCTTCGTTCTAATTGGGAACACGTTTGGTGAAATAAATTCTAATGGGATAGCTGCTCACGCTTTAAACATAGATATTATTAACAATAACATTGCGATCCTTAAAAGTAACGCCCTACAAGGAATACGGTGTATGAAGAAGAGGATCACTAAAAAGAAAATCACCTTCACCAGAAATAATATAGAACGAATCGAGCCACACTCACTCTTCAATTATGGTATATGCAAAAGTTCCGGTGCCCAAATAATTGTCCGCGAAAATAGAATCGATTGCAAATGTCGGAATGTCGCATTCCTGAACAACCATTCAGGGGGTACCAGCGAATTGAACGGATTAATTTTAAACATTGCAAACAATAACACTTGTTCCTTGGCACCGTGTATTCTGCCTATAGATATCGTTAAGCTGCTACAAGAAAGCAATATGTGCCATTTGAACCTTGACCCAAAAGTTATGTGTTTATTGTATTACGATAAGCATTCTAATAATACTAATATCGACGTGAGTACAGACGAGGATGTGACAGAGCCAGCGCCTACGTTTTACTTGATAAGACAGGCTAACTCCCTAGCCGGTGATGCAAGCGCGGCCATGACGGCCATTGATAAGGACGATCTTCTACGTGACAGTCATATGAATATGACGAATAGAACCACTGTCAAGGTCGTGTTTGATTCGTCCAAAGATTTCGTCGAGACGCTTAGAAGCACGGGAAGGTCCAGAAGTAGGCAAGAAGCGACAAAATCACCGCCGAGGGAAGAATACATAAACAGATGTGTGGGTAGCCATTGCAGAAGCAACGCTTACGATAAGCAAAAGGCGTTAGATTTTTACAAATATGTATACGCTCAGTTGCGCACGCCACGACATATTGATAATAAGTTTAACGAAATTTAATTAATACTATCGTTGTTTTGATAAACTGTTTTTTGATTTAAACTTTTTGCCCCTTAAAGTAATTATTATTGCACAGGTTTGTAAATACACTTATCAATTATTATTGTAAAACAAAGTTGCTAATATCGTATAAGTAAATTTAAGTACCTCCTACTTTTTTTTTAAGTCCTAAAAGAAGGAAATCTGTAGGGAATTTACTGCCTATGGACACGCCGTAGGAGGAATCGGAGCGTAAGGAAATTGATTTAAACGGATTTAGGAATGGTAAGAGAGTAAAGGATGGGCTCCGGGATCTCTCCCTGCGCGAATCCCACAGAACATACGGGTTACAACAACTGACAACTTTTATAATTTATAGTCTATTTAAATATTGAATACGATTTCAGTGTTAGCGGCCGTGTTAGGCGCAGCGCCATTTCTTGGCCCATACTTGGCTGGTATCCCCGCGGCATTGGATGTTTGGCTTCAAGGCAGGCCTATGGCGGCCATCATACTTCCAATTGCTCAGGCGGCTCCTATTGCATTTTTAGATGCAGCCGTGTATGCTGAGATTAAAGAGTGAGTATTGTTTTAGAGCCTGATGCTAAACAATCTTTACATGAACTATGAACGGGACAAGTTTTTTTTTTATTTCAGCGGTGGTCACCCCTACGTAACTGGCTTAGCCATCGCCGGCGGTATCTTCTATTTAGGTCCCGAGGGTGCTATCTTGGGTCCTCTCCTACTATGTTGTCTCATGGTTGTCCTCAACCTCTCTTCCTCTTTCCTAAGGGATACGCCAGCAGAAGAAAGAGCGGCCCTGCACTCCCGCGTCAGGTAAACCTTGGTCCGGGTCACTTGAAATTTGATGGACCTATGCATGAAACCTATCTGATCCGCTAAGTCTAATCTGTTTTTGACGCACCAATTTTAAAATCTAAGCGATTCAGATCTGGTTTTGACATTTTTTTTCCCCTGTGATGTCAAATGTAAATATCTACCTATTTTGTTTTTGTTATAACTGGAGTGTGTTTTTGGTGGGACATTGTACAAATACATAGTCCAAGTTTTTAAGGCCGAGAATGTTGTGGATTTTCATTGAATTGCTAAGAACAAGATTTTTTAAATATAAATCCATGTAATTACAATATTTAAAAGTACTGTTAAATTGTTTCTTTCAAATTGCGTTGCGTCTAAAATGTACTTTTAAAAATAATTCCATAATTTCTTGTAACTAGACACAGCGTTAATTAATATCCTGTTACTTTTGTGAGTATAAGTTCTTAAATGAACAATTAACTTTTTTTAAATACATATATGAAATTAGACTTACGACTTTTTGTATGTATTTTTTTTTTGTTAATTTATCATTTTGTTGCATTATTAAACACATGCTTAATAATATGCATATAATAATATTATATACAATAAAATAGTACATAATTATAGTTGGTAATTAAACCCCATTAAATATAGATATTTGAGTTTTATGCATGAAAGAGATCGCCGAGTTAAGCTCCTAATATTTAAGCTTTGTTTCTGTGTATATGTTTTTCTTCTGCTTGAATCAAAGTATAGGTCTAAATATATAAGCAATGTCAGTTAATACATAATAATAGAGACAAAATATATGTAGGGAATCATGGTTTTAGCAAATCGAATCTTTTTTTCTCAATATTATGAAACTGCATGAACGCGTGTATGTAGCTTAATTTCTTAGGTTTTATTAAATGCCTGTCCCATACAAGTATATAACAATTTTGTTCTCTAGCTCCATTTTGGGATATTTAGATTGAGGTGTGTATCTGGATTAAAGCATTTCAATTGCATGGAACACCATACGAGGTCTAAATGAGAATTTATGTCTATTTTCAGATATGGTGCTTATATATAAGTTTGCATGGACTAACAAATGGATCGGTCTCAAATTATGGGAATAGATTTCCTTTATTCAAAAACCCTGTTTAAGAAATTTTCTTTGCTGCATAGGCAATTTAAATGAACTTATAGTTGTTGCTCCGCTGCTCCCGGATGGATTTTTGTATGTGCGCAAATATTTGTATTGTAAAGGCTAATGTTATGAAGGCACGGAAGGTTTAACCTTCCTGTCTATGTCTTTATCTGAGATTACCTCCAACGAGTGAATTTGTCCAATCAGCTTGTCGAAGTATAAAAATGATCAAAGAAACGTAAATCCGAGACAGAAAATATAATGCATTATAAGGTGATATTGAAAGTCGTTCTCATCTCATGTAAAGTCGGATCGCCTAATGGAGATCGTGTCTATCAGCAAGTGCCTATTCAGTGTAGTACAATCCACTTGTTGTGTTATTGGATTTTCCTTTGTAGTTTGCAAGAAAAAAAATTGTTTTTTAAATTATACAGTAACGAAATTATAACTTATAAAATAAACTACTAACAAAATATTAAAGACTAACGAGAGATTTATTGTTAAATTTAATCAAAGGCTTTAACGCTCAATCAATCAAACGAATCAAATTCAATCCATGTAGCTTTTAAGCGTATCAATTGATTATACGATTAGATAAAGAATCCTAGTCACGGAAAATCCTTATTTTTTTAATGATACACTTCCCTCCTTAAATTGCTTAACTAGCATGGTGAAATGCTTTTTCGCTTTTTAAACCTTGAAACTTTTGGACCTTTTTCTACAATAGTATTGGTTAGTCCATTATTGAACGATCATTAGGATTTTTTCGAAGTTTAATTACAAGGGTTTTTTTATAAAAGTATCAGTTTTGTGTGTGATACACGCCTTACTAACTTAAGTTAGTGTAAAACTGTACTAATTTGAGTCGGGATGATATTGTACTATTTTCTTCAAAAGAAGTGATTTCCCTTGCTTTAATATCTTGTGAAGCTTAAACAGTTATTTCATGGTTATAATTCTAAAACTAATATATACGCTAAGTGTACTGCCCAAAGTGCTAAATCATAAAAGTTCATCGTGGCTCAAGATTTACACCATACGTAGAAGATATTCGATGACGCTGTTTTTATTTCAAAAATTGTTTTTAACGTTTGTTTGATATACCAAATATTGTAATCTAATATAGTATAATTATTGAGACGTAAATCTCGTAATGATGTATCGTGTTGTTTAAATTATATTGTTATAACAAGTGATATTTAGATCTAGATAAAGTAAGGCTTTGCTTTTGCAATACATTTTAATCTGTCTAAAATTATTTTCTACTTCAATTGAATTATTAGCTTCGTTGTTTAGTATAACTGAAACCCCCGTGAATCCAAGGTCACTCAAATAGCCCACAAGATCACTGCAGCAAAGATACGATTGGCTAGCGACTAATTAAAAAATCAACCAAGGAATAGTTAAACGCTTATTTGAGTGTCTGCTTTTAATCAAAGCTAAATTAACTTTTCTACTGATAAGTAACGCTTAACTGGATTGCTATCATGACGCTAGATGGCGTTTTTTTACAAAACAGATTTTTTTGTCTCAGCTACAAGTTTAATAGTCAAAAGTTGCTTGGAGTGACATTTTTTTTGTATTATAGTGATATTTTGTTAGTGCCTCTCTATTCTACACTATTTAATTTGCCTGTAGGTAAGGGCCCCTTGATATTTTTATGTAAATAATTACTGTTACCATCTTTGTCAAATTATATAATAACCTCATATTTATATACTTAATCATTTTCTCATAAATCTATGTAAAATATTAACAATTCTATAATATAATAAAGGAATTATTGTATTAAATTTATTATATATTAGATCAACGTTTTGAGAATGTCGTTTTGTTAAATTATATAAAAATTCAATTGATCTAGATTCTTACAATTTTTTGTTATTATATTAAATTTTTATTATGTACTTAATTTAACACATGATAAGATTTGGTGTTTCTAAAGACAGCAATTAAGTTATTACATATCTACCATTAACTCATTCTGTTGATTTAATATGTAAATAGGTGTATATGAAATCAGTAAGCCCTTACCAGTTCAAGAAAAAGTCGTCCAATGTTTACGTGAATATTTTATTGCGAATAAGTTTGTATAAGCACGCGTAATCAGCAATATATTGTTTTGCTTTATTATTCTGTTTTATTTCAAATGTCTTTTTTGCACAATAGAGTTTATTCTGTGAAGATGACGTAAAATAAATTCAAAACGCATTTTCAAGTTTCCTATGATTATTCTTCATACATACAGTGTAACACATACAATATTTAGGCTATGCAACTACCTTGTAAGTAAATCGGCTCTGCTGATAAATTTATACTTTTAATTCAATCCTAGCAGTGAATACCGTTTTTTTAAATACCTATATACGCGGTATAATTGGGGTTAAAAACATTTATTATTTGAATGAGAGGTTAACCCCTGGTTTGTTCTACAAAACCCCAATCCGCCCCAGTAAAGAGAATAATAAACATATTTTTCTAAACATTCATTTAGATAATTTTAATGAATATAATATTGGTATGATAATCCCTGCTGAATAACATTCTCGTGAATATTATTTTTTGTGGTAAAGTATATTTCGGTTACGGCATCCGTTAAAATTAAACCGTTATCACTAAATCGACCTTCGACCTCCGACTCCAACCATAGAAACAAGACAACACTATCCGTTTCTATATTAACTCTAAATTTAGTATCACCATCAGTTTGGTGTGTGGGTTCAAGATTTATCTGAAAATAGAAAATTTTATTTTTTTATACCAGTGTGGGTTAGTTTAAATGCACCTTTACAGCATCTTATTTTACGCGGTTAAATCCGCAGTCATCAACTTTTACTTGAGTTGACACTTACCTTTATATTAGGTATCTTTAATCCTCTAACATTTTTCAATGGCATAGGAAACACGAAATTTTGTGGAGACGATATGCCGTTAGATTTAAGCGAGAATCGTATAAAAATCTCATCTTTGCTATCGTTATTCCATAGGTTTAATGTCGTCTGCTTTGAACTAGATAATGGTTTGGTAAACGCTGGGTAAGTTTGACTATGCACAGGTGTTAAACTGGTCCAGTTAAATATATCAACAACGATTTGTGCCTGAGTTATTGGTACAAATCGATCGTTAATTAAATATACGTCGACATCGCCAACTAACGTTAACCGTGGCGATACTAATACTGGTGCAAAGAACCGTTTTGCGAAAAAGTGCAGCATTTTCCATTTCCCTCCATATTCTGAAATTATAACCATCTTTTTTAAATCAATTTAAAGGCGACAATTGCCTCTGCCCTCAACAGGCTTACCCTGTTACTTACCCAATGCATAACAGAGATAGAAATAGGACAGTGCTTCCATAAATATTTATTTTTTATATGATAGCCAAGTTTGTTGTGGGTCTCAGACCGGTTTATTTTGTAACTCTCGTAGCTTTAGATATAAGAAGAAAACTATTTGGGTACACAAGTGATGGATAAATGATTCTACGTGGAGAAATATACCAACGAAAATAATCCTACTACCATATCATACCTATTCCAGACCATGAAGGAGCTTGCCATACGTCATTGAGTTGCCAATATAAAGCCCCCATTGTGTACCAGTTAGCCTGGCTTTGACGATAGAATTCAGATTCCGCTTTCATTGACATCGCTTGGCTTATCTGAAAATTTAATTACTCCTTAGAATATCTTAGCAAAAAATATACAATACTAGAAAATAAATAAAAGTAGAGGAATAAAAATCTTTCCTAATGTATTTGCACAACACTACAATAGTATAAGTTGTTCAGCTCTATTATTTGTCAAGTGTTCGTACTAGTATCTCTTAATAGATTGTAAGGATTTTCGTTATTCCTAAGACATTTAAACCATTTTAAATACATATATTTATGCAATAATAAGTTACTTTAAATTTTGAAAGTAACTTTAAGTTTACATTTTTAAAAAGCTTTTTTTAAATCATCAAGTTTTGCATTAGACGTGCCACTAAAGATTTGATTGCAGACACAACACAAACATACCTGACTGTAAAAAACAAACTTCTCAAAATATTTACTATCGTTTTTATCTAAATTCAGATGTTTGCTTAACTGCATCTCAACATTATTATTTCCGTTCGGGCTGTGCTGTCTGTGTTTCGAATATTCGCTGTCTAAGCTAAAGTCGTCACTTCTATTCGTCGCAGCTCTCATTGTTTTCAACGATGGGAATGATTGGAAACCGTATTCCGATGCAAATCTAGTTAGAGGGTAGATATTTTCATCCC
Organism: Leptophobia aripa; assembly: GCA_951799465.1. Lineage (NCBI taxonomy): Eukaryota > Metazoa > Arthropoda > Insecta > Lepidoptera > Pieridae > Leptophobia > Leptophobia aripa. The sequence continues at coordinate 5,832,176 of OX637271.1, forward strand.
AATTGTCCGCTATATAGTTATAATAGTGGGTATCACCGTAGTGTGGGTTGTACGGATCCAGTGCTATGTAACCATCCTTTTCCGATTGTCTGCCATTTGACGGACTCGAGACTAAATACCGTCGACCAGGGTCCAACGACTCAACAATTGGTTTTATGGTATCCACGTACAGTTTGATGTATTCCTCTTTATACCTATCAAACTCTGGTTGTGTATCATACCAATTACCTCTTAGAGCCACTTCATTCTCATTGTTACCAGCCCACACCGCAATTGAGGCATGGTGTTGAAGACGTTTCACATTTTGTTCAATTTCCAATTGGACACTCCTAAAACATTCTCTTTAATTTTAGTAACGTTTCATTTTTGAAAACAAAAAGCAACTCAAAATATTAACGTTGTTATGAGAAAAACAAACGAGTCTATTATTTATTTATTTCTATCATACGTAAGAAGCACATCGTTATAACACCGTATCAAATCTCAACTTACTCTAAAAATTCTCTATCCGTCGGATACATGGCACATGCGAAAAGAAAGTCCTGCCATATGAGTATACCAAGCTCATCGCATCGCTGGTAGAAGTAATCTGACTCGTAGACCCCACCGCCCCACACTCTCAACATTGACATGTGTGCATCGTGTGCAGACTCCAGAAGATAGTCAACTGCCATTAAAAACATGCTTTACGATTTGAATTTTGCTCTAGCCTAGTCTGCTTTATTTGCAGGTGAGTTCACTTAATTATGAAGGTCAATTGTATAGTGCATCGATAGTGAATCCTTAAAACCAACTATAATACAATAATAAATATTACTATAATCTACAATTAAAATGCAACGAAGTCGAGTCGAGACATTAAAAAGAGAAAAAAAAGTTTTTGCTACTACATAAACAATAGTTAACGAAGTTTCTGTGTTTGAAATTCATCAACTGAAATCTGCTGTAGCATTATTTTCGTTATTCCACACCACAGCACACTATCTACATAATATCAGTGTGATATCATAGTATCACATCATGACAAGGAAAGCTTACCTTACTTTCCATAGACAATGTTTTATTAACTTAATATGTGCATGACTAAGATATCTAATTTAAGACACGCGTTGACAATGTCAACCATACTTGCTCAAAACCACGCCTGGACAATGGATAAAGTACAAAATAAATAATTAACAAATTATCTAAGGGGTTTACCTGTTTTTTCATCAGTTCCCTCCGGAAGTACGTGGGCTGGTATCCAATTAGAGCCCTTCATAAATATAGGATATCCATTCACTTTGAAGAAGAACGTTAGCCCTTGACCGCCAGTCGTGTTTCCTGTTAGTGACAGTACTTTTATAGTAGTTATCTTTAACAGGATTTCACATTTTGTCACTTTTTTACTGCAATTTTTGAATGTGGGTGTATATTTTGTCCGAATATAAAACAAGATTAAATAATTTATGATAAGGTTGTTTGTTTGTTTGTTTTTTTGTTTCTATTTTTTTTGTAATTTATCATTAGATTTCTAAATGAGTGTTTATCGTGATTGGTGTGTCAATATAACACGAATATTATTTCGTACTAATGATATTAACTTAATTCGAAATTACTATAGATCGACTATGAAAACGTTAATAACCTAAAACGCCAATAGGAAACCTTGAAAATTATCGTTTTAAGAACAGCTGATCACTTCCTCAGTATAAAAATATCACGTACCAAGGACAGTAGATGCGTCCTCTTCAACAAGTTCCAATGTGCGAAAACCAATCTTTAACTTTTTCTTCGAAATTTCATTTTCTTCGTTCGTTAAACTTATCTCAAGGTCATATAAAGGATGCTCTCCATAACCGTTAGGCCACCATAAAGATACCACGTTCTGTCAACAAATATAAATGAAACCTAAAACTTTAAAAATAATGTAAAACTTCTACTTATATCTAAATATAAGTAGAAGTAGAAGAATAGAAGTAGAAGAATCCCATTGAACTAATTCAATGGGATTTTCAGTAGCAAAATTTGACGCGATTCATTAAAATTTCCCACTAAAAACACTGACAACCTTAACAATCCAAATTGGTTTTTACCGTTTCAATATATAAATTGTCAAAACCAGTCTAGTATTACAAAGTTCATGGAAACGACTTCCTTGAACAACTAGGTTAATGAGTATTTAGAAGTTTTTACATATTTAAAAATTGGATTTTACATAAATTTTTAAACAGACCACAAACAACAACAAAAATAACAGATAGTTAGTAAATAAATAAACTTAGCGCAAGTTAATTTAAATAAATACTTAACCTAAAAAACTTCGCCAAAACTTCCAACACACCTATATACCCAGAATATTATTGTCCCTTCGTGAAGTCACAATATTTCTCTTTTAAACACGACCATTTAATAAAAAAAGAAATGTCTTCTGCTAATAATTGTTAGATACGAAATAGCCTTGCACTGACATTTTAAAGCGATCATATAGCCTAACAATAATAGAAGCTAATATACAATATGTATATACAATGGCTACCTAAATCTTATGATATATATGTAACACTGTCTCTCCGCGAAAATTATATGGGTCAAATATATGGTTAATGGTTAAAAATACCTTCTGTGGAGTGAGTCACACAAATGGACCGATTGTAAAATATCTATCCAAATAAATTTTATATATTTAATAATTATTAATGCTTACCGTACTAATGGCCATATTAAGCACTACTTCTATTCCATCTTTTACATTCGTGATATTCAAATTCTTCCCTATAGTCAGAGATTGGTCTGCATCTACAGACAGTTTCGCACTCAAGTATCCTCTGATATTTTTGGTTCCATTCAAAAAGGAAATAATTTTCAAATACCAGTGCGATTTATCTCTATGTGTATGAGTTGTAACGCTACGTATTAATGCGGTGTTGTGAAACTCGATCGAAACATTTCTCCTGAAAATTAAACCCTTACATACATTCTATACCTATTAAGCATATGTAAAAAGCATTTTAAAAAATATGATGTCATTTGTACACTTGTATATACTGATTACAAATCGTAACCTTACAATTTATAATATTTACATACTAATTGATTAGGTGTCTTCTATTGTTGTCAACACAACTTTATTGGACCCTGATGGTTCTTGGCCATCGTTAAAACCGATCAGGTCAAGGGAAGACTATAAATCTTCCAATATATTTAAAACTTCTTACCATAAGCCGACAGACGGAAACGCTGGTCCCCAATCCCAACTGAACGAAGCTTGCATCTTCCTTAGTTGATTAGCGTGACATTCGCCATGATATCCCTCTGGAACGCATTCGGGGGCTGTAAAGTGCTTCTTTGAGCGTTCTTTGGCTGCGTCTATTGGCGACATAAAATTAACAACCAATTCATTTTCACCAACCTGCAATTTTAATTTCATATGAATACACATTTCTCCTTGATCGCCAGATTTTAAATAAACTAGACTTGTATTTTTTTTAAATATTAAAAGTGAACACGCTTTTCCGTTCAACTCAACTAAAACACAGTGAAAGCTAGAAATAATGTAGCTAACAAATCAACCTGATAAATAATTGGTCACAAGAAGTTCATATATGCATGACCTATGTGATATAAAAAGTTCTAATATTATTTTATATTATGCTAAAACATGTCAAAGTCAGATGTTAAGATCAAGGTACATACAATTATTTAACTTCCATTAATGAGCATTGCGAAAATACCAACCTTGAGATATTCTCTGATGTCGAAATTATATTTTACGAACATGTTGTTCGTTACGCCAACCGGGATACCATTCACTTCTAAGAAACTGATTGTGTCCACGCCTTCAAGAATTAAATCGGACGCTGCATATTTCAAATGCTCCGCTTTTACTGCGAACAAAAAATGTGGGTAGGGATGTAACTTCTTGCCGGTTCTTCTCGGTAGATGACTGCCTTCCGAACCGGTGGTAGTGTTAATATTGACGATTCAAAAGTGTCTTTATAAAGACCTACTTGAATAAAGATATTTTGAGTTTGAGTTTGAACTGGTGCGAATAGCCTAGACTTTTATGATACATTTTAAATAATTACAATTCATTTCGTACAAGAAAAATTTAAATCGAGCGATAAGATACTTAAAATAGTGATTTGTTAAAAAAAAATATGATGTTAATGAATTCCGTGGTGTGGACTATTTGAGTAAGAAGTGTGCATACAAACTAACACCTGGACAATCTTATATCTTGTTCAAGACCTATGCAATGATAATATTTTACAAACTATCCGTTAAATAGTTCATATATTCAAACCATTCAAAATAACAACAAAAAAAACAAGAATTAAAATATAATTCACTGAATTGCAAAACCATTTTGATTATATATCCAATCTTAATCTAATTTAATAAATAAAATGATTGATTGAATGATTGAATGATTTGAAATCATGGCGATATATTTCTAACACAATCGCAGACTTAATAGTTTCCAAGTTTTTCTCATGTAACTCTCACGTATATTTTTCTTATAGAAAGTAGAAACCAAAAATACTTTGAAATTTGCTTCTGTAGGTCCATATATCATGAGCCACCCAACGCGTGAGAACATCATTGAATCCATGTAAAATATCGGTAATTATGCCGGCGTTTTCAAGGTCGGAGTATATCCCGCCCGGCACAGTAGCCGGGATCGATATAGCTGTAAAGAATATTTGATGTTTAATCAAGCGTTTCCAAACAGAAGCTAATTAACTTAAAAAATATCAATATGATTGTTCATTCGATTAGTGTCAATGCGAACAAGAATATATGCAAAGCAGTATCACGTCATTTTATAGTAAAAAGAACAGATTAGCTAGAAACTGTAATAAATCAAGCTGTAGAATATATAGTTATTTCTATTTAAAATTATTTTAAGTAAATATTAACATGAATAGTAAACAATTAAAAATATTAATTTATTTTGTATTAAAAATCAATATTATTAATTATACAGAAATTATTGATGTAAAAAATTATTTATAGATCAAAAGAATTTGCGAAAGATTTTTGGATCAAAATAAAAATGACAAAAATAAAAGGTTGTTTTCATTTTAAGTTACACAATAAAGTCGTTCGGAGAAACAAGTCGGGGTCATTGGCATATTGACCTTGACACCAGTTAATCGTATGTTGTAAGGTCACAGTATGATTAGGTAACATATATCTTGATTTATTAAAAATAAAATCATAATTGAATTAATGGAAAATGACAATATCAAATGTGTTTACTACAAAAAGCCTGGATTTAAGGTACAGTATAATGAGACAATATTAAATGACCACAAGCTGTATTATCTATGTATATCCTTTCATAACTTACATTTATTGTTTATTTTCGTGAAACTTTAAATTACCGGGCGTGCATGTTCGGATAAGAGGCGTTCTTACAACAAGTACGCTAAGATTTTAATCAAACCAGAGTAACTACTTAATTGTGTATCATTCTTATCGCTTCCAGGGTAAAATACTTACATTTATTTACATTTTCAACTGTCCAAATAACATCACTATTAACGGAACTTAAATCAAATTTCAATTGAGCAAGAGCAACACTAAAAAAAACTAAAAGATACACTAAGTTAACTGTGAACATCGTAACTGCATAAGTACTATTGTAAACAATGCGATAGGCGACAGCCTGTCAGATATATTTCTAACCTTTCAAGTGTCATACAAGATTGTTTATAGGACTTCATAATCGAGTCGAAAGATAACGACAGATCACGTTTTTTTTATTTTTAATTTATGTTCGTAATATCAATAAAAAAATAAATTAAATAATTTGTGTAGAGCACTTTACATGACATATTGATATAGAGGATATTTCTCGATGGTAACATTTCCAGCCTAATTGAAATCATTTAATAGAGTTTTAGGTTGTTTGTACTTGCAGTATTTATATAATAATGTTTAATATGAAATTCGAGACACCATATTGTAATGTGTAGACTTTGGCACATGCGTTTTTCGGCACAACAAATGCCCCAGAAAAACAAATGATCATATCAATTAACGTTGCTAATTCGCAGAATTCAATAATATGCCCAATATTAGACAGAGCCTTAAGGTGTTATCAAAAAATAAGAAGTAATTAAATTAACAAATATTATGTATGAAAAATATTTTCATGATACACAAAGTATTAGGTAGATAAGAAGCATACTTGAATCGTATTTATCAGAATACATTCTAGTTTATCCAAGCAGTCAGAAAGTTGACATAACATGTCATCGAAGATATACAAACGTTAACCGCGGTTGATAACATAAGAACTACCTTTTTCCCAATGTCTATATTTATCTGTTTTATTTAGACATATAGTAATTATATAGGTTATACAGGTATACAGTTTAATAAACTGATATATATTTTATTACATATCACATTTTGAAAAGAATAATTACAAATATAATTTTCACTGAATGATTTTAGATTTGATTTCTCCATATCCTGAACAAGAAACTTCTAAGGAGGTTGGCTGTGCGAAGTATCTTATTGCCACAGATTCTATAAAATACAACTACGTCAGTTTTATATTTAAGCATAGCCTTGTATTGACTATTTTTTATTACAATAATAAATAGTCAATACTACAATAATCTCTATGAAGCTATAGACAACACGTACCTATATAACCTCTAACCTCTTTTCATATCTTTGATTAAATGTCATCTTTGTAAAATAAAATTGATAATTAACTAAAATTATTTCTAACCAATAATTAAATTGGATGAATTAATTATATAAGAGATTATAGTAGAGAATTAAGTGTTACTATAGATATTAAAATGGAACGAATTACACTATATGAAGAATTTAAGTTTATAGAAAAAAGCGAAGCGGAGGTATACGGTATTTGGAAAGGTGGTATTTATACTAACATTTTTGTACTCATATACGTATTTTATAAAATGTGGTCCCTAACAAAAGAAGTTAAAACCCTTTACCTCTAAAAGCGGTGGGTAGCCACAGACACAAAGTGGTCAAGTGTTTTTTTACAAAACATAAATAAATTAATATATATCTACAAACAAAAAACGTCGTTTAAAATACGTGATTTAAACGTTAAATAATATAGGTAATTCTGCGTTAATGATTATATTTCAACAGGGGCTCATTTATTACTCTTTTTCCTGGCCTTTGTATTTGGATCGTTCTGCACATTTTGCTTCCATATGTTGATGTATTTGTTTGATGAGAAGTGTGTTTTGTTTCCAAAATTATTATCGTTGTCATCACTACGCCAGAACTTTATTTACGATTTTATACCAGAAGATAAAGTGAAGGCAGAAAGTAAGTTCTAGAGCCAAATAACTTTAATGTAATAATATTGGGTGAATATCTGAAATTATATAACGTACGCATTTTCTCTAACCAAAAAGGGAGGATCTTAGCAGCAGTGACTTAAGTGTATATTTTGTATATATTAACAAGTAAGCGAGGGGTCGAGAAAAATCATTAGTACGATGCGATGACATCGATAATGTCAGCGTATTGATAGAAGTTGCAGATGTTTCTACAAATGATAGAAAATATAAATTCTAACGTTTTCACTAATCATTTTATAATCTATGAATTCCTTTAGTTATTTTCATGATAATACTTTAATCGTATACAAAGTAGCGATGTTGTAATTATTATGGATGTGTAAATGATAAAAGATTTTTTTTCTTTCAGTGTTACCAGTGGACTTCGTAAGTACACAGTGGGTGGAGAAAAGCGTATGTTACCTTCCCACGTATGTGCCATTGGTTTCCGGAATTTTTGGCCTTATTTGGACAACTATGTTCCTTATGTGTTCAGCGGGAAGCCGAGTCGTTACTGGGTTAATACCTAATTTATATATTTACAGTTTATTTCATAAAAAAGCAAACGTTAATCATGTTAATAGTTGTAAGTAAATAATAAAATAAAAAATTCTATAACAATACTGTTACAAATAGTTTGTATCTAATCTCAAAAACAGCTCAAATGTTTTGGATACTAGACTAAACTAAACTAATTTGATATATAACTATCAATGAATTTCCCTTTTTTTAGTTTACAGAGGCCTTGGAGGATTCTACCTCCAGTTTTTGTATTTTCATTAGCGATGAGTTTTCTATGTATATATACGTCTATCGTCACTCATTTTGGCTTACACGATCTCTGTAACAAGTTAAACGAAATTACAGGCAGTACAACGTAAGTATTTAGAAATACACTTCTATAAATGCTTTTACGAAAAATATCCAAACGATATTTTGGTGTAGATATATATCTTATTATTAGATATAGATCTATCCATCTTATCTTATTGGCTAGGCAAGTGAGTTAAGTTTGGTTTGGACTGACGTCTTTTGAGTATTACTTAAGTCAAATTATCTAGTGTCTTGTAGAGGATAGAAAGAGTGTTGGATATGCTGGCCCCGAAAAGTGAAGATCAGAAATAAAACCCCTCTGGCCCGCCAAGTGATATGGGTCATTATTTCACTCTTCCGAGTCAAGTTTAATGGCTATATTACACATATCTTATGTATTTTTCTGTGTCCGTTTACTCAACGAGAATTGAATGTCTTCACTGTACCACAAATCCCACAAATCAAACTAAATTGCGAGGTAAATTATTGCAGATGCACCTATACGGTGAATGTTGCGACACTGGTTTATGAACGTCGGATTCGCGGTGTGTACCAAGCAACGCATCTCACCATCCTCTCTGCATGGCTACATACCGCTTGCTGGGTGCTATCAGCACTCCTGGCGCTGCTTCGAGTGTTGCTAGCCATCGACTTCCAACTTGTCCGCGTTAAAACTGAAATAACCGGAAACATTGATAGATTTCTGGTTATCTTCTTTTAAATATCATAATAGCGTTACGACCTCATATGTATTATTCTCTACCCTTAATCTTATTTATATTTCCTGTTTAATCAAAATGTTTATAAAACTTAAAGTTTTATAATGGAAATATTAAAGTTTGCTGCCGTTTTGTTGTCGCAATATCAATGTTGTGCTTGGAGAAGGGACTGCTTATAAATGCAGAGTTCGTTTTTGGTTTAATCTATCGATCATAAACTCTTTATTTTAGGAACAAAATGAAACGCACATCCGAACAATCTCCCCTGACCTATTGGGAGTACCAGTGTCCACTTCAATATCCAAAGCCAGTGTGAAAGTTCATTTCGAGAACGAAAACTTCGATTCCAACAGACTTTTAGCGTCGGAGTCAAGTTTTTCTCATTTTGATAACAGGCTTTATCTGTCCGATGCATCTCCGAAGATATCCGAATTTGCCTTAGTTTCCGATGAAAAGAAGAAAATTGAAACGTGTGAAATTTACAGCAAAGTTAACAGAGAACACGCATTCATAACACAAATGTTGTACAATATTGTTACGGGTATAACCCAAACATCTCCAATTCCAAGTCTGTCCAGCAGTGTCAGTTCAATAGAATCTTGCAGTAGCTTACTAAAATTAGTAAGACAGTATGGCCAAGACAAAATAACATCTCGGATAATAGCCGTCGATCGAGGTAGGACGCAACTTTGCCTAGATGTAGAAGAGGCGGAGGAGATTGATAAACTTATTGAACTGAACAAAAGGAGTGATGAACATAAACCACAAACAAGTGAAGATACGCCTAGTACAAGTCATTCAACTAAAACAATGAAGTCAAGTTTGAAAAGTAAAGCATCACAAACGCAAAAGAAACGCGATCCTACCACAAAAGTACAAATAGAATCGGAAACGTCTGACACGAAACTGAGTGTCGAAAAGGAAACCCAAACTAAGAAAGAAAAACAAGATTAGTGATATTTCTTAATATATATACTAATTGTCTTTTTTCACTGTATAATTTGTTGCTGAATCTTTCCATTATTTTTCAGATTGGTCTACCGTACAATGTCACAAACAGAATTCTTATATGTAAACAAAAGTGACTATGATGTAAATACATTGTAATAATACGTTTGTTTTATTCTCTCAGCTTTTATTGAGGATTTAGTTAACTATTAATAATTAAATATTTAGTTATAAGTTTTCTTACCATATTAGTTGTCTAAATATTATATTATTGCCATGTTTGATTAAAGTTAAAAGTCCTTTATTTATGTCAAAACTCATCAGTATTGTTCCAGCGGTTTCGGAGTAAAAGTCTTAGTCACTAGACCGCATTGTTTACACAATTGGGCAAAGCGTACGTGCTGCTTAAATTACTTCATGGTTAACGAGTGATTGCCAAATAATAGAATTGATTTATTAGTGAAGTTTATACGAAACTCGCAGCCTCTTGCCAAAGACTTATGTTCAATTTAATACTCAATTACAAATATTCCAAGTTAGAGAAGGTACAGTTTTGTATGTTGGTTATTATATGTCAAACCAACTATGATTATGTTGTAAATGAACCACCTAAAATCTTAATCTAAATTCTGCAAACTTCACCGTTTAAGGTATCAAAGGGGCAAGTGGCAGATATATTACATTTTAAAGAATTTGTGTCTCGAAATTTTAATAATTTCGTTAAGATAGAACCGTCATTTGGAAAAAGAAACAGAGTGAAAACAATTTAAAAAATAACTTTCATTTTATTTGCAATATTCCATACAATTTAGTAACTACAAGAGATATTTCGTTTCAGGCCGAAAAACAGGAATATGGTTCTATCTCCATCCTAATCATGTTTATATATTGGCATATGTTTAAGTGTACAAAAAAAAAGTGGATTAATGTAATAAAACAATCCAAAGGAGTGAAACCAAACATCCATTCTTATTATAAAAACTAAACCAGTTCTATTGCATTGTCGTGAGCCAATAGATTGCAGAAAAACACTGATTTAGTTTTCATGTGAATCATTCGCCATGTTGTATCTCATTAGCATACATTTTCTAGAGGCTTTAAGTTTATCCAAACACCTCCCTCTGCAGCGCACGCTAAAGATGTCGCCTTAACCTTCAGTGGCTCTTGAGTTTTCTTATCTAAATTAAATTCATATTTTGCAAGTAATTTTACCAAAGCCATCTTCGACTGAATGTATCCTTGGCGTAGACCTGTAAATAATATATTATTTAGACTTCTGGCATAAAATCATTTTTGAATATAAGTGCTTTTTTTTTTGACTCATTAAATAATGTTTATCATAAGTTATTGACGTCATTTAATATATAGAAAATTATAAAGAGGATTGTTTTTTGAATTAGAATTTTCATATTAAATTGGCATGGCCAAATTGTTTATTTAGTTTATTGTTTACATAGAAAGAAATATTATATAATTATTTACCTAGACATTTACGCGGGCCTTCACCAAACGGCATCCAATGGCAAGGATGCATTTTAGCTTTCTTCTCGGGTGCAAATCGCTCTGGTTCGAATCTTTCTGGATCTTCGAAAATATCTGGGTCCATTTGTATTGAATTGATAGGTATAAATAATAATGTTCCTTTTTCAATTACTAAGTCAGAGTCGGGCAATTTGTAGTCTTTGTTACATCTTCGAAACAGTGCTCTTAATGGTGGATATTTGCGCATGGTTTCTGTAAATTGTTATTGACATTAAAATGGATAATAAATTTTACGTATCTAGATAGAAATTATGACGTTATAACGTCCTTGAAGTTAGTTTTTTTTTAAATTAGAGCATTTGACTCGCATTAAACTGTTAGATGCCTCATTAAGGGTAACAATATTATATACACCAGTTACTTCTAATAAATAGAATTTTTACTAAACTTAAATGTCCCCCTAGTTGTTTTGAACTCAAAAGGAAAAACTTACCATCGAGCACCATATTCGTGTAGGTCATTTCATTTTGCGATTCATAAGTAAATTGGCCGTTGTGTTTCGCGAGTACCGTCTGTATTTCCTTCCTAACTTTTGCTTGTATGTCAGGGTTACGCGCCAGTTCGTAGGAAGCAAACATTCCCGTAGAAGCCGATGTCTCGTAGCCAGCGAACATGTAGAGCATAGTGTTTGCCGCTACGTCTGTGAACGTAAAGTTCTCATCGCCAACTGAAATAAAATACCCATCACACCAGTCCTTAACATGTGAACATGCTGAATGTTTATTCTTTGTAACAAACCTGGTTTTTGGCTTTCAGTTTTCTGTAGTTCCATCAGGGCTTGTAAGAAGTCATTTCTGTAGTAATTATTTTTCTCCCTATAACTCACAGTATCTTTGACGAGGGCGTAAAAGAAATTGTTAATCGCTGGGTTAGTCCGATTCACTCCCATTTTATTGAAAATATCGGGCGCAAAGAATGATATTGCCCTTATAACCGTCCTGAAAGTTCAATTTATTAAAATTTCTAATAAAGTATACATATCTATTATCAAAAATAATAAAATTCTTGACTTTTTCATAGTAAATCCTATGTTAAAAAAATTAAAAACATTACCTAATAAAAAGTTAGTCACGACCTTATAAAACGATTCAACAATTAAATTATTACGTTAGTTATTATGATAAAATATTATTATTTTATAAGTACATGTTATTTGTACTTTTATAATGAATAAATATGATGAGTACTTACCAATATATAGATGTAGGTACAAAATATTCATTTCCGCGCTGATAGAATTCAGTCTCCTTCTTCAATCCATCATTTTCAACGCCAAACCCTACACTACCAATGATCTCCATAGCGTATTTCGCATAAAACTCTGCGAAGTTAATAGATTTTCCTGCAGAACAATGCTTGTCACCATACTCAACTGCCTGTGTTGCTATTTTCTCTACAAAGGGGAAAAACGACTTCAGTTTTCCCGATGTGAAGGCTGGTGAAAGTTTCGTACGGAGTGTTCTCCATTTTGGTCCACTTATATTAAAAAGATGCCCTCCTAGAGGTTCTCCAATACTGGCACTCGAGAATATTCCGTGTGATTGGAAATAGTTGAAATCATTTATAAGAATATGCTTGGCTAGATCTGGGTCGTTAATACATAATACTGGCGTATGGAAAGAATAAACTCCGACGTACGGCATCTTCTTGTATTGAAAATATGTGTCACAGAACGGTTGGAAGAACTGCTTCTTTCGCTGTATAACTTCTTTTACATTTCCAAATGGAAACTCCGGCTTTGGTCCCTGCACCCCTTTTCTGGCCCAATAAGAAAACCTATATTTAAACCAAACGTATATCAAAAGTAAGCTGACGAACCCTAAGAGAAATATCTCATGGATTATCGTAGTTAATTGGAGCACAGCCATTATAGATTAAATAAACACGCGCGGTTAAAGTTATATCGAATTCATAACAATCCTTTTTCACTTCACACCCGGCGATATCGGATGTGTTGTGTTCACTGTTAGTGAATGTTTGTGTTCAGTATGTACCAAACACTGTCTTTTATTTCAAAATTTATATCGATCTATGTCACCGTAAATGAAATTATTATAAAAAAATTAATTCCTTCCATGAACTTAATGCTACTGTTAGTTTTTATCTCGCTCACGAAGTTCCTAATATAAACAATTCTAATATTAAAATGAACACGTCATGAACTTCTTATTACTAGTATTATCTCATCTTCTCGCAGTTAATACTCGAAATTTACTTGCTGGTAGTTCAATTTTTCTTTTTCAGTTTCGATCACTTAAGTTGTTTGTTAAGTATAATATGCCTTTTTTATCCTAGCCTATCCTAAAGACTGAGTTTAAATCACATTTGGAAACCAATATTTTTTCTAACAAGCAAACATGAGGATATTTCTCGATGGTAAAATTTCTAGCCCAATTGAAATCATTTTTTTTCATCGAATTTTAGTTTGCATAATACTAGGAGTATTTTATTTAACAGTAAAGCCTACATTGACAAATGTGATTAGTTTATAGAACAGAGGAGCAGCCGCAAAGAGCGTTTTCGCCCTAAATTCTTGGGGTTGAAATTGAATAGTCAACCCCAATTCCAGATACCATAATATAGTAATGAGACTTTCAGTAAAAGCGATTTCTTGCTAAAGAAATCTTCAGTATTATAATCATACCAATGAATGTTGCTAATTCGCAGTATTAAATAAATATTTGAATCATACGTATCAAGCAATCTTATTTATCTCGACCTGTCAGAAAGTTGACATAACAAGTCATGGACAATGTGTGGACATCGCACTACCCATGGCTACTATTGTTGTGATATGATTAAATTATTTTATTTGTATTATTAGAAACCAAGAAAACGATTATAATAATAGTCTATGATAGAAGATGATTTAATTATTTAAAACCTTTAAAAATACTTAAATTGATTTTATCGTCACGTAAGTGTCATACATTAATATTGTGTCCAGTTTGACATCTATACATATAACCTTTTTTCATCTCTTTGATTGAATGTCACATCATAAATAAATTTATTTCTGACCAATAATTATATATTCTATGAGAGATAATAAAATATTATATAAGTTAATTAAGTTTTGCTATAGATTTTAAAATGGAACGAATTACCTTGTGTGAAGAATTTAGGTATAGAGAGAGAAGAGATATACGGTATTTGGAAAGGTGCTATTTATTATAACATTTTTATATTTTTCTATCCATATTATATTTGTATACAATAAACATAAGACATATTTTACTTAATATAAGGAGCTCAAACCCTTTCCCTCTAAAAGCGGTGGGTAGCCACAGACACAATGAGGTCAATTTTTTTTTACAAAACATAAATAAAGTATCTGATGTCAGCAAACAAAATACGTTGTTTTAAATACGTAATTTAAACGTAAAATCATACCAATTTTCAACATTTACAAATTGATTTCTGGCGTAGTGACGCCAGAACATTATTTACGATTTTATATCAGAATAAAAAGTGAAAGCAAAGAGGACGTTCTATAGACAAATAATTGGTAATACCTTTTTCTTGTTTTTTTACTTGATGTGTAACTTTTAATACTTTTGGATGATATCTGTCATCAATCACGCTTAACCTCGAAATTCATTACGTGTTTTAAACGAGTTCTTGGAATGAGTTTAAGATTACATATATTCTATTGTATATTGTAAGTGTCATGAAATGAAAATGTGCAACTAAAAAATAATAATTAATTAATATTAGCTTGAAGTTCTAACAATAAAACTAACCTTTTTTAATATATTTTTATTAAAAGAAATCTAGAATTATTAATATGTTGCATAAGTTAGTTAGTAATATAATTGACTTGGGGACCTTCAAAAAAAGAGCGTTCCTCTTCCTTTAAGGCCGGCAACTTGTAAGCCTCCTGGCGTTGCAGGTGTCCATGGGCGGCGGTTGGCACATCACATCACGCTTATTTGCCTCCTCTTACATAAAAAAACCATCGCATCCTGGCGACTATATCAATATACATTATTATATTTTCCGCTTAAAATTAGTTTATTCAATTTTTAATATAACATTGACTAAAAAAAGTACTCTGTGAAAGTGCATTAAA
Organism: Leptophobia aripa; assembly: GCA_951799465.1. NCBI lineage: Eukaryota > Metazoa > Arthropoda > Insecta > Lepidoptera > Pieridae > Leptophobia > Leptophobia aripa. Next base: position 5,847,592 of record OX637271.1, read on the forward strand.
ATATTATTTTATTTTTAGTTATTTCAATGAATATGTCAAATAAATTTTTTTTTTTCATTATTACCAGTGGACTTTGTAAGTACACAGTGGGTGGAGAAAAGCGTTCGTTACCTACCTACATAAGTGCCTTTGGTTTCCGGTTTTGGCCTTATTTCGATAATTATGTTACTTATGTGTTTGCAGGAAGCCGAGGCCTTACTGGATTAATACTTAATTTATTTAAACAAAAGTAACTATGATATAAATAGATTTTAATAATACTTTTGTTTTATTCTCTCAGCTTTTATTGTGGATTTGGTTAACTATTAATAATTAAATATTTAGTTATAAGTTTATTTACCATATAAGTTGTCTAAATATTATATTATATACCGCCATGTTTGATTTAAGTTAAAAGTCCTTTATTTATATCAAAACTCATCAGTATTGTTCCAGCGGTTTCAGAGTAAAAGTCTTAGTCACTAGACCGCATTGTTTACACAATTAGGCAAAGCGTACGTGCTGCTTAAATTACTTCATGGTTAACGAGTGATTGCCAAATAATAGCCTTGATTTAATAGTGTAGTTTATACGAGACTCGCAGCCTCTTGCCAAAGACTTATGTTCAATTTAATACTCCATTACAATTATTCCAAGTTAGAGAAGGTACAGTTTTGTATGTTGGTTATTATATGTCAAACCAACTATGATTATGTTGTAGAAGAACCACCTAAGATCTTAAACTAAATTCTGCAAACTACACCGTTTAAGGTATCAAAGGGGCAAGTGGCAATATTACATTTTAAAGAATTTGGGTCTCGAAATTTTAATAATTTCGTTAAGATAGAACCGCCATTTGAAAAAAGATAGAGAATTAAAAACAATTAAATAAATAACATTTTATTTGCAATATTCCATACCATTTAGTAACTACAAGGCTTATTTCGTTTCAGGCCGACAAACAGGAATATGGTTCTATCTCCATCCGAATAATGTTTTAAGTTTAATTATTTCAGTGTACAAAAAATTTAGTACTACGCTTTATAATATAAAAACAATCCAAAGGACTTAAACCAAACATCCATTCTTATTATAAAAACTAAACCAGTTCTATTGCATTGTCGTGAGCCAATAGATTGCAGAAAAACACTGATTTAGTTTTCATGTGAATCATTCGCCATGTTGTATCTCATTAGCATACATTTTCTAGAGGCTTTAAGTTTATCCAAACACCTCCCTCTGCAGCGCACGCTAAAGATGTCGCCTTAACCTTCAGTGGCTCTTGAGTTTTCTTATCTAAATTAAATTCATATTTTGCAAGTAATTTTACCAAAGCCATCTTCGACTGAATGTATCCTTGGCGTAGACCTGTAAATAATATATTATTTAGACTTCTGGCATAAAATCATTTTTGAATATAAGTGCTTTTTTTTTGACTTATTAAATAATGTTTATCATAAGTTATTGACGTCATTTAATATATAGAAAATTATAAAGAGGATTGTTTTTTGAATTAGAATTTTCATATTAAATTGGCATGGCCAAATTGTTTATTTAGTTTATTGTTTACATAGAAAGAAAGATTATATAATTATTTACCTAGACATTTCCGCGGGCCTTCACCAAATGGCATCCAATGGCAAGGATGCATTTTAGCTTTTTGCTCAGGTGCAAATCGCTCTGGGTCAAATCTTTCTGGATCTTCGAAAATATCTGGGTCCATTTGTATTGAATGGATTGGAATAAATATTAATGTGCCTTTTTCAATTACTAAGTCAGAGTCGGGCAATTTGTAGTCTTTGTTACATCTTCGAAACAGTGCTCGCATTGGTGGATGTTTGCGCATTGTTTCTGTAAATTGTTATTGACATTAAATTGATAATAAATTTTACGTATATGGATAAAAAAATATGACGGTACATCATTCGTTGAAGTTAGTTTCTAAAAATAGAACGTTTGAACGCATTAAACTGCTCGATACCTCATTAAGGGTAACGATATTTTGTACACCAGCTACTTCTAATGAATAGTAGGTTTAGCTGCGTATAGTTTAGTGGCGCTGGTTTTTAATAAACGTACAATGTCCGCCTAATTGTTTTGAACTCAAAAGGAAAAACTTACCATCGAGCACCATATTCATATAGGTCATTTCATTTTGCGATTCATAAGTAAATTGGCCGTTGTGTTTCGCGAGTACCGTCAGTATTTCCTTCCTTACTTTTGCTTGTATGTCAGGGTTACATGCCAGTTCGTAGGAAGCAAACATTCCAGTTGTAGCCGATGTCTCGTAGCCAGCGAACATGTAAAGCATAGTGTTTGCCGCAACGTCTGTGAACGTAAACTGTCCATCGCCAACTGAAATAAAATACCCATTACACCAGTCCTTAACAAGGGAACATGCTGAATGTTTATTATTTGTAACAAACCTGGTTTTTGGCTTTCAGCTTTCTGTAGTTCCATCAGGGCTTGTAAGAAGTCATTTCTGTAGTAATTATTTTTCTCCCTATAACTCACAGTATCTTTGACGAGGGCGTAAAAGAAATTGTTAATCGCTGGGTTAGTCCGATTCACTCCCATTTTATTGAAAATATCGGGCGCAAAGAATGATATTGCCCTTATAACCGTCCTGAAAGTTCAATTTATTAAAATTTCTTATAAAACATTATTTTAATATATATATATATAATACAATCAATAATAAAATGCACTTTTTGACATTTTCATTGTGAATACAATAATAGTAATAATATATATTACGTATATATATAATAAAAAGAAAAATCTAAAATATTAACTTATAAAAAGTTAGTCACGACCTTATAAAACGATTCAACAATTAAAATGTTATCTTAATTATTAGGACAGTATGTAAAATACTATTATTATAATATATATAAAACTAATAGATTTATTGTACTTTTATAATTTATAAATATAAATAAGAGTACTTACCAATATATTGATGTAGGTACAAAATATTCATTTCCGCGCTGATAGAATTCAGTCTCCTTCTTCAATCCATCATTTTCAACGCCAAACCCTACACTACCAATGATCTCCATAGCGTATTTCGCATAAAACTCTGCGAAGTTAATAGATTTTCCTGCAGAACAATGCTTGTCACCATACTCAACTGCCTGTGTTGCTATTTTCTCTACAAAGGGGAAAAACGACTTCAGTTTTCCCGGCGTGAAGGCTGGTGAAAGTTTCGTACGGAGTGATCTCCATTTTGGTCCACTTATATTAAAAAGATGCCCTCCTAGTGGTTCTCCAACACTGGCACTCGAGAATATTCCATGTGATTGGAAATAGTCGAAATCTTTTATAAGAACATGTTTTGCTAGATCTGGGTCGTTAATACATAACACTGGCGTATGGAAAGAATAAACTCCGACGTACGGTAACTTCTTGTATTGTAAATATGTGTCACAGAACGGTTGGAAGAACTGCTTCTTTCGCTGTATAACTTCTTTTACATTTCCAAATGGAAACTCCGGCTTTGGTCCCTGCACCCCTCTTCTGGCCCAATAAGAAAACCTATATTTAAACCAAACGTAGATCAAAAGTAAGCTGACGAACCCTAAGAGAAATATCTCATGGATTATCGTAGTTAATTGGAGCACAGCCATTATAGATTAAATAAACACGCGCGGTTAAAGTTATATCGAATTCATAACAATCCTTTTTCACTTCACACCCGGCAATTTCGGATGTGTTGTGTTCACTGTTAGTGAATGTTTGTGTTCGGTATGTACCAAACACTGTCTTTTATTTCAAAATTTATATTGATCTGTGTTACCGTAAATGAAATTAATATAATAATATTAATAACTTCCTTAAACTTAATGCTACTCTAAGTTTTTATATCGTACGCGAAGTTCCTAATATAAACAATGCTAATATTAAAATAAACACGTCATAAACTTCTTATTACTAGTATTATCTCCTCTTTACACAGTTAATACTCGAAATTTACTTGCTGGTAGTTAAGTTTTCTTATTCTTATAATCTTTTATATAGGTTGGTTGTTTTTTATTATGGCCTATATTAAAGTCAGAGTTCAAATGTGCACGAATATTTTCACAAGCAAACACTTGCTCGTATGAGGAAAGAACTTTAGTTCGCTTTAGCGAAATTTTAAAGACGTCTCAGATTAGTGTTATTTTACTTGCACGATAATAAAAATGGAAACACATACAAAAATCTCAGCATGTAACAATTTTGAATTACCTATCGGCTTCGACTTTATTACGATGAACGTGATTATTGTAATTACATAACATCTTTGCTTAACTCCATTATATATAATTAATAGTTCAATGAAACATTTTAAATACAAAGAAGCCTTAGTATTTGCCAGACAATTATAAACGTGCTGAATTATTAATATATCTGTAACAAATTTTAGTAAGAAATAAGATAAGTTAATTTTTTTTTAGCCGACCACGATATAATCACGAGGATATTAAAATTTATGATCTTCATCTTATTACGTGCAATTATTTGGTTAACTTTTATTACATGATGAAGTTCAATATTTGTACTACCTTGAATATATTTATTTTAGTATGAATTCAGAAAGTAAACCTCCTTATTGGTTATTGTATGAGCTTTCTGGCAATACAGCAGTGTTACACCAATTGATAAGTGATTCTGCGAGCACTTGTAAATTCAAACAACATGTTCATTTAATACATACTAGGTGAGTATGTATAAGTTAAACCGCTGAGCAATTGAAGTTTAATTCAAATTTGCACCGGGTATACGACCCTGGATGTATGTGATATATATATGATACAATAAGCGAGGAAACCCTGTACCGTAGTTTTAACAAATACTTCATTTGCCAAAGTTATTTATTGATAATTAATTTTCCCAGAACATTTTCCATAGTATATTTGTTTTTATATAAATGTATTTAATAGAAGAGAAAAACGTATATAAATTAAACTTCCTTGTGAAATATACGAAAATTGTTTTTGCAATTATTTTCAAGACAATATAATATAAAAACTTGTATAGTTGACTGGTTGAAGAAATTTACTAAGAAATTGTATTTCTAATTTCTCCATTTCAAAAAGCCGATTAATTCTTATTGTATCCTCTTCACTCTTAGTATAGTGTTCCAGTTTAATTTTTAAATCTTAACATCTCATGAAGGAGAGACAGATGGCAGAATCATCAATATATATCGAAAGGTAAATCTGTAACTACGCTGTTAAATTATAAATTCAACGAAATTGATTTTATTCGTATCTTTATAGATCTATAGGCTTATGAAATATCTACTTAGCATGAGAATCTATGATTTTACAATGATAATTTTTGTTTTTTAATAATTTTTTTAATTTAGTTGGCATGTTAAAAACTAGTCGACAATATTGTCTAATAATCCTTGATATTGAATATTCTGTTAATACAATAATTAATGTTTTAAATAAATTTCAGGTGATCGATTTTAGCAACACTTTATTCATGATTCATGAGCTCCAATCGAGAGATAATGAAAAATTGGAACAGACGAAAGAGGTCAAATAAAACACTTTAATTTAATGTGTGGACGTCCTGATGATGACGTCATGATCCATGGCAGGCTAAGCATATTTTTACGCTTATAATCACAGTCTTAGTTTCAATATCGGTTTAGTACTGTTTAAGGCTAACAGGTTTTATATGTCGAAATAAAATAATACAAATAATGCGTACCTCCAACAACTTTATTCATAACAAAGGAGCAGAGAACTCTCAGATCGTTGCAATACTAGTGATATTTAAAAAAAAACCAAGCCTTTTCAAATATTATAATAGAATATAGCATTGAAAAACAACATCTTCGAATGATATTTAAGTGTAGCGTTCTATATAAAATAGCATTCCCTCTTACTATAAAACGCAGTAGGTACCATATTTGCTACTATTACCAACTACTAGAATTATCTTATTCAACATTATCATAGTAACAAAAATGTTACTACTTGATCCATGTTATGTAATAATGCTGTTATAAAAATACAAAGTACACGGTCGCGATATTAAGTTCTAAATATAATTAAATGCAATAAATATAACAGTCGAATGTTAATTAAATTAATTTATATAATACGCTTTGGCTAGCTTTGAATGTTTTCAATTTTTTTTAGTTTAATCCAAATGTCACCTTCGGCCGCTGTTGACATGGCTGACGGTTTAACTTCGATAGGACTTTTGGTTCTCTTGTCCAAACTTAATTCATAGTTCGTCAAAAGTTTTATTAAACCAACCTTCGACTGGATGTACCCTTGGCGTAGTCCTAAAAACATTAGGTACAATACAATATTTTCTGCAGAAAATTACAATGAGTCTTCAATAATAAACAAAAAAATACATAAAAAAAACACTATAGCCTAGGTTCTGCCTGAGCTGAGTCAAGGACCAATGGCGAAAAACGCATTAAAAATACGCGTCTGATTAACATTGACTTCAAACCCAATATTCCATAATCCACATAAACAATACAAAAATAATATATATAAAAAGTATAATAATATATATAGCGGTTGTCTCCATATACTACATTATATTTATACAATTGACGTAAACTCTAACCTTATTCAAGCACTTTATATTTATTTCATGATACATATAATTTAAAATATTGTTTTATCACCTAAGCATTTTCGTGGGCCTTCTCCAAACGGCATCCATTGGCATGGATGCATTTTAGCTTTTCTCTCTGGTGTGAACCGCTCTGGGTCGAATCTCTCCGGGTCCTCAAAAATATCTGGATCCATGTGTATCGCTTGTATTGGTATGAACACTAGAGTCCCATTTTCGATTACTAAATCACTATCAGGCATCTTATAATCTTTGTTGCACCTTCGGAATAATGCACGCAGTGGTGGATATTTTCGCAATGTCTCTGTACATATTAAAAATACCATTGTAAAAAGAATATACATTGATTGTGATGTAATTTAAGAAATTTCATATATATATTTTGTTAACTAACTACTAACTACTTAGTACACGCCAACATAATATACGCGCGCTAAATGATAAACGAATCAAAAATACTATTAAGTATTAGCAATAGTTATTAGTTCTGAGTATTAAAATATTACGGTTGCAATGCGCTATATTGCTTGTACGCCCTTGATTTGGAAATTGGCAGTAAATGTAGAGTCGAAAATTTTTATAACTTTTTTTTGTTGACGATTCATTCGTGTACCATAGTTACTTAAAATAAAGATTTTTTGAATAAAGATTTTTTCGATTTTATATCTTGGTAAATAAACAAATATATTAAAGAACTAACGTTTTTATTTAACGCAGATAATACCTATATTTTATGATTTGATTTTTTGGACCTCAAGTTAACTCGTATAACACATTAATTTATTAACAGATTCAAGTTATTTTTGACGGATACCGTAAACAAATCAATCATCTATAGTTCACAAATAGCGACTAACTAAAAAGCGAAACTTACCATCAACCACCATATTCATATAAGCTAGGTCATTTTGTGATTCAAAAGTAATTTCGCCGTTATACTTCGCAAGCACACTATTTATTTCCTGTCTCAGTTTGGTCTGTATCTCAGGATTCCGTGCAAGTTCGTAGGCCATAAACATTCCAGTTGTGGCCGACGTGTCGTATCCAGCGAACATGTACAGCATAGCATTCGCCGCAACGTCAGTAAACGTAAAACTTAATCCTTTATTTTCATTTCCTGTAATTACATTATCTTACGCTTCTTAAACAGAATGTTAAATATATACAAATTTAGCAGTCTTATTTTTATTTACATTTATTTCATGAAAAAGAGAGAATCTTATTTTTCGATCGTTAAAAGCCTTTCCAAAGCCAAACAGCTAAGTGAGATGTTATATAAATAAATAACTTTTACGTTCACTTGTATTTACTCATTTTTATTATATTACATTTTTATTAAAGTTCGTAAACTTCTATAATACAGACGATGATAACATTACACCTATTAATAACTTTTTTTCTTTCATCAAAACTAAACCAATATTTCTTTTTACAGCTGATTCCAAACAATTGTTAAAGGGTAAAAATAACAAACCTGTCTCGTTTTCCATCTTTTGCAAATCAATAAGAGCCTGTATAAAGTCGTTACGTGTGTAGTTATTATTCTCCCGAAATTTAACCGTATCTCTGACGAGATCGTAGAAGAATTGATTGATTTCTGGATTGGTTCTATTTAGCTGTAGTTTCTCTAAAACGCCAGGCGTAAAATAGGAAATTGCTCGCATAATTGTCCTAAAATAAATATTTGCGTATATTATAGAGATTTCAAACTTTTTTAAATATTATTATACACACGACCAGTGACAATGACGATCTCGACATCGATATATATTATTGTCATTATCTTGAACTACAAAATATTTTATCAAGCTATTTTAGCTAAAGAAAAAAAGACCCAAATACTCACCAATAAACACTGCTGGGATGGAAATATTCATGTCCCCGTTTATAAAACTCAGTCTCCTTTTTGAATCCATCGTTCTCAATTCCAAAACCGATGCTACCGATGATTTCCATAGAGTATTTCGCATAGAAATCGGAGAAATTTAATGATACTCCTCTTCCATATATATTGTCACTGTACTCCAATCCGTCGGTTGCTACTTTGTTGATTAATGGGAAGAATGTCTTTAATTTTCCAGTCGTAAACATCGGTGATAGCTTCGTTCGAAGTGTTTTCCACTGTGATCCATATAGATTAAACAGGTGTCCTCCGAGAGGATCTCCATCATTTGGCTTAGGCGACATTCCATGTGACATAAAACTATCAAAGCCCTTGACTAGAATTTGCTTGGCTAGGTCTGGGTCATGTATACTTAGAACGGGCACATAAAAAGAATAAAGACCAACATACGGCAATTGCTTATATTTAAAATATGCATCACAAAACGGCTGAAAGAACTGTTCCTTCCTTCTAATAACTCTATTTAAATTTCCGAAGGGGAAAGAAGGCTTCGGCCCCCTCACCCCTTTCCGCGCCCAATACGTATATTTATATTTCAACCACACATAGATTAAGAGGAACACAACAAAACCCACTAAAAACAATTCGTGAAAAAATGACAACGCTATCTGTAACACAGCCATTTTTGTTTGAGCACACGCGTTTTATAGTAGATTCACAACAGAAATGTTGCTTTAAATCGAAACGCCAAGGTTTCACATCTACTGCGCCCACTGCCAAAAGTTGTTTATACACTTGCATAATTTCCAACATTTATATTACGTACGACTAGCCCACTGTAGTGGCGGATGGAACTGTTAGTATCGTATTTAACAGGTTTAATACATATCTGAAGAAAATAGAGAGAAATTAAATTAGAACAGAATAAATATTCAAAAATGTATTGTCTTATTAGGTTTGAGAATTTATTACATGTATTGTGTTATTTTAACCTGACGTTTCGTCTCCTATCCAGGTGCAGTGGAAGACTGGTAAGCAATTTATAGATTACTAACCACAAGCCCTAAATGCTACATAAAAAACTTAATATGAAAACGCAGATTGAAGCTCTAATCCGTTTATTAAATAAACAATACATTAAACAACTAAGTCTACCATAAAAAGTATATCAAATTTCAATAAAACTATTTAACTAATATAAACGCGAAATCATGATGCTTAAAGGATTACTATTTTATTAATAAACAAAAAGATAACTTATTATTTATAACATTGTATTCGACTGAGGTAACGCGTTACGTCAAAATAAAACTGGGGCAAGACGTTTAACGTATCGTCAACCAAACCATGACTGGTACACACCAAGCGCAATATTTAGCTGATTAAGAGGGCATAATTTTTATATACACACTGTTTCCCTTCTACAAGCTAATAAGTTATATAGATTTAACTAATTACACAATAGCACAAAACATTTTTTTTTTAATTTTACATATTTCATACCTCTGTCTTTCATTCTCTCTCTCTTATTTTTTAATAATAAATATGAAAATATCATGTTCATTCCGTCTTACAACAGATAATGTTTTTAACAACATATAGAAAAATCATTTATGCCAAAAAAATAATACTAAGTGTATTATTTTTTTAACATATATTGTTCATATATTATAAATTAACAAAAATTAATTATATTCTCTTATAGTTTAACGAAATTTTTTCACATCAAAAGATTTTCCGTAAAAACCTTAAATGGATTGGTAAATTTAGCGAGTGTTTCCAAATATCTAATATGACATTTATCGTAATACCCTAGAAATAACACAATAGCTAATCTAACTAATGTATGTTCAAGTGACAATCTTCCAACAGTTATATAAATCATGTAATAAATTCTTGTTTAAATGGGTTAAAGAAGTATTTATGTGTAATACGCGCGTAAACCGTCTAACCAATAGACAACTCCAATCATTGACCACAGGTTATAAATATTTTTTTTTATTTATATGGCCTCCCAATTCAAAAATGGATTTATTACGACCTACATTTTTGTATAAAAGCTAAAAATATGACGTATTCAATTATTTTTGACCAACTCTTTTCGTATTTCTATTAAATGTTGAAGATAATCTGTAGGCGTTCTTAAAACAGGCTTCGAATGTTTCTTGTACTTGTCTAAGTAGTTTTCATAGTTGTTTGCCGCTGATTCGAGTCTCTTACAAGAATTTTCAATATCCCTTTCAACATTTTCAAAAGTGTCGTGTGGTTTTTCTATTCCGGTTAATTTAAAATGACTTTTTGATTTCATTTTATTATTAATTTTATTTGACGCAGGACAAAATGAGTTATTAGAAGAGGATTCGTCTTCAGGAGTTATAACCACTTTTTTCAAGCTCCTATAGTCCTTATACGTCTTAGATTTATCGTTGTTAAATGAACTGCTGCGATAACAATTTTCATTTGTAGATGTATTGCTCGATTTATCTATATCGAAACTTCTGAGAGAATTATTTAATTTTAATTTACTTCTTAGTTCTTTTTCGACATCAGAGGAGTTCATAGAATGATTGTCATATTCATCTTTATTTAACGATGAGAAATTTTGACGCTTATTTGGTTTTTCATCTGTAGTGAAGGGCAAAGGTTTTGGTAGTATGAAAATTTCTGAACTATCAGAATCATCATCAGTAACAACAGTTAGAGCTTCCACGTGAATGTCACACGATGAACTGTCATCATCACTACTTTGATGATCGTTTGGGCTTCGTGATACCGTTTGCAATGACTCCATGCCGTGGTTCTTCAAAAGATCAGGAGGAAAGATGTTGTTTTCAACATTGTGTTTACTACTATCTACACTTGGACAAGACTCTGTTTCCTGATTATACAGGGGCGAAATGTTTATATTGATTATTGATGGTGTATTATTAATAGATTTTCTATCGAAATGTTTTAAGTATCTTGATACCATTGATCGCCACTTCGTTCTCCGAGTCTTCTTGACGGTTAATGTTTGTGTACTCCTTTCTTTACTATTTAAAGCAGTCATAGTACCGGTGTGCTTATAAACTTTCCGATTAAGTTCTGTCGTGGTAAAGTTGTCTTTCGAAGATAAGTTTCCACAGTCGGAGCCGGTGGCTACTTCTTTATAACGAGGAGTTGGAGGTTTTGTTTCTGTGCTAACATCACGGTGCAATAGGTGTTTAGTATTATTTAATTCCACGTTACGATATGATATTAAATCACTTTGCGCGTCTATATACTGGTCTTTCATACGTACAATATATTTTTTTGTCTGTGTGTAAGCTGGAATACCGATCCTTCTCTTATTTCGTAATGCTTTCTGACTTAAATCCATCAACCTTTGGCGGGCATTTGTGCAAATCTTTAATTCGTTCAATGGGTGCATACTTTTTTTTATCTAAAGTAATTTCCGATTTTTGATCGGTTATATCATTATTTTTTAATTTAGAATATAGTCTTTCTGTCACAGATGCAACTATTTCTGCCCGTTGATTTTTGTCATACAAAATAGAAACTGGTGATTTGACATTTATATTGACTGTTTTTCTTTTCTCTAGTCCATCTTCATCAAGAATTGGATCCGAAAGATTATCTTTATTAAACTCTAATAATATTTCTTCTGATGTTTCTGGAGAAAGAACCTCTTGAGATCTATATTTTCTGTTATTTCTCGTTGGCATAACGATTTCAATATCAGTACCACTGCGTGGTAAAGGCACTCCCAATAAATTATCGATTTCATTATTTATTTCTCTAGCAATATCTTGTTTATCAACTTTTGTGACCAAATCAGAAGATTCATCTGACATGGTAGAGCCAGGATTGTCGTTTACTGTAGCCAAAGAAAAATTCATAATATTCCCTATAGCTTCTTGTTTATCGTTCTTTTCTAGTAATCTCCAGTGTTTTTCGTCAAATGAAATCTTACCGGTATCAGGCGCCTACAAAAAATATAAACTTTTGAAGATGTTATGTTTTTATCAATGTAGATAAAATAGCATTACAAAGTATATATGACTTACGTAATGAATATAGTGTTTAGTGAGTTCAAGCAGTAAATGATTATACTGCGCTTGAAGCACTGACTTCGTTATTAAATTATCTTTATTATGAGGACTTTTAACTGGAAGGTATCGGGCTCTCGCCATCCAACGTAGTGTTGAGGTAGTTTCACTTAAACATGTGACACTTGGCGATATGGCTGAAAACAAAAAACATATACAATCAATTACTTTCCTAATCAATCCTAAAAATCAATTAGACATTATTGTTCCCGTCCATTATGTAAAAATTAGACATTAGAAATAATACTTACTCGCTATAATAAAAGTGCTAGAGTCACCACGTAAACAGTCTCTAAGCAATAGGGTCAATGCAGAATTTCTATATGGAACGAATCTTCCTCGGCCGCCGTCGCGTACTATTAAAATAAAAAGATAATTATTTATATGCCCCAAATTGAGGCACATTTTTGTGTCTATTTGATCAATAGTTTGTCCCACTGACTTCTATCTATTACATTCCGGTTAATTAAAGATCATTTTTAACGAAGCTTCGTTAAAAAAAATACCTAATTACGCTTTCATTAAACTAACTTCCTTTTTAATATTGAAAACTTACGTCTAATATTCAATATCTGTGGAATCCGATGTCGGATAACAGAATTGAGAACTAATCCGTGCTAAAAAAAAATCACAAATTTCAACTTATTTGCGTTATGATTCCACGTACTTAAGGACAAAATTATATATTTAAATATGGAACACATTTTCACACATGGTTGGTCATGGCCAGCCCCAAGCAAGCTTGTGTCATGGGTGCCAACACAAGAAATAAAGTACATATTTTAATATTCTTATATATAATATTATCAATAATAGTAAAAATTTATGACCGATTCCACAACATGTCTAGTCCGTAAACTAGATTCTCATTAACCCAAGGTCGTACAGTGTGTTGATAAGTCATTGACATTAATCCATAGAAATCCATACGTGATTAGCAACTAGGTGCGAGATGATTTTGAAATCAAACCTTAAACTTGACCTTACCTATGTTGCCCAACTTAATATTTAATTATTCAAATGTTACATTATTTTAGCACTCACAATTTTGAACCTTGGAATATGGAATTAAGTTATTTAATTAGTTGTAACGGTGACCCAGATTTAAAAATGGCTACGCATTTATTCTTGCCTTTCACAGTTGCCATAACATACATAGAACCACAAATATTATTATTCTACACATATATTTATTATGCATATGTATATTTGAATTAAGTGCAAATACCATTATACTTAGGGACCATCAAAAAGAGAGCGTACCTTCTTTAAAGGCAACTTCTAGCAATGTATAATGCGACGATATAATGCCTCTAATAACGGTATAATTGAAGGTCTACAAATTAACACTTTTAATGTGTTTAGGCATATGTGTTAAGTTTTAAAAGTCACTGTGCGTATAAAAACCCGACTCGATGGACTTTAGTATGTTTATTTTGCTTTGTCCTTCTAAATTAATAAATTCAAAAAATGTCTATAATCTTTAAGTGTAACCAACACTTAAAGAATAAAGACATTTTTTATGAGATATAAAAATTGTAACTCAAATAGGTACTATTATATTATAATACATGATACTTGAGTAAATTAAACTCAGTGAAATGAACTCTATAATTATTTTACAGCTAGAGTATAATATATACGGGAACATGACTGACCCAGGGCTGATATAACATTGCTTAATGCAACCAATGATTTGTTTATATTAGATCCTTCCTTCTGTCGACATCCGCCGTTACCTTCTTGTCCAGCTTTTTCGCTGAAAAACAGTAGGTACATTTAAAATAAATCTTATTCAAATTAGACAACACAATTCCTACTGAAAACTCACCGGTTCTCATTTTTTTTTAGCAAATAAATTCTCAAGCCATATTGTTAATTACACATTTGCATTATCTATTAAATTTATTAAAAAATATATATTTGTAAAAAATAAATAGATTCTGTTATCTGTATATATATAATATATAAAATTCTCGTGTCACAATTTTCGTTCCCTCCAAAACGGGTTTACCGATTCTCCTGAAATTTTCTGAGCATATTGATTAGGTCTAAGAATCGGATACAATGTCACAGTTCTATCGCTTAATTACCTTCCAGCAAGGTCCACCAATCGTAATGTTGCGCGAGCTGTACTTATTTCCAGAAGAGCATGAGACCTGGATGAATTGCAGTTCCTTTTGGTTGCCGCGGAACGTCTTTGTCGCTTGCCTTCACTTACTATGCTTAGTAGGGACTCAACGTCATGTACTGATACTCGACGAAGGTCTGAATCATGGAGTATAAAGTTAGTAAAGCATTTGTTTTCCCATATCTCTGCTCCACACTACACTGAAGAGGCTAGCTCATATTTGCCTATTCGTTACGTTTGCGATTCCCAGTCTAAATGTTCGACCGATCGAAGCCTGGTTTGGTCAGAATATTTATTGTTTTTATGGTTACAATTTACATGTGGCAAAGAATGTCTTTAAAATGGAAATATGTGATGGTCAGTTAAAAAACAGACACAGGAATATGTCTAGCTTACCATTATGAGACATAATACACATTAGAGATAAAGTAATGTTTATTTAGCTCAGGTTTTTTGTCCCATTAAGTTAATAAATATTGCGTACGGTAAAGTATGACGTCAATTGTTGGGTGTCTAAGAAGTATAATTTTTAATTAGTTGATTATGTTTAAGATAAATTTTAAATATTAATGTAAAACCAAAATAAATCACGAGAGTGTATACAAGTATTTAACATAAAAGCTACTTACTTTGTACGTAAGGTCCTTTAGTGGGATGTTCTCTTACTCGCAGATCCTTTCGAGTATTTCCCGTTCGCCTCGGGAGTGAATTGCAAGTACCTCAGACGCCAAGAGATCATGAACGCGTTCGTTGTATATTTCGAAGAAACTATGATTTAACAAAATATGATTATTGAGTATAAAAATCAATCAAACTTTTAAAATTCCTTTCAGTCCCTTTTCAAACTGGATTTTAAAATATTGTTAATAAAATATTTTAATTAGTAAAATTAACGATGCATATTCATAGGAACCCGGACGTAAAAGTAACAATTACAGCAAAAAGTTCGACTTTAAACTGCAAAAATTTCAAACTACCTTTGAAAATAAATTTATTAAATATGCAAATATTTTAAGTACGCAATTATAATATATTTTTCACATACAAAAGTTACTGGAATCGTCTAGACCGTTGGGCGGGCGGAAATGTTTTGACGGAGCTAGAAGCATGTCGCTCCGTATAACTACGAAACTGCCAAAGTTAAAATTGTATATAAACTTTCTTTTTCCCATTATAATGCATATTGTGTATGTCTTGTATTTTTATATAATACCCCGAAATGAAAATAGGATATTTATATAAGAATAAATTATGTACTATGGTACATAATCAAACTACTGTATGCTCAAAAAAAATACCGTTCGTTAGTTATAAGCGTCTACAAGTTTACGTCCAAATTAAATGCTACATGCTGAAGCTAGCAATTTCGACTAGAACCATATTGTCTATGTAAAGAACACCAAAAACGGTGATATCGCACGCGATATGTAGATTGTCCTAGATTGCTCTAGCGACACCTTTGCTTTTGCTTTTTTAAAAATAAACGAAGAATGAATCGTTTATTTGAAGGAACAAATCGCTACGTTGTTTTTTGTTATTATTTTATTGTAATTAAATTTGATATAGGACTCTGTCTATTAATATTCTCAAGATTAATTATATCACTTATATATATACCTCACTTTGGATATACAGACAAACTATTACGCTTGATGGTTCAAAGAATTGTTTAGTTCAGTATACCATATAATAATGAAGTTCTTATAAGAAGAAAGGTGAATTGTGACCTTTTGTTTTTCTTCAATATACTTAGTCAAATTGTAATGATATTACATGTGACTCATTGTATATTTGATATCTTATAAAAAAAATTTGTTTAGTGCAAACATTATACGTTGTATTTACAAAAATTTGAAAATTATATATTTTTTAAATATTATTATTTTCTCGATGAACACAAGTGATCCCTGTTACTCTATCTCGAAAAACCGTATATTTCAAATGTTTACTCAATTACGTTATATTGAACCACCAGAATCTGGTAATTACGAAGCGATAGCACATTGTAAAAAAAGTTTCACAATAAAACTTCATCACATTTTATCACCGTATTCAATATTGTGTGGAATTGCTTCATAAAGAAACACATTTCCAAGGGCGTTATAAACACGCGAACTTTTCAACCAAACGATTGTTATCACCGATCGACCGTACGTATTCATATGTGTTTACATGATTTATGTACTGATAACAATTCTGCGTGCTATTTCACGCGGTATGTAACGCAAAACCGAGGCGTTATTATGTAATTTTTTTTAAAGTAGTTTGGGCTTACAAGCAAGGGACACGCCATAAAGGTGAAGAGCTGCCCATAGACACTCACGTGGCTGGGAACTCTTGCTAGTGCGTTGCCGACCTTTTAGGCAGTGGTAATATCATGTCCGAATTGATATTTTGATCACCTACTTCTCTATAGCGAATGACAAATAAAATAGTTTCGCGTATTATTATCGACATAACTTACCTGACTGTTAAGTCTAATGGTTCAAAATTAGCGAACGCTAAACAAAGTCTCGGTACTAATCCCGGATTGCCCTCAGTTCCCATCATGGTGTAAGTTTTTCCTGTACAACTCTGACCATACGCCAAGACACACGATGACACACCCTTTGATATATTGTCCAGAACTGGTTGACCAATTGCTTGAAATACCTACGAATATATTTTACATAAATAACAGTGTGTGAATGATGAAGGACGGGGTGGTAAACCAGGCTTCATCATACATACCTAAGGGTTATGGCAGTGGACCAAGAGATAATGTTAGAACAAGAGCACGGGGTGATCTGTGTTATACACTTACAGGGTATAAAACCGATAGTTTTCGAACACTATTGAAAGATATAATAAAAAATTATGTATTAAATTGTGTAAGCAGCCGCGCGCTGTTGTTGGGGTAGCCAATCAAGTATACATATATTTTAATTAGTTATATAATTCTTACTTTATCCTGTGAAGCATAATTTATACTTGATGAAGACATACTGTCAAAAACATAGTCCGCTTGATAACGGCGATGGCGCTCTCTGCTATCACCAGCACCAGACAAACTAACCTAAAAATTTATAAGTTTACGATTCAGTACACAGTCTATAACTGATTTTGTACGATATATTATTATTTATAGGCACAGGTAACAAAAGACAGTCGAAAAGAAGAGCATCCGTATAATACGTACTACGTAAGTGTGTACACTCCTAGAAATAAGTGTATAGCAGAATATAATAATAATAAATTGTAAGGCGTTAATAAGCTAATATAACAATTATATAGTCTTACCTTAATATTTGTTATTGTAACCGTTTTTTCATCAAGTATGTTTACAACGGGAGTGTGATTCTTCTCTGACTTTATTTCCCTGGAACAATGACAAAATGTATAACTACATCAGACATAATATGCCATGTAAATTACAACTCCTTACAACAAACTTAAAAACATGAAAACAATCTTATCGAATACAATTCAGCATTACGAGATGAAGTAAAGATCCTGCAGAAAGCTTGGAAGCATATGAAGGTTAATTAATACTTAAATGTCGGGGATTGTGAACTATTTCAAAAAAGGCCAAAGAGAACCTTAATTGAAAGAAGGAGTTTCGATAAAACATCGAGGGGAGGGAGGACATTGTCTAGGTAGAAATAGTACCTACTTTAAGTTTAACAATTATTATATATGTAAGGAAAGTGTAGACGTAGGGATCATATAATCTAACCACGAGCACTGTTGTGTGGACCACTGTCCAGTGGACGCCTAGAAGAAATTCCTTTCAATCATCATTTAAAATTTAATGGGAAACATACTTCTCCGTAAATGGTCGCACTCTTATAGCCAATTTTACATACGACATTTCACAAAACTTTTAAAACAAAGAAGCGAGAATGATCAATGCTTGTACTGATTCCTTTCTCTGAAGCAACTATTTGTATCCATGTTTACATACGCCTAAGGAAATAAGTTATATTTAGATCGACAGAAATAGAAAAGTCGCATGTAACATTTGTTGGGAAACGTTTGAAGAGTTTTAAAAATTTTAGAAGTTTTATCAATTCTTACCACAGTTGGGCTAGGATTGAAACATGTCTAAATTGATAAAAATCCAATGATTCAATTTAGCATTATTAAACAAGTAAAGTTTTATTATGTGTTACAAATAATTTAGGAAATCGTGACAAGTAATTTTGATAAAAATCGATAGTGATATTTCATACTGTACCTTAATGCAGTAATAACGTATGTTACAAACAATCTTAATAATAATTGCCGAACGAACTTCGGCAATTATTATATTGATTAGTCTAATTAACTAATTAAATCTAAACACATATTAGCTAATTTAGCATGGAAATTCTATGGAATTCAAAATAAATAATTACTATAATAATATATATATTTAATTAAGGCTTAAATTTTGTTAATAATGTATAATTAGGATTTCGACTAAAGGTTAAAATGGTACAAGCACCTTACTCAAACTACTTGGTTGATACTTGGAGTCATAGTGCACGTGCGATCTTACGAAAAAGTAATTTAAACTTTATTTTTATACTGATATTGTCAAGAAGCTTATAGAAGTTGTGTAGACCATATCATTACAATAATCCAGTGGCGCTACGAACATAAAGTCACGGTAAGTTTTGGCAAGACAAGGTTTGCATAATTTTCTACAATAATATTTATTTTCATAAATAAATAGGTGACCGGACTGTCTGATGCCTCGATTTTTCAATAGAAAAATGTGATATACATTTTTAACAATATTTCCTATATCGCTTGGATTAATACTTTAGGGCTTCGAACCTAAGCTTAAGCTACTCGGCTCTTGGTCTATTGTGAAACAGATTGTTGGTTCTCTTTGAAAATTCGACTATGATAGCATATCAGATAATTTCGAATAAAAAGAAAAAATCCAAATCGTTAATCAAAAGGAATAAAAATACAAAGTCTATCTTAGTTATAATATAAATAATCTTAGTTATTAGTTTTAAAAGTCACAAGTAATATGTATTACGTATTCGTTAATCTAGGGACTTTGACAAAATCACTTTTTAACTGTCCGTCCCGAGACGTGTTTTCCATCTATCATATGATGATTTTGTGGTCCCAGAGTCCTGAGAAAAATGGTGTTACGATAGAACAGCTTGAACTACAACCAACGTCAAACGAATTTGTAATTTCATTTACATTAAACTAATGTTTAATCTTATGCCATCATAAAACTTATTGCTATTATTAAGTAGTCAACTCGTTATACTTTCATTTATGCAGCCCTGTCGAAAAGTAATTTTATTTACAGAATTTGTCTTTGTCTGACATATATGTAATGTCAATTGTCACTCAACCAATTTATTAAAAGTTTTCAGAATTCTGTAGTCGTCAAATATCAATGTCAAATACAATTAACGACAGCAAAAACCTAAAAGTGTAGTTTTTAACTGCAAATAATTGTAAAAATATTGAAGCTTGTACACGGCTGGCGCTTTATCCTTTTTTTCTATTGTTAAAACGATTAAATCCGTTGCATACGACATCAAACTAGTGTCACTTTTTACATAAACAAGACGTGTTCCTTGGTCAGAATAAAAAAAAAATTCTTGCGCCAAAAATTCGAAAAAATAAAAGGTTTGATATATAAAAACTTGCTACATTATCTTTCATTAAGAAATTAATATAATTTTATATAAACATTGTGAAATAAATACATATACTTTAACATATATTATTGAACTTTGATGATCTTTAACGATAGTGAAGTACCCTTAATAAGGACGTAATTGAATTAGAATATTGTACCTAATTCTAAACATCATATTTTCATTTAAGATGCTTATGAAGAGATTCGCTCGTACATTGTGGAACAACAATTTACAAAATACAAAAAGATATCTGGCCTCTGATCCAATTAAACCATTACGGAATGAATCTGAAGGAATAGAACCAATACAGGTTTGCACTTTTAACATATCTGTTTCGTTGTACAAAAGGGCATGTGTTAACTTTAAAATACTTGAAAGTAAGAATGAAGTATTCATAGTCATAATTTGATATTATTAAAATAAAACTGTAACATACACTAAAAATAAGAAAAAATAATTTCCTCATGCAGGTTGATGCTTTGGACCGAGACATCTGCCTTCTTGTGGATGAAAAGGATAATTTTATTGGAACAGCTACTAAAAGAGAGTGCCATCAAGTAGGACCAGATGGTCAAGTGCCTTTGCATAGAGCCTTTAGTGTATTCTTTTTTAACCAAAGGGGTGATATGCTTCTACAAAGGAGATCCAGTCAAAAAGTTAGTATATATAAGTTCTAGTTTTGTATTGTTGAATTATTATAATATATATTATTGTATGACTAACTTAGTTTTATTGTTTAACACAAAGTTAGACTAGACTTTTATGAAAGTCAAAGCTATACCAAGGTGTTTCAACTGACCTCTGTCCTGTGTATAAAATGATATGAAATAATGATTTTCTTCACAGGTAACATATCCAGATTATTATACAAATGCATGCTGCAGTCATCCCTTGTATATAGATGGTAAAACTGAAGATATTATAACAGCTGCGAGACGCAGAATGAATCATGAACTTGGCATACCATTAGATAAGGTAAATTGATACAAATTCTCTTCTTCACAATTTTAATTTTTTGTAATCTTGAAGAGCATAGTAAGAATATTTAGTGGATTTTTTAAAATTAAATAATAACCTTTCATGCAAATTAAATGTACAATATGCAAACTTGTGTACTAAATAAACTTATAATTGCAATTTTAATAGATGGATCCAGAAATGTTCACGTTCCTAACACGTGTGCATTACCATGATCCCGGTGATGGTGTATGGGGTGAACATGAGATTGACCACATACTATTCTTCCAAAGTGATGTGAAAGTTAAGCCCAACTCTGATGAGATATCGGAGTATTGCTTCATACCTAAGAGCGAGTTTAATTCGTAAGTTATTTATACATACTAGTTTCTTACATTCTTGAGAATTATTTGTTGAATAGATTTTTGTTAACATGCAATAATTTAACACATTATATTGCCATCTACACTATTTTATATGATTTAAATATTCTTATAATATCCCACTTAGATCTTTAATTGTATATTTGAGTATCTCTAAAGGTAAATTTATATGGATTTGATTACAGAATATATAACTTTAAGCAAATATTTAAAGATACTAAATGAGTTCAACATTGGATAATGCTTTATAGGTTCCTACCAACACTAGAAGGTCCATTGACACCCTGGTTTAACATGATACGCCGTCATCGTCTCAAGCTCTGGTGGGATAACCTCCATCGAATCAGGGAACTTGTTGAACCAGAAAAAATACAAAAGTTTATTCAAGAAAAATAATTTTATCTTTAAATACAAATGTTCTTTTCTTAAGTAAATCTTTATTTAAACAGATTTTCAATAGCGGTTCTATATGCTATTAAATATCTCATGTTAATTAAATTTCATTTTTTAAATATGTAAACTTCATTATAGTTTGTATATGGTTATATCATATCTCTGAAACTAAATTTTCAGCTTGTCAAAGTTCTTATCTTGGCTATCAATAGCAATCTATTTTCTTTATGGATTTTTTTTTAATATAAATTATTAAATATTTGTAAGTTTAAATTCATTAAACAATCTAATAATCTTGGTTTTTATAGTTGATAGTCCATCATATTGATAATTATTGTAATATGGTGCTTTTAAGTAATAATAAATATAAAATAAATTATATGTTTTTTTTTATTTAATTGTTAATGTATTCAGAAATAATAAATTAACAATCAACGTTTTTACATTTATGATAATTTTATCTGTAGGTAAATAATGCAAAACACGACCTTTCTTATAACAATATTTTTCTCGGAATTATATTGTTTATAACATAACTGTAAAAAAGTCGTACGTAATAGTTGATTATCTGCAGCTGATTTTGTACGTGTTTCGTCCTCAGTTTAATCCAAATCCTGCCGTTAAATTATACCATAGCTATAAAGTGTTAATAAACACACCAGCTCCAGCAGGCGAAAATTCTATTGTTTACAAAAATAAGTGCTGAATTCAATTTATCAAAGGTATCAAATTAAGTGATGAAATCTAGCGCCGGCTAGTTACAGTAAGCGTCCCACTTTTTGATAAAGAGTATTTTTCAGTAATTTTATAAAGTAAAGATATTTCTAAATGAAATACAGTGTAACTATATAATGACACTGAAGGGACTGTCCATTTTATGGCGTTATAGAGAGTGCTGGTGAAATTGAGAGAACGAAAATCATTGTAGGAATACAAGCTAAACCAACCAAAGCCATTGGATTTCGACGCTTTAGAGAGTTTGTCGTTAAATTGAGTAACGTTACGTGGCGTTTACATCGTTTATCTTTTTTATTAATTTTAATTACGCCTGGTTGTATAATCTTTGGTAATTATACCCTATTACATAATCATCATTAATAATAAATTATTATGCATTTTCATGATTCGCATGTCAACTACGTCTTAATTAAAAATAATTATTAATTTACGCTGGTAAGATAGTGTGAAATGATTCTTGTATAAACAAATGACATTTGAGACGAATGCTTATTCATAAATAGGTTTTAATAATTCATCAGAGCTATTAAAATCAGACGACGTTGTGTACTGTCTCCTGTAAGTGGCCGTTACCCAGTGTAGGGTTCGCGATCGACTTAATTTACGTTTTCGAAATACGTTTCTTTCTGGTACATGAGTATCAGATCGGAGTAAATATGCGTAACAAGAGTTTTGATTGTCCACACAAAGACCATTTCGGTACGCCGTATGCAAGTAACGCACGGCTATTACTTGAAGAATCTAAAAGGTATACAGTAATTATTGTAATTAAGTCATTTGCGTGTAGAAAAACTGAAACAAAAAAATACATCGAGATACAATAATACAATAGATATTGAAGTTTATTCTGCATTAAATTATAAGTATAATACCTAGTTCTGCTCGCGTTATCTTTTCCTGTAGAAAACAATAATATAATCATTTTTAAATATAACATCACAAAACCAAATCTAGATGCCATAAGCTTGTTTATTGCAATACTGGTAATGCATTTTAGCGTTCCCTGGCCACAAAGGAGAAGGTATATGTGAGACTCAACCCACACTGGTGTCTCTGCTTTATAGAGACGAGTTGGGCAATACCCACTAAAAACCACTTCGGGTAGACCTACTAGACCGCATTGAAAGGGCCCTGGGGTCGCTCACGCGCTCAACCAGGATATAATTTGAACCTAGAATATGTTAGAATCGTTTTGTGTGTGTAATATTTTAAAATTATTCAGACGGTTTATCTTGATGGACTTGATAAATGTAAAAGGTTACAATAATACTATCTACCATCGCTATTATGATGAGAGACATCACAGCATTGAAACGCCAAGAGACAGACATCATCTCGCTTATCAGTTTTTCTTCGCAACCCGCTTCCCATATTGTCAATTGTGACTGAAATAGTTAACTTTTTAACCTGACGAACTCTGGATCATATGCTACATACATACATCGATTTATGACATATCATCAATCGAGTTTTATTAAGAAGATATATAGCACAATATAGAAATACACACTTACTGAAGGATCGTACTTATAAATCGTGCCTTTCTTAGTTATTCCATGATGGATACACGGCTGCATAATATCCATTGAACAGCAGCTATACGGAACGTTATCGGCAACAAACTTTCGTACGGATCTGCATAAATACTATTATAATATGGACCCACGACGAAATAATGACACGCGTATGCATAACTTACCCATACGTAAACATAACATACAGTAGGAACCGGATATAACGAATTTCAAGGGACCAGCGATACTAAGTTGTACAAACCGGGTGACCAATCTAAGTAGACATTATAGTCGCTAAAACCGGTTAGTCGTTATAAGTGAAATCTACTGTAGTTTATAACGCGTGTTTGAAATAAAGATGATTGATTAATTTCATATTGTTAATATTACATTCGTGACCAAATACTATAAACCATTTGTGACAGACTCGTGAAAGAAAATTTAAATTCCTTTCTGAATTTCCGGAAGACAAATCTACATGATATGTCTACATAGCAAATATTTTTTTTACTAACAAAATGTCGGTGCTTTGTCCGGCACTATACCAGGGTATATAGAACCACTCCTGATATCCAACTCTTCCACAACAGTGAAATCTCGTCTGCAGTCTATCTATAGCTATTTTAGATGGAAGGTGACTTGCATACCGAAGCATGGCTTTCGTTATACCTCCCTTAATCTTTGCTGAAATTGTTATGACTATCATTTCCAAGCGTTACGTGAAAAGCATCTATTTGTATAACTATTTTTATAGTAAAAAAAATGAAATATTTTTTATTAATAATAGCATGATAATAAATACCTCTTATTATAGTCGATTGAAGGCCAGAATAAAACATGATTGCGAGAAAAATAATAATAATAATAATTAAAGACCATACGTAATAAAATAAACCATTTGTCACGTTGTACTCATTCTTCGGTAGTCCAGCTTTGAATAGCTGGAAAAGGCCATACAACTGTAAATAGATAAACATTTTATGTAAGGTTTATAACGATTATAATGGTAAATGGTAGACGTCGTATTTTTACTTAATGTTACCTTTATTGTATTTACTATACCAGCTAAATTGGAGGTAAATCAAATTGTAATTAACAAAGTGCATCCAAATGTGGCCGCATGCAGGTAGTGCTGACTAAAGTCGAGAGTAATTCGTAGAAATTTTCACTGATCTAACATACTACATACTCCCTTGGGAAGTGTTAAAGGGCTAGGAAAGCAAATTTCGGTAGACGTGAAAATTAATCTCACCCTTTATTAATCATTTAAAAAACCTTAAAACGTGAATTCTATATTAACCTCTATGACAACAGCAATGATAGAGCCGCAAGTAATTATAACTGGTATTGCATTCCCATCAGGCCAGCAAACTAGGTCCAAAAGTGTTCCTTCCTCACTTCGTATGCTTTCAGATGTATTAATTAACCAAATCATATAAAATATAATAACAGGCATACACGCCATTAAAAGCATTCTTATATTGTTAAACGATGACCAAGATAAATACATAGTATGTATTTATTTACTTTTAATGTTATAGCTTTTCTACGAAATCCCTATTTTTGAAATATGAGCACTAACGTTAGCATTAACGTTTGTAAATTGTAAAGACATTATTAAATATCAAATTACCTGTGGTTTATCATCAGGTCGATATTATTCAAATTTAAACATATTTCATTACACATATTTGACTTAGCTAACTTTAAAAGTATTTATAATAATAATGGATATTCTTGTAGCTCAGTTAATAATTGAAAATGAATATAACAGAATTAAAAATATTTTGTGGATGCGTATGACCTAAGCAATTACTAACCTGTGCCTTTATATTCTTCATTATCTGTGGTTTTAGAAATGAAAACAATGTTTCCAGACTATAGAATCTTGAAAAACGAAAAAAAAAAAATTTTGTTTTTAGTTTTTATATTTTTATTTAATAATTGATAATATTTGAGTTAATCTCATATATAGGCATGGATAATAATGTTACATAATTATATAAATAGCGTTATATTTATTTGATTATTACTTCGAATATGGAGAAAAAGAAGGCATCTATGTTGTGGGTGATAAAATTCTGTATAAAAACATTATATCCAAAGTTCAATCCCTACGTCTTTTTAGTGTTTCTCGCAATAAAGTTCAGATATTTGCAACTTAAGCTTTCAAAGTCTAATATTATCAATATGTTCTCGCTTGACACTCTTCCTGAAAAACTAATGAAAAACATTTTAAAGGAACACTTAACAGAGGATTACTTAGAAACTCTTGGAAACAAATGTATAATAATTCCGAAGGAGAGCTTTATAGATTTATGTGTGGAAAACTTTTTCTATGTAGATAATGGTGTTCTATGGATAACACTATCACTTGCAAATGAATTTAAAAACCAATACAAGAAGGAACATCAATCTGACCTACATAATAATTTTCCTATATTGAACTATAATTTACTAGCAGACAAAAGGTTATACTCAATGTCTACTCTAGATAATCTCCGAATAGTACCTGTTGTTGGATCAAAGTTAATTAAGGGTGCTTTTACTAGTGAATCAGAACAGCATAACATAATAAGTTTATTTGGTTTAAATAAAAATGATAACATATCTGTATCATTTCACCCTTTAAAATCATTTGAGAGTGTTCCACAAATTGCAACAACTGCAGAAGTCTGTTTGATTGTTAATGACTATGAATTGTCTAATGATTTTCTTAAAGAAATATTGAGTAATTATTTTGAAAAACCAAAGCTAATTTGTGAAAATGATATAATAAGTATTGAACTAACAAAAGAAATAACTACCAAATATCATTATAATCATTTGGATCTTGTAGAATCTAGGGGTATAGTTTCTTTCAAATGTACAAAACTCAAAAATAATTCAAATACTGATGTACATAATGTAATAAGATCACTTTTTATGGTGAGAGGAGTAACACAATTGACATTAGGTGAAAATATTCATTCAATTGTACCAAAGAATGAGTTCTGTGTTTTACCAGAAATCAATGCAATACATTCATGCCCATTGGGCTTAAAGGACAAATTTGACAAAATTCAAGAATCAATTCAACCCTTCCTGAATGGTGATATAAGTATGTATTTGGTTTCTGTATTAATATGACTAATGCATAACTAAATTGTTAAAAGGAGAAATGTTCTTGATTCTTGTCTATATTTATAAAAAATATTTTGTTTTATGTTAGCAATATCTTCTATGATTATTTTTACAGGTACATTATCAGATTCAATGTCTAGTCCAATTATACCAATGTTACTCATCACTGGTCCAGCTGGATCTGGTCGACATTTATTAATTAAAACACTAGCCAAATGTAATGGTTAGTAAAACAAGTTATGAATATTATTTAAAAACAAGTTTGATTCATATTTATGCATAGCTTTTTAAATATTACAGGTCTCTGTTATGTACAGATTGACTGTAATCTGTTACAATGCTCAACTGCAAAGCAATCGGAGAGTAAAATATATGCATCAATACAAAAAGTCAAGGCAGCAGCGCCAGCTTTAGTTTTACTGGATAATTTTGAGGTAAAGTATACAAGAAAATATATAATAGTTTATCAATGGCCATACCTACTAGGCAAATTGTTTCCACTATATATTAAGGTCTACTTGCACCTAGTTATATCATCTGTCTGCTTCTTTTCAACATAAATTAATTCACGTTTGTAATGAGAGACTAATCAGGTTTTTATTTAAACAAATTAAATGAATAAATTTATAAATAAAGAACCAGTTAAATACTCAAATTTGTTAAATAGTATTTTATTACAGGTGCTAGGTGTTGATCCACAAAATAACGAAGACCACAGAATTGAAGAATACTTTATTAATACACTAACAGATCTCTACCAAAACTATACGAAGCATACAATAATTATCATAGCTGTGACTGAAAACCGGGATTTAAAACCAAACATAGTTCGACTTTTCTTAGAAACATTTCATATAACAAAATTGAGCATGCAACAAAGATTTGATATGCTCAAGTGGTTTACGTCTGTTATGGAACTTAATATAGACAATGAAATCGATCAAGAAATTGAAAAAAGGAAATTTTTTAAGGAAAATCTTACTTTGCATTCTAAAGAGGTTTTACAAAGAGTAGCATCCAAGACAGAGACATTTGTCTATGGCCACTTGGATACATTAATGCATTTTGCATTAAAGGAGTCATATTTGAAACAAGTTGACAATTATCCACAATTGCCACAAGATCCCAATTTACATGTGATCCATGAAGAGGACTTTAATAGAGGCTTAGGTATTCAAACTTATATACTTATATATCAAAATGGTAAAAAGTTATTAATACATAACACTGATTATAGATGAGTAAATTAATAAATAAGAATCAAATAAACAATTCAAAAGTACTATTGCTCTTATGAATTTAGAATTATTAAGCATATTTTTTTCTATAAAGATAAATCTAATCAAAGTTTTAATTTCAGAGTCAATTAGAAGCTTGCAAAGTCAGCATTTGGATGCTCCAAAGATACCTAAAGTGTATTGGGAAGATATTGGTGGATTGGAAAAACTAAAGAAGGAATTGTTGAAGACTATAGAGTTTCCCATTAAATTTCCACACTTGTTCAAGAATTCAAGTCTCAAAAGATCAGGTATACTATTTATTACAGAAATGACATTTTATTTGATGCAAAATGGTTATGTATTAAAATATATGTTTTTTATAGGAATATTACTGTATGGCCCACCAGGTTGTGGAAAGACGCTTGTCGCAAAAGCAGTTAGTACTGAACTTAATGTTAGCTTCATGAGTGTGAAAGGTCCGGAGTTATTAAATATGTATATTGGACAATCAGAAGAAAATGTAAGAAAAGGTATTTATTATCACTTTTTCTTAGCAAAAATTCTCTACATAATTTACTAAATTCCCTTACAACAGTAAACAATGTCCATACATTGTTTCAGTATTCGAAACAGCTCGGGCTTCCTCGCCATGTATAGTTTTTCTTGATGAGTTGGATGCGCTTGCGCCGCGTCGCGGGTCAGCTGGCGACTCTGGTGGCGCCAGTGACCGAGTGGTCAGCCAGCTACTCGCTGAATTAGATCCCGTTACTGATGATGGTAATTAATTTTATTGTTTAATATATATACATAGCAATTTGAATATTTAGTTATTATACACTTATACAAAGAAAGCTGAGAAAAATCGTTCATTTGTAGATGGCGACACATCGAGTTTTGTATTCGTTATGGGTGCGACCAACCGACCTGACTTGTTGGAACAATCCTTGCTGCGGCCAGGCCGACTTGACAAATTGATTTACGTGGGACCATACTCTGGTTTACAAGAGAAAACCTCTGTTCTAAAAGCACTATGCAGAAGGTAGGTATACCAAATTAGTAGTAGACTTTAACTAACAATGCTAACAATTTTACTAACAATGCTCCGGGTGGTTCTCTAACAAAACAATTATTCAATTTTATTGTAATATTTGTACCATATTTTATTCTATATTTATCGATTGTAGTTTGTATCTAATAAATAATATTATAGCTACAATCTACGTCCAGAAGTGGATCTTGAGAAGGTTGCAGAAGCGTTACCACAACGCTGTACAGGGGCTGATTTGTTGCAAGTTGTGTCCACGGCACGAACAGTCGCCGTACGCTCTCTAGTTGAAAAAATTAATGCCGGTAGGTATTTTATTAAGTACGGAACGGTATATATTTAAATATGGAACGTGATTCACCTTGAAGGTAGTGTTATGGCTGCCACCACAACACGCATTTCTAGCGTGAGCTTATGTTATTAAAATTTGTGTGCCCTAAAATTTTTTTTTTTATTTCAGGAACTGTCAAAGAGAGTGAATTAAGTAAAGATTCTGTTATATTAGGTGTTTCGGAGTTGTGTAAAGGAGTTGAAACCTTTCGACCATCGGTCACGGACGATGAGATTAATTATTATGAGTCTCTCCAAACAGTTATGTAATTGGGTTATGTGCAATAAATTATCAATGAAATATAGTTTATGTTGTTAAAATGTGGTTTTATTAAAATTTCTTGGGTTGAGTTCAAATGTAATGATTTAATATATAAATAATATGTATATAAAATTGATTTCTGAAAATTGTATTGGCGAAGACAAGGACTAACAAAATCAACTTGACCTTGGAAAACAATTCAAATATTAATAAAAACAAATAATGATAGTATTATCATTCTTTTTTTGTGTGTAGATTTAATCCTGTGTTTTAAATGGTTTCTGATGGGACCAATTTGAAAATTATTGATATTGGATGTAAGTTCAAAAAAGTTAATCCGTATTAAATATCCCAATATAATTCATTTTTTATTAAATTAGAGAAAACTTCTATAAATGTCAATTAAGTACAATGTGAGCGTAAACAGTGTGTCTAAAAACCTAACAGGGAACACCTGTAACCTGTTTAAAATCATTAAAACACTAGATATTTTAATAGAATTATAATATCTAATGTTAATTTATTTTAGAATTTTAATGATTTGTGACAAAATAAAAAATACTATATTTTTGTTACGTTTCTAATTTGACGTTTCTAATAAAGTACAGGTTGTAGTATTAAATACAATCTGTGGAATAAAAGATTGTCAGCCATAGAAATTCACTAAATTTTAGGGTGATTTGAACAAGATGCCTTTCAGGAAATACATCATGTTGAAATTAATGAAGATTATAAATATGAAAAATAATCCACAGAGAAATACTTTTTCAACAACGTATTGTTTGTTGCGTATTGCTGCCAGTACCATATAACATAAATTTGTGTCCATATTCCTTTAAGTGTCAATGTCAGATTATTGTTGAATATTTTTGGGTAAAAATAGTGAAGACTTGGTAACACTGTTTGACGACTCTTTCCGATTTCAAGATGGTGAGTGTTAACGCGAAGTTGTTCTAATTTTATTAGTTTCTGTATTATGGAATTATATTATTGTTTTATTTTTAGTGATAATTCTACTTAAAGGAATAGATAATACTTTTCTTAAATGAATAAAGTGCTACACTTCAAATTGTATTACCGACGGATATTCTAACCTCGTGGCGACAACATGTCTCATTTTATCGTTGAAATTTACAGCCGCCCAAGAAGGACGCGAAATCTTCGGCAAAACAGCCGCAAAAAACACAGAAAAAGAAGGAAGGATCAGGTGGTGGCAAGGCGAAAAAGAAGGTATTTAACAATAACAAATACAAAGTTAGGTTATGTGGCATGTAGATTTATATAGTTCTTGAAATTATGATTTACTTGTTCCCTATTAAAATTATAACTAAATCTTGTTGTTCTACATATTGTTGTTATTTCTCTATATTCTGAATCTAGCATATTACTCGTTATTTTTTGTTACTTACTTTAAGGACAATCCTCTGAAATGATTTTTTTTTCATTGTAGAAGTGGTCCAAAGGAAAAGTCCGTGACAAGTTGAACAACCAGGTGTTATTTGACAAGCCTACATACGAAAAGCTGTACAAGGAAGTCCCACAGTACAAGCTCATCACCCCCGCTGTTGTGTCTGAAAGGCTTAAAGTACGAGGATCTCTTGCCAGGAGAGCACTCATCGAACTTAGAGATAAAGGTTAATTTCTTTATCTTGATCACTTGAAAATCTAATAATTATTTTTGTGATTAGCATACAAAGTGTTATTAATATTTATGTCGGATATTCTATTCCAAACTTAAGTTATGCCATGGATTGAAATTATTTACCCAATATGTAAGCTATTGTTTTATTAATATGATGATCATTTAATCTGGATATACCATGACAGTTACAAACTGATATATTGAGTCTGATTATTCACGAATTTCTATTGAAAAAATTACTATTTATAGCTTCCATTACAATAAGCATTCTTTGTTTCAGGCTTAATCAAGCAGGTAGTTCAACACCATGGGCAGGTGATTTACACCAGAGCAACAAAGGGTGACGACCCCGTCGCTTAAATTATGTATAGGTTAAAAAAATAAAACAAAAAAACTGCAATTAACTCTTTTTATTTCAATTTGCTATTCAAATTGTTATTCAAATGTCAACTATAAAAATGTTACAAAATACCAATCAGTAAATATTCAATTATCTCATATTAACTTTATGTTTATTATCTAGATCCAAAGCAAATCTAGTGGATGGGTAAAGTTCACGCAATTTATCCTTTAAGTTTGCTGAATGCTCTTCATCAGCTGCTTCTACCACAATGTTGGCCTAAAAGAAATAATTATAATGTATAGAAACTGACAGCCAGAAATGTAACTGAGTAGAAATTTTCACGTCAAAATGTATACCTATATGAAAACAATTTTATTTATTAAGTAATTGAATTTGAACTCATAAAATAATAAGATCAACACACACCCAAGTAACAAAAACGTCGCTGTGAACCCACATCTGCTCAGTGATGAGGCTCTTCATAACTGCCTGTTCATTAGCGATTGTCTTCCCCAGTTGTTCCAAACCAGAAGGATGGTCTGGTATAGCAACTCCAAAACGAAGTAAGCGGCCGGTAGCACCCAAACCGCGTTGTATGGTACGCGCTAAACGTCCAGAATCAATATTTCCACTGCTTATCACGCAAACAACTCTGCATAAAACAAAGAGAGTTGACTTGGTTGTTCTAATAAACAATACAAAATAACGAAGCTTTTATAGTAAAAAATCTAGAATTCGTGCATTTATTAATATAAGGATTCGTTACTTGGGCATAAGTATCTAACATTTTTTTATAACATAGCTTAAATTATTAAAGTTATCCTGAACCTCTTTCCCCTCAACTCCGGTACTAGCCCCTGCATAACAGCAGCTAGAGAACAAACTCCAGCACCATCTGCCACCAACCGTTCACGTTCCACCATACTCACTATAGCTTTGGCTATATAACATTCATCAACTAATAACTGTAATTCAAAATGAAATTCAATTGAATTAAACTTTTCAGGGTCTTATTATTGAGAATTAACAGATAAAATTATAAAATGTACCATTCTATCCAGTCGCCCTTTAAGTGTAGCAAAGGCATTAGTTCCTACAATCACTGCATTGAGATTTTGTGCTAAGTTGGATGCAATTAGGGTACTCTCTGGCCGTCCAGCTTGCAATGCCTTCATCATTTTTGGAACCCTAGCGCATTCCACGCCCTGTTTACAATATACGTAAGTAATTTTAAAAAGTACCTATGATTACTCGGTAAACAATAATTAAGTAAGTATAAGGCTGATTTAGCACATTGACGATCGTACTGGTGGAAGATTTCGTTTAATATTCCTAGTGATCGGGAGAAATTCATTAAATTCAGGTGATTATATTATTAGTTTCGGTGTACTGTATGTTTGCGGGTTGTTCTCACTATAACGTATGCCCACCGATGATAGCAAAGGTTTTTTTTTTAAATTGTTTCTATGTAATATAGATTCAGACGCATTCGCTGGTGCATGGTGTAATGGTTGCAGATCTTCACAAACGTGCTGTGAAACATTCTTGGCGATTTAAAGGAGTGGTGGAGAGTTTCTTGCCAGTTCTTCTCGTTCGCTCTACGCCCTTGGTTTGGGAACTGTCAGTAAATGTAGAATCAAAAATTTAATACTTATTTTTGTTGACGATTCATAAGTGTACCTTGGTGACCTATATGAATAAAGATATTTTTGATTTTGTTTTTTTTTTTAATATTGTTTATTTGCTTACATAAACTAGACATGAACATTTCAACTTTTTGCAAGCCACAAGAACAGCTGCCAATAATGCACCGGTAGCTACTGGTACTATCACAGCATCTGTTTCCGGAAGCTGAGTGATAATTTCCACCCCAATGGTACCAAGACCCGCCATTACCAATGGGTCGTCTGAGCTGAAAGATTGTTTAGAATATTCATCAAACTATAAGTTCGATTAACAGGGAAGCTAATTATTAATTTCAGTTACGAAGGCTTTAAATTCACGAACTATATATTTATAATTTAATCAACTACATTTTTATTACTTAAGTCAGTTGGGATTTTGAATTGGTCACACAAAATCACTATCGTATACGCAAGTAAATTATAATGAAACAATATATATTATGACTTCAGTAAATTATATAAATAATAAAACAAATACTAAATCAGTTTCTTTTTGGTACGATTAATTGCAGATACAACATATCAACGGGATAGTGACTGCTTCCAGTATGTAATCGTGAGGTTTTTAACCCAGAACCTAGTAACCCGAAACGGGTACCAAACAGAACTCTGAAATTGTTTGGTTCGATGACTCATCTGATTTATACAATTGATATTATGATGTAGGTACGATTCGTCAAAATATTATTCATTACCATAGTAACAATTGTTGGCCATCTCTTGCGGCCTTTTCGGCGTAGTATTTCGCGCCCTCTATACTTTCTCCTTGATGTACAACATCCGCACCGAGCTCTGAACAACGAAGTGAATGCCCTGGCGCACTTCTTTCTGGTAATACTACGGTAACCTTTGAAATAATTTTAGTGACGGAACTATTACATAATACATATCTAACATAATAACAATTATTATTCCTAAAGTATTCATGTACCGGAATCCCAAGTGTGCCACCGTGGTAAGCAGCAGCTACCGCCATGTTACCGCTAGATGGCACTATCACGCCTCGCTCACGCATTTCTTTTGCCTTCGCGACAAATGCATTCCGGATACCACGTTCCGCGCAACTACAATTGCGTAAATTAAAGTATAAAATGCAAAAGCATAAAATTCGCTTATGTTTCGTTTAACACTTCGCGGGCGTAATCAAAAATGTTGTGCCTTAAAATAATACAGTTGTACAATACCTTCCAGTGTACTGCAAGTTTTCACATTTAAAATAAATATTATAGTCCATTTGTTTGCTTATTTTCGCCTCCTGTAAAATAATCCATATTTAAATTGATAGCGTGAACGAATATTACTGGTATGGTTTTAAAGTGTTCTTACTAAGTAACATTGAATAAATAAAAAATCAAATCGTCCTC
This sequence comes from Leptophobia aripa, assembly GCA_951799465.1. Taxonomy (NCBI): domain Eukaryota; kingdom Metazoa; phylum Arthropoda; class Insecta; order Lepidoptera; family Pieridae; genus Leptophobia; species Leptophobia aripa. The sequence continues at coordinate 5,882,862 of OX637271.1, forward strand.
CTGCGTGCGTATTTTACTTAGCGGTTTTGACGTCTGCGAACCCTATTCCTCCCTATTTATGTGAACCAGATGATTCCAGACTAAAGATAAGTACTTTCGAGCTCCCAGCCACGTGAGTGTCTATGGGCGGTGTTTTCACCTTTATGGTGTGCCTCCTGCTCGTTTGCCCCCTTTTCTATAAAAATAAACTCTACTCAAGAATCTTACACAGAGTGGTGTATGGATAATTCCATCATCGATTCTCTCAGCGGCTTCCTTTATTTCGTGAAACGACAAGATATGAGGTTGTTCGATATCATGACTATTCTGTAATCAATGTGAAATAAATTGTCTGTCGTTCGACAATAAAAACGGTAACGCGTATATGTGACCTCCGGGTAACATTGTTAGTTCATGAAATGTTATATGTATTGCATGAAGTAGGTATGAAAAAACAATAATTAAAACAATGCAGAACGTTTTTGAGAAAATAAGAATTTAACACTTTTTCACATAATTGGTGATACTTCGTTCTCGTTATAAATATGAATAAACTTACCATTTTAAAATGTAAAAATGCAAATTAAACTGTAATTTTTAATAAAAATTAAAGAAATAGTCACTGTAATTTTGTGTTGCTCGAGTTACGTTTTGACATGTTTCTGACATAAATGTTAATATTAAAAAAAAACATTATTTATTACATTAATCTTTCTTAATTCTTTGAGAAAAAAAACTAAATTTCGTCGATAATATTTTTTTATACAATTACAGATTTAAAAAAAACACGACACATTTTACACGGTTCAAACGGCATTGACTTCAAATACTGTATAATTTTTAGCCATTTTTTGTTGAATTTCTTCACTATGACGTGTATCGTTGACTTCTAGCAATAAGTCAACCTGAAAAATCAGAAGGTTTGATACGTATGGTCTTGAATAATTGACACATCTATTGCATTTTATTTATTCACAAACTATACTTTATAATTATAAACCTACAAAACAACTAAAATGAGTTACATTTAAAAGGAAATGGTTAAAAAAACAAACAATTTATGTTCCTTAAACTATTTATAGCTCAAATAACTTCTAGGGCCTGGCTTCGGAGGAAAAAACCGAGCTCGCATAGCGATGATGCCTAGTAAGTGTCCAGTAGCTCCTAATCATTTTGTAGCATCGTATACTGCTTACACAGAGACTATTATTTGCTAATTTTTAAATATTATTTTTTAAACATACGCCCATTTATTCAACACTAGCTGATCCCGACTAACGCCAACAATAGATATTGGCCGATTCTCAGTCCACAAAATTTCAGGAGAATCGGTCAACCCATTTCGGAGGAGTAAGGGATCAAACATTGTGACACGAGAATTTTATATTTTAGATATACCTTTATTGCCATATCTTTTTGCGACGATTTTCTTTCATAAATGCTTCTTATATCAGCGCCAGCATCTGTTATTCTGGCGATAAGTTTTGCGATTGAGCCCGGCGAATCGTGTATTGTAACTGTCAAATTCAGTAATCTACCATCTGCCAGCAAACCACGCTCAATTATTCTCGCGATGCGATTCATATTAATGTTGCCGCCGGATAAAATTACCAAAACGCTGAAATAAAGCTTTGTTCGTAATTTGGTAACAACGACAGAGATAACTGAAGAGTGTATAAAATACCAACTTTTTTCCACGAAGTTCTGGTACTTTTCCCGCCAAGATGGCTGCCACCGGACACGCAGCAGCGCCCTCCACGAACAGTTTCTCGCGCTCAAACAACATCACCATTGCCCGCGCAATCCAAGTATCGTCAATAGTTATCTGCCAACATTGGAATTAACATAAATGGTAACCACGTGTAATTCTGCAAATTCCTTAAAGAATTTAACCACGACAAATTATACATTTCAAAGAGGCTCCGCAAGACAAAAGTGATATATTAGTCGATACGCACCATTTTGTCGAGATAACCACGAATGATATTGTATGAGTTGGTACCAGTAATCATTTCAGACAAGCTATCTGCAATATTTGGTTTTATCATAACCGGAACAGGTTTGCTTTCCTGTAAAGCCCTTGTCACAGTTGGTACCAATGAACACTCAACACCCTTAAAAGTGATTTTACGAGTTAAGAGTAACACGAGCATAACAGTAAAAAATCAGAAAAGAATCCTCGTATAGAGAATGGAGAATCTTTTTTTAGCTGTGTATTAAAATATAACTTTATACTAACATAGATTAAACAATTCGGTTTTAGAGTTTTAATTGCAAGTAGAACACTAGCAACCAGGCCACCACTACCCACTGGGCATAATACTGCATCTAGTTGCTCAACTTGTGTGAGTACTTCCAGTCCAACTGTGCCGTATCCAGCTAATAACTCCAATTTATCTGTACTGTAATAATAGCATTTGTTATTCCTTTGCATCATCGACCGGCAATACAAAATAATTATTATTTCATCAGGAAGAGCTTATTATCAGGTACCAAATATATCAGAAGTCTTATTAGTAGGTGATATCTATGATACCTCCGCAAAAAAGTTGGGCCAACATCTCTGCTAAAAAAGAAAAAAAGTCAGAGCATGTAATCCGGCCTCAGTTGCGTCGTTTCCAAAACACTTTACAATGGCAGAACTCTCCCTGTATCGTTGTTTCTCTGCCATAGGGGCATCCTTGGGTATTATTACGTTAATTGGAATCGAGTTTTGAAATCCATAATAGCTCATAGCAGCCACAAAATTGTGTCCACCCGATACAGTTAAACCTTTGCACTTCATAGAAGTTTCCATATTTGCAATTAAATTACAAACACCACGGGCTTTGAAACTGTGGAAGTACAAACATACATTAATAGAGAATTCAAATTTTATATATTAGATTTTAAAAAGCAAAGTAGATAATGTACAAACTTATATATCTGTTTGTACATTGCCTACATAGCCTTGTACTAATTTACCTGCCAGTAGTTTGTAGGTGTTCACATTTGAACAATACCTTACAAAAATGTTTCCCTATATATTTTGCTTCCTAGAAATATGTATGTTTATTGTAAGAATATTGTATTATAGCTGTAATCAATTAAAATTGTGAATAAAACTTACAACTACAGGAGTAGTTATAATTTGATTTTTGATCTTGTTATGAGAGTCTTGTATATCTTCCAGTTTCAGTTTTATGTTGCTTATTGACCCATCAATATGATTTGGTTCCTGTAACGTGTTATTTTGCTGTCATACAGACAACAATAATTTACTTGCAATATGTACTTACTAAAGCATATTTCTCCCTAGTAGGACTTGATCTTCTTTGAGAAAGCATTTTTAGAGAATAAATTTTGAGTTAAACTTTAAATTTAATTAAACAATGTTTTTAAAAATATATTTTAAAACTGTCATTGTCTGAAAATGGAACAGTTTAGTTTATCCACAGATTTGCATTTTAATTTAAATGTTTTAATGTTACAAATAGTGAAATATTCTTTTTTTTTTCAATTAAATTAAACAATTTTTTTATAAAATATTTTTTAATACTATATTTATCAGGATACTATAATAACTCAATTAATTGCTAAAGCATCATTTTGAGCTTCTTGAGACAACTGTACTTGTAAGTTCAATAATTTATTTTTCAACACAACTATACCCATTAATACAATATTTTCAGGTTTCAGAGCTCCCGCTGATTCAACATTATAAAAGAATTTATTTGGCTTTGCTTCCCAATTGAACTCTGCTTCATATTGATCTTCATCTAATTCTGTATGCTCGCTTTTAGGCCATTCATCTGGTTTTGGGTATAGTGTATGCCTCATTGAATTATCAGGATCATATTCAAAAGAAACACCTGCTGTTGGGTTCCATTTAGCATGTTCTTTCCCAAAGCCTTTTTTAGCATATGCTCTCAATTTTAGTTCCTGTCCTTTTCTTAATTTTATGATAAGTATTTCATCCATCTCTCCATAATCTGCTTGATCCTCATCCCTATGGCGAGATGTTACAGGAACTACCCTGGGGTCACTGGACTTTAGGTCTGCTGTAGTCACATGTCTTGTCTGATCATCTGTGCACTTTACATCTAACGTGAATTCTACACTACAATCTGAACAAAAATCTGCACACATGCAATCTCTGGAGTATCTTATTTTATCTACGACATCATCTGATATAAGCGGGATCAGGCCGATGCGATGAGCCAGGAATTCATCACTTAAAACAGTGGAATTGGCCTCCAATTGCACCCAGTCTATAGCCATTGTTGGAGTTTCTGCGATAAATACGCGTCGCATGCTATTTGCGACACTTAATTCTGTATCTTCAACAACAAACTTTACGTTATCATCAGTAAGCTCAGTAATATGAACAGAGGGCTGATTAGCATACGGCATCTTTTAAAATTTATTCTCTATAACTCTCAAGAAGCAAGCAGTTACAAATATAACAAAACAACGGTATAAATGTTTTAAAATTGCAGTGATATTTAAGGTTATATATTTATTTGATGTCGTTTCTATCAATAATAGCATAAACAGTACTAAGTACTAACATAAGCAAGGTAACGACAATTGGCATTTCTAATAATTACACGGTTGACAGTGTCTCGGCACAGAGTACACACTTCCACAGTATACACGGATAATGAATCTGGGATCAGTGTTGCCAGAGTAAAGTTACGGATGCCCACCAAAGTTTTGCCTGGGTATTTAGTTTGTACTTTTTTTTTAATTATTTCAGGATTTAAAGTGTTAATATTACAGCAATCTAGTCTGAGGGTAAGTAAGTTATTTCAGCGATTACTTCCTAATTCTCGTCTTCACTAGTATCTTCTGCTTTTCGTAAGTTCCACCTTATTTTTTTTTAGTAATGATTCTATTGAGTATATAAAATTCCCTTTTAAAGACCCACCTCCCGCCTATCTCCCCCCGGGCATGAGTTTGGGATCACTGTCAATTGGTAACAAAGTATGGAGAAATAACATGAGACAGAATTACAGACAACATCGATGGTACAACATAGCACTTTACTATGAGTTTAGTATTTATATATATATATTTTGGCAGATTTTTACTTTGTTTATATCTCAATTTGTTTCTCAGAATAGTTTCATATTTTCTATAGAGAATCGGCAGGGAATAAACGAAATGAAATAAAACTTGGTTAATACACGTAAATTATTTGAAATCTCACAAAAATATCACGATTTTTCTATGCAGTAAAACAAAGCAACACTGTACACGTAGTAGGTAGGTTTATGGTAAGACTAGTTGAAAGGAAAATTATTAAAAACGTACCAGAAGCAATAATATGTTGCGTTGTATATTTATATCTATGTATATAATATAAAACCAACAGTAAATTAGCAGTTACTAATAAATGTACGGTAGCCATTTTTTGAACCTCGAAGTATTATGACCTAACATATTAATTGTTATCTTAGACAAATACTGCGTACTTTTGTCACATTTAAAGTATATCAAGAAATTAAACAAAAATTGAGTAAACGAAAACGATGAAGGACATTCAGTTGTAACAAGCTCAGCTTACTGACCGGTCATCTGACAAAACGTATAATTTCGGAACTGTGCATTAAGAATATTATTTTTAGGAACATTTAAAAATGGAACGTTACGACTGTTTCCAGCCAGTAAGATGACTTTATTATACTTATTGTTACTATAGTGATTAAGTATACTATAAAATATATGCAAACAAAAATCGAAACCCAAAACGATACATTCACTAAATGCCATAATAAATAAAATCATTTTATTAATTTTAATCAAAGTTTGTGTATTTGTGAAACCAATTTATAAAAAAATTATTTTTTGTTAACGCTAGTAAACCTAATTAAGGCTCATTTTAACCATAATTATAATTATACGAATATCATCCATTACAGTAAGTTATGTAAGTAAAGAAATCGGAAAAATAAATATTACATCTAATTAAGTCGCAGTCGAAACGTGTTGCTTGTAGAAATGAAAGTATAACCCTTGTTAATATTATTATATAGAAGATTTTATCTTAGCAGTCGGTAAACTAATATAAATAATGATAATGATAATTTAAAGCGAGACATCTGTTATCATTACATACGTCCCCTTTGATCTTTGTCATTAATAATGCTTATTGCTAATACTCATAGCCGCAGCTGTTAGCATTAATACAAAATGGGTTTTCAGACGGTTGAGTTTGATCCTATGTGCGATCAGGAGAATCCTCAAAAGATATCCTTTGAGGATGTATCAGCGGCTGCATTTAGAATCCAAAGTGGGATTGTTAAGACACCATGTGTGGTAAGTTATATATCAGGAGCTTTACCTTTATTTTAATTTTTAAATGATTTTTGAAACATATTTAAATTTTCTTATTTATTTTTATTTAATAACTATACCGGAAGAAATTGTCTCGCTTAATGAAGAGTTATCGTTTAAACAGTCAGGCACACCCATAGGTACAAACTGAATAATTAATTACAGAAATCTCACATGTCAAAAAAATACGATATGGACATATACCTTAAAAATGACTTTCTACAGCACACAGGAAGGTAATGTACCTACATTTTTAATCAATTAGAAACCGTAATTATTTAAAATCGTAACTGTTAACTAATTCTATATAAATAAAATTTTAGCTTCAAAGAGCGCGGTGCTCGTAACGCACTACTCTTACTTCCGCCGGAAGCCAAATCTCGTGGTGTAATTTCCGCATCACTTGGAAACCACTCCCAGGGTCTAAGCTACCACGCCAACCATTTGAATATACCCACCACTGTGGTTATGCCAAATGTGGCGCCTATTATGAAGATTGAGAATTGTCGGTCGTATGGGGCGAATGTAGTCATACACGGCCATGACATGAAGGAGGCAAAATACCACGCAATGACACTGGCAAAAGAGAAAGGGCTTACATACATTAATGGGTAAGTAGTTTATGAATGATGGAATTGCATATAGAGCTTATGATATTATAATATTATAGAAACATAAATTACATAGCTGCCTTTTCATTTACAAAAAAATATCTTGAACGTTAGACAGACGCACTTACTATTTTAACACATTAAACTTTTAAATTATTGTGGTTATAATGGAGATACTTAAAAAATACATTCGTCTCTAAAATGTACGACATAATTAACTTTTAAATTACCTTGAACTCGAATATTATTAATTATTTTAATCTAAATTAATTTGACATTAAACATTTATATTTATTAATTGAACATTAATTATCAAGTATGACACTAGGTTGATGTAAATAGTGATTATTAAAACTTATTGAATTATATAAACGCGCAGGTACGATCATCCCCACATAATGGCTGGACAAGGGACAGTGGGATTAGAAATACTGGAGCAAGTACCCGAAGTTGACGCCATCTTGGTCCCTGTAGGCGGTGGGGGGTTATTAGCGGGTGTGGCTACTGCTGTTAAACATCTTAAACCCCATGTTCTTATATATGTAAGTTTTTAACACCAAAAAAGTAGTGTCTTATTTGTGTGTAGTGCTAAAATTCTAATTTCTATCAACGCTTTTTAGGGCGTGGAAACCGAAAAGTGCCCTAGTATGGAAGAAGCGCTGCGTCACGAATCACCAAAAAGTGTAGAAATCCGGTCGACACTGGCTGATGGTCTCGCTGTACCCACTGTTGGTTTTAATGCCTTTTGCACTGTCAAATCACTTATTGATAAAATGGTATGTATATCTTAATATAACATATACACAATATATGTATGTATACATCTATATCTAACAAGCCTCTTCGCTCTCATCCGTATGAATGCAAACCGAACAAAGCTATAATAATTTATCCTTTGTAAAGCTTAACAATAAATATATGATTATTACGTATGGTGTTGCACATTTAATAAGGGATTTTAATATTTTCATTCATAAGTCAGTTATAAGTCAAATCTTTATGTAAAGTATCAAAATCGTTTTAAGATTTGTACTAACATTGAACTCAAAATGAAACTCAAATGATCAATTATGTTGAGTCCGCCTCTACGAAAATTGAAATCTGCGCTGGTAGGCTCTAGTTGTACTCAATACTCGATTCCAAAATGTTTTTGTCAACCTTAATAACAATAAAATACTACTTCTGCAATTGTAACAGTCGGAAATGTTGATACTAAGAATACCTGAGACCTAAGTAAATTTTAAAAAGGTAAATCCTTTATACCCAGATCACCGTAAATGAAGACTGGCTGGCCAGAGCCATACTACGGCTGGTGGAACAAGAGAAATATGTTGTTGAAGGAGGTGGTGCGGTTGGAGTTGCAGCCATCATGGCCGGTCTTGTACCAGAACTGTCCGGCAAGAAGTAAGTCTCAGGTTATCTTTTGACCTTGAGCAGTATATTATTTTTATATTTTATCTTTGAATTTCTATCTTACGAAAACAATACCAGAGAAGTACACGGTACAATAACCCCTAAATCAATGTACGAGCGTAAACGGTATATCAGTACACATTCGAGTGTTTGTATAAAAATATAATCTCCAAAATATCCAGACTAAACATAACTTATTTCAACAAGTGATGATGACGTTGGGCATGATCTGAGGAACTTTAAGCGTAATATAACGACAGCTGATACTGATGGGCCTTTACTGATAAGCGGGGAATGACCTCATAATTAGGTTATATATTTCGTCAATAATGAATAAAACGAACGAAATATGAAATTATTTTACAATTTTTTTCTTTAGAGTAGTTTGTATACTATCGGGTGGCAACATCGACACAACAATATTGGGTCGTTGTTTGGAGCGAGGGTTGGCGGCTGAGCAGCGTTTAGTTAAATTCAAGGTGACTGTTAGTGACCGTCCAGGTGGAATTGCTGAGTTGTGCAAGCTAATTGCATCATTGGGAGTGTCAATAAAAGACATCATGCAAGAAAGAGCCTGGGTGTATGGAGATATATTTAGTGTTAGGGTGAGTTGATAATGATAAACTGTATTTTCAAATTTTACAAACATTTAATACAGATATTGTACTTATTTTAACAGCCATTTAAACCGCGCATCGGTTTACCTATGCCGTGGTTCACTCATAATTCACTAATAACTCTGACTAGGGATCATTAAATCAATCAGACTGAGAGATGTAATGCGAGATGCGGCGTATTGAAGTTCACGTCTGTTTAAGTCATCGTAATCCTTCCTTATAAAACCCATGTTATATAGTCTGCGGATGATCGAAGGATTTAACATAATTTACTTTCGAATTAACTATAATGTTAAAAGGATTTTTTTTTTCAACTAGACGTGATACTTGCGTGAACAAAAAACAGATTTATAACATTCGGTTGTATGCTTAAATCAAACTTAATGTTGAAAGTGAGAAAACAAAGTTGAACTGTGCAGAGCTTTAATTTATTATAAATCCAAAAAGGTTGTCTTCATTTAAATTAGACTTATTGACCAAAGTCAAAAATTATTTTACAGGTAAAAGTAGTATGCGAAACCCGGGGGCCAGAGCAGATGGCCGAATTACGAAGTGTGATAATGAAAACATACAAGGAGTGGTATTTCGTAAGGGAATTTGAAGATCACAATCGTCGCCCTAGCACAGATTCATTAGATGATGTTTCGAACTAAGATATCCAACTTTTTTAAACACATTTGAGATGTCTGACATATAGTGGTGGCGTATGAATATAGTGTACTCTATATTTATATTACTGTTAAATAAGATAAAACCGTATGATAATAATGGTTTTAATTGACAAAATTATACGAGACATAATAATACATGACAACATACATATATATCAAGAAATATGACAAGAAGTGTCACATACCACATTCTTCCATGCTAAAAATTTTTAGTCTAAGACACAATCCCGGAGACGATTCGGCACTCGATCCTCCCTTTGTGGTCTATGTGTTTCAGCCTCCAGATTTGGACTTGATTCATCTATTCGAACATCATCTAAATGTGTCACATCTCCTTCAGTATCCGTTACCTCTTCAGTGTCAAACATTTGATGAGAATCATTTAAATCTTCACGGTTATATCCTGTGCTCTGGTTTAACATTTCGTCAGCATCAAGAACTATATGCCCATCCTGCCCTAACGGTGCTGAATGTCGATTTGAAACGGTTGATTCCTTTCCATTAGGAAGGCGGACATAAGAGTAATCCGGTTTGACATGTAATAAAGTTACTTCGTCGACTTCTGGTTCATATTTATTTGCTCTATTAAATTTCCGCATAAGAACACGATTTGAGTCAGTTAGCCAAGTAGGTATGGATACTCCATTAGAGGATCTCTTGGTGTGAGTGAACATCCGCTCGTGTGGCGTACAGTTAGTAGCTGTTCATAACAACGATCTAATAGAATGTAACGCTATATAATTTATTATTTTACGGTTGTTTTTAGATATAAGCATTTACAAACTGGTATATTAAAAATATAATAATTTAAAAATTTATTCTGTCAATCTACTAGAATAACTGTCACTGCATATAAAACGTATTTCTTTAATAAGTTGTCAACAAGCACTACGGCAGTTTCTTAATTTACATTTAAGAAATCCTTAATTAATTATAAAACATTTGTATCTGTGATTTGAAATACAACTTAATATAGAATAACCGCATACAATTATAAATAACAATTATTTTTATAAAATATATATCCTCAATATCTTTTATTTTTACCCTAACTGAACCGATATAAAACGGCTGGTCCTTTTTCCTTAGATCATTTTTATCATTCTATGCAAATCCTAATTAGCGTAGAACACACAGTCTATTAAATACACTTAAACAATACTGGCTGAATGTATAATACGTCAAAGTGAAATTATGGCACACATCAGATACTAAGATGTATTGAGGCTCGCTGAAAAACTAAATAGTTTAATTTAGTTTAATCATGATATAAAATTATTTGTCTATATAAGTCATAAAACAATCGCAACAATGCAGGACGTAAGTATAAATAAAATAAAACCATTGCCAACATCGGCTACTAATTGTATGTATAATTTTGGAATGTTGTAAACATTCTTCATTTCACTGATAATTATATATATAAATAGGTGATCAGTCATGCTGTTTTTTTGGGTTCCTAGATATCTGCAAGCTAGAGCTGAAAAACCAAACTTTTCATATGATAATGTCTCTTCGTGCAAGGTGTACGCATGTTAAAAGTTATTCAAACCTATTACACTGTATACATTTATAGGACGTAGAATTTGACGAGTTCTGCGACCCAAACAACCCACGAAAAATTAAATACGACGACATACTTGCTGCATCGAAAAGAATTGCTGGATTTGTTGTAAACACTTCGTGCACGGTACACTATTGTTTTTATTTTCAATTATCACGTATATAGGAACGAAAAAGTTAAGGTTTTTTTTGTTGATTTCAGAGGGCACTCATGTCAGACAGACTTGGAATGGAAATTTATCTAAAACAAGAATTCATGCAATACACCGGATGGTATTACATTTTGTTCATTGCCAAATTATTTTTAAATGAATCACAATAAGTTTCTTAATTTTACTAATATTATATTAAGGAAAGCTTTTCTTTTCATTAGTCAGTAAAATATTATTCACTTAATTTCGTTTCCATAAATTTTGTTGTCATGAAAAGAAATGTTTTTAAAGCTCTCGTGTGAACTTGAATTTTTCAGCTTTAAAGAGAGAGGCGTTAGAAATACTCTAATGTTACTAAACGACGAACAAAAAAGAAGTGGCGTGATAGCTGCTTCGACGGGTAACCACGGGCTATCTCTCGCCTACCATTCGACACTTATGGGGATCCCCTGTATCATCGTTATGCCAATACAAGCACCGATCACGAAGATATCGAAATGTGAGAAATTTGGTGCGAAGCTATTGCTACACGGGAATAATATTGCGGAGGCGAAACGTTTTGGAATGGGTATATCTAAGGAAAAGAAAATGCAATATGTCAATGGGTATGACTTTACGTTTTTACTGAAATCAAAATCGCAATAGTTAATAGTTTAATATAATAAATTTGTCTTGATTTACATTTGTTTTATGATGTCTTAGTACATTTTTATTATACTATTATTAATTATTTAACATAAAATGTTTAATTTTTTCAGTTATGACCATCCTCATGTTATAGAAGGTCAAGGAACTATAGGTATTGAGATAATGGAGCAAGTACCAGGAGCGGATGCGGTCATAGTGCCCGTTGGAGGTGGCAGTTTGGTTTGCGGAATTGCAGTTGCTGTTAAACATTTGAAACCGGATACAGAAGTCTATGTAACGTATCTAAAATTATATGATTTTAATCTTGAGTTTTATTTGCTCATTGAAATAAGTATTGTTCATTTTGCTTACCTTTATAAGTATGAAAAAAAGCATTGGCATAAAAAAGCATATATAAGATGTTGAGAAATAAGGCCGTGAACTGCACCATTTATTGAAGTTTTACCTGTAATGCAACGAAGTGTTAATAATAAATAAATATAATTTACGTAGTTCTGAATAATCATACAATATCAATGTAAACGAAACAACACAGAAACCATTAAAGTAAGCCTACCTTTGAAGTAAGATATTTTAATGCTTTTTTGTATATTTTATTAATAATTTTACAGGGAATTTGTACAGAGAAAGCCTGCAGTATGGTTGAAGCGTTGAAAAAAAATGAGAGAGTAAAATTAACAATAGATTCTACAATAGCTGACGGGTTAGCTGTCAACATGGTCGGTGTGAATACATTTTACAATGTAAAAGGTCTTGTAGATAAAATGGTTCGTATCATTTTGTTTAAATTTGTACTATTATTATTATTATTTTTTAATTTAATTAATGTTATTAAAATAAAATGTATTTTCCAAGGTTGTCGTTAAAGAAGATTGGGTAGCACGCGCCATAATGCACGTCGTCGAAGAAGAAAGATTTGTGATTGAAGGCGGCGCTGCCGTCACTATTGCTGCAGTTATGGCGGGATTGTTTCCTAACCTCAAAGGAAAAAAGTTAGCACATTTAGTATAAACTTTAGCAAAGCTAAAATAGATTTTATTTAATCCAATCTATCATCCATCAATATTTGAATAGCTAAAATACAAGATGACTGGTAACATTATTCGTTCAATAGACTCCAAAGCCTTTAATTAAGTGGCCAGCACTAAGTTTTTAGTATCATACCATTTACTTTTTATATTATATAGTTATATAAATATTTTAGTTTTCTCGCTGGTAGATATGTAAAAACAACGTAGACTGTTATATATTAGATTTAACAAGTTAAACTCTTATACATGTAAAGTTAACAATATTAAAATTTGGTCCAAAAACCAGCATAGGCATAGTTTGTGTGATTTTTTACAGGGTCGTCTGTGTCCTAAGTGGTGGTAACATCGATACAACAATCCTTGCTCGTGCCCTTGAGCGAGGGATGGCAGCCGAAGGACGATTAATTAAGTTCAAAGTGACCGTAACCGATCGTCCTGGAGGTATGGCAGAGTTGTGTGGAATGTTGGCAGCCCTGGGAGTGACACTTCGGGATTGTATCCCTGAGCGGGCTTGGGTTAAAGGGGACATTTTTAGCTGTGAGGTGAGTGATCTATGTCAAAGCAAAGCCAGCAATAATTATGACTTAATGATCATTTATCATTTTACTAAGCAATGATATTTATTGCTGGATGTTATTTTTTATTAATTACATATATCATTTTAATGAATTTAATTGAATCCTTTTTAGCTCAAAGTAATAGCTGAGACCAGAGGTTGGGACCATACTAAAGAGTTAGTTGAGCAAGTAAAGAAACACTTCAAGGAATACTTCTTCCCGGAAATGGGTGATAGTCAGACGAAATCCCCAAGTGCCCGTCGCGGACCATGTTTGGCCCCCAACCCTGTTTGTATGCAGAAATAATGCCCACCAATAAAAAATTGACTTTTCATAATGTGTTATTACTATATCGTCCCAAAATTTTTACTTTGATAAAACACTTGTACTGTGATCTGCTAAATTAGTTGCGTAAATATAGATCAGTCTTTCTTTCGGTCTCCCTTTTCTTCAAGTCTCTATTTTGGTTGAGTATTTCTACTGTTCTAAGGTTATAAGTGGAATTAATATTCATTTAAAACATACAAATAAAAGCGTAGATCTATTGTAAACTATATTTATTGCCTTAAGCTTAAACTAACGACTTCAAACTAACAAAGCTTATTCATAAAGATTCTACATGCTTTAAACGCAAAAACCATAGATACTAAGAAACTTTTCAGACCAATGAATATTAAAATACAATGAACACATGACAACACAACATCTTAACTCTTGTAGCCATCAAAGTGACAATTCCGTTAATGAATACCAACAAAATTGTGATAAAAATGAATTGAGTAAATAAATATTGAAGCAAGCATCATGAAAATCCACAGTTCAATCAATGCTAATAACAAATCGAACTCAATATAATTTTTATTCAATAAATCTCCGCAATGGAAAACCTACCTAAACTTACATTTGAACAGGAGGCGCTTAAAGAGTCTTTAGGTAAAGCTCCCGCTGTATTGGCTAAAAGAAAACCAGTCATACCTGCCCCTTGGTGTCCTGCGATTGTAAGTGTGACAGTACTTTGATAAATCTTCATATGTAAGTTGAAAAACGAATAATTAACATTAGCCAAACTTTCCTAAGCTAGTTAGTTATCAATATCCTAAACCTTAACTAAATATTTATGTTTAAATTTAATTTTGATGTATTATCGATATGATTTAATAATCTTTTTAACATTATTAAATTTAAATAAAAATAATTAGTAAAAATTAATAATTAGTCAATTTATATAGATTATAATCGACTATTAGCTGCAATATAAATTTATTCACTAATTGATTTTACGAAGACCATGTCCTTCGTAACGTAACAATTAGGTAAAAGAAACTTTGAACGAAATATAAATCATCTTAAAATATTTTGTAGGAAATTAAAATTGTAATTTGGTACTATTTTGCGATCCTTTTATTTAAGGAGGAACAAATAGATCCGTTCTGCGACCCAGATCTTCCAAAAACCATAACTTATAGAGACATTTTAACAGCTTTCCGTGCGATAAGCGAAGAAGTACCAAGGACTCCCCTATTGGTGAATGCAATATTAATTTATTTTGAATTAAAACAGAAAAAACAAATTTATCCGATTTTTTATTATTTTCTAAGGAAATTCTGGTGGAAATTCATTGTTTTATTTTCAAACAATGTTTTTCACTTTTGGAAATTTTAAACTTCTTACCTTGCATGGGTTATCATATCATTGTTAATACGTACAAAAATAAAAACATTTTCCAGCGATCAAAACGTTGTGCTGATTTTGATATGGAAATATTCTATAAAGTTGAGACATTTTGTCAAACTGGCAGGTAATTACTCATTTAAATTGTCTAAATGCAAAATTCTTGTGTTTGCATTTTCAATTAATTTAATTTATATCAATGTGTATTTACATTTATTTCCAAATAAAAAATGACCTTTATTACAGCTACAATGAAAGAAAGGCTTTTTACGCGTTGTCCGTATTAAATGAGGAACAAAAGGGCCACGGTGTTATCACAGCTTCTGTAGGCAATTGGGCTTTGGTAAAACATAAAAAACATATTTACTTTATATATTACTTCCACCTAAATATATATTATAAATTTCCATTATATCTTATATAAAATACACGTACCAAACGATTTTCACAAATTATTATATGATTATTAAGTAAGGATGGAACAGACCAATATTTTTCGTCAGCTCTTGTAATATATTTTTATTTCTTATAAGCCATTTGTTTTCAGGCTCTGGCGTTTTACGGTCAACGTTTAGGCATACCGGTGACTGTGGTTCTACCGTCAACGACACCGATATATGTCGTGGGAAAATGTCATAAACTTGGCGCCTTTGTTGTATCGTATGGAGAAACCCTTGATGATGCGAGGCGACAGGCATTTGTTATGCTTAAAAAGAGGGGACAGTTGTATATAAATGGGTATTACTTCGCGTAGCATTTTTTTAATACGTTTACCGCAAGTCACTATATTCCAGGAGAGCCTAACTATTTTTATATTGATCTTATAATATCTTGATCTGATAAGTTATTGAACCATTCAATATGAGCTAACCCGTGACTTATATTGATAAGTTATTAACCTAAATTCAGTACTCACGGCAGCTTTAAAATTACTTAGCCCATGTTTTTTTTAAATATACAGTTTTACAGATACGATCATCCCAACGTGATAGCTGCATCTGGTTCTATAGGGGTAGAAATATTAGAACAACATCCGGAGACAGACGCGATAATTGTACCTGTGGGTGGGGGCGGGCTGCTTGCGGGCATCTCAGTGGCGGTTAAGCATATCAAACCAGACATATTAGTATACGTAAGATAATTTAATTCAAGCCGGTTTCAATTTTATCTTATTATTCACAATAAAACGTACTGAATGTATTCGACTCGTTTATTTAAGGGTGTACAAACAAAATCTTCAAGTTCGTTTTTCAATGCCATGGAAATGGGCCGTCCATACCAAACAGCTGTTACGCGTAATATGGCCACATCCTTAATGGTACCCACGGCTGGATACAATGCATACAATACTGCAAGGGACCTCGTTGATAAAATGGTTTGAAGTTTTTCAATAACATGATCAATGCTAATTCTATCTAACACAGGTTCTTGCATTTTGAACCTGTGTCCTAAAGTACTGTCACAGTTGTGTAGGGATCTCACACGAGAATATATTTCGTTTACCTTTTGAAAATGATTGGCGAACTAGATATATATTTATGGCCAGGTTTTAGTGAACGACGATTGCATATCACGTGCTATGCTACATTTGGTAGAAGAAGAAAAGCTTATAGTAGAAGGAGCAGCGGCAACAACTTTGGCTGCATTTATGTCAATACCAAATATATTGCCAGAATTAAAAAAGAAAACGTATGCTCTTGATTTTGCCTCAATAAATTCTCTATGCTCACATCTGAGTCAGTTATTCAGAAGTATTGTGGTATTACAGTGTTGTCTGCATTTTAACTGGTGGAAATTTGGACACTATGATTTTACCACGTTGTTTGGAGAGAGCGAAAATCGTTGAAGGTCGTATTGTAAAATTAAGCGTGAGTATTGCGTGCTAATCATGTAATTGTCTTGTCTTGTCTTAGTGTGTTTAGTATTAATAAGCAAAATTTAAATTCTTAAGACAATACTAATTCTAAAATCATACATATATAAAATGAATATATAATAAGAAAAAGCAAGGAAGTTTTACTTAACTAAATAATAATATTAATAAATATGTTATAAAATTTATAGTTATATGTTTTTAGGTACGCTTAAGTATTGACGAACCACGGGGGCACCTTAGAGTGCTAAGTATGATCGCAAATGTTGGTGCTAATGTTGTTCAATACCAATCAGAGAAACCATTTCTTGACGACGATTTTGATAAAACTCAGTTTTTTGGGAATTTGTTTGAAATAGTTTGTAAAGAAGCGTTTTCTTTTTCTGAAAACTGAAACATTAATATATTATTAGTCTCGTTTATAATCTAATATACAGACGGATTCCAAATACAAATCGTTTGAGGCCTACCCTATTTTTATGTGGTACCTATGAATAGGTGAATTACTAGGTACCTATTTAAAGAGATATATAAAACAAAGAAGTATGACAATTTTAATTATTTCAGCTCAATGTACTTTGTGAAACCCGTGATATAGGACATGCATGTACGCTAAAAAGAGTAATGGAGCGTCTATTTCCAAATAAATGCCAATTTTATGAAGAGCCATACAATCCGGTCCCCATTTGTGCGTGTTTCCCTGGAAGATAGATAAAACTAATTTGTAAATTCAAAAATCAAATCTATTTAGCATCCAACGTGTTTTTAACATACGAAAGAGAACTCTATAGACATAAACAGAATCAAACTAATAAAAAAAAATTGTGTCATTACATGACTGACATAATTAGTCATAACATTAACATTATTTCGATTACATTTTACTAAATTTTCAATGGAATTTTACAAAGCTTAAGACTCTCACCGAAACAATGACTCGACGCTATGTGAGTATCTAGAAATATTTATCAAGCTCAAAAATAATATATAATGTTTATATAATATTCTTAAATTTCAAATATGATCACTACCGACACTAATACAATCATTATCATATTAATAAACAACGGAAAACATTAAAATATAATTCTATTGTATTATTGTAATATTTATATAAACTTCAGGAAGATTTTGATGAATTCTGCGATCCAGACAATCCAATAACGATTACATATGACGATGCATTGGATGCAATGCAAAGAATCAGGAAATATATGCCAGAAACTCCGTACGTGGTAAGTGTTACGTAAAATTATTTAAAAAATATAAATAGTACAAATAATCATATCATTTCGTAGATATCACACAAACAACAGGATTTCAGTATGAATTTATTTTACAAATTGGAAACTGTACAAAGAACTGGAAGGTAAGAAAATTTAACACTTAACATGAAAATATTCTCATAACTCCCGACTGTATCTTCTCTTTAATAGTTTTAAGGAAAGGGGGGCACTGAATTCATTAGAGCTGTTACCTCTGGACAAGAAAAAGATCGGAATCGTTGTTGCATCATTAGGAAATCAAGCTATGGGTCTGTGTTATTATGGAAAAAAGCTTGGTATACCTGTTACCGTGGTAATGCCTATTAATGTGCCAATACAGAAATTACAACAGTGTCACGTTCTCGGTGCAAAAGTTGTAGTACAGGGTGGAAATCTTACTGAAAGTCAACGGTTCGCACGAGCCATTGCGAGGGAAAGGGGCTTAACCTATATAAATGGGTAAGCATTTTTTTATTATTCAATCAACTAATAATCCCACGAGAAAAAAATAAACATATTCTGCAATAATATCACTACATATGGTTCGTAATGGATATACCTATTATCTTTTCAAATAAATAAATTTTGGATATCGTTTGATTAATATCCCTTTCTAGTCGAGATCACCCACACATCCTGGCTGGATATGGTACAGTGGCTTTAGAAATTCTGGATCAACTTCCGAACGTGAATGCCATTTTGGTACCAGTTGGAAGTGGTGGTCTCGTGGCAGCGGTCGCAGCTGTTGTCAAATACGTTAAGCCCGATTGCCTTGTTTACGTAAGAATGGTTTATAAGGAAATACCTATATAACAATATAATTGTAATAGCGACATATTGTATGATGACGCATATTATTCATTTTAACGATAATACATTGGACTGCGCTAAATTTTGTGTTATCCATCATAGTCGTTAGCAGGGCACGTAAGGCAACTATTAAAATGATTATTCGGCCGTGGTCATATTTCCTTGGTTTTGTACTTAAAAAATATAACGGTAAAATTTGGGGGCTTAATAAGTACAGTTTTCTCTCACGAGTGTCTAATGTAGATTGAGAAGAAGACAGAGCGCGTGCTCCCGGTGTCTTCGTTAGCCGTATTAAGCGAGATTGATGGTAGAATTGTGAATGAAATAAAAACAACCCACACATTAGCCCTGCAAAGAACGAACACTCAACTATTATTTAGTAAAGATAAAAACGCTAAGTGAAAAAAGGACATCAACAACAATACAATTATTGATTGTATTGTTGATTGATTAAAAAACATTGTCATAAAATAACAGGGTGTACAATCGGAAAAGGTCCCCACTTTCTTCAAGTCGCTAGAAATGGGAGAAAGAATGAATGGTCCATGGCAAAGTTCAGCAGCCGACTCGATTGCAATGCCAAGTGTGGGAATCAATGCGTTTCACACAGCTAAGCCATTGCTAGATAAAATGGTAATACGAAATAATAATTTTTAAAAAATACATTAATTTGCTAGTTATTTTTTTATTGTTGCAATAGTACAAATTAAAGGTTTTTTAATAAGAGACATCTTAAAAATATTGGCCAATGTTGTACATTTTGAAGATGTCATGACCTCGTTTATCAATACGTCAAATTATCAGAATTCTAACTAGATTTTGTTTATTGAACACAATATTTTCCCCTTTTTTTAAGTTATTAGTCAATGAGGATTGGATAACGAGATCAGTGCTACATCTAGTTGAATTAGAAAGACTGGTTGTCGAAGGTGCCGCTGCCTGCACTTTGGCTGCAATCTTGGGTAACCTGGTACCGGAATTGAAGACAAAGAAGTATGCATGTTTTCAAATCTCTCAGTCAACATTTAGTAGATTCTTCAGATTCTAAGTAATTTTCTTTAGCATTTATTAAATACTCTCAATGTGAACTTTAATATTATATGGCCGAAGAGGTTATTGATTCTGAGAAATACTCGTTCAACCCCATGCTGTAAAAATTGAAAACTTACTTCTTAATTTTTCATTGATGGATTTCAGTGTCGTCTGCATTTTAAGTGGTGGTAACATTGATGCAATATTTATGAGTCGATGTTTAGACAGAGGACTTGCAGCCGAGGGTAGATTGGTTAAATTCAAAGTACGTTAAAAATAATAAAAACGTATGTACGTATGAATGTAAGAAAAAGTTAATCAAAAAGTAAAGCAAATCTTTAGTTGTTTATACTAAAGATTTGCAACTACCCACTAAATTTAAATTGTTATGTCTCCATTATTATTTATATATTTTCTCTTACATACATTACGTACTATACAATTGAGAAGTCATAAAAATTATTAGTTCGAATTACGTATACGTATTTCAAATGAATAGTATATATGATTAAATAAGTTTATAAAAATCCCAATTCCATACACTTGCAATTATTTGATTAAAGAAGAAATGTATGTAATTATAGGTTTATATAAAAAATTCCTCAAAAGAATTTGAAAATCTCACGCGGCTTTTGGGAAACGGAGGGTATAATATCAAGAGGCTTTTCCAAGACCGTGTATGGGTAGAGAATGATATTTATAGAGTGGAGGTAAACATTTATTAATTTAATTAATGAGCTTCAAAAATTGCAAAAACAATAACATCAAAATATTTCGTTATTTTTTAGAAATATTAAGATGTTTTATCAAATTTGAATGACATTAGACGTCAATTGACAATTTTATTAATTGTATTCTACATAGTGAAAAATCTACAAAAATACAAGTTTTTTTTAAATTCAATTAATATTGTGACTCCAGGTGAAACTAGTGTGTGAAGCAAGACACTTGGAACACGCCTTTGAATTGAAAAGAATAATGGAACGTGAATACGGGCCCACGGCCACAGTTTTCGAAACTGAACCATTTAATGAGAAATATGTTTGCCCTTGCTATGTCAGAAAGTGTTGCCATTAATTACATTGTAAATTGATTCACCATTATTAACTCTGTAGTCTGTATTGTAAAGTTATGTTATAGGGTACAAATGAAACACATACATTTTTAAAAAGCGACATGTATGGATATAAAAAAAACCTACATAAATTTATAACATTGGAATAAAATAAGAGAATTATTCAAATTTATTATAAACTATTATATTCAATATAATAAAACATATGCCTTCACATTTTGTTTATGTATGTGTAAACTTTTTAAATATTGTAAGAGTTACTGATTAATTTTGTCCATAAATGAAGCCATTTTAATATCTCTTTTACTTAATCCATTTACATCATGGGAGGACAGTGTTACCTGAGAAAAGAAAAAGATGTAGAGTTATCAGTAGATTATTAAAAAGTACTTATCTCTAATTATGTTGTCATGATGTGGGTTAAACAACTACAAAAAAGCTTTGTTTAAATTTCAGAACTTAACAAATTTAAGAAAACAGAAACCGCTCAAACCTGGACTTTGTTGTAAACATTGAACCATTCAGGATGGTGATCCATTTTATCAGCTAACAATGCAACTCTAGTCATAAAACCGAAAGCCTCATTAAAGTTTTCAAACTTATATTCTTTTTCAATTGCATCTCTATTGCTTTGAACTTTCCATCCCGCTGACAACAGTGGAGCAAGTTGGGAAGCACGGTCCTCTTGGCTTAGTTTATCTGCCTAAAAAACACTGCTTTAAGAAAAAACTTAACCAAATTACCTAATGTAACTATTAAAGCAGAGAATTCAGAAAATATGGTTTTTTAATTAACATTTAATCCTTTAGTGAGCCTCACAATAACTTTTATAAATGTCAGGTTAAAGAATTAATAGTAATATTTTTAATTCTATAACTAACCATTTTCCTTATTTTTGACGTGGGCGGAGCAACACTTGATATACCGACGCAACAAGTAACCCGACTGGCAATGGCATTGATCGCCTTCGGAACGTACGGGCTTTGTACAGAGTTAGGGTGAAAGTGTATCGCTACGTAGCGGTTTACGTTAAAACTTCGACCTCGAAATAACATTTTAAAGATTGTGATGACCGATGAGGTATTATTTGGTTTCGTTTTCAAATTTTATATTTATTAAATTCATTTTATTAGCGCAACAATAGTGGAAGACTCTTGAACTTTTTAATGGTTATTTTTCTCCAAAACATTCGATGGTTTTACGTTAGCTACTAGTAGTAAAATCTTCTAAATATCCAATTAATTGATGTTATGTTATAGTAAAAAGATAACAATTCGAAATTATGTAGATAAATTTTCACCGTTTTGACAACTGACATCTAAGTTACGAATGCTAAATTTATCAATATTTCCAAAATATTTAAACTTGTAGGTCTTTTACCCTTAACTAAAAGTGAGTGATTAATTTTGAAATAATATTAATTTGCAGCTTAAAAAAGTTATAAATTATTATGGCAAACTTAAGGAATGTTATTCCTCCTAAGATGTACGATGTTTTAGAAGGAGCAGGTATATGTACAAGAAAAGAAATAATAAACCTTTCAACATGGGATATACAAAAATTAACTAATATGACTGAAGTAGACATAAACTTTTTAAAAGGATTAGTTGCTAGCTTTATATGTCCCAAAATTATAACTGCCGAAAAATTACCAAGAGAAAGGCATATTAAAACAGGATGTTCGGATTTCGATGACATATTAAATGGTGGATTTCGAATTGGGACACTAACTGAAGTTTATGGTGAAAGTGGTGTAGGAAAAACACAATTAGGTATGCAAGTAGCTGCACAATGTGGCAATAATGGATCGGTCTATATTTGCACTGAAGATGCATTTCCTGTAAAACGCTTTAATCAACTAGCAGATCATCATGTTCAACGTGTACCTTTTAAAGCACATCTGGAGCAAATGTTTATTGAACATGTGACAGAGAGTCAAGATCTTTTAAAGTGTGTTCGTGTACGACTGCCAAAATTACTAGAACAAAATAAAGTTTCCGCAATTATTATCGATTCTATAGCAGCTCCTTTTCGAGTGGATGTTACAAATTACGTTCACCGAGCAGAGGAATTAAGAGAACTGGGAGTATTATTAATGAATATCGCACAACAATATGGCCTAGCCGTCATTGCCATAAATCAGGTTACTTCATCTTTTGACGACTCTGATTATGTCCTACCATCATTAGGACTTGCATGGTCCAACATAATCACATATAGATTGATGTTGAAACGAACGACAGAATACGTTAATATAAATAATTTTAAAAATACAGTTCGTGAACTAGTTGTTGTATTTGGTCCTGATTTACAAAATAAAAATTGTAAGTTTATTATTGGTGCAAATGGCATTAAAACACTGTAAGATATTTTTTCTTTTTTTAATTTTCCTAATTTTGTATGACATCACTATGTTAAACGGCTATTAATTATTATAAAGAATTAAAATATTTAAAAAAAATGATACTGAACGCACAAATAAATATTTCTCCCAAAATGAAGAATACCCATAAAAAGTATATATAATTATGAACTTAATTTTGTGCAATTATCAGCTCATTAGGAAGTTATCTACGATAACCAGAATATTACACAAAAATAATTTAGTGCAATCAATATTAACTATATTCCGTAATGGAAGCCATCTCTACTTAGGCGATGAATATTAAAATCAGTTTTATTAAGGGAATTTATTTATTTTTACAATTATTATTAAAAGCATTTTCAATTAAATTTATTTTAAATAAAAAACAACTATAAGGTATTTTACTCTGTGGAATTACAATCTAGACTCTAGAGTAAAAACAAAATAAAGTTAACAAATAAGTTTGCTGTCTGTGTTATATATATTTTTGAAAATTAAATGAAGTTTTGTAATTATTATTAAGTTTCATGAAAATACATAAACGAGTAAATAAAAATGTCTTGTAATACTTGTTGTAAAACCTTTTCAATCATGCGAAAAGAGGTAATGAAATATTTAAAAAAAATTTATTTGTAATAATGTTTTATTAAATGCATTACTAATTCCAGAAAGGTTGTCCAGGCTGTGGTTTCAGCAATTGCTCAAAATGTTTGAATCACAAAATGTTTATACCAAAACTTAACGTTGAAGCTAAGGTAAGCTAACTGCGAAATCCTGAATCTACATTCAACAATAAATTGATTTTTTTTTCAGGTGTGTGGGAAATGTAAAAATGCTGTAAATTGTTCAAATGAGTTGATGGAACCGCCCGCAGCTTATTTGAAGTATGCAATATTGCATATTTATTATTCTGCTTCCATACTGATATTTCTAATCTTATTTACCTATTACAGACGGATTCAGAATACAGATAATGTCATAAGCAAAAGTATTAATATTAAGAAAAATGATTTAATAGAGGAAGAAATCCGACAGAGATTACTAAAGCTCAAAGGAGAAAAACACAATGCAACAGGTTCTTCTAATAAAGAAATTTCTGAGCGCCTCAAAAAATTAAAAGATATTCCTTCAACTTCCCAAGCAGAGCTTGAACAAAGATTAGCTAATATTAAAGAAGTACCAATAGAAACTATTCAGAGTAAGGTAATTTAGGTTTTAGTATTGTATACATAATTTGATTTAGTTATAAAAATACATTTTAGTTTTAGGGAGATATGTTGATTACTTTATTCTTGTAAATAAATTAATTATCAAAAGAGATGTAAATATTAATTTTTAATAAAATATTGTATTGTAGCCAGTTTTGCCAACCCAAGATTTAAGAACGGAAGAAGAGCAAACCAATGATCTATTAAAACAATATATGGCTCATGCTAGTATGGAACAAAAATATGAAGATGAATTTAAAAGTAAAATTAATGATATTGAAGAGAGACTTCACAAACTGAAAGATTCTACTCCCTCGAATAGTATTTCTAAGACTGATACTGTTCATGAAGATTCAGAAGATGATATGATTAGGAAAATCATGGAGAAGGTATCATTAAGTTTTCTTTTAGCTAATGTAATATATATCAACTTATACCTGATCTCTTTTCAGGCCAAAATAGAATCAGACAAAGATGAAAATTATGAACTACCCTTTTGTGAAATTTGCAATGAAGATGCAGTTATGAGGTGTTTAGGATGCAAGTATTTATTTTGTAAACAGTGTTTTATTGACCATAGGGATGATGACGATGGTTGTGATAAGTATGAGAGATATACAGCACCAAAAAGGCTTTAAACATTAGGTATCAAAATTATTATCAATAATTTAAATCTTTAAAGGCTTTTGTAAAATATAAATTGTTTTATAACAAAATATTGATAATGATAAATATATAATGCAGTAAAAACTTTTTATTTTTTACAATCTTCTATGAGACTCGGTAGGAGTTTAATTAAATCATAACTATTGTCTTTGTAGTCATTTTCTATCCATATATTCTTTAATTTTTCAATTATTCTTCCATACAGTTTGCCTGGTGGGACACCATTGTCCTTTAAAGTTTTTCCATTTACTGGAAATATTGGTAGTTGCCATTGCTCAAAATCGTTTAAAAGATCTTCATCTCCTCTATATTTCAATACCTCCTTTACATATTCAATAGCATTCTTCTGTTTAATTTTTGTATTTAAAACTAATTTTTCATAAGGCCTGTAATTTTAATATGTCTGAGTACTCGTTGATTTTATATAGATTAGCAGTATATATAAAATCTAGTATAATCAGTATATATAATATATTTTGTGGACTACCACCCACATGTTACATGAATCATATTTATTGTAGAATTATATGTAGTATGTAAAATTATATTGTATTCTGTTATATTGAAAAGTTAAATTATGAAAAAAAAAATATATATAAAAAAAAAGGAAATATACAAGCATTGTCTGGTTCCAGATAAAGTTCATAATAAATAAATTTATATAAATTGCTCCAACATTTCTAATTCTTGTTTAGGCCACATTATTTTAATTGAAAACAAACCTTGCATGTTTATACCTTTTACTGTTACTTGATTAGGAGCTTGTTGAAATACTTACATTAAAGGTCTTGTGGATTCTTTATTATCTCTATGTTCCACAATAAAATATGCCATATCCCTTTCATAACTAGAGAATTTTAGTCGACTATTCAATACTGTGACATCATCAATATCATTCATCAAAGAAGCCAAGTAGCTCATAGGGTGTAAGCATAAATTAACACTATGTTTAAGTAGCCTATCCAATGAACCCATGTTAGGATTTGGAATACCTGAAAAAGTACCAATATTGTTTGACTTCTACCAATAATGCTGTAAAATATGATCACTAGTACTCACCAATATATTTTCCAACACCAACATTTAACATTGTCTGTAGTAAAGCCCCAGCAAAATTTCCTTCAAGTGTCTTTTTAAGCTCCATCCAAATCCGTTCTCCAGATACGTGTTGAAGACCGTCAACATTGTTTTCAATAATTTTTAGAGTAGTGTCTTCATGATTTTTGGGTTCTTCTGCTATTCTACCATAGAAACGAAAATAACGCATAATTCTCAAATAATCTTCCTTAATTCTTACATTGGGATCTCCAACAAATACTATTCTTCTCTTTTTTAAATCTTCAAATCCATAAAAGTAATCATATACAGAGCCATCAAAACCTAGAAGATTAATATATGTATTTAATAAATTGCTCATTTGTAACGACACTAACAAAAAGATACCAATAATAAATTGATACATAAATACTTCATTATTTACAAATTCCGAGTAATTCCGAGTTCCGAGTTGGATCCCTGGTATGGTCAACAATATAGTTGGCTTTGGTGTAGGTGTCATACATGTTAAGGTAGTATAAACATATATGTGATTTATCAGTTGAGTTACGATCCATACTATAATATTGATGAAAAACTAACCTGTGTTGATGATATATAGAAATGAAATTTCTTACCTAAAAACATAGAGTTAATTGTAAGATCTCGTCGATTAGCATCCAACTTCCAATCTTTGGTGAATTCAACTTCTGCATGACGTCCATCTGTTACCATATCAATCCTTAGAGTTGTCACTTCAAAATTTTCTTTGTCATTTATCCTTGGTGTAATAGTGCCATGTTTCTCTCCGCTCAAGTTGATCATTCTAATGTTTTCTTTTGTAAACATTTCTTTCATTTGATCTGGTGTTGCTGGTGTGGCAAAATCTAAATCTTTTGCTTTTTGTCCCATGAGGAGGTCTCTATATTAAATGAGTATTTTGTGGGCTTAGGTAAACTAACATTACAATTGATGTTTAAAAAATAATACTACTATTGGCAATTACCTAACAGCACCTCCAGCTATACGAATTTCATAATTGTATTTATCAAATACAGATTTTAAATCCAGTACCTCTTGATTAAAAATGCTCTTGAATTCTGGTGAATCCAATTTAACAACTACTGGATTATCACGACACTTAATATTCTCATCCATTTTGGACCTTAATCGCTTGATGATTGGCTTTTTTAAATTAGAAATCTACAATGAATTCAATATTTATACAAAGGATACGAATATGTCTCGCTTCTAATCATTAAATAAAACTTACATTTTGGTGTACTAATCTATTAGGAACACTAAATATGATTTTCATGGTTATCGTAACTTTTAGTTCACATAAATAATTCAAATTTAAATAACACCAGTCTTAATCATTAATATAATTTTAGTAATAACATTATTCAATACTGTACCGAGTTATATTTTATATTAAAATAATAATTAATAAATAGTTGTACCCTATGTTTCTGTTATTGGATCACACTTCAGTTTAAAATTTCACTAATCAGTTTTTACCAGGACGAGTGTTGCCAACATACTAATTTGAATATGGTTTTTTTAAGCCTTTTTGTGTCAAAATTTCGGTTATTTGGTCCGCTTGACAACTTACAAAACACACGTACCATAGGTACTTATATCTTTAGGTTAGGTCACTGAAAACTAACTAAATAGATATATATTTGTATGTATAATTACAAATCTCTAACTAATCAAAACATGTTTGGTCTATGATCTTAAATTGTGTTCACTTTAAAAATTATGCAAATGGTTACACTTTACAGATCAAATAAAATACAAGCATAAAATATTTTTTAGATCTGAATAGTGGTCAAAATTTCAAATGTACCTACATAATTAAATTATAAACATTATCCTTGTTAATTGTTTATCCAGTACCCTAGAGGGGATATGCATTCATTAATCAGAAAATTCAAACCTTCAACTAGGTCATCTTTAACAATAGTAGTTTATTTGAATTTTCAGATAATAAAAATTTAAATTGTGTCAGGAAGTTATAGAAACAAGATTGTTTTAAACCAAATTCAGAATGAAAAAAGATATACACGGTTATTTTAACATAATTTTTATATTACCATGAAAACAATGTTGGGAAATGATACAGATAACTTATTTGCTTTACAGTAGTACTGTCACTTGCCGCCCATTAAGTTGTTCATGCCACTTGAGCCCTGTTGCAATTGTCTCATCATGTTCTGAAGACCGGACATCCCACCCATCTGTTGTAAAATACGAGGATCCATCATTTTTGCCATCTGCTGATTAAGTTTGGCCATTTGAGTTTGGTTTACATTCTTTGCCATGTCACCACCTTTAAATAATCCCTTAATACCACCCATCTTCTTTACTACAGCTGCAAATTTAGTGTATTGGGCTATCAAATCCTTAACATCCCGTTCAGTAACTCCTGAACCTTGAGCTACACGAGTTATCCTGGTGGGTTGTTTGGAGAAAAGTTTTGCTCCGTCACGATGATCTAGTTCACCTTCATTCATTGAGTCCATTATAGTCATTAAACGTTTCAGTTTTGCCATTGACTCTTGTTCACTACCTTTTGACATAAGATCTTGTGAAAATCCTGGTATCATACCCTAAAAAAAGTATAAAAATGAATGTGTGTATTGATTAGAGAGGATTTAATACAGTACACAAAATATAATTTATACAAAAGAAATCAAACCATTATTTGTGAAAAGGGTCCCATTTTCATTATGTTTTGAAATTGTTCATACATAGCTCTTAAAGTAAACTGTCCATGTTTAAGTTTCTCTAAAAGATCATCGTTGTCATCCAGTTTCAATTCATTTACTTTGTCTAGTAGACCCTCAATATCTCCCATGCCCAATAATTTGTTAATGAAGGGTTTCGTTTTAAATGGTTCTAGGTCATCTATGTGTTCTCCGGTACCAATGAATATTATAGGACTCTCTGTTGCAGCCACTCTGTAAAAGAAATTGATAGCATATTATAAAATGATGTTTCCAATCTTGTTCTCTCTGAACTCAATGGAAATATAACTTCTAATGAGAAGGCAGATCAATCTATAATTTATAAAGATTAATCTGCCTTCTCATGGTTGCAAGATTAACAATTTTTTTTATCTGTAACAAGCAAGTCAGTAAGAATTTTATGCAGTGCTTACAATTCCAACTACTTACGCTGAGAGGGCACCACCACCTTTTGCATGTCCGTCTAACTTAGTAATGATAACAGAACCAATATCAACTTTTTCTTTAAAAGCCTTTGCTTGAGCTTCACAAGCCTGGCCAATTGTTGCATCCATCACAAATATAATATTATCTGGATTCTGAAAAACAATAAAGATCGCAAGACTTACCAACCAATACAAATGCTAACATAATAAATTAATCTTTTTGTTTATTTTTAGTCAAACAATAGCTAATAAGTGATTTATCTAAGCCCAACCAATTTCCACACCTTTTAGTGAATAAACATTTTGTTAAATCATTTAACTTACAATAGCATTTGCAACAGCCAACATTTCTTCAAATAATGATTCCTCTTGTTTATGCCTTCCGCTGGTGTCCACAATTATCATTTCAAATCCTTCCTTTTTAAACATGTCAACTCCAGTTGTTGCAATCACTACTGGATCAACTTCTGTATAACTGAAAGAAAATACAATATACAGATATACTGTATGTATTATATTGTTTCTAGTTTTATGTTACTTATGTTATCCAAATGCCTCTGTTTTTGTTTACAAATACAGATTCCACCTTTAGATTCACTAGCAAAGGAGTAAATTCATAGATACAATGATTAAATCACTTATAACAATATATGTAAAGTATCAACAACAAACCTCCCATAAAATGGTATTCTTGCTTTAGTACAATTTTGTTTCACTTGATCATAAGCTCCAGCTCTGAATGTATCAGCACAAACTAGACATGATTTCCAGTTCTTTCTCAAGTAATGATATGCTAACTTTGTACATGTTGTGGTTTTACCAGAACCTTGCAAACCCACAAACATTATAATATTGGGTTTGCCTTTTACTGGTTGGTAAGGTTTTACTCCAGGGTCCACTAACTGTAACCAAAGTACTACTGTAAATAGGTTGTTAACTATTTTAAATATTGTTTTAAAACCCAAGATTTAGATTATAACAATATTTTACTTTTTTATACCTTCACTAGCTCCTTAAATACTGCTGATTGTATCATCCGACGCTTATTGAGGCCCCCTGCCATCTCATCAAAGTCGATAACTGCACGCACATTTTCACGTAAGTTTTTAACTAAACGAATATTAACATCAGCTTCTAAGAGTGCAGCACAAATCTGCTTCAGCATAGAATTTAAAACCTGGAAGGAGTATTTAGTAGTAATTTGACAAATAAACTAGTAAACCTATGAAAGTTAAGCTAACAGTTTACCTCTTCATTGATGATGGTTGCTCTACTTAGGGACTGTAAAGCAGTAGTTATTTTACGACCTAAGTCTGCGAGAACCATTGTGGATACGAATCTTCAACTTTTCTTTATTTTACACGATAGTTTTGCACGATAGAAACATAAATAATATAAATTTCTGATTACATTTCATTTCTTATCATTCTATTTTAATAACTTCCAGGCATGTTTTTTAATTTATTTATTGGAAGTAAAATTATAATAACAGTCACCACGTCCACCACGTATAATTGTTTTTTGACAGTTAAATTGTGACGTCTGACAGTTTAGCACTGGAATATATATAACCTGAAACTAACGGAAGATGTAAGATATGAATTGTGACAGTAATCTGTAGTTATCAGACAAATAAATGAAAAAGATACTCAAAACATAATTGGACATGGTTAATAAACGATTATACAAAACAGTTTTCCTGAAAAATGTAAACGAATATTAAAAAGGCTTTATTACTGCATTATAAAACTATTAGGCCGACAGCATCAACTAGCGCATGATGAATGGAATAGTCACGTGACCAAGCATGAATCTATTCTAAATTCCGAATTGCCTCGTTTCTATTTTCATTATTAAAAATGTGTTTTTCGCTTTGTAATGGTACCGTTGTCAAAATGAAACTGACATAACTCATACTCAGCGTTTTACAATTTTAATTTCTCATTGTTTGTGAGATTAGAAGAAAATAAATAAGAGAAACCTACAAATAAACAAGGAACAGTATTAATATAAAGGAAAATGGTAGGTTATTTATGCAATGCATGTAAAATACAGTAGTTATTAAAATGTAATGTTCATTATGTACTCTCTTTATATTAGGGACAAAACCAATCTGGAAGTGGGAGTGGTGGTGATAAAAAAGATGACAAAGACAAGAAAAAGAAGTATGAGCCTCCAATTCCTACAAGAGTTGGAAAAAAGAAGCGTAAAGCTAAAGGGCCCGATGCGGCACTTAAACTACCACAAGTTACCCCGCATACTCGGTGTAGGCTAAAGCTTTTAAAACTAGAAAGAATAAAAGATTACTTATTAATGGAGGAAGAGTTTATTCGTAACCAGGAACGACTGAAACCTCAAGAAGAAAAAATTGAAGAAGAAAGGTCAAAGGTAAATACTACTTTTGGAATTTAATTTCTTTGGGTACTAATAATATGATACTTATAAGTTATTACTATTGAATAATTAAAGATTTAAGTTCAATTATTATCATGATATCCTCAATTATTTATATTGTCACTCTTAGGTTGATGACCTTAGAGGAACTCCTATGTCAGTTGGTAACTTAGAGGAGATCATAGACGACAACCATGCTATTGTGTCTACTTCTGTTGGGAGCGAACACTATGTCAGCATTCTGTCGTTTGTTGACAAAGATCAGCTGGAGCCTGGCTGCTCGGTACTATTGAACCACAAGGTATATATGTACTATTGGTATATTATTAAAATTTTACCTTTCTTTTAACTGTAAAATAAAAATTATTTGTATATATAACTTATTGAGTCCTAGAAAGAAAATCTACAAAATTTAGAGGGGAGTGTATTAATTTATAGGTCTGATTAGAACATTGGTTGTTCCTCTCTAGGTTCATGCTGTGGTAGGTGTCTTAGGTGATGACACAGATCCCATGGTATCTGTGATGAAGCTGGAGAAAGCACCCCAAGAAACTTATGCTGACATAGGAGGTCTTGATACCCAAATTCAAGAAATAAAGGTATACCTAATGTGTTTAATACATATATATAGCGGTACTTTGCCAACATTGATGTAAAAAATAATAGTGTTTTTAATTTAAAAAGTAAATTTATGATAATAAAATTGTGTATCTATATTTTCTTTAATTATCATCTACTTTAAAATAAACAAATGTTTAAACATAAACCTTAATATTATATCATTTTTTGTAATTATGTTCCATTCATAAATTTGTCTTTTATATTAGGAGTCAGTTGAGCTGCCCTTAACCCATCCAGAGTATTATGAGGAAATGGGTATAAAACCACCAAAAGGAGTTATATTGTATGGTCCACCGGGAACAGGAAAGACTTTGCTTGCAAAAGCCGTTGCTAATCAAACTTCAGCTACATTCCTTCGTGTTGTTGGATCTGAACTTATCCAAAAATACCTGGTAATGAATTTTATATAGGTTTAATCTTTAGTTATATGTAATGTAATGTAATTTTCAGTTCTAATAATAATTATACACTTTAGGGTGATGGACCAAAATTAGTAAGAGAACTGTTTAGAGTTGCAGAAGAGCACGCACCATCCATTGTTTTTATTGATGAAATTGATGCGGTTGGCACAAAGCGGTAAGTGTCATTGAACTTATGGCCTGTAATGTCTGTTTTTTAGTCCTTACTTTCTAAAAATTAAATATAACATATTGTTTACCAGTTATGATTCCAACTCTGGTGGAGAAAGAGAAATTCAAAGAACTATGTTGGAGTTGTTGAATCAACTGGATGGATTTGATTCCAGAGGAGATGTTAAGGTATAATGTAAACATTAATTAATTTATTATATTATTTGTTGTAGTAGTCTTAGTTTCACTAAATGTTTCTAAGTCTATAGCCATTTTATTTTACCAAGGCTAACTAAACTAACTAAGTTATGTAGAAATTAATAACTATGCAGACCTTTAAACATTGGTATCTGAAATTGTATAAACATAATCTTTATACTATTATTATAAATGTATGTTTCACTTCAACTACTAAACCAATTTTGATGAAATCTGGTTTGGAGATAGACTAACCTTAGGGAATGACATAGGCTAGTTTTTGTTACAAAAATGTGTTGAAGGAGTTGAAAGTTTGTAAAAAAAAACCACCAGAACTCTGCCATTAATAATCCGATTTTCCAAATTCCTTTTGTATTTTACCGCGGACAAGGTGTCAGCCAATAACTACCAGTTCTTTATAGAATTTATGTATTTTTTTTAAAGGTTATAATGGCAACTAACCGTATAGAGACATTGGATCCGGCGTTGATTCGTCCCGGTCGTATTGACAGAAAGATTGAATTCCCACTTCCTGATGAGAAGACAAAGCGACGTATTTTCACTATTCACACATCCAGAATGACTTTGGCTGATGATGTTAACTTGTCAGAACTTATTATGTCCAAGGATGATCTTTCAGGAGCTGATATAAAGGTATTATGAATTTAAAAGTATGATTTTGAATTAGTACAATTATCCTATATATAAAATTCTCGTGTCACATAGTTCGTTCCTGTACTACTCCGGAACGGCTTGACCAATTCTCATAAAATTTTGTGAGCATAATGAGTAACCAGCCAACATCTATTTTTCTTTCTCTATCTATCTTTTTTTATGTCGCGTTAAAAATACATACAAGCTTAAATTTTTACCCTTTAATCACTTATCATTTGGTCATAAAAGGGGTTGGTTTTAGTAATTTTTATGGCAAAACAATGGTTGCCCGGTCAGCTAGTAATAATATAATTTACTTCAAAACTATGCAATTGTATAATGATTTAATAATTACTTAGTACCAATATTTGGGCCTGAAAGTGTGGCCTATTTAAAGTAGTAATTTATTAAATATACTTTGATGTACCTAACTGAAGTTACAATAGAGAAAGTGGAAATGTATTTTAGTGGTGCTTAAGGAAAGCCAAGCCTAAAAATGTGTCAACATTTAATAAAACTTCTACGAATATAATATTTTATAATATATAATTTCATGGTGTTATATCTTTTCCATTCTAGGCTATATGCACGGAAGCAGGTCTGATGGCTTTGCGAGAGCGGCGTATGAAAGTCACTAACGAAGATTTCAAAAAATCCAAGGAAAGTGTCTTGTATCGTAAGAAAGAAGGAACACCAGAAGGATTATATCTATAAGTGATTTCTTTTCAAAAATACATTGTACTCCAGTAATAAATAAATGGTATTCAAGTGTCATATTTTTATTTTCTATAATACATATGATCTTTTAGGGAAGGTATGTTTTAGAATTATTTTAATCGCTAAGTTGTGTTAGCCTGCTTTTGATCATACCATCAGCATAAATGATTTCTTTTTTTTGGATAATGCTGAGTCCAAGGTATTTAAACGTTGCTACAGAAATAATATGATAGAAATGCTTACAACTTCCACACTCCAGTGTGGAAGATGGACATTATTAAGCTAAATTGACAATCTATAATATAAAAATACTTCTTTGTGAATTTCAATAAAATATAACAAGATTTTTTATGGTCTGCAACGAGTTTTTATTACCTTATAGAATATAGACCATCAAAAATCACTGCAAATCAAACATCCGTTGTAGTAATTTTTATTCTGTCAAACGATTTTTGATGTATGACAATATAGTAAATGTCAATTTACATTTGAGATATCAAAAAGTTTCTAAATTCAAAACTCCACAAACTACTTGTTGGATTTTCAAGTTTCAACTAAATAAATAAAATTGCGTTTTGCTTTTGGACTTTTTTGAAGCATTTCCTTTAAACAAAAGTTAAAAAATTAAAATGGCACGAGTACTGGTTGGAGTTAAAAGAGTAATCGATTATGCAGTAAAAGTAAGAGTTCAAAGGTTACTTGTTCAAGTTTCAATATCAAATTTATTTTTAACTTTCGATTGTGTCGTCCTTTTTCTTATTTAATTAAAGTAGAAATTTTCCAGCTCCAGAGCGATTCCTTTCTTACTATAAAAACTTCTGCTCAAATGCTACTCTTTCATTTAGATAAGGGTTAAAACAGACAAAAGTGGTGTTGTTACTGATGGCGTTAAACATTCAATGAACCCATTTGACGAAATCGCCGTAGAAGAAGCCGTGAGGATGAAAGAAAAAAAGCTGGCCCAAGAGGTGATTGCCGTATCTTGTGGTCCTGCTCAGGCTCAGGTTAGTTCCATTACACACACTCTGCTATAAAGCAGATAACATTAGGTGATAATAAATATTAAAACAAAAAACTTTTCAAGATATGCAAATGTCCAAATAAGAATTAAGCAAAAAATTACTAATTAATTGAAGTCTACTAATTATTTTAAATTATGCATAGTACTTGCATAAATTAATTGAATTTAAAAAATTTAAGGAAACACTGCGGACAGCATTAGCTATGGGTGCAGACCGTGCAATCCATGTTGAAATGTCTGGCCCTGAATATGAAACAGTTCAGCCAATACATATTGCAAAAATACTGGCTAAACTCTCACAGGATGAAAAGGCTGATTTAGTTATAGTTGGAAAACAGGTATTGTACTGGTTTTTCACGAAAGTAATTTGCATTTTATGATGAACATATTATATTACAAATAATTGATTGCTTTGAATTATATTTTAATAAGAATCATTGAAAATAATTCAAGATGCTTTAATTTATCACAAATAATAATATTTATATTATGTATTGTATTGCAGGCAATTGATGATGACGCAAATCAAACGGCACAAATGACTGCAGCATTATTGGATTGGCCCCAGGGTACATTTGCCTCTAAGGTATGATATACATTTTATTATCTTTAAATAAACAGTAGAAGATAAAGTTTTATCACAAGGTCACATCAAAACAAAATTCTTATCTTATTTTCATAATACAAAAGACCACAGACATCTTAATTTAATGAATGTGCTTTAAACTTTATGTAATGTATTGTAAAATATTTTTTGAAAGCAATTAATATTACTGTAATATTTTATTTATAAAATATGTATTATTACAGTATGTATTATAACATTAAAACTATAGTTACTTTGTTGTATATAGTAGTAGTATTAATTATTTTTACTGCAAAAAAAGATTTTTTATTGGCTGAAAATATTATGATTATTAAAATGT
Organism: Leptophobia aripa; assembly: GCA_951799465.1. Classification (NCBI taxonomy): domain Eukaryota; kingdom Metazoa; phylum Arthropoda; class Insecta; order Lepidoptera; family Pieridae; genus Leptophobia; species Leptophobia aripa. The sequence continues at coordinate 5,919,700 of OX637271.1, forward strand.
GTCTGATACTTACTAGGTAGAGAAAACAGATGCTGGATTGACAATAACTCGGGAAATTGATGGTGGTCTTGAAGTAATAAAGACAAAAATACCAGCTGTAATTAGTGCCGACCTCAGACTGAATGAGCCAAGATATGCAACACTACCAAATATTATGGTAGATTTTATATTTTAATTAACCAGTTTTGTTATAGACTATATTTATTATACATCATTTTCTTCAAATCCTACTTCAGTTTCTACTAGGGGTACAACTCTTATGTAAAATATGTATTTATAATAGTGTAACCAAAATTTTTGAGCTATTAATGTGTACTCCAGCTTAGCTTAGCTTCTTTTTTTATTGAAATATTGCTTTTTGTAGAGTAGTTTGATTGATGTACTCAAATCTGCCCTATCAGTGTAGGCCTTATTATAAACAGCTTGATCAATTGACGTTAATCATTTAATGTTTGTAATGCTATATTTCAGAAAGCGAAAAAGAAACCCATGAAAAAAGTGTCCGCAAAAGACCTTGGTGTAGATTTAACACCCAGAATCAAGATTATTTCTGTAGAAGACCCACCAGTGAGACAAGCTGGTGCAATTGTACCTGACGTGGATACTCTGGTTGCCAAGCTTAAAGAGGGGGGCCACATTTAAAATAAATACTCTATGAGCAGGGTTCATACAATGTAAAAATTTAGCTTAAACACTTTTTATATACATGTAGATTTGTAATATATTGTTGCACAAAAAGCTGTTTTAATTGTTTATTAATGAAATAAAATTAATACATCACAGAAAAACCAGTCTTGTTTAAAATTATTTTATTTTTTCGTTTTATGAGTTTTCAAATAGTGAAATGTATCTAATTTTTCAATATATACAAAATGTAAGTTATAAAACAATCACCCTTATTCTTTGGGAGAAGTGAAGCTTTCTAAGTACATATAGAATAATTACAAAAAACATATGAACCTACATTCTCCCAATTATCTTTGTCTTGTGAATACAAAATATTTCCATCCTTGCTTTGCCATCAAAATATATTTCTTGCATTACTTAATTTTTCAATGCAAATACTCCAAAAGCCAATTTATTTTACAGACTATTCAAAGACGTCAGCTCAATGAGTTTCTTAAGTTATTTTTATTATTGAAAAATAAATTAGACATTAATGAAATTAGGGAAACTTCATCCATAGTCTTTTAAATTATTGCTACTTTGTGTACCCTGGATTTAAATTTTGCTTTAAATTAGAAAAACAACCAGATACCAAAGATTGCTTATAAAGTTCTGATCATAAGATCTTAGTTAAATTTGATTGTCAAGTTATATATATATAAATTGGAATTTTAAGATAGCATACCCAGACCAACCTTTCAATTCTAGTAATGAAGCTAATAGCCACAAGTGTAGAATCTTTCTATATAGAAAATCTAATAGTAGCAATTAACTACTAAAGATTTAGCCTGGTAGGAAGACCAAAATATTGCTTAGCAATTGTTAACCTGGAGTACATTACCTTAAACACACTTGCATTTAATATAACGCTTCACCACTATAGGGCTCGTACCAGACGATTTTCCCTTCAAGACAACCGGTAACTAAGAGATGGTGACGAGGACTAAACTTTGAGCTAACAACTAAATCCTGGTGGATGCCCAGACTCTGACCAACCTCCACCATTTGAGCTGGAGACGTCTGGTCTTGAACACAATGTGAGAGTTCGCTGCAAGCATCATTTAGGGCAAGGAGACGCATGCCGCGACCAAATGGGGAGCATACTAGTCGACCGTCCGCTGAATAGCATAACTCCTGCAAGGATTTGAAAAAATTTACTAATGAATTTAAAAACTGCCAACATATATCTCGGACCAGAATTAATATGGATTTACTTATACAATTAAATCCTCACACAAGAAAAGGAAAACAATAATAATTAAAGAAATAAAGTACCTTGATAAATCCCTTTCCTTCATTGGTCTCTTCTACATAATAGAGCAGTCTATCTTTATTTTGGTGGATTCGATAATGTCTTGTCTCATCCTCTCCCTCGCTCACACTATCCCTCTCCCTCCCACTCGTCGGAGTTTGGCCGGATGTTGATGGCAGCGTTCTGCTTTATAATCATTTAACGTTACAATTCCGTTACAAATCCCATAACATATTAAAGACCAGAAATAACGACACAATATATACACATATTAATTTGAAATTTCGCCCCTCAACTAACCTATAGTAGTTGGCGTCATTGGATAAGGCTGGTTGCAGACGAGGCAATAAGCGGGCCGCCTCTGCTCGAGCAGGGCGTGGGTACAAAGGCAGCGGACGCGGACGAAACGCGGCGGGCGGCGTTATACCCGTATTGATGCCCAGGATACGCTGCATATTGAAGTTACGACCCACCTGACCCCTGTCATTATATACCTATTAGTTTTTCTTTAGATGCCATTTTTAATTGTCTACAATCCTTTTTAATAAGAAAAACATGTTTGTGATATATTATTGTTGTAGTAATAAACTCGCGTTTGTCAAAGTGTCATTCAAATATATTTTAATATAATAAACTTTTGTTAACATTAAGTTGATCAATAACTGTGAGCATACAAAAGAAATATTACCTGCTATACATTTCTTGAAGCAATCTATGCTGTTTGATTGTAATGGACGCTTCCCATACATCATTTTGGATACTCGATAACCCCTGGATAGAAACAGTAAATTTAATATACAAATTACTTATACACAGTTTCAATATTTCTAATAAACGATCTTTGTATTAGCTTGCTTTCTATGAATAAATGAAAGATAATTAAATCAGTTTAAATCTAAATGGTCCGATATTAGAATAGTAAAGAATTAAACGAATTGTATAGAGGAATTGAGAAAAAATAGTGTAAAAGTTGTATGCTCACAATGATTAATCAACTCACCAAGCCCAGCCGCGGCGGTTGGGCAGCATCTCCCGACGTACTAGGCCCTGCTTCTGGCTCTGCTTCCCTTTCAGTTACTCTCTCCTCGTCACGCTCCTGCCTCTCACGCGACCGATCCCCTGTCCTATTCATCGATAGGTACATTTGTTCAAATCGAACCATGAAAATTCTAAAGGATTCTGTCGTGTTTTCTGGTCTTTTTTAAACTTCACATAATTAATACATGGCGCTAGTGTATGAACTAGGAGTTGATGTATTAATGTTTTTATACAGAATAGAATAACTAACCCTAATTTCTTGAACACTCGCTCTGCTGCTATTGAAAAGACTATGGAAGGAGCACAGATATTGGACACACAAAAAAATTGAATAAATCGTATTTGATTACTTACGGTACTGGCGTAACAGACGCCATTGGTCTCGGTGATCTGTAGGGCCTGGTGCGTCGCCGCGGGGTCCTACGCGGGGCCGAGCGACGGGTCGCGGGAGGGGGCGGCGGCGGAGGGGGGGAAGAATCACGTATACTCTTATCGGAAGGAGGAGCGTGCGGCTGAATGTCATGGATACATGACCACTGCATAATAAAAATCCTTCACTTAGATATAAGTGAGAGACCTTAACTAATTACTCAAATTGATTGAGCCTTAATTGTTTCAAGAAGGTCTCAAACAAGATAACATTTGTCAAAACATCAATACAACACATACTTCATACACAAAAAAATATATAAGAGTTTAACATATTCAAAACAAATTTCTTTAACTCACCTCAGACCTATCATCATGACTGATGTTTCTGCTAAGTGCACTCCACCCTTGAGGATGTATCTGTAATTGTTACACAATTTTAAAAAGATACATCTATACTAATAATAAGACAGTAAAAATCGAAAAACTGTACATTAAATATTTTTCAAAAAAACTGAAAGCAGGCAATTAAAGAAGAGTCATAGAAACCAAAAATATAATTTTTGGAATTCTTGTCTGTCTGTCTGTCTGTCTGTCTGTCTGTCTGTCTGGTACGTTATAACTTCAAAACTACTGAACGCATTTGAACGCGGTTTTCACAGTTGGATTACATATAATTAGGAGCGTTGTCAAAAGTTTATTTTGTCAAAATCGGTTAAGAGAAAAAGAAGTTATGGTCAATTGAAAATTTACTTCAATCACTGCTTCAAAATTTTTAAACACTTATATTGATTGATTAGTTATATATTGTTAAATATGTTCTAATATAAGTTAATCTTAATATTAAAACTTATGAGAGGTAACAAAAATAACAAATAACGCAGTGCGCGCGGGCGCGTTTGAAGTGTTGAACAATGTGCTCGATAGATGGCGTTGATAAAATTCGTCATCAACCTAGGTTTATTTTATTTTTTTATTTCTTAAACCTATACAGCTTATCAAAAACAGTTTACACAATAAAAATAGATTAAAAATAAAGCCAAAATAAGGTTAAAATATAGAACCGGATATAGAATCTAAGATCAGAAAAAAGAATAACAAAAAAAACACGTACAGAAAAGATTAAATAAAAATATATATAGACATGAACAAGTGGAACTATGTGTAGTACGAACATTTTAGTGTGTGAGTGTGTATCAGTGTGTGCAATGGTGTTGCTGTGTGAGTGAGTGTGCGAGGTTGAGTCTTAGTTTTTTTTAAAGAACTTCTACTTAGGCCAAATATATCCATCGCGGTATTAAGATGCTCCATTGTGTAATGACTACCATGCAATTCAACCTTAACGTTAATGAGGTTTACCTTTTATTATTTGGTCAAGCTAATAAGTAATAACCTCACAAGTACGTATTTCGTACTCATAACTTCGTAAGAATTTTCTTTCAACTCTTAACCGCTGAGGAGTTTTACCTTCCATCATCAGCTCATCCACATAAGAAGATGACTATCAGAATATAAAATTGTTAGAATAGTAATTGCCTGTACGTTAATTTGAAAGTTGCCCTCGATTTCCCTGAATCATCCGATCCTGTAAAGCTACATCATCCCTGAGTAACACGGGCTATATATAATTCCAATTGTAACAAGATTTTAGCCCGTGATAGAAAGCCCTGTCGAGATCATTAAAAAACGCTATATACTTAACAAAATTACACGTGGGCGAAGCCGCGGGCGGAAAGCTATCCTCAATATACTAATTTGATTTCACATATTGACATTTTCAACCTTTTTATCAAATGAAGTTGTGAAAGTCATGGGGACGGTCATGGGAACGGTCAAGGTGACGATCATGGGGGCGGTCATGGTGAAGGTGACGGTCATGGTGACGGTCAAGGTCATGGTGACGGTCAAGGGGACGGTCATGGGAACGGCAAGGTGACGGTCAAGGTGACGATCATGGGGGCGGTCATGGTCAAGGTGACGGTCATGGGAACGGTCAAGGTCATGGTCATGCCCATGCCCATGACCGTCACCTTGACCGTTCCCATGACCGTCACCTTGACCATGCCCGCCCCCATGATCGTCACCTTGACCGTTCCCATGACCGTCCCCATAACCGTCACCATGACCTTGACCGTCTCCATGACCGTCACCTTGACCATGACCGCCCCCATGATCGTCACCTTGACCGTTCCCATGACCGTCCCCATGACTTTCACCATGACCGTCCCCATGACCGTCACCTTGCCGTTCCCATGACCGTCCCCATGACCGTCACCTTGACCATGACCGCCCCCATGATCGTCACCTTGACCGTTCCCATGACCGTCCCCATGACTTTCACCATGACCGTCCCCTTAACCGTCCCCATGACCATGACCGTCACCTTGACCATGACCGTCACCTTGACCGTCACCATGACCGTCACCTTGGCCATGACTGCCCCCATGATCGTCACCTTGACCGTTCCCATGACCGTCACCATGACCATAACCGTCCCCATGACCGTCCCCATGACCGTACCCATGACCGTCACCATGACCATGACCGCCCCCATGACCGTCACCGTGACCGTCCCCATGACCCTTACCGCCCCCATGGCCGTCACCAAGACCATGACCGTTACCTTGACCGTTCCCTTGACCGTCACCATGACCGTCACCTTGACCATGACCACCCCCATGATCGTCACCTTGACCGTCCCCATGACCATGACCGTCACCTTGACCGTCCCCATGACCGTCCCCATGACCATGACCGTCAACTTGACCGTCACCATGACCGTCCCCATGACCGTCACCATGCCCATGACCGTCACCAAGCCCATACCCATAACCATACATCTATACTAATAATAAGACAGTAAAAATCGAAAATCTGTACATTTAATATTTTTCCAAAAAACTGAAAGGATGCAATTAAAGAAGAGTCATAGAAACCAAAAAAACAATTTTTGGAATTCTTGTCTGTCTGTCTGTCTGTCTGGTACGTTATAACTTCAGAACTACTGAACGGATTTGAACGCGGTTTTCACAGTTGGATTACATATAATTGGGAGCGTTGTCAAAAGTTTATTTTGTCAAAATCGGTTAAGAGAAAAAGAAGTTATGGTCAATTGAAAATTTACTTCAACCACTGCTTCAAAATTTTTAAACACTTATATTGATTGATTAGTTATATATTGTTAAATATGTTCTAATATAAGTTAATCTTAATATTAAAACTTATGAGAGGTAACAAAAATAACAAATAACGCAGTGCGCGCGGGCGCGGTTGAAGTGTTGAACAATGTGCTCGATAGATGGCGTTGATAAAATTCGTCATCAACCTAGGTTTATTTTATTTTTTTATTTCTTAAACCTATACAGCTTATCAGAAACAGTTTACACAATAAAAATAGATTAAAAATAAAGCCAAAATAAGGTTAAAATATAGAACCGGAAATAGAATCTAAGATCAGAAAAAAGAATAACAAAAAAAACACGTACAGAAAAGATTAAATAAAAATATATATAGACATGAACAAGTGGAACTATGTGTAGTACGAACATTTTAGTGTGTGAGTGTGTATCAGTGTGTGCAATGGTGTTGCTGTGTGAGTGAGTGTGCGAGGTTGAGTCTTAGTTTTTTTTTAAAGAACTTCTACTTAGGCCAAATATATCCATCGCGGTATTAAGATGCTCCATTGTGTAATGACTACCATGCAGTTCAACCTTAACGTTAATGAGGTTTACCTTTTATTATTTGGTCAAGCTAATAAGTAATAACCTCACAAGTACGTATTTCGTACTCATAACTTCGTAAGAATTTTCTTTCAACACTTAACCGCTGAGGAGATTTACCTTCGATCATCAGCTCATCCACATAAAAAGATGACTATCAGAATATAAAATCGTCAGAATAGTAATTGCCTGTACGTTAATTTGAAAGTTGCCCTCGATTTCCCTGAATCATCCGATCCTGTAAAGCTACATCATCCCTGAGTAACACGGGCTATATATAATTCCAATTGTAACAAGATTTTAGCCCGTAAAAGAAAGCCCTGTCGAGATCATTAAAAAACGCTATATACTTAACCAAATTACACGTGGGCGAAGCCGCGGGCGGAAAGCTAGTTAAATAATAATAATGAATAATATTTATAATAGTAATCTATCATCAATCAAACAAATCATTTTTGCCCTCTTCCTAACACATCTTTGCCACCCATTACCTATATTGGTTCTTAGGCAGAGATTAAAACCTTTTAAGTTGTTTAAAATTGAATAAACTACTCAGTAAATAAAAACATCCTTACTTGCAATGCACTAACAACTTCAGCATCATTTCCATCCGGAAAATCTGATACAAACTCCACTCTGTTCTCTGTTCTTTTGACATCAAATAAATGGTCATACATTGCCGCAATGGGTATAAGTTGACGGCTCATTTGCATCAGTCTATATAAATTAGGCTGTAAAATAAAATAATTACAAGTATATATAAAATAAACTTATCATAAGGTTAACTTTTATTAAGACGGCGGTATAGTTAAATTAAGTCTACCATACATTAGGAGATGTGTAGTAATGATTTGATTATTATATATCATTATAATCGGTTTCATTATTATCTACACAATTTTTTTGAAACAACCCAAAACTTTTTCCAAAAAATATCATCAAAATTTCTTGGTCACTAATTCAAACTTTATTTTAAGTTAATTTTAAAGCTAACTTTTCTTTACAGAATAGTTAATTAATAAAATTAATAGTACTTAAAAGTAATTGGCATTTTTATTTCTTTGTTAACCTTGTGTTGTCAAGAACCTGAATAACCTTGACATTAAAATGGTATGACATTATTTTAAGCTTTGGCATGCTTTTTATAGTTATTTATAATTATTGTCTAACTTTAAAAGCTGTTTTATTGGGAGCTGATTACATTTACTGAAATTTTAAGTTTATTTATGAATTTTTCATTTCTTATCTAATTTAAGAAATAATTTTGTACAACAGTTACATATGTAATAAAATGGGGCCTGAATATACATAGTTGCAGAAGCAATTCATGAACTGGTTCCAGCCTGATCCACACCATCATACAATCATGTTTTAAATATAGTGTTGTAATTTACTTGCGTATTACACTATGGTGACAACAAGAATGGTCAAAAATAATAATTACTTCACTAGAATTAATTAATACTTATATTTAAGTAGCATCGAGTTAAATGTTATTTTACCTTAAAGCCATGTAAGTCTTGTGCCAACATAGATAAATTTAAATCGTGTATAATCACAAGAAGTCCACCAGTGGTACACATCACCATTTGCTTGGCATCAGGAGATAATCTACACCGCATCAGACCTGATGCATGAAATACTCTTTGGTAGACTAAATTAAATTCTGTATATGAATTAATATCCCATGTATAAATACTGCCATCTAACCCAGAAGTGACTAGAAGTTTGTCTTTAACAGAAAACTCTATATTTTTAACCCAATTTGAATGGCCTAAAAGTGAACGTATTTTTTTCTTTAGGTGACGAACATCCCATAATGCAATAGTTGTGTCATCCGAGCATGTGGCAAACATGCGGCCATCAAGAAATCTGAAATAACATTATATATTTTTATGCTTATATAAAACAAAAATTACCAGGTTCTACAAAAATTTGAAATCTTGTATACTCACTTGACACAATTAACACAATCGGAGTGAGCACCATTAACAGAATATATTCTTTGGTGTGTAAGGGGATCAAATATTTGTATGGATTTTTTCTCACATGCTGCAACTAAAAGTGATCTAGAAAAAGTTATAGATATGCTACAGACATACATTATACAAAATGTATGAACAAATACGATTAAATAACACCATAGTTAACACTAAAAATGTTTATGACCATTCTAATTATTTAAACGTCCTTACCCTTCTGGGGAAAATTCAAGGTTAAACACACCACCAGTAGGAAGAGCGTTATATTGATCGCAGTCCCAAGAAGCAATTGGTTTCATGCCACAGTATAAACTGCGGGCCATAGCATCATCGCCACCAACGGGCCTTGGGAAACCATATTCTCTTTGTATTAACCGATAGGGGTTAAAGGCAGAGAATCTTGCCATCAAACTATCATTCCAACACTTTGTGCCCATTTTGTAACTGTGGTTTATAGTAATTTCAAGCACACCACATATTCAGAATGTTAAATGTGTATTATTGAATTCTAATATAATACAATGAATAACTGAAACAACATAGTCAATAAAAAATAATGTTGTAGTTAAGTAATACTTATTCTAGTGAAATTTTCAGTAGACCAGAGTTGAGACTTGAGTGATAAGTTAAGTTAGATCAAATTATCAAGTAACGATAAATCTTGACATATGACAATTGAACTAAATAAACATTGTTCACAGATAACATTTGAGTTGGATGTATAATAATAATTTTCTTAATATAGGTACAGAATATATGATATTTAACAGTTTGTTCGATAAAAGGTGTTTATGGTCTTGGCGCGAACTTTGATATACGGACTTTATTATGTAAATTTCATGTCAAGGTAGTAGATATCTAACCAGTAATCGCTAAAACAAAATTACAAAATCAATTATTATTTAATTTGTTGTTTTACATGCGTTTTACAATATATAATAAATGTCAAATTAATATCATGACAAACATGTTTTATCAGCTCATTACTTTTTTTACTACCAAAGATTTTTAGGCAGTAATCCATTGGGTGGTGGTATAGTTTTACTTAGGAGAACAGTCTGTAAAAATACCTCAAGTCTTGTTTTTGGTCCGCCTTCATCAATATTTTGTAGAATTTTCAAATACTCTGTGTTTATTACTTTTATAATCTTATTAAATTGTTGACCATAGTGCTTATAAAATTCAGCTCCACAAACCGTAAAGAAATCATGCAATAATGTTGCACATATATCTGGTTCGGGTTTTAAATTAATAAAGGAGGCAAGCCATTTCCAACCATGCCTCAAACCATGAGGGTTAGAAGCAGATATAAAAGATGGAGTCTTTGCAATCCAAATAGCACATCTCAGTCTGAAGATTCCGGACATTCTCTTGAGAAATTTATCTTGCTTTTCAACTACATTATCTTCATTATACACATATCCTCTAGATAAATAAAACTCTCTATCTGTTTGACCCTGTTTTTGTGGCAAAAACATAGGAACCAGATATGGACATTGTCTATGGAAGTATGCTTCAAGAAGTTTACCAAGTTCAGGGAACTCCACCCACAGTGCAACTGTTAAAGCAGCTAGAGGGAATGCCGCCTCAGGTTTACTAGAAACTAGAAGATCTCCTTGTCTTACAATTTTTTTTGCTAAAAGAGCATTACAGTAATAGAGCCCTTGTGGGTGTATAGATGCAGAAACATATGAATCTGAAATTTCAACCTTTTCACCTCTAAGAAGTTTAGCCAACTTCTCTAATGTATTTCTCATATGAGTACCACTCACAGACGACAATGCATTAATTGGAGTATTTACTGCCTTTTGACAATCAAATTTAAACTTTTTTAAAGTACTGTCCTCTAAAAGTTGTTTATATTTAGTTTCATAATCTGAAAGATAATTTTGCAGTTCTAAGTAATATGCATAGTTCGAGTCTGAATAAAAAAGGGGTCCTAACTTCTTAACTTCCTGAGAAATTTCCAACTGTTGTTTAAGTAATTCTGTCTCTACTGCCTCTTTTTCTTCAAGCTGTTTTTTTCTTAATTCTTCATCCTGAATCCTTTTTAAATGTTCACTCATAGCAATGTTTAAATCATTGATAATTTTTTCCTTTACGTTTTGAATGTTCAATGCTAAAACTGCAGACTGTTGAACTTTGTTGTCAGTGATTTCACCACTTTTACACAAATTCATTATATCAGACATATTACTAAGAATATCATTTAAGCAACTCATATGTTTTAATCCAATACCTTGAGAAACCTCATTTGATTCAATTATATTCATTATTTCATTGTAACAGATGCAAATTTTTGTATGACTATCAGTTATTTGAGCAAATCTTGCAGTAGCTTTATTTTGTTCTGCCAAAATTCTATTCATATTTTCAAGTGTTTGCCTATTAATAAGCTGACATTTTTGTTCATCAAGTTTGGCTTCTTCTAATACAGACATATTGTCACTTTCCCTTAACTGCTTAATCATCTGCAATTTACGAACTCTCAATTCCAAAGTCTTGCGTTGGGATTCATCACATTGTCTCTTCCAATATCTATCCATGGCTTCTGCATGATTTGTCATCATTGTTTCTATTAAATTTCTAAAAAGATCCTGAGATGTCTCCCGACGTTTAGCCTCATACTTTTTTACTAATAATGAATGTCTTAAATCACCATCACCAAGCTTATCTTCTAACAGGTTTATAACTTCGTCGGGTGTAGACTGTGGCTGCGTTTCTTGATTAATATTTTCCTTATTTAATGGACTCCTGGGTCCTATTGTTACATTTTTTATTAAAGGACTTATTTCTGCAGCTTTTGTCAATGCTGAAATTCTCAGTCTTCCAAAACTAGCGACCTGCTCTGATATACTTGTATCTAGTTTTTTTACATCATTTATACTGCTTGATAAGTCAACACTTAAATAAGAGTTTTCTATGCTACTATAAGAACTATTCATAGTGAAACAAGATATCGGCAACGTTTAAATGAAAAACCCCCACACACATAAACAACTTAAATTACTGCCAAAATTGTTAGAAATAATATTTAATGAGGTATATAAATTTTGTTAAGTTCTTATAGAAAATTGCTCCAGACAATGTTGTTCCTGCGTCCTGACAAATCTAGTGTTGCCGTACTCCTTGTTAGATTCCCAGATTTTTAGGAAAAAGTAAATAAAATGCCGTAACATCTTATAATAAAGTTTATTTGATATGTTCTATAATTATAAAATTGAAAAAAACAATAAACTTGAAATAAAAAGATAAAAACATTATAACTGTGGTATGTAAAGAAAAAATGTTATTTTTTCTTATCCAAAAGCGACAGAATCAGACGTACCAGTTACTACTAACAATGTTTACCCAATGTAATGTAGAAATAAGATTAAAGATACCTGTATCCATATAAATGTTACATTATACAGCCAAATAGATTAATTTTATAACATTTTATTTTGCTAACCATAATTAAAATAGTAGCGCTACGAAAAGAAACATTACAAGTATTAAACCAGATTCAAATTTATATCTGAGAAATTAGAGCCTGAATCGTTATGAAGAATTATTTATTTCGATAGAGAGCCTCTAGGAGGAGGATGTTTATAACAACACCCAAAAATGTATAAATTGCTATCAATCTGTGTGCTTGTCAACAAACTTTTTCTCTGAGAGATATTGGCGCCAAATGCCAATTTTTTTTTTGTTTGATTATTGCGATTTGTCAAAATACTTGCACTCTTTATTTAATATCTAACTTATTTTCTGCTTTTTGTCTACATAATGAAAAAGTGTACTAAATACTATATTATTTTATAAATACTGTAATACATCGAAATGGTTTTACAAAATACAGGTAGATTTAAAAGTGATAGAAGTGATGCCCAAAAGAAGGAATCTGGATTCTCTTCAGGTCCTAGGTAAGACCTAAACAAGGTTTATTGTAAAGTTATTTTAAAATATAATACACTTAGTAAACTTATGTTTTTAGGGAAGAATCATCCGAGTCACGTATTCGTAACGCATTGGATAATGATCGAATTGATTCCAAGTATGGTTTCGACAGGGTGCGAGATACTAAAGAGCGCACAGGGTACCTCATTAACATGCACACGGTATATTAAATTGTTGAAACAAAATAATATTTTCATTGAAATTATAAACTATGTAACTATACCTATGCTTATTCAAAAGTCCAATTTTATTTCTCTTCCTAGGCTGAAATACTAGATGAAGACAAAAGATTAGTGGCAGCTATGGATTATTATTTTATTGAAATGGATGGTTCAAGGTTCAAAGTTTCACTTATGTTTCAACCATATTTTCTAATTATGGCTAGAAAAGAATGTGAGCAAGAAGTAATTCAGTATTTGTCTAAAAAATTTGCCGGCACTATACACAAAATTGATGTTATAGAAAAGGAAGACTTGGATTTGGTTAGCATTAATTATACATAACTTTTTAACAAAATGTTGCATTGATCTGGTTAAATATCTACATGAATGTTACTATGATAGTAGAGAGTATGCAAAACAAACCTATTTAAACATTTTCATAGTATAATATTATCATAATACTATAATAACTAATTATACTCATAAAAAATAAAAATAACTTACAGCTAAACCATCTGTCTGGCATAAAGCAGCGTTATATAAAGCTTTCATTTATGTCCCAAAATGAAATGATGAAAGTGAGAAGGGAAATTTTGACAGCAGCAAACAAAAACAAAGAACGTGAGAAAAAGGATGCTATATATGCTGAAATGTTGACAAATGCCCTAACAAGTGCTGCAGCTATTGAGCATGCTAAAAAAACAACAGATCATATGGAAAATATTCTTGATATCAGGTAAAGGCTTTTAATACCTTTGTATGGAGAAGTAGAAAGTTATAACATTAAAGAGTTTTTAATGTAATAAATATTAGCACATACTACACTTATAGTACTCAACTACTACTAACCAAGTTTTGGTGGAGTTTCTTGTAAGTGCTTCTCGTCCGCTCTATGCCATATAATTGGCAGTAAATGTAGAGTCAATTGTTTGATAAGTTTTTTATAAGTGTAAGAAAGTTACTTTTGTGAATAAAAATTTTTTTTTTGACAGTTTAATGGGTACTATAATACATTGTTATTATATGTTTACTTAGTTTATTATTGTAAATAGTTATAATAATTCATATATCTCTTTTAAATATAATTTGATATAAATGATTTAATTATTTAATGATGATAATGATTGAATTATTCTTTACAGGGAACATGACGTTCCATACCATGTTCGGGTGTCAATCGACATGCAAATATTTTGTGGTACATGGTACACTGTTAAATCAAAAGGAACAGAGATTCCGGTCTTCATAAAAAGAGATGATATCATTGAAAGACCAGATCCGATAGTACTAGCTTTTGATATAGAGACCACAAAACTGCCTCTAAAGTTCCCCGATTCACAGACTGATCAAATTATGATGATTTCCTATATGATTGATGCACAGGGCTATTTAATTACTAATAGAGAAATTATATCAACCGACGTAGAGGATTTTGAATACACACCTAAGCCTGAATTTGAAGGGTGAGTCTATTAAATTTTACAATCGGTAAAAAAATATCTAATATTATTATTGTTTTATCTGTATTTCATTTTATCTCATAGCAATCTTATTTCAAGAAAATGTTATATGAATAATATCTATTAATAACTAATTTTTTAGGCAATTTATAATTTTTAATGAAGCAAATGAATTGGGGATGATACAAAAATTTTTCGACCACATCATAGATGTCAAGCCACATATTTTCGTGACATACAATGGTAAGATCCTTTGACGACATTAAACATAGTTAATACAGAAAAAATATATAAATCCGTAAAGACGTATACTCAGTGTAAATGTTGATAAAGATCCATTGCATTAAGCGTCACAAGTTATATTTTTAAAAAAACTAAAAAAAGCCAGTTACATAATTTTATATTAGATAAAGAGCAAACTGTAAGGAAAGTATGAAAGTAGGATTTATAACAAGGGGAGGAATAAAGTGGGTAGATCTCACTCTATAACCTATACTATAGGCTATAGTGATACCTTTAGGTATAGCCTATAGGTCCTATAGGCTATAACCGATTCTATATACATATGTATCACTTGACGACCGTTTCTGTGGAGGAAATACTATATTCCCAATGTCAGAAAATAAATGACGCGGTATATTTTATATAGAATACAATTAAATATCAAACACATTAAAATATTTTGTTATAATTGTCAACTATGCATATATGTATGTTTTAACTAATGAATTTCAGGTGACTTTTTCGATTGGCCATTTGTGGAGGCACGCGCGGCAATTCTCGGTTTGGATATGAAGCAAGAGATTGGTTTTGGCAGAGTCACAGCCAGAGATGGCACGTATGCCTGCCGGCCTGCTATGCATATGGACTGTTTGTGGTATGTAGAGTGATCTATTCCAGAGGAAATTCCATTTTTATGTATCTGAAGTATGCTTTTAATTGTTAATTAATACCAATATTTTTAGACCGGTATTTTCACCTTCGTTAGACAAAGAAACAAGTTGTCCCGTTTTTGGATCAATATTGCACTATGTATTTGTTTTGCTTTTTGTATTTAATTTCTTGTATTTTATGTATTGTTAAGATTTAATAAGAGAGAGAGAGAGCGTGTTCTTCAAACATAAGTAGATCATTACTTAAATGGAGGCTCAAAACAATTTAAAAAAGCAATAAATATTTTTAGTTTATACATGGACTGACACCTTTTTTAGAACCTGTACTTTTTGAGATGAACGCTTTTAACCAAACATACTCTAATAAAATATATATACGTAACCGAACATATATATTATGTGTAGCGTATCGTAAAAGTCCCACCACGAACCCTTATTTTGCAAATGGCAGATTATACCCGCTATACACTGGCTAATTAGTTTCCCATTTTCATTAACAGCTGGGTGAAAAGAGATTCATATTTGCCAGTGGGCTCTCAAGGTCTAAAGGCCGTGGCTAAAGCTAAGCTCCGATATGATCCAGTGGAATTGGATCCTGAAGATATGTGCAGGATGGCTGCTGAACAACCACAGGTATATTACAGGCGTTTCATCATCTACGATCCGTCTTTCTTTTGATAATTACATAAAACAATTTGTTTTTGCTATCTTTAGAAAGTTAAAGATGGTTGAAGGAATCTTAATTATTTAAAAAAAATAATTATTTATCGTATAAATATCTCATAATAGTTTTAATCAAGTTGCTAGTGAATGTTTTTTGATGCTTATTTTGTCTAGTGAAAATGAAAAATGATTATTTTTAAAACAATTTTTTGTATTTAGGCGCTAGCCTGGGGGCTGGCCGGGGAAAGTCTGTGTTGTGGGGTAGTTTTCAGCTTTTCCCATAATGTTAGAATGGGTGGGCGTGTGTGTATAACTGGTGTGTGTGTGAAAGTAATATAGCCTTCCGAGGCTCCGAGCCAGCTTTATCGATTTGGGTGATATGCATATATTTTATTTTTTTAAATATTTTCAGGTACTTTCAAACTATTCAGTGTCTGATGCAGTGGCAACTTACTATCTCTACATGAAGTATGTTCATCCATTCATATTTGCCTTGTGTACCATTATCCCTTTGGAACCTGATGAGGTGAGAATCATACTTAACCCAATTTCAATTTATCAAAGATACGCATCACCTCTCTAACATAATTTAATTGAAGTGTTTCTTTAAATAAATAAGTGGTTATTATGACCGACTCAATCGTGATGTTGGCAATGCTGATGCTACCTACGCCTTTTAAAAACAACCCTACAGAGTAGTGGGGTCAGCGGTAGCACTGTAGGTACTCTCCTCGTTATACTTAATTTGAATTAATTGAAACATTTTTTGAAAAATCAGGTACTACGTAAAGGCTCTGGTACGCTTTGCGAGGCACTACTAATGGTACAAGCTTTTCATGCAAACATAGTGTTTCCAAACAAGCAAGTTGAAGAGTTAAATAAGCTCACAGCTGATGGCCACGTGCTGGAGACTGAAACGTATGTTGGCGGACATGTTGAAGCATTGGAGTCTGGTATGATATTTATATATATTTGATTTTAATCGCCAAATTGTTTTTTTAACATAAACATTCTTGATTTATCTATTTATTTTGTAATATTGATCTCATATGTGGATGCGGTTGGCTAATCACAGGCGAAGGAATCGAGAGGCTGTCTTATAAGGTACGGTACCTCATGTATGCCGCTCGCATTTTAAATTTACCGCGACTCAATTCAATGAGGCTGTAACCATTCCAACTTCTGAAATGGGATCACGTGACCAGATATGTCGCTGGAAACGAGCGTCGATAGGCATGCATGAAGCCGTACCTTGACATTTTGAAGCATCCCTATTATAACGCCACCTATCGTCACTTAATTTAAGGTTAAGTAAATTAAACTACAGCTATTCAAATGTGTATTAATTGTAATAATATTATTTAAGGTGTCTTCAGAGGTGACATAAAAACCAAATTCCGTATAGTACCGTCAGCGGTGGACAAATTAATAGAAAATATTGAGAAAACCATGAAGCATGCTATTGAAGTGGAAGAGGGGATTCCAATGGAGGAAGTAAACAATTTCGATGAAGTTTGTGGAGAAATTAAGGCTAAACTGCAACATATGCGAGACCATCCAAGAAGAGATGAAAATCCCTTGATATACCATTTGGATGTTGGTGCTATGTACCCAAATATTATTTTGACCAATAGGTATGTTTGTCTACACGAAATATCACACTTTTTTGACTTTGTAATCGGTGCACAGCTTTTTTTGAATTGACTATTTGCCGTAACAAACTAATTAATATAAATTTTATAGTAGGTATTTTAAATTAATTTAGTGTAAATATCACATTATTCCCACTTATTGCTAAATTCATTAAAATAATGTTAACTTTCAGAAAACAAATATTAAGAGCTTACATTAAAAACTCTGTTAATGCGTTACCGCGAGTTGAAAACTAAGCCTAATTAAGGTCTTTACTACGACACTCTTTCGTCTCGTTAAGTCGGAATGTTGCCATTGAAGATATGCTTTACTTGAAACGAGGTTTATTTAAAAAAAGTGCGCTTTAGTTTCTCAAAATATTTAAGTAGGCTCACGATCAGGCAATATTTTGCTTAGTTAAAACAATTGTAACGATTCTATTAAAGATTGCAACCGTCGGCTACGGTCTGCGCGAGTGTCTGTGCCGTGTGCGACTATAACCGACCTGGGGCTGATTGCCAAAGACATATGGACTGGATGTGGAGAGGAGATTATTGTGAGTACTTCTTCTTGCCAGTTCTTTTCGTCTGCTCTAACGCCCTTGATTGGGGAACTGGCAGTAAATGTAAAGGCGATTTTTTTGTTGACGATGCGTAAGTGTACAATTAAGATACTTTTGATTTTGGAGTATATAGTTTATCCGCGACTATTTTTGAATCGACCTAAATATGTTTAAAGCTACGTAAATTAAATGAAAATGGCCGTACTAATTAAAACTTATGTTAGTCCACTCTTGGCCTGGAAGCAGCGAACAGTTTCAACAATATTAACATTAATTTTCTTCTCCATAAATACAAACCGAGTGTCAATTTGTCTACACAGTAAGTTTTTTTTACCTATTTGTTTGGTAAAGATAAAAATTTAATTCTTTTAAAATCATGTTATAATGTGTCTTAGTGCCGGCTACGAGAAGCGAGTACCAGCGTATTCAACAACAGTTAGAAACCGAGAAATTTCCTCCCTTGAATCCTGGAGGACCGACACGAGCTTTTCACTCGTTACCTAAAGAAGAACAGGTATAACATTCTATTCTGTAAAAAGCTTAATTAAGCCAAAATAATACAAACGTAATATGCACAAGGTACAGTAAAAGGCAATGTGTAGAGGGATATTTCGCGTTATGTTGGTAGTTTTTCATATGTATACAGTAGTTGTTAAGATATATACAGAAGTTGTTAACAAGTATACAGTATTGGTTATTCTGTATAGAGTAGTTGTTAATTTGAATACATAAGTTGTTAACGAGTATACAGTAGTGGTTAATATATGTATAAAAACCGTTGATTTTAGGCTGCCTATGAGAAGAAACGTCTAGCCGATTACTGTAGAGTTGCCTATAAGAAGACAAAGGTTACGCGGTCAGAAGTTCGTACAACAACTATTTGCCAAAAGGAGAATTCATTCTACGTCGATACAGTGAGGGCGTTTAGGTAAATATTCAATATCGAATTATATTTGTATTGGTAAAGTTTTTTTTTACTTTAGATGGCTTATACATTCGTTATGATCTACGCGATTAGGGAATGTAACAATTTGAATATTAATAATACAACAAGAATGATATGATACATAAAAAGAAAAAAAAATTGTCTGTTATATATGTTTGTCCTTTCCAATATTTTGGTCACGTGAATAAATTTACGACGTCACAGCTTAATGAATAAGGGTAGGCAGAACGTCAATACACAACTCATTTTATTTCAGCCTTCGTGCTGTGATATTTCTAATTGGATGTGTGCGTTTTTCAGAGATCGTCGTTACGAGTACAAAGCTCTGAATAAACAAGCGAAAGCGCTAGTTGCAGCGGCTGTGGCAAGCGCCGATGCAGCTGAAATAAAGTCGGCTAAAAGTCGCGAAGTTTTATACGACTCGCTACAGTTGGCCCACAAGTGTATATTGAACTCGTTCTATGGATATGTCATGAGGCGAGGGTGAGTCTTTCAAATAGTGTGTTTTCATATATCAAGGATTCTAAAGATATTTTTTTAATGGTATACTATGAACCGATTAATAATATTGGTTGTTTATTAAGTAGTAGTTTTAGCACTGCTTGCCAGTTACCAGTTACCTCATTATTCTTGCCTGGAAGAGATCGCTCAAAGCGAAAACGCCGATCCCAATAGATTGTAAACTATACCTATGAAAACAAGGCATTCAGACATAACTTTAAAAATAAATTTATTTTATTATATTAAAGCGCACGCTGGCACAGCATGGAAATGGCGGGCATTGTTTGTTATACGGGCGCTAACATTATTATGAAAGCGAGAGAAATCATTGAACAAGTTGGCCGACCCCTGGAATTGGATACCGATGGTAAATATATAGAATAGTTAGTTATATACATTCGTACATAATATGTTTTAATGCAACATAAGCTATATCATAGGAAAATAAATACTGTTTGGTTATTATAAGTTAACACTGCATTTTAAGATTTAATACCTAAAAAAATATTTATATTATGTTATTGACAATGACCTTTATCTATTGGTGCAAATGGCTATAAGACAAAGTTATCATTTAACTTGTGCACATTTTAACGTATCTTTTTTAGGTATTTGGTGTATCCTTCCGTCGTCATTTCCGGAAAATGTAACCGTGCACACGACTCATCAGAAAAAGAAGAAAATTAATGTGTCTTATCCGAATGCGGTTTTGAACGCGATGGTTAAGGTAAGGTGATCCCATATAAAGCTGAAGCTGTTTATATACAAAAAGGAATTTGCAAAATCGGTTTATAAGTGTCAGAGTTCTTGTGAATTTTTTATACAAAATTTTATCCCCTATTTCATTCCTATTCAACCCCTTCAAGACTTGTTTTGGCGATAAAAAGCCTTTGCCCTTCTCTAAAGCGATAGGCTTATACTTACAAATTTCATCGAAATCAGTTCAGTAGTTAAAGCGTGAAAGCGTAACATACATACTTTCGCATTTATAATATTAATTTGGATTATTATGACAAAATAAATGATGTTTTAGGATCACTTCACAAATGACCAATACTACGAATTGGTGGAACCAGATGAGAAAAAGTATGAGAAACGCGCGGAAAATTCGATATTTTTCGAAGTGGACGGTCCGTACTTAGCAATGGTGTTGCCAGCTTCAAAGGAAGAGGGGAAAAGGCTGAAAAAACGTTATGCCGTCTTTAATTTTGACGGTTCTTTGGCGGAATTGAAAGGTACACAATTTTACTAATAGATTTTGATACAAATCGTTGTAATTGTATATTATGTTATGCAATTTAAAATCAGTTCAGCAGTTTTGGGGTTCATAAGTAAACTGATAAAGTACTTTAAATATGTACATACCAACCAACATATACTCATTCTCACATTCACACAAATGTTTATTGGAATTCGAACACGGTACCCTCTTTTGGGAATGGTAACCATAGCATCTTTTGTTTGGTACTTGGTTGTATATAGTACATAGTATATACTGTATATATATATACTATATAGTAAATGTAGAGTCGAACATTTTTATAACTTATTTTGTTGACGATTCATAAGTGTACCTTAGTTACATATATGAAAAAAAATATTTTTGATTTTGATTTAACATTATTTATTAAAAGGAGAAGTAACGAGAGTATATTGTGAGTCTATTAACATTGACATTAAAAATTATATTAATAAATTACAGGTTTCGAAGTGAAACGTCGCGGTGAGCTTCAATTGATAAAAATATTTCAGTCGTCGGTTTTCGAAGCTTTCCTAAAGGGCAACGACTTAAAGTCGTGTTACAGTGCAGTGGCCAAAGTGGCCGATTACTGGCTCGACGTGTTGTACAGCAAGGGGTGTAATATGCCTGATTCCGAATTGTTTGAGCTCATTTCGGAGAATCGGTCCATGTCCAAGAAATTGGAGGATTATGGTGGGCAGAAATCTACGTCCATCTCAACTGCGAAGAGGTTGGCTGAGTTTTTGGGCGATCAGATGGTTAAAGATGCTGGATTGGCTTGTAGGTGTGTGTATATCGTATATTAAAAATCGCATTTCACTTGTTTCAGATATTTTTTCACAATCGAAATATTTATTTATTTATTTTTATGGCAAATAATAAATATTTCACTTCAACTCTTATCCTAAATGACAGTTTAATATATATATTTTTTTAATTCTATACTTAAACAGTGATATAAATGTGATTTCTTATTGCATGGACTTGCATAAGCAAAAAATACCCACGCCTCCTTAACCCTCTTTCTTAACCGATAATAATAAATAAATTATCTTTTTAACTGGGTTTGTTTATATCACATTCAGATTTGAGATAGAGGATGTAACATTGAAATTATCTCTACGTGGTCTACTTATTATAATTTATATAAAATTAAAAAAAAACGACTTGTTTCATATAGATTCATAATATCGCGTAAACCGGACGGCGCGCCCGTAACGGAGAGAGCGATACCTCTGGCGATATTTCAATCGCCTGCCGCTGTTAAGCGACATCATTTGCGACGGTGGCTTAAAGATAATACGATTTCCGAAGATATAGATATAAGAGATGTCCTGGATTGGGCGTATTATATCGAGAGGTTGAGTGGGGCCATACAGAAGATTATAACTATACCAGCTGCTATGCAAGG
This sequence comes from Leptophobia aripa, assembly GCA_951799465.1. Taxonomy (NCBI): domain Eukaryota; kingdom Metazoa; phylum Arthropoda; class Insecta; order Lepidoptera; family Pieridae; genus Leptophobia; species Leptophobia aripa. Next base: position 5,942,134 of record OX637271.1, read on the forward strand.
TGTAAGTTTCATATTGTTTATTGGCTAAACAAATGTCTATTTGTGTTACAAATTGGAAATATTTTAATTATTTCGTCAGGCTTTTTCGTTATTGATCAGAATTTTGCCCTATTTAAATGTTTGTTTTTAATATTAAACACTTATAAACATTTCTTAAAATGCCGGCAACGCACTCACGAGCTTCCAGCCCCGTACGGTGTGTCGCTTGTATAAAAGCAAAAAAAAAAAATATTTTTGTATTTAACATATAGTTTGTGTAACATATAAAGTATTGGATTATTTTCAGTTAGACAACCCAGTACCACGTGTGCAATACCCCGATTGGTTACACAAGAAAATGTTGGCGAAAAGCGACAAGTTCAAAACCAGAAAGATCACAGATATGTTCAGTGTGAAGTCTAAAGATGTTATTGAGAATGACGAGCCGTCTACGAGTCATGCCGATTCTGAAGTAAATATTCAGTCTTTACAAACTGCCCTTGCACGGGGAATCAAATTTGAATTTGGAATGGAATGTTCTGTTGACTCGATTTCACTTTGCGTTAACAATACTCGAATACTCGAAGTAAAATCTAAATTTGAAAAGGGACGATCGATTAATTTCAATCTTTGTCTGTTCTAAATTCAAATTGTGATATGCAATATGTGGGTTGAACATAAAATTACTCTGGTATTTAATGCTGCTATTAGTGTGGTATTACTTAAGAACAAACACTGGTTATATAAGATTATTTTACGCAAATTACTCATTTTAAAAGTCCACCATTAATCAAACTGTATTAAAACAAATTTTTACTTACCATCTTAATGTGTTTCCTAGAATACAATAATGGACATGGAAGATATCGGCAAAGAAGCTAGCAATAAAGAAATACGTCCAATCGTGCATATAGTGAAACGTAAGCGAGAGGAATCACCAACAAAAGAAGCTGCCACTTGGCGAGAAGCTCTTGGACCTCCACCGCCATTTGGAAATACAAAGGTAACAAAAGTTTAAAATAACTTTTCGCCTTCATAATAAAACATTCTTAATGTACACCTCAACCAATCTAATTCTTAAAATGCCTGCAACGCACACGCGATGTCTTGTATTACGAGTATGTGTACGGCGATCATAAGTCCGGTTTTGCCATATCTGTAAAAAAAATATGTATTTTTGGTTTTTAGAAAGAGACGTAAGAGATTAAAGTATAAAAACTGATATTATTAATGATGTACTTCAAAATTATTAAAATAAATTTTATTTAATTGACCTGAACTTTATTTTTGTTGTGTTTACGATGTGCTGAAGGTAGTTTAGTTAAACGGTGCAGTAAGTCATTTTTATACATTGTATACCTTAGCATACCTTTTTTTAATATTTTGAAAAACACAAATACTTCACAGGAGGAACGCTTAGCCTGGATTGTCTTTCAAAAGAAAAAATGGAAATGGCAATTAGAACAAAGGGGTCTACACAATCGGAATAAAAAAGGTGATTTTTTTATTACTTATTATTATATATATTATACCTATTTTTCGTGTAACTGTTTAGACTTAGTACTTTTCGCCGATTTATCTTAATCCTTTCAGAGCCGTCAACGCACCCGTTGTTTGACTAGAGATTTGACATAAAGTAATTTTATAATTTTAAAAACTCAACAAAATGGGTTCACACCCACGATATATAACTATATATCTTAAGTAAAAACAAATACTCGGACTATAGCAAATATATACTTCACCTTAATGGTGGGCCTCCTGGTTGTTTGTCCCTTCTTCTATAAGAAAAAATCACACAATTCTTGAGCCGATTGACACCACAGATTATATTTTCAGGAAAAATGGACAACATGGCAACACTACCAAAGACAATCGGCGCGACAAATACTTTGGGTGGGTTTTTAAAAAGGGCCCAGCGTACGTTACTCAATACACCGTGGCAGATTGTTCAGGTATTCTATCAACACTTCATGCAAATGTCTTTTTTCGGTTTCACTTGCTTCAGAATATGTATATAAATTGTACAGATAGCAGAAACACCAGAGCCGGGTCTCTTCCGTCTGTGGGCTTTAGTGAATAACGAGTTGCATCAAATAAAGCTGACGGTACCGAGAATATTCTACGTGAATCGTCGAGTTGCTATTGAGGAGTCCGGGCAGTACTACCGCAAGTGCAGTCGAGTCCTACCGCGGGCTCATCCCGCCATACATCTGTATCAGTACACGGTGCCCGAGCATTTGTACAGGGAGAAGAGGCAGTAAGTTTCTTTTCTTACATTGTTTAACATACATACACAACATACATTACTTACTTACTAGCGTCCTAAGGCCCCACGTCGGGGCATAGGGCAGAATGACCCTACTCCATTCTGCTCTGAAGCATGAGCTGCACACCATACATTAGTAACATAAAATTTAAGAAAAGAGACAACAAATACATAAAAACAATAAAACCAAATAAATAAAGAGTAATATATATTTTTAGGGAACTCATGAGCGAGTTGTCCGCGCCCGAGATAGAGGGGATATACGAGACACAAATGAGTTTGGAATTTAGAGTTCTTGTCCAGCTCGGGTGTATTTGCAGTGTGGATCAACAAGAAGCGAGACGGTATTTAATTCAGTTTTTGGTTACCATGGTAACGGTGTTGGGCCCTTTACAACCGTATTGCCAGTTTTACGCCCTTGATTTGGGAACTGTAAATTTAATTGTAGAGTTATTTTTTTATTGATTGACAATTCGTTGGTTTAAAACCTTTGATTTATTATTTAATTCATTTCTTTCATTTATTGGGTAGTGGGTTGAATTAAAGATTTGATTTTCCGCAGATTAATTCAGATCGGCTCGAACATGGATACATTTACGCTTAGCCAATTGCAATTCAAAAGTGTAGCACATCAAGCATATTTACAGAAACAGGTGAGTTTATAATATTTAACTGGTTTGAAACTCGTATTATATTTTAAACTGTATCACTTTGATTTACTTCTTAAAAACTGGATTTAACTTAAACATAACCGGTACACTAATTGTATTGATTTATGTGAATGGTATTCCTGCTCTTATCCTATTATATCCACATTTAAATACTAAACAACCAAAAAAGGAATACACATTTAATTTTGATTAAATTATTTTTAGGACGACATATCACCAATAAAGCACATATTCCTCTATCAGCACTCAGCACCAAACTCTAGCCGGAGTATGTGGTCTCTCATACTAGGTCCCAGCAAAAAAGCATATATATTTGTATTGGATACAGTTAAAACAAATCAAGTGCCAAATATGAACACCCTGTATCTCGCCGAAAGGACTGCTAAGTGAGTATAAAGTGTTTAAAGCGAATTGTGAAAATTTAAAGATTTTCGAAATTCTTGAATATTTAAGAATTCACTAATAAACATATGACAATACTTTTATATATATTAAATGTTTATTTTTTTAAACAGGAATTACACTACACAATTATATATAGAAAATACGGGGTTTTACTTTTGTTAATTTTTCAATATATTCAGAGGCAGACAAATGATTACAGCCTTAAAAAAAATAAGGCATAGTGCCGTTAGTTCTTCTAAAAATATCGATATTGATTTGAGCCCTTGATAGATGTTAAGATATATAAACCATTTGTAAATATAAGTGTATACACCATAATAAAATTGTTTTAAATTATTTTAATTAAGTGATTATGTTCTATAGACTTTTTTTGTTTAAATGAATACATGAAGCAGTAATTGTTACACAATTATATGATGACAAATAACTATTAAAATTACGTAATAAACTTAAAGTATTGAACTTGTGTTTTAAAACTTATTTCATGACAATTGAATGACGTCTGAACTTAATTATTCTAATTCTTGTAGTTGAAAGAAAGAAAGAAAGAAAATACGTTTATTTGGACACACACACACGGTACACACAACATCACAATTAATTATAAGTACAATAGTATTTTTAAAATTAACTAAAAAATAAACACATTGCATTGTTGCAAGTGCCGCGGGCGTGCGCCAAATGGGGTGCTGCTCAGGATTTGTGTCGAATATAGCATTCCACACCACTGATTTCCAGCAGCCCCCAGTTGTCACAAACCGCTGTACAGCGCCAAGTGTTAACAATTTAAGTGAAAAAAAAGTTAAATGGAAACAAAAAGCAATAATTAAATAATAAAAGGAATAAAAGGAAGGGAGATAATAAAAATAAAAATAGTGGGATTAATGTGGTTAAACAAGATAAGAACGGGACAAGAGAATTTGGATGTGCCTAGCTAGGCGCCAACGAAAACGTTGCGTCGATATATAAATATAGATATTATGCATTTTATTTTATCCCATTTTATTTGTATGACAAAGGATAAACCTGGGCACAGTAGAGAGCACGTTACCCGGTTCGGAGTTAAACTGGGAAGTGACAGTGGAAACAGAGGCGCGAGCCATTTATCGCGGCATACAGAGGGCGTTGCAACGATATCGCGACGAGAAGTTTGGCCCCACAGTGCTAGCTCTCCAGGCTGCTTTATCACCAGCGGCATTGACCTCACTTATGCCAGGTAACAGTTCGCTCGCCAACTCTCATATAGCGAACTTTTTTCAATCTGTCAATTTTTTGCCATATTGTGTGATATTTGACATTACTCAATTAATTTTGGTTACCATGGCTACCATCCATATTGAAAATGTAATTGTACGAAGCGCGAGCCCGTTTATTTGAACACATTTGTCATTTGTAAATAAATATTGTCAATGTTAATATTTTAGTGTTAATGTTTGGATGCTTTCATGGCCAATATTAAATAATAAACTTATGAACAGGTCTATCCGACTTCCCCATTGTACCGCTTCACATACGCGACGTTGAATCTCTATACAACACATTGGAATGGCAGCGGATCGGTGCACGCGCAATCGTCAGGCATTTTCTCAATTTGGACTCGGTTATCAATCTTACAATAGAACAATGCAGGTAATCGTTTTACATCTCACAGATTATGTACTGATAATTTTGTTTTATGAAAACTTATTATGTAAAACAAAAAATAAGCCTACAATATATTCTCTTTAAAATAGAAAAACGATTAGATTTTTAACGTATTGAGACATATTTAACAAATATTTACGAGCCAAGTAAACTTACATAACTTATTTAACACTCGGTCCGCGATTTCAAGGAATGAAGGAGAGTTTCTTGTAAGTTCTTCTCCTCCGCTATACGCCATTGATTTGGGATTTGCAGTAAATTAATTGTTTAAGTTTTGTTTGACCATTCACAATGTTAAAGTTAATACCTATATGAATAGTAATAATTGGAAAAATATTCGATTTGACCACAAACGACAAATATATTCCTTACACAGTCTGTTCAGCCGTCCGGCATGATGGACACAGATCTAAAAATACTAGATTATTTATAAAAGCCGAACTAATTATCCACTGGTAGAAATATTTGCTGATTCTATAATAATGTTTTATAGATACTTCCATGTTCCGATTGGCAATATGCCGCCAGATCCAACGCTTTTCGGCGCCGATCTGTTCTATGCACGACACCTCATCAAACACAACTTTGTCCTTTGGTGCTCCAATTTGGAGAGACCGGACCTTGGAGGCAGAGAGATAGATGATAATAGGTATGGAGATTTTTTTTCATGACCTAGTAAATTACGCTTTATTAAAATAGATTAGTATTATGGTGGAAAAGCCATATATTTGAAGAATATTTAAAGATTCTCTTAGTGGTAGTGTAAAAATTGACGATTCAATAGTGTATTTATAAAGACCTACTTGAATAGAGATATTTTGAGTTTGTTATTGTCACGAGATATATTGTACTCTAGGTTAGTTAGCGAAGTGGAAGACAATAAATCGTGTGCCGTTGGTTCGAGCGGTTCGTACGGTAGTGTGTGTGTGGAGTTGGACACGGACGCGCTATGCGTCTGCGCATTGTTACAGGCGCATCATATATTACAGGTTTGTACTCCTTGCACTATATTATGTGAGTATATTATCTTATATATATAAATCTCCTGTCACGATGTTTGTCCCCGATGGATACCTAAACTACATACGAGTAAGATAGCTTAGTTAGATCTTTAATTATAGTCGCAATTTTATTTTATTGCAAATTTTTTGTCTATATAATTAATTGATAGTCACAATTAATTATATACACATATTATACAATTGATATACAATGACAATTATAGTCACAATTAACTCCAAAAGATTCTAAAAGATGTCGATACTTTTGGACTGGATTGAGTAAGTAATCAATAGATGACACTGCTATGGTAAACCGACAAACGTGTCATATAAGCTACAATTCAATAACATGACTACCACGTGTTATTATGGCTAAAGTATAAATGAAATTTATTTTGTAGTAAACGAAATACCGGGAAATTCAATTATATCTAATTTTTTAATAATTTATATGACAAAACAACGTTTGCCGGTTCAGCTAGTATTATATATGTATCTATATTATGTGTATATATTTTCACCACATACATCCAACTACTGTTTTATACATAACAAAGAAATGGTGCTATTACAGTTGTTTGTAGTACTTTAAAAAAATATGTACTTTAAATGCAATTTTCTTTTTGAATTTTTAATGTAATATTTTAAATTTTTATTTACTGTAAATGTGTATTTAGATACATCAACACCTGTATTATTCAGATGCCTTCATTGGATTTCCACTGTAAGATAATTGTTTTAAATTTGATCGTTTTCTAGATCGAAGGTACCAGCGTTGCCACCTCGTTTGGAGCACAGCACGCCAACATTCAGGATGTAATGGCAAATACAGGTAAAATCTAGACTAAGGCCATAATATAATATCAGCTTAAGGAATACTGTACTATTACTGCAATAATTCGCCTCACCAACATACAAAAAACATGAAAAATAGCTTTTACTAGTCTCAGTCTAATTTTTGTAAGTTAATATATTTATATATAATGAAGAGTAGTTTTTTTCTCATAGTAATTATATCTGAGTTTAAATTAAATTTAAAAATGATTTCAGGTTCAAACGCAACAGTTAACTACGACGAGACAGCGCAGTGCAGCGCTGCTTTCAAAATATTGCGAACAATGATTGCGTCTTGGCTGCGTGACGTCACAATGTATAAGAACGTATTCGCCGACTTCCAAATATCACATTTCTACAGGTATTTCATTTGCACACAGGGACAAAGGATGGCAACGCATCTGTAAATCTATTGGTGGCGTTTGGCACTGCTAAGGGACCTCTTTAAACTATAAATACATACACTACTCATATCATAAAAATAAACCGCTATACAAAATAATAGAACAGAATATTAACTTTAATTTCTTGTTGTCCACAAAATACTTGAGTTATCTAATTTATAAAATTTGACCAAAACGGGTTGACCGATTCTCCTGAAATTTTCTGAGCATATTGAGTAGGTCTGAGAATCGGCCAACATCTATTTTTAGAGATATTTTTTTATTTTATTTTGGCAAAACGAAGTTTTTCGGGACCAGCTAGTATAAATATATTATTTCATTGCAACAATATCGTGTTTGTACGTTGCCTGAAAAAATTAGTTTTAACTGTGTTCTTGATACTCGTCCCAAAACAATACAAAAATAATTGTCTGTTCGCGCAAACAAAAACTACGGAACCGATTTCGTAATAAATTACGAAAAAACTATGTAAATAAACAAATAATTAAAATATATGTTTTTTTTATCTTTATTTCGTTATGTCTATAATTTCAGATGGTTAAAAACCCCAACGTCTCTACTCTATGACCCGGCTCTGCGGCGTACGTTGTACAATCTCATGAAGAAATTATTTCTCATGTTAATAGCCGAGTTCAAACGCCTCGGCTCACAAATAGTGTACGCGGACTTCAACAAGATCGTCCTATGTACTAGTAAAAACACAGTTATTGATGGAATCGGTAAGTTCTTAAAAAAAGTTGTCAAAATCAATGTTGCTGTATCTAAATATACTAAGTTTTTTTGTCGTCAAAGAATTCTGTAATTCAAGTTGAGATACTAATAGAAAATTAAAATTAATTAATTTTTAATTCAAAACTAAATTAGTAAATATAAATCTATCTCGGAAGATAATCCTTTTCCTTTAAATATAAAACAGTGACTCGGTGAATTGCTGTTGGTGTGGGAATGTAATCTAAAAAAATATATAAGATTTTTATCTAAACCTTCCGAATATATATTTACATTAAACAATGATTGAGCAATTAATCGTGATGCCTTAAAAATTGAACCAGGCTACGTGGAATTTGTGGTGCAGAGCATCAGGAATAAAGAATTATTCCACGGGATTGATATTCGATACAAACAGTGCTGGTCCTATCTTCTGTGGCTGGATGAAGCTAACTATGCTGGTATACAGGTATAACATTAAATGGTTCTTGAAATATTTTTAATAATATTTAAAATAAATGAATTGTTAGTTTTTTTCAACTACCCTCAAAACATTTTTTTTTATTTGTTGTACTTTTACTTCATTTATATATGAAATTTTAAAAAACACAAGTTTTCTTTATCTCTTTAATTATTATTTCCTCATAGTATGATAACGGTGTGAAGTATAATAAGACTTGGCTGTTCGACGGAATTAGCAACATGATGAAAATTTAAATTTACAATTATTAACTAATAATTAAAATACATTAATTATTATTGTCTTGTATGACAGGGTAATTTACCTGAAGGTTTAGTGGAAGTGGGTTCATCACAAGTACCAAAGCCCGATGAGGAACCGGATCATGAGGTAATTTTTAAACGTAATTTTGGTAAAAGTACATTTTATTGCCAAAGTTTTGCAAACAATTGTTTTGTAACACTATCGAAAATTATTAAATGAGAAAGCATTCTTACTATAGAACGCAATAACGATGCAATGGAACTTAGCCAAGTTCTTACCGAACGGTGTTCGTGAACATTTTTGTACTGCAATCGCTGGCTTCCTCAGTGCAGCCCATGAACAACCGGATAACTTGGCCACGCTACTGGCAACTGAGATGTCACAAAAGCTTTTCCAGTGAGTATCGTTGAACCATTATTATGCACACATTTGTATTCACGATAGAACGAAATCTATATTCTGTTTGAAATATGGTTACTATTTATATACAACATACATATATTTTTATACAACCTATCCTTTAACTTATTTTGTTATAATATATGCGTATAATATATACAAAAGAATACAAATAAATAATACATTATAAACATATCATCTAAGTTTGAGGTATGTATGTAAAACTCATGGACTTGAATATTAATTAAAATTGCAGAATAACAGAGAAGATAAAATCCCGAATGCCAACCCTTCGTATCTCTGAGCTGGAAGATTCTCCCGGTTTGAGAGTCGAGGCGCTAGATGGCGCTTCACCTGCCCTGTTGTTTGTGAATGCGCTTTGCAAGGTGCTCTCCTTGGACCAGGCACTTGATAATGAGGTATTATATCTTGTTTTATGTATTGATAAACTATACACACATATACTTTTATACAAAAATAATTGTAAGTTTCATTTAACATTTTACAGGTGACACTCCTCCGTCGTAACCTACTCCGTTTAATAAATGTTGGCGAATTCAATCCGTTGGCTGAATGGCGGGAAGCGTGCGCGTCTTGCGTCCTCTGCGAGGTTATTTGCAAAGTTTGCAACCATTGTAGGGATCTGGATCTATGTCTGGATACACATAGATCGATGCAAGGCGATGTGTGAGTATTCAGTGTTTGAAACAATACTCTATAGAAAAATCAATAAAGACATTTAGCCTAAATATTATTTAATTCATAAAGTTCTCATTTAGACTTAACTTATACGCCCAATAGTCTAAATGAAATGGAAGAGTTCTAAAGGAAAAATAAGAATTGTTAAATTTGCTATATCTTTCCAATGTGGATTGACCCAAAAAGTATAAATAATAAATTTTGTGTTGCCACATTTTAAAATACTGTTAAATTGTTTGTATTGAATACATAATTTGTTTCAGACCTGTTTGCCTGTGTCCAACATGTGAAACACCATATGAGAACCAAGAATTGGAATGGCGGTTAATTGAGACATTGAACAGAAGAGCTATGTCTTACACTCTGCAGGATTTAGTCTGTACCAGATGTCATCAGGTGAATTTTATTCAAAGGACTAAAAATCATTAGAGAACTTCTCATGTTTGTTTTAGAAGTAATAGAATTTATTCAGTGTAATTTGTATAGATACAGCTTTTAATACAGCTATAGCTATATAAAGATATATCACTTCAAATTATTTTTAGGTTTAAAAAGCAAATTACTATATAAGAATAATTCGTGGAATAGAAAATTTATGTTTGTTTCCTAATCCTTATTTTCGTTAAATCACATCTTGATTTTGTCCTTTATTCTTACAGGTCAAACGGGAAAACCTATCGGTAGTATGTGATTGCGCTGGAGAATTCTCATTAATGGTTCCAGCGAATGAAATCAAGTCACAACTTATCACCTTCAAGACGATTGCTCAATATTATAAAATGCAATTGTTATCAGAAATCATTGAATTTAATTTAAGCAATATGTGATATTACAATGATAAAGTTAATTTTTACATGGTTTTTGTATATGATTTTAATTAAACATTAATAATGACAATATTACAATTAAACAGTTTATTCAAAATGTTAATTACCTAGTATTATAATTAATAGAACAACGTTGAGAATATTCAAATAAACATTTTATAGTTGGAATGAATCACAGAGTGCTTCTTTCGTCATTGGACGTTGGGCCTAACCCTTTGGCTACCTCACTTATACATTGCCACTGGCCGTCTGCACTTTCTCTCCATAAGCTAACTTTATTATCACCACCAGATATTGCCAAAATATTTCCTGTTAGGGACCAACTGACACTCCAAACCACATCATCAAATGTATTTAAAATACTAGGTGTCCAAGAAACATTATCATCACTTGTCCAAATTACAACTCGCTTGTCTTGGGAACAGCTAGCAATCATTGATTTTTGTAATCCTAGAGAAGGCGCCCATGCAACATCTCGGACCCAATCCATATGCATTTCTAAACGATTTTCTTCCACCCATTGATCATCTTGTTCTCTCCATATCTACAACATGAGCATCACAAATTAATTGACAAAACAAATACTATCAACATTCATACATTTCTTAAAATATTGTTTATATTATTTAAAAATAATTATAATTATAAACAATATACAGACCTTCATTAAATTGTCACATCCTCCAGATACTAATCTTTTTGGTGCATCTTTGTTAGTAAGTGGATCAAGGCTCAAATCAGCAGATATTGCTGGACACCAGCTTATAGAATTGACTCCAATGGCATGAGCACCTGATATTTTCTTTACATCCCAATTTCCTGTATCTTGATTATAGGTGATAATGGACATGGATCCGTCCGAACTACAACATGCTAATATTAATCCATAATCAGCTGGCGCCCAAGCTACTGAGTTGACAGAACTCTCGTGACCGGTGTATTCATATAATTTTGCCCATTCTCCAGCTTCTTTCCAAATTATGACTTTTCTATCGTACGAACACGACGCCAATAGATTTCCATACTTTGGATGCGCCCACGCTACTTGCCACACTGGACCAAAGTGCCCCTTCAGATCAGCTGCAAGTGTTTGAGTTCCGCTTTTGATGTCGTAAACTTTTACGGAGTTATCTGAAGAACATGTTGCCAATCGGAGTCCATAATAGTCTAGTTCAGCATCGTGAATCATATCCTCATGGCCTGTGTCAATTGTATTAAGGACACTTAACATCTTTTCTGCGTTTTCTTTAACTAATTAAATTTTACAGTTTAAAATAGTGTGTAGCTTCGTGATACCATTACAATCTTTATACCGATTTTTGTCAAATTGTCATAAAAGTTGACGTGGAAGAAGTGGAATTTAGAACCACAGTGCCAAAAACTACAGACTATACCTTATTTGATATGCGAGTGCGTACTTTTGACATTGACCGCTAACAAGTAACAGCACATATTTTTGCTAACAATATAAGAAAAGTGAACAGTAAAACGTGAAATTCACCCAATCACCAATGAGAAAATAGAAATTTCAAATTACAATAGACGCCAAATGTATACGTGAGACATTAATTTAAATACAATGAAAATTTCATATCTTTGTTTACAAAATGTCTGAAATGGAAGGTGGACTGTTCTTTAATATTGAGAGCTTATTGAATAAGGATTATCGTGGAGTAAATGTATGTTTTTTTTTAATTTTTGTTCGTTTGTAATAAATATATGTTTTAAAGTTCTTTTTTTTTCAGATTGCCGTGTACGGCTTGGCAACTGCTGGTTTAGCACTTGCAATACACAAAGTCCGTCCGGTAAAACAATATTGTTAATTCTGTGAAATATTGTTAGTATTACATAACATTAAAATGTTGTATTCTCATACAGGTTAGCAAGTTTTCTAAAGCAATTAAAATACCAGAGCACTTTATAAAACAACATGAGCCTTTAAGAGGAGTGTATGCTGGAGTACAACACTCACCAGTGAGGGTGTTAGTTAATCACAAAGCACCAATTTACTTACCATTATGGCATTCCAGCAAACCTCCCCTCCCAGTTAAGGTATTATTCACGAAAATGTTTTGCAAACAAATATTTCATAAATTCTTCTTAATAATTATATATCCAAAATGTTTATATTTACAGATATGGGGTGTTGATATTGTTAGTGGAAATGCTGTGAATTGGCTAGATTGTGTTGCAAAAGGTCAGAGGGTTACTTTAAAACCTATAACATGTGAAAATAATGAATTGGTGTCAACAGTTCTTTTGCATTTACCACAACCAAAGGTTAGTATCAAAAGACCATTATTGTTAAGGCTATAATGATTGTAAAGATAAAACAAATTTATTTATTTTTGCAGACTAAATCAGAAGAAACCTTAGATATAGGACAGAAATTAATTGAGCTTGGCTTTGCTAAAGCTTCACTTCCACAAGTTATTAAGAAAAATAGTATGGAGTTTAAATTAGCACCTGCATTGCTTAGTGCTGAAAACAAAGCAAAAAGTCTTAGAAATGGTATTTGGTCAGATAAATTACCACCAATTCCCAACTATGTTGCTTATTGGAGAAAAGGTTCAATATTGAGTAAAGAATTAGTGATGTTCTTTTCAAAAAAAATGTTAGAAATTTTATATTTCTTATTAAAAGGTACCTTTGTCGGAGTCAAAACTATAGTTTTAAAACCATTTAAAACCAAGCCTAAGTCAGTGCAACCAACTTAATGAGCCTAAATATATTTAAGATTTAGAAAGTACCAATTGTTATAAAACTTATAATTTTTTGGTTCTGTTGTCTTACTTTACCTAATGTTTAACTCCATAACAAATTCTATTCTTTATATAATTGTTGAAATAAAAAATACTACTTGTTTAAATGGAATTTATTATTGTATTGTGGATTATATTATTATTAAAACTTATATTTTTGACAAACACAAGTTCAAACATGAATTCAAAGTAATAAAGTAACACCATTTATAAAAGCGCTGTTTATTCAAATTAAATATGTAGTATATATTACATTAAAATATATATCTTAATTAAAATAGCAAAAGAAAAATACATCTACTAATCTGTTGAATTATTACCATTAAACCATGTTCTTGAGAAACCCCAGTAATTTTAGCCTTAAAATATTGTAAACAATTTTATTATAAAAATACTGTTTAAAATAGGAGATGTGGGTCAAGTGGTGATAAATGTGTCCCCTTTTTTAACTACTTTCTAGTTGACATTGCAAATTAATATCCACAATTTAAGACATCAAAGAAAATGATATTATATGGATATAAAAATACAAAAGCAAGTTTCGACTCCATGAGGAGTTGCACCAGTTAAAAACGTAGGTCGAAAAATAGTGTTGGGGTTTTGCCCAAATTCACTTAGACAGGAGAAATTGGCTTGGTTGTTGCAAGATAGTGCATTGTCAGAGGATAGAACAGCGGGACAACCATGAGGGTGGTTTTCGCTGCTGATCATTGGCCTTTAGCTGATGTGTGCCTCCTCGAGCACCTGGTGGGTTACTCGCCTCCTAGATAACATTTTTAAACATTTTAAAACTAGATAACTAATACAAATTAGGTTTAATTAACTATTTGTGTGTTACTTTCAAGTATTCTATACATTAACATACACAAATTTCCTTTATTTTACTAATGAAAACCATACATGGAAAACACATTTGAAGTACATAATTTTTTTTTGTATATACTCTTCAAAACCTCTAAACAACATGAACTTTTAAAGTAATCATAATTTAATTCCCAGTATTAAATAATTGTTTCCATAAACTATCTGTGAAGGAAATGATTAAACAGTAAATTAAGTTACTTCCTCATGACTAATTATTTGTGTTTATAACTATTGCTATAGTGTAAGTTGTTAATTATTAAATGATCATTTCATTCAATTAAATAATTAACTTCACATTTGTTAAAAAATTAATATTATTATTAACAAAAGCATAACCATTTAACACATCACAACATTTTACCTTCTATGCCCATATATCAGTCATGTAACAAGAAAAAATATAATTAATTATATATATCACCTTGTAATTTACTCTAATAAACATTTAATTACCTGTTTCTTCTCCATTTTTGCTTTGATATCTCTTGCTAGTGTGTAGAATGCATATTCAACGTTTACAGAATCCTTGGCTGATGTTTCTACAAACTTAATTTGATACTCAACCGCTAATTGTTCACCTCGTTCTTTAGACACCTATAACCATTAATTTAAAAATAGTCATAAATTATAATCTGAGAAACTATGAAAAGAAAATATTAAGAGTATAAAAAATATTTAGAATACCTGTCGCTTAGAGTCCATGTCACATTTGTTACCAAGAATCATTTTCTCCACATCAGCGCTTGCATTCTCCTCAATGTTTCTTATCCAATTTTTAATGTTTTCAAAGCTTTTTTCATTAGTTACATCATATACAAGCATTATTCCCATAGAGCCCCGGTAGTAGGCTGTTGTTATAGTACGAAATCTTTCTTGACCTGCTGTGTCCCTAAAGCGAAAACGAAAGTATGATAAATATTATTGGATACAATAAATATTCTTGTACACATCTAAATCTTATCATACTTACCATATTTGTAATTTAACTTTTTTGCCGTCCAGGTCTATTGTTCGTATCTTGAAATCAATGCCTGCAAGAGATCAGTGTTAACAACTAGAGTCAACTAATTAAAATTAGAGTGTATGATGTCATAAACAGTTCATTCAATTAATTCGATAAGGGCTTCATTTCATCAATGAACCGCACCCTTTTTGTCATAGAAATTAACGAATCTTTTACAAAACAAGATAACAAAAAAAAAATCGTGTTACTAATTACGTTTAAAAAAAATACATTTTTGACAATAACCTTTTGTACTAAGACGATTACTCACCAATAGTAGATATAAATGATATATTAAAGGCATCCTCTGAAAATCTAAACAAGATAGATGTTTTTCCAACTCCAGAGTCTCCTATTAATAACAATTTAAATAAATAATCGTAAGTTTTTGCCATTTTTTACAACAATCTAAATTACAGAATACACGGCCATTCATTTGGCATTTTTGATTAATCGCTAGTCGCCAGTCAGTAATCGCCTATCGCTCGCACACACAACACAGATCACGAATATTAATGATAGTTCACAGGCCATAGTAAAAATAATAGGTTAATATTTTCTAAATGTTCATATTCTTGTTAATAAAGTTTATAAGATTAAGAGGTTTCGAATATTATTTATTTAAGTTTACATTAGTTGAAATAATAAATAGGATTGCAATTCTCATTTCCTTTTCACACAGACTATATTATGATATATACAGACTAGATTAAATTTTAAGACATCTGTCATCAGTACTTGTTGTTATTTTTATTATTGCCGAATTAATTGTAAATTTTACCAAAACTCTATATTGTGTTAAAAGTGTATTATGATGTTTCATTTATAAACTACAAGACAAGATGTTTTATCACGTAAGTTAAACTTAACTTATACTTTGGAACGAATTTACATAAGGTAGTTTGACTTAACAAATTTTTAATAACTTTCAGATATCATTAGAACATGAAATATTATTGCACCCTCGGTACTTCGGGCCCCAATTATTAGATACTGTTAAGCAAAAACTTTATACAGAAGTTGAAGGAACATGTACTGGAAAGTGAGAGAGTATATTTATTATTTAGTTTTTATAGGTTATACACAAACATTAGTATTAATAATGAGTTATTATTACAATTATTAATTAAAAAAATTGTGACTGATTCAGATACAAATTTGCAAAATTGAAAATTCTGAAAAGTAATTTATATTCATGACAAAATCATTTTGTTTACACTTGAAGGTATGGATTTGTGATAGCAGTTACAACAATCGATAGTATTGGGGCTGGTCTTATTCAGCCTGGCCAAGGTTTCGTTGTGTATCCTGTGAAATATAAGGCAATTGTGTTCAGGCCTTTTAAAGGAGAGGTACTTGACGCCATTGTGACCCAAGTGAATAAGGTAATTGAAAAACCTCTATTCCCAAATAGAATGTGTGTAAAAAACAAATTGAAACCAGCTATTTTTCACAAGCATAAATGATGAATATCGGTGTGTGTCTCAATCACACTTTACAACAGTAGATAAAGAGAATTTTATCTTTCATATGTTAAATGTTGTAGGTTGGTATGTTTGCACAAATTGGACCACTAAGCTGTTTTATTTCTCACCATGTAAGTACTTCTAAGGGTTTTACTGAATTATACTATAGCATTAAAAGTTATATTTCTTCAACATCACTTTGAAATGTATCCTGCAGAACTAGATAATTTTTTCTTTGATTTATTAATATGTTTATTATGTTTTAGTCAATACCAGCTGATATGGAGTTTTGTCCTAATGTCAATCCGCCTTGCTACAAAAGTAAACAGGAAGATAATGTAATCCAAGAAGAAGATGTTATCAGATTAAAAATTGTTGGAACTAGAGTTGATGCTACTGGCATAGTAAGTTTTTTTTTGATATATCAAGTGAGAATCTAGAACCTGATGGTCAATATTTTGTGATAGAAAGAAAGAAACAAAACAAACTTATTCAACACAAATGGTGTAAGTAAAACTTACTTAATTTGTTTAAAAAGTACACTCACACTACAAAATATATATCATTTATCAGAGTATAATATTAAATTCATTTAAATATTAGCTGTTGAATTATTATCATTATAATATGACATATGTCATGCGGTCCTGATGGCATCTCTCTTATAGTGCTGCTCACTAGTTCTCCTGAATCTTTCCTTACTCACATATTCCGGTTCTCATGCTCGAAGAGCGGCTCGTATCGTCGCCGACCAGTTACTTTCCGAATGGATTTATCATTTGGCGCTGCATAGTAATGGGTCTCTCAGTATCTTCTATCGCACATATTATGGAGTCTTCGGATTAATACCTGCAGCTGAATTTAATCTTTGGACATCTAGGCAGAAAATAAAATTTCGGTATCACCGCGATGTCCGTCGTTCACTACGATTCGTTAGACATTTCTTACCACGCACCGCTACCTTATGGAACCTGACCAAGCGGTCGTGTTCCGAACTGATATGACTTAGGACGCACTCACGAGCTTCCACGAGCCACGTGAATCTATGCGACGATTTCGCTTTATTGTGTGCTGCTTGTTTGCCCCCCCCCTTTTATATAAATAATATTATAGTAGAACATTTATACTTATGAGGTGTAAAAGTAGAGTTTGTTGTTCCATACAATTTTCATCAAATCTGTGGTACAAATGTGTAAATCAATCATAATAGTATATTGAATCCTCTTCAATCCGGTTTTCGACCTGGTCATAGCACAAATACTGCGCTAATTAAAGTTACTGATAATATTCTTAGTGGGATGGATGACAAGAAACTCACCGTTCTTGCCTTGCTGGATTTCAGTAATGCGTTCAATAGGGTAAACTTCAAAATTCTACTCGAGTTGCTCCGTTCTATTAAAATCTCTGAGCCCGCTTTAAGCTGGTTCTCTAGTTATCTTCAGGGACGTCGTCAATGTATTAGAACGAGTGATGATCAGTCCCAATGGAGCTTGGTGAAAACACGTGTTCCACAGGGTGGCGTACTATCTCCTCTTCTATTTGCCATATATATTACTCCTTAACTGCTAGTATATCTCTGTCTTTCCATCTCTTTGCTGACGACCTTCAAATTTACGCCCAAACTACTCTTGACCGCCTTCCCTTTACCATTGAGACTTTAAATGCGGAGCTAGCCATTATCTCGGCGTGGAGTAAAAGATTCGGACTCAATATCAATCCTTTAAAGAGCCAAGTGACCATATTCGGTAGTCCTCACTTTGTTTCGAGAATTGAATGGGCTAGTCTTCCGGTTGTTTCTATAGACGGCGTGACTCTAAATATTAGTCGAACTGTGAGGAATCTAGGCCTGATCTTTGACCAGAACTTTTCCTGGGTGTCTCATGTCAAAGAAGTTGGGCGTAAAGTCTACGCATCTTCTCATGCTATCAGACGCTTAACTAATTTTCTGCCTATCCGTACCAAAATCCTTCTTTCTCAGTCACTTCTTCTACCCATCTTAGACTATGCCGATTCCTGTTACCCCGATCTGAGTGAGGAGCTCCTAAACAAGCTTGACCGCTTACAAAACCTCTGTATCAGATTCATCTTTGGCCTAAGGAAATTCGAACACATCTCATCCTACCGGCAGCAGCTAGGCTGGTTGCCCATACGGCTTCGCAGGGATTCCCACATCCTCCACCTCTTATACACTATCCTCTTCAGTCCTCAAACTCCGTCCTACCTCAAAAATCGTTTCAAATTTATGGGTCCCTACGACTACAATCTGCGCTCTTCCAACAGACATATCCTCGAAATTCCACCCTACCAGTCCTTTTACAGAAACTCCTTCACAGTGTCCGCTATAAAATTGCTCACTATCATCTTATAAATCACTTCTTCGTAAGCATTTCTTGTCTACAATATAATTATTTTATAATTCTAGATTTAAATTAGCATATTTTTCGGTTTTCTTATTTTAATGTATGTTGTGTTTTGTTTCTGTATTATTATTATTTTTGTATACTTCGCACCCTTTACACCCGTCTTATTATATTTTAAGTATTTTTTTATCGTGTGGGTTGTCTGGAAGAGATCGCTTATTAGCGATAAGGCCGCCCGTTGCTCTTATATGTACAAACATCTGTTAACGTCATTTGCTTCTAGTGTTTAAGTGCCATAAAGTGTAAAATAAATAAATAGTGTGTATATTTAATTTTGTTTTTCTATTTACAGTTTGCTATCGGCACCTTGATGGATGACTATCTAGGTTTAGTGACACAATAATTATAAGGAAAAATAAAAGACTTAAAACATTACTTTTTCATTTATTTGGCATTTAATTAGTTGGGACATTTAATACAAAAACCATCAAAACAGAAAATATTTGGACATAATCAGTCTATTTGGGGCAGTATTATGATGCTTCAGTTTTATTGTTCATAAATATCTTAAATCTAAACGCATAACATACACTTGTTAACCAAACAATTCAAACATGATAAATGATAGGAAGTATGTCAGTCACAATAATGGAAGAATATTTGTTATAACCATTGTCACATTGATTTTATAAACTGAAATATTCTAAACAAGATAAAACTTTCATTTATAGAACATATTTTAATACCCACCAACTTGTGTTGACAATGAGAGGTGAACATCATTTATGATGCGATCTTCTGAAGACACTAAGACTTCTATGTTAAACAGCAGCCTAATGTTACATTAGGGCAATATCATGACATGAAAAATATGGAGTTAGTTTTTTTTATTAACAATTTCCATTTATAACATGATTATAATTATGTTAGTATTTCTTAATAGATTTGTTAATGTGTATCCCATTATGTTAATAATTCTAACAGTTACTTATATATACATATTCTTATAAAGAAACAAAATAATGTAAATTGTCAAAGTTGTATATTCAAAGGGATCGAAATCTTTGGTTGATCAACTATATACAAATTATTAAAATAAAACCGTATTGCCCATATTCTTGATATGGCAATAAATAATACTCAATATGAGATCAAAAACTCAATCTTAGCAAAATCTAAGCACCAAATAGGCCTAAATTAAAACGAACTGCGGATTAAAATTACAGAAGCATGAATAGCTTCATTATCTTTTATTACCTACTATTTATATATTTTATAAAATATTGAGACATAACATTGTGCAATATAGTGTCATAATATGCAAGATAGAAGATATATTTGGAACAAATGTAATTTATTTGCAGCTGGCTCACTGATTATATGCAAATGCGCTGATGGCTGGTAAATAACTTTTGATTAAGAGTAATTGACGCCAAAAAAGCTTTGTTATAATTAACACTAGCTAAATTTTAATTTTTGATTAAATTTCGACCGATCAGCGACATTGCGTTACAAGGCACAAAATAAGACATGAGAATAAAATTATTCCCAATCTAAAAACAGATAATATACTATATACTACGTACTCAACAGTACAGGAAAGTTCACCGAATTAAAGGAGGGTTGACAGTAGGAATTAGCTGATATGATTTCTTACGCGTATATATTCATCTACAGAGATTATTTCATCATATTTATATTATGAGGTTTAGAGTGTGTTCTAGTTCTATATGGGCCTTAACGATATTCAAGGAAGTAATTGAGCGCACAAACGGTTCATATAAGTGTAAGTAACTTTGATATTACTGTGCGAAAACTCACTTAGGGGATGTGTGAATTTGCATAATTCAATTAGATCCTAGTATCGAAAGTCGTGACATCTAGAGCGTTAAGCACATACTAAAAGGGGGACAAGATTTGCATACTATCTAACACCCAATTCTTAACAATATGATTAAACTGTTCACATATTTTAATAATACTGATATAATTTATGTAAATACACTGTCATGTAAGGAGAGAGGAATCTATTAATCTATGGATAAATGTTTCCCGCGCTTTTGCTTCCCCGTCATTTGGCTACGAACGTCAATCTTTACCTGTCAAACTTTGAAGTAAATGAAACACAAGGTGAGATTTTGCTAACTAATCAATACAAAGACTAGCATGTTTAAATATATCTAGCGTAAAATTAGTTTAAATTATATACTATATAAACATTTACTTCTCACGACCGGTTACCACTACCGACTATAGTCAATACAAAAATTATCTAAGTTTACTAAAATCATTAAGCTAAAAGTAAAAATATCTAAGTGGCTAACTTCTTGGTTGTAAAAATAAGTTTTTAAGTTGAAATTAGGCGACAATAGGGAAGGAAGGAGAGTAGTTTATAGAGATACTATACATATTTGTTTTAAGAAATATAGGGAAGAAAGAAGTTATTTTTACAGTAACCAAGTAGTTTAGAAGCCTGCAATAAATATAGTGTCTATACTTAACAGTCTGCAAGATATACATGTTACACAGCAAAGTATATTTTTGTAAAGTCTTGTTCATAAATGTAAAGCCCAAAAGATATATAGATAAAACATTAAATTAATTAAGGCTTTAGTTTATGAAAAAGACTAGTCAAAGATTTTAAACACGCAAGATAATTGTTATCCGTATTCAAGACATTTGTAATGTAAGCAAAAGTATTTTTCAGCAATAAGAAGGTACGGTCGTCAATCCCTGTCACACCGTGTAGCCGTCACCGGCCGGAGCTCAGTGGCTGACGTGGAAGCAATGGCACTAGGCGTGCGGATGTCAGGACGCGGCTGGAGCACCCGGCTGGGGCACCGCCGGACACACGGGGCCCCGCACTGCTTCTATGTAATCCTTTATCAGGGTTGCAATCTGGTACGCCTGAAAACGAAATTTACAATGAGTTCAAATATATAAAAAAATACTTTCTGAGTCACTGAATTCATTTCATATCAGTAAATCACACCAATACAAAATTTTAATATTATATTAAAAATGACACAAATATAAAATACCTGGTCAGTAGACAGCACCAGCTTGGCGTGTTTCTTGTCAGCTCTTGTCACCAGCAGTAATGCCCTTGGCGCTGGAGAGACTGCCAACAACTGGTCATGGTCATGGGATACCAGAGCAGCTCGTGACCCTCGTCGGAGTAAGGTTAATCCACGTGCATCTACCGCAAGCCAGAGAGCCCGGGGCCAATTCGATGTAAACGATTGCTGAAAATAATTGATAACTATAATTTATAATATTCTCGAACGCCGATACCCCTATTCTTGACATCAACCGCTGGTTCCATTTTATTATTTTATTTATTTCATACATAAAACATTAACGAAAAAAGTATTAAATGGGCTCTATAGAAATCGACGTACCATAACATCAAATATGGTGGCCCTAGCGAGTGGCCACGAGGCAGCCAATGTCAAAGCCCTTTGCATAGCTGCATGAGGTGGAGTTCCTCGCAAGGCGAGATGGTGCAAACGGACAGCTGGAGCTGGTAGACCTGGAGCCAGTCTCGGTGGAAGTACCGCTCCAGCCGCTGCGGCGCACTCCTCACCTCCAGAACATTCGCCTTTCACGACTTGAGCGTGTAGTGCTGCTACCATCACCTATTCGTGGGATAATTTAGTTTTATATATACATAATAACATGTACTCAAAACAATATTTAATTCACACCAACATTTAGACATTACAAAAAATCACTTCAGTACTTAGCTGAAAACGCTGTACCAATTTTAAACCTCTAGTGGTTTTCTGGTGCCTTTTCGAACTCCTTTTTTCGATAAAAAATTAAAAAAGACATGGTTGATGGTTGGTATTCCCATTTGATGAGAGTCGGGTCTTCAATTAATCCGTTGTTGAAATTTTTTGAATTTTACGAAATAAGTACATACCGCTTCGTCAGTCTCAATGGGCAGGCGGTCGTGTCTCACAGCATGCAGCAGTTGGTAATACAATAATTCCAATTCGGCCCCACAAGCGCTGTGCAGTGGCCGTTCACCAAGGAACAGACGCTTCTTGAATACGAGTCTAAAAAGTTTAAATTACTTTGAACAACTGAAACAATTTGACTTTTGTGTGATGGTCTTTTTTCTACTATAATAAAAAAATATGTTTCTTTTATTGTGTACACATGTAATACACATGTGTTTATATATATTGTGTAATTACCTGCAAGCGGCTGCCGTAGCTCCAGCCTTCTCCCATCTGGCGAGTACGTCACCGACACGCTCGGCCCCGCCCAATGCACGCTCGCCTGTACCCGCTGGTGACGAGTTGGCGCATACCTCGTATAGTGCGTATCCTATTGAAAAATGAAGAGTATACAATTAAATAGGCCTATCTAATATCACTTATTATTTTTATCTACAAAAAAACTCTAGGTATTTTAGTTATTGTAAATATGATCAACCGTGTAACATACCAGTAGCAGTGTCAGTGAGTCCAATTTTCTCTCTCAGCATGGACACAAGATGGTCAGCAGTGGCTGCGGGACCGAACACAAGTCCGTGTTGTTTACCGTCCAGCAACAACACCCGAACGTGCATAGGCCTTCGCGCTGCCGCACAAAGCAATTCTTCTTTCGAAGGCGCCGCTACGCGTCTCGGCACTTGGCCTATGCTTAACGCCACCTATTCATAAAACGTTATGTATGTCAGGGGTATTAATATGACAATGCTAAATGTTATAGTTTCAAAAGTTTGTACAGGGTAAAATATACTTATAGGATTTAAACAAATTAATCAGTATTGGGAAAGTGAAAACTTGTAAAAGTCGTAGAAACTCTGGTGGTGTTAAAGTTTTGTTAGATTACAAATATCGTAAGAGAAACAAGGAGTGTTGATTAGTACAGCTAAAAATCAACCTCATAATTCTAATTAAATATATAATTCTAATAAAGAAATATACTTTATATACAAATAAATGTGTTTTATTTCACTTAAAAATTTATAAACAATAGTTTTTTCCAACTCCAGAGACTTATTTAGGATTTTCTTTCGTATATTATGTAAAATATTATGAAATTCATACCTGTTCGGCCCGCCTTGCGAACTTCCCCTCTTCGCCAGTATGCAAAGCCGCTGCTCTGTATCTCAGATGGGCCAGTAAAAGCCTCCGCAGCGGCTTTGCTGGGGGCAAGGCGGCTCCCACCGCAGCGCAGAGCAAGGCCCAGTGACGTGCTGATACACGAGAGCTGGGTTCTGGATGGTCTGTCGTCTACATAAAAAAATATCTATCTAAGATTGTCATAAGTACATTCTTGACAGCTCAGTACAACTATCTATTTTATTACATTTTTTGATTATTATGTTTACTTAGACTTTTGTGGGGCTTTTTTTATTAGTATTCGGTCTTGCTAAAGTGTTATAAAAAAAACAAATTTTACCTGTTTGATCAGTTGCATGTACAGTTCGCAAAGTAGGGTATCTTTCTGCAGGCATCGTTGTAGCAGTGACTGAGCGAGTGCCACTCTATCGTCGCTGTCACTTTCGTGGCTGCTGACGCTACTATTACTAGCGAGGTTACTGCTGCTGCCTTCATTGCTTGTTAAACCCGCGTGACTCATGATGTCCTGGTATTTAAATATCGAAATGGATAACAAATCGGTAACATGCTTTAGAAAAACTTTATTAAGTAAGTATAAAACATTTGAATAGTCCTAAAGATGCGAATTTGGTATATTATTTTCATCATTTTAATGACAATCTATCGAACTCATACGTCGGGTTACTTAACAAAAGTTTTTTGCAGAGTTCTTGCCTATTAGTAAACCATCAAAGACATTAGAGGTCATGAATATTTTGTATTAAATACATAACATACCTTGAATATCTGCATAGCAGCAACTTCTTCAGCTTCGTTCAGTTTAGTGAGAGAGTGTGGTAGTGTACGGGCCCAACACCAATATGCCGCTGGGAAACACTTGTAGCTCTCGCCCTGAGATTCCGCTGATATATCAAGTCTCACTCGTTCTAATCGATGCTTGCTCAGTCTGGAATAGTCAAATGAAGAAGTGTTATCAATTATAGCTACGTATAAATTCATTTATATTCAAAAGATGCATTGTTTTATAACCATATAATATATATATATATATATATCTTAGCACTAGATATTTTAGATAGCTCGATAGATAATAAACTAATAATTGCCGCGCCAAATCTCATTACGGAACATAAAAAAAGCATAAAAGGGACTTTATTAATAATTAATAAACACTTGTAATATTGATGCTGTGTCAATTCTATGGAGTTGGAGAAGATAGTGCTTTATGTTGTTAAGCTTTACTGGATTGTATTGTTATTATTATTTTCTGTTGAACCTTTTATATGTATAATTGTATGGGGTCGTATGTATGTGTCCATATATGGCCAATCGCTGTGTGCAGAAGGTTGGGTGACCATGGTTGTTTTTTAACGTGGATTTTATTACCAACCTTCTAAGTGTATTTCTCAAGAAACCACCCGCAGATAGATCCGGCGGTCGTCGCAAAAGCCCGCCATCGATGAGAGCACGTCGCGCCGACCGCAATGCGCCCGCAAGGCGTGTGCGTTCGCTCACTGGGGCCGCACGTCTTGGTGGTTCTTCTGACAGACTATTACTGAGTGTTGGGCTGTATGCTGCCATGAGCCATGCCGCTTCTTGCTTTTGGGCACATTCGAGGACTATACACCTATGAAGAATTTGCCTTTTAATACTAAAAGCCTTTGCCTTTTAATTTGATATATTTATATATATATATATATATATATATATATATATATATATATATGTCTTTATATAAGATAGTCACTAAGGAGTCGCGTATCTGTGTTCATTCGTCAGTCTATCAGTCACTCTAGTTAAATATGTTTTTATATTATGGGGAAATACGGTTAAGCAACTATACAATAACTTCTAAACTAAAATTTAAAATAAGTTTTTTTCTAAACAGTTACAGAATTGTTTACGACAATATGCATTTAGAATGAAAATAACCTTTAAATAAAATATATAATAAATATAGATATCACATAAAATAATCTAAAAACTCACCGAAGCCCGTCATGCTGTCCATGATGCGTCAAACTAAGTGTAAGTCCGTTGTCAACTGGATCCATGAGTATGGCTGCGATGTTTGAATACGGGTATTCCGCTAACACTACTTTATCAGCCGGTCGCACTAAAACCACTCCTTCTGAACCCACTCCGAGCAACACATTTGGACCTGTAAGGAAATATCAATGTATATAGGATAAATAGAACTCATACATTAGTTGTTATATTCAAAGATATAAATAATTTTATACTATAAATGAATGCATTACACAAAAAATAACTTTGTGAAGCTTACCGTGTGCCCAATATCCTTTATAGGTGACAGGAAACAAAGTGACTCCATACAATGGATACTGCATTACACAGGACAGATATAGAGCTTTTGCTGTCAGCTCCGCTCGACCCGCGCCATATTGCCTGTGAGCTTGGGCTAATATTGTTGCCTGTTCAAAATGTAAACATTAATATCCTGTGTAATTACAACGACTATAAACTATACGATTTTGATATCACCTAGGAACTTTTGTCAAATTTGTACTCGCTTCTTGAAGAATCCTAAATCGTATTATATATTTCAGAATATACCTAACGGGCTAACGAAACGCTTATTTATCAACTGACAACCACATACATATGATTCAGATGCTTTTTGTATCCAGCTACCTGAATAACCACATTCTGACTGGTTTAGTTTATACTTTTCCGAAAAAACCTGGTACATTTAAGTTTTAAGTATGAAATTTCTTATAGCAAAGAGCTTTTATCCACTCTTAACAGCACACCAGTTAAAAGTGTATAAATAAATAAACTCACCCATTGGTGTGCTGGCCTGGTCTTAGCAATTCGTGGTGGTAGGAACTGTTCGGGATGCGAGTAATAGGCTCGGGTGTGAGGTGGAGGCGGACTAGCTGCAGGCTCACCCAACGACACTTGTGCTTGTAAACCCGCCAATTGTAAAGCGACCTTTTCGGATACGGGGAACTCATCCATCTGTCAAGGGTAATACGATTATTATTTAGCTAATTGTATATAAACTCAAACATTATTCAAATATCTATATAGAGACACTTTTGAATCGTCAATTTTTACACTACCAACGGTTCAGTTTTGAAACTGGATAGCTGCTCACATGACCAATTCAAATAACAAAAGCTGTAAGAAATTGTAAAACTCTTTAAGAATCTAGATCTAACTAGAGAAAAGAGTTTAAATTTGTCCTCTAAATTATTCAAATTATAAAATTGAAATTATTATAGTAAATATATTAGTAAAATTTACTTAACTCAGTTCACCAGATACAACGATTTCTGTTTTAATACAACTTAGATGAAGATTAATAATACCTTGACAACGCTATGAACAGCTTGCGCATACAGCAGAGCAACTTCTACCGGATCGTGTGGAAGCTCTCTTCCACCACGGAACAGACGTCTCTTAAACACGAAACGATTGTCAGCCGATCCACCGCCTGGGCCTTGTTGCCTGAGAAAAAAAGTATTTAGAAAAAAAAAGATATTTTTTATATTGTGTTATTTTTTGAGATAATAAAACCTTATAGAAAGAATAATGCGAAGATGAGTGAGATTTGAAGGACATACATAGTGAACTGTTCTAGACAAGAATAAATTGAGTCCAGACTGGACATACAATTGAAAACTTACATCTCCCACGCAGCAATGACGTCGTACAGATAATGCGTGGCTCTAACATGTTCTTCGGCACTGGCCCGTTGCTGATACACGGCCCAACCAGCGCGGGCATTCGGCGGCAAACCCAACTTATCAGCCAACCTTGCTGCGGCTGCTGCTGCAGTATCAGCAGGATGGACGTCGATAGCTTTAGTTCTGCCGTCCAAAAAGAAGAAACGGCATACTATTGTACCGAGACGACGCATTGCCTGGGAAAGACACAGTAGATGATTATTTCATGTACCTATAAACTAAAATACGTTTATTTTATTAAAAATAGAAAGAAAGAAGAACTCTAGGAAGAATACCAATCGGTTCGACGTTTCAGAAGTTTATAGATGTGTTAATAGTTCTTAAAATTGAAGCTGTATATTTCTACTTTAAAGGTTAATATAATAATTAAAATCAAATACACTTCACACATACGGCAATTTCAACTGTGCTGGGCGGCAGCTGTCTGGGCGCTGCTCCCCTACAGTTGTCCAAACACCACTGTGCACAGTGCGATGCGCGTGCGCTTGATGTCACAGATCCAACAGACGTCACGGAGCCGGCTCCAGGCGAGCCTAACACGGGTTTCGCGCGCATGCGAAGCCACGCGCAATAATATCGCGCTAGGCCTCGACTTGGTTGCCAGGCAACCGCGCACAAACAGAGTATGAGCCATACGCGTTCTGCCCAGTCTTCGACAGGGCATTCGGTTATCTAGGAAATAATAAATAAGGATTTATATCGACATTGTAAAGGTAACTTTTTACTCTTTTGACAATTTTAATTTCAATGAAATAACTCACCTGCCGAACACACTGTACAAGTATTTCGTCGCGTAGTTCCTCGCGTTCCAAACCTTTGGAGATAATAGATTGAATCACTTGTGTTTCCTTCTCTGATGTCAGCTCACCTCTCATGTAACGGCAAAGATCCTGAGATATTAAATATCCATTAAATGGGATGTAATATATATAAAATGAAGTATACATTTTATTTATACAGTTTTACAAATCCCGCAAATTTAGAGAAGTTGTTCATTATCAATTATCAAAAAAAAAATGAAATTATAGAACTACGAAGTTGCGGGAAATCTATAATGTTTTTTATGTCGATGTTCTTTTGTATTCAATTAAGTGTTCGCCTATTTTAATATAATTAAATCCTGTTGGATTCCTGCGTTTAAATTAAATAAAAAATGCACCTTACCGAATTTGAAAAATAACATATAACATAATTTATACAAATACAAAAAAAAACGGTACGTACTCTAAAAATATTGACAGCAGCTGTAACGCTATCGGGATCGTGGAGTTGTATATGTGATGTGGGTATATTATTCCCTTTGTGGTATGTGATCATCTCCTCTTTAGTCAGCAGCTCCATTGACTTGCTTTTACGTGTTAATGTTGCCATTATTGTACCTGAAATTGTTTTTTACATTTTGTAATAGGTTACGTATGCGGGTTCGTTATCAGTTCTTTAAATGAGAATAATGCTCAAACTTTTAAAAAGACTGGTCAAGCAAATAGACCTTCAAAAAGCATAATGAAATTTGATCAGTGTATACATTTACCATTTAACGGTCAAGCCTCGACAAGCAAATTGACCTTCTAAATACATTTATAATTTTACCTTCGGGTGAACGAGGATGGTCATTGAAGTACAGTTTGGCAAACTCTGACAAGTCCGTGTCAGCGGGCGCATCCGTATTGACCGGCGCATCAAGTTGATTCAGCCTACGTTCAACACGTTCTTTTCTACGTGCGCTTCTATCAGTGTTCTATAACATAATTAATTAATAATAAAAAATATGTAAAACAACAGATTTGATAATTTCGTTTCGAATATCGCCTTCAAGATATTTATACCGTCACAGGTTTATCGCCTCTAGATTTATCACCATTAAATACCTCAGTCAATTTTAAGTGGGAAAAAAATGTTACGTGTTTTAAATAATATGGATATCCCATACAAGATGTTCAGTCTCTTCTGAGGCATGATAGAAAAGCGATGAGTTAATAGAAGCTACAAGTGATCTTGTGTATGCCAACATTGGTTTATATAAACTTTTTTAAACTCGTGCACGGACTGTCCGAGTTGCGACAACAAAATGTCCGCTGATTTATATTTCGACAGTTTAGTTATTCCGAGCCTATTTTTGACGGTTGTCTGCATCGTAATGAAGAGATGTTTTTCACTTACACTTACATCTCCATTAGTCGTGGGCGGTGGGCTTATACATTCCGCTACAGAAGGCGTTTCCACGTGCTCCGGTGAGATAAGATTACTCGGCAATGGCGGCAATGGTGCTTCCGGTTCCATTTCGGGAGTTTTGCTTGGTAGGCTAAACACGATATATTATAACAAACCTGTCATTTTCGTACAAATGGTATATTGTATATATGGACGACAGGGTATAAAAATCAGGACTCAAGGCGTGCTTTTACAGATTTTATCACGTTTATTATATGTTATATTAAAATCGTAAAATCATATAACGTTAATTGTTAAAAATGTCTAATAGGACATTTTTAGTAGTCTGTGCCGGAATAATAATAAAAAGATATTGTTATTACCTGATTATGGGCTAAGTGTTTACTGACATACAGAGACGGTAACTCACCCGTTATTTTCTGGTGGGTTGATTGGTGGTGGGGGCGGTGACATAATAGCCAGTTCTGTGGGTCTCGGTATAACAGATTCATATATTGGTTCTTTGTCTTTGATCACAGCTATCTTCCCGTTTGGCACGATGCCGTTTGTCAGTTCTGACGGTGTGGTATCTGAAATTAGTGAAATATCTACTTAACCAATGGAGAGTTAAGCTATGCAAATCTTCTCTCTTACATACATTATCCGTTTCTAAAAAATGACACGTAATGTGACAAAACAAAACAGGAAAAACCAAATGCATGCTAGCGAACACAATGCGATAAAATACACTAAATTTAAGTGCTACAATGTAATTTTAAAATGTCAAAATCCTTTTAAGTCTTATTTATTAAGTTTCTGATATAATTATTTCATATTATCTGACGTACAATAACTTTTATAAATAAGGCCGTAAGTCTAAACACGTGCATAGATGTAAATTATACTATGAAAAAAGTGTGGAAAAATGACTTCAATACAATAAAATATCCATATATTGAAAATGTTCCAACTAAAACTGGCAATATAAAAGTGCAATGTTATCTTTAAGTACTTAAAACAGTACAAAAAGTGATTATTACATTGAGTACATTGCGTTTTTGGCTGTGTCATATGCCGGATTCATGCCAAACGAAAGAAAACCGTGCATGCATATGCCACACCTTTAATAGGGGGCGGCGGTGGCGGTCCAGCCGGTTCTGGTAAAGAGCATTGAGGTGGTGACGGGAAGGCTGGGGAGCCTTCTATCATTGGTTCTGATGGTGGAGGTGGTGGGAGAGTAAGAGACGATGACATCGGGTCCCCGTTTGGTATTACACCTAACACAGTTAATCTTAAGTAAGAATTTAAACGTAATCTATAACCTATTGTTCCTAACAATTTTTACGTAGACGTTTCTAGTTGTAAATTAAATATTTTAAAAAAACTTCGTAAAAATAGTCCTACTAACGCACTTTGCCATAATATTTAATCCATAATTTCAATAAAGTTCACGGAAACACTTACCATTCATACTTGTGATATTCCCAAGTGTTCCATTGACAACACCATTCATAGAGATTGGTGTCGCCGGGTGAAGGATGGAGTGTAGGGGGAGTGATGTTGGCGGTGGTGGTGGTGGGAGGGCATCAGATGGCGCACCATCAGGCTTTCGTTGGTCAGGGTGCTTACTTAATTCGCTCATCTCCTCCGCTAACACGTGTTCCAACTGAAAACGTATGGGAGTGAGTAACAAAAATACGCGATTTTTTGAAGTTGGTGAAATATAAGATTGAGCTTTTATTATCCAATTTGTAAATACTATTAATTGGTTATTTCCCGTTAAACTTTATATTAATATTGATGATTTGTCTCTTTTTTTAAATTGTATGTTTGTAATGTAATTGGTGTGTATGTATGCATGTAAAATCTGTTTTGTTTTTTATTTTGTATTAAACATACACTCTGTTTTAGAACTAATTAAAAAATAGACTCGGTCGAAACAATGTATAGAGTTATGCTTTTCTTTACAATATAATAATTTAACTACATATTTCATACAATCACATACAAGAGATGGAAAAAGATGATAATCTCTTATTCAAAAACCCTTACCTCCTGATTCAAATCATCAGCCAGCCGTTCTATGGAGTCTCCGATCTCATTGATAGTGGGTTGATGGGCTGGTTGTCCATCCGGTGCACCCCTTTGTGCAGGCACGTCCGCCAGGAAATCGAAGAGATTGTCCAAATTGACAGATTCAGCACGAGCGGAACAGTTTATACCGCGTAGATTCTCCGCCATACTTTCTAGTTCAGCGCGTTCTTGCTCCGCCTTTTCCGCTAGACTGGAATTTGAATGTTTTTATTTTAATTTCAGATTTTTCTATATACATGTTATTATATATTAGTTAACTACATATAGAAATACAGTCCAGTAAGGCGATTCTTATCACATATATAGTATTTTTAACATACTCGCTTTACTCAGTACAGTGTGTTCTCTTGTTTAAATTGTTCTATTACTTTATGTTTTTATTTATACTAATATTTTAGAATATATATTGTAATGATATACCTATTTCTTTCTTCTCTCAACTTCATCTCCTGGTTGACTCTCTTCATCTCCCGCAAAGCAGTAGCCACTTCTCTCGCGAAGGCTCCTCTCAAATGCCTCTGTAGGGTAAGAGCCGCTCTTCTAAGCCGCAAAAAGACCGTTCTCTCGTACCAGCCTCGCCACGCCGCTTGAAGAACAATTGCTGCCTTCCGCCATTGATGATATTGTCGATGCGATATAGAACCTTTGTACCACTGCAAAGTAAATTTAATTAAGTGATAAACATTACTTTTAAAAGGTTCTAAAGGTTCTACAACACGGCAATATTACCTTCTGTATGCGTAAGGCTGAAGACTGAAGCAACGCAGTCCTTTTAGCTTCAAGCGGTGCGTGTACCGAGCTTCTCATGAATATTTTCGTGTGACCTATTTGCCAGTCGTCTTTTGGTGCGTTTACCAGTGACATGATGTCTCTGAAATTGTCACAAATATGATAAAATATGTTCCTTAGGTATGTGTTTTTCTTTAGAAATCCGAGTGGTTTTGAAGGGCACTTTGCTGGCTCGTGATTGGTCAATCGGAATATAATTTTTGTCCCGTGTTTGAAGTTGGATTATCGACCCAAACGATCTTTAAAAGTTATTGGTGCTTTTGCGGAACACATAATTATTAAGAAGAAACATTATTATTATATAAACGCGAATTTATTACATTTGACTTTGACTTATTAGCAGCAAAAGATTCAATGATATTATATAATTATACTTGATAGAATTATTAGTATATGGAAGATATATATTTTTTAAATGTAGTATGTTCCACTCACGAAATGTCCGGTTCCAACGGCCTCGGATGTGGTAAGAGACATCTGTATCTGGCTCGGAAAAGCGGTGCGGGTAAGTGAACCGGATATCCGTCTCTTCGGATTCGCACAATCTCGTTCATGCCCAAATATCTGAGTTGTTCTAATACAAGTTTCTCGTTGTATTTACCAGCCACTTTGTTTTCGTTCGGCTTAATACAACGGACGTACCTGGAAAAATGTTTACATTTTCAATTCTAGACTTTTCATATATAGACTAAAAACTTTGTTTAGAATTATGATGGGCAGTGTTGGCTGTGTGTCTTAAAGTGTTTCAAGGTATTTGTCCAACGACATGCCGTACACTTATGTATTGTGCTACGACATATATTTAATCGTATATAAAGATAAGTAAAGTATTTTTTGCATACAGAAATAATACAATGTACGTTCCGTTTAAAATAATTTAGTGTCGATAAATAAAAAAAATTAAAAAATCATTTTCTAAAATTTATTCTATATATATTTCTTAAAACCTCTTAGTTATACACAATTATATAGTACACATTTATAAGCAGAGATATCATATTGATGTCCACTCACTGTACACAATGTGTGTGTTGTGTTAACATGCACAAAGTATTAGGAATACACACCAAACATCAGTAACTTGTAACATGTCGACTAAAGACTGCAATTGCGCTCTGAAGGTGTCAACAACAGTTGGTCGGCCTTTGGAGGTGCCGCGTTGCGTTGTACTTGTTGATCCGGGACTTGATAGTGACACGTCCTGAGAGTTAAAGCACACTTTTAATTAATAAATAGATATATAAAGACTGAAATTTAATGACATGATGGTTATGTTATATTTATTGTTTTATATTGACCGATTCGCTGATGCATGGTGTAATGGTTCTCTTTTCTCTCAGCTCTTTACAAGCGTACTGTATATGCTTGGCGGTTAAAAGGTGTGTGTGTGATTTAAAAGTGTTTGAGTCTATCTTGCCAGATCTGCTCTACCTCTTTGGTTTGTAGTAAAATTTTTTTTTTTTACAACGATAAGTGTAAGAAAGTTACTTATCTAAATATTTTGTTTTTTTTACATCTTTTTAGATGCCAGATTGCCTTGCCAGATGAGCAAGAACATTAATCAATTAAGATAAAACTACATTCATGTATATTTTAAATAACTATTAATGAAACTACTAAACCCAAAATCATCCAACAAATTGCTTAAAATGGCCATCAAAAAATATTGACTGTGTCAGGATCGAACTGTTCTGGCATAGTGGATTATCTTAACGTTATATATTAATAAAAAAAGTTTTTTAATTCATAGTGTACCTGTCCAGGTGGTGCCAAATCCTGTACATAATCCGCCAACTCCCTCACAAATGGATTAGCAGACCGGCTAAGATGGTCTATAAACGCATCCTGTTGCGTATCCCGATTCTTATCAACGAAACCGTGTACGCTGTACGAAACCGTGCCTGCGTAATGTTGCACGCCGAATTCTTCTTCCCATTTTCTACGGGATCCCTTGACGAAGATCTGATGTTCGCCAAATTCGCCTTGGATGTTCGTTAGGTATGCGCTGTCGGAGCCCTGGAATTACATATCCAATAGTAATAAATTGTCGGGAAGTTTTATATATCATAACTCCTATTCGGTACAAATTTGATTTTTTTTTTAATTTAATCATTTTTTTATGCAAAATGAGCAAGTCGAAAAAGATACTTTAATATCCTTAAAGGGTTAACTTTGGTGTAGACAATGTCACACACACACATATCAATAAAGATAATTTAAAAAACTCAACAGCATAATTACACTACAGGTTTGAAAGGAGAGTCAAGAGAAAAATAATCTAGGCGTTATAATTTCTTGATGATAAATAAATTTGTTTAGCTTAAATCACCTTAGGCATATGGCACTGTTCACTGAGCAATTTGAGCAGACTTCGTGGTGGTTTCTCGAGCAGTTCGAGACAGGCAGCATTGTCCGTGAATTGTATTTGGTTGTAAATGATTCCTTCTTGACGGTACTGAAATTAAGAATATTTAATATACAAAATTAAGGAGTTAAGTAGGCGCCTGGTAGTCAGTACCGGTGATCCAAGAGCTGGTGCTTTTCTCGCTCAGCGTATAAGCATCGCGATACAGCGAGGAAGTGCCGCCAGCATTATGAGTACTCTGCCACAATTTAAATTTGTTTTTGTTTTGAGTTTTGTTTTATTTTAAGTTATATTTACTTTAGGTTGATATTAAGAATTTTTATGATAAAACTTACAATTTCTTGCTCCAACGCGAACACATAATTATTGAAGAACATATGGAGTTTCTCATTCGCATAGTTGATGCACAGCTGTTCAAGAGAGTTTGAGGCGAAGTTTTCAAAGCCGAAGATATCGAGGACTCCCAGAGCTCTCTTGGCCTCCCTTCCGGGTGCAGAACAACTGTTGACATGACGGACGAGCCAGGCAAAGGTCCTGGAGTATAAAGCACGCGCCATTGCATGCCGATTTTCTCTTGCCTGTAATAGAATTTGATTTTTATTTAACTACTTTAAGTAATCGGGAACATTTTTGTAAAACTATTATGGTAATTATTACCTCGTGCAATCTAAACGGTATATCCGTGACGTTTCCGCGTACGTTGATCTGTCTCTCCAATAGCACTCGTTGTGCAGTGGGCGGAGCTAAACCCAATAAACAAGCGACTGCGTCTACCGCCTCTGCGTCTTCTGGGGCTAAGGTGGTACGTTCACCATCAATATCCTGAAAATATTGGATAATAACGTTAAGGTAACATATATTAAAGTTTCATTTAATGAACATATTACGTACGTACAGTCACAAAAACAGACCAAATTATCTATAGTTTTCATCTCAATTACTTATAAAATAAATACGTAAATGTACGTTTATCCCGAAATTTTGAAAATTTGGATATTATTACCGTCTAAGAGAGACTAAGAGACTATTGATTCCTTGGTTTAAAAAATCATATCACCCTATTTAAACTAGTATCAATATTATTTCGCGGACTATAGTTGATGCCTTAAAGCACACGCGACGAAAACCAAAAAATTAACCCCATTGAAATTTATTGATGTTCCCATATTTACCTGAAACTGTATATTGCCAAGCCACAAAACCGCTGCCAGTACTTTAAACAATCCTTCGCACATTTGTGGTGGTACTTGAAGCACTGTTAGGGCCAGTTGTAAGGCCTCCAGTTTTCCCTGCTCGCCACCGCGACTTCTCGCTTCTTCATCTTCAGGACGAAGGTACTTGAACGTGACGCCATCACGGAGACGAAGGATGTTCTTAAGTTCTGCGTTGTGCTGAAATTAATTAAATAACCAATGAATGTGACTGAAAGTACGTCGTATGTATATTGTTTTTTGACTTGTATGTTTTTTGACTTGATTTCTTCTATAAAAATATACCTTCGCCCCCTCTACCAATTGGTAGAAGACATGATAGTTGGTTTCTCTCGGCGCTGGGCCAGTGATTCTCGCCCGTTCTAGAAGAAAATCTCTCAACACCGCACCTCTTATACCACCTCGGTGGTCGAGTCGGACCTCAACAAACTTGCCGAAACGCGATGAATTATCATTTCGTACTGTCTTCGCGTTACCTGAATAGAGAAATATATATGTTTACTCGCTAACCCGGCAAACGTTGTTCTGCCAAAAATCAAATCGCAATTGAAGTATGATATTGATCGCAGGGGTGGATATTGAGAGTTGTTTTTATTCAAAGTCAAGTCATGTCAAAAAATAGTTTTAATTAATAAATGAAAAATAGGAGTTGATCGTAGGAGGGTAAAAAAGATTGTAGGGTTGTATTTATTTTTGAATTCGGTATCATAAAAAAAACATACTAAGGGTCGCACAACCTCTATCACGGGTATTAAAAATAGATGTTGGCCGATTCTCAGACCTACTCCAAATCAAAATTTAATGATAATCGGTCAAACCGCTCCGGAGAACGAACGGGAACGAACAAGAAAAATTAATGAATATTCTACAAAAAGATTAAAAAAGTCGTATGGCATACGTGTAGGCATATTATGAGGTCAGTTATTAATATGTAGTTTGTACTATATTCGGTTACATTTTTACATTTACATTTCTATACAGATTAAAATACTTAGAGTCTGGTCGATGGGGAACTGCATTTGAAACTTACCGCGTAATTAAGTAACAAATTAGAGGGCTATTACGGTATATATTGAGATACAAAAACCTATACATACCAAAGGCTTCCAACACAGTGTTGGCTTCAAGGATCTGCTGTTCAGCCCATGAGGCCTGCCCGCCAGCTGCGCAGAGATACTGAAGTATTAATTTTGTTGTTTCCGTTTTCCCAGCACCACTCTCCCCCGATATCACAACTGATTGATTTTTCTCGCCATTCTGCAATTCATTCGTGTATTTAGTGTATTAAGTTTAACAAGAAATCCAAACCCGATATCATTAAATAAAGCAGCAAATTAAGGACAAAAACGTACCTTATTAAATTTGTATTTATTATCTTTAAAACTTAAAGAGATTTTAGTAATATAAAAACTGGAGGAGACTATGTCACTTGTTCGTTGTTTAAATATAACTGTATAGTATGTGACACATGGATTACCATTTAACCGACCAAAAAACCTCAATAAATGTATATAGTATATTAGTGTTACCTGTAAGGAGCTGTACGCTGACTCTGCCAGTGCGAAGACATGTGGGGGAAGACTACCAAACGCTTTTCCGCGATAATTTTGCATATCCTCCTGTAATATCGTTAATTAGATGTCTCGTTTTATTGAAGCGCCAATAATAGTAATTAAAGTTTACAACAAAAACCAAGGTTTAAAAGAAAAAGCTCGCATTTATTTTAGAGTGGCAAAGTTTTTAGTCTGAATATTTGTTAAAACCAACAAAGAGGTCAACCAAATAAACACAGATGCGAGTAAAAACATCAACGGACGCGAAATATTTAAACAAGTTGCTTTAGTCGCCAGTCATCACAATAGAAATAAAAAGCCCAGCTTGACGCTTCCATAATACAGCTTTGTCCACTTAACAATAAACAACGCGAACCTTGAATGGACATCGTACACCTCACATAGCAATTTACGTTTTTAGCTTTTGGTACTTCGTGACGGTGTTTGAAAACTGATTCATGAATTTTAATTTTTTTATGAGTATCCAGTTTGGTTAACCAAGTAATTCAAATGTACTTTTGAATTGCCATTTTGACAGCATGATTAGAGGTGAGGTGACAGACAATTATTTTTCCAATACGTAGGTTTTCAAAAATTCTTTTCAATTACAGTAATTAACTAATTAGAAGATTCTTATTTTTCAAAAAGCAAATAATTAAATAAACAAAATTACATAAAATAAATAAGTTGTTTTACTTATTTAGCAATAAATCGGTAGATTTTTGTCAATTTCTAAGCATTCAAAATATAAGAAAGAATAGAAATAAAGAATAACGAAACGAAACACAATACTTACGAAATTATAACATCCCAGTTCCTTGTACGGATTGACTGCCACGAGTATTGAGCCTGTATATGTCTGTATAGGTGTAAGGAAAATACGAAGAAAAATCACAGGAAAAATTCAAGATAGGGATCTTGAAAAACTGGAACA
This sequence comes from Leptophobia aripa, assembly GCA_951799465.1. Lineage (NCBI taxonomy): Eukaryota > Metazoa > Arthropoda > Insecta > Lepidoptera > Pieridae > Leptophobia > Leptophobia aripa. Next base: position 5,981,041 of record OX637271.1, read on the forward strand.
AAAGGCTGCCGTTGACACACTGAGATGTTTTGTTTAGAGCTGTATAGTAAAAATGTGGTATAATTTGTATTTTTTTTATGTATTCAAAGTTAAAGAGCCATATTTTGTTGTTACTAGGTCGATGGTATATTATCTTTTGTTTACTATGAAACATTTAATAATAATAGATACCCGATTTTATTATACTTATGTAAGTATAGACCACTTTGGAGCGGTCGAGGATCCTCCCTTTTCGGTAGGACAAAATGCTTGGTTGGTTTTTTCAAACGTTTTAAAGTTACGTAGTAACAAATTCAAAGGATACATATATAAGGTCGTGTTTATATCGTCGCTTGAGGTTCTCATTGATGGCGTCTTCTGTGATGAGCGGCATCATCGTCATGTCGGGCACGCCAGGCCCCTCATCCTTGTCCTGATCTTCCATAGTGGCTGAAACTAAACGGTTAAGTTAGCTTGTTTTACAGGGAGACTTTTAAATGTATACAGGACTACAGATATTCTGTTAGGTGTTCAGTGTACCAAAGGAAATACATGAATTAAAATTGCTCTTTTAAAACAAAGAGGACTGACTGAGGACTAGGGAAATTCGATTATAGATTTCGAAACTCTTTAATTGCATGTAAGTAGGTACATAGTTTTCGTAAATAGCTTCGTATAAAATTTATATAACATAAAAATTTAACGTAACAATATTAAGATTGATGAGTTATATACCAAATCTATTTACTACTCAAATTGCCAGCTTCTTAAGCGTCAAAGGCAGTATTTGCTCTGTGCAAATACTTGACCCAAAGGACGGAATCGATCGACGTAATTTAGACTCGGGAGTTTTAATAAGACAAATATTCGATTTTTTAAATTAAAATAAATGATAAAACTGTTTGGTTAAAAACACGATGCCGTAGTAATATTTATTTTATTTAAAGTGTTAGTAGCATTGATTTCCATAAATTAATAGAAATCTTGTAACTACTTTAGTCCCTATATAGCCTATTGAATATTTCAATAATATTATTACAGCTGCAACATTTTACCTTATTACCATAAATAGATACGTAGACAATCTATGGTATTAGAGTACAAGACTTACGTCAGGGTTACACAAAAAAAAGGTTCCCCAAAATATATAAGTTACAATACTACGGAGTTGACAATATAATAGTCCTTGGGGCAGGACGCTCCACTCTCAATAAGTTATCAAACGGAAATGTCACTCGCCAGCTTGCGTATAAATACGTCACTTGGCATCATAAAATATACGATTCGATTTTAACAATATGATATTGCCAGTTCTATGTTTAATTGACAATGTTTTATTAATTTCTATTGCTAAAGAAACGCAAGATGTTCTAATTTTTTTAGGCCTTACTTAATATATACACCGACAACTATAACTTAGTAACTTAGCAATTAACTTGAATCCTGTCTGAATATTATGCATTACATAATAATATTTAAAATCGGTAACCACTGACTAGGTTCTACCAGTTTGAACCGCAAGACAAAAAAGGTGGCTAGATCTGCTGATCTGATCTGATTGTATTTTTTTTATGTGAACATAAAAATCTATAATATATCCATAAATGAAAGGAAGTTTAGTTTATTTATACGTTATTGTGAAATCTCTAACAAAGACACAATCAATCTACATTACGGTAAAAACTCGACAGCCATAAAAGAAAGACTATAATGAAAACTAAGTATATTTCCTACATCCGCATATCATACGGCAGTATTTTTTTCTTGTCTAGCCAATAGTTAATAAACAACCTGTTTTGACATAATGATTCTAGGCACGCACTTGAGATTCCCTTTTAGGATAACGTACGAGACACAAATTGCATATACAGTTACTATTTAGTTACCTATATTATCTATGGAAAATTAACCTTTAAGTTAAGTTCCACAGGAACTACAGGAACAGTGAGATTTTTTTTCTGCATATCTGTGGTTTTATAATGTGTTAAGGAACGCTATGAATATATGACTATTTATGACAAAACAAAGTTTTAATAAACATTATAAAGATTCCAAATTTTACTTTGCTTTTAAAACGACCAATATAAACTCAAACTCAAAATATCTTTATTCAAGTAGTCTTTATAAAAAAAACTTTTGAAACGTTAATTTTTTACACTACCACCGATTCGGAAATAAATATTTCTTAATTTCTCTTGTGTTTGTGTGCATATTAAGAGACCGTAGCACCAATAGGCATGATGCATATGTAATGCTGTAATAGACTCCACATAGAAAAAGAGATTCGCATTGAGAAAAAACCCGTCGCATTTCCGAGGAAAGCAATAACTATTGTTAGATTTGTCAATGAGAGTTTCCGTAAAGGCAATCAATGTAAACAAATGATCGAATGCTAGGGCTAAACCGAAAGAATCATTAGGAATGATAATCTATAGTCTTATGATAAATTTTCTATTAAGTTAATAGACGCGTGCTATCCCGGTGGCTCAACAATTTAGAATTTTTGTTTCAAGGCAATTAACACAGGCTTCTATGAAGGGATTACACATTAAATATATTCCATACCAGCATGTACAAAAGATGCAAAATATTTAATTTCTATAAAATAGGATGAATGCTAAGTGACTGCGACTTAAGTAACTCCCGACGATTTAGAACATTAACAAAATAATAAACAATATCATACTTCACACACTCCAATTACATTAGAAATAAAAATTTCAAATAAAAACGAAGAATATATGGAAACAAAAGTATATTAAACTAACCTACACTTTATTAAACGCATTGTATGCTGAAATACGGAAACTATTAATATTATTGCAGAATATATCGATATTCTTATTTATGGTTATCTGAGAATTACAGGCCCAAGACAATCTGTACACAGGATAATTGAAGGTTGAATATAAACTTTTAACGCTAAGCATTTCTTATACACAACTATAATATATTATTATAAAAAACGTATCAAATTTTAAACTTTTGGGATTTAAATTTCAAAATCTCATTATATCAGTTTTACAAAACTATTTGATAAAATTTGTTTTAGTATTGAGAAAAGGTTGTTTAAGTAACCTAGCCACCGCCCACGTTATTATGTCCTTCAAAGCTTATAAGGGTGGAGTGCTCTCGAAAGATTTACATTTTCATAAAATTTTATATTGACAAATTTGTTTTGATCTTGTTTTGCTAAACAAGTTTGTCCTTTATTTTTCATCAGTACATATAAGCTTTTCTGATATCAAAACAAGCTTATTTTCTATAAATAAGAATTGGGCGTGGGCAGACGGGCTTCGTCGATAGATCAAGATCGTATAAGATAATGCTTGATACATCTTTTTACAAGTGACTTAATATAAAAAAAAATATATAAAACTTAAAACTTAATATAAAAAAACGTTTATAGGTTTAAGATTATAATAATTCGTATTAAACGTGGACCGAATATATGAACTAAACTATTACGCTGTGGACATTTGATGAAAAAAAAATGTGTTGCCATCGAAAAAACCTTATCTATAATCCACGTAATGTGGTATAGGGATATTTATTTTATACAGCTGCTAAATCTTCTGGCTTCGAAAGTAAGACAGACTATTCTTCTGTTCTAATATTTCAAAATCGTGTTTTTTATGATCTTTTAATAAATTCGTAGTCACCAACTCACACAAGTGCCAAGGTATTTGTAAATTATAACATGTCCTATAACGCGTGGGTTTTAGAGCAATTTCTACGAAGACGGGAGCAATTTGTAATTTAACTTCGTACGGCTGATTTGTATGAGAGAACTTCAAATGGTCTAAATAGTTAACTTCTTTAGCTTATGTAAATTTTTATGTCATTTCTGTAAATAAATACATCTAAGTACCGTACATTTTCATAGCTTCATTAATTTCTTTTTTTTTTTTTTTTTTTTTTTTTTATAGAAGAGGGGGCAAACGAGCAGGAGGCCCACCATAAAGGTGAAGTCGCCGCCCATGGACACTCAAGTGGCTGGGAGCTCATGAGTGCGTTGCCGGCCTTTTAGGGATTTATACGCTTTTTTCTTGAAGGACCCTAAGTCGTAGTGGTTCGGAAATACCGTGGCGGGCAGCTTGTTCCATAACGTGGTGGTGCGTGGTAAGAAGTGTCTTACGAAACGCGCAGTGGTGGAACGACAGACATCAAGGTGATACGGGTGGAATTTCGCATTCTGCCTTGATGTCCGAAGATGAAATTTAGCTGCAGGTATTAATCCGAACAACTCCTCCGAACACACCCCATGGTAAATGCGATAGAAGATGCTGAGAGATCCAACATCTCTACGCAGCGCCAAAGGATCAAGCCGGTCGGAGAGTGACTGGTCAGCGACTAATCGAACCGCTCTACGTTGAATGCGATCAAGAGGAAGGAGCTGGTACTGGGGGGCTCCCGCCCAGAGGTGAGAACAATATTCCATGTGGGGCCGAATTTGCGCTTTATAAAGTTGCAAGCGGTGGCCCGGAGTGAAGTATCGTCTCGCCCTACTGAGCACACCAAGCTTTTTAGAGGCAAGTTTAGCCTTTTCTTCCAGATGACCGCGAAACTGAACATTGTCCGATATGTCGACGCCCAGTATTCCGATGCTGGCTGAGGCTTTAAGGAGGGTGTCTTCAAAGAGAGGAGTAGCGACAAAGGGTGTTTTTTTAGTGGAAAACGCGCAAACTTGTGTCTTTTTGGGGTTGAATTGGACTAGGTTAAGTCGTCCCCAGTCCGAGGCTACACTTAGTTGGGTCTCGACTTCAGACACAAGTTTGTTCCGGAACTGATCGACATCAGCCCGAGAAATATTTGCGCGGCCTGTGTATAATGCATCTCCAGTACTATCGTCCGCATAGCAATGAATACTGCTATGCTGCAGCAGATCATTGATATGCAGAAGAAAGAGGGTCGGAGATAAGACACAGCCTTGTGGGACCCCGGCATTCACAGGTTTGAGGTCGGAACAAGCTCCGTCGATAACGACCTTAATGCTCCTATCAGCCAGGAAGCTGGAGATCCAATTGCACAATTTCTCGGGCAACCCATACGCAGGAAGCTTTGAAAGAAGTGCTCTATGCCACACCCGGTCAAAGGCTTTCGCTATGTCAAGACTAACTGCCAGTGCCTCCCCCTTGGACTCTATTGCCTCCGCCCATCTATGAGTTAGGTATACTAGAAGGTCACCCGCTGACCGACCACGCCGGAAGCCATACTGGCTATCGCTAATCAAGTGGTGGCCCTCTAGATACTTCAAGAGCTGGCAATTGATGCTGGATTCCATTATTTTGGAGAACAAGGAAGTTATGGCTATTGGGCGATAGTTTGACGGATCGGAGCGATCGCCTTTTTTAGGGATCGGGTGTACTGAAGCGATCTTCCATCCGTATGGGACGATGCCGAGTGAGTATGAGAACCGGAAGAGACGCGTTAGGACCGGAGCCAACTCAGGAGCACAAGTGCGCAGAACTATCGGAGGGATGCCATCAGGCCCGCTCGACTTATGGACGTCCAAGGAGAATAAAGCCTTGCGGACCGCTCGGATCCGGAATGCAATTTCCGGCATAGAAGTATCACACCGCGGGATTAACGGTGGTGGTTTACCATGGTCATCCAAAGTCGAGTTTGACGCAAAGAGGGTGCCTAAAAGATCAGCCTTCTCTTTCGCAGTATGGGCCAGCGAGTCACCCCTCCCACGCAAAGATGGAATGGACGGCTGACAGAAATTCCCTTGGACAGCTTTGGCCAGAGACCAGAACGCACGAGTCCCAGATGGAAGGCGAGCTAATCTCTCACCAAAACTGGCAATGTGCTCTGACTTTGACTTGGCAATCTCTCGTTTTAAAAACCTAGACGCTGAGTTATATGCTTTTTTAAGTTCGGCGGACTCTAAGCCGCGAGATGACACCGCGTCTGCCCAGGCTCGAAAGCATTCTCGTTTTCGACGTGAAGCCGCCATACAGGAGCGTTTAAACCAGGGCTGAGACTTGCCACCGATCGGCACTGCAGAGAATGGAATAAAGAGTTCCATGCCTTGCAGCACCACCTCGGCGACAGAGTCAGCGGTGACATCTGGAGAATCCGACGAAAAGCATAACAGCCCCCAAGGGTAGGATGCATAGAAGGACCGCATCCCATCCCAATCTGCTGACTTGTAATGCCACACGCGACGACAGCCCTCAAAGCGAGGCCGTGGAGGGCGCGTGGTTGGCACTCTACTCCGGACCACGCAATGGTCCGACGAACCCAAAGGAGGGTCGATGGAGACTTGGTAGTTCTCCGGATGTGAAGTCAGCAGAAGGTCCAACAAAGAAGGTTTATGACCCTCCACATCTGGTATTCGCGTAATCGCAGGGACCATTTGTGTCAGATCATATGCCAAGGCTAAGTCGTGAAAGGATCTGCCCGCGTGATCGGTGGTTTCAGAGCCAAGCCACTCGGCATGGTGGGCATTGAAGTCGCCAAGTATCACGATTTCAGCGGTTGGAACCCTTTCGAGCAAGGAATCTGTCGCCATTTGAATGTGCTCGATGAGTCGGTCAGTTTCGGAATTTCCACTATGGGACCTATACAAGCAGGCGTAGAATCGCGGATGGTCATCGCAGTCTACGCGTAACCATAGGCTAGATAGGTCCACGCCTTCAAGCGTCCCGAGGCGCCGAGAGCAGACATCCTCCCTGACGTACACGCAAACTCCCGCCCGCGGCACAAAGGAATGTTCCAATTTATACCCCGGGTAGGAGAGGTAGGAAGTATCAGCCGGAGAGGATATCTGGGTCTCAGTAAGGAAGAGCAAGGCCGGCTTCGCAGTCTCTAGATGGTGGTGGACTGCGTTGATGTTGGAGTTGAGCCCCCTAATGTTTGAGAAATCCACAGTGAGTGAGATGGGGGACGCCTTGGAAATTTTGCCCTGTTTGCCCCGAGAGCGGTGTTTTTTTTGTAGCGCAGAGTTGCCCCCCCAGAGTACGAAGGGCAGCCTGTGCGGCCATCAGCGGGTGTTGAACTTCCCGTTGGTGGACGCCCAGAGGAGGATTCTCCACCGCTGACACGAGTGGTACCTCCCTGGGGTAGTTTCTTTTTGTTCTGCACCTTCATTATTTAATTTGGGTAGGGGAAGAGGGATGGGCTCCGGGAATCTCAATCACCGGACGAAACGCAAATACAACAGGTGAAGCCCATTGTACCGCTTCACGCCGGTCTTCAGTAAGACAGTGGTACTGCCCCGGTCGTGCCTGCCCATTCGACTGAAGCCCGAAGACAACAGTTTGACACTCCCACTAGGAAGGGGGTTGACTGATTGCACTGGTAAAATAATCTCTGTCACAGACTATTCCACCAGCGGGCGATGGGGTCGTCACATCCCTACGCCGAACATTCATCATTCTTTACAGTATTACTTGCATTATTGTTAAAAACAGTCTGTTGACAGAAGGCAATAGGCATGAGAAACGTCTGATTTTTTTATTATTCAAAAACCCCAACCAATTAATAGAATTGTAGTATCACTTTCATATTAACTTATTTCATATTAACATGAAAGTAAACATTCCATACATATTTGAGGCGTATTCTGCCATATTTAGTAAGCATATCGACTAGAGTAAAAATTATAGGAATATATAGAGTCTAGACTGTCTCAAGGAGTACGATGACATTGGTGATAAAATAGTAGTAAACTTAATAACGAAGCAACTGAGTTTCTATAGCGAGTGTGTTGATATTTCTCTATTTTCATCCAACTAAACAAAATACGGAATTCAAATTTTATTCTCATTGTTTTTAATTGTCTTGACATACAAAACTAACACCTCACATGCTTAAGAAAACAACTATTTTACTATAAGGGGAGATATATAGAAATCTTTGTATATATTATAAGAGTCAAATAGAATAATTTGTGTACACAATTTGGCCCCGTTGAGACTGTCCTTGGCCTTATTTGATTCTCCTGACTTGCTTATTAACAGTTTTTAAGAGTCTATGAAGCAGCGCTTTCCAACTTATTAAGGGCAAAATTTGTTAACAATATTGTAATTGATATATACATATGTTAATGTGTTATATTTCACATTACTATGAACCTCCTGTATATTTTCCGAGACTTATATTGTCAACCCTATACACAATATAGTAGGGTATTATATATTTCCGAGTATGTTTCATTGATCACAATTAATAATTAGCCTTAGGTAAGTAAGTGCCTGGTGTTGTTCAAACATTCTCACTTCAAAATATTTAAATTGAAAAAAAAGGGACACTCACGTGGCTGGGCGCCCATTTACCATAGGATTCTATTAAAATTTTCACACGATCAACATACACTGCCACTACTCTGGAATGTTATAAGTGCGTCATGGGTGAAGTACATTCACATAATCGTTTTACGCTAAGCTGATATCTATACATTAAATTTTGTAGTTAATGTCTGATCATTGATAATTAAGAAATACTGTAACAGTTAAATAAAACTTTGAGGTAAAATTAACTTTCTTATATATTATATCTCTTATATATATTATGAAAACATCATGTCACTGTCAAACATCACTGTATTTTTTTATATACTGTAAAATTTCTCTACAAATATGAATGGAATATATTAAGAGAGAGGGATTTTAGTCTTTTGTTTATTTATTTCACCACAGTGTTATTTAAATTATTTAATTTAAATAAGTATCGCGTAACTTATTTATGTGCAAGTGTGTAAATTAACACAATAAAAATCGTGGGGAACAGCTAGTAGATAATAATGGTTTTGTGCCGACAAATTATCCTCATATGAAAACAAAGTGTATAAGATTTTTAATTGATATCATAATAAATCTTACATATTCACTGAGAATAAGCGATAGAATCTTTTCGAGCAGCTAATATAAAAACCACTGTTTTACACACACACAATTACACAGTCACGCTCACCCACCATAAATCATTATGAAGGGGAGGAGTAAGTTAGCCACACACAACACAGGGATTCACAATCGCGGGGGCTAACGCCTAAAATGTGACTTATGCAAACTGCAGAACAACACAACTCTGAAAAAGTGACATCTTTTTGGACGGATTTGCAATGATAGTGGAAGTATAAAGCTGTCAGATTTAAGTTACATATTTGTTGATGACCCTGTTTTGGTAAAACAATACGAAAAATAAATACATAGGATATTTACACATAACTAAACCAAAATATAGATGGTAAAACACTCAAATAAGTTTATTGACGCTTAATATTAATTCTTCTAGCTTTTACTAAGAGAATATGAAACCCTGCCATTAGGTTAATATATGCATGTAAAACAGATCTACAATTCACAAAGAAACATTCATTATTGAGCTAATATAAACTGTGGCTCAAGAGCCGGCGTAAACAGTCGCGAATACAGGTAGTTAGCTGAAGGATACACCTTTGTTCCCCTAATGAATAATACAGTTTTGAAAAACAAAACAGGATCGCGCGTGATCTCGCAAGATGAGGACGGTGACATTCCTTTTACCTAATGTGGAACAATGTGAAATTCAAAGGGCTATTTCGGGATATCGCCACCGACTTTGAAACACTCCGAATTTCTTGCGCCTCGCCCTCGCATGTATGTAACGAGCAAAAACTATAAGTTTAACAATACATTTTTTATTTTAAAATATACAATAATTACTGGTACCAATTATAAGTAACTTTTATATAGTTTTGGTTTAAAGTTCCAGATATATCTGTAACAGTTATATAGAAAAATAATTAAAGAAATTGTATTATAATAAATTAATCCTGCTTGATAACAGATAAATTTGACATTTATCACACTTTACTACTATTAATAAAGAAGCACAATAAATGCGGTTGTTAGCCTAATTGTCAACATACTAATTTTACTAACGCGTTAATTTAAGAGGGATTATTATTTCGGCTAATTGACTTTGCGAGTTACGCCTCATTGGTGTTAATTTCATCCTTAACGATTTTTGGAACATATTGTAAGGCTAAGCCTATTATATATTTAGTATCGACATTTTGATTCGAGACAACAAAATTAAAAAAAATAGGATACAATATCTTATCTCAAACTAAAAATATCTGTACTAAATGGTTAAAACTATAGCGTTTATATAGGAATAATGAGAACAACCTTAATTAAATGTATTTAATTTTATCTATCATGAGCTTGTAAACAAATGTGGGTCGAATTGGTTAAATACCACAGTACTGATGGGCATTATTTCCGTGCCACCTACTTTGATTATGTCACGCCTAGTCTGCTTAGATCCAGTCTAGATAGGTGATGGGTCGCGGTCGATGGCCTGACACCGTTGCACTCTGTGTAGGCTGATTATACAAGTAGGCTGTTTACACTCTATTTTAAAAATGTAAGTATAAGAACCGTATATGATATATTTGTGGAATATAAATTGACTAAGAACTTAGTTTGAGCGAAAATTCTTAGTCCCCTGTTCTGCCTTAGGGACGAGTCCCGCCCTCTTTTTTATTAGGTTAACATTTTAAAACTTTAGTGTAACTAACCTTAACCTAACCTAGCTCCTTCACCTAACCGGTTGCACAAAAAATGATTTGTTTTAAGTTTTAACAGTTGTTGAGTTTGAGGTCTACCTGAGCCGTTGTTTAAAGGTATCCCTTCAAACTTTTTGGCTGCATGGTGCTTGGATTAAGAGTCATACATTAAATTTAATTTAACATAGATACCCAATAATTGTTCAAAATTACCGTATAATGTTCTTTTTTCAGTTCCCAAGCGTAAAGGAAAGAGTCATATTTTTGCTTTTTTAATATTGTTTTTGTACTCACGTGTGTATTTCTCTATTCTTGTTGACAAACCTTGTTAAAACTTTTTAACGATATATCCAACTATTCAACATTTATATTAATGATGTTTTCTTAATGAGATTAGCGGTAGTTGAAACTAACCCAGTCTTGTAAATATAGGTAAATTTAAGTTAACCAAGTGCAAAAGCCCGAAGCATCGTGATATTGCGTGCCGCTTCAGTGCTTTTAATTTGCGACGTAAATTCGTAGAGGGGTGGTTACCCTTCGTTATCAGACATTCGAGGCTTATTCCCTGCTGATTGAATTTTAACGAAAACGATTCGTTTCGTTCATCGTGTTAGTTTAACAGATACATTAACAGTGCTTCTGGGCGTCACCGACTCGGTGGTAACATAACATTGATTTACTGAGGTGTCTCACACATTTAGCAAGAATTATATTCCAACAAAGTCACAGGCATAGTATGTATAATTATTTTATCTACTTTAGTGTGAATGATAATTTAAATAATCTATTAATATTCGATGTATTGAGTATAGTTATAATGTTTTTCGGTAGTACACGAGCGGTTAATAGCTCGTAAATCTCGTGTCGGCTATTGAATGGCTGTAAAAGCCGACGCGTGCGCAGGAAACGGTTTCCAGACAGGAAGGCGATTCGGAATGTCCCAATTAGGTTCACTTTTTCTAAACATCTTTTAGTTTTTTTAACCGATTTTATTAATCTAAGAGGCGATGACTTTTTAATAATCAAAAATGTATAAAGACTTTAATAAATCTAAACAGGTAAACTAAAAATTGGAGCCGTAAACTATATATAGATCATTTTTAAAACCACACTGGAAGCCAAACATAGCAGTTCAAATGCTTAATAGTAATACGGTTCAATAATCTAACGTCCTTATAAAAAAAATTGAAAGAAACATTGTAAAACCGTCTTTAAATAATTCAAAATAAATCCGTTCCGTTTTATTTTGTTTCACATCGCAGTCTATACAGTGTAACAATTTATCTTATCCACCTTATTAAGAAAATCGCGTAGGCTCATAGACCTCTAAAAAAACTAATTTAATATCCTTCATCGCTTAAGTTTAAAATAAACTTTATTGGAACCCATTAAAGACGATTTTGAATCGGGCGCAGGATGAAAACAATTGAACTCCGCAAATTGAATGAAGTGTGACCCGTTTGTTGTTTTCTTTTTGGCAAATCCCTTGTAGGAAATAATGATTAATAACATCCGTATATATTTTCCCTCGGGAGTTCTAGTCAATGTTGGAACTTTCTAGAACAAAAAATCGATATATAAACACTATATGAAAATGAATATAGCCGCTCGTATATTTCGCTTTGTGCTGTATGACAGTAAGGTAATTTTGAAGGGCATTGATTATGTATAAATCGATACTTAATACCAGTTAATATAAAGACGGATTACTTTAAAAAAATACCAAAATTAGCGAATCGTAATACCAAACGGAAATTATTAAGAGAATTTAACATATAGATTTATAGGCTAGTACATTGCCTTAATGTAACGCGGAGTCTGTCTTGAACAATGGTGGAGTGCACAAAGGATAGTAGACAGTGGTCTGAGGTAAGATTATTTCAGACCAAGGGAAGCTGACGAATCATTGCAGACACTGATATTTTACGCACTAGATAAGATTTTAAATAGCTTCTATATTTATGGTTTTGAAGCTGTGTTTGGGTTAACGAACTTAAAGAGGCTTTATATATACAGTGTTAACTATATATAACGACACTGAGGGACTGTGCATTTTATGGCGTTATTGATAGTGATCGTTAAATGGAGAGAAGAAAAATCATTGTATGAAATACAAACTACCAACCAAAGCCAGTTGCTTTCGACGCTTTAGAGAGTGTGCCGTTAAATCGAATGATTTTACATGCAGTTTACACTGTGTTATATTTACTAACATTTAATGTTACATTACGTTTATGGAGATTCATATCCTTTTTATCGATTAAATATAGGACTATAATAGGATTTGATCAACAATTTTTGCTTAAAAAGGTTTTTAATTTATAAAAGGTAGTTCCAAATTCGGGATCATCATTGCGGAGTTATGAAAATGCGTATACAATAAAATAATTACTAATTAACGAATATGAAGTGATAGTTCTTCTACTGTTATCTTTAAAAAATCGCATTCGACTTATAAGGCTAAATAGTAGACTCCATTAGATATTAAATGTCAAACAAGAAACAAGTACCATACATGGCAATCATACACATTAATAGATGCAATTATAAAATACGATTATCTGATTGTTTTTTTTTAAAAGCCCGAAGTCCGATTGTGTTAAGGGTATGAGCAGACAGATTATTATAGCAAGTATATTTTAACAATAATCATTTGGTTCAATGAAGCGTTTAGAGGAAAAGTATGTATGTTGCATTTTTAGTTTTTGCCCATTGGTACTATTAACATTATCCAGTATTATAATAACAAACTTCTTTAATTAGTATAAACGTAAAATTACTGTGAATTTTCAAAAGCATCGCTTTAGTCTCAGTCAACTTTTGCACCAAGCTGAAAAAGAGACTAAGTCATACGAAAAAGCGTACGAAAAGGCCGGTAACGCACACGAGCTCTCAGCCACATGAGTGTCTATAGGCGGCGATTTCACCTTTATGGTGGGCCTCCTGCTCGTTTGCCCCCTCTTGTATAAAAAAAACACAGAATAATAAGCAGTTACTATAGCGAGACAAATAGTAAAGACGGAGTCATTTATCATAGGTTGGGTTGGCTTTAATTATGGGGAACTGATATCAAAAAAATGTAATACTGGGTGGTCATGATATTACAGATTACACACATGAAAATAGCACAAATAATTTTTAGTAGTTCGTTTTTTATACTTTTCAAAATTTTATTTGTACGATGGCACCTATGCCATTTTCACTTTTGTTACTCCGGTTCCTAAACCGGAGTAACAAAAGTGAATATCGTACCTGTGTTCTTACTTAAAACATAAGGTAATATGTGTGTGTGTTAAACATTAGCATACTTTTAAATTTATTTTTCGGTATAAAAATTACTATAAATACAATTCATACAAATAATTTGAGCAGGCGATACAAGAATATTTAATTAGCTCACCAAAGTTAGTAGTTAGATACGCAATCCTTAGTCAATTGGTTAAGTTCTGGATTTGTCAACAATGCTTAGTTATATCCGATGCGCTTCTCTTTATAGGTCAAAACTTTTAGGGTTGTCTATTTCGTATTACCACATAATATTCTGTCTAAATATTATGTAATCCGCAACTTGGTTAAACAGTGTTAAGCGGATTTAAACAAAACTGGGAAGCCAATCCTTGTTGTACAAACTGTCATACAAAATATTAGCCTAATCTTCTTATGTCTTCCATGTCAGTGACAACCCTAGTCCCTGACATCCCCGTGACCTGGTGACCTGAGCCGTATTCAACTGATGCGGACAAAAGATATTTCATAACTTCCTCACAATGCAATTTAATTACGCAGAAAAGGGTGTGTGAACACTAAAGTTTTTATGAGAAAGGGCTAAATGAGATCGAGGCGTTTTTTTGGTGACGGCGCATAGACAATTAGAATGCCATGGGATGATTTCAAATAAAACTGTTATTTATATTTCATTTTAAACGCGCATTTTGTACGCGTTTTACTGTGATAGGTCAAATGGAACGACGGATCGTGTCGTGTATATTAAATATAGGCTTTAACCAGACGAACCATAGAGAAAACCGTTTATTTAACCGGACTATCTATCTAGTAGTACTATTTGATTTGCCTAATTAAATCGACTGATTAGCTGTTCGATAAGGCTAAGGAATCCATCTAAAGTTAGTAAAAGATTATTTGTGTGTCTCATAGATATCTTTGTATGTATTATTTTATTAGTATAAGTGTATTAGGTATCTTTCAGGCTTTAATGTTGATTCTACAAATTACTTATGCCGTGTGAACTTTAGGTATTAACTTTGGTTGCAATAAGTTGCCGCCGTATCAAATAATATCGTTGAAATACTAATCCTGGCATCGACATCAAAAAATTTCCGCAATTTCTTGATCAGCAGTGTTTACTTCTCGTTTTTACTGGTTATAATGATCTTATTATGCTTATCTTTCAGGTTATAGCGTGTTTGAAAACATAATGGTTTGTTTTGTAAGGTTACAAAAAAAAATGTGTTTCGCGGGGAATCGAATACCTATATAATATCTCGTTATACGGCACGTGTGTACGAGACCAAAGTATGAATCAAGTTATATATACACAAGTAGGACATTGTTATTCCTATTATCAAAACTAAAATAAACTCCACTCGAGGAAGGAAAATTATTGTTATGGAAAATTTAATTAGTATAAATTCCATTTGGTTATAATAATATTGCACATATTGAACAAATAATTAAATTACACGAATTGATACTTTGAACATTGCTAAAATAGTTCAAGCTTGCGTCTCTGAGCTGTAGGGTCGTTCGATTCCAGCTGCGTATCAATTTATTTTATCAAATTTATCAAAGAATGGGTTACAACAACACAATTGTTGTTGTAACGCCACTGTATTATTATTTCAACGTTGACATTTGTTATCTATGCATCGGTTAACACCAATCTACATTCAATAATATCTTTAAATGCAAGTCTGTGCCTACACGAGTTTAGTACTAATGAATGATGATTTCTGTACAAATCAGGTATGAACGATTCGGCACTACCTCACGTAGACATGCATGAGGTATGTCTAAAAACATGTGTTTTCATGTCACACCGTAATGGGGCCGGTGTGAATAATTTTCTCTTTGTATGAACACATCTTGGGCACTTACTAATCGTACTTGAATGAATTTTAATGTATGAGGTCTTAAAGGATTTAGGTCAGGATGTTGAAGAGGCTTAGAAGTATGTTATAAATTATAGGTTAAGTATATGTTAAACACTGTCTTCTGTATTGGCTTTGTGTGCAATTTGAGTGAAAATCACTATTCAATTATTTTAATTTTTGTATAAGCATTGCGATTTAAAGAGGAAATGCCGCCAGCATTATGGGTACTCTGCCACAAGGACTAAACTTTTTGAATTTGTTTTAGTTATGTGGTTTGTTTTGTTTATATGGATATCTGATTGAATTGATTATGAAAATAAAAACTCATATTTTTATGTGACGTTTGATGATTATACTGCCACCAATTAATATATTACATTATTAATATGTATAAAGAAGTTAACTTTAACATAACCGTTTTATGAAATGCGTATCCTTTAGTACAATGACATGTAGAGATGTCGAA
Organism: Leptophobia aripa; assembly: GCA_951799465.1. Lineage (NCBI taxonomy): Eukaryota > Metazoa > Arthropoda > Insecta > Lepidoptera > Pieridae > Leptophobia > Leptophobia aripa. The sequence goes on from OX637271.1 coordinate 5,997,098, forward strand.
GTGACTTAGCAAATTTGAAATTAGTATGTTTCTCCAATAAAACAGCTTTCCATACAACGATCAAAATCAAAATAAAAATCTTTATATGAACTAAGATAAGGTGTGGTTAGTATCAGTCTCAAATCTACATTGACGATAAAAGCAAAAAGCAGAGCGACAAACTGGGACGCGTACTAGGGATATACTTGGTAGTTTCAGGGTTAGTGAACTCTGCTCGTGTTTTACCGCAGGAATATACCCAAATAAGAGATTTATACTGGCTATCGTCTACGAGTTTGCATTAAAAGCAAAAGGCCTATTCTATTCTATTACTAACTAACCTAACAAAAAATACATAAAATCATTTTACTATTACTAACTAACCTAACAAAAAATACATAAAATCATTTTAAATGCAAGTAACCAGCAAGTAGCTTTAAGCTTACTCGGAAAGGAACTAATTAATGTTAAGAACAAAACTTACATCTCAACCTCTCCTAAACTAGAAATTTGTTAACTATTATAATTGGCCGACAGAAACCAGAAACAATGAAGACACTACTCGCACTGGAAAAGTATTTACTTGATTAAAAAAGTGAAGAGTTGATTCAGTAAACAATTCAAATTCAAATTACAGTTTCAGTAGGTCTTTTGTATCCAGGTTGTTGATTTCAGGGTTATTGAACTCTCGCGACACAGTGGAAGGATGAAGCTTTCAGTACACTTTTAATGGATGCAGCACGCACAGATTAATCACACTGCATTCATTTTTAATTACCGCTGTAAATAGTTTTTATGTCTTTGCTGTTATAATTAGGAAACAATTATTCTAATTAATATTATTACAGCGGCAAATTCAAGAAACACATTTCAAATTCAAAAAAAAAATATTGTTTGTAGCATTGTGTATATACCAGTCGACTTCTGCGAAATGCCGTTTCATTTTTGAAAAATCCTTTCTGTTTTATTTGAATCGCGGCGCAATACCAATTCGTTGTTACGCGACGAAGCTCGCACCTAGGCGAGTTAAAAATGTGAGTAGTCAGGAAAATATTTTAATTTCCCTCATTTTCATGTAAATTTTCAACCGCAGGCCGCCAGTTTCGCGATTCAAGCATCGTCAAGTTTTCGTTTCAGGAAAAAATACAGAGGTTAGAGACCTTTAATCTACTTTTAAAAACGGACATCGGTGTTTTAATTTACTTACACTTTGACACTGTTTTTTTTATTATAGTATCGTTTTTATTATATATGTAAATAATTTATTAATAATTCATGAAGGTTTTCTACTATAAAGAGAACAGAGACACAGTGACTCAAAATTCAAAACCAATCGGGCAAGGAACGGAAGTTAATCGACGCATGGAGCCAAGTCATTTACTTAACTAGTGGTGCGTCGCTACTTCGGTTCGGATTTATTTATTTATTTACACAAATTATGTGCGATAGTCACATATTTTTAAATATGGGCAATACTTATTTAAAACATGTTGGTCATTAATATTTTTGTTTCTCTGGCACTGATCGTCAAGATTCTTATATATATTTAGCATTTCTTCACATTTCTTCCCTTAGATACGAACGTTTTCTGGAAAAGTATATTCGGGAGTCCGTAAAAGTTAAAATGTATCGCGTATTCTATAACGACGGATAAACAGACGGTAATTTTATTTTAGGTCTGTATGTATTCCACTACAGTCTATACCTGGGCTGAACACGCAAACATTTCCGTAGCAGAAGCCTGGTAGAATGACAATCACCTATTGTCTATTGTTCGATCTCTTTGGTTTCATATAGGACACCGCTCGTTTTAAATGCGATTAGGAACTTTATTTTAAAACGTTTTTAAAATGCTTATGAGAATGTACAACTGTGTGTATTTATATAACAGGTTTAAAAACAACTGTCACTTTAGAATATATATTTTATTATAATTAATAAATATTTATGAATAACACACTATATCTACTAATTTAGTACCGGTTATGGGTATTTAAGTATCAAATAGTAAAAATAAGGATATAGAAAGGGGATAATACTTACTTGTATTTCTTGCTTCTTTTGTGTGACTATGATTTCATCTCGCGCATTGTCTGAAAAAAGAACATTGGTTATTTAATTTAAAAATTACAAATTAAAGATTTAAATTTTTTAAAAACACTATCAAATTATTTATATAATACAAATAAATCTTTTTTTTTGTTTTTAAATAATGTAATTTTTACAGTTACTCATAAAAATAATTATTAATGATTAAATAATCTGCATACACAGCCGAGCATAAAAATAACTATTAAAAATTCGTTGCCTATTTTACGTACAAAGACATTTGGATACACCGGAACCGTGTGTTTTATTCTTGTTGGGGTGTTTGAACTCTGTGACGTGTTCTGAATGTCATATGAAATATTTAGCTACGAAATCTTGATTTAAAGAGGGTAATTAGAAATAAGCATTATACTCAGTATGCGGCGTCTAAAAAAATAATAATGCGTACTGAATACTGTTGTAATTAACTGAATTATTTAAGAAACAATTAAGTACAAGGCAAAAGAAAATATACTATTCTATCTGCGGTTCACAGAAGATTATGACAAGTTGGACACATAATATTAATACCGTACAGTTTTCTAACTTTATGGTATAAATATTCTAGCTTCCATACATAGACACTCGTTCTCTGCCACCATAGAGTATCACACTCCCGCACCGAGGTGTTTAACAGCCATACATAAATCTCCATAAATCTCTTGACAGATAATATTAAATCTTTCAGGATTTTAAATGACATGTGTAATGAAAACCTTGTCTAAGTAGTTATACAATTAACGAATTATAAAGAATGTAAAAAAGCAGCAAAGAAAACCTACTATTCACCTTATACATCGACTCGGTTGGCACAATGATTACCACGCCGGACTACAGAACAAAGGGTCTAGGGTTCGATAAGGTCAATTATGAGATAGGCATATTTGTTGGCTGTGGTCTAGGTATATTATTATTAATTTAAAGTATATATATAAGTATTAATGACACAAGCTTCAAATCTCTTAACATGAGGTTAATAACCACGTGTCAAATGTGTCTTTTTATTATTCAAGCATTAATGGGCAGTTTAAATACAACAAATACTTGGGCAAACAAATATTTTTAGGTGAATTAAGTCGTTTAATGTAAAGTCATGACGCATTACTCTTAATTGGGGTCTTAGTAGTGGTAATTAGTTGTTTCCGTAGTTAACCGCTTTATTCTTTACTGCAGTAATCACTTATAAATTTTATTTGGGTCATTAATTTTAATACTCATATTAAAAGTACAAAATGTTCAGAGATAGTTTGCGTTCTAATATGTAAGTCTGACAAAGGAGTGATTAAAAAACAAAATGTTCTCTTTATAAGTATCTGTCAGTGAAATCTACTAATACGTTTTTGAAAAAGATTTAACCAATTTTGTGGCCGGCTATGTTTGTACATATATTGAGGTAAAAAAATATATTATTCAATGTCAGATTCTTGACTGTCAAATGATGGACGACATGCAAAGTTTTAGGGAAAGGCTGCATGCGACTAGCACCACACAAGGGTTCCATAGAGGACTGGCCTCTATGCCTAAATATTGGTTGTTACAAATAAAACTTTAGATGTTATTTTTAAGACATAAAATATCTATTTCACCTACCATTAGTTAGTGCTATTCTTCAAACAATTGATAATCTGTCGTTGTAAATAAAATTAATATTTAACTGTCCTTTCAATTCTTATGTATATATTTAAAGTGAAAAATAAATATTTATATTGATATATAACGAAGTGGTTACTGCATTGTTATGTTAATGTATGTACTAGGCTACTAGGAAATCTAGTTTAATATGCACCTTAACACTGAAATAGGGAACGAGGTAGGGAAAGGGTTTCCCGTATTCAGTTTCATTGCATGTATTGCATTTCGATTGCACCGTCTAATTAGATTTTCACACATTTTCAGTCTTCATTACACTACTTGAATTTATTATTGGGAACGAGCTATAGAAATAGATATAGACCATTAAAACCTCTTTGCACCAGCCTTTTCAAGTATTTAGTCTGTGGATTCAATACAAGTTTCAAAAAACGAATGCAGTTAGAACGTTGGTTGATATGTTTATTAAAAAAGGTTAAATTACTAACAAGATTATTTAATTTATGTATTAGATGCGTCCTAGCATGGTTATCTTATAACATTCTAAATACTGTATTTAGTATAGAACTAAAATTTGAAAAGACGACGACATTTTTGTTACGGACATACATATATAATTAATACGTAGTTCTTGTAACGGCATGCATGTGGTCGGAACAAGAACTGCAAGAACAGTACATTTATATGTTACACTATATTTTTCTATTCAACGCTCGACATTCACTCCAATTATATGAGCGCAATGATTGATGTCACAGAGAAAGTTATATGTAATTACATTCTATAAAGAGAGGATTGTATTCAAATCGTATAGGGTTTTCTGATATTGCTAACGACCGTTTAAATGAACGCTTAACGACGCGTTAACCGTCATCAGACTCGAGCTATCAGTATCTGTTTTCTAATAATTTTCTTAAATTTTTTTTTGGCACATGATAAATATATATAATTTAAGCCTACAATCAGTTTAATGTAACCTCTTTTGGTTAGTATGAATATTTAACAAATTTAAGTTATTATTAAGGAATACACCCTGTTATTGTATTATAATAGTTCCACTTAGCGATATTTAAGCAAACTAGATTTCTGAGTGTCATCAACGCCGTAAAAAAACCGTAAAAATCGTAGAACCAAAAACATCCATCTTTCGATCGCTGATCTATAAAGAAAAATAATCAAAAGATGCTAAGATACCAGTGTCTATCTAAACATTATTAAAGTAGATAGCCATAATAATTTTACAAGACAAGTACTCAAATATTTAAAGACCCCTGAAACATATTTTGCTTAGCAACGTTTGTATAGCTAAATTATTTTTTAAGAGCCACTCGCCTACTTACAACCCTTCCCCAAGTAAATGTTTGCAATTTGACACTATGCATCGGTGTACAAAACCTTAACGCAAGGCCATAAGGACTCCTTTGTTACGGAAATTCTATCTTAAGTTATATTCTTGAAACATGATACGATGACCTTGTCTGTTGGTATGAAAACGCCTTGTTCTATTTATAAGCATTTCAAGACAATTTAATTCCGTAAAATTATTGTTATGAGATATTAATTGTTATTTAAATAAAATTGAAAATTAAATATTAAAACAAGATTAAAATTTTCCTTAGTTGTTTTTAATTCCCGGTAATTGATAATTTCTGTTTAGGTTACATCAATCAATTTTAGATATATATCTTTGATCTCTGTACCTCTTTACTCTATTGCCATTATCACCCTTATCTCGAACCAAGCTAGATCACATCTGGCTTAAAGATATTAAAGCTTTTAATCTCTTCTAGCCAGATAACAATGCCCCTTTAATAAATGGAGAGTACAAACACACTTAGTTTGAATTTTGAAAGAGATCGAACCAAGCATTTATTCCTAGGTTTTTACTAAGAATACCTGACCTAAGTACTCTTTAGTAAAATTTACGAAATAATACATTTGGTATAGATAAATATATTTCAATAATAGGAGCTTTTTAACGAACCTAATTGTATTAAACAAGTACTGAACATTAATAAGAACAATAATATATCATATAATTCCTTAATGTTGAATATTTATTAATTTATTTAAATATCATGACCGAGTATTAATTAGAACTCCATTTGATCAAATGATTATTCGATTATGATTTACTGGTTGTATCTTATACGCTGCATCTCATATGTTGTAAAACGATTAAATAATCATAAAGTTAGTCGTGTAAGTTCTTCAACTAGGCTTAATTTTATAAGAGGCATTTTAGATGGATACTTAAAAGCTAGTTATAAATAACGAAGTGTAACGCGTTATTAATAGGTTAAACATATTAAAAAGTAAAATATACCGAATACAAATATAAATTCCAAACCAAAATCCCAGAAAGATGTAATATTAGTAGTGAAATATGTAAAAGAAAAATTTAACAAACGTACTGTTGAAGAAAGCCTACAGAGACTTATAAACTTAATAAAAAACAAGTGGAAATAATAAACTCGTTTTCTCGAAGTCGGTTAAAATAAACTTTACAATATAAATATCACTAACATTTCTTAAATTAACAATAGTCTGCCAGGTGCATGCTCAACCCTTCTGAACCGCTACAGAAAATATGGTTTGTAAAAAGTTGCAACGCGAATAAAAGTTGTATGTGGAATTCTCCATATAACATAAGTTTATCTCTAGTTTGTGTCTAATTGTATATAAATATCTGCTCTGATCCACAATTGAGAAAATTCAAACCAAACGTCGACTTATGTCAAAAATGACAATTCACGTATTTCGTATAAATGCGGGAACCTCCCATAAATATTTTTTTTATTCAGATTGATTCATATCGGCAGGTGTTCGAAATTCAAACACTCAACAAGTAGATGAAAGGTGTATATTGTAACGAGATCTCGTAGGGACGAACATGAATAAATTATCCGGGTTCAGGGATTTCAAGATCCCTAACCAAGATTATGTCTGTGTTCCGTGTTTAAGTTTCTGTTTTGCATAAAATATTTATAAATCTACATATCTTGAATCAACCAAATTGGGATTTTTTAAAATTGTATGGAACATAATATTTTCAGGTTTTTTTAATGCAAGAAAGAAATAAATCGGCGCGTCGCGGTATTTCCTAAAAGGCCGGCAACGCACCCACATACTCCCAGCCACGTGAGTGTCTATGGTCGGCTTTACCATTATGGTGTGGCTCCTGCTCGTTTGCTTTTATATATATATATAAACTGTTCCTTTCCCATGGGAGATTTCACATTTTAATTAGCAACAAGTTATTATAGTGTGCAAATAACGGCTTTTAATATAAGTCGACACATAAGTGGGATTTGAAATTGCTATGTTTCTCTACTTCTTGTGACAAGTTGATTCATGGAAATAAATACATACCGTATATATATATATATATAACCAGAAACGTTTTTACTTAAGTATTGATATTTAATGTAGCAATCAGTTCAGTTAAGTTCTCCTTGATTGAGAAAAAAATATTTGTGAAACAGATGTAGAATATAAATGAGTGTGTTGAGAACTAGAACAATCTATACATGGGGACTATAGTGCGTTAAAAATATACCCCCCTGATGCTTCAATCGGCCCAGAAGACATCCATTGCTAGCCGATGTTCGTTAGCGAACTAGCCGCGAACAGTCCGCACATGATCAACCAAAATAATTGTTTTCTTAACTCAACACCAGAATGTGACATATTTAGGAATGAAAGTGGAAGAATATAAGCGGTTGTTACAAATAAGCTTGAGAATAATTTAAGTGGGTTCAGCCGTAAATAAACAAATAGGTTATTATTACTTAAAGGACTTAAAACGAAAATTTATTTCATATCCAGCTCAGCAGTACTGTGCAAATTCATACAAATGTAATTCATATTTATATAACCGATATCGGTAAGGTTAAGTTATTTCCAAAATCGTATTAGTAACAATGTCTGGTAAAAGACAGAAAAAGCGTGTAAAAGTAAACAAACATTTAAGATTTGTTTATATGGAATAATAGATAATTCTGTTCAATTTAAACACAAGTTCTTGTGTCAACCACATTCATGAGCTTGAGCGCCATCACGTGCATAGCGAGACAAGAACACTATGTTCGAACATGTCACACATTTTATTCACTTTACGTACTGTTTTTTATTACTATCAATTACAAACGTAAAAGTTCAAGAACTATGTACCGTACATACAAATAATATAATGTCTTTTGACAAGTGGTACAGGACAGTGTTGGATTTTTTTTTCGGAGGACAAATCATTTTGGGTCACACGGCAAGAGGCGTGTAGGCAGTGTTAAATTGTGTAAATAGGATAAATCGTCTCAGTTCGTGTTACCACTGACCATGTATTTGCATACTTAGCGCGTTATCACGCGAGACTTCCTATTACCCTACACCATTCGTCACACTTTAATGCCCACAACAGTACACAATATACTAAATAAAAGATTTTGCTACCGGTAAAGCTTAAAATTACTCTGCTCCGACATTTTTTGTTAAGACGGTGTCAGCAAAATGTCACACAATTTACTTACATTTTTATGATTCTATTCCATTAAGGCATTATTGAATTGGAATTGAGACGACGTCGAGTCCATAAGAAGGTAAATAACCCGTTATCAATGCTTAATATATAAGTAATATTAAATGATAACTGCGCAATAAATCAAATGGTACAAGCTATTAAATCGTATCGTATAACAGATGGAAATGGATATGGCGCCTACAACTGAAATGCACGAACGATGGAAAAGCAATGAACTACTAATAAGCTTCGCAATATCATATTACATAATATACATGATAGAAGGAACTACTTACTTACGTAAGTACTTTTAAAACGTCTCCCGGCGATTTCTGATACGTCTAGATATGTTAGATATTAGATTAAAAGACACGATGACACGCAAGTTCTAGAAATTTTTAGTTATATAATTGGTGAAATATTACAATCAATGAACCCAAGGTAGGTACAATAGATAAAAACTGAACTCTACTAGCGGTTACGGCGGTTGGCCAAGTAAATATATATCATTATTTTCCTTATTTCTGCATTATTACAGTTTAATATTAAATTGATATTTAAATAACACTACTTAAAAGAGACGAGTATAGTTAAAATACAAGTTGAGTCAAGCTTTTATGAATGCGGTTTCCAAAATTGAATACCTTAACCAAATATTGTAAAATATTTTATCACCATTATAATGAAGTCTTCTATTATATGACAAATATGTAATGATACACATATGTTAAATATTTCAATTCCTGGAAAGGAATTATCAACATATAAAATAGCATTTATAAATTTCTAGAGGGAGAAAAGACTGGGTATTTTATTTTATTCACTGACAATCTTTGTTGTTACGAGTAATGGTTTTTAATTGTTACATGTTTTTATAACTGGACTTCCTTTAGTTATAATGGATATCACGTATAATCGTTACGGGATATTAAAAAGATAATTATTTTATAAGAATAATGGCGTGTTCACTGAGCCAATGTATGGTAGGAAATTTTGTTTTTTCAGCTTATTGCAATTTACTGCATTCCATTAAGCATTTTATAGATTTGTTTATGTAGCGATTTGAAATTTAACAATTAGCTGGTGTTTTGCAATAAATGATACACATAGAAATAAAATATACTTATGTAAATGTTTAATGTAAAAATAATTAAGTTGTAACTAACTAACGCTGCATTATAAACCTTAAGGGATAAAAATATTTTTTAACGGAATACAATACGTATAATACGGTTTATATTAACAATATTTTTAAATTGACTATTTTATATCAATTGTTAAGCAAAATTTATAAAACTGGGCGGCGTGATAAAGACAGATTTTTTTAGTGGGATAAGTCTTTGGACTGCTAAGAGAGACGCCGCAGCAAATGGACATCCATTTAACAAGTGCGTTGTATATTTCCTATAAAATATTTATTTGCATATACACTGTCTCCATATAACGTCCCTCGATTTAACGAAAAATACTCTAAAGGGTCGAAATCAATTGGATTTGGTTGGTAAACGACAAGCTACACGCTTTAGATTGTTATGTAATTTTGATTTTTCTTCTCTTCATTTAACGACCACCATACCATCTCTATAACGCCATCAAATGCACAGTCCCTTCAGTGTCTATATATATAGTTTACACTCTATATTTATATATAATATTGTTTCAAGTTCCCATATAATTGTTTTATGTTTGTTTTATTATCTTATAAGTTTATTGTTTTTAAAATATATTTAGCACATAAGATGTTTGACAGATGTAATTAAATATAATTTCAAGTGAGCAAGCAAAGCTTGGCTAACCAAAACAGCCACTCGAATGACTTTTAGGGACGTTGGCTCAAACGTTTTTATTCATTGTTCCCTTTATTAACAATGAACAATGATTTTAGTGTGTAACGGTGAGTGTTATTGCATATTATTTAATGTAAATCTTTTGTTAAGGCTACTGTTCTATGTTAGGCAATTAGTATAATTTAAAACTTCGGTTGAATATTATACTAATGCATAATCAGACTGATATAATTTAAATAATAATTTGTAGCTAGATTGGTTTTAGTATTAATGCTAAGCTTGTTCTCGACATATCACATTCTTATTTTTATATTTCTTAATTTAGATTACGTAAATACGTGAATTGGTAACTCATCACAAAGAAACAACATTTTAAGTCTTTCGACTAGGAAAAGCAAATAGTTATTATGATCAGGTTGCCTATAAAGAAAAATTATAAGCAAATACGGAGATGTGCACTGCACCGAGTTTACGTGATCTAAAGGTAACTCGAAAAACGTTTTTTTGGGGTCCCATTTAGAAATTTCAATGCAATACGATAAATTATATTAAGGATGGAAAGTCGTTTTATATTGTCTTGCTCTTGAAAACCAGAATTGCATGAAATTTGCCCTTGTCTCTCTTTCACCAGTTCTCTGATAGGTATTAAGCGCGCGTGGCTGGATCCTTTAAATCCCTTAAACCGCCCTTCGAAGGGGAGACCCTTTGAATTGCAGGTGCATCGAAAAAAATGAAAAGCGTTATATTTTCACTGATAATAGGTAAGTGCTTTTGTCTAAATCCTACAATACCAATTCTTTTTAACTTTTTCTTTTCTTACTTTACTGTCTACTTTAAGATAGTTTATTGGAAAACTTATTTTCCTAATTAAATGAATACACTCTATTAATTGTTTTAATTAACTCGTAATTACGATCGATGTATATGTCTGTTTGTTTTTAGTTACAATTATAAATTTAAATTTAAAAAATATTTATATTTAATGTACGTAACGGTAAGCGTTAAACGTAACGTAAACTGTAATACTGTAAATATGATTCTGTCGTTAAAACTCTTTTATTAAAAGTTCTATGTGAGAAGGCCTCTTATAGGATGAATCAAAGATAACCGCACTGAGCATTCTGAAGTAGAAGAAAAAAGATCACTACTCGTAAAAAAGTAACATAGTAGATAAAAAGCTGCATAGGTATAGAAAATGCTGCAATGTAGTTTGTTTCGCTTCTTCTGCATTGCCGCTTTGGAAGTGAACTAAACTTAAACTTAAACTTAGTTTTAAAAAATCCATAGCCTTGTTAAAGGTAAAGTATAAAGGCGACATTGCTATATCTTTGTGTAGTATTAGAAGCGTAATAAAAATGCTCTATATGTTTAATCACGTGGGGGTTCAGGTCAATATCCTAACCACGTGTTGACCTCATTTATTACACAATTTGGACCAGACAAATTATTATTACCAAGCGTGCATTAGATTTTTATTAACGTTAGTTACTTTATATACATATTATATCAAGTCATCACATTTCGCTTAAAGGAAATTTAACCCAATAACTGGCTAAAATTAATTCATAATAAAAAAGTTTTATTTTAATTTATATAGTAATGATCATTACATTGCAACAATATAATAAAATCAAACAATAAAGTATCAACTAATATATGCAGCTATTTGTGTTTCTGCGTAGTAATGTACGTAGTTATGTGTATTTTATGAGTTTTATTAAAAACGGAATGCGTGATTGCGATAGTCTCCTATGCCTACGTATAATTCAAAATTACAGTGTGTCTTTTGTTATATTTAAATAAATATTTATTAGATTAATTTCAGTATTTAATAGCATTAAACCACGAACCATTTCGTGAAACTCAATCACAAGGTTATAGACTAAACAAACAATTTATAACATCTCCATAGAAATTCTCAGTAAGGCGTATTGTTTAGATTGGACTTCTTTGATCAGTTAATTTTATATAAAAAAATCATTTTATAACTTGTTAACAAAAACAGTATAAGATCCTTTAACGCTTAAGTAATACGTCACATATCTCGAATACATATCACGACGATTTTTTTGTGTAATAACCGTAGTAGTCAAAAATGATTAATGACTTTGAAATGATAATGATGTTTAGTTTCGAACGAGTACATGTAATGGGTTCATTTCTTAATAACATCTCAATATGGTGTGACTTCCTGTGTTATTAGTTCACAGACAATTGTAAGGTATCCAAATAACTGGTCTGTTCATTTGGTCTTTTCGTATTGCTATGTATGGCCATGGATATTACAATTCCTACATACTATAAAATAAAGTAACTCATACACGATTTTGAAATATATAAGAGAGAGCTATTTAATAGAATATGGGGTATAATGCATCTTAAATATAGATCAGCTATATAAGTATTGTACCCGTAGTTATTATTATTCCACAGTATTACATAAAAGCCCCATAAAAATGGTAATTCATTCACTCTATAACAAAATCATATACATAATTTGTTGACTCTGTCAGTATTTTTTTTCATTTCTAAAAGAAATCAACCAGGCCGAGTTTCTTGCCTGCTTCTTCTCAACTCAGTCGCGTACGAACAGGCGTAAAATCACTTAGATTAAAGACGTTTCAAAATGGTCCTATTTACTTTATGAATAAAGATATTTTGACTTTGACTATTGATTCTGATAAGTCGAGAAACGATTACGCTCCTTTTAAAGAGCGTAATCGCTTCGATATTTTAGACAATTTAAGGTTATGTAGTGCAAATAAAGTCAAATTAAAGTAATGATAACTTCTTTCAATTAATAAAAAGGTAAAGGCTGGTCAATATGACAATTAGTCATTACGAATTATATAAAACGAGCGAGTGATTGTAGACCGGTGGCAGTTTGGCTGATAACACATCCTCGTCCGGCACAAATTGTTTTTAGGAGCGTATTCGTACAGCTGGGATGCCGCAAAACCCTAAAATGTTTACGGCAAAAAATCGACTTTGTATCGAAATAAAAATAAAAAAAAACGTGACAAGTGTAAGTAGATGTCAGTCTCCGAGCCTATGAGGTTCTGTCTTAAACACTTAGTAGCGATACGTACTAAAGCACTAGAATCCGTGATCTTTAATCGTGAAATCTAGATATATATCGTTGCTAGTGATCGCCGATATCACTGCTATGAGATTTATCAATAAGCGCATATTTTAGTTAGTCTATACAAAATTCGGTTTAAAAAAAAACATTTTACTTAATTTTTTTAAGCCACTTTGATAATAATAAACGCACCTCAGGTAAGCACAGGTGCATTTGTAAATTGCAACCATTCGGGTTCTCGCAAAAAAAAAAAACAATATCGCAGCTGGCACCGTATCGCATTTGGATAATAACTCGAGTATTCCATAATCGATTATTAAAAGTCATCTCGAATAAACCCGTTTAAATATGAACATTATACGATTTTGTAGACATCGAAACATTATTATGAAAGCATTATTCATTAGCATATTCTAAAAACGGTAGCCGATATTAAATCAATTATCATCCAAATAGTTTACCGGGTCAGTTATCCGTTATTTTATTACTTACCATAATAAATATTCACATTGGGTGGCATTACGTGCGTTAAGCAAATATTTATGACATTCTGAACGATAATCGATTATCGTTTCGGAAGTCGTAATAAGTGGCCAGTAAACAAATTATCTACTTATTTTATTTAACTGTTTTAATTTAATATTTATATAAGATACAATGTTTTACCGCTTATGTCCGTTTATTTATATGACTATACACTATACCTGTGTAAATTAATTTCGCCGAGTCGTCTCGGAACCTTGTATTCATAGTTAACTCTTAGTTAATGTTTGCCCTTCACAGCGCTTAGGGTAATTTTTTATGTATTTTAAGTCCGTATATTATAAAAAAAATGATTCTATACGTTTGGGTACATGAGCCTCTACGCTTCCTCTCTATGGCAAAAGTGATGAAAAAAGATACAAAAAGCGACACGTGCGCACCTGTTCCATTTACGGACACACATCTGCCTCTTGCCATGATAAAAGTTTTAAATTATGCTAATGACAGCGTTTTTAAGACTTACGAAAGATACATGGTATAATTTAAATTTTGATTTGGAGACCAGCTGGCAATTACTGTGCTACTAGAGATAAAAAACCACTTAAAACAAATTATTAATTTTTATTTGTATAAAGTAGAACTCGTATAATTAAATCCAGCTATTAGAACATTTTACCGCATGGTGATCTAAGACTGAAAACTGTAATAAAATCATTCTTTGAGGAATCGGATTGTCAGATACAATTTTTGTGTCTTTGGCCAAACACAATATTAGGGGATATAGCGTCTGCTTCCAGACGGCTTATCTATAAACCGAGTGGGATAACAGGTCATTATGAGAGTTCTGAGGTATTTCTTTCTTATAAACCCATCACAAATAAATTTGCTAACCAAAAAATTTACACGTTAATATTGTATCCAATATATGATATGAGCCATCGTAAACGAAATACGCGAATATGAGAAATCATGAATGATAGAGCAATACTATAATGTTGACATTGATCTTACGATAATGACGCATGCGTCGGTTCCTTCTCGGAAATAGCGTAACGGAACTTTGCTCACGGCGTCATTTGGCAAGTGGCATTTGGAATTTGGAACACTATTATTATATAACTTATTTTTTAATCGGAAGTGTCTATCGGAAATATCTAAATTACGAGTGTATAAAAATATATATTATACATAAGGACTAGCTGTAGGAATAAGTAAATACATATGTATGTGTACGAGTATGTATATATGAATATGTTTTTTATATATTTCAGACAGATATTAATTTTCTAAAAAAGTACGTATATTTTAAATTTAAGCGATTAAGTACTTTATTTAAGGACAATATACTTCAATTATTGTTACATGATATAAACTTAGTTCCTACTCTTTGTCTCCAATTAAAGTCTGTGGTTGTGCATTAGGAAATAATACTTATAGTCTATAATTATGTTGTTATAAATTAATTGAGGTAATATTTTTTTTAACCTACTGGCTACTAGAGGCTACTAAACACTGTGACGTCACAAACCATACAACTAACCGAGTTAATGTTACAAAAAATACGATGAATCACACTAAGGAATTCCGTATATTATATCCACACTGACTCACGAGAGAAATATTCATATGATAAGATCACCTGTTTATGAGTTTATGGTAATTAACTTTTTCGTAACAGATTAGTAAGGTGATGATATTATTTGTTTTCATTAACACCAGCGTGGACGAGTCTATTATAAATTACTTCATTAACCTAATAATGAGTTATGAATCATAAAGTTAACTCTATTAAGGAACAAGGGCTCCATAGGGCCTAGATTACAATATATAATTTAAACTGTTCTTCAAGATTTAGAATTTACATTTAGCGCCAAGAATTAAGCAGAGCCGAAAATAATAACAAATTGAAACTGAAAACGATAACAATTGAACAAAATCTTTACGGTAGGAATCTGTATCTCTCGCCGGTTATTCCTATTGGCTACTGAGACGTATACAGTGATTTGCAGAATTCAATCATGATTTGACATGTCAAAAATTATGGGATTTGACATACGGGACTCCGTGAGCGTGGCCTCTTTTGGCTCTGTTTGTCTAGAGGTAGATTATTAAGAATATTTTCATATTATTCATGTGGTGAATGAGTCGTGAATACTGACACATTTTTCGAAATAAATACAATTTTTCTTGTCATTCTCCATAATAGACATTCGACAATGACTCTAATAATATACGAATGTGATTAAGTTCGAATATACCTTTTGTTAAAATAATTACGGACACCTTGCGTGAATGTAACACTAGCGGAACAATACAAAATTCGTGTGAATCGGTCAATTACCATAAATTATTAGAATTATTGTAATAAATGTAGATATGAGATGAGATTTATTTTTAATTGCGACATGCTTTTTATAAACCCTTCAGTTTAAGAAAATCTAGGGAATTTGTTAACTAACATCAAATATCAGAGAAATTATAACGTATATTGTTTATACCTATTACATCGTTCACATTAGGCTTTTAATTTAACAATACGACTTCACATAAAAGACAATCTAGAAAAATTAGTGTAGAACCTCCTTAGTCATATCTTTCGCGTAATTGTATTAATTTAAAAAAATACATTTTGAATCGTAATCTCTTTCGGTGTTTATATCGAAATCGCTCTTGTTAATTAAAAAGAGTCGTAGAAGCCAATATTCGTAATTTGAAAGACATGATAGCTTGGACGTGGTACCTTCTGTGTTTACAGGTATTCTGCAGGTAGATTATACTTTTCTTTTTTGCTTTGTAGCGGTAAATTGCCGTTCGGCATCAATGCACCACTTTATCGAACGTGTTGTGAATCAATACCCTGATGTTGCATTTCAATTGTAGTCACCTGCCTTGGTGCTCGAGGTTTTGTTAAGTAGCTTTTAAGCACTACATTTTATATTCCTACACTATTTATACTTATAATAAAATTAAAATTACACTATTAAATCTTATCATAATCTTGATCATTGGCTTAGACGTAAAATTTGCGTTAGTTCTATCAATGTACTAATTGATTTATTAGTATTCAAAAATTCAAAATTAAATCCGGTTAATTCAAGTTTTTTAACACAAGCCAGGTACTGTTAATTGAAATTCTAAAGAACAACAACAGAGGCTGCCATGAAATTAATTCGTATTAATAACCTTCTCCGAAATACTGCACCAGGTATCGTACCTGGTAAGTGTTTGCAATAAAAAATAATTTGTAATTCGTGAAGATACGTAAAACTTTTAAGTTAAAACTTGGTACGTTGATTTTGTTAACGCAACATAAACATTCATTGGACTGATAGAAAATAACTGAGTAGAGTAAGTTTACATAGAATAGGACATATGTACGCTTTATGGTACATATTGCAGAGCAGACACATAAACATCTAAAAAATAAATAAAGTTAGTAATGTTTGCAATCTCTTATGTTTGAGCAGTACTCGTTTTTTGATTTTGTCTAAATATGGATTTAAAATATACTATTTTAAATACCATTTGCACCCGGTACGGCCAATCCCCTAAAATGAGTAATAAATTCCTAACCCCGCACATTTCGCCGGGCCTGTGAGTTACCCGTTGTAATTTCCCCGTTCTGCGAAGTGCGACACATTGAGCAAGGGCGGTTGCTTCCAGATCGAAAATTTTACGCTTTAATACCCTCTCACATACAAATAAATAGTTTATGATCTAAATCATAATAAATATACAACTTGTATGATTATTTTAGAGATATTTTCATTCAAACTTACCCACATAAAAGATCGCCAAATTGAATTTTATCGATTGTATATGTATCTTAAATACAAAACATTACATAAAATCCAGTAGAAATCCTCTTAACACACACAGGAAACTGATTTCAAAGCCAAGAACATAATCTACGAGTGTTTCGTAGATTTTTTTAAATTTCAAAACATCACAAATATAGAAATATAATAAGAAGGAATGATTATTGTACAAGCATCGTCGATAAAACACGCGAAAGAACTGAGTAATGAGATTATTATCAGTCACGATCTGTTTTCAGCTCTCATTCGCCACTCACAGACTGACTGTTTTGTCAGTTGTCAGTTGTCACTATTCAAGTGAATTCAAAACGGTTACCATTCTCTATAGCGTTGTGACTTGACCAATTTTGTAAAATAAAGATATTGTAGGGTTGGAAAGGTACCTTTACTGTTGTAGAACAACAATAAAATTATTTTTTTGTCTATTTTTATATTAAATTTTAGCAGTTAGTGAAGATAGAGAATTACATTAAAATATTAAATGTCTAGTACGTGTTTTTATCCTGTAGAAAACTTTTATTTACGAGAGTGGGCAGCACAACTTGTAACTTAGTATGAATTTAGAGAAATTTCAAATAAGTTATATGTCAGCTTATATTATATTAGTATTTTTAAATTGTGGATATTAAAGCAATAATTATAATATTTCAATCTTTGGTCACAGTATATGTAAGGTTTAAGAAATTTTACATGGCATATCATGTCATTGACATTTCAATGTCATTGACAATCCAGAATATTTTGTTCCTTCATGACGTATCAATTGAACAATTTCATTTTTCATTAAAGTACGTCAAACATGGAGGAGGATCGTCTTTTTGATGAAAGAATTTCTATTCGGGAATCTGCACGACCTCTAAAAAAATACGGTAGTACGTGTAATCATATGAAGAGGAATGAAGAATATATAAAACATCTGATCAAAAAAGGTGATACTTTGCAAGGAATTGCCTTAAAATACGGTGTAACAGTAAGTTAAATTTCCATTAGATTATTGTTGATATATCTACTTATTTTTTGAGAATTTAATTAAACACAGGTTTTGTTTGGCTTTTAGATGGAAAAGATAAGACGAGCAAATCGTTTATTCGCCTCGGATAGTTTGTTTTTAAGAGAATATCTTTTGATACCTGTAACCAAGGATTCACCTTTTTACGAGAATGGAGAAAGAGTGACAGAAATTGCATCTTCGAATCACCGCGCATCAATCGCGGGAATGCCTACACGTGATTTCTCTCCAGGCAGTCCAGATGAAAAAGAATCATTTGACAACTTCTTAAATAGACTTGACTCTTCAATTGCAACAATAAAAAAACATGTGGAAAAAACGAAGGAAAACAGCGAGTAAGTGTTTTTTTATTAATAATATTTATATAATGATGATATTTATTCTGCTATGGTAATCTGCATCTCTATCTGCAAACTCAGCATTTATATTTTAGGAAAGAAGTTTTTAATTTAACTCTTTTTAAATCAGTTCAAAACCTACGTAAGGCTATTTTATTTATTTAAACTTATTGGAAACAGAAATAGTTCATGTTGTGTATGAATTGTTTGCAAAAGATTAATTAAGAAATATTGTAATCACTGGACAATGACCTCAATATTGATTAGATATAGTCATCCTCTGTATAAAACATATTAATAGTTCACAATTATATTTTATAATAATGATTAATTTCAAAATCTCTTAAAATATAAAATATATTTTTGTATATTACAATTATCATTGAGTAAATATATGATACTGGAAGGCATGCTGATAACTTATGTATACAAAAAAGATAACTTTAGCAATTGTATAAATATATGTAATTTTAATTGGTCTCAGAGAACTCATTCTGTTGTTTAAAATTAAAATTTAATCACATAATTTATATGCTTTGTAGTTATAGTTAAAAACTAAGAAAGAAATTGAAATTGAATCATTTATTTTGGCGGTACTGGTACAAGAAAATGAAATGTAATATCAAAACATATTGTCAGGTTTTATACATTGTAGTTTAAAGAAGTCTTATGATAAATCAAACACAATTTTTACAGATATAATGATTTCACATATTTTGAAAAATATAATTTAGCTAATAATATTTTGGCTATAACCATTTTGCAGCGTTATCAAGGTTATTTCCAAACTTTTAATTATTACACTTAAATTTCAAGGCCAGTCACAATTGTTGGCCAAAATGTGTGTTGTTAACAAGATTCGCATTTATCAAAGGAGCTCTTAGAGAGTTAATTATTTATTCATTTTGCCAGAGAAGTAAATGTGAGATTTCTTCAACTATTGTTGATTTCTCTTAAAGAATAAACTACTCAGTTGTAATTTTAGTCATTAATATATCCTGGCTTCCATTACAGCAGAATGTAGTCCAAAAAATAAATATTTAGTGTGTATGTAAATTGTGCTATTTGTTTCAATTATAATTTATTGTTATAAATATGCCAAAAGCAAGTGTGTATTTTAAACGTTTTGTATTGTTATGATCGGCATTATTGGCGTCACATACTTTCTATTACATTGACTCAGTCACATGACTCGCAGCTTGAAATCACGTAAACGGTGGTCTTTGGTTGAGTTTACACAATTAATCAAACATACAAAACGTAAATACGATAAGTGTTGCTTAAAATTGTACGTTATAAATACTTCTAGATTTTAGTGAAATTCTTCTATAAAAATATACACCATTTTTTTAATTTAAAATTAGTTTTTTTCTTCTTTCGTTCAATTGATTGTAAATTATTAGGCTTAATTGGTCGTATATGTTTTATATAGCAAAACACTCTTCCTGGGTTTCTGTTTCTTTAAGACCCGCTAAAGTTTTGAGGTACATTATTCGATAAATGTTCGTTAATAACTCGGCTTGTATTTGGATTTTTGTATCATGCTCATTTTCATTAATTACGCAATTAAGTGAAAAAAAAACTATTAATATATCTCGTTAATACATTCACTATAGAAATTAAATGAATATAATTTTTTTTTAAATTGAATAGTCCAGTAGTTCTTGATATTGCGACAACACACATCCGTTGATCTCAAGTATAGATATAAAAATTAAACCGGATTCGTCTAGAAGAAACCAGTTGTAGATGATGTCTGTTATATTTAGGATAATTTGAAATATGTTCAGATTGTTCAGTATAAAACACACCGAGCATTACTTATAAGTTTTCTAAATGTTTTGTAGAAAAATATAGGCACAGCAAAATAGTTAGGTCTGTTAAGTTTAATTAGAATAGTGTTTTCTACTGAGTAATTAATTACTTAATAGTCATGCGTTAAAATGTAATAAAACTATATTTATGCTGTTTATGTATGTTGACCCCTTGATAATTTATTTACACGCGATTTTTTTTCTATAGTAAAAATAAGTGGAAATAAATTTTATAGTATTATATAACTTCAAGTTAACCCCTCTTCTCCCCATAAACGCATTTCAAATTAAATTCATTTTTCAGGAATTAACACATAATTCTATAACTAGCTTTCTGAAGTGTTAGCATATCTATAGTTACATGGTTAACTGCGCCTTGTAAAAATGTTTTCTTTATATGAAACATTATATTTTCCAGTCTAGTGTTAGTTTGAGAGCTAATCGTAGGATTAACTGTGGAAAAGGATATTGCGCATTTCCATTCTAATGTTACTAACTTAAGGGATTTTCATATGCACACTGAAATTAAATAACGTTTCTAATATGTATTTAAAATTAATCTCTATATCCCATAATCATGCCAACTCATGACAATTGAGCTAGTGTAAACTTGTACTTTTATAGGTTTCTTTTACGATTTTAAAGATATTGTATACCACATCGATTTCTTACGTGTTCCTATGAATAAATCAGTAAATTTTTAATGTAAGGTTTATGTTAAAATTTGTGCTCTCAGTGAAAATAGTCTCGAGTCCCGCCCTGCTTGGTAAACACTGCTGTTACTACATATTACGCGTTTGATTGCTTAATGGACAGATTTTATATATCTTAGAATACAATTATAGTGCTCTTAGTATTGTGCATTAAAAATGTCATTTTAGAGTACGATGACTCTTCGTATAACTTGGAATCAAAACTCCTAATTTAGATGTCTTAGTTTATTACCACAAAACAGGAAACATATTCTTGTAACAATATTTGTTATCATTTTGTGTGTAACAGCTGTTATTATACACTGATAATCTTACTAATAAATATCATTTTGTACACATGTCGACGAATCCTGATGAAATTTGTAATTAATATGAAAAAACTACAATTTGCATGAATAGATAGGATTGATGAAACGAATAGCAACATAAGTGATCGATCGATCGATCGATCAACATATCGTATCTTACGAATTTCTGTGAAATATATACAGATTGTTCTATAATAATGAAATGTTCTGTTGTTAAACCAAATATAGTTGTATTTAGCTTTCAAATTGCATTGATCAATCACATTTGGATAATATGGCACCGCTAAGTGCAAGGTTAAAGTACACCTTTACAAAAGGCATTTTTAATCTATTAGTAATTTAAAAAATTGTACAAACTCATTACTTCAAAAATATACTCTATAATATCTTATGTAAGTGGCGAATAATACATTAGTCATATTTCACGTGAAAGATTTTATTAACACCAACTTTTGGTTTTACGACTGGATGAAAATGTGCAAACTGATACGGTTGAAAATGAACTTTATGAGGTAGGAATAAGGTTGAGATCCCTCGAATCTAACAAATGATTGTACGCTGGGTTTTGGGCTATAAATAGATATTGTGGGTTGAATAGCGATCTTATATGATCCTATCTTATCAGATTGATCCTTATTTGTACGCCTACACATGGCGATTATGTATATCCCTGAGTTGATAGCTTAAAGTTTATTAGTTAGTTTTCCTAATAGAAAATGGGATGCACAAAGTGACTCCGATTACCTCGGGTTTCGTGTAATGACGTTTATACTATCAAATTAACACTTTTATTGCTTATTGTTCACGCTCGATACAGCTACAATATATTAAATAAAAATTTATTTTAAAGCTATTCTTCTAATGTTCCAGGTTCGTAGATTTCGAAGAAGACTTCGTCCGTCATCGTCCAACCGCTCGGCTCAGGCAATCGGCGTCTATGGGTGCCTCTACGTCCTACAATGAAGTGATACCGCCGCCCCTGCCGCCTCCGCCAGGTCTCACGCACGGTCGACGCGTCGATACCTCACTGAAAAGGCTCGAGAGGGCACACGACGACCTCTTTCAGTTGTAGCGCCTGAGACAGCGCAGGTACTGTTCAAATATACAAATATGTATATGAATATTTACGGGAAACAATCGGGTTGATTGAATAAAAAACATGCCCATTTAGTTTCTCATTAAATAATATAAATAAAATTTGATTAAATAAACTTAATGAT
Organism: Leptophobia aripa; assembly: GCA_951799465.1. Classification (NCBI taxonomy): domain Eukaryota; kingdom Metazoa; phylum Arthropoda; class Insecta; order Lepidoptera; family Pieridae; genus Leptophobia; species Leptophobia aripa. Next base: position 6,019,843 of record OX637271.1, read on the forward strand.
TACTTCAATGTCAGAAGTTTTAATTCAAACTTCCTAGTTTGGTTCTTGTAATTGGGTCCACAACATACTGCATCTAATCTTTAGACCTTAGGGTTATCTTAGGATAACCCCCAAGAGTACATTGGAATAGGTGTCCTTATGATCGCAATACTTAATAAAATTATATGAAGCACAAATGCGGCCTTGTCAAATTTTAAACACGTATTTCTAAAAAATATAAATATAGATAAACAAGCAAACGAATTACGTATGCGTATTTTTTGTAATTGACATAATTACAAATAGTTTTGATAAAAATAGAAATAAGATATTTCAATTATTATATATAATAAAAAAATATTTAATAATAATAAAGTATAAACTGAATAGAATACTACAAACTCAGGGTGATTCTAAATCAAAAATGTTAATATATTATTGTTACGTTACAGATATGCGCGATTCCAATGAGCACGTCTGCGATCGTCACGTGCGTATACGTATATCTGTTCTGTACGTATACGTCAAGCGAACGTAACGACCGCGGAACTGGAGGTATATTGGAGGGGTATGAGAGTGATATTAGATGTTATGATCTGTTTATCTAGTTTTTATTCATCAATGTTACTTGCCATGCTGGTTAGATTTTGTAAAAATGTTTTTTTAAAAACTTTTCTCGATGTTTGTACCACAGTCTTCGCTACTAAACAATTGAATTTACCTTTATAGATAAAACACGTGATTCCAAATTATCATATTTTGTTATATTTGATTGTTCAATTGATTAGAACGCATTTTCGTTTCGTATTGTAACAAAGAGAAATATTTTGGTCGGCTGTATGGGTGAATATCTATTTTTTGTCGCAATTGCGCAGTCTCGTGCATAATAAGTTAAGGTGTAAGCTTTACAGTGTAAAAATGTATAGAAAAAAAAAATATTTTTCTACGTTTTCCGACTCCGTCGTTTGAACCCATTGTTTTTTTACCACGCCAAATATACGATTATTCTGACGAACGACCATACGATATCTTTGCATTATTTAAGATATATATTTTTAAATTTATAATTATTGTTATTAATTTAACACGTGAGTAAACTTTTTTGATAAAAATTACTTGAAATTGAATGTTGAAAATTGTGTTGTTATCTGCACTTTGTGATGTTTAAATAAAACTACTTAACACAAACGCGACACATTTACACATCTCTTTAAGAGTAGTCGCCTCTTTTAGTCACTACATAACATCACTACATCACTACATAATATATATAGAAATATATCAAAATGTGTGTTGCAATTGTAAAGATGCAATCTTGAGCTAAGTGTATAACTTGGTGAAATCACTTGCCGATAGGCGTGTTCCGTTCTGTATAGCACATTCTTGATCACGTGACCATACAATTGCATTGGCTGAAGGCAATTATGCCTGATATTAGAGCTACTATAAAATCATCGAAGCCTTTAAGTTCTAAACAAAAACGCCTTAATTAAAGTAGGGCTCTCGTAGACTGAGACACGTGATATACACTTAACAATAGAAGGAGACAATTGATTTTTAGATATTGCTAATTGCGTAATCTTTTTAAATGTGAGTTTTATATAAAATCGTATTTTGTACACTGTCCACAACTATTTGGTTCATGAAATACTGTGATTTTACCCTCGCTCATGCAATTATTATTAAATGTACAAATAAAACTAGGTAATCCGTTCTTAAGGTATCAGTTTGATGTTAATTTGACAGCTAACCCATCAAAGCAATACTATAATCCTAATCGATATATTAAAGTTGCTTTTTCTTTTTAGATTTGATAGACACTGAGGCTTATTAAAATTGTCCTTTGATATTCTATTTAATAAAATACGATTGTTTTATTTGTATAATAGGTTGCATTTTTTCCTCATATTTATTTGTTAGTAATAAAATGTTTATTTTTACAATGCTCTCAATGTGTGCATTTAATACGACCCCTTCAAACGATTGTTGTGTGATAAGAAACTCGTTGGCGTATATTACCGAGTTAAATAATTTTAAAACAAAAAGTTATTCGTTTTTCAAGTGAGATCATAGAGGGCGCTTTATACCGGTTACACTGTTTACGTTTAACGTTATGGAAAGCGATTTGCCAAATAGTCCCTAAGTATAAAAACCAAATAATGCGAAGATTAGATAATATTTGGATATGAAAAACAACATCTATTGGCATGTCTCGTATAAGACATGCCACCATTTTGTCTACAAAAAGCCACTCGACTATAGAAAAAATTATCATTAAAATATATATCGGACACCTCCAATGCGTTGTCAGGCCAATGTTATAATCCATCGTTTGTTTCGGTTATGTTATTAGTAGTAGTGTATTTGTAAAATGTTAAAATGTTTATGGAGATTTGTTTTTGGTGGAAAATATATTAGGCTAAATTAAATGGCACTAAATCAATGTTGAGCTTTATAATATATAAGCTTATAAGTTAAGCTGTACATATTGGTGTGTTAACTTTAATAAATGTTTTAACATATACATACATAAGGTATGCATGTTTGATTTAATTGTTTACCAAATCATTGCTTTATAATGTTTATATGAAAAAAATAAATATATTGGAACTTTTATTGTGGTTTTATTTTTCAATTTATGAATTGTTTATGATCTGTAGAAGATTTTGACAAGATTGTTTAAATTTATCTTAACGTTGATGTTTTGTGTGATGTCTTTGTTATATCGATATATTAGCATCAGCGAATATATATTTTTTTTGTGTTTTTTGTATTGTCTTGTATAAATGACTTCAATTGATTGTTATTGCCAGAAAGCTGCTTTCACTAATATTAAATTTAGACTAAATGACAAAGGACCGTTAGCTAATGAATAAAACGTGAAAGTAAACGGAAATAATTTATTTTCAATACAAAAAGAATTATTTACACGATTGATATTAGTAGCTTATTTTATGAAAAATAATTTACAGAAAACCTTTAATGAATTTATGCGTTAAATGGTTAATAAAACTTACATAATATAGGAAAATAATTACACTAATAAGAATTAATAAATAGGCTTTTAAAATTACCAGGTACCTAGAGATAATACTTATTATGCTTTTAAAATGATTTTCATCAGATATAACGTCTTCTAAACAAATGAGGTTTAAAATAAGCTATCATAAAATTTCACTTAAGATAACTTGTATGAAGTGATAAAATATAGTGGAGACACTACAAGGTAGCGGGGTTGTAAAACAAAATATTATTAACTCAGTTATGTCGACACATTTCTGTTCGTACCAAATATTTCTTTATGTTAAATTTAAAAAAAAGGAATATAGAGGAAGGACGGTGTGCGTTTTCTCCAACCAAGCTCAAAGGTCCCAGTGGCTAAGGTTAGCACTATTCAGGATCTATGACGTCATCATACTGACTGTAGCTACAGATAGTAGAATAGCTACAGGCTATACTTCAAAGTGAAAATCACTCTTACCATAGATAACACAATCGTGTATCTGTGGTTAAAACAAAAGATGATAAAACATGATAATTTAACAAGTGATATTTAAACATAAAAACCCGTTAAGTAATTTGTGCTTTTGATTATACATACAACATCTATGTAATAATTCATCCGTTTAATTGCAATTATGAAAACGCCTGCTGAATATAAAACTTCTCAGGCTTCTAATTTGTCTTTGTTACGAGTACTATTTTACATTACGGTACATAAATTGAATGTTAAAACTAAACTAGGTGGGCGCTTCCTGTATTTGTACATCTTTATTTCGATTTAGCAAAAAATCTAAATCATGTGAGATTTTATTAATCATTTGGTCCGTAGGCGAATCGTACGCCCGATTCCACTTAATATTAATTAACTCTATATTCGTTCTTATATTTTCTTCGGCTGGTAGTGACATACTGGATGTAAAAAGTTTAGGCTTTTTCAAACAGCTTTTGATCGGGAGGGATATGTCTGGGGTGGATTGGCATAAAGTGCATCTAGGTATATTGAGCTCTGTAAAATTTATTTTAAAGGGTCTCACTTTGTTAGGCGGATCTGACGTTCGTATATCTTGTTTCGGAACGTTCAGTTTAATGTAAGTGGAGCTTAAATCGTCTTGAGGAATTAGATCACAGAGGGCTCTGGTAGTAAATTTTCTTGGGTTGTGTGGACTGGGGGTATATTCGGTGCTTCGCACAATGTCAGCGCGACTGTCTTGGTTTCTGAAAATAAATGATTAGGTTAAAATGAAAATTAATGATTGTAAGAACTCCAAAGAGAAATTCTATTTCTATATAAAATACTAGTAGTTTATAAATTATATGGAATATAATTTAACATCCAATCTTTTTGATAATAATAAGTAACTAGTAATAAGAAGGATTAAGACAAGTATAGGATACATGATTGAGATGCATATAGGACCAATTGTCGTATCAAAACAAATGTTTATAACATTGAGAGGCGACTTTAAATTCTTGATATATATGCAAATATTAATATGCTAACCTGTTAATCTTAGAGGGACTCTCAAACCTCCAGTAAGAAGAGAGCGGTGTGACAGGGGAGCCGTCGAAGCCTAGACTCTCAGCCTCCCCGTTTTGGGCGATGTACACTGGAGAAGGGGGTTATGATAGTAGGTACCTATTTATATCATATAAAATAAAATGATAAAAAAATGTTTCAAAAATTGAATATTTATTATTAAACTTAATATTGAAAACGTTATAAATTACGTTATACAAAACTAAGGGGTTTTGTCTATATATTGTACCATATTTAACAGACTATAAAACTCGTTGTTCTTCTCATTTGATTATTACAACCATATAAAACTTAATTGTAATAAAATGTTAATATTTTAGTTTTTATCTTGTCGATGGGTTATTGAATTTGTTTAAATTTTTTCTGAAAAAGTTTTTAGTATATACCTAAAATACTAACAGCTTAATGTGGTGTCGCCCCTCTGCTTTTTGCTCGACGGAAGCGACATTATTCGACGTGCTAGTTGAATGCTATCGTCATCACATAACACGTAGGATAGAAACATTGATAACCCCTGGAATAAATTTCAAACTTAAACTTAAAATATATTTTTGAGATATTCATTCTTTATTAAAGTTGGTCTTTATAGACACTTTTGAATTGTCATTTTTCACACTACCACCGTTTCGGAAGGCAGTTATCTACCCTGAAGAACCGACAAGAAACTCGATAGCTGCTCTTTTAAGATAAATGTTTCATATAAAATTATGTTACTTACATGACCAATTCAAATAACTAAAGCATTGTAAGCCTACTCAAGAATTAAACTGTCCGGATGCTGAGCAATTACCGACGCATTAATGGGATCTTTAAAATGTGTTAATAATAATCTATATCTATATATGTAGTAGTTAAATGTAATCCTTAAATTGTTACATTCTATAAAGTTCAAAATTATTCTTCAGCGAAATAATCTACTGTATAAAATTCTCGTGTCACAATGTTTGTTCTCGTACTCCTCCGAAACGGCTTGACAAATTCTCATGAAAGTCTGTGAGCATATTGAGTAGGTCCGAGAATCGGCCAACATCTACTTTGGAGACATTCTTTTTGGCAAAACAACGTTTGTCAGGTTTGTGGATCAGCTAGTAACTTTTTAGGTATACACAGTTTTGATATATACATGGTTTGATTTAAAGTCTTACGTCAGCCAATGCTGTGACGGCTAGCGCGGTGACGATTGTTAATGTTCGGTCTCCGGGCTGCGCATACGCAATGCTGGCCATTTGCGCAGCGGACGTCGTTATCAATAGGATGAGAGTATGACGTACTATGCGAACTCTGAAACGATATGAGAAATTTGAGATTCTTTTCTGCTTTTAAACCATTATTTAGTATTATAATGTATGTAAACAAATTATGTACTAACATTGCAACATTTTAAATAAAAAAACCGCTTATTAGCAATAAGGTCGTCTGTTCCACCATAGATATATATATATATATATATAATAACTTATATATATATAGAAAATAACTTAATAAATATATGTGATTGTCCATATACGTAAATTACCTGTGTCTAATATATGTCCGTCTCTCAGCTGGCACTTTGCGTTTAACAACGCGCAAATTATAAGCGGCGCAAAACATTAGTATCGCACAGAGTAGCGTCAGCAGCGTACAACCGCTTGCGCATATAAGTTGAGCACCGGAGCCCAGCTGTAGTGGAGCCCCGCCCCATAATCTAGCGCACAGCCAAGCAAGGGTACTGAATCCTGTAATTTAAAGTTTACAACGCATTATACATAAATAAATATATTTAAATTATTTAAAATAATATTTGTTTTAGTCACCAGCTAGTATCCCAACGGTACTGGCTCTCTGAGGTCGTCCAGCTAACTCAGCATGCAGCAGCAAAGGCTGTGCGCATAGTGCCGCGCACGCGACGCACCAGCACGCTGCGCAGATCCAACCAAACACACCTGGAGAATATTCCTCCTGAAACGAATCGGAACAATGATAAGCTATTGAAACTATTGTAGACATATCTTGAGAACTAGGATACATAGAATTATGCTATATGTAATAACAAGTTATGAATTTTATATGTTATGCAGAATATTGTCAGGTTTGTAGTACTTACTACATAGTAAATGCGTGGCCAAATGTATAACCAAGGTGAAATAATTTAATTATTTAAAGAAAATGCAGATTCTACTCACCTTTAAATCATCGTACTAAAATTCCTATATAAATCAAATAAATCTTAACGTCTAATATAATCCAATACCCATAATATATTCACCTGCCTAGTATCGCATTGGAGTAGCGTCAGCAGAGCAGATCCATTTGACGCAGCGGTGACCATTCTTAAAATTGACGGTAGTCTTGATCCGCCAGAAATGATGGTCACAAGTTGTATCAAGGCGGTGATAAGGCATAGTGCACCTCCCAAGCCAACCGTCACTCTAACTATTTCACCCAAATCCCTTTCTGCGTCTGTCTAGAAAGATTTTACACTTAATACAGTTACATAAATATTCATCAAGAAAATTGCTTCAAAGTAAACAACAGCCTCTTAAATAATAAGGTTTTCTTTTCATAAAATAAAGCAAAAGTTTTCTGTGTTAATATGTAAATGATGAGTTATGTTAAATATATACATTTAATTATATTTTCTATTTCTATACGTATATCACAAATAATACTCCAATCACCAAGGCATCATTCAAACTAAAATTTAAATAAATAACATTTATCTATGAAATCATTTTCAGAAATAGACTCACCAGTGTAGAGCGTGCAACGGTAAAGAGCGCGTACGTAGCCAAACCACGACAACGACAAGATATATGGCTTGGCTCGGGTACCCTCACTTCACACGCATTTATATTCCACGCAGAAGGATCTGTTGCGGTGCGTAAGGCGCAAGCCAACTTCGATTCTGTAAAAAAAAAACTTTTTCATTCTTACACTTAATAAAGAAACTTTTACTCTATATTTGCTACCAAATCAAGAGCGTAGAGTGGACGAGAGGAACTCTTTTTCTAGCCACTCTTTTAAATAGGTATGTTCTACAGAGCGGTTGTTAAGAGCAACTATTACACCACGCTTCAGTATAGAATATTTGTCAAGGCATAATTTTAGCTTTTATACCTATAATTTGAAGTGTCTATGCTTAAGCAAGGATACACAAGAGAACAATTAAATTATAATATATTATACTTTTGTAAGTTACATTTAGGTACACGTAATTACAACAATCGATATAATCATAGATAAATGTCCCAAATTTATTGTAATTACATTTTGTTGTACGCATTCAAATGTTATATTCTCTGTTAGACTTTGTTTTGTGCCATTTCCAGAAAGCTATTGAATATGAATGCATTATGTAAAGGTATTATTATATTATGTATAGGCTTAGGTCTTATTAAAGGAGAGTTCTTTTGCCAGTTCTTCTCGTCCGCTCTGCGCCCTTTGATTTGGGAACTGGCAGTAAATGTAAAGGTTTTTTCGACTACCCATAAGTGTAGCATGTGAATAAAGATAATTTTGATTAGATTCTCATCTCTTAAATTTCAATTAGAATCAGCTATTCATCCATATTGTAAAATGTAGGAAGCATTAAAATGGTTTCGTTACTAACCTATAGCGGTATAATTCTTTGCGTGTGTGAAGAGTAGCGTGACAGTGTATCGCGTGTCATCTCCACCATAAGCGCGAACTTGAGATTGTGTAGAAGCCATGTTGTATTCAACTTCGCGGCCCTCCCTGTTATAATAATTACGTTTAATGTACCTCTACCTATAGATAGTAACTCGTCAAAATTAAATTATATTGTTATAGAACTTTCACCACATCATAAATATATATTAAACAATGAAATAATCAGAAATCTCTAAGAAATAGTATGAGTAATATGAGATTTAATTACAGTAAAATATAAGTTACTGAGCTATGGATCTGTCTGTCATCGGAAATTGAAGTGGAATGAACAAAAAACTGATGTGTACGCTGATTAAAAGTCACTGATTTTTATATACTTACTTAACCGCTATAGACCTCCGCAAAGAAGGCAGGCGTGACGACAGAGCCTTATAATTAACAACTGCCATAGACACATTCCCTTGACCCTCTACTTCCAGATCCATAGAGGTTAATAGCCATTCTTCAGAGTTCGGATTAATTGGAAAAATGAAGTGTGCCTTGTCTAATACAAATTTGACTTGCACAGAAAATTCTTGGCCCACAAATTGAAGGTCATCTTTCATTGTCGCTGTATCCATTACTGCGTTTTGTAGATCATAAATTTTCTGGAACACATATTTTTTATATTCACAAGATTCAGATTAATTAACATACAATATTTTATTTTTGAATATCGAATAAGTTAACCCACATTGTTAATTTCCGCACATATTTAAACATTGTATAATATCAATAAAAATCTATACTTAAATTCCTAAATATGAAAACAAATAAAAAATATTAGGCAAGTGGAAGAAACTTATTACCATAATTTACATCAATTATATTTATCATACCTGCTCATCAAGAAACCCATCAGGAGACTTGAGCAACAGGTCGTATATCTTTAACAGCGGCTCAGCGCTTAACTCTCTTTCGTTTGTCTGAACTACCGGAGAGCGTAGATAGTTCAGGATATCCAAGGTATGATGTAGAGGTACAGTAGCAGCTCCCGGGTGTGCAGGGAGTGATCGGAGTATCGATCCATATTGACTTACTACATCGTTTAGGGGCACCCAAGAGTAACCATACGATATCCGGATGAACTGAAATTGCAAAAAAAAAATAGTATTATTATAGGGTCATCAAAATAAAAATAATATTGTTTTTTTAATTATAGACACTGCGCATTTGATATATGAACTTAGTAGATACTGAAAACACTTAATTTCCTATAGAAAAAAGCACTGGGTTTTATGGCAACCCTGTCTATTAGGATAAGATTTCTTTGATGATCATTTTGAATTCAAAATGTAACATATGTGAATCGCACCGCACACCCTCAATTTTTGGGTCTCAGGCATCCCAGTTACCTTATGACGTCATTCACTGCGGGAGAATGTTTCTAATTGCGCACAAAGAAATAATGAGTAATTGGCTATAATCATCGTCACAGGTGTGAACGATCTTAGGTTGAAAGTCGCGTACGTATTTAATATGTCAGAAAATTTACCTGTTCATAAATATTTTGTAAGGATTCATCGATGCATCCGGAGAAGCTCGGAAGGGACCACTTTACACCAGCTAGAACTGTTTTTGGTTCACAAAATCTGTAAAGAAATAGTTTTCTTTTAGCATCATAAGATTTATTTTCGTTTGACTATCCTTTTTTGACATTTCGCCGTTTTAAGCATTGAGGCCGCACGATTTATATCACGTTTTGAAAACATAGCAGGTTTATATTATTGCATAAACTACATACATTTGACGTACGTGTGATGATGAAAAAGTTTGGGAATGAATTAGCTCCAGCTTCGCCTTGCTTCAAAAGTGTACGGATCATTTAAAAAAAAAAAAACAATCAAGTCGAGCTTGCCTGCTTCTTCTCACCGTACGGACAGGCGTAGAATCACTTAGATTTAATTCGATTCAATCTGGTCCTTTGTTCCTTAATGATTAAAGATATTTTGACTTTGATACATACATAATTTGTGACGCGTATACATACAATATATATTTCAGTATTTTTTTATTTTTTCCAGTCATTTTTCGGTTTTAAAAGTATAAAATAACAACCTTGTAGTTTCTCCGGTATAACCAACAGGGCAGTTGGCCACACTATGAGCACCTGGGGCCGTTTGAGGCCATCGAATACCATGGGATGGCTCACTTGGACACACGTCATCAGTTGGGCTCAGTGCCCAAACTGTGACGGATTTAGAGTTGGCGCCAGCTGCTGAGGATACTTGACAGCTGTATTCACCTGATTTCTGTGAAAATTGTATTACAATTATATATTCGGTAAGTTGTATCTGTTAAAGTTTTATTAGTTCGATACACGCATAGGCCATTAAGTGACTTAATTTTTCTGTCAATCACACCAAATATACATTTTCAGCTTACTTCTTACCTGAACATTGTATAATTTAAGTACACTCCCAGCAGGGTAGAGATCCTCCCAAACCTCACGGCCTGGTGCCAGTGCCAGGAGGCTCTTCTCTCGAGCCCAACTAAAACCTAATGTACCGTGCATCCTTCCTGCTCCAGCCAAGCAGGTTATACTGACATTGTCACCCTAAAATAATTTAAAGGATTAATTTTAAATAATACAATTTTCGCATATTGCTTTACTCCAATGTTATAATTTAAATTAATATGGTTAAAGTTTTTGACAAGAAGCAACGAATCAATAGACTTTTTATATCATTTATGTTAAAGATGAAATGATTACCCAATGTAAATATAGTAAATTAAAGTATATTAGATAATTAATAATATGATAACATTCCTATTATTAAAATTCCTATAAAACAGACATTTTTAAAAATCTAATCTAGATTTATTATTTAAAAAATGGTACGAACATCTTACTTTATTCAGTGTAAGTGTGGATGGCACGAGGATGATATTCGGTGGACGAAACACTGTAATTCTCAAGGCACTACACCTCCGCCGACCTGCGTCTTCAGCTGTGCAGGACCATTTCCCACTATCAAGCTTCTTGGCCGAAGATACTCCTAATACTGACATACGGCGACCCAAAGCATCTTCTGCTACCGTCCGTGTCCAGATACCTCTGAAAAAATGCGCCCAATTGTAATATAACTGTCCAAATTCAATATATATATATATATAAAAATATGATTTTCCTTTTGTTTTATAGCAATAAAAAATTCCAATTTAAAGTATTTGACTACCTGTTAGTACCGTTAAAGTTGATTCTGACTCCATCCTTATACCATGTAAATGTGATACTGGGTGATCCGTAAGACATACAACTAAGTATGAACTCTGCACCTTCCCACACTTCTGGATGTTGATTTATTATTAGTTTCTGTAATATACAAATAAATTCACGTTTTTAAACTAAACGTATAAAAAGATCCTTGATCTTTAACAAGATCAATGCTGTCACGGACTTTTTTAAAGGAAAAACCCGTTTCATTATACATGACTTAACGCGTAACTTTCGCGAGGCTCTCAAAAGGGAAATTTTTTCAAAACATTTTCCTTTGATATTCTGCATCTATTGGTGGATCTAGAAGGGAGATGCTGTACAAAAACAATGTTTAAATATAAAATTTTCGAGACCGCATTTGAATAATCAAATAAACTCTTCGGGTTTTATAATAATGATGATGTTATAATAATTAATTCAACCTCTTGCTTATATAGTTTGTTCATTCCATGGATAATACAAAAGCAAAGACGAAACGCTGATACAACTGGTGATGCACGTCTTCAGACGCAGTGTTACAGACATAGTTACGACGCCAAAGCGCTTTTATTTTATTTTTCTTCTTTGTATTCATAGTTAGTTTTTTGTGTGTAAATTTTGGCAAAATTTCCCGTGCACATACATGTCTTGTGCGTTCTTGTAGTTTTGTTTGTTGCAAAAATGTTTGATCTTATCTATTAACCTTATTATACGCAAACTTTCAATGATTGGTTTTGCATTATGAACATTAAAGTTTGTATAATCTCCTAGAATGCACCAGTTGGGGACAATAAAGGCGCACAAATTAACGAGATAAATGCTGGCGTTACGCCAGTTGTAATTAGGACACTTCTCAAGTATTGCACGCTCAAATTAAACTTTCTAGGCGATTCACACGGCCGTACATCGGACTTTTATCGTATCTGCGCTCAAAATAAATACCTGTTAAGCTTTGTTCTTTCATTTAAGTTTTCCACAAGTTTCCTTAAATAAAAGTTTTAGATCTTTTTCTTCTAGAAGAGGGGACAAATGAGAAGGAGGCCTTTCAGTAAATGCCAATTTCTCTGTTCTTGAAGGACCCTTAGTCGAATTGGTTTGGAAATGATTTCCAGTCTAGTCTTACGAAATACTGAGTAGTGGACCGACGGACATCGAGGTGATACGAAAATAACTATTTTTTTTAACAAATCAACAAAATCCAACGCGTCTACATATATAATAAATAAAATGTATGAATTTGAAAATAATAAAAATAAATGCAAAACTCACGTGAAGACTAAGTGCAGGCTGCATATCGAAGTTCAGTGCGACAGGCAAGAGTCGAAGTGAATCAGTGCCGCGAGACGTTAGTCTTGCTAAGGCGGTGCGAACTGCGCTGGCTTCTCGACGTAAGCCCCAAACACGTAACCATACAGTACGACTGCCATGATTTGGTGAACTGTAATTAAAATATATAACTGTAGAAATGCAAATTATTGTTTAGTATAATATACGGGGTCGATAATTTCAAATTAGCTAATAAAAATAAAGAAGATATTTCTTAAAAAGCAGATATCTCTGTGGGTGTATTCAGTCTGAGTTAGAGAAAAGTTAACGGAATATACAAGGGAGTGTGTGTGGATGTGTATGGTGGGAGTCTTACCTAATATTAAGGACTTCGATTTCTTCGTGTAGAGTTACGTTTGATGTTCGAAGATAATCAGTTATCTAAAAAATATAGAGATTTTATGAAAAATATATATAAAGTTGAAAATATTATGATTGCTTCAAAGCACGGTACGTGTACAATAACCATGTTGTTTAGATTAGTTTATTGTTAATATTAATTATCAAATGAGTTAAATAAATTATCAAAACATTTAAAACATCCAGTTCTTACATGTGAGAAAAAACTAAAACCGAACAAATACTATGTTTATCATGTGTTTTTACTTTTTAAGTAAAATATGCTATAAGAGGAATAGTGTTTTTTTAAACTAATTACCTGATCAGTAACTTCGTCGGTGATATTTGCATATCCGTTATCAGCGATTTGCAGTTTTGTTTCATAACGAGCAGAAACTGAAATATTAATGTAAATGTTATGTAAAAGTACGGACCTAGTTTTCATATGGTAGACAGAATTATGTTACCATAGTTCTATGTTTATCAAACTGAAATTTAATAATTTTTAACAATTTTATTCTGAGTTTGACATTATAAAGTTTGTATTGTCTTGAAGAGTCACGTGTATGACTACACACGTTTTGTTTTGATACCATATTTATATTGGTATTTTTTATCGGTAAATGCCTAATTATAGTCATAAAACGTTTTGTAAAAAAATCTACGGAAATTAAACTTAGGATGACCGATCGATACCAAGGAAGGATAGGATGCATATATGATAAATAACCTTACCACTATCACTGTCTTTTGGATTGCAGTCACAATTTTTTCCTTTCCCACAGTTTTCTAAGCATTCTTCAATTCCACACTCTGTAAAATGCAAGAGATCAACGTCTAAGGAGGTCATATATTTATTTAAAAAGGTCCTAAAAAGAGAAACACCATTACTGAAATTCATTATTTATAAAATCCATTTAAGTGCACACTTTAACTTGAGTTCGCATTCGTCTCTTTCTAAGAAATTGTGATAAACAGAGACAGATGACCGTTTGCGGCTATAAAATCCAAACGCATGTGTATTAATGTCTCAGACACAAAAATTCCAAATTCAAGTGTTGATGTCATATTAAATTAATTGGTTCTGAATATGATGTATGTGAATATTTCATACGACATAGATCATAATTTAAAATAAACAAATAAAACTAATTTGAATGGCCAAATTTTTCACGCACACGTTATTAAACACTAAAAAGACAAATTCACATAAAACAAGAACAATGTCTAGAGGTAAGTGACGATTTTGTCACTTGACAGTATATTTAAGCGGGAAGAATTAACATTCTTAAATTAACTTTCCCAGAATCTGTATCTGTCTACTTAGAAATGAAGTCATCTTAGAACTAACTGTCTAATAACCATAATCGTTGTCTAATATCAATGCAGACGACGATTAAACTAAAACGAAACGTACGACACATAAGGTTTATTACTGCCGTGCACCTGTTCACAAACTTTCCCAACTTCGCAACTACACATGTGGTTGAAAGCTATGTGTGATTTTATATTACTTTTACTTTAGGAGTATAATCTAATCTTACTTGATTAGAATCGTGTCAAACACTTCTTTTGCAAAGTACTTAGTAAACCTATATAGCGTTTAATATGTGTTGAGTGAAAGTATCAATATTTTTTAATGTTTGATTTATAGAATACTTTTATGTCACAACGCAATTTTATAACTTAAAATTCCACTTGCTACCTATACGACCAATTTGTCTTTAAAATGGCAAAGTCCGAAAGAAATGAGCATTTGCCTGTTTTACTTAAAACAATGTATCACGTTTTAAAGAAATTACATCAAAGATAATAAAAAATCTTTTTTCAGTGGCCGCTAAACAACCTCTGTCACATGCTTTAAGCGGGCAATAATACCTGAAGCAGCTATTTCCGATTCACAAAGGTCGCCAGTGTAGCCCGGCGCACAGATGCAACTTACAGCCGCTGGACCCATTTGCCTGAAAATTACATAGGCTTTTACTATCGGTTCATGTCATGACTCCTTTAATTGGACAAAGCTTTATGTTTCATACATGATGCTGTTTAACAAGACTAAAGCTTACTTAATATGGCATGATATAGGGTTATATACATATTGTTTACAAATAAAAATTGTTGCTTATTTGGAATAAGATATACGACTGCAAGGTGTTACTGACTCAACCATAAATCTCTTGTTTATTATGCTTAATAATCACAACATGGGGACAATAATACTTTATCCATTAAATGTACAGATTATATTAAAAATATAGGTAACTGTTAGTAAAAACTAATTGGCCATAAAATAAGAAACAAATAGAAACACGAGTTTAACTTTGGAAAAGTTAAATACAAAATGGCTGCATTCTTAAGGCTATAAAATTTAAACTTTAAACAAAACTCCGCGAGAACGCCACTTATTTTCATAATTCTTAATTCATAGTTGTTGCGCGGCAACTTCACTAATTGTTGGTTAAAAAGTTCATTTTAATATTACCATTTAGTTTTAAAAAATGGGGCAAATAAATTGTGCAATTAATTTAAAAGTTAAGACTTAATAAAGTTCCAGTGGAAGGAAGATATAAATTGTGTTACCTCTTCACGAGGCAATTAACAAAAAGTGCTTCAGTGAACTTTATGAAAATGCGTAACTTTGTCTTAATAATTATTGCTTTAATAAAACTTTAGAATCTTTGCTCATTATTTACACACAAACATATCGTCACTACAACCATATAGACAAAGGGTATCAGAAAGCTTGCGAAATGCTTTTAGAACGAATTGATAAGTATTTATATAAAAAATCGACATTATTTTCGTGTAATCAAATAAAAAAAATATTGTTTATTTGGTTTGAAAAATACAAGGATGATGTCTTTATTTATGTAAAGAATTACTTGTGTTCGATAAACACGCTCTCTCTTATACCATTTTATCATTATACAAAATAAAAGGCAATGGAACATACAAACCAAAATACTGTACGGTATTCCTCATTTACGTACATTCCTCATATATAAATGAGAAATACCACATGAATAGCAGTTACTATATGTGCATATGTGTGTAAGCGATAAATTATAAATTCCAATACCTTATAATAATATTACCTGCATATTCCATTGTTTTTGCATAAATTTGAGGTGGTCGGACACAGTGGTCCGATGCCGCAATCGAGTCCCGAATAACCCTCAAAGCAGGAGCAAAAGAAATCTCTAAAAATAACAATTATAAATGGTTGTCAATTTTAATTCAATTTATATAAAATATCGGATTCAATTAACGCTTACTTGTCCTAATTTAATATTCTTAAGTCAAACTTACGTATAATCAGACGAAGCATAGCAATGCCCGAGCAAACGGCACTCAATTGCACTGCAGGAGGCCAATGTCTGGGCGGAATGTAGAACAGGCGGCCGCACAGCAAAAGTTACATTGAGACCAAACACCTGCAGCAGACCCAACGCTCGTAGCTGTGTGCCTTCTAAACGGTCTAACGATAGCTCTACAACCAAAACTGGACTTTGGACCTGTTACAAAAACATTTAATGAAACACCATATAACATTTTCACCATATAACGTGCTCGTGAACGGATGCTAGGTACTTGTGGTGACTGGTCAGACTTGAATTTGTATTGATATGATAATAATTTGTCCTGGTTTAGTCTCGGTGTACTGTGTGTTTGCGGGTTGTTCTCACTTTAACGTAAATTTGGATTTTTTTGTTTTAATATCAACAAAATCACCTTCACAAAAATAACAGTGTCTTTTAGCAACTCTGTGCAAAATTCAATTTTCTACGAATATTTTTCAGACGTTAAATATTTATCGGAATCCGTTGAAATGTTTGGTTATTGATATTCGGTCGGTTGCCTCTCGATTCTATTAATTTTAATGTGCCATTCACATCGAGAAGGTCGTTTAAGAATGTTTAGTGCGAATTATTTTCAAAATATTTGTCCTGCTCTCAAATGGTGGGTGAGTTTCTTTTTAATTTGTTTTCGTTGTGCCACTGTGACATATGCTAATAATATCATTATGATTTTACGTGACAGTAATTGTAATGTATGTTATCTGAAATTTCTCTGTTGATCTAACCGACCTGAGTTAACGCATAAAGCCTGATAGAAATAAACAGAGTCTGTTTGCCGAAATTTCCGATATGGTTTTAAGTTTATTTCCGTTGTCGTTAATTGTATTTATAACTAAACTAGAAAAATAAAAATCTAAATCTATTTTGCGATTTAAGAGATCTGATAAAAGTTGTGTATAATAGAAAAGTTTAAATTTGTGAAATATTGCGAAGTGAAGTATCCAGACGAAAACAACACGGAATTCAAATTCAGCACGAATTTGTCGTAAATGAAGATGAGCCAGCCCTTCTTTGTTCAACGTAATGCTTGCGGCACTTGATTTAATTTAAAATATATTTCTAAAATATATCAGACGTCTTGAATACAATTTCATGATAAACAAAGACAGAATACGGTCGATTAGTTCCAAGGTATACGATATATACAAATTATTTATACGATATATACACACTACATATCCACAAATTATTTATTTTAAATAGACCTTTTGTAAAAACTGTTTTGTAGGGAATTTACTTTAACTAAATGATTTAACTAGATGTTTCGAGTGTTAATCAATTAATTTATTTATATGAAATATTTGTTTAGCCAAATATCATTTCTTTAGAATGTATCATATAACTATATACAACTGTATCATATTTTATACTAACCACCTTTCAAGTAAAATACAATTTTAACAAAGAAATATCACAATAAAATCGCCGAGCACCACTATCGTTATTCTTTATATAAGCCTTTATCCGACTTAGTTATTTTTATCGTGATACTTATTTACACGATGCAGATGGCGCTATCGGCGTTAAGTTATACTATATATTAAGAGGATCTGTTACGTTGATCTTCTATTGTGTTCAGTTGTATACAAGAATTAATGCTAACTAAGCCTCTAATACCTGTATAGGCTTCTGAGGTCATCAACAAGGAGACTATTGTTACGAACACCGTTAGTCCATTAATATCTTCTTCTCAGTGTCTATATAGCCTACATTTCAAAAAAATATGAATGAAGCATGTTTCTTAATCTGCAATTACAAAGTGATGAAAAATATTATCTTAATAAAATAAAAGTTCGGCTGTAAAAGCAGTGAGAATAACAGAAAAGTTAACATTCAACATGTACGTATTATATATGTGCATAGTCACGGGTTGACTATATATTATGACATAACAGTAACCTTATATTCATGCAAACAATTTTCTTTTGTAACACGGTTGTATAATTCATACATTTAATAAGATAAAGGATTCTCCAGTTGCAAGGTCGTAAGTGTTAATATATATTTTTAACTTTATATCTAATATTAAATATATATATATATGGTTGGTATTTTATTCTAATCCTCGTCATTCTTATCGCTTTATTCATAAACTAAATAATATTTTTCTTCATTAAAATTTGCGAAGTGTCAGGTCATAAGTTCTCAACTGTGATTAAAACTTTTTAAAAAGTTCTCAATTTAAGTGCAAATCGCCTTAACTTATTAAAACAAGCTTAATTGATTTCTTTTCGTATTTATATAGCGTCGTACAATAAATCCTATGAATTTTAATTCACATAATTTTAAATCAAACTTCACGTTTAAAGTCGCAACATCATAACATTCAACAATTATTTTAATGGCTTTAATTGAATTTCAAAGAAAACCTTCATCGCAATGAAAATTTCTTTTGTAGGTTTGTTTTTATGCAAGTGATTTTACAGTTTAAACAGGTTTCCTATAATAGGTTTAACTGCATCAAGATTGCATTCGGAAGACGCAAATACAGTTACAAATCTCTAGTGACGTAGACAATTATCGAACGTAGGGTTATCAGATAACAGATGATTTTAAGTTAGATTTGAAGTAACAAATGGCGTAATAAATGAAGTAATAAATGGCGCTGAACTTCATTATTTTACAAAAATGTATGTTAAAATCCCCATTATAATTAAAACCAATTATTTTTTAAACTTAAACATTAAATGTTTTATATAAACATTACTAGTATTGAATCTTAAGGAATCTTCTGTGAGCTATAACAATAATTGGTACACATGTTAACAAATGAATATTTGTTTAAAAACTTTCGTCATGTATTGAAATATAATATGCCTTGAAACTCATCTCTATTAGAATAGACGCGCGAATAGCTCAAGATAAGGCCAAATGGAAAATGTTACGATGTGCAGTTTGTAAGTACAACTAATCTGGACATTGTGAATAATACATGTTGAATGTTCAGACATGGAAATACACTTTGTAGAAGATAAAAGCATCTACTATTCTTCTAGTCCGATGTCAGCTTAATGTAAAGATTAAAAACCGTAGGACCAGTTGCATTAAGTATGTGATCCTAGTACTTGAGGACTCGAATGGCGAAATGGTTGTTGAACTCTTGAACAGAAGGTCCCGGATTCGACTGCCGGTACGGTATACAATTAAAGGATGAGCATATTTGACGGATGTAGTTATGTATAAGAGTTTGTTAAAGGTACGTGTAATTTTTAAATCTAATAAATCGCTTCTATTGGTGTGTCAAATGTGTTCGTTAATTGCGGAAAATTACAGTTTTTTTTGGTTAAAACGGCTGTCTGAGTCCGAATTATGTTACCACTGATCTTACTTAACACACCGCGACGACTCACAGATTGCGAAGGAAGTCTTATTACAACAAATTTATGATTCAAGATTGTCGGTTCACATCATAACTTCCCATTCAGAAGTTTATGGTTTTATTTTTACACGCCCCCTTTTACGAGGTCGTAAAACGCGAATGAATAAATCAAACAAATTCTTGCGTTAGCGTATTTGAGACAGTGCCATTTATATTGTAAAACAAGTAACTTGATATGCTCGACTTCTTTTGTAAAGTTAAATACTTCTTAGCGGACGTAAACTTTATTCGACCCGGCCAATTTTAATATACCGTACCGTCTTTAGTGATGTCCCGCGTTTTGTTATAGTATTAATAATTAGGCCGCCAGCATTATGGGTATAAGATTTTGAACGTTATTTAATTTGTTTATTTAAGTATTATTATTAATATAATATATATATGAATATTTTATAATAATGTAGGCTACAAATCAAATTTATATATCAAAATATAATATCAATTTACATACAGCATTAAAAGCTACGGACCCTTTCGCGTCCTAATGCGAGACCGCAAAATTCCTGTTTATTTGTATTTTGTCTCAAATCCCCTCGCCGCAGTGTTTCCCTGCTATTTTGAATACCAACGTATAATTTATCGTGTTTTTCTGTTGCGGACTGCTGCGGACCAGTGTAAACTACATAATTCTTAAAAGGTACATATTTAAGATTCATTATAAAATAACTAAACTAAACAAAAACTAAATTTCAACACGACTTAAGGTTAGGTGTAGATGTTTTTAAGACCGCACGAATGCTAAAGATTCGCTTTTATGTTCATATGAACATAAAAGCGAATAATAATAACTAAAACATACTATATATGTGAAACATTTGAAAGAATAGACATTAGGTATTTCTAATGAAACCTCTTTCCTTTTTTAAACTCTTTTGCGAACTGATTGTTTAAGGAAAGCCCAATTTCAGTTTGGAGGAAGATGGAAGCCAATGTCCGAAGGTGGACCGGACTGAGTGGCTGATGATCACGACCACTTTGCTAAACATAATATATAAACTTTTTAATTCTTAACATGACATTTGTAACAAGCCAGTTTATGATTGGAATAAAAAAACGTTATTTGAACTTACTTACGTACTTTGAATTGGAATCCTTATGCGCCCGATTTAATTACATAAATTGCGTTTCGTTTTATTGAATGGATGGAAATCCCGACAAATCCATTAAATTAATCATTTCAGTTGATTGTCAAATTCGGTGTGCGTCAGGACGGGAGGTATCGTAAAATTCCGGGAAGATTTTATGGACATCCGTAACAAGATAGTCTGGTTTTGCGTCGGATCTCTTTTGTCCGAGACTCTTTACAGCCAGATAAAACGGTTTTCGCTGGCTGGAAATAGTTCAAATGGCGACGTTTGGGGTAAATAACAATTCTTATTTTAAAATTGTTGTTGTTGTGGAACGGAGCTCTAGAATGGAATTAATTAAACACAGCTGTCTTTATATTTCCTAAGGTGCAAGAACGTTCAGTAGCTTCAGTTACTACATCGATTCCTGCAGGTATTTTAATTTAAAATCCTTGCAATGTAAACAGTATTTAATGTTTTTGTACGCAATTTGTAATGGTTTCTTTGACTGCCCCAATATGGACGCTCTTTTTATATTTAATATCCCTTCAAAACAAGGCAAATCCAATTTCAAAGTTCCTTGTGCCAACACAAATTATTTAAATAACTCAGTACTGTACAGATTATGTTTAGAATTCAATAAACATTGTAATCAAATCGATATAGTCTATTGGAAGTACAAATTTTAGAAGGTCGTCTTTTGTTGTTAAAATGCAATGCAAATCTAGATGTAAATAGTAGTAAATGTTACTTTGTTTCGTTTTAAATTAATAATTTTTCCTAATTTACTTCTTCTGGCTGTAATTTATTGTTTGAACGTGTATGTAATGTAGAAAAGGCTTATCTATGGAATCTTCTGAATCTAATAGTTATTGTCAAAGGTAGTGGAAATGAATTTAACCAAGGAAGTTAAAACCTTTAAAATCACACAATACGTACGAAAAATTAAAATATTTACCCACAGTGAAAATAATATTTTACAAGATTTACGGTACGAGCATGATTAATCATATATTTTTTTACCTATATCCCATCACATTGAATTATATGGCAACCTATATTTTACGAGGTAGAATTATATTGAATTCGACACACGTGACAATCTTAGAGCGGTTACAGATAGCCTTATTAGAAAAATATTTCAAAAAATAGGAATAAACATTTCCTGGGCTGGCTATTCATGTTAAAAGCAGATTAGATTTTGGATATGATCGCATTGGAATGTTGACGGTTGGAGCTATTGGTTCAAGAATAATGCGACTTGCATTTCTGATGTGTATAAATGTGACTGGCAAACTACCAAGGCTATATTACTCCGTTACAATCTGAGTCAGTAACCACTTTTTGCGATATTAATTAAGAGTTATTAACCTGATCTATATTAAATACTAGCTACAAACTTACTTATATTTCAATAAGGATTACGTGTCAGACACACAGTACCGATTTTAACATCAAACCTCAATTTGATTTGATTTTAACATTTAGACAATGCAAATACTATTGAATATTGAAGTAACATATATATATATATATATATATATATGTTACTTCAATGTGTATATATACATATATATATATATATATAGTAAAGTAATATATATAATATATGTATGTTACGGAAAACAGTTACGCGAATGACAGTCTGAAGCCGCCTTTAAGAAAAGCTGGGTCCTTAGCTGGATCAGACAGACCATTTGTTTTCATTCGCACGATACTTTCGCGTAAATCGGTCGGATTCGGAACGATGCCTTTCCTGTTCCGGATATTGTTTTTCAAAATAGTATATATCAGACCTTTTTCCTCGATAAATTTATTTTCAATTTCGATTTAGTACAAAGAATACTGACAACATGTCATTAAAATTTTTAATGAGCATCTTTTGTGATACGAATAAACTTTTCGAAAAATGTTCATATATATGTTACGGATTTTCTTGAAATGAAGCCGCTCAGACATCGTTACAACAGGATTCGCTTAAATGGAGCACAACTTAGATTAAAAAAAATAGTAATTCAAGCCTTGTTATTAATCATATTTAATGGTAAATATGTTTAAAAATGGTATAAGGTTTCGATATCCGGTATAATGAACAATTGTGCAATGCAAAATTTGTTGTCTATGGTCTGGGTTTTGTATTTATTTATTATACGTAAGAAAATGTAGTGAAGTGAATATATAACTATAAATCGGTCACCTCAAGGCTGACCAACCGTCTATAAAATGTGTCACCAATATTATTCCTAATAAATATAAATTTAATAATAATAAACTCATATTGTTATCAGCTTTCTGATACATCAACTTTTGCTGTACTATATACAACCGGAATGTAATTTAAGGAGAAATATGGAAGATTGGGTTTAGTTTATTTTCTGTGCACTAGTAGAATGCAACGATGCATTTCGCATTCTCCTGAGAGACGACGCGACTTGTTCAGAACAATACCTTTATTACGCGAACATATGCATGTAACTCATAGTTTGAGGTTGCGTATTTTTAATTTGAGTATGAAAAATGATGAACCTATATACATTCTACACTTAACCCAAGTGTATAGTAAATCTTACAACTAAACTTCAAAAAACTTCATTTTAATCAACTTGTTTATTCATCTTTATGGGAGAAAAATCTTAGCGAAAGTTTGCGAAAGTTTATAAATTAATAAAAGTTGAAATCGCTTGACTAAAAGCTTGAAGAGTAATATTTATTCAAGTAAGGCTTGAGTTTATAAAATTATTTAATTAATGGATGATTTCTATCTGGTTAATAGAAATTGAGATGCTTTTTTTACAGCTTTATTCTTTTATAAATAACATATTCTACAATGGAAATATTTTAAGTTTAAATTGTAATAGTTGTGTGATATATGTACGGTTCTTGGTAATATATATAAGAAAATAACTAAGAAGCGTATATACTGGACATTTATTACTTGGTTCATAAATCATTTTATAGTCAATGTCGTAATTTAAACCCTACAGATCCTTTAGCTTTATATATTAAATGTATAAATGCAGGATGTTAGTACTAAAGAACCTAAAGCAACACTAAACTAAACGAGTATAAAGTTGTTTGGTTTGATTTTCTCACAGTTTCAAGCTCACATTTCTAATTATTAAGAGCTGAATGAAGAGCCTTGAAGAATACGTGAAAAATGTATGAATTCGTACAAATATTTGAATCTACATATTATGAATCTGACATTTTGTTAATGATCTAATGGATCACTGTTATATAAAACATAAATTTAATAATTAAAAATTATTGTTGAATTACCAATGTGACTAGGCAAGTGAATTATGAATGCTGTTATAACACATTTGAATTGTTTAATGTCGTTCAGTTACGCGCAATAAACTTGTTTCAGTAATGTCAACGCTTGATAAATTTTAAATCGGCTTATTTAATATGCTTAAAATCGGAATACATTTTTAGAGAACTTTAATGAACACGCCAGTATATATAATAATAATAATATTGTAAATGTTTAAATTAAAAAAAATGTAACTTCTACTTAATTTATGACTTGATTGTGATATTTAGTTTCATAGAGTATCATTTGGACACTTCTCACTAACCTCATGTTAATTATTAAAGCGTTAATTATTAAAGATTATTAAATTGTCAAATGTTTTTCATTAATACAGATTTAAATCCGATCGATAAAACTACACTGTTGTCCGATTTGATAGGCTTTTTATCAGTGGTCTTCGACAGTAAAATAATTCTAATAAGGGACAGTTCAGTTTGAATCACAGACTACTGTAAAAAAACGTGACTGGCTGTCAAAAAAAATGTTCTTTACGACTACACGTAATCATTTGTATGTATAGAACTTTAAAAACTATATATAGTGATTTCAAAAGTGATTAAGTTCAATATTAGGAATGAATTTGCTCCAGCTTATGCTTGAAAAAGGTAGGGCCTTGGGTATTGGCCCCATTACCAAAAATCAACCAAGCTGTGAGTTTCTTGCATACTTCTTGTAAGCTTGATCACATACAAACAGGCGTAGAATCATTTAAATTTAAAACGTTTGAAAATGGTCGTATTTATTTTTTATATAAAATGGGGCAGACGAGCCGGAGCCACACCATATAGTTGACGTCACCGACCACAGACATTCACTTAGCCGGGAGCTCGTGATTGCGTTGCCGGCCTTTAAGGGACTGAATAAAGAGATTTTGACATAGAAAAAAGGTACTTCATAAGTTTATTTTCTTATTGTGAATTGTGAGTCAGGCCTCAGGTTATAAGACTATAAGACTGAGTCACCTCGGGAACAATTTTTTTTGACACAAGTAACCTACTTTGATTCCCTTAATGTACTCGGTAATATGCAACAATTCAGCCTGGATTAAAACCTTAAATCCAGACAAACCTACTGTTAAAGCACCATCAGATGAAAATAAACTTTTTTGTCATTGGTATAATAGGCAAAATTGGGCAATATAGGAACTCGTATATTTTCGAAACCATTGTAATCAAGTGTTGCATACAAACTAGGCGATATCTCGAAATGTAAAAAAATACCTATTTAGCATACGATCCCCGTAGGCGGTATTTCTTAGGGCACTTTAGGGTTGTCGATTACTGGTATAACTAGAACGTGGTCTGTATATGCTATATTTGAATTCTAGAATAATAATGAAAGTAGTATCCATGAAGTTTTTGTAGGTAAATTGAGAACAAAATTTTCTATAATAAAATAAAATTTAATACTCATTCAGAACTGATAAATAAGTACAAAATATAAACAAATCGACTTGAGTTTTTGGTATTTATATTTGAATATGTTTTAAGAATGCGGGTCACATCGATAGAAGTTATATTAGGTATTCGCATATCTCTCCCCAAAACTTTTATTTCCTTAATCGGGTGAGTGGAGTATGCATTAAATCTCATTTGATTTTATACGACCTACATAAAATTATAGAACTTTTTAAATGATATAAATATGAAACATGGATTACTATTCCTTTTTCTAGTTGACATTTTTTGAAGTTTACATACCTAGATACGTTACTACGTATCGTAGTACGTACGATATATAGGTATACGTACGTACGTACGATACGCTACGTATCGTAGCTGTTGTTGCAACGAGGAGTACGTGGCGAGAGAACGTGGGAGTATCCTACCTTTTTAATTAAATAGATAAGACTCGGACACTCACACTAAACTGTAGTCTGCATCCGCCAACACCAAGCAGATGTTAAAAGGAATCTATTCAATGCAACGTGGGGATGACGCGGGATAGCGGGAGTGTTTTCTTACTTCAGGCTTGGATAAAAGGGTAAAGCACCAAGTAAACTACGGCATAGGCAAACCGTTTCGCGGTTTAAATGCCAGTTAAAATAAGGACAATCTATGTGTTATTTTTTGTGAAATTTGAAAAAAAAAACATTTAAAAAAACTAGCAAATAGTTAAATTTGGGTTGACATTCCCAATGTTTTGTAAATTCGGAACGCTTGATAATTTTATTAGGTAAAAATATTGGTTGAATATTTATTGTATGCGATTTCAATTGAAAAATATGTAATAAAAGCGTCGAACAATATTCAATATAGAATTTCAGGTTGGCAACCCTGGATCAGTATATACCGATTCTTTTATTTGTTTACTTGCCCTGAGGTGTTTACGAAACAAAGACGTGATTCCAAAATGTTCGTTCGTTCTATTTGAGTCCAATGCCTTTTGAAGTATAGCTATTATATTTTTTTATATATTTGCCTAATTTGATAAAGGACTTTCATTTTTTGAAGTTTCATTACATTTATTTTTGAATGGTAGAGTAATTGATGTTTAAACAAGTTGATCTTTTATTATATTATAAATAAATAAAATTAAAAATGTAACTATGGGTTTCTTCGATTATATGTCTATTTCTTTTTATGTCTCAATACACAGTTATGAGTCTTTTATATTAAATACTAATGAAAAATTAAAATCTAGATTAAATTAATCTAATTAAAATTTTAATTATAAAAAGTTCTTAAGACCTTCTGTATAGCACAGGAAATCTTCTTGTAATTTATAAAATTTAAAACCTCAGCTTGTTTATTATTTGGTCTGCAAAAGTTTTATGAGAGTGGTGTGATTTTTCCAAATTATTTACACTTTCCAAAAAGAAATACAGGATTTTTTATTCATACTTCGACACAAAATATTGTTTGAAGGTTATGATCGATCGCAAGCCTAGGTTTTTAAAATCGAACCTCAATTTTCCGATCAACCGGGTCCTTAGAAAATAAGTACTGTAATACGATCCACAGTGAGGTAAATATGAGGTATGAATGATTGATTACGTTGCTCACTCCGCTCACGCATCAATATGGGAGATTAATTACATCCATAACGTATAATTAAAACGCATTATTGGCATTTAGTACGAATGGAATTGTGATAATCAGCCTATTTGCATACAAAACTGGTTTCTACCACACTATTATTAAACTATTACATCTATTATTGTGGCTATAATATTTAATTAGTTGTGCAAAAAGATAAATTAAATGTTACACTTAATTTAAAAATTGTTTTGCATAAAACGAATAATTTCGATATTGAATATACGTCCTTATTGGTGTCTTTGGATATTTTACATTAAAATACAATATTAATCGGTTTCTTATGAAACCAAAAAAACAATTGAATCAAGACAAGTGCGAACAATTTTCTAAAAGGCCGTCAAGACTCCCGAGCTCTCAGCCACGTGGGTTTATGGGCGGTGGCTTCACCTTTATGGGCTTACTGCTCGTTTACCACATCTTCTATAAAAAAAGAATAGTAACTTCCTAAGACCTAAACAAACATGGACACCAATAGGGCGCATGACAATTTACATCTCGCGCCAAAACGTTTGTTCGTATAAAAACAATAATCTATAGGTAAAAGTGTTATATTCATGAAATTTATTATTAATTTGTAGGCACTATTTAAAACAGGAGGTCTAGAATAAATGTTAAGGCTTTACCTATTTACACTTTATTACTCGTCGTTTGTGAGATTGTATTAAAATTATGAGGGCGGGCCAAGTTTATGCTCGTACAAATTGTCTATTCTGGCTTCAAAGTTTACGAGTGAAATGGCACTTTTGAAAATGTCGATGGATTTATAGCCTGTGGCGTAGGGCATTCAGTGGTACTCTGTAGCACGGTTTATTGTTTTTGTAACCTCTAAATACAGAATACCGAGATATTTTCAACTTTTTTTCTGTGAAAAAATGTAAATTATACACGCAGAGCGTGAAATAAGTTTTTATATGTTTTTAGTGATTTCAAGAAACCGAAAGTGGAACGAGGAATGTTGTCTGATAAAAGACATTATTGACATTTCCAGTTTTTTCGTGAACCTCTTGGGTTTCATTTTACTTTGTGACATCTTATTTTCATTTCCGAGCTTATTAACTTATAATATTGTTCCGAAATTTTCTCTTTCCTACAGGCTTGTGATTGAAAAATATTTTTATTAATTGAGTTATTCAATAATTATTAGTAAATGTTTTTTTTAACAGCTTTTGTAACATATACTTTATAACATACTGTATCAAATACTCTCATAGTAGGTATTTATAGTGACTCCGTGGGACTAGATATGGTGATCGATGATCGTTTATTAGCGATAAGTGCGCGAAAATATTGCTTATTTGTGTACCAAAGTGTGAGTAATTATAGTATTATAAAATCGTTTTTATAAAATAATTTGTATAATCTGATAATATAAAATCTAAGGTTTATGTCATACCATCTATAGTTGAAGTAAATAATTATTACCTGTAAATATTTAATCCTAGTTATATTTTCTTCTGTGACTGTCAGGGCCTTCCGTTCCCCCAACTTATACGTATCATCATAATACATATACTCCGTAAAAGTTAAACCACTAGTGATGTACTGCTGCGTGAAGTATATCGATATAGTGCCGTTCACAATGTCGTGCTCTATGATCCATTTGCACTTAATGGGAACGGGGAAGGGGTTGGGGAAGTTTGGAGTCTGTATAAGTCCCACGGGACCTTTGAGGCGGCCCCCACAGCTCTGATTTTCCCGGCGAGGCTCACCATTCACTGATTTCAGGAGTATTACGATGATCGTTATGCTCAGGCGGGATGCTGTGAGCCTGAAAAGGACAAGAATAATATCTTATAGTTTCTCTGCCATATATGTTTTAAAAATAATAATTATTTATTTAATTAGTCATTTTGTGACGGTAATTTATTGTACGCGCCTTTTTCTCTTTGAATGAGACATAGTTCTAGTTATCTTTCACTATATTTTTTTATTGTTATATTATTTTATTAATATATTAATAAAAAATGTAGAACAAATATTTTAATTATTAACACTTCGTTGCTGATATCATAAAAGGCATACATAAGTAAACTTAAATTATGATTTCCAGGCAACCGTTAAAATTAACTTCTTTATTTCAGTAAATTCAGATCAAATTTAAATATATAGATTTAAATGGTCTTACACACATAATTAGTACATTACTCTCATAAACTACCGCAATTAGCCATCTAATGCACTATAATTAGTACTAGGCTAGACCCATTTACAACTATCTTCAATCGTCTTGAGGTTTAATCATGGATTGTAATCACCGTCCACTGAGTAAGTCACAGGGTTGTGGTCAATACAAGACTACTAGGTCGAGAAAGACAATTCTCTACATTCTCTATTATCTATGAATTTAAAATAGAGCTATTACTAACGTACTAAGTATTGTTTTTCGCTAATTTATCTTCTTGGCTTTACAATAAAATTAATAACAAAGAGGAGGCAAGCTTCTAAACGGTGTTAACGATTTACTATACATAAAATCATTATAATCGTTTCGGCGCTTTAATTTTGAAGTCAACACAAACTTTTATGTATGAATATTTCATAGTAAATATCCTTTAAATACCATGAATAAGCAATATGAAATGAATATTAATGGTTCTAAAGTGTCATTAAAGCCAGTACAAGTACTAATTGCGGGCGATGGCATGACGTCACATCCGCAAATTGTCTCAACCGATCGCTTGAAGGAAATTGCATTATAATACATTAAACTAGAGCATACACAATTTAAAGTTATTACTTTTGAACTACACTCATGTTTGTATATCGTCACAGGCTATAACCTCTTTTCCAAACAAATATTTTATCCCAAATCATGCCCAATTATGTTGATGATATAATAATTCGAGCGTAGAATGCGCATACAATTTCGTTGTCATGGTTACAATACCAATTACATGAACTAGAAGAACAAAAATGTAGATTGAATAAAAAGAACTCGCGAGAATAAACATTAATTTTGCTACAACAAAAATATTATTAGCCTAAACTTTTTGCATTTTATAACTTTATGGTGCCTAAAAAAGACACGAGGCAACGCAAAATTAACGGAATTATATAACACTTGGCAGTATGATGCGGAAACTCGGCATCTGTCAAAAGCAACCATGCAAATGTCAACTTGACATTTGACATTTAATCGAAATTGGATTATTTTAACCGTTGCACGTTATTCTAAGAGGTCAAACGTTTACATTAACTTGTAACACTAATATTACAATATTACATTTGTTTGCAAGTTTATTTATTTTTGAATACATCTGTTGAGTAATATAACATTATTTGTTCTATTAATTGTGTAAACTTATAATATTTATAGTTGTTTAAATTATTTTGCTGTCCATATGCATTCAATTACATCAATAGAGTTGGTTTTCTAATATTCATCGAATGCTTTTAATATTGGAGGGCACTCGAGTACCGAGGCTTCATCAATGGTGCTTTTGCACAGTTTTACGTTTACTTCCTTTTATCGTCCATTTTATAGCTAACATGTTATCAATTTCAGTTTTCATGAAGCGATATTGCGATATTAGAGGGCTGTTTACTTTTATCGAATACAATAAAACTCTTTATAGCTTATCAATTTACAAACATTTTAATCTTAAGTAGGCTTTTTTGTTTCTTTATTATGTTAGTAATATAAAATATCATGGCATTGCGTTTTTTGGCAAAACACAACCGTTACGACCAAAACTTAAAAAGATAAAAATCATATTAGTAGGTTGTTTACTAAAGGGAGCCAATATTTTAAAAGTACTCGAGCTTCAAAAATGCAGCCATCTAGATGGATACTTTACTATATATCACTTCACTGATAAAGTAACTACAAAACAAGTAAACGTTGGGATTTACTATCATAATTTGTAATACTTATATTAAGAGATCATTTCTAATTTATATCTTAAATCAGAAATTTCTTAATTTAAACCAGTTAATTTGCACAGATAAAAAGATTTCCTAAAAATTAAATTTCGCACGGATTTCTTATTGACCGTATATTTATATTGGTACGATCTCCTTGGAGATTTCAAAATTTACGAACATTCAAATTCCAATTTCAAATTACATTGTACAGCAAAATAGTTTTTTCTATGTAGATATGATACAAAAGGAGGTTATCGTTAGGGGGCGTATTAAACAGATGCATTAATACAATAGTTTGCTAGATAAACAATTTAGCTGTAAATTATTGAAAATTAAATAGAAATTTAAAAGGTTTAGAACGAATTAACATTTTACATTTAACAAATGCATTTTTTTTCGAGATAATAATTGTAGCGTACGGACGCCGTCAGTACATTTTATTGGCGACAAGAAACTCTACTGTCGCAAGGTCATAAAATCTTAAAGAAACTCAACTTCTCTTGACACGTTCGGTTATTTATTACAATTCATTCACGTTTTTGGTTTTACATTCTCAACATTCACCACCTAAGTCCACTAACGGTCATTTGATAAGAATTAGTTCTGACAGTTAATCGGGAAGCTCCTTTTTTGAAAAAATCCCAAAGAGAAATGGCCAGTACAAGTACCTTTATTTTAAAAAAAGTAATACATTTGCTGTTTCCTCTATAAACAAAGCTAACCGAGGTCGTTAATCAACAGCTAAGAGGACGATGTAAAAACAAGCTTTTCATTAATCAAGTTCAAACACAATGTCATCAAGTGCCTATACAATTTTTTATTTAGACATATACAACCATACATTTATATTTACTGTCACTTGCATGCAACGAACGCATTTCACGTTTTGTATATTTTACGTTGTAATGTTAGTCTTGGGCGTAGTGGACTAATTCAGTCGATTAATATTATCTAATATGAAACTATTTAACAACTGTATTCTATACTGTTAGACCACAAAACCAATGCCTAACTAAATATTGAATCACAGCTAGGATTTACAGGACCGTACGACGTGTTAGGTTCACTCGACCGAGCGAAACTAAACGTCACTCAGACGTCAATATTCGGATTCGATATTTGAAAACTGATAAGTAAATATAGAACTTGAATATTCTTTTTTAATATAGAATGTTTTATAAATCGTAAAACAGGTTTGTTGCAAGAGTTGCGAATTCGAATTTTGAATTTGTCGCCGCGGTTATAGCTTTGAAACAGCTGAATAAATTGTAAATATGTTAAATTGATGGTGCTATAACAAAAACTACTTAAATTATCGAGAAAAAGATACGAAATACGAAAGGAGGACGAATTTAAGATATTCCACAAATGACAAGTGCACAAGGTATGAACCTATATACTATATAACGTTTCAATTACTACAAAAATAACAGTTACAACCAAACTTTAACTCATTTACATTTTCCTAACGCTTTCAAAATAAAGTTATGTTTAAAATCCCAACTTAAAGTGCTCGCGGCGCGAGGGAACGTAATCTCAAGCCTTCGGGACACATCTGTACTTCAAGAGTTATTTTTCATCATTATAGCAAGTATCGTACGCGGCTCGTATACTGTGAGAGAATAAATTTCATAAAATTTATATTGCGTTGTTTGAACTTAGAACATTTTTTTGCGGGATTTGCCTATATAATTATAGTATTCTAGTTAGATTTGGCCGACAACGCACTGACGATTTCTCAGCCATGTGAGTGCCTATAGGCGGCGACTTCACCTTAAGGATGTGCCTCCTGCTCGTTTGACCCCTCTTCTATATAAAAAAGGTTAAAATGTTTTTATTACATCTACCAAAAAGGTTTTCGTAACGTATAGACTGGCTGTTAACAAAAAAATAAAAAACCTTCTATACAGAGAGTATGGCATACAAAGAAAAAGTGTTATGAATTTGAAATGCGAATACTGTTCGTAATCGGATGCATACAACTTTTTTTTGTATTGGTTGTACAAATTTGAGGATACATAAAAATATTAATTTCTTGTATCTAACATCTGTAGTGGCCGTAAAAGTATTTTCTCTAAAGATAATTTTCCCAACGGTATATATACCTTTATTACTTTTTCATAAGGTACACTTTTATTTTCATCGCTGTTGTAAAAGGTACTTATTAGAACTACAGTGTATTCATACAAAAAATGTTTTGAAATTTCTTTAAATGTTTTAGATTGCGATTTCTTTTCGACCTTAAAATCTGGCTTCAAAGGATATCTGTTTTCTTTATCTAACTAAATAAGTTTTCTAAGTAATAAAACTGAATAAAAAATTGTATACTTTTTAAGGCACTTTATTTTAAAAAGTAATTAATTTAAGTCTTTTCGTGGTTAGTGTTAACTAAGTTAATATTTAACAAAATTATCAACTTCGTAACAAATACCTTCTATTACAACAAAAAAAATGATTCAAAAAAGGTGCAATATGTGGTCATTTAGATTTAATATGAAAAGCGCATTATGAAAATCAAAAGCTTCGTCCTAAAATATTTCTGTATTGAAAAAATATATTATTGAATACATGTCATTCGCACTTTGATGTAAGAATATCATTTGAATAGATTTTCTTTACGTGGGCGACATTTGTGTAAGATGTATACCAAAGATAATTTCGAATAGAAAATTTTCTGCTGAATGAGTTAACACTATGCCTATGTTAGAGTATAGGGGGTTTTACGTTGTACTAGGTAAGAATAATGTGATACATTAGGCAGGGAGCAATAGACTTTTTCCTGTTGACTTTGAATTCGGAATGTGGATGTTGTTAGTAAAAGTTTCTATTACCAAAGAGATTGAGTATGCACGTTGAAACAATACTGGCTGAAATACGTATGCGTCACGACCAAAAAAAAAAAGAATTAAGTGAAATTCTTTTTCATATTGGTTGTAAAGATTCGAATGC
The DNA here is from genome assembly GCA_951799465.1 of Leptophobia aripa. NCBI lineage: Eukaryota > Metazoa > Arthropoda > Insecta > Lepidoptera > Pieridae > Leptophobia > Leptophobia aripa. The sequence continues at coordinate 6,053,852 of OX637271.1, forward strand.
AATGTAATACGCAAATAAAATGTAATAGTCTAAGAATCCCTAGTTACATGTTGTGGACTATACTGTGTATTATAATGTACACTCAGGATTCAAAGAACTCTTGCCGGCTCGATAATGTTTTAGTCTTGGTAAACTACAACGACTATTTACTTCTTCTGATAAGAGTGCCTCTCGAAAAAGTGAAGGTTGGCAATCAGCTTCCCGACAGCCTCTCTATGTTCTGCGGAAAAGCTCCACAGCGGTAACTATTCCGGTCCATTCCCGAATATTACGCAACCACGATTTCATCTTTCTACCGGTGAAATTTCCCAACATATTTACTTATATTAATATTATTTACTTTTTTATAATACTATTGTATAATTAATAAAATATCAATTTTCTTCTCTGTAAACAGAGGGCAAACACCATTTTGATTTTTAATAGAATTTTAAGTACAGCAGGCCCATTTTGTTAATTGCAGCGAGTTAATGAGTGGCATGACCTCGTAAATATCCGACCAACATTTAGAGCATTTCAAAGCATTGAAATGGCCCATCCCAACGTTACACCGAAACTGTATGGAAATGGCTGTTTAGAAAACATTTAATATGAAAACTACGATGAATTATCTGAAACTATGAATAAAAAAGTTTGTAAAGTAGGTATTTCATTATAATCATCAAATGTGTTTAGTTTAAACAGGTTGATTTTTTTACATATTGTTAATGTAGAAAAGGACGGAGAAAAAGTCTTACCTGTAAACACAGTCCAAGAGTTTATCTCAGTTATATAGCTCTTACACAAAATAAATGCAATGAAATTTAATACCATCTATTTGTGTTACATAAGTTTTACTGAAAAAAGTTTTTCTGGACATGTGGACGTGAATATTTATTATAATTCTGTCTTTAAATATCTATCTATATATTTAACATTCGAATCAGATTATTCACTAAATTTTATTATATAAATTAACCGAAACTTAATTTATTGGAAATTATACCGAGGCTGAGGCCGAGGCAATAAAGAAAACCAATTTAAAATTATCGAGCTTTGAGTCCGGTAGCGAAAATTTATTTCCCCAGCGCTCAATGTATGCAGTTGAGATAGCCAATTAATTCCGGAATATAATAAGCAAACATTGAGTGTTAATTGATCATTACTACAGTATTATTTTAGTTAAAATAAGCGTGCCGGCCCTCAGTGACTGTATCAACATTGTTTTTAAGTCTGGCCACATACAAAAAAAAATAATATGTAAATGTACAATTTACTTTTACAGTGAATGCCAAGTGATTGCGTATCTTAGACTAAGAATAGAGGACATACTTCAGGAGTAGAAGGCTGATCGGCTACTTACAAAAAACAAATATAAATAACTAGTAGCTTTTGTCTGTACTCCATCTGCGTGGTTTAAATAAAAAAGGAATTTGACAAATCGGTTAATAAATGCCAGAGTTCTTTTGGAATTTTGATATAAACTTTCATCCCCTATCTCCATCCCATTAACTCTTTTTTCGTTTCGGCCTATGTCCATAATTATTTTCATGGAAATCAGCTCAGTAGTATAAGTGTGAAAGCGTAATATACATACTTTCGCATTTATAACATTAATACTACATTATTATTCAAATAGGATATTTATTACCAGCGTTTAGTCCGTCTGTCTGACTAATTTTTTTTTACTCCAAAGTAGGTAACCGCTAAAAGAGAAATTTGGGAAAGGGCCAGCCACAAAAAACAGTCGCAGAACTCTTCTAAGTATGTATGTTCTTAAATATTAAAATATAACAGAGAAGTAATTCACTAATTAATATTACTCGTAAATTACTCAAAGAAAATCAGTAGTGTCAAGTGCACGTCAATGTTGCTGGTATTAAAACGGGCTCAGATTATTTTTTATACAATAATTATGTTTACAATAACAATATTCTTAAATTGAAGGGTAATTTTAACCAATTATCCTCAATTACCATTCCAAATCGGAAAAAGTTAATTCTACTATGTAAATGTAAAAAAACAATTGAATTTTATCCGAGTTTGGACGATTACACAGATTCAATTTGGAATAACTTTCAATTTGTGAATTACAAATGTATTTAAACTTTTTCAATGAGGAATTCTAGTTGTTTTGTTACGATTTTTACACAAGTACCACTATGTATGTTACGAAAAAGACGTCTTTGCTTCTTGACTGGGATATACTACAAAGTCCATAACAGACATATATGTGCTACGACCACACGAACCCCAAAACCCGTAGCAATAAATATTATATAGAAATATTTTAATGAATATATAGGTATATTTCTATTTTTAGTAAATCGTCAAAATATTATTAAAAAAATTAACTCTACAATTACATTTACTGCAAGTTCCAAAGTGAGAGTGGAGGGGAAGAACTGGCAAAAAACTCTCAGCCATTCCTTTAAATCACCAAGTATGTTATAGAGAGTGTCCAGATTACCATCACTTTGATACCGTGAACGAACAAGCCCATAGTCATCAATATCATTTAGTCAAGAATATTTTGATTCTCAGCTGCTCATATTAGAGCTTAAAAGGATAATACAAGCCTCTGTCCAAAGACAACGCATGCGCAAAGTTTATAAATACACAGATATTATTAGCAAGAAACCGCGTGTAACGAAATTGTGCGTAGTTGTTTTGCATTGCAAAGTATGTTTTGGCAAAACTGTAGTTAGAAGCGCCCCAACTCTTAAAATATATTCTTTGTGTGATATACAGGTAGATATATTTATTTGATTGCTGAGTATCTCAAAAGATTGTCGCAAGGCTTTCAAAACGTGAAGCTTTGCAAATAATATAAATTCGAGTTTTTATTTTATGTCGAGTTTTATTATTCACGTAAACCAAAAGTTCCTATTGTTGACATTTATTTTTAGGTTACAGCCTTGAACTGTTTGTTAGTTATATGTAGTGTCATAAAAAAAGTGATGACATCTTGATGAATGTTTTAGTTCTTTGTCTCAAGTCATTAGCGTAAAATGTGTGAGAATAATTTACGTTTATTATTATTAATACATTTGAACAAAACAGACACATTACAAAACATAATATAAAGGTTTTAAATATAGATGTATCCTAACATGTTACATATGAGATATAAGCAAGAAAAAGTGGTACACAATCAAACAAAATTAAACTATACATAATAAGTTATACACATTGAAACCAATACAATTAAATTAAATTTTCAGAAGCCTCAAATCAATTTTCAGAAGCAATTTCATTCATGCACCTGAATGTAGCAGAATGCGAAAGTATGTCTATGTCAATAGGTTTTAAACTTTCTATGTAATGGCGCGCCAAACTGTTTGTTTTTGTGGACGAAATTATAAAAGTATTGGACGAGGGGTGATACCTGGTTGGAACGTGAAAGTAAATAATGAATCAGAAGCTTGGAAGATGTCGACTCTTCTCTTCATATATTTCTTTACGTATTGCAATTTGCAATTTAAAAAATGCGAATCTAACAATTCGTTATATAAATATAGTAAGCATTCATACAAAAAAAATTCTACGTATTGAATTTGATAGTAACGATTTAGCCTTTTTTTATGGGACAGGAGGCTTATGAGAAGGGTCACTTAGAATAAACAAGTAAAGAGGAATGATACACTTCTTGAAGGCATCTTCTTTCATCGTATTTAAGTAAATTAATGCAAATTTGGTTTTATAATAACTCCATTTATCTTTATTAAATTATTCTGTATTGTGTGTGTGTGAGAGGGCGGGGTGCTTGGCCACTTGTATTCTTTCTATGTGTTTTTAAAAATGTATAAAGTTTTATGTCATCATACTTTAATTCATTGTACAAATTAACTCGGTACCTAATGACCTCGAATGACAAACACATCAATCAATTTTAATGTAGCACGTGGTTTTAGCTGAGGCATTGTGACTTTTTAAAAATTGTGCCGCTCGTTAGTATTTGTATTAAAATACTGTTAAGCAAACCAGTTTTATAATTCTGTATGTTTTTGACAGCTGACAGGCGGCTCAATGATCGACATCTCTTTTGTTTAATAGCCTTATAGACAAATGACTTCAAACCTACGAAAAACCAGTTTTAACCATAGGATTGAAACACGGACAAGTCCGTCATATAATATGTTTTAATCATAATGCAATATAAAGTAAAGTAGGTCATTATAAAGACACTTTTGAATCGACAATTTTCACACTACCACCGGTTCGAAAGGCAGTTATCTAGCGAGAAGAACCGACAAGAAACTCGATAGCTGCTCTTTTAAAATAAATATTTCATATAAAATTATGTTACTTACATGACCAATTCAAATAACTAAATATAAGGCTACTGAAGAACTAAACTGTCCCGATGTTGAGCTAATTGCCTATTCATTAAAGGAAACTTTGTCCCCAAATTATTCGTTTTTTCAATGAAGCTTAGTTTAGGATACATCTTACCTCTTAACATAATCTATTCTTATAACTTGTAATTTTTATTGTGATGTATCTGTATATGTTTCCTTAATAAACTGTATAGTAAATATTTATATCAGACAATAGTTTGTGACTTTCTCGTTCACTGTTCACACAAACATATAACATGGCCATGCACGTCATAATGCATACGAGTATAGAACGTCATTTCTGTTTTCATAACAAACCAATTACTGTATGGCTTCAATAACGTGCATGGTAAATTGTTTTGTTCTCGAATGTCAATCCCCCATAAAACCATTTTAATTTATTATTTTAATCTTGTATTAAATAATAAGTGATATTCTTTTTTATTGAATTGAATATAGTATTTTAAGTAAAACAGAGATATACTGACACCAATCGCAATAAGATATACTTTTTTATATCAGAGGGAGCCGAAGGCATATCAGAAAAGTGAAGTCACCTCCCATAGATATTCACATAGAGGCTCGTGGCGTTGCCTTTTAAGTATTGTACGCTCTCTTTGTTTTTAAAGTAATGATTATATTTTAAGTCTAAATGACTTAAATATTAAATTGTTTCCTTATATATATTTTATGTGTATATATTAACTTATATACACCTAAAAGGGTATTATCTTAAGAGGTAATTTAATAGCATCAAACGGACTTTACGGACGGCTACCGTCTGAAATATAATAGGTTTCACACCTAGACCACATCATAGGCGAATCTGAAAGTCTATTTGTAGGAACAAAACTCACTTAGACATTTATCTGAGTAATTGAAGAAATTTGTTAAAGGACCGGAAAATACTTGGATCTTGGATACGTTCTAGGTGCGTTATAAATCTCATTCAAATGGAAAAATGCACATGCATTATGCAATGCAAGACTGTTTCAAAATCTTCTACGAGTCACATTCAAAAGCTGGTTATAAACTTAGCGTATATTTTGACCAACTAGAATAATCCACGCCGACATATGGTTTTATATAACTGGGAAATCGTGAAAGATATTAGCAAACAATATAATCTAGTTGCGCTATGACTTAACCACAGATTGAATTTTATTTTTAGAGACAAATAATCGACACCCTATGGCTGACCACAGGACTGTTCTTAACACATACTAGCATAGACAATACACAAACGACGTAAAAAATAGACATATATAAGTATAACAAACTAAGGATCTAATTAATGATATGTATATATTAATGTTAAGCTACTTTTGATGCTTAGACAAGGTAAAAATATACTCGTGTAAATATTTAATTATAAAAAATTAAAATTTTAGGACCTTCTGTATTCAATAAGGTCAAATAAAGTCAAGTACTTAGTTATCCTTACGACAAATCTTGATGCAACGCAAGGCCACGCTTAAATATTTCAGACAGCTAGTTAAGCGACCTTAAAATATCTTATCTTAATTTATTCATCTTCATAATGTCACATAGCAATATGAGCGTTAGTCGGTTCAGCACTGCCAAACCCACAAAAGTACCTAGTTATGCAATTCATATATAGTTTTCGCTATGTTTATGTCGAGCAAATCTGTTTCAGATTAATTGATCATTTAAGGCGAGCCTCAAATAGCATCTCACGTCATCTTCATAGCGTTGTTGTAATTCAATATCGTTGATTGTTGAGATGCGATAAAGTTCATTATAGTTCAAGGATATAGTTTTTCACCTCTTTACAATGAATTGAAAAAAAATCTTTTTTGGAAATTCTTGTAAATAGTGATTCAATTTCAACGCACAACTGTAGAAGTATTATTAGAGCGTTGCTTAATAAATTAGTAGACACTGTCGATATTTTAAATCTTTTCTATCTTTTAAATCTCTTCTACAAAAGCATTTATTGTTAATCACATCTACTTCTACCGTTTTAGTGCAAAATAGCTTGAATAAATAAATAAATATTTATATTTTACCACGAAAAGAAAGTTAAAGCGTAATTAATTAAACGAAAAGTGTTCCAATTTTAAAATAACATCAGTCCACCTGTACCAAGATTAATTTAAAGACAACACAGAGTGTTAAATCTATACGTCAGACGTCGAATGAAATATAATTTCGCTTACACTACAGGACTGTCACGATTATCAGTTAATAGACACGTGCAACTAAATAAAAATATTAATTGGAGCAATATTACACGTGTAACATGTCTCTTAATAGGAATAACCGGTAAAACCCAGAAATCCTTTTAATATTTTTGTGCTTCATATAAGCGAGATGGAAAGGCATTTCTGCATTTCTTGGTCCCAAAGAAGGGATATGTGGGACTCAACCCACACTGGTGTCTCAGCTTTTCAGAGACAAGGTTGGCAATACCCACTTAAACCACCTCGGGTATACACGCAAGACCGCTTTGGAAGGGTCCTGAGTTCTCTCCCGCACTCAACCAAGTTTGGCTCCAGCCTTAACGTCTTTCAATGGTCTATAATACCGAACCGTGTCGTATTCCTCTGTTAACCTTTTCTCACTACTGTCACTTCTAGTATCTATTTTTTTTTATTTCTGTTGTCTTTTCTTATCTATAATGGAATTCCGCTGTTCCTGTACTTTCTCTCATTATTGACTATTTTTCTTTTAAAACCTTACCTGTAAGAGTTTGTTAATTCGCTGATCATGGCACTGTATTATTTCTTTTTTAATAATTTTATGTAAAATAAGTAGTTCCCTACAATTAGTAACTATATTACAAATTAACATATTTTAATGAGGTAATTTCCTTTTATTGTACTAATAATCGCGTGGGTGGATAATGTTAAAAATTAATGATGTAATTGTTTAAATTAAAAACATCTTTTCCCCAATATAATAAGTAATTTATATATTATTTATTATTTGTCGCTAAAACTAGACGTTTTACTGGTCTTATCGAGGATGAATGAGTTTCTTTAATCCTTCATTCAATGCATGAATTTCTCTGATAAATTCCTTACAATATGTGACTAATTCCCTTGAATTTCTCCCTAAATGACATGCACATTACCTAATCTTATACATGCGTCAATACGAATACATAGGATTTAAATCCTACATAATAGATAGCCCATTGGTTCGTTCCGAATGACGTCACATCCTGTAAGGAAAATGCGAGGACAAAAAGCATTAGAATAATATGTTTTTTTTTACAAATCATATTCTGCGAACGATATTAAAATCTTTATTTATATTTCAAATGCAAACAAATCAATACGAGTATGTATTAAATAAGGTCATGTGTTTTGCAATCTAATTAGTTAAAAGTATTATTTAAATGTGTTATCATTATTTTATTATCCATTCGATAACATTTTGGTAAAGTAAATAATTCCTTCAATTCAAGACCGTGGAAAGACTGTCACAGAATTGTCGTGAACAGCCTTAAAAAAACGTTAAAACAAATAGGACAATAAATAATGGACTCCCCAAAGCGTTATTTCTGGATACTACCGTTCAAATAACTGCCTAAGCTAAAGGATAATGGCCTATATCTCATACCCGTATTGCTCTGCTTATCCCCTTGTCTCAACTATTTGCGCTTTCATATAACCATATACTATACACTAATGTTATATTATAATATTGACTATCATTTACTTCTAAAACTGCTGTTATATTTAAAGATATCGATTCTTATAACGACTAACCAGTTTTAGCGACTATAATTTTTACTCAAGTTTGGCTTCGTATCGAATATACATAATTTGCCCGTTTTGTATCACACCTGGTATGTACGACATAGTACCGCCGGTCCTTGAATGTCGTTATATCTGGATTGTACTGTTATTGAAAATAGACCAGGACAGACATCGAGATGTTCCAGGTGGATTTACGACGGCTGCCAGAATAATGCGAACCACTCCTACTCCAGATTGTTTTATTAAAAAATGCTTTGTTTTGCCCACATAAAAAAAAACAATGTGATTATTTTTTTAACCTTAATGTCTTGTGTCATTATACTTAGAATTGACCTTAACACAAATGGAAGAACCTTCAAATTTAAGCTCTAGTGACGATTTTAATATTTTATAAATAAATCCAATCCACAAAGCAGATATTGTGCTCTATATTCCAGTGACCGCAATTTTAATTTATGTTTAGAGCATTTTTTTTTTTTTTTGAGCATTAGCATTTTCTGTCAATTTTGTAACCAGCGACTTGGCCCGACTTCGTGCATGTTTTAAAGTCATGGATATTACAAAATCACTCGCATTACTGACATTCGCTATATTAACAGAGTCAATTAGTCGCACTGGTAATGATGAATCATCATATTTTTTTTTATTTTTTAGTATATCTGTCCCCAAACATCTTATGTGCTAAATACATTTAAAACAATAAACTTATGAAATAATAAAACTAGGTTTACACATAAAACAATTAAATGGGAACTTGAGACAAAATGTACATATATGTCGTTGTATTACGATGTATTATCCATACGTTTATTTACTGTCCTAATCAGATAAGAAAGTAATTAGAAAGGTTGCGTACAAACTTACAAACAATATTTTTTATTATTGTAAAATGTAGTGTGCTCGATCGACATATTTTTGCCGATCTGACAGTTCCAAGACCTTGACTGAGCAACCAACTTTAAATGTGGGTCACTCAACACTGTTAGCTATTGGCTCGTTGTTTAGAAAGATGTATAGTTAAAGAGTTAAAACAGTTAAAGCAATCTATGCAAAAATCGGGTCTTTGGCGTTATTGGCTGACTTGATTGATATGTTTGAACAGCCTTCCCGCACTTAAAAAAAGCTATTAGGAGAGAGTAATGCGTCTTACAACAGATCGGTAAAAATAATAATTTTTCACCCATGATTGTGAGTAACGTTTCCTTGTAGATGTTAAAATCAAATTATGGGCTTTTTAGATAGAAAAAGTTGATGATACTTTTCTTTTAATTTAACATATAAATAAGTTCGCTTAACTTAGTCTTTAAACTTTAAGCTTTAATTTTTTTTAAAAAGCTAAATTCTTCTTACAAAACTGTATTGCAGCATACCCGTATTTCCATGCTGGAATTTCTCATTATATTATTTTCTCATTCTCATACTGGGTTTATGTGTTTTTTTTTTGGCACCACATAGGCTCGTCCCTAATCTTATAAAAAAATAGTCGAGTGATAAAATGTCGATTTGTGATTTTAACGGTTAATGCTAACTAATAATCATGTCAGAGGTCAATAACGAGGGCAATAAAATTACTCCGTGACAAATGAGGCGGAGTGACGGGCGGATTTGGATTTATTACGATTAAAGTAGGGTTGTCAAATTTTTATCAATTATTAATGTGTGTCATATTTCAAATGTCACACTGCATTGCCTTACGTAGATGAATACTAGGTTTTTTTCGGTGAATATTTATGTTTAATCAATAAAGACAAAATACCTTTATTAATTAAGAAACATAGGAACATTTTGAAACGTCTTAAATCTAAATCATTCCACGCCTGTTCGTACGCGACCTGCTGCTGAGAAGAGCTGAGGAGAAGCAGGCAATAAACTAGACTTGGTTGTTTTTTTTATATAAGAACTACGTGCATCTTATTACATATTATTATTAATATTATGTCGGTACAAGGAACCGAGATAATATTCCCTTTCACAAATTTCAGATCTCTGAGACAGCAATTAGTATAGTTAGCCGACTCTTTGGCATAGTTGGCTACGGTGCAATGCGGACTCATAATAATAGTTATTTTTATTTTATACAATAAGACATTTAAATATTGTTTCACGAAATAAATATATGGGATTTCGTTTGCCATTTGATACGCACCTAAGCTGATTTGTTAAAAGGGTTTAAGTGATTGTTTGATTAAAATGGACTCGTTACATATTACGAGACAGTTTTATCATACTATCCTAGAGTATCCAAGACGTTTATCGTATATTTATTATATTAAACTTGGATTGTCAATATTTATATTTGATCTTTAACCAAGTTCACAAATATCAACAAAAATTAAATAACAGCCTCACGTTTGATAACTGTTTACTTCCGAGTAGACACGCTTAACAAGGCACAAAGATATGGTGTCCAAATAAACCTTGAAAAAAAAAATGAAATATCAATGACAATTAATATATGAATCGGTAAATTATGTTTTTTTTAGACAGAGGTAGGTTGTTAGTAAATAAATACATATCGTGAATAAAATAAATATTTTTAGCACAATCGCTTATCTAAATCAGAGGTTCAATAACCATGACAATGCCACAAAAAATGGTGTATTCGCTTGTAGGAAATCATCGTTACGTTGTAACTTTAGTTGCTAAGTGATAAATTAGTGGTTTAATTTTAAAAGGATGGTTTGTTGTGAATACAACAATCTTTTGTCCCATATTTCAATCCTATTTTCGCGATAAAATGCCAATGTCCTTTTCTAAAGTTTAGTCTGTCTCCATACTAAATTTCAATGAAATCGGTTAAGTAGTTTAAGCGTACATACTTACTTTTTACTAGACTACAGACTACAGTTCTAATTCAATAAATATTAAAGAATCCGTGAAAATGAGTAATCGTTTATACGTCCAGGTTACGTGAACGGTTTTACGGATTGCGTGTGTTCTATTCCCGTTAAAATCTCTGTCTGTGCCAAATGTTACTTTATTTTACACGTTTGATGAATGATCATTATTCAATGTTTATTTTCTTAACAAAATAGTCTACTGGGAGGTTAAGATAATAATGCGTATTGTAGGATGCGGTTAAACGTAAGTCTTCTGTTAAAAATTATAAAACCGCAAAATATTTTCATCTCATAGTTAATTTTTATTTCGGGTTCTAAGTCGCGAAACTATTAACCAAATTCACAGACGCAACATTATTTAATTTGAAGAGAATTGTATTTAGAAATTTTATTTTCTCTCCTCAATAAAATAATGTAATTTAAAGGTCTTTATAAGGACCGCCTTAAATGAATGTATTTTGAGTTTGAGTTTAAATTGTAGTACAGAATATCGGTGCAGAGTTAACAACTGACACGCTGCACCGGGTTATAACTATCCTCCATCTTGTTTTAGGTTAACAAGTGAAAAGCGGTATTTTACAAATAATAATTTAACTATTAAATAACATTATTATCATAAAATACATGCATCCGCGTTAGTATGGTTAACTATGTATCTAAAGCGCCCTTACTAACAATGAAAGACGAATCTTATTTTTTTTATATTAGTGACATTAAAATTCCTCACCATTTATAGAGTATCTGTAATATTAATAAAATTGATATAATTTCATGTTTCGAATAATTTATTGAATTAACGATGTGCTCGAGGGCTCGGTTTATTACCTGATTATTTATTGACCAATCTGTCAGTGCCATATTTTTATGCTGCAGTTTTTAATCACATAGTTTTACAAATAATTTTATGTTATATTGATTTTTATTTAAGGTTCAATTTATATAGAATTTAGAAATAAAAAAATAAACTTAAATGTTAAAATAAGAGAAATAGTACATTGACAAATAAGAGCATAGCGCTTTGGGTAGGATGGATGCGCCATCTTGTTGTTGTGTCAGTGTGTTCCGGATTTTATAGCCAGTCCTTGGGGAACTATTGTGCAGCGCGTTTGACAGAGTTTGGTCGTAGTCAGTCTGTTGTCTGCGAAATCAGTGAATCCGCTCTTCATAGAGTTCAGAATTAGAGGAAATATAGGTTTTATACCAAAATCATGGATTATGGATGGACGCTCAATTATGGATTTAACGACCAAAGCGATCGAAGAAGCAATGGCCACTGGCATTTAAAAAATGTGTATGATGCAATTTGTATACGAGTATAGCACGCCATACACACAGATAAGAATGTTTTTTCCAAGCAATGAGTTGCCGCTTCTTGTTGACCCGGAACAAAAAGCGGTAATTTATAGTCATCGGGACGTTTTGTGGATTAGGCGTAGGTGCAATACGATCAACGTAGGTGGATCTACACAACATGCCTTCAAATATATAGCCTTTGCTTAAATAATACATGTGATCTTTCCAATATTGTTTTTATGAAACGTTAATCGAAATCTTAAAACAGTGCTAAATAAATTCTTAAATAATAACGATTTTAATACCTCGAGTGTCTAGATTTAGAAATGAAAACCAACAGTTTTTCTTACAGCAACTTAAGTAATTCTTAATAAAAACTCACGAGGCATTTAATTTTAAATAATTAGAAGATATATTAAATAAAACCTAATGATAATCTTGAAAAATGGTATTCATTAAGTTTAATTCGTTTTTACATGTGAGGTGGACCTGGCTTCTTAATATATCCAAAGGTTTGAATTTTTAGTTTGAATTTCGAATTATAATAAATATAATCTTGTCAGATAATAAGATTGTATAAAACGATACTGGCTGGCAAAGTATTAACCAAATAAACAAAAATATATCAAAGGAAAAACGCGACAAACACTATTTTCTAATATAAAATATAAACATTATTGATAGATCTAATAACAATAATTAGTAATGGATCAATAATTAATTCAACCTTTTTACAGATAGAAGTTAATAGACACAGCAAAATGATGTTTTTTTTTAAAGAATGCACGATGACTTAGATTCAGCCGTAATTGGTGTAATGTGATATCATATTACACAAACAAATTGTTGCTTAGCTTGTTGTTAACTGCGAGTAGTTGCGGTAGGCCTGTGTACATAGCTACAATGTGTAGGTAGTTAGAAGGCTATTGCAAAGGTAATCGACCCTAACTACGCTCTGGTAGATACAGAATTCAAGATCAATGACTTCAAGTGAGCACACAGCACTGTTTAGTTTCGCATCGAATTAATTCCTTAGCAAATCTATTCCATTTAAACCTGCGAAAGGAAAGCCATGATTGTAATATTAAATACCACTTGAATGTTGACGATTCACATATTCAGTTGATTTTATTGAACGGTTTGATATCATTCAGTCAATATGTAATTGCCGGCTGCCGTTTGAAAGAAATTGAAGATAAGATACTGTAGGTTTTACTTGATGAATAAAAATTTGCTTTTTTATGTGTATTGGTGGAGTATAAAAGAGTTAAAAAAATCTCAACCCCCAGCATTTATTTATTTATCAAGGAAATATAAATAGATACATCACAATAATACATTACAAGTTATAAGAATAGATATGTTAAGAGGTAAGATTTGTCCTAAACTAAATTTAACTTAACAAGAAAACAAGCAACAACTACAACAGAAAATTATTAACAAGGAAGAAGCAGGTACCAGGAGCAACCACTGTCTCTACCTTGGTGAAGACAATAATTTCTGCCTCAACTCTCTCTTAAATGAAGCTGCACAGGAGTGCAAAATGAAGTATTGAATGAAGCCTTGTAAGGTAAGCGCCTGAGTTCCAAGGCCCATCTAGTTGTAGCGCCACTATAGTATGTTTATTTATTAAAACAAAAAACAAAAATAATGATAATACATTTATATACGAAAATTATATACAATTAAATTTTATAATGTATTTAGTTGTAAAATGAAAATCGTATGGTGAAATAATGTTGTCCTTTTACTTCTAGTATATATCACGCAAACGGAAACGCGTAAGATAACTTCAGTCCATCGCGATAACACTGACTCATTACAAGTGGCACCTTAACAAGTTGAGTAATCACAATATTTACATACATACACGAACATTTTTTTAAAACAAGTACATACCGTACCTTAGTAAACAATTAGGAATTCTGACTGTTGGGTTAAAATTGAGTTTGTCAATAAAAAAAGCCTAATCAATCCTCTCTTTCTCGAATATATGGTCACCCCGGTATGGTAGACCTGCCTTAAAACCTGTTCTGTATCTTTAAAATATAAAAGGCGATCACAAGCGTCATCACAGGCAATCTTAGGTGCCAGTTTCGTTCCGATGCTTTAATTTTAAGCAGAAATATGTACATAACGAATGAAGTGTCTCCGTAGGGTTTTTGTAAGGCTTGGCGTCTACATTGCCGACTTCACGTTTACCACTCATTATTAAAACAACACTTCTCTGATATTTGCCAGGTTTTATTTTCACTATAAGCTGTCTTGCAGTTACAATGCATCCGTCATTTAAAATAGTGACAAGTCCGCAATTGTTTTTCTGTCACAGACTACGTATTGAAAAAATAAGGATGACATTTCATAGCGTAATAAACTTGAAAGTATTCATTCAACTTATGTTTTTAAACTTATTGTATGACCATTTAATGATGCCTGAACTACTACTAATTGTTGCAGTTGCGCTGATAATGGCTCTGAACAACCTAAGTGTACTTAGGATGCACGCTTCGATTAATATAAATACAACTGTCACTGATTCATTAGGTTTCTATTGAACATTGTTTAGTTATTTATAGTAGCATACCATCATAATAGCAGCCGCATTGTCACATGCAACATTGTTGTCAATTCTAATCTTTTACGATGTAAACACTGGCGTTTCGCCATATAAAACTTTATAATTATATATATAAGGCCTTAAAGGCAAATACGTATTTCAAACGGGTTTTCAACGCTAACATTGTAATTCGTATTAAATCAAAACGAAGGTACAAACGTAAATATCACAGACGTTTGTTGACGCTTTGTCAACGCGTGTACTCTTTTAAAACTTTACTACGGAATAAGACGCGAACGAGCGAATTTAGTAGATAAATTACTGTTTTAAAAATAGATATGTTGTTAAAACACGAAATAAAGCGTATTAGTTTAAAACGTTTGAACTTACATACACAAATCACGTCTTATAGTAACTCGAATACTAGACCTTTAACGGACCTGAGAAATTAGTGCGTCATTAGACAATCGTCTTTACTGTCGAAGCTAGCTAGTAATTATTTATACTAGAAACAAAGTATTACACTTTTAAAACAGGAAAATAACACATATGTTTCTGTTTACAAAACTAATTTACTTTTGTGAGCTTGCAATTTGCATTTCGTTTTATTGCCGAACATTTACAAGAAATAAAAAAATGTAATAGACAACCCCTTAATTTGCTTATTCAATAATAATATTAACATCCTTCGCAAAATCTGTATCAAATCATTTTCAAATGCAACACGTTGTTACATTTCACACAAAGACAATTACTCTGATACCATCTTAAAGTGTAAAAGTATTGTTTTCATAGTCATTGTAATGAAGCGTGGAAATCGTGGTCGTAAAATATGCACAATGCAATTGTTGGTACCAATAAGAAATGGTAAATCAAAGTGGATATTCGCAAACAAAACAAAGCAAGGGCTTTATTCCTAATTTTTAACTAACTTTTACTTTTAAATTAAAAAAACAGAACCCAATGTTTTATTAAATTAATGTTTATGGGGACTTACATTTTATATATTTCTTCTAAAATTTAGGCTCTATCACAATTCAAGGATCACTTCAATACACAAAACATCGCAAATCAACGCGAGAGATTACAACATCACACACAACCTATATCGACGGCGATTGCCGCGGCACTAAATAAAGTACAGACTACAGTGCATACTGCAATTTGCATTTCTGTTTTTTCCTCTATAGTCTATACAGTGCAATATAATCTGTACTTGCATTTCTTACTTCTGTTTATTCTATTAGTCTATGGTTCTGCATATTATAAAAAGGTCTTAGAATTTGTATTATTGATATGACGTGAACAATTAGTAATTCTGCAGCCGCGCCGATCAAAACACATAGGTTTAAACTGTCAAGTTGAATGATTTAATGATTATAATTTACAAGTTAAGGTGTGAGAGAGAGAGAGAGGAGATACCAATATAATCCTTGTGATTGTTAAAATAGATCTCTAATTATTACTTACAAGTTTTCCATTTATCATTTTCCGGCTCCGCCACTGTAAATGCAGGGGCGCAATTTTCTTTCCGACAGCTTAATGCTATTATCGCGGACACCGCAGTGCTCCATTTCCCTTCAAATGTGTTACATTATTCTTAGAAACCATATAACGTGGAAAAAACATAAAAGGATTGTGCCCAAAACCAGGAAACTCTTTGTATAAAATAAAAATTGCCAAAGTGTTGTGTTCGTGTACGCGGATCGAATTTCTATAAATATTTAGCTTTGGTACAACAGAGATATTTGACAGACATTTAACATTATTATTTTATTATTATTATTTATTATTATTATTTATTTAAACTTATTATTCAACATTACGGCATCAGGCAGACGAATAGACTAGACAGTAAAGACACTATAATTGGTCGTAATTTGTGTAGATTTTCAGGCCGTAGTGTTGTGTGGGTTTCGGCATTACTCGGGTGGTATAAATTAATAAAAAAAAAATTCCTTTTTATTCCTTATACTTTATATGTATAGGTATCTATTGTTTTCCACATATTTAATGTTGTAATTGTATTTTATTTATCGATGTTTATGTTCCTCTGTTGTTGTTTTTATTCTATTTTTGAAGCGTGTCAAAGAGCTCGTCTTTATCTACACCCACCTTATTTTTCTGTATTTCTTCTTGTGATGTACTTGTTACATTTTCACAAAATAAATAAAGCAACTATTTTAGATCCTAAAATAAAATATTGTTTGTCATATAAATATCTTACAAGACACATAAATAAGTCTTTAATTTTTAAGCATTATTAAAGTTAAGACATAATCTAATTTTCTTAGCGAATAATAAAATTTGCGGAAACATCGATAATGGCATAGCTTTAGCAAATGATGAGATTATCAAAACAGAATTAATCGTATTACACAATTACTCAATGTACCTTAACTTAAGTTAGTAAGAAATACGAGCAGGCACTTTGAATTAAGTGCTAACCGCCGCCCATGGACACCTTACAAGTGAGTTGCCTTTAAAGTTGAGTTAAGGTGGTTAAGTTAAGGTTAAGATAAATGATAGACTGTCTGTCTCTTCATACCTTTGTATCTAAATAATTCTCGCACTCACTGCACGTCCCCAAACGTTAGATTCTGTAACAGAGAGGATACCCGTACAACATCATAATATAAATATTTCATGTATGACAAATAATATATGACTTATGTATAATGTTTTTCATGACCTTGACAAAAATATTAGCCTACGCATTACATAATCTTACACTATGGCTTGCCTTAGTAATAAGATTTCAAATATATTAGACGAGCTTAATCACAATCACATCGTATTAGAGCTTAATATGATGTTTGGAAATAGATTGACATTATTTATCGTTTGTAAATATTATTTTATTTTTACGTATTCTTTCAGCTTGGATTGTAATGAAAAGAGTAACTTGATTAATACTTTTGACATAAATATTTTTTTAAAACATTATCAGCGGGAAGAAATCGCTATGGTTACTATAGTCTGTAAATTAAGTATAATTGCAAAATCATTTTTCTGATGATTCTCAGGAATACCACGAATTTGGTAATTGCCGAGCTACTAAACCTAAAAAAAGCCTAAGCAAGCAAATTTTACCATTCCATGACACCACCATGGCTCGTGCTTAAGTATTTTGGCAAATTGTATACCATTTTTGGAGGAAGTAAATAAGAAGCCAAATTAATGAGGTTTAGGTAAGGTCTACTTTCCTGTTTTTGTATCCATATATTCTTTGCTTTTTGTCATTTAATTTTAACTATTTACTTTGAAACTTTTATGTTTCTAATGTAATTATATATTTATATATGTCTGTTATTGTTTTATTTTTTTTGTTCTATGTAGGAACTTTTAAAATAAAATAAAAATATTTTATCTCCAAGTAGAAGATTTAATGACATCACAAAGAAACTGAACAACGAACCTGGCGACTACGACCAAAAAGTTGGAAAGACTTGGAGCCAAGTAAATGTGAAGCACAATATAGACTGCCATGGTGGTTTACTATTGATGGGAAAGTGACCCGCGGTGAAAAATAATATTTATATTTAAATTATGATCTATCTTATCAGGATTTCCAATTTTCCATAGACAAATTATAATAGCCATTGTAAAGTAAGTATTTAAACAATCAAGACCGCAGACCTAAATTCAGATTGAGTAAATTGGCTAAAACTCATTCTATCCTGATAAATCAGCTCATCTAATCATTTTAACCTAATAACGATAAACTTGAATTATCTCTGAAACTCAATAGATATTTAAGTGGTCCTAAAAGTGAATGAAAATTTGAAATTAGTTTGGAAAAGTACTCAGCTAGTTTTTAACAAAATCTCACGTGAAATTTCTAGTTGAATTAGAATGTGAAAGTAATTATATGTATGTTTTTTAAAATATTAAAGGCTCAAATATTTATAAAAAAACAAAAGCATCGCCTAAGTATATATATTAAAAATTCTCAACTATTGCAATGGTTGGTAAAGTATATACTAAGTTATCAGAAACATAACTCCCAAAGTTTAATTAAGTCCTGGGATACTTTATTTTCTATTGTACTTTAAAATAAACTTCTGTGGGTATGCGATGGCAAGCTCTATTGTGCGAACTTTCAATTAATTGTAGTGTTTGAAAAAGCTTTCGTTTACACAACTTACCGCAGCCAATGCAGCTTTTCTTGCGATATTAAATACATTTTTCAATTATTCGTTTGATAATTTTTCTGTTGTATGTATACATCTATATCCTTTCTTTAACTGTTAGGCTATGTACTGATTAGCATGTCGACTGCATATTGATATATATATATTCTCGGGTACGGAGTCCGTGAAATTAATGCAAATTCAATAGTTCTTTATTCAATTAAAATTGATGACAACAAATTTTGAATGTCACTAAACTAAGTTTATATGTTCACTGCGCGCCCTCAGCTGAGAAGAACCCACAAGAAACTCAGCGGGGTTGTCATTTTCTGGTGATTGTTTTTATAATTATTATACTGCCGAGTTTCTTGCCTGCTTCTTCTCAGATTGGCCTATGAACAGGCGTAGAATCACTTAGATTTAAGACAATTCGAAATGATCCAATGTAATGAATAAAGATATTTTGACCTTGATAAATTAGTATAAATTGCACCAGCCAATTTATTTCCAAGCACATTTTAATAATTTTTATTATAGTCAGTTATTTATAAAGGCTATAGGTTGTCTAAAAACGACAGTTGGTGGTGATACAATACGCCTGTGCATAATTTGTGAATATCTCCTGTGCAACGAGCCAATAAATATATTGTTATATGATACATTACTAAATTTGAAGTAATTAAATTAATCTAACAAGCAGTTTTGTATTATAAAAATGTGATCTAAGCTTACTGTTAGCTTACCTTTGTCCCTTTAATATCTCCGAGGATAAATGTTACAAAGGAATCCAAGTTTGAGAACTCTTACATATATCATGCTGGATTACTTAGAAAAGTGAAACTCACAAATTTTGTCTTGTTCAACTATTTATTTTAAAATTTTATGTTTCTATGTAATTGGTGTGTATGTGTGTTTAGTCTGTTATTGTATTCTCTTTTATTCTGTGTACTTTCGTCATACTGAGCAAAGATCGTATATTAATTTTATTAAGTATATGTTCTTTAGTGAACGCTTGACAAATCTCATGTTTATACATATATTATTCAGTGATAATTAAACATGTTCTTTACAAATCCATTGATTATATTGTAATACATATTCATAACCGTGATAGTTCAATATGCAAATCGCCGACCTCAGCTGAGAACTATGGACGAACAAGAACGTGACTGCTATAATAAATTTGAGATTTTCCCAGTGCACTCATAGCATTATATAGTGCTGTTAAGATCGTGTCTATAGATTGATTTAATTGCACATAGCAGCCGGTTTACTGTCGAATTAAAATAACTCTTCTTGAAATCTACTTAAGGTTCGGGCATGATGTATGAAATTTGTTGTGAGTCGTTTTTATTTTATTTATTTTTCTTCTGGGACATACAGTTGTTTATTAAGCATATAAAATAATTATAAACAAAAATTGTCCGAACGAGATAAAATAGCTACAAAGCTTTAATGTTTTTTTACTAACTATAACCTGGTTTGTAAAATATTATTGATATGAACCTACAATAAATGTTTTTTATTAAATGCGACTTGCGTTCCACAAGACACGGAAACAGATAATTAACGTATTATAAAAATGGCTTTAGTTTTATCTCATAGTATAGTCATAAAGTATATCAAAGATTTCTTCATAACATACCATATATCTTAATAACCGTACTGTGGCGTTTTAAAGGAGTGGCGGAGAGTTTCTTGCCCTTTGGGAACTGGCAGTGAATGTAGAATCGAATTTGTTTAAAAGGTGTTGACGATTCATAAGTGAACATATTTGTGATATTAATATTAATATACTTTTCACGTATTCACTTATTTACCATAAATAATATACTTTATAGTGTATTAATTAGATTTCCAATAAAATTAATTGAACAAAACCCTAATATTAAATATTATATTTAGAAGAATATATATTTATTATTATTGCTTGACGTTAAATGAATATAGCGTTGCTTAAATATACAGTACAAAAACATGTACGAATCAGTTGTTCCTAGTTCGTTTCGCTTAACAATTGTGTGACATATATTTATTTAAAGTGTAGTGTATAAAGACACTAAAAGGACCGTGCATTTTTGGCGTTATAGATAGTCGTCTTTAAATGGAGAGAAAAATAATCATTGCATGGAATGCAAACTAAACTAGCCAAAGCCAATTGGTTTCGACGCTTTAGAGACGTTGTCGTTCAATCGACTGACGTCACAAGTTTGGAGTTTAAACTGTATATGTATTGTGTTCTGTTACCACTATTTGTATTAAACGATATCTTATATATGGGTTAGATAATGTGTCCCATATTCATAAAAAACAGGTTTAAATTTTAAGCCAAAACAAACATTCTGAGATACACTGTACCAACAAAGGTAAAAAGTGATCATAAAATTAGAATGCATATTTAATATGCAGTTAGAAGGTTCTAAAGCCATCTCAGTTCGTTAGAGCGGCGTTGTGTAGTTGTTTCATTATGCAAGTCCATTGTCTCGGGTTGTTTTGCTTAGAGGATGGCGTATAACCTACTATTTTGCTTCTGCTAATTACTTTATTAGCTTTTCAAACAACTACTTCAAGAGCGTTTAACGTTTAAAATGTATTTAACGCTTAACTGTAGTTACTTAACTGAAGGTTAAATTACATTAATTAAAGACTTCCTGTATAATTACTACGGTATTATACTATGTGTAACTAATAATGAACATATCACATATTTTATACATATACGTAAAAATAAAAAAAGTTTTGGGAAAAGCGAGGGCATACAGCTTTTTACAATTTATATACTTACCAGGTCACTGCGATATTTATCAAAATCATAGTTTTTTTATTCGGAATACGTAGTACGTAGAAAATAAAAACTATTGTAATAAAATCTTAGTGACAGTGTAACTGTGAATATTGGTCCAAAGATGGCAACATGCACTTGTCTATTTTATGTAAATAACTAACCACCATATATATTTTGAACCGATTAATTCCCTTTATCAATTACAAATGTTAATCTTAAGTTACTAGAGTATTCTGCATCATTATCTTACACTATCTCAAGCTCATCATACCACAGATAACCGAGTTTGTTAACAGGAAAAGACGTCATAACTTCCCAACTCTGATGAAGTATTTAGAACAGACAAACATTGTTACAAAATAATGTCGAGGCTATGTTATTTATATATAGTTAGTATTTATATATGCAATCGTACTGCGAATGAGCTACAAGCTGATCCCAAGGAACCCCATGTATAACAAATCCACCGCTTCTGTTACACCTGTTCTTTAGTGTGGGAACTACTAGCCCTTAAATTTAAGGTATTTTGTTTGTAAGAAAAATTTTAATTTGAAAAATCAATGCGTTATACAAAGCTTATAAACCACTGACAATAGTTGTTAAATAAAGTACTATTAAATATGTTAAATTAAAAAAAACTTAAACAAAAGTCAATATTTTCCATTTTCATACTTAATTCTATTATTTTCCTACACTTATATATTACACCTTTACATGAAACATCTTATTTATCAATTGTTTTCAATGTCAGTGAACCGAAAAATTCATTAAACAACGTTGCTAATATGGGAAATATCTACAAGAATAAGCAGTGTTCTTTGAAGATTCGTTGAAATTGAATATTTATTTTTAAATTGTTTGATATCTATATACCATTTTGTAATAAGTCTGGAATTTCAATTATAAATCTATAAACGGAACGAACAAACCTATATATTATCTTTGATGACGGAAAAAAATATAAATGTAAAATAAACGATTTACAAAAATATTTTTACAGTTTTATTTAGTTTAAAATATCCTTCATAACATAAAAACATTTAACTAAATTTATTTTTAGCCTATATTTCAGTAATTTGATTATTTTGTTCAGGTTACAGTTGGAGTTAAGATAAACCTCTTAACGTTTAACAAAAAGTTATCGTCTGATCCAGGAATCTGATCAAAAATCTGATCTATCTGAAAATAAGAGCATACATCTACGTTATAATGAGAACAACCCGTAAACACACAGTACACCGATATAAATCTATAATAAATGATAGGCACCGTAATACCACAGCTAGCATGTGTTAACAAGCACGACGCATGGCCAGCATTGACTCCTTAACATATTTAAGGAAGGAAAACCCGACGCATGGTCGCCACCACAATGATATTTAAGTGCGCATGACGAATTAATACGCGGTTAGATGAAAAAGAAATGGAAATTATGTTATATAGATCGTGAGTTGTTTCCGGGTTCAGTAAAAGCACTTTTATTCAATTCTTTACGACACTAACAATGGTGAAATGGAGAAATTATATCCAAGCACTAGGATTTACATGATAATAGGCCAATGGCTATATGAATTACTCTTTATATAAATAGTAAAATGGGACTTTATATAGAACAGATCTTTGTTAACGTCTATTAAATTGTATATATTAGAAGCTGAAACCATTCTAATGCATGCCGAGATGCTCAAGATATTAGCATATCTCTGCTGTTTATGTACCGATAATGGTTAATACAGGAATATCATGATTATTTAAATGAACTTTCAAAAACTTATACTATGACATATCAAAACTTTATTAGGAGTGTTTATTGTTTTACAAATATTTTATGATACTGTCTTGAATAATTGAGAGCAATTATTTTAATGATAAGAAACAACCGCTTGGGAGTTCTCAATTTACTAATACCAGGTATTACGTACGTTCAAAATGATTTAATTGCGACTGAATCATTTTGAATCGTAAAACTATATTGAAATTATCTGATTGTATCAGACAGGTAGCATCATTAGACCTTTTAATCTTTTTATAGCTGATATGAATCAAGTTTAAGGTATTAAATAAATAGTACACATTGTTTAAATCATTCGAAACGGAAGCCTAGAAATATGGAAGATTTAACTAAAGACATATTAAATGACGATTTCATAGAAATATTTCGATGGTTATATTACATTCAAAAAATTATGGGATTTTCGAGAGTTGAAATTAGAGACAGATTCGTCACCCCACCGACGAATAGTTATATAATTTATAGTTTTATCATATGGATTATAATAATACCCGCGTCGACGTTATATTTTATATTGACCACGGAAGTTGTGAAAGATGTGATCCATGAGACGATTAATATAAATTACATACCATACCAATATGCAATCTTGACGTGGATTGCATGTACGCTTGTTTATCTTAACCACTACGACAAAGGCCACTTAAACTGTCAAATAATTGTGAAGCTTCAGAAAGTTGACAGACTCCTTGGCGCTGAATTTCAAATGAAGAACAAGGTTTTATCAATCGTCTCTAAAGTGTTTACGGTAGTGATTTACACAGGAACTGTTATTTGGTTATATTGCTTGTCATACTTATTTCATACTGAGGGATATTTTTACTTTAATATGTTTATGATGCTCGCACCTGTTGCGTATAATTTGGAAATAATATTATTTATTTTGATATTAAAATATCTAATTGTTAGGATGGATTATATTGTGAATCGATTGATCGATATAAAAACATATAGGGATCATTTGATTGGTACAGCAAGCGATTCTTTTTATGTCACAGATGAACAACGTTTCAGAACACAAATATCAGAAAGACTTGTTCGCGGTGTACATGCAATTCTGTCGTCAATGTTCGACATTGAAGAAATATATCAGCACTCGGTAAGTTATTTTTAATGCTAAATATAAAAAAGTCATATATTAAATGATAAAAATTACAATAACAATTCGGAATAAACCTCTTTTGATCACAATTACCTATGTTTCAGATTTTTTGCGGAACTGGTTCGCTGTTGATGCTATCACATAGCGTTTTTCTATTGATTTTTATATATTTTAAAATCGGAGTAAGTATAGACTATATCTAAATTCATTATATCATACAGTATTGTTATTACAATTTTAAAATATAATACACAATATATTTATATTAAAATCACTATTTAAGTACACACTATTTAGGTTCACTATTTAAAGCTTTGGTTATAGTGCTGATAAACTTATAAAGTATACAAGTATATACATATTGACAGGGTATAATAATGAAATTGGCGTCTCTTCCCTCGGTACTTCGGATTTATATTGAACTTACATTGAAATTTTTGTGTGAAACTTGTTTCTCATGAGACCTGTAAAGTTCTTTTTTCAACAGAATATCATTCGATTATCGACTTTCATTTGTTTCTTTTATTAAGCTTAGACAAGAAATATGGATACTTGGAAAACTCGTGATTGTTCAATACGAGTTCCAACGCGGATCGCATATCTGACCTTCCTTATACATGGCAGTAATGTATAGATAATAATAGTTAATGTTTTGGTAACAAATTTAATACAACATAAAAATACCCAATTGAAATTTTCAGTACAAATGGGAAAATTTGTACATAATATATAACACAATAACCAAACAATTTGATTATTACCGGGGATAAAATCCAGGAACTTCTACCCTTCATGATAATAATCAAACACTGTATCAATGTAATGAGTATAACATATGAATACAACAATGCATTAGTTGTTAATACATTGCATTATTTTGTTATTCTCATTCGTCATATTTATTTACAGAAAATACTGTTTTCCTTGGGCATTGGTGTTTTAATAATATACCCGCCAAATTTATTCGCATCCCTGTTAATGGCGTTCTATGGATACACATTATCTGAGCGGCTGAAGCAAACAATACGACTCTGTTCTGCGATAATTTCAGGTCCATTTGTAGATGGTGAGATCTTTATTTACTTTTAGATGATTTCTGCTGGTGAACACGAGTCAAGTCAGAAGTTATGTATATTTTTTGCTCATGCTTTCACGCTGAACCGATTTCGATAAAATTTGGTTTGGTGATAATACCTTAGGGAGGGACATAACTTCACACATAAATACAAAAAAATAATCAACCCAGCTGAGTTTCTTGCCTACTTCTTCTCAGCTTCGGTAGAACACGCGTAGACTCAATTTGATTTAAAACGTCATATGCATATTAGTCAATTAAAATATTTTGCGTTTGACTATTTATTGCAAAAAAAGGATTTGAAAGGATTTGAATGATCTGAAGGGGTTGAAATAGGGGATGAAAGTTTATATAAAATTTCACCAGAACTCTGCCATTTATAAACCGATTCTCCAAATTCCTTTTGTATTTAAACCACGCGGGCGAAGTCTCGGGCAAAAACTACTAGTAAATTATATGTTCATCTAATATCTTACGTATTACAGATGAAACAGTAAGAAACGCCAATCGTATTCTTACGTTGTTGAATGCAAAGGCTCACACTATATCCGTTTATGGTATATTAACTGTCGATCAGAACTTGCCTCTTCAATTATTCAGCATCGTCACATCATATACAGTTTTGCACATCCAATTTTCATACTTAGAATAACATTTTAAATTGCTATGTCTACGATGTGTATTGCTAATTCTTTATTAAAATCTTTTATTACTTTATATTTCGTATTTGTATATCCTTTAGCGTTTTATATTATTATTATATATATTATTATTATAAATGTGTATTTTTATGGGATTTTTACACAACTCCCTTCAAAAGAGCGTTTCTCTTCAAAGGCCGGCAACTCACTTATAAGGCTCTTGGCGTTGCAGGTGTCCCTGGGCGGCGTTTAGCACATCACTCGAAGTGACCCTCCTGTTTATTTGCCTCCACGTATATGTCTGTTAGAGCTTGATTAGTAATTAGCGAAACACGAAAAAGCCTTAGCAGCAAAGCTAATCTTTAACTCACTGTAGTTCATCTTAGGCATATTTAAGTGGTGTGCAAATTTGCGGTTGCGCCTGTGGTTATAACCCCAGGGCACGAATGTATTATGTATTGGTCATTACCCAGCTGATGGAACTATTAGCTTTGTTTAGTTTAAAATCAACTGTACAATATGAGCTGTAATTTAAAATGAGAATCCTCCATATACGAACTGTGCCGATGTTTTAGTGAAACAATTAAAAATCATTTTATTTATACGTAAAATATATGAAATCTTGAAGATACACAAATAATACATGGGTCATGCAATGCAATGTATAAAAAACATATAAAAACCACGGAAAAGAAATTGAGCATTGGCTAAAATCAAAGCGTTAACTACTTAGTACTACGTTAAGATGCTTTGAGGTTTGTGATTACGAGGCGTGCTCGTCGCATTACAGGCACTCCGACACTGGAGAACCATGCTACTGAAGTAAAATCAATATGTGTCCAGTTTATTATAAACAGTATTTTTATTACACATAGTAATAATCCAGTAGTGCTACAACACCAGATTTGGATTAGAATTATAGACTCCTTTCTGTTTACACAGAAGTAGCTGAGTAGGCCTTCTGTGCTAGACGTAACTATCCGTAGCAAGTGGTGATGTAATTGACCGGAATCGATCGCATAACGTCAAGGGGCGCTTGCAAGTAGTAAGCGTAAAAAAATACACAATTTTTTTTAGTTATGTAATAGCCATTACATAACTTTCGAATAATGTTACGAACTGTTTCAAATAGACTGTGGTGGGTTTAATTAACGTGGACAGTCTGTGTGTTTTATTGGTTCCTACTAGTCGATATCGACTGTGACATAAGCAATTATTGGCATAAAAGAATATTGCGTTCCATTCGCATCCTACGATAACGAAAAAAAATATTTTTTTCCCTAAAAACCTTTATTTAATCTACCAAAATATAATGCAGATTCAAACTAGGATATAGCTGTGATGTGTGTGTCCTGACTGTTAAACTTCCGTTTCTGTTAAACTTCGTGATTAAGCTGCTAGTTTTGACATTAAAAATTTAGTCACAAAAAGCTTTATTTTTTAAATTTCGAATGAATTAAACTTTAAAGCTATCAAAGTTTGATCGTCACATAACGTACCTACATAAAAACTTGTCTAATAAAAAAAGATCTAAAACAATTTGAAGTGTGCATTGAACTATGAAAATAAGTGTCATACCTTTTTAGAATGTTCTAGAGTTTTCTTCTTATTTTTTGTTTTATAAGCAAACGGGCCCTTTAACGTTAAGAAGAAAATAAAGACTGCTTGAAACAAAAGCTTTAAGCAAAACGTGGTGTTTTTATAAGATAGTGGCACAAACGAGCCTGCGTTCTGCAAAAAAGCCGCCCATGGACATTAGCAGTCTTATTCATAAGAAAAGCCTATTTAACTGTTTAACCATACCTAAGTTATAATACTTTTCAGTCTTATTTGACTGTTTTTGAATAAATGCCTTGCAGTTATAATAATAAGTATACACGTGTTAATTTTTATGATTTTAATTTATAAAATTCAACTGAAAGTTTGACATAGCATACACTTTGGTAAATGTCAAAATATTTCGTCATAATCAGCTGTTAGATGTCGGCCATATTTATAACATTGTTAAGCTAGAGTGCGGACCTGTATAACTTTATAGAACAGTTTTGTCCTAAAATGTGTTTATGAATATTTTTTTTCTAAAATCCTACTTAAAATGTGCTATAACTTTTATTTGCTTACTTTTATTTTTTTATTGCTAATTCAAGGTCACTATATTACTCATACATTTATCAAAACATAGTTAAATGAAATTTATTTATATATAATACCCTGTCCTCGTTATACATACGCACTATGTGTATTTATCTAGAATGTTCTTTATCTAATCTAGAACGCTATGAAATTATGCATAGTAAATAAATATCTGCTTCGGTAAATACTAGTAATTGGTACTTACAATTCCAGCTCATAACTCAGTTGACTTTAAAGACTAAAGATAAACTTTTATATTGTACCCTGCAAGTGATTGTTATTCTCGAGTTTCTTTGTTACTCAAGCTAATTATTTATAACATTGCAGTCGCCAAAGGCGCTCTTGCGGTTAAATCGCTTTCTCTTTTTTATGAGTAAAATACTTTTTATATAAGACATAAATAGTTCCATAAATGTATAATAATAGTGAGTTTTATTATTGAAGAAAACGAATTACAGAGTTCAGTATCCGAGTTGTCTTTAAGATTTGAGACTTAGAAGTTTGAGATCCGTATTAATAAGCTCTGTATGAAAATATTATTTTTAATACTGTGAAATAAAAAAATATAGATAATGTCCACACTATCGTTAAACCTCGTTCGTTGGCAATTAATTTTATTAAAATATAACAGTACAGA
Source organism: Leptophobia aripa (assembly GCA_951799465.1). Classification (NCBI taxonomy): domain Eukaryota; kingdom Metazoa; phylum Arthropoda; class Insecta; order Lepidoptera; family Pieridae; genus Leptophobia; species Leptophobia aripa. Next base: position 6,082,887 of record OX637271.1, read on the forward strand.
TTATCTCCAGTTAAAAGTTAAACAGCGTGACACTTGGATTTGAATACAGATTAAAAATTGCTACTGTCCACTTATTCATAGATTAAAGACTGGATAATACTACTAAGAACCCATTGCATTCAGCTTTATGACATGACATTGCAGTGAAAGAGAATAATCGATTGCAATTTCCTCGCTGACTGAGCAAGAAGATATTCCTGGGCTTTAGAATAGTTCTTAACTTATTAAAGTTATTCTAAATAAATGTTTCTTTTTGTTAATATTATATTCGATATAATTTTACTCTTTTGCATACAGTAATATGTTTTTATTATTATTTTATTGTGTTCGTGAAAGTTATTGCACATTCTATTAAGTCTCTTAAATTATTTATTTTAGTTTAAATATCAAGAGATTTTTGTTTTTATAAAAAAATGTATGTTTTTTCATTGTGTCACGTAAAAATAAATCCAATATATAATATTCTCGTGAAACAATGTTTGATCCCTTACTCCTCCGAAACGGGTTGACCGATTCTCCTGAAATTCTGTGGCCATATAGAGTAGGACTGAGAATCGGCCAACATCTATTTTAAGAGACATTTTTTGTGGCAAAAAAATTTTTGTCGGGATAGTTATTATATATTTTTATGTTTAGTACTGCTAGCTATATCTCCAATAGGTTTAAAATGTCATGAATCAATGAAGTAGTTTTGTGTTTGTTCCAATTTATTGGTTATCAAGATACACAATACTATTAAACAATAATATTAATAATATTGTGATAAATTATTTTTATAATTCCCGGGGGTGTCCCCGGGAATTGTTAAAACTTTACTTAACAAAAACAGAATTTCGTTTCAAATGAACTAAATTTCAATGAGAATACGACTAATTGCATAAATAATAAAATTTTATTGTTCATCCCACTATACATTAAAATTGTTTAGATTTCATTTAACTTATTTGTTTATTACTTTAAAGTTGTTTGAAATTATAGTTGCCATAATAGTTCGTTTGCATTTTTTGGACTTTAGCAATCAACATACTTAGTAAAATCTCTAAAAAGGACGGCAGGCTAGGGCGATATCATGAACTCGTTATAAAGAAAGTGTACCGTGAGAGCAAATATGATTTGCGGTATAACAATTAAAACTACTAGGATAAGCGTGTGGCTCAATTCTTGTTTAAGCCAGGTTTAATCATGCTCATGCATAAATTTATTTTCATATTTGTTGTTTTACAAAATAGTATACGTACGCACCAATTTGGGCGCATGAGGACTTAATCCGCTAATCCCTGGGTCAACCAAGTGTTTTAATCAAGTGATCTGACGATATTCCAAGTCTGTGTTAATGAGAGGGTTCCCCTCGTCGAGGACTACATGAGTGCTGAGTTGAGTGATGACGCTCCAAAGCTTGACTAAGAGCCACTCCTGGCTCGACCGGATGGCCACCTCACTCCACCTCTTAATGAGGGTGATTCGGGGATTCCGTCAACCCAGGATGTCTACGGAAATTAGCAAACCATTCGTTATCCTCACTTGCGAGTTGGATAGCTACAAATAGTTCATCAGTAAGCTAAGTGTGAGCTATTAAATTCACTTTAGTTAAAGTAAACTTAAACTTCTTTGGAATTACCGGCGTAACCGCTAGAGGCAAATATTAATTTTTATACAAATTCGAGTTTCCTTTACACTGAACATGTAAACGTAGCTTTAATTTACCGATTAAAGATACCACACATTGAATGTATCAATAATAAACGAGTAATTCAGTTATTTAATTGAATTTTAAAAGCACAATTTTTTAATCACGATATTCTACGCTTTACGATTGGAATAATTTAATGAATATCTCATGTAATATAAAAAGCTGCTCTAATTAAAATAACTCGGAAGACTTTTAAGAAATGTGTTAGGAAATGAGGCTCCGTAAGACTCGAGTCTCAGGGGTTGTTGAACTTAGTAGAATCTTTTTAATTTTCAGTTTATATTGCAATAGCAGTATCTCATATTCTTTTGCGTGTAACTTTTATTGCTTGTCTTTATAACTTGTAAAATATGTTTAAATGAAAGTACTTATTGCTACCTACTGTTAAGTTAGTAAGCTTGCATAGCTGAGGTTGTGTTTGTAAAGCAGCACTAGATAGAATCAATGTATTTGACGGTATCGGAAGACGGTATATTCTTCGTAAATATCTCTACATAAACTACATACATTCTATATCGAATATTAGTTTCGTTATTTTTAATACGACTATTAACTAACACATATCAAACTTACATACGGTTTGATTACGTCGTACAGTTTGAGTGCGCAATTTGCATAGCGACGGATTCATCAAGACATATTTCCATACAATTGAGACAACTTTGCACAAAGGGAATCGAATTCAAAATTTAATTTATCAACTTTGAAGATAACTGCTTCGAATGTTTACGTGATATGCATCGCGAGTGTCGTTCTTTGTGAGTGATATGTTTTATATGAATACATTTTAGTAAATAGTTTTTTCTATATTGGTATAGATCAATCTATATTCCTATGAACTATAGAGAACACCGACAAATATGAGCTCTTTCATAATACAAGGCACAGTGGAATGTAGAATGAGCTGACATCAGACGTACTTTGCTTAAGAAATCTAATTTCATGTTTTGGTCTAAATACTGAATCCTTATGCGTATGATTCTTCGATTAAAACAGACCTGACTTTATGTCAGAATTTGGCAACTGGCTTGTACGGTAAAATATCGTGAGATCGGTGTGTGACTCAAAAGAAGTGTGCACTCTAATAAACGATGACGAGAAACTTTAAGAAATTAATATTAAGTTGACAATGCATATTTTTCTATTTTTAAAAAAAATAATTATTAAATATTATATTATGCCGATAAGTAAAACACTATCAATAATAATATTTGCTGGGTATATGGAAATCTAAAGAACTAGAAATTCCGACTAAACATATCTGTAGTATGAACGTCAATATATTTATGTAATTCACTACGATGAATTTGGTTAAGAATATATTATTAAGTCTTAGTATAGTCTTAGATCTGACTGTAACCTGCTTTTACCTGTCTCAAGTTCTTTTCTACCATACATTACATATTAGAACTCGTTAACAACTATTTCAGTATTTAAACTAGTGACACATTTTTGTAAACAGTTATACAAATAATTTATATAGTAGTAGTAACTCTATTTGAAGGATTCGCGTTACCATCAAACAGTAATTATGAGTCTTCCATACAATCAGAACATTTCCTATTTTACGTATTGTGTATATTACGTTCTATAACGTTTTAACTTGTAAATTATTTAACGTATAGTTAAATATAGAAAAATGCAATCTTCATTTCCTTATCTACATCTAGGAGAAGTGTCAATTTTCGTTGGTGAAATTACGTATTCAGTTGAGGTAAATCGCGACGGTCTTTAACTTCAAATGGAGCCCATTACCTTAACTTGAACATCGTGTGAATAATGATAAGTTATCAATGTTGTTCAGTTATAGAAAATTTTACCCTATTTCAGCGAGGATACATTTTAGTAACGTCGTCTATAGTACACACAATAGTATCTATTTAAGGTAGCTTTAATAGGCGTTCTTGATAAGAATATTTAATGCTTAAATAATAATAGTAAACCAATATACAAATTTGATATGGTTAGCTTCTCAGATCGGCTTATTTTATATAAGGAAATTATTCACAAGTGATCGCTGATACGATTATGTATGGAAAATATATAAATAATCAGTATGTAATACTGAAATATATAAAATCTCAGAAATAAATAATCAAACTTTGTACGTATCATATTAAGTTGATATGTCGCTTTGTGCCATCAAGATTCATGGTCATTTGCGCAGAAGCTTTAAGCTCGTTCCATTTTTTTTCAATCGTTACAAACATAACCAAATATTACTTCTTAATAATATTATAAAATCGCGACAATATGAATACAATGAACAAGTGGTTGAAAATAATGGTTAATACAATCCAACGTTTCGCAAGAAAATGTATGCATAAAAGCATCCCCCGTGACTGTTGTAGCCGGGGAAGAATTCTTTAGTAAGAGAGAAAAAACGAATGGCTGGTATAGGTTATTAACGAAAAATAGTTAACAAACATTTTATACAACGATAAATAAATTATTAAAATTACATTTAACATAACTGTGAGCATCAATGTATTATAATCATATTCCATGCACGCCTTGTGGGTTTAATAAAGCCACATTTATTTACTTGAAATAACGGGAAATCGGGGTAAAATCACAATTTATATTTTCTGTCTATACATTTGGTACTAGTACCCAATAATGTAATTCCATGTTCAAACTTATTACTACCATGTCAATGCATATTCTTAAAAAACTCACTGTTCTAAGTAAAATCACTTTTTCACCACGGCTTTTTTATGGAAACATATGACCTACTGATAAAACTTATGTTTTAATATTCTTTATTTTATTCTACCGCATACCACTGTAAAATAACGTCTTATACTCCTACTGTATGTATCTTGATTTAACTGGATTTTGCATGTGAATTTTAAAACATGGTAAAATTTATTATAAGCTTAACTTATGTCTGACACAATATACTTACAAACACTTTACAATACTTTCAAAAACAAATAAAAAGCTGGACCCCACTCTGGTATATTTCCTGGGTTCAATCCTTCGGGTTTTTCCAAAACAACCGTAACATACAACCTATACGTCGTAACTACTAGTATTGTTTTCTGTTCTATGCGAAATTTAACACGTTTGTACCGTAATGGAAATCGGCGAGCTTTTAGGCACATAAATCGACGGCAACAAAGAAAAGAATATATAATTCATACACTTCGCTGAGGCTGCTTCTGAAGTGTATGTTTTGGAACAGGCCTCTTAGATTTAACTTGACGCATACATAATGTAATATTATTGTACTCAACTCCATAAAATAACTACTCATATTGACTACGTTGATAAAGAAAACATTGTTACCTAGATCTTGATATAATATACGAACAAGCACACATAAACGCATACACACGTTAATGCATATCACAGATCATTGTTTTATAAAAAAAATATTTTTCATAAATCAAATATTTTTTTATTCTAAATTTATGTATAAAAATGAAAGAGCCTCATGGCAAATGGGATTCCAGTGCGGGCCAGTGTGGGCCAACGCTTTATTTTTTAAAATATGTATCTTACTTTTGGAATAAATAAGATATAATAAAAACTGTTCTGAGTATGAAACTTTATGTAAAGTAAAATCAAGTAACAACCAATATACGACAAGGATACATTACCAAATGAAATTGGTTGGTTGGAATTTCACAGCGAAACGCTATTTAAAGAGAAAATAGATGTCTTATAAAGGAGCAAATATATTGTTCAAAGGATCAATGTTGCATGAGGTTCATTTACTTTTAAAATAGCTATCATACTATGATATTGCTGTATTGTTTATTGTTTCTTTTTATAAGTTATATTCAAATGAAAAGCCAATAACTTAACAGCTTTTAGCGGAAGAGTTGTGATATAAGTCATGCTTTGAAACGAAAACTATTTGATCGATATACTATTGATGTACAGCATTGTAACAGTATTATGTATACATAATAATAATTAATAAATTGAGCTTGTATAAATGACAAAAAAATTGTAACGATGCTGGTCTGGTTTTTGTTACTCACACAATATTAAAAAGTAGCTAGTGTTTATATGGCTTCTATTTATTTACACTTTGTTGCACTAAAACTGAAGAAGTACATAATGTTACAAGATGTTAGTACACATAAGAGCAACGGGCGGCCTTATCGCTAATAAGCGATCTCTTCCAGGTAATTTAATGTACGTTAGTGTGTATTTTATAAGAACAAAACCTGTTTTAATTGATACGAAATACGAAACATACACTTTTTCGTAACAATCAAAAGAACTAAGATCAAATATAATTCTCATAGAAAATAAATTAATTGAGTTAATCTAAAATCTTCTAGTAGAATCTATATATGCAAATACCGTAGACGATGCGGTCAAAGGTCTGTCGTTAACAAAAGGAAACAAGCACCAGCGTGTTGTAGCGATAAATTGATAAAGTTTTGTTGCACGGTTAGCTTTGTTGAATAAATTCGCCATTTATTTTAGAAAAGAGCTCTAACAGAAATTTCCAATGAAATTACAATACTGTTTCTATTCTAACAACTATTATCTGTTTCACTATTGCATTATGGTTATTTATTACACAAAACTGACAAACAAAAGGTCTAAAACAAAACCCGCGCCTACTTTGTTGTGTACGTTCAACTACAGACGCATTTAATGAGAAACATTTTTGATATAAATTGATTGAACTTTGTATGGTAGACAAACCAATGGTCTGTCGTCGGATTAAAAAATATAAAGCTCTAATTTCAAAGAGAAAGCTAATAGAGACTGGAAATACTAACAAAGCACCCGAGTAGTCCTTTACGTAACGAAGCGCTGTATTTTTGATCTCTGGATTATCTTTTGGGTTCAACTTTTCTTTTGTTAAATCATGTTTAAATTTTTTTAAATAATCTGATATTGCTTTTCATTCACCGTTCTTATCTACTCTTATATGAGTGTTATTGTGCAAATATTCGTTAATTTAACACATACGTAAAGTGCATATTATATTTCTCTAGTCTTAGTCTATAAGGCCTTAGCCTAAATAGGTATATTCTGTTTGTAAGTATGTACTAAAGTTTAAAATAAATATTAGAAATAAAACTGTCTACTGTCGCTGGAACAATCCGATAGTATCTTTCGTCTTTTGCTGACAAATTGTGTTAAAGATGTGATGAAAAGAGACATCGATAAGTACTAAGGTTTTAGCGCTGCCGTGCGACTATTTTCTTAAGAAGTCTATGATATTGAGTCTTTGATACAAGCTGGATAAACAAAACACGACTGTTTTGAAATAAATATTTTTTTATCAAATTCAATAACACTCGTATCAATATTTAATGAGGCGATATACTTTTTAAATTTTCTATTTCAAAAATAGAAATACAGAGATGGGCCTTGATTATTTTTTTAATAACAATTTAAATACACTAATTAGGTGTTCATAATCTTGTGCAGGTAATCTACTTGGTAAGCGTCGACGAGTTTCCTGATGGTTCCTTTCTGTCTCAAGCCTCAAACCACCCTAGGACCGAATGGTTTTATTTAGTGTCATTCCAATTATAGCCGTTAATCACTTACAACATTCCTAAGATACTTATCCCGGCTCGGCGTATGTGACAAAACTCTATAAAATACAATTTTTAATTTAAGTTCCAGTTTACGAAATTTTTTTAAATACGTCTTAGCGAATTTACCTTGTGCTATGTGCGTTTTAGATAGAAACATTTAAAAAATTACAAATAATATGACATTTTGAAGCGAAACTTGAACATGCATTCATATATACAACATTACAATCTATATTATTATGTGCGTAGTGTTAATAACAGTAAAAAAATAACATGAGCTGTACAAACAAGAAAATAAAATAGTGAAAGCTAAAATATCGAGAGAAAAAAGGCCACAATTTTCAATTTTCACAATGCAACGCATTCATTTAATATAAAACATATCTCGCAATTGCATTAAGCTTAGCGGGAAACATGTATTGTTATTCGCATTCACATATTTTCTAGTAAAGAATTAAATTCTATACTTGAAAAACATGTACAGTATGTAACGTCTATACAAAGCGAACTGCAAATGAGGCAGGAAGCTCATTGCTGTGCATCCGTTCTCTTTTACGGCTTTATTTCAATATGACAACAACATTACACTAGTGTTAAATCCTTTCACGTTAAGGACGTCAAATACAACAATCATTAAAATATGTATATTTGTCGAAAATATTTGAAAAATATATGTGAAAGTAGATTTAAGTGTTATGTAGCTCATATGGAGAGAGATACGTGTTAATATGTATCAAGTGTTTACAACCCATTAAAATTATATCTCTTGCGATAGCTGGCATGTCGGAGCATATTGGTCAGCCGAGTGGTATCTGGAGTGAATTTTATGTGGAGACATATAATGGTTTTTATCTAACGCCTCTTATAGAATTTTGAGGTATTTCACAGATCGGATGAAATTGATCGGTCCATCTGGTCTGTGATCTTAAGCCTTCATTGTTGCCAACCACAATCAGTATTTCCAGATAATCGTTGCCTGCGCATTGTGTTACCAAAATAGTAGATGATGCGTGGCTGACTGAAGTAGACTGTCGTGTACCTTACGTGACGTTTTATACATATTTGATACATAAAAATATATTAGAACTGGGAACTGGCTGTTTATGAAAAGGGACAGAATTAATATTAGTAATTTATAATATTAGTTTTTTTGGGTGCAAAACACATAAGTTGATGGTATTGTAATTCTTTTGAGTGTAAAAATACCTAATTGTTGTCTTGATCTGTTATTAACGATGCGCAAATGTTATAATTACCTTAACAAGTCTGCGAGCTGTCTACCTAAATTAAGTATGAAAAGCGTTTCAATGCTTATTTATTATTCAGAAACCGTAATTGTTCGGTCCCATTTCAATTAATCAACATCACACAAACCACGCGCCCGAATTTTTAACTGTGAAATTTTAAAGTTTGTATGATAAAAAACCGAAATGTGAGATTCTACATTTTTTAATTGAGTGCGGACGTTTAATGAAGCGCAATCTGTTTATGCTAAATGGTTACGGCTATTACAAGCTACACACATAAATAGTGACTCATAGAACTCAAAAACAGAGGGTTCCACTTAATAGAGACTCTACGTAGGTTAAATATTTAAATTAGTAAACCAGGCTAGACTAAAATTACTCTTAAGAAAAAGGGTAGACTGCATTATTCTATAATGACAAACAAGTAAGAATAAAAAAAAGATCTGACCGCTATAACCAACACTCCAATCGTTTAAATTTAAACCATTTCGTTACAAAACTGTATCTTTATTGCTGTTAAAAGGCTTTGAATTAACCTTAAAGCATTGAGTAAAAATGAATCGATGTTAAATCTATTGAATGTGGATAAAAAACCTTTTAACTTATTTTGTTAACCGCACCAAATGTTTTTTCCATCTCTTTTGAATTGCTTTAAAATATTTTTAAATAAGCTTCGTTGGGTTTGATGATTCAAGATGACGATAAAGGTATTCTAAAGTAATATAGAGTAATGAATAATCAGACTATAATAATGCTGCCAACTGTGCACACAAAACTCACCTTGCCCATAGGTATGCGAGTATAATACCAAAGTATCTTCCTTTTTGTTAATACCACCTTCCATAATCATGAAGTTAAAAGTATATTCGTATCCTGATAAACAAAAATATAATAAACGTTTGTATCTTAATTATTTAATAAAATGTTATCCTCTTCAAACCTTCCAATAAATTTTGAGGTTATCTAAATGTCGCATTTAATAGACAATGTACATTTATTTATGCTGGCAGCATTGAACTCAAGAAAGTCACATTAAATTACTAAATGAGTATTTACTGTCAGTAGTCATATGAGTCGTCTAGAATTAAAGGCGGTTATCTTTAATCTGCTTGTTATCATAGAAAAACATACCCATATTCTTAATGAGCCTTTGATTCTATGCGACTCATATCGTACGAACAGCTCGTCGCTGACAATAAATTCTCTGTACGCGTATTTTAAATTTCAATGTACACACGCCATAATTTAGTGCAAAAAATATTTTATTTAAGCGGAAATATTCATTTGCAGCGTGTCGTCGTAAATAACGTCATATCTGTCACGCGCAATTGAATATCAGAATTCGAAAAATACATGTCACCGGAGTCAAAGACTATAGGTTAATTTTTAATACTCACCACAATGTTGACTAGTTTTAAGCTATTTCGTGACGTTCACAATTAATGACAATTCTGTACAATAAACATTTTTGTATAACGTTAACTAGTTTCCGAGATTGGCGAGCTTACAAAACTTGTTCAGTATGTGACTTTAAATTTGAAAAATAAAATATTGCAGATAATTATGTGATTCAGAAATAGAATAAGCAGATCTAGTTTTAATCTTGGCTCGGCTTACACGTATTTCGTATTACACATAGTCCAATCAAATTACTCTCGGGCGTGAAACTTGACGAAGCAATAACACATTCATTGGATTTTTCCTATTTCTCTATTACGATAAGGATGAGTCTGAAAATTTAAGAATGATTCAAAATAAAAAAAAATTAATTCTCGGTCATAGTCAAATTAGGAACACCACGATATTAATATACGACTATTATTTTGAGGCAATGTATGTTACGGTATGGTATGTTACGAAATATTTTTACGCACCTTGACATAATATAAAAGAAATGATACTAAATAGCTAGGTTGTACTGAAGAAATTGAATAAAATTTACTTGTTATTTTTATAAATATTAAAATCTTAACAAAGATTTCAATTCTAAATTTTTTAGTTGATCGAATCGTTCTGTAAGTAATAATTGCAAAAAAACGTCAGATTTTCCGAGATTATGTCAGTTCCGTTAAATCCTGTCAATTAGACTAGACAATTTACGGCCAATTGCACCAAACTATTTTGAAACATTTCATACATTTTTGATGTTTTATGAGGATAAAAATAATGTCACATGTTTTCCATGATGAACAGATTAGAATGAACATTTTTGAATACTTAACTTTCGCACGCAATAGTTTAAATATTTTTTTATTACTTTTTAGAATTAGAACTTAAAGAATACGAGTTATGTATGTTTGATTTTTATACCCTTTTCGCTTGCGTATATTTTTATCTAAGAATAATATTATCTTTATTAATGATTTTTTCTATTAGCGCAAATGGCCGTTTTTATTGAATTAATCAGAAATAATTGGAGCTTGAACTGCGAATTCAGATCAATTACGGATTGACCCTTGTTAATGATTCCTTTGATGTTGTTTTGGTATTTAAAGGTTTTTATTAGTAATATTAATCTGAAAAGGCTTCCTCAGCATATTTTAGATAAAAATTGGTTTAAAACCTAATTATTAAAAAAATCTTCTTAACTAGAATTTGAAATATTTTTAACAGCTAAAGCAGCTATTCCTAAAGGAATATTGGATGTATATAATATATTGTTACATGTAAGTAGCTGAAGAACTTATAAAGTGTGATTTATTGTGTATGATTTTTTGGGCTTCATCCGTAAATAAATAAATAATAAAAATCGTTAAAATTACTATATGATCTTTGCAACTTTATTTCTCTATAGTTATTAAATTTTTTTTTGGAACAGGAGGTAAACGAGCAGGTGCTAAAGGCCGCCCATCTGCAACAACAGGAGGCTTATAGGAGTTTCCGGCCAAAATTTAACACCGCAGACAAGTAGCGATGGGTTTTTATTTTTTTAAGTTAAAGTATATAGACGACGTTGGATATGTATCAGATCAAGATTACGTTGGGACTACGTTTATATTATATTTAATAATACTTTCACGTATGTTCGTACGTGACATGATTATAATTCTGATCTTCCATTATATTAACATGATTTTATATAACAAATATGGGTATATAAAACATCTACCCGGATTTATGATTCACTCTGTCATTTTAAAGTTTTCCTATCAACAACATGAGGCGACACAAAAACTCCTTGCAACACAGATAATACAAGTGGGGTAAATCACCCTAATTTATCAGCACGCGTGTCACGCTTTACAGCCTACGCGCACCTGCCACCGTTATTATAGATATATCGCATTATATAAAAACCTAGATTTGGTATTACATAGTAAATATATTAAGACATTGTGGCAAAGAGTAGACGTGATTTTAAACTATGGGTCGCAAAATCAGCGTTGGAAACTTCTGGGGTCGAGATATTTTAATGTCAAATATTTATATATAACAGTTTATAATTTTTGGTGCAATATTTAATTTTAGATTTTTGTTATGTTTCGAAACGAATTCTAAAACTATGTATTTTCATATGTATATTTTTACCTAATATATAAATCATCAAAAAATATTAAATTATTTTTCTTTTATATTTGTATTTGTTCGTCAAGAAACACGAAATTGTAAATGTGGACATGAATGACAAAAGTTTAAGAAGCCCTGATATAGAGATAATAGTTAATATATCGTTAATGAACGAATGCCAGGGCCAATTATTTAAAAAAAATATGACTCGACATACATTTAAATATAGGCTATCGTGAATGAACCGCAAAAAATGCTTGTAACATAAATTGACATAAAATAACGTTATTTACACGAAACTCACTGATAGTTATAAAGCTGGTTGTTGAAGATATGAAAAAGAATCATTATAAATTTGGATGAGTCAATGGCCTTTTTGTTTGCATATGAACATGTTCGTCCTATCTATAACACACAAAATCAATCACACAACTCACGACACACACATATGAAAACATGGATGTGTTCGTACACATCATGTGAACAATAATTTCATTTCATTCTAAAAAAACAATAATGTATGAATTAACAAAACATATTCTAAATTACAATAAACATTTTTTCTAAATGTTTGTTTTCTGTATAAAATCACGAAATACATCGAATATATATAGTTACTGTATACTTCTTGCTATAAAAATTTAAACTCATTTATATAGAAAATAACTATCATCCAAAAACAAAAACACATTATGTATTTTAATTAAATACTAACGAGTTGTATTAATAATATTTACCTCAATATAGCTTTAATTAGTATCTCCCGGGTCTTGTTGACCTGTTTCCGTTGGTAACGACAAAGTAAATATTTAGAGACTCATAATTGGCCAAAGTTTAAATATATAAGCGACTAACAGGTGTTTCTAATTATATACAAATTGTTTACTATATATACGACGAACGCAAGGATATATTTTTTATTGTATTTGAATAAGATAAAATATATTTCATATATATTAAATATTAACTATAAATCATTCTCCTTCTCTTTTCTTCGATTTTAATTTAATTTATTGAAGAAACATCCTAATTCAATCCTCCTTACAGTAGTTGGTACAAATTCAATTTATCCACAATTTATATTATCTATACTCTATACTTATAATAAGACAGTAAAAATTGAATGTCTGTACATTAAATATTTTTCCAAAAAACTGAAAGGAGGCAATTAAAGAAGAGTCATAGAAACCAAAAAAACATATTATTTGGTCAAACTAATAAGGAATAACCTCACAAGTACGTATTTGGTACTCATTACTTCGTAAGAATTTTCTTTCAACTCTTAACCGCTGAGGAGTTTTACCTTCCATCATCAGCTCATCCACATAAGAAGATGACTATCAGAATATAAAATTGTCAGAAAAGTAATTGCCTGTAAGTTAATTTGAAAGTTAGGGCAACTTTTTCCCTGAATCATCGGATCCTGTAAAGCTATATCATCCCTGAGTAACACAGGCTATATATAATTCCAATTGTAACAAGATCTTAGCCTGTGAAAGAAAGCCCTTTCGAGATCATTAAAAAAAGCTATACACTTAACCAAATTACACGTGGGCGAAGCCGCGAGCGGAAACATAGTATGTAGTATTATAGTCAGTAAGACAAATTTAAATATCATTAGACAACAAATAACGTCCAACCAACTTGAATTATTATAGGACACCTCTTTGACTGACATAACGGTAACCAAAAGCCTATTTATTGTATATAATGATGTTTGAAATTCATTACTATACGAAAATAATTCAATATTTTCGTACAGTAATGAATTTGCCCTTGGTATTTACGAACCAATTCGACTAGTTCCTTCAAGAAAAGAGAGCCTTTAACGACTTCGTTAAAGGCAAGCAATAAATGTTAAAAGTATGGAATTTAGGGATAAATAAATTATAGTTAAACACAGAATAGTGTCCTGCCTCCAATGGGTAAAAGTTTCATGAGTCCCATAAAAAGTTATCCGTTAATTTCGATCAACTTCACTTATTTATAAACGCTTACATACAAGCGTTTGCGTGTAAATAAAATAAAAGCTGCTCCTACACAACTGCCACAAAGAGCTTAAGCGTATTTTGGAGCTTTTTTGGAGCACGAGCTCCTAATCGAGGCACACGTGTAACACACCCATTTCCCCGCTATTTTGTTATATATATATATATATATATATATATATATATATATATATATATATATATATATAAAAATAAAAAAACCATAGTACTATCTTTAGCAAATATTTAACATTTTCTTATATTGGCTGGTTTTTTAACTTTCTATAGCTCTGATTGCCCTTCGGCAAAGGCCTCCGATGTACTGCGATGTATATTTTAGATAATTTTTATTTCAGATTTCGTTTACATCGTTATTGGTTATTTATGTTTTTGCAAATGTTATTAATAAACATATAGAGACGATACAATTACAAATATTTATTAATGTGTGAGCATAGTTGTAAAAAAATACCCAATTAACAGATAAGGGATACATTTATTTGGGCATAACTGTGATAATTTATAGCATATATGTGTTATATTAAAAAAGCTGAACCGGCAAACGTTGCTTTACTTACATATTATCTCTTGTGTAGTACAAAAATAACTGGTGGGGATAACTAATAAAATCGCGATTAATTTAATTTTATTTTTTATATATATATATATATGTTAGAAATATAATTATAAATATAATATAATATAACACAACATTATATAGTCAGCCCATCAGGGTAGTTTGAAAAAATTATAATGTCAACCTTATTAATTTGCCTATGTACGTGTTAGTTCTAAATTTTAAGTAAGTAAACCCAAGGAATAAAAATTTTCATCAAAACGTTTTTGCCCCTTTAGGGATTGAATTTCTAAAAAACCTTTCTTAGTGCTCCATTACACATCTCAAGGAACCTACATGCCAATCTTCAGCTTTTTTTCTACCAGTAGATTTGGCTGTGCGTTGTCTGTCAGTCACTCAGTAACGAAAGAGTGATATATATATATATAGATGATACCAAACATTTTATAAAAATACGTATTTTATATAGCTCTATAAAAAAGTATATTTCATATTCAAATCCGGAAAGCTTACAATGGTTACAATTAAAAAAAATATTGCCAAGTATAAAAAAATGTACAATAGATATTGCCAAACGCATGTAACAATAGTCCAATATTCATCCAAATGGCAATTGCTACCAGTCGTACATTTGTCGATTTGAACGTTAATCGTTTATATAGAAAACATTTCAAGCTATTAAGCCGCGTATCGACCTCGCGCGGCAAACCAACGAACATTGGCAATCGCGGCGGCCGCGCAATATGGGTACTGCGTCGGCGCGCGCGGCAACACGAACATCTGCGCGCTCGAACGTGCCGCGCGACGAACCACTTTGTGTCAGTTTTTGACGACGCGGCAAAGGAGTGTCAGTACGTTGTGCTCGCGCAATTGGGACGGACCTGACGCATTTTTAGTGGATACGCGCGGCAAAGACATGGATAACATTAAGTGTCGTACTTTAATTAAATTATATGGCACAAAACAATTATTTAATTATATTTTACATCAATAGCTTCGACTCTCAAGTCTTCTCTCAAGTCGCATTCTGTTCATATATATATATATATTTTCTCATCCACCATCGAGCTTCTCGCTTCGATCGCTTGTTAATAATATGTTAATTAATGAATAATGATAAGTGCAGCAGCGGCGTGATAAGTCCATGGTTTCCGCGTACAAAATGAACGCCCGTTTACGGATCGTCTGCCGCGCGCGGCTGCCTCGCGAACCAAAACACAGATCTGCCGAGGTCGAAAAATGCTCGCGCGGCCGCCGCGCGAAGTCGATACGCTGCTTTACGACCATCGTTAAGTGGCAGTGATTAGCCTGCGCACTGAAATTCTTATTGCCACGCAACTTACACTTAATAACGAGATGTTTACAGAAGGCTTACAAGGTAACGAAGAAACATGTGTCCTAATTTACGATGATTCGCTAATGTTACGTCATTAAGGTTGTATAGTCACAGAAAAATTTAAACCTTATACGCAACTGTTTAAATTATGTAACTGTCACAATGCGATTTTAAAAGTATGTTTTGAGGATTAAAAAAGACTTCTACGATATATTACGTAAACTTTTATAATTTTATTATTGAACAATATGATAATTAGTGCAAATGAATCAACGTAAAATGGCTGTGTAAAGAAATATTGTTATTATTATGTTGAGTATTAAGGATAATCTTGTATATATCAATTGGTCGATGTTTTGTTTTGAATAACTTCTTGAATGACGATATGGCGAAACAATATATGTATCCCGATAAGCTCTAAATCCTACCCTTATTTAAATAAATATTGTAAATATGATATACTAGATTCTTATTTCTCCGGTTGGTATGAAGATATCAATCTTTCGATTAGACTGGCTTTTACATAAAAATATGTTTTATTATTTTTATTATTCGTTTTGAAAGCTTTCATTGTATTGTTAAAAAAAGTGTTTTACTATATTTTTTTACTAATAATAACGATTTATTATTTATTTATTAACACTTTAATGTACAAAACAGTAAATATTTTTTAGTAAATGCTAGTACATATGAGAGCAACGGGCGGCCTTATCGCTAATAATCGATAACTTATTCCAGCAACAACATCTTTCAGGCAACCCACAGAATGAAATAATCATTGTAATAAATTTATACAGGTGCACAAGGTACAAATAATACCAACAATACTTTAATTATGATATTATTACTACATCTATTCTTCAAGTTGGTTTGTCTGTTCGTAATCTGTTTCCATTCCTGATTTTTTTTTTATTTCCTTTCGGGTTTAAAACACTAAAAAATTGTCAACTTTATTTATGGTGAATAATAACCGCTCAGTAATAACTCTTCTGATGTATTTTTATTTTAACCCAAAGCGATATTTCACAACGTTGTCGGTCACGGTGGTGACTCCGTTATAACCAACCATTATTTACTACGAGAACAAACCAAAAAAATTAAGTTAAGATTTGCTTTGCAGACTATAAAAAAAGGAAAGAGGTCAAAATAGGTAAAAATCTTTTTAAACTTTTAAACAAATTAAAAATCTTATCCAATGTATAATGTGTACGATAGAAGAGCCGTAAATAGAATACAACCTTACCGGGAGTTTCCTCTATGACTTATGTATAATCTGTATTGAATCTAGTCAACCCAGATTTTTTCTTTTTTTTCCAAAATTTAAAAAAATAATCTAACCGAGTATAGATACTATTTATTTAGAGTATTGTATCTGGTTTAAAAAACCTATCACCCTATAATAGTAATATTTTTTGACTTGATTTAATGTATGTTGTGTTTTTTTTATATACTTCGCACCCTTTGCACCAGTCAAATTGTATTTTAAGTATTCCTTTATTGTGCGGGTGGTCTGGAAGAGATCGCTTATTAGAGATAAGGCTGCCCGTTGCTCTTATATGTATCAACATCTATTAACGTCTTTTTATGTTTACTTCTTCTGTTTAAGTAAATTATTCACACTTTACTGTATATAAATATGAAAATAGTATGATTGTTTCGTGGACTAAAATTGTTGTACCAACGCACACAAACGCAACTTGATTTTACTAACGAACACGACCGCGCGCGCGGATAACGATATTTTCGTAAAAGGACTCTTAAGCCTTGTCCTTGGATATATAGCAAGGACACAATCAGATATTGGACCTCCTTAGAAATTTTTTTTTAACTTTAAGATTGCTCAAAGATTGGATAATTAATGTATAAATCAATCTTAACTGTTATATCTTGTTGATTTAGGCTGGGTGATTAGCCTGTAATAGCCGTTCAGTTTATAGTGAGGAATCCTCAGCGAAATTTCTTATCGCTTCAATACGTGATATACAATGCAAATACATATAAATTATGTATCAGCGCACATTGCATATTCAGAGATTCGTTTCATCATATGTGTAATAAAAAAAACATGTCTTTAAAAAATACAAGAGCTTTAGAAATATCTCTACGAATAGGGGTGTTCAAGACAAAATAACTTTGGGTAGCTGTCCAAACCTAATTGGCCACTATACGCTCATGTCTCATTACTATAAGCTTAATATAAACCCACATATCGCT
Source organism: Leptophobia aripa (assembly GCA_951799465.1). NCBI lineage: Eukaryota > Metazoa > Arthropoda > Insecta > Lepidoptera > Pieridae > Leptophobia > Leptophobia aripa. The sequence goes on from OX637271.1 coordinate 6,100,965, forward strand.
AACTTATATTAATTTGCGCTTACAATTTTAATATATAATCCATTTCTATTTAGTTATGATTAAATTTATTTACCATAAAGAGTCTTTTACAGCCCTAGTTTTTAAAAATGGCAAACTAATTGTTCGAGCTGAGACCATATACTTCCCGTCACTAAGGATTTTTTAGATTGATAAGCGTGGCGTTAACAAAGAGGGTTGGAGTGAGGGACACTTTGCATTTAAGTATTGTACTTTCATAGTCCTCTTTAGCTTTATTTCCAGAGGTTTCTTTACCGTTTACGTGTCATTAATCTGTTGTTTGTTCAACAATTAAGTGACATTATACAGACCACGGTCGGACTTATAGACACTTAAATTTCTTAGCCTGCGTCATTCTTGTATCATAATTAGTTAGTTGAGTGGTTGAGTAGTTGTATTATGTTGAAGATTATATACTTGTATTTACATAATAGTAATGTGAATTATAAATCGCGAGCTTTCGACTAAGCGCTTTAATTCCCTTTACTCCTTACATACAAAATTATGTAGGCGACATATTATAATTAAGAGGACGTCTAGAATCCACGTTCTCTCAAGGCATGTAATTTACGGCTAAGAAGGAACGTATGCATTCAAGTCACTGCAAATTGCATTCATTATTAAGCATGTAGTTTTTTTTAACAAAACATAAGCACACTGAAATCTAAGTAAGAAAATCTTGTATATAAACAAAGTATAGAATATATACAGCCATAAAACGTATAGTTTCATACCAATGTAACAAAAAATCGTACGTCTAAGGACAAGGCCTCAAATTGATAATATTTTTTTAAATCGCTTAGAATTTCTAACAATTCAATTCAAATAGAATAACATTTGAAATTTTAAACACAAACTTTGCGCTAGTTCTCTGATCTAGTTAAGAAGTTATAAAAAATCCCATTTCAGCGGACATAATTAAAAGTTTCAATACAAGCCGTGAGAATCAACAGAAATATTTTAAACTGGCTCCGTCTTGTGGTTTAAATTATACTAACTAAATATAATAGAAAACTTACTATACACTTATCAAATTACATCTAGAATATACAAGAATCATTCCATATTTTTAGTACTGATATATATAAACTTAAAGAGGCTACTTTCAGTATAAACTCAGATGTTTTTATAATTAATATTATCGACGAACATCTCAAAATCATCAATCATAATAACACTTTGCAACGATGTTTTAGACGCCACCCGCGCTCTAACGTTTTCTTCTCGGAAATTTATTGCTATTTAGGGAAATAAAGATCGCATTTTGTAACACAGGCATATTGTAAACCGCGTTAAGAGTTTCGTTGAGATAATATGTCACTTCTTCATTTGTTTAGAAGATTTTATATATACGAAGGCTTTTTGAAAGTGTAAATGAAAGTGCTGGGGTAAAAGTGCTAACTTGTGTGATCACTGTGTGTACTGAGGCCTATAACAATTCAACATGTTTATGTTTCAGTATTTATCATCACTATTTTAAATTATGTATGAGTAATGTATTTTCATATATTTTTCAACTTAACCCGTTATGTGTTAGTAGCAATACCATATGTACTGCTTCTTTAGGACTTCATTCAAATATACACTTAAATAACGTTTTGGGCTATAAATTAAACATAATTTCTACCATCTCATATTGCCTCCATGTCTGAATTAAAAATATCATTGAGTAAGCGTATGTATGAACTACTCGTATTAATGTATTTTTTCCATTTGCCATATGCTATTTTTCAAAAGCACAAATTTCATTTAAAATTATGACAAAAAAATCAATTATTTTTCAATTTGGCAAAATATATAGGTTGTTATATATCCCCATTTTTAAATAGTGATATTAGTACATTAATTACTTTCTACTTTTGGTGATTGATAACTTATGTTTAATAAGACATGTTAATTAGGTCAGCTAGTATAAATAATACATTAAAATTATAAATCGTACATACAATATATTCGAATAATTAATATATAATGTAATCTATTGACATTAATAAGGACAATAATCTATTTACTACCTAGGTAAAGAGTATTTTGGTTGAAAAGGAATACTATACCGTAAACGAATATTTAGAGGACAAAGATCCCTTTAATGTGTCGGCAATTGGCTCAGCATCGGGACAGTTTAATTCTTGAGTTCCCTTACAATGCTTTGTTATTTTAATTGTGAGTAACACAATTTTGTACTAATTGTTTATTTTAAAAGAGCAGCTATCGAGTTTCTTGCTGGTTCTTCTGGTAGATGACTGCCTTCCGAACTGTGTAGTGTAAAAATTGACGATTCAAAAGTGTCTTTATACTACTTGAATAAAGATATTTTGAGTTTGAGTTTGAGATTAATTATGAACCGTTGCAACTTGACTTGCTACTCTGTTAGATATGATAGTGTGTAATATTAACATTATCTTATCTTATTATATTCAGTAAGTAATTAACATTCGGTTTTGCATGAGTTTTGTTTAGTGTTCGATACAAACATAACTGTCATTGTTATAATTGTGATCTGTATGAAATGTCGTGTGTACGCTCCGCAACTTCGTGTGCCAGGGGAAATAATGTCATATTTCATTTTACAGGATACAAAGAGCACTTAACCCATGACACTTGACTTACATTGAAAGGTTTAATGGATGTGTTTTTAGGTTTTATATATTCTGATAATTGCCATCTAATAAAAAAAAATAGTTTCAAACGAAACGTAACTTCATTTTTAACATTACGATACATAACATACGATCTTAAAGGAGGTGTAATAATCCGTCATAAAATAGTCAAACGGGCAGAGATGTCGTCGTTCATTAGGCGCTATGCAGGCTGAGCCATACTTGGTAGACTCCGGGAGATGGTGGTGGTTGGCTGGCTCTTGTCTGGTCTGATCGTGGTCAAGCCCCACCAGGTTGGACCTTCGACTACTTGGCAATTGGAGTGCCTTATAAAAAACATCCTCGCTAGGAAACCGACAGGATTCTTTTGAAAACTAAGCGCGTACTGACCATTTGAACTAAACTCCATAGTGCAATGTTTATTTACTCCCACACTTTATTGCACATAACACAATATGAAAGAATTAAAAAGCCCAACAAAATATTCCAACGGTTATTATCGCCTATAAGTAATTGCTTTCAAACAAGTCAATCCCAGCTCTTAATTGCAGGCTTAAAGAATATATTTATTCACCCATTTCGAAACCAATGTAAATTATAATATATAATCCGCTTTTTTATAGTTATCTGGTCCAATGAAATATGAGCATTGATGAAATAGCGTATACGTTGACGACATATATACAACACACCCTGACAGAGGGCTAGTAAATGAGTCTGGCTATATAATTGGTACAAGCTTTACTTGTAGGACTCTTAGTCGTATTGGTTGTGGTAATACTGGTAGTTTATCGGTAATAGGTGTCAGGCAGCTGGTTCCATAACATGGTGGTGCGTGGTAAGTAATGACGTACAAAATATAGAAAAAAAAGAATATATATTACTAGCTGACCCGGCAAACGTTGCCACATACATTATTTCTATTTAAAAATGTGAAGGGTGGACAACCCTAATAACTAAGGTGTATAAAAATTCAATAACTCTCAGACCTACATGATTCACTTACAAAATTTCATGTCAATCGGTCGAGCCGTTTAAGGGAGCGGGAACGAATATTGTGACACAATAATTTAATATGTAGATATAAATTACCTTTATTTTATGTTTAAACACTTATAATTACTAATTTGCTCACAATCCGACTCAGATTTCAAATTAATGATAAAGAATGGCCGTAAGAACAATCCCCGTTAGATTAATATTTATGTCAAACAAAAGCGAATACCCTTTATCCATTAATTTGTATCCTTATTAATTACACCCGGGGGATTATGACGTTACAAGAGACGTATGCCACCGTTAAGGGAACACATTTGATCGTTGAACTTTAACCTTTAGAATATCAAATCAGTATCTCTATGTCCTATATAATAAGCTTGATATAAGCTTATTACATGACGTTGGCATCGAAAATGTTTCTCCGTAAGACTCTTGTAAACATTGGCGCTTTTTGGGACAAGGTAATAGGCAAATATAGCTTAATGTACGTAACGGACCGGATTTTAAATATATATATATATATATATATTTAGGTTTTATATATATTTAAGTTTTATTGGGTAGAGAAATGGTAGCGGCGGTTGATTATATTCATACAAGATTATTGACATTACAGCGGTGTTAATAAGTATAGATTCAAATAAGCCTTGTTTATGCGAGTCACGAATTCGATCGGACAAATAATGTTTGTCATGGCATTATGATGTAAATCGTGATCTCTTCGGGAACAATCGAATTTTTAAATAACGACCTATTTCTTTACACATATATAGTATATACCAACTTCTTAGAGTCTCATCACAATTTAAAACTTGACACGCCTTAATAAAGCTTCTGGCATTTGATTATTAATGTTTAAAAATGTAATTCTTATTCAAAAAGATGATGATAGAAGAATGAAGATGATATACACCGGATAGCTCATTAAAAGTTATTGAATTTCAGTTTTTTAAAAGCCAAGTATAAAACAATAGAAACACGATATCTTTCATCAGGCATGATTTTCATTTAGCCACTTTGTGCTTGAAAGCTCTTTTTATAAAGATATTTTTAACTATAGAATTTAGTTAGTAATTCTTGAAATGAATTAATTAAAGTAATTTTCAATTAATAGTCTAATACAAACCAGTAATTTAAATATAAGTTTCTTTTACTTGAATTTCTAGGGAATCACAATTTGTTTACTTACATTTCATTGAATAAAAAATATTGTGATTAATTTAAATATTGTTTTCCTATAAATAGAACCGCAAATTTAATAATAGACTTTTAGCAAAAGAAAAAAAATGCAATATCTCAAATAAATAATTAGTAATAATATGATGATTCAATTCATCAATTTTAATATCAATTCTTAGTTAAAAAAAACTGCATCAATTAGATTAAAGGAGCCTTTTCTATATAAAGTATATTGTTTCAGTTTTTTTCAGAAAATAAACACAGTTGTCGACTTCTAAAATACTTTAGTCAGATAATTATTACATGGAAATGCATCAGATAGATCGGCAAATGATACGGCGTCATAAAGAGTTAATGTCATAAAGTAGCGAAGCCTTTAAAAAAGGTGTGAAAATAGACCTCATCTCTTGCGTATAAATTAATAACTGATGTGAGATTAACAAGGATCAGAATAGAATATAAGTTTAATTTAAAAAAATGAATTTGTCACAATATATGTTTTTCAGCGTTTAATAGTAATTTTATGAGACGTTATGTTAATACATGACGTCACGATTCAATGGAACTAACATAACAAAGAGTCGAAAATTATCGTAAAGTTAATTCTTTAAAAATCACTTTCTTGATCTCAACTGATTTTAAAATAAGCCCCCAAAACCACTCAGGATGTTTAATAAGTAATTGTTTGGATTTTCAAGATGTAATCCTCGCAAAGTAGCTTCCTGCCCAACTTACACCGCTGAGACAGCTAGGTTAAGGTTAATTAAATTGCCTTGAAGGTATTATAGAGAAGATTGGATTTAGCAATTTAATATCGAGCATATTTTCTCTTAGCTCAGTAACAATACACGGTGTCCTGGTAAATGTTATTTTCGAAATTAATTGCATTATTTCTCTTGCTTGATAATAAAGATAATGATTAATTAACTCAAATTACTTACAAATCTCTTCAATAGTTCAACGTAATTTGCGTTGAATTTGATATACGCAAAAAGTCGTCAGCGAGCCATGGTTTCGCTTTTCTTAAAAGTCCATGAACTTGAGCTCTACTCGTGCTTCATGGTTTTCCAATCTCGGAAGTCCTTATCATTTTCCCTCTTAAGCTTTAATACTAAGAATGCTTTGTAATATTTGATAATAAAAATCACTATTATAACTTAAATATTAACTGGGAAGAAATATTGGAAATTAATTCAGACGCCAGTTCATAACACGTAACTATGATAAAATGTGTATAAGGGTCGAAGTATCTTAAACAATGGTATTTCATAGCGGTAGCCGCTTGCGAAATAGATAAATATATGCTATTGACTATAGAACATCCAAGCTTTGTCCTTTATAGTCTAAGCTTTCTGTGTATAATCCTATTACATTATGGCGCACTGAGCAATTTTTGTTTAAAAAAAGTATCCATTTCCCCTTTCCGGAGGCTTACGTCACTAACTATTTATATGGCACTTTAACGAGGGGAGTGAAAAGCAATGCCGGTCAAGCCATCTCGTTTCACGGTTTCTTTGTTGGACTCAAATATCCGAAGCGAAAAATCCTTTCTTGGCCGGGCGTAAGAATTTATTCCCTCGTGAAAACTTCCGGAAAAATACAAGTTTAATTCGTTAGAAAAGGTTGGATAACGTGAACTGAATTATTCGTGCTATTGAATTTTTAATTCAATTTAATAGTACACATAATGTTTGTGTTATGTTTTGTAACGAACTATTTTTTGAGATATTTTACTTTCTCAATTTAAACAGGTATCGTCGTCATAAAATAATACTAAGAGGCTATTTTATCGGTGATATCAAATGTATAGAATATTTTCAAATAATTGATTTGAGGTTGACAGCAGTTTAGCTAAGCGGTGTTTAAAATGACATTAAATGTCAATTGATTGGTCCAGTCATTGATTTAAACACTCAGCTAGTATTGTGCTTTATAACTTTGTCTGATTATATACTAAGTATGACTTAAAGAATCACTTACTCTTTACATAAAGTAAAATATATATTTAAATGAACACTCAAGATATTGATTAATATTAGACGAATATTTTATTCGTAAAAGCTTTAATTTAGTTTATGCATTAATTAAAAGCGTTGTACAAAATTATATTCTACATAATATATACAGGCAATTGTTCCTAATTGTAATTTAAAAGGAGGAATAACAGAAAGAATGTGTAGTGGTCGTACATAATTGACCAACTTATTCGGGCAAACAGAGCCTAATTGTCTCATTGGTAAAAGTTTTCCACTCAAACTTTTCCTCAATACTAATTGGAAGGAAGAAATGGTTGAAAGTAGAAAGGAGTAGCGCATTAGGACGATATAATGTTTGTATAGGCCTAATATTTACTGAATTGTTCAGTATATATAACTACAATTGTTTATACTTCATTCACTTGGTATTAAGTTTTTATTAGTCACGTACTGTTGTCCGTAAGATGTTTTGTTAATAATGCTTCAGTTTGTATTAACAACACTTGAACCTACAATTTGCAGCCAACTTTAGTATGTTGAGCAATTCAATTTTCGGGAAGGCAGCTTGTTAAATATTCGTAACTGTTGCCTAGTTTATCGATTCGATGTGGGCTAACTCAGTCCCTGTAGACGATCGCTTAAAGGTCAACAGACAATTTAATAATATTTTATATTTTAAAACTTCGTTGAATTAAAACAAGGGAAACAACCAATCTCTTTCAGGCAGTTAAGACTAACTATTTCAAGGTAAATATAACATGGATATACATTATAATGATTTGCATAAGTAACTTTTGCGCACTTCTTCTATTTCTCTCATTGTTTACAGAATGAGAGAAATAGAAGAAGTGCGCAAAAGCTTTACAGAACTACATTAAAAATAAAATTTGCTCGTACTTATATCATATTCCCAGAAATAACGCGTTCTATAGAAAATTAAGTCTCAAAGTTACTTTATATTTAAACTCGTCTCACACGTTAAACTTGTTTAAAGTTAAATTTCTCCATAGATTAACTTCGTGTGAATATATCGCGATACATGGATCGATCCAATTATAATTTCCGCCCCTTTGTTTAATATGACTTGAAATGTTCGTAATGTCTCATTAATTTAACAATTGAAAAGGTACTCGTTTTACTTCGATACTGGATTTGAAGTTTGACCTATGATATCTCGTGTAAGCTTACGAGGGGTGTTCAAAAAGTTACGCTACGCTTGACGAGATAAAGACGGCATCGAAGGAGGAGCTGAACAAGATAAAAAAAATGATTTTTTGAAGTGCTTCGAAGATTGGAAAACCCGTTGGCACAAGTGTATAATATCTCATGGGGATTACTTTGAAGGGGTCAAAATAGATATTCATGTATAAATAAATATTTTTTGAAAAAACACAAAATTCGCGATACTTTTTGAACACCCCTCGTAAGCTGAACTAAGATATCACATAAAGAATTTTAAAAACTGAATTGAAGTTTCATGTTTTAAAATTGATTTGCAATTGCTGGTTTATATCCCTTAATCATATGTCTTTAAAATTGATTTGCAATTGGAAGTTATAAAATTGATTTGCAATTGCTAGTTTATATCTCCTAATCTATCCCATATGTCTCAGTTTTCATTGTTTTAGAAATATTTAGTCGGTACTTCTTACTTTAAATTTTCCTACTTTATAAGTGATATTATTTGCAAAAGTCTTTTAACCAATCTTTAGTGGTTTTACATCCAAGTCTTGCACCTTTGATCTTGTGTGCGATTCTTGCCCGTATTACCGTACGTACTGGTATATAAGAAAAATAAATTTTAGTAACATAACTTCCCGATTACATTCGATCGGCCTCCTTACCTTAAAATCTTATCGAAACAATTTATTGTCCGTAGTGTAATTATTTATATTTTTAGATTTAAATTCGCTTTTTATCCTATTTCATTTAATTTAATGTATTTTGTGTTCTTTTGTATTCTGCTCCTCTTACACCAATCCAATTGTACTATAAGTGTTCTTTTATGTTGTAGGGTGCCTGGAAGAGATCGCTTATTAGCGATAAGGCCACCCGTTGCTCTTATATGTACCAACATCTATTAACATTATCTACTCCTACTGTTTAAGTGCAACAAAGTGTGAATAAATAAATAACTAAACGATCGCTAATGTTACATATATGCTGATACTGGATTATCCAAATCAGCTCGACTAAGCTTTACAATATACAATACCTAGTTTCCATTTCGCCTTATCTCCCGCACTCCGTTGCATATCGATCGAGCTGTCGTTTAACATGTCTTACATTTGTAACTCCATTTCACTGCTTGAACTTGGTATTTGTCTTTTTGGCCTTTTTGTGGGATAAAAATTGGTTTGAATTTTTTTACGTTAAGTAAATACGAAAAATTTACTGAATTAGGGATGTGTTTCAATTCACTGAGTGGATTATTTATTACACAGCTAACCCATACGTGACATATTAATTAATTCAAAAAAGCAAAAATATTAGATATATATTACTTTTAATATGGTCTGTGTAATTTTACAAGTGCATAACACAATACATTTACATGCGGGAATCTTGCCTTGCTGGAATCATTTGCAAAAAAAAGCCGAGCTTCTCCCCCCTTTTCTTTTCAGCTTGGTCGCGTACGATCAATCACTTAGATTTCAAACGATTCACAATGTTTCTATGTACCTTAATACATAAAGATATTTTAGCGAACGATTAAGTCATCGCACGCGGCAAATTCCGCTTTTATTAAGAGATCACCTTATATTGCACCATACGTTGGGCAGAGCGCGATGGAGGATTGCTGTGGATGCCCTCTGCCTCATCAAGGGGACATAAGATTATAAGTCAAGATACGTTGGGTACAAGGGTCATAGTCCTTACTTTCAAGTCTATGTTATATTGTTATAAAATGATTTTGGATTTCCTCCAAAATACTGTGTAATCTAAGATTTTCCGCTGATCCGCGCAATTCACTGCGTTTTATGTTTTATTATCTTCTACGAATTGCCAACACATAAATGATACCGATGAACCTATATAAGTAATGAACAATTCATTTGAAAATTGTAAGCGAAAAACCACATTTAGAAAAATTATGAGAACATAGTCATTAAATACATAATTCGTTGAAATACGCTTTAAATTTCAGTATTATTATGTAGGAGATTCAAACGGTTGACGAATTCACTTTTCGTAATTTAATTAAAGGTCAAAATCGTTGTTAGTATATCTGTATACTGTATAGTCAAACTACGTGTGAATAAATAATAATAATATTTACTCAAGAAAGCCCAAAGCACTTTAAACAACTATTAAAGCTAAGCATTTCCTCTATTACGTTGTATCTCATTGTTATATCATGAACGTACATAATATACAATGTACCCAGGCTTCTAAGACTTACATACTAAATATGCCAAAATATGAATTTATATTTTTATACATACCTTATAGCTTAGAAATACATAATAAATCGGGCAATGGTGTTACGCGAGGATGACACAATGTTTTATTTTATTAACTACAATTTATTGCCAAGAGAGACAAATTTGATTTAAGGTATTTTTTATGTACATTCTACCGTTTACTGTAGCAATAAAACTTTTCACAGCTAAAAATCTAGTTGCCTTTGAGCATTTTAAGAGTACGTCTCTGCGTTTTATAACATAGCTAGGCTAGGATTATGTTAGCATTAACATGACTATTTTATAGTAGTAATAAACTACCATATCAAATCTAAGCAACAACAATGTAAGATACATGTAAGATATTTTACAAATTTTAACTGTCAAATAATTAAATGCAATATTTAATGTTTTATTTTTTTAATAAAATTGCACAGTAATCGCACCATATAATTGCAGCCTATGGAGCACGTCTGTTCAAGAGACGCCTCGTGTCTTTAACACAGAGGGCGGCACTGTATTCTTGTATACTAGTATTGGTTTATTTCGCGTAAAATTGTATTGCGTTATTTTTACCCTACAGATTTGATGAATGGATTATGAAAGACGTATTATAAAAATTTCCCCACATACCAAATTAAGCTTCAAATTATTTTTCATTTCTTTTTCATGTTTTGTATGTATATAGACTTGTGTACAAACTACAAACCATACATTGAAGTTGGAGGAAGTCCAAACCACCTTTTTGTTACTTAAGCGCTTGCCAAGTCATCTGTGCTTTAAAATAAGAGTTTTTGCAAATGCAATACAATTTAAACGAATTAAATACGCTCGTTCTTATAAAACCAATCTTACTGCACTGTTATTCTTTGACACAGTGTAAATAATTCGGGGGAAAGACACAAAAGAATAACTTTTTATATTTTCGTTAAATATACATCTCTATTTAAAAGGATAATATAATACATTACATGCATAAATGTATGCAAAGGTCTGAAGGAATGGAAAGATCTTTGAATGCTTTTTTATGCAAAACGATCCCGCAATTATGTTCAAAACTCATTTCAATGTAGTTGGTTGTACACCCAAGCTAAACCCAACCTAAGAAAACTCACTTTTTTTTCACCAAAACAAAAACTTCTACCCACCCCTAAATATACATTACTTTTCGACAAAAGATTCGTTATAATGTTCCGATAATTTATTCATGATATGCAAGAAGGGTTTCAGAAGGGGTGCTTCAATTTTTTTAACGATTTCGTCATGACTCGGTATCTTAATAATTAGTTTCGTTTAAGAATATTCCGTGTGATGATCTGATATTTGTAAGATTCTTTATTCGACCCCCGCATTTGGATAATAGCACCCTCTTATAAAAATAAATTCTATCGCTGTTCTTTTTATGGAACGTCGGAACATAGTCATGATTTTTTCATTAGAAAATTCAAAACATTTATTGTTAGGTTAGTTTATTGTTAGGTTCTATCATACTTGACAGTCATTGTTTGATGAAAATGATTTTAGTCCTATTTATTTCAATGTTATCCTGAAACTGTTTTAAACATACATTTAGATAGTTTATTATGATAACTAATAAATATAAAAATTTAATTAAATTAATAAGACATAAATGGATCGAGAATGGTGTGTAAGAATGTTAAAAATCATTTTCGATAGAAAAACAGAGTTCCAACAAGTAAATGCTAATATAAAGTGAGATCAAGTTTTGCTTTGTGAATAGTGAAATACATAGGTCCCTCGACACCATTAATATACTCAGAGAATTCTGTTACAATATAAAGAGAACTTTACCTCTTTGATAACATCACAATCACTGAAATAGTAAATTTGGAAATTCACAAAAAATATGAGCAGTTTTCAAAGTATATCGATCTGTCCGTATAAAATACGAATACTAGAGTCAAGTTCTTTAAGTTCAAATAATACTTTGTGGCATTTATTTAGTAACACTGATGGCTTATTTCATCGAAAGTTATTTGTCTATCGAAAAAATGGCCTAATAAAAATAAAATTAAAGATTATTCATTGTAGGTGTCGGCGACTAGGAATAGGAATTAGTATTATATAGAATAAATTGTGTAAAAATATAAAGTCCATAGATAAGTAACTGAGAAAAACTAGTACATAAGTATAATTCTTAGACTTAAGTTAATAAAGGAACGCCAGCCAACTTGAAAGTAGGGAGTTGTGCGTTAATTAAGCTAAGGTTATATAATGTATGACGTACTAGTTTTAAGAAATAGTAAAATTGGCAAAATGTTAATAAATGCGCTGCTTCGCCTAGAGGTAAACTTTAACGGTCGCATAGTTTTTTTTTTTTTTTTTTGGAGTGGGATCTCGCTGTTGGCCGTGAGGCCTTTACAGCTCAGCTCGGGCTGGTTGGCGAGCGGGAGCTCGGCCGAGACTTAAAACTAAATAAAATGCCTTGACTAGCACAAGGGCGTCTCCTGTGAGACTCGAACCTCGGCTTGGGCCGTCAGGGCTGGGGACTGACCTGAAGGGCCTTATCTGGAACTCACAAAGTGTGAGCGAAGCTGAACAGGGACTCCGCCTTCGCCGGCGAAGGCGGTTTTTAAAACCTACATTTCTAATTGGAATTAGCCGCGCGGGCGGCGCAAATCTGTATCTAGCTAATGTGATGTGATCATCCGGATCGGTTTAAGGCGTGGCGTACCTGTGTAATTATGTCGCGACTAGGCCTTACGATGGCCTAGCAAACTTCCGGACTGCACTAAGGAGTCCGGCGTTTTCTATTATTATACCTAGCTTCGCGTCAACACTGTCAGCCGCACTGTACGAGTGTTTAAACGCTAGCAGGGCGTCGATGTCTACAGCGTCTATGACACTGAGGGCTAGGTGCACCGCACTGCGGACTTCGCTGGCGTGAGCCGTAAGCGTCGTCGCAGTGGCGGGGGGGAGGGGCATCTGAGGGCCGGGTTTCCTTATTGGGATACTCATAAGGGATGGAATAGGTTTTATGGGCTCCGCCGGCAATGGCGGGTTAGTGGGAGGCACTTCCGCCGAATTTTGTGGAGCTTTCCACGGGTTGATAGTGGGAGGGGGGGCTGGGACGTAAGTTTCCTTGGGGGGCGCGGGAGGACGCTTCTCTGCACCGGACCTTGGCACGCGCTTGCTTCCCTTTCCGCTCGTCTTGGGGGCCCTAGGGCAGCCGCGATAACTCGCGGGGTGGCCCTGTTGCCCGCAAAGCACGCAGGAAGGCGGCTCGGCGCATGGCAGTGTCCGTGTGCAGTCGGCGGTCCCGTGATCACCTAGGCACTTAACGCAACGCGCACGCGCAAAACAATTACGCGCCGCGTGCCCGTACAACTGACAGCGGTGACACTGTCTGGTGTATGAGTGCTTGATAGGTGTTTCCACCTTAAGCCCAGAGAGTTTACAACACTCACTGAGGTTGAAAATCTTTTTGCCGCGCGCTGAAAGCTCTAGGACGACAAGAACCATGTCGTATTCCTGCTTTGAGCTGCGGTGTAACATGCGGAATACCTCCTTCACGGGGTATCCCTGATTTATTAGATCCGATTGCACGGTGGAAGAGTCGATCTCCTTGGGGATGCCTCGGATCACGACTCTAAGGACTCGTTCCTCGGGAAGAGGGAACGTGTGGCCTCCTATGCCTTCTGAGCGAAGGTAGGAGGTTAAAAAACGGTGGTGGGCGGGGTCGTACACTAGCACGCAGATGTTGTCGCGCAGTGTTTTCGCCTTGTATGTAATGGACTTTTTGTCCATCAAGGCGGACAGAGAGGGCCAAATACTTTTGTCCCTGACGTAAACTGGGGGAGGGGCTTTAGTGCGATCTTGTTTCGCGGGCTTGGGATAAGGGGCGGGAGATGGCGCGGTGTTCGAACCCGCAGCCTGCTGGGAAGCTGGGTGCGTGTTCCGTTTAGGAGGAGGGTCGAGAGGGGTGTTGGGAGCACGCCTCTTCTTATTTTTTCGGTTTTGTACGGTCTTGAAACCGTCGGAATCGGAGTCAGTGTCTGAATTAGACGCTGCGGACTGGCATGACATGGCGACTGAGCGCCCGGCCTCTGATTGGTCGTCGTCACTGTCGAGCGTTCTCTTGCTTTTACGCGATTCCCTGCCGGAGGGAATTTCGGGGATCAAAGAGCACGGGGCCTGCGCGGAGGCCGCAGAGGGTTCGGTTATTTGGGTCTTCGCGGGGACCAACAATTCAAGATTATTGCGCGAGGCCTGCGCGGGGGCCGGGGGGAGGGAGTTGCGCGCGAGGAGTGCTTGCGCGGAAGCGTATGCAGGTCCGAGCTGCATAGGTTCTGGCTCTGGCTCTGGGGTCGGGGAACGCGGGGGAGACGGCGACCGTGATCCCGGGGGAGACCGGCTATTCCAAAGGCGGACAGTCGCCGGGTGTCGTCGCTGCACGAAGACGTAGAACCGCCTGTAGTGCCGCGCGATCTCGGCGTTGAGGTCTTCTACCTCACTGTCGTCTTCCGCTGCATAGTCGTAGTCGGGAGGGCGTTCGGTGTCCGCCATCTGCGAAGCTTAAGGCCCGCAGCTTGGCAGTGTGTACCTAAACCTACGTGTGTGTACCTAACATGTGCAAGGGCTCCGATACGACGAAAGCCCCGCCCACAAATGAACCTCGGCGGGGGTGTAGCGGGGAGCGCTCCGTAACGATGTAGGAGCTCTCGTCGCGGTATAATGATCGAGGTACCTAAGCTCCCCGAGATCTATGCGACACTCTCTCATCACATTCCGGGTCCGACAGCCGTCCAGTGCGGTTGTGTTGCGCAGTTGCTCCCGCCATTTGACTTGTCGAGTGGCGTGTTCAATTGTTCAGTGCTTAAGCGCTGGGTGGTTATCCACTCAGAATTTTTATTCTAGCCCGACGCAAGCTGCACCGAGGTCTCCCCGTCTGCCAGGTCCCTGGCGTTCGAGCGGCATCCGAGCAGCAGTGAAGTTTATGATTAACGCGGGTTTACCTGCGGTCGATCTTCCAACCACCTAACGGTGCCAAACGGTTGGAATCGATTAACGCTTAGGCGGGAGTGTTGTTCGAGGGCAACACCCGTGCCTTTTTCAAGGCGCGTTAACCTCGCCTGCTTCCATCAAGTCCCTGTGTGTGGGCGGAGCCTCTCAGTAGGCATTGCCACGGGGCGTAGGTACTCCAACTGCGCTCTAGCCACCGTCTGCACACACAGGGTCCACTGTTGGACGGGTCCCTGTCGCACATCCGTGGGGGTTCAGCCATCACGACCCCCCCACGGGCTGGTTAGGTCAGCGACACAAAAAGTCTCGTCCGCTATCACCAGCGAAGACTTTACACCTAGGGAATACATAGCTTAGGTACTCACACGTAGGTTTAGGTACACACTGCCAAGCTGCGGGCCTTAAGCTTCGCAGATGGCGGACACCGAACGCCCTCCCGACTACGACTATGCAGCGGAAGACGACAGTGAGGTAGAAGACCTCAACGCCGAGCTCGCGCGGCACTACAGGCGGTTCTACGTCTTCGTGCAGCGACGACACCCGGCGACTGTCCGCCTTTGGAACAGCCGGTCTCCCCTGGGATCACGGTCGCCGTCTCCCCCGCGTTCCCCGACCCCAGAGCCAGAGCCAGAACCTATGCAGCTCGGACCTGCATACGCTTCCGCGCAAGCATTCCTCGCGCGCGACTCCCTCCCCCCGGCCCCCGCGCAGGCCTCGCGCAATAGTCAATTGGAATTGTTGGTCCCCGCGAAGACCCAAATAACCGAACCCTCTGCGGCCTCCGCGCAGGCCCCGTGCCCTTCGATCCCCGAAATTCCCTCCGACAGGGAATCGCGAAAAAGCAAAAGAATGCTCGATAGTGACGACGACCAATCAGAGGCCGGGCGCTCAGTCGCCATGTCATGTCAGTCCGCAGCGTCTAATTCAGACACTGACTCCGATTCCGACGGTTTCAAGACCGTACAAAACCGGAAAAACAAGAAGAGGCGTGCTCCCAACACCCCTCTCGACCCTCCTCCTAAACGGAACACGCACCCAGCTTCCCAGCAGGCTGCGGGTTCGAACACCGCGCCACTTCCCGCCCCTTATCCCAAGCCCGCGAAACAAGATCGCACTAAAGCCCCTCCCCCAGTATACGTCAGGGACAAAAGTATTTGGCCCTCTCTGTCCGCCTTGATGGACAAAAAGTCCATCACATACAAGGCGAAAACACTGCGCGACAACATCTGCGTGCAAGTGTACGACCCCGCCCACCACCGCTTTCTAACCTCGTACCTTCGCTCAGAAGGCATAGGAGGCCACACGTTCCCTCTTCCCGAGGAACGAGTCCTTAGAGTCGTGATCCGAGGCATCCCCAAGGAGATCGACTCTTCTACCGTTCAATCGGATCTAATAAATCAGGGATACCCCGTGAAGGAGGTATTCCGCATGTTACACCGCAGCTCAAAGCAGGAATATGACATGGTTCTTGTCGTCCTAGAGCTTTCAGCGCGCGGCAAAAAGATATTCAACCTCAGCGAGTGTTGTAAACTCTCAGGGCTTAAGGTGGAAACACCTATCAAGCACTCATACACCAGACAGTGTCACCGCTGTCAGTTGTACGGGCACGCGGCGCGCAATTGTTTTGCGCGTGCGCGTTGCGTTAAGTGCCTAGGCGATCACGGGACCGCCGACTGCACACGGACACTGCCATGCGCCGAGCCGCCTTCCTGCGTGCTTTGCGGGCAACAGGGCCACCCCGCGAGTTATCGCGGCTGCCCTAGGGCCCCCAAGGCGAGCGGAAAGGGAAGCAAGCGCGTGCCAAGGTCCGGTGCAGAGAAGCGTCCTCCCGCGCCCCCCAAGGAAACTTACGTCCCAGCCCCCCCTCCCACTATCAACCCGTGGAAAGCTCCACAAAATTCGGCGGAAGTGCCTCCCACTAACCCGCCATTGCCGGCGGAGCCCATAAAACCTATTCCTTCCCTTATGGATATCCCAATAAGGAAACCCGGCCCTCAGATGCCCCTCCCCCCCGCCACTGCGACGACGCTTACGGCTCACGCCAGCGAAGTCCGCAGTGCGGTGCACCTAGCCCTCAGTGTCATAGACGCTGTAGACATCGACGCCCTGCTAGCGTTTAAACACTCGTACAGTGCGGCTGACAGTGTTGACGCTAAGTTGGGAGTAATTATAGAAAACGCCGGACTCCTTAGTGCAGTCCGGAAGTTTGCTAGGCCATCGTAAGGCCTAGTCGCGACATATTTACACAGGTACGCCACGCCTTAAACCGATCCGGATGATCACATCACATTAGCTAGATAAAGATTTGCGCCGCCCGCGCGGCTAATTCCAATTAGAAATGTAGGTTTTAAAAACCGCCTTCGCCGGCGAAGGCGGAGTCCCTGTTCAGCTTCGCTCACACTTTGTGAGTTCCAGATAAGGCCCTTCAGGTCAGTCCCCAGCCCTGACGGCCCAAGCCGAGGTTCGAGTCTCACAGGAGACGCCCTTGTGCTAGTCAAGGCATTTTATTTAGTTTTAAGTCTCGGCCGAGCTCCCGCTCGCCAACCAGCCCGAGCTGAGCTGTAAAGGCCTCACGGCCAACAGCGAGATCCCACTCCAAAAAAAAAAAAAAAAAAGCGACACTCTTTCACACGGCGCGACCTCAACGGATCAACAACTAGGCGGAGCAGTACGAACAAAGAAGCCTTTCACTCCTCCGAAGACCCAAGACTACGGCATCGCCCTTCTACACCTTACGTACTAACAGGGGTGCGTGGGCCGAACGAGACCAGCGCATATACGTTCGTTCGGCAACTCCGTGGCGTCAACGATCACCGGTCTTACAAGCCAGAACAGTTACGGACGGCTTGGTTATCGCACTCTGTATCACACTGACATTGTGCAGGCCTCGCCGCTCCGATTAACTACCTGATCGGCCACAACAGTAGGGTAGAGTACAAATATGTTAATATGAAAATACCCACATTCTTCGAGAACATTAATCTTCGCTCTCCAAATATTTTAATCAAGTTTATCATTTTCCGTCAGGAAGTATTCAGGTATTTATATAAAACTCTCTATAATATTTGTTTGCTTTAGTTAGGTTGCTGTTACAAGGTATTTTTAGTACCACACCATTAAGCATGACGGCGCTTCAATTTTTTGAGAGTGTCAAGAAACGTAAAGCAATGGTAAATGGCGGGTTGACGTTTCTTCACTCTGAAGCAACTTCAGGCTCTATTGGCGTGCAGCGTTACAACGTAGAAGATCCACGATCATCGGAGGATTTAGATCCGTTTGCATCGCGCCCAAGCAAGACGTGTTCGGTGGAGTGTCACTGTGTCCTAATTAATTATAAAGTGCTGATCATAATTGTGTTCATATTTGTGAAAATAATACTCGTACATTGTTAATTATCTTCAACACGTGTTTTAATTCTCCTCGCTCGCCTACCTACGAATAATAGATTACAAAACAAATAAGGCAACACTTACAAAGAAATATTTGTTTATAACATGTAAGGACAAACTTGGATGAACAGTCCGAGAAGTTATACACAAAGCAGTTACTTCAATGATACGCTGAGATTTTGAATGAGTTTAATGTTTCCTCTTTAGTTTTGAGTTTGCGATTTCAAATTACATGTATTTTAGGAATATATACAGTAGATACATACAAAACAGAATCGATATTTTAACTAAATAAAGGGGAGTGTTTTTTTTAACTTTTGGAACATATTTCAAATCAAAATACTTTCCAGTTTAAGTGTTGACCACCGTATATATCAAAGCTATGGATCGAAGTGAATCACTGAACGGTTTTCTGAGAGAGAGTCTGTGGTTTTATAGTAACCTGTTTGGCGGATTTTGTGGGAAACCGTTATTTCAATCAACTTCAAAAAGCCTAAAAGTACTTGAATATACGTTTTATACATATTCACGTATCTCGTGGCCCCAACACTAAACACCAGAAACTTATGACATGTGTGTTTCAGAATAGTAGTTACATCATAAACATAATGTTACATGTTTCAAAACTTGCTGAATTTTATAAAAGACGTAGAGCGTCGGGTAATGAATATTAAAACACTTTGTAAGCTTACAATTGTAGTGCCTCTGTATACAGGTATTTTAGAGCTAGCACTTAGCACGATGAATAATAAAAAGAAACGATCGTCTTCGTTTATCGTTTTGCATTTTCACACATGTAAGATTAAAAAAAATAGAGAAACCAATGTTTTTTTATTCGAAGTAAACGTTACACTTTAATCGAGTACAAGTCTCGTTTACGGCGAATAACTTATTAATGCTAAAAAAAGGGTAGAATTGATCAAAGGTTAAACAAATTATCAAAATGTTGGTTTTAGGTATAACACTAAACTCTACATTATATAGGCCCATATAGTTTCTTTCGCTGTAAAACTTAGTACTGCTACATTTGCCAGAAGTATTAGCGACCAAACCGACATTGACACTAGACTTTACTTATTTTTAGCTGAACCGGCAAAAGTTGTTTTGCCATAGAAAATATTTCTCAGTAATTTCTAGTGTAGACAACAAATAATTGATCAGTTAGGGACCGCGGATGACAAATGATTAAATTAATAAAATTGTCATAAAAATAGGTAAACATTTTAGGGTTGTATGGTGTATGTTGTTTTTAATGCCACATTAGAGAAAAATAAAACCAGCTAACACTGTGATAGAAATTTTAAATATAAGATGTCACACGGAATCCTCCTTTGGGGAAATTGATACTATACTTATTTTGTAAAGAAGAGCTGTAAGTGCTTTAATTAGGGAGATAGGGAATATTTAAGGCTTCGTTTTAAAACAACCAGTATTCTCATAAAAGTTTCACATTATATCTTATTATACTTATTTATACTAATATAAATGTGACCTATGTCAACGGCATTTTTCAGATTGAACCGACAAATTCGTTAAATAAACAAATTAATTCTCGTTTAACAATAACTGGTCAAATGTCAAATTTAAACTCATAAAATAGACAAGATAATGTGATATAGCTAATACTGTAAGCTTAAACTGTAATACAAAATTGTGTTACTAACTTTAACGATAAAAAGATGATTATTCCTAACACATCCTTCTATTTTCTATACAGACCGTAAATCCAAATGTTTGCCAGATGATAAAGGACCTTAACGCTGTTGGCGAACGGCCATATCATAAATCAAATTCCATTACGTATTCTTTTGCACATATTTTAAAATTATGTAATTTACGACCACTAGAGAATATTTTTCCTTTTATAGAAACGTTGGCGAGCCATATGAGGTCTTAAATTATATTGATTAACGAAACACTTAAAAATTTGTATATTTATGTAAGCTTAGCCAGTCTAGCCAGTATATCCTTGAAAACTTGATGTATGTTCACAAAAATATTGTTACGTTAAAAAAAAATGTAATTATCATAGCCTCGATACGAAAAATAAGGATAAGCTTGCTGTTCCCACTATTAAGCTCCATAAAGTTGCTAATTCATTTAAAACAATTTGTTGATTTTCTCAGTAAGTTAATTTTAAAAAGTAGTTAAACGGAAGCTTTAACGTAAAGCTATTTATTTCTAAATTAGAGATGTAATCTCCAAAATTATATAACATATTAAAACTCTTTCTTAAGAATTCATTTTTTATCAAAAATGGTATTTATGTATAGACTTCGACTTTCAGATAAATTACAGCATAACAGCAGTTAATATCAAAAATATTCCATTTGATACGCCAATCATATATTTAATACTTTCCTGACTTAAGGACTACGCCTTATAAGGTATTAGTATTATAATAAACTGTCATTCAGAAGCAAATAAAACATAACCAACTCGTTTGATTTATAAGATTTTTTTGCTATAAGCAAGTATCAAATCATATCCAGCAAAGAAAATATATAACTGGGCTTCGAACAGAAGACCTCAAGGTGTGGCGTACCTTTTATAAACAATTACGAAATGATAGAAATCATTTATTGAAATTGTGGAAAAGTTTTTTCGGAAATTCCCTTACTTGAGATTCTCGATTCGGTAATTTTTTTAGATTTTTTTTATAAAGCTATTTCATTAAATATACATATTTTACACTCACTTCTTAATGTGCTTACTTTGCACTAGCGTAAGGTATGAATTACCTAGCTCACTAGCACCTCAGTGCTAAAAGTACTGATAAACAACACATACATAAATGAACACATTTTATGCATATATGTGTGTAACCATTAGTATGTATTTATCACTCTATTATTGATTGTCCCGGGAATCGTACCCGGTACTTGTCTGACTGAGTGGTCAACCTATGGTTTTGATATTCAAACGCCACAGGGCGTTAAAAACATACCGAAGCTTTAATTTTCTCAACCGCATTTCATATAACTAAGGCCACATGTAAACATAATCAGTTCATTTACAAAAAAAGTTGATAATATTTTATTGCATAAACAAAACTTTTTATGTGGTAATATGAAAATTGTATATAAAACTCGTATAAAATCGTCGTCGCTATAATTTTATTACCAGAGCTTTCATTAGCGTATCTCATTAGGGAGGTGGATTCTTTTAGAGTAACGTTACCGCAGGCAGATGTTAAGATCACTGAGTTTTTATTAACATAACTAGATTTTTTTTACATACATTTGAGTTGTATTAGCCATACTAGCTAGAAATAGCTAACAGCTTAACGTATATGAAATGTGTTATTATTCATATGTATAAGATAATAAAACCTACACACAATCGCACTATATTGAAAAAAAAATTAATTGTAAATAAAGACGATGCCGAGGAACTTATAGATTCTTATTATTTGAAAAATATTATTATAATAAAGATTTCGCGATGGTCAATGCACATTTAATCTTTAATTTAACCGTTGAAAATGATTTAAAGCGAAAGTGTTAATGGTTTTCTGTAGAATGGAAAATTGCAGCCTCACCGAGTGTCGAAATTAAAATCCGGATTTCGAAGTGAATAAAGCTTAATTTAAAAATGAATACACTTTGTGTTAAAACTTACTATAAAAGTAAAATAAATCTATAACTTTCAATTAAGGACACTTACAAAAACTGGTACTTTTTTTTAAAATAATCAATTGATAATTCAAATCACTTCATTAGAGTTTTTTAACTTACATTTTTGAATGGACAAGATAAAAATTAGGCACATTCAGAGAAGAGAGAAGAATTCAGAGAGTATTCAATATCTTAAGGTGAATGAGAAAATGACAAGAAACAATGAACCGAAGCGGTGGAATCCGGCCGCGTCTGGGTGTCCCGAGGCGATAAGATGTTGGCGGATTAAGATTGTGGAGCTCTAATGCGCACTCGTAAAAATATACCGATAGAAGATAAACGTGAATTAACACTTCTCTATGAAATATCTTATATATGTATAATCTTTGCCCGTATAATTAGTTGTTACTGTTTCATACATATTCACATGAATATTGCGCAATATGATGACGAAATAACTACTATTTCACTACCCTGAGGCAATCTTGCCTTATTAACTGCTATATTGTCTCTATTACAACGCATGTGTGTTTATAATAATATTGTGACTTACCGATTTTATTTATGAATTAGTATAAATATAACTTCATACTGTTTAACATCAAAAAGACGTCAAAAAGTTTACATCATATTAGAAAATCAAATATACACTGTATTATTAAATCACAAGGGATTTGGTTATGTCATAACAACAACAGGTACGACTCTTATATATTGTATTTCATTTCTGCCACTCAAGACGAAATTTGTTGATAGAAATTGACATTAAATTTTTATTTATATCTTATTAAAAATTAATACAGATTAGGTTAGTGACGTGACGAGTGCTGACTATTACTTCTAGACCTTTATAATGTATAATATAAAAATAATCGTGTGATGCTTAAAGCCTATTTAAATCTAGGTCTCAAGTTATAGGCATATTTTGCGAATTTCCTTTAACCATCTTAAAGACAATTAGACTTAATAGACTTTGCCCTATACGTGTCAAGGATTGAATTTTTTTAAGGTTGAAGTTTAGGTTAGGTTAGTTTATTAAACTTTGATGTATTTTCTTTTAGTCTTTAATTTTTACTGTTTATTTAAAAAATATGTTTCTATGTTATTGGTGTGTATGTGTGTGAAGTCTATTATTATGTTATCTTTTTTTCTATTTATTTTCGTCATACATACTTACCTAAGTAATACTAATAAAAAAGCCGGCAACTCGTCTGTCAGCCTCCTGGCGTTGCAGGTGTTCATAGGCAGTTGTTAGCACTTGATGCTCGTTTGTTTTCTGTCTCCTAAAAACAGAATGGCGATAAAGCCGCAGGCGCCACTTACGAAATAAGGAAAAACTAAATAACGTAAATTCATCTTGTAAAAGGTTCATGCCATTTTTATGCATGATGCATTGCATTATTCATGATATCGTCATGCGTCTAGATCGTAAAATGTATTTTTTAGATTAATATTTTGCCATATGAAAAATATATATTATTAATGTAATGAATATAATGATGAACAGGTCATAGGCGTAGTGTCATGTTATCCTAATTAACTGCACTCTTTTTATACACGAAATTCGACACGAAATACTCAGTAAACTAAAACTAATCGTAACGACCGTTAAATAGATGTAATTAGTAATACCTCAAACAGTTTAGAAACCATAGTTCATATTTCGTAATAGGAATTGTTTTGATGTTGTTTTCAAAACGATACATTGCTTCACTCTTCACTTTATTAAAGCCTATTTCAAATTGTAACAATTATGTTTGACCCAAAATTGAAAGTTCTAGTTACTATTCATTAAAAATATATTTTTATCTGCCCTGATTCACTATTGTAAAACCCTATTTCTTGATTAATTATTTCTCTATTATTTGTTACAGTATTTAGTAATAATAATTTCGTTTATTTATATTAATTTTTAACTATCAAGTGCTCGTTAGCCCAGCCCAGAAATCTTTTTTATTTTTATTAATTAACTAATGATAATAAGATTTCTTTGTTCACAGATTTCAATTGTTGTTGTTTAATCAAATTCAATCTACTTTAAACACGTTTTGTTAATATTTAGAGTTTAAATAATTTTTCATCACATAATTTTTCAATTCGAACCAAGTGCAACACAGATACTCAACCACTCTCACACACTATAAATTACAAATAGGATGAACTGTATACAAGCCACCCACAACACAGGGTTATCGTGGGGGCAATCCCCTGAAATATTATTAAACCAAAACCAATTTCATGTTAAAATAAAAAGATTTTGAGGATTTTTCGCAGTAACATTAATAGTGCAAACGTTACCAAAATATTCATTCAACAAATCCCGAATTCTATTAAGTGCAAACGTAGATTATTCTCCCTTAAATTCGATAGTCGATATTTACTGCTTTGGGCACTCAACTCCACTTAACTAACTATCGCCTTCACGGTAAATTTAACAGTTCATCCATTGGAAAGCTTTGACGATTTCTTCATCGACGATTTAGGGCTTTACATTATTCGTTACGGCTCGCAATTCGATTATCAATTCGATTTTTTTAAGCCTTTCTTAACGAATTAAAGCGTTCCAATCCCTTTTGTATACCAATAAAGTTTTCTGTGTTGATTCTGATCTCTTGTAATTTGACATTTTATACTCGTCAAACAGCATGGGGGGTAGTGAGTGGTCTATATCATTCTTATTCCAAAAGAGAGAAGCAATACTTGTATCAAATTACTCAGTAGCCTCAGCGATTACATAGAAATCTCTTTAACGAAAGGGGTTTATTACGAATTTGCCTCGCTCTGTTATAAATCTCCCTTTAACGATTACGTTACGAAGATTTAAGGCTTCACATTATCATTACGGTGAGAATCAATTCCTTATATCTATGATAATAGTAAATGTCCATTTATGGCAAAAGTTTTTTTTTTATAGAAGAGGGGGCAAACGAGCAGGACGCCCACTATAAAGGTGAAATTGCCGCTCTCTCAGGCTTTCACATGGCTGGGAGCTCGTGAGTGAGTTGCCAGGTTTTTAGGAAGTGGTTAATAAATTTGAATAAACCACTACTGAACCTACTACGAAAGTGTCTTAACTTAAAATCTTTTCAGAATTTTTCACAGAAGATACAGAGCAGGAGGTGATGTGATGACCGTGGGAGCCTGAGAGAGCTTTGCCCGTTTCTTAAGATCTGGAACTTTACATGTTACTATTGATTTCCATTGCCATATCAACTTATTCTAATAAGAACTGTACTAGGAACAAGATATAATGTATAGGGTAAGCTGTCAATATATTTTTATACAAAGCCGACAGACTGACTGGCGGCTGTTTATATTGCCTCGTCAAAGCACAATAAACGCGAAAATAACAACCATCAGGAAGAGACAAGTTAATCAATAACCAGAGATTGTGATTCTTCTAAGGCTTAATAGTCGATTGCTATAGAGTCGACCTAAATTTAAATATATATTTAAAGATTTTCGAAGAGATGGCTTATTAGGAATTCTTAATATTATTTGCATATAAGGAATAACCGTTGGAGTTATATTTGATAGTGTACATGTGTATAAAATGGTGAGATGGGATTGACGGGATATCATATGACGGTGTTGCGCGAGTTGAAATATCTGTCTGCAAACTGGCCAGTCATTTGCCCTGAATCGTTTGCGATGTGTTTTTAATTCTGACTGAGATCTGTTGCTTTACATAAAAATGGAAAAGTATCATTAAAATATCATCTGAAGGAAACGTCTGAAAACCAGATTAGCATTGTATATTAACATCGTGTTGTGAATAGTATGTAGGTAGATAATAGAAGTATCACATCTACGACAATTAAATATTTAAAATTAGAATTCATCTCTATTGGTGTAACAATAAACGCTATAAAATCACATAATAGAAAAAAATTATTTCGAAGAACATAAAAATTATTTAACAAAGAACCACAGGGCGCGGACTCAAAAGAGGAAATTGCACGTCACAGCTTTCTTCATTTTATTCAAAGCAATAACTTAAATTCCTCTAGAGAAGAGAATTTGCAATTGGATAAACTGCTACTTGTAATTTATTGTGTTATAAATAAGATTTACTATTTATATTTTGCTCGCTGTGAACAATATAAAGTAATGAAGCATAACGAAATGTGATTATTTTTACGGCTCGGAAAACGGGTGATTTTGGAATTGTGTATATTGTCTGTATGGTGAGGCAGAACACACAAATCAACAACAAACAGTACTTACAAACTTACTTTACATAACCAAACACATCACACCACAGACAACAAATGTGCTCGTCATACAAATTTTGACCGTACCGGGAATCGAATCTGCATTTTTAGGTTTCGGCATGTTGAATATTGCGACAACTGGTACGAATTGTTATATAATATTAGCAATACTGGAAAACACATCAATATTTGCTATATATTTTAAATACGTATAAAACCATAATAGTTCTAGAGCCGTTCTTTTAGAGTAATTTTTTGAATAGCGTTATTCAAAAAATTACACTCAGTTGTAAATATTACACTAGATTGTTAATATGTTGAGGTTTACACATCACAAGGAATCCTACTACAATCTGTCAAAATTTTAGTTTAATATATAAAATCAGAGATAAAAGTCAGCTTTATTCGGTAAAATATTGCCTTTATGTAAGCACGAACCGCACTGTTATTCTGAGCTGAGCTGAACATACATTTTGACTTACGGTTAAACTTAGAACATTTTCCTGCTATATTTACTGAATTTTTACAAGACTATTAATAGATTCTATTGTTTTTGACCAATAAACACATAGTGTACCTATTCCTAGTATTTTTCAAGTAAATGAAAATACTCTAACCACGATGGTTGTTGATGTTTTGTCAATGTACAATATCATTGTATTATTTTACACCTTTAGTTTTATTATTTACTACTGTATGTATGGCATTGTTAAATGTGATTTGGGAATGATTTACTACTACTATTTACATTATCTACTTCTACTGCTTTAGTGCAACAGAGTGTGAATAAATAAATAAATGCTAACAAAGCTCTTACGATAATGTACAATCAAGTCATCTATTTCCCTATGATATATCGCTAAAATCAGTATAGTAAAATATGTGAGTATTATTATACTAGTTGAATTTTTCGATACCACATCATCCATCACATTGTCGGAAGACTGAGTTATATCTTTTCCTGTTATGTATAAGAAAATAGTTAAGTATGATTTTTTCAAGTAAGGGTTCTTACAAGCCATTATACACATTAAGTTATATAGAAATATGTAGGTATAATATATTTTAGGATATATCATATATGAATTTACCTTTGAGAGCTGGTACACTTATAAGAACTTGAGAATTGGCCTTACTATTTTTAAAATACATTACATAATAGACAATATTTTGATGAATCCGGAGAACGATACGTGATGCGTTTGAGACTAATTGAGACAAAAACATTATTTCGCAGGTACTTAGTTATTAAATTTGAAATGTTCCTCTGCTATTGACGCGGGTTGTATATGTAACAATGTTGGCACATTGTTTGCCAGTAATGTATTTTTCAGTTCATTTTTTTAATAATTACTTACAACTTTTAAAACGTCAAATATATATGTACATTAAATATTTTATTTTAAAATGTAATAATAAAAATCAATGGTAGTCAAACTTCTAAACGGCTTGACTTGAGCATCAATTCTGTGTTCACCAGCCTGAAACAATTTCTTGACCGTGAACCGATGCCGAACGAGCTCACAAACGATATCTACCTAAGCGGCTGTCTTGAAACAAAATAGACATCAATTTTATCGGTGCAAAACTGTACAATATACTCGACAATAAAATTTACGTGAGGTAAGACGTTGACGTATCACAATCAATTCAAACGTTTCATTTTCAACCAACCCGTGACATAGCATGTAAAAATTACATTGTTGCTATGAATTGTCACGTACCGTATTTTTAATATGCGTGTTACATCTGATATTACACGTCACCGCATTATTCCGTCGCGTTTTTAAGGGGGTTTGTTAAAACGGTTGAATAATGTATTGTATTATACGTTGACATAATCCCTGGTTGATCATATCTCATTATATTTCCGTTGTCAGTGTTTCTTTTCGTTCGTTCGAAAAAAAAATCAAAATAGTACTTATCTAAATTAGACCTAAGTGCTGTTCAAATTTAGACACATATCTCTCTTTGTCAACGCATTTGCCAGAACGAGCTGCATCGTGAACCTAAAACAGATATGATATGATAAATGGAATAATTCTCCTAAATATATAAATAAGATTATCAACGGTCAAAGGTCGACTACACAGTACTTAATCATCAAGTTAGCAAGTTGTGACATTTATCTAACTTCGCAAAGTTATAGTAAACAACCGTTGTCCAGCTGAGAAGTGTGTTGAAACGATAAAACTTTTCTTACGCGCTTTGGTATCTCAAATATCATCGTGGTTTTTAACGCGTACTATTTATATATATATACAAATATCGTATATGTGGCTATGTGACCTGTATTTTAGAAACTTTATATTATTCCTTATAATTTTCAAAAAATATCATAATAAAAAGTGAATTTATTGCAACAAGTTTTGTAAATTCATTAGTTCAGTAAACATTTAGTTGCTTTGTTTGTTTTTCTGTCTCTATACTTTCTGCCTGGACTCTGGGTTACATTCTATCTTTAATCCTAGAATAACAGCAAAATGTAATTATATAAAATAGTAAACAAAGATTTTGTTTTAAGTTTAAGGAAAGTAATGTTTCAAATAATCATTAAAGTGGTTAACTATTTTCAAGATGTCTTAAGTTTCGAATCGTGCAATTTATTAAAAGTTTCACAATAACAGTGTTGCCAAAGAAACTGTGAAACTTTATTGTTAAGTTTAAGTATATAAGTAGTAATGTTTGTATAATTAAGCTTGAAAGAAACTCTGAGAGAGCTTTTGTCTTACTTGTGTTTTTGTTTTACTAAAACTTGGTCTTTTAAATCAATTATATATAATATTTATACGACAATAAATTTCTAAAAAAAAAGACTTAATATATCAAAAATATATTTTTATTTAAATCAATAATAGTAATTTAATTCGATTATATTTATTAATAATTTTATGATATTGAAAATGTTTTACAGTTAATGAAATTATAAAATTCGCGTTTAAATGTGTTTTTATAGACATATCTCGGATTTGTGGTGGAAAATCAGATAATTTGCGATGAAAATATTAAATGAGTTTAATAACATTTTGCAAGCAAACTATATTTTCTACGTGAGTGATATATTTCCCCTGACGTATATATACTCTGTGGAATCTCATTGTCCACATTGATATATTGGCAATGTCTGCTTTATTCAGAAAGTAGTTTAATACAACCAAATTTAAAAAAGAAGCATATATTTTTATATATCGGCGCAACTACAAGATTTAGTAATAAAATGACTAAAATAATTAAGTTCAGACATCATTTACTTATCATACAATAAGTATTAAAACATTAGTTGATATGTTTATTACGCTATCAAATGTCATCCTTATTTTTTCAATACGTAGTCTGTGACAGAAAAACAACTGCGGACATGTCACTATTATAAAAGATGAATGCATTGTAACTGCAACACAGATAAAAGTGAAAATCAAACCTGTCAAATATCAGAGAAGT
Source organism: Leptophobia aripa (assembly GCA_951799465.1). Lineage (NCBI taxonomy): Eukaryota > Metazoa > Arthropoda > Insecta > Lepidoptera > Pieridae > Leptophobia > Leptophobia aripa. The sequence goes on from OX637271.1 coordinate 6,130,785, forward strand.
GTTGTTTTAATAATGAGTGGTAATCGTGAAGTCGGCAATGCAGACGCCACGGAGACATTTCTTTCGTTATATATAAAATGTATATGTCTTAACACTTTTATTTCATCATGTATGGTATTTTCATAACTAATGTTCAACAAAACTCACAGGTTTTTATCTTCGCCAAATATACTATATACTAGAACTATATATTACAAACTAAATTCGGCCTTACTAACCGAACGACTAGTACTATACACTAGTATGAATACTCTCATATTATAGCTTCATATATCCTAAAATATAACTACATAATATTTTAAAATTATTCTTGTGATAACCAATCATTTTTTTTTCATTTGATTTCTCGATGTGTATATAACATACAATATTGAAAAATATAGTGATCCTTAGTCTATGGCGCTTCTAGAGCTCCTAGAGTATACAGAATCAATGCAGAATTTATTATAATTTTATAATAAATTTATAATCTATATCTATAATCCTACCCTTATGGTAGAATATAAATTATAAGAACGAAAGACATAAGTTATGGATTGGTTACTTTTGTAAATGGATTTTATTCGGTTGCTTGTTATTTATTTATTTATTTAACACTTTATCGCACTTAAACACTAGAAGCAAATGACATTAACAGATGTTAGAACATATAAGAGCAACGGGCGGCCTTATCGCTAATAAGCGATCTCTTCCAGACAACCCACAAGGTTGTTTTAAAGTAATTGCCGATGACAAAATTAATCTCTGTTAAAACCTCGCCAGTAACGAAGATTCAATTTTTTCCAACGTATTTTAATTATCGACGCCATAAATGCATAGAGGCATCGCAATTTTCCACAAACGATTTTCAGTCATTACGCTCTGCGCGCTCCATTTGCTTTCACTCCCACTAAGCGGGAAAGTGTGAGCTGTAAAAATCAAATTGTTTATGGTTTTGCACTTTTAAAACTGTCAGGGTTACCAGTCAACAAAATCTACGGATTACATTTAATTGTATACTAGTATTTATACGTCGTATTAATTCATATTTAAGATGAGTTGAGTCTTCGAACTGGCTGGTAATTTTGGCTGGCATGTATAAATATTAATAATGTCTAGAAACCATCTTCTGGCCAAGAGCTCTGTTATTACCCTATGTAGGTCTCTTGGGAGCACATTTTAAATATAGAAAACGTACACGTCTACGTCAACTCTTTCATATATTATTTTCATACCCCGTCCTTCATATATATGAAGGACGGGGTATTTGTCTTATATTGTATATACAATATAAGACAAATTGTAACTTTAGTCTCTTTCAGTTATAACGGATTAGTCCCGAGTTGAAAAGGGACAAATGAACTTTAAAACAATTTCCTATTTTATTAATGAAATTTAGATCTGGTCCTGACATCAATTAATTTAAAATCAATACTATAATTTATTCAAGTTCATAAATATTTAGAGAAATTTTATTTAAAAAAAATCTATAGAATGATTCCCCGATTTCCTCCGTCAAAGTGTTGTAACTTTTTGTCCAATGAAACTGCATTACGAACATGTACCAGTTTTAAAGGTCGTTAAATTATGCATAAGGCCTAAAAAATATTCGGTAGTTTTGAGGCATTTGTTAAGTATCTAAAGAATTATTTTCCTACATTTTCTAAACTAAAAAACGAGACGGGATTATTTCAGCCGAGATTGCATTTGCAATGAGCGTTAATAAGAAGTAATGGTAATGCAGATTAGTGTATCTTGCTCGTGTTTTGAATAAAATGTACAATTATTTTAACTTAATAGACTAACACTTAAGCACCACCACAGTTGCTTAATACTCAATTAGCATTTAAAAATCAAATAAAAAAAATTTATTTAAGATATGCCAAAACGGCATTCAATAATAGACTATATATATATATGTAATAAATACTATAAAATAATAAACTTATTGTTAAAGATGTAAATTTTTATACAATTTTTGGCGTAATCACTGCTTCACGACAGAAAGCTTGGAAAAACCCATTTATATCGTTTAAAACAAATGAATAAAAACAAAAAATTTCGTTTAATTCAAGCTACGAGCCAGACCTAACTTATTTTTCAACGCACAGTCTGACACAACAGAAGAACATGGAACTAAGTCAAATTAACACTGTTAAATAAGAATTTATTAGTGTTAAATCATAGATGTGATTAATTCAAGTGTGTATGGAATAGTTATGGAGTGAATTGCGACCTAGTTGGTATGTATGGTAATGAAGAGGCTGTTACGAAAACGCTTCAGATATTGGGAATCACGAGAAACGTATTTAAATGTAGGTTAGGGTTTTGTTAAATTGAATTATTAAAAAAAATATATATATTGGTAATTGTTATTCATATACAATTCAAGTAATTGTCCTTTTTGAAGTGAAAGTATTTCCGAGTATTTCCAATCAGAGGTATGTTTTGGTCGTGGAAAGTTTCCGATGTTTGGAGCTATATATTAAATTAGTAAACGAAGGTAATATTTGATTTATATTATTATATTTATTACAACGGTCACAAATGATAATAATAATTGTAACCTCATTCTCTAAAACAAATATTGATAATTTGTACCTCATGAATCATGATTGATGTTTGACAAGTGGCAACTCTAGCCAATCAGTAAGCCACTCAGCATTATTTTTTGGGAATAAATCTGTTTAAAAGAGAGACGTTAAGAGGAGAGATGACAGTTTTTGTTTACGGCTACGGATTTTAGTAAAACATAAGTGGTGAAATTTTAATAGTGGTTGTGAAAAATGTTGTAACATGTCTATTTATTTTATTTGTCGAAAAGAAGCCTTATATTTTATACATATAAGTATAAGCCGACTTTTATTGTTTTTAATATCGCTGTGTGTTGCCGACCGTTAAGCTAATATTAGGGTGGATGTGGAGAATAAAAGATAAAGATTTTATATAGTTTTGTTATTATATATTCTCTTGGGGTTTACGTTAAACCTATTCAAATGTAACTTCATTTAGTAATGTTTCCTAATTGTCCTCATAGTAGTCCTTGTATTCTTTACGAGTTAAGCTGTCTTATGAAAATAGCCTTTTTAAATAATAATGAAATAGAAAGTAATCATTAACAAATCAATTTTTTTTACTATGTGCTAATGAAATATTGCTTTTGTTGTCAGAAGTCAAATTACTTATTTTTCCTCAAATTGTTTTAAGCCAGAATGATTATGGCTAATACCCAGACAGAATAGAACAGAATAAGAAGTATCGAATGAAAAATTAATTAATTACAGTAAATAATTAAAATAAAGTAATATATTTGTTATATTTATAAAAATTCTGTTTCAGCTTTCTAAAGTTTTTAGTAGAAAAACCGTTCTTCGCCCAAAACTCACATTGGGCTGCATACCCAGAGTATGTGATAAATAAAGAAATATATAACAAACAAGTTGTAAATATATATGTAACTAGCATTAAGTTAATTGAATTGTGGTTGGGGTCTAACTTTGAGTGGTTAGTACAAAGGGATCAAAGTACGGCACCCCTATTCACTGATACAATAATTAAGAAAGCTTAATCGTTGATGTTTCACTAATACATTTTATATTACATATTACCATACTATTGAAGAATGTAAAACAGAACTGATTTAGTTTACAAATTATACGAGTTAGTGCAGCTAAAACAATTTATTCGATTGCATCGTAATATTTCTTTTGAGCCAGTAATGGCTGACCGCAATTGAGTAGCATCTTGTTAGAAACGTTGAGTGAATACATATTTTATAAGAATTGTGTTAAACTGAAACAGAACGATAAATAAACGTAATAAAAGCATTTAAGATTAATTAATGTTATTCAGAAAATATATCTTATTGTTTCAGGCTTGCATCGACGAAGTGGTCAAAAAGAATGTGTGTAAATCAGAAAATTTATTTATAATATTAATTTAGTTTCTTAGGAAGCTCGTTAGAGACATGTGTGTTTTATACGAGTGTTGAGCGAAATTACTTCTAAGTATCATATATTTATGAATATTATGAAAAATAACTATCGGAGAGGAAACGGGCACCGGAATATGAGAGAGCGACTTTAATTACGTGTTCAAATATACACTGAAACTTTTTAAAGAAAATTCTCAAACACAATTTTGAAATTAAACTCATCTCTCGTCTTTTCAGAAATATCTAGACAAGTCAATATCATGAAATGTGAGCGCAGCTGTATTTTGAGTGTCGCTCAGACGGATTTTATTTTGTACGTGAAATTTATTGGACACATTTGCACTACTTTTACCAAAGTGATTGACAAAACAAGATTAGAACTAGATAGTAAATATATATTGATATTTATGAAATAGCCGGGACACTAAGAGTTAAGTTCGCTGCCGCAATGCCTCCAGTGTTGCTGGTCTTTAAGGAAATTGTAATAGAAGCCACTAAGAACTTGGAAATACCTAATTGTACTGCAGCTGATTCTGCAAAATTGTCGCGGCAAATAATGTGAAAATCACACATTTCATGTTCTGTGGTGCTAAAGCCTTGTATATATATTTCTATTTAATATCTATAATATTTTATATCTAATATAATATTAAGTATTCGGCCTCTTATACCTCCAAACATCGAGGATGTGACGGACACATTGGCTCGTATAAAAATAAGTTTAAAAAATGTAATATTTTTTTTAAATCACGTACGTGTCTATATTTTGTATTAGGTCAGAGGTGAAACGTGACACGGAACTATTGTAGCGACTTAGCGGAAACAAGCTTAATATGACTTTGTTTACATTATATCGCTTTGGTTGTATATATACTCTTGTAAAAACAAATTTACCAAAATCCACTATATAGAAAATTTACAATAATTTTCTCACGTAGAAATCTCTACCTGTAAGAAACTCTATGAAAAACCTTGCCTGCATTTCTATATTTTATGAAACAATCTCCATAAAGGAGAATCGATAGTCTCTCTAATCTTGCACGTTATATGCAAGCATTATCATATTATGACTCTATAACCTATAGCGAGTCAAACAATCGACATCAGGGTTGACACTCTCTCTTAACTATTAGTCAAAACTCATGGATTCTATATTATACATTATAAGAAATACTTAATTAGCATACACACACACGTACAATACAACAACGCAATGGGTAAAAATAAAGATATTGAAAGTTGAGATTGAAAAAAACAAAAAAATAACTTACAGGTAACTAAGCTCTAAACTAAAAAACATATTACAAATGTGAAGATATATTATAAAATATAATTATGTAGTATTATTTTGACAGATACATAAACATATGATGTTATATGAAAAAATCTTTCTAAAAAAATTATACCAAAAACTCTCCAAATTTACGTCTAACTCACGGTGTCTGTGTCAAGTTAATACTTTTGTACTAATATTTGATTTGTTTGAGCGATATAAAGAAGCAAAATTTTAATTTAGCAAAAATATTTTATGTAGCAGTATCTGATTAAATTGTTGGTATTCTTTAACAAGGGAGTGAATTCCACGTGAACGAACGCACCATCTGGTGTAAGAATAAAATTATGTAAATTCATTACAATTAGTATGCGCGTAAAAAAGGTTTAACTATCTTGGGACCATGGCGGTAATAACACAATTAGCTACTGTCCACTGTTCCAGATAACTAGGTTACTGCAAGGACCCTCCGCGTGAAGAATACTCCAGCTGGATCCTCTTTAATAACGGAAAAATGCTCATACATATTCTATGATCTCCTTAGCACTGTGCTTCATTAAGTAACTGAGTTTTCGAATTGCTCTAGATTACGAACGATTTTCTGCTAGAAAATTATTCAAATTTTGAACACAATGTGCCGACATATAGTAGTCGATAATGTATTTTGGAATTATATAGAAAAATATGATGGAATTAAACAATAGTATATGCATATAAAAATAATATGTATATGTCAGTAGTTTTTAATCTAAAATAAATCCCTTTAAACAAACAATCTCAAGAAAAAGAGAGCAACCAAAAGACAATTAATAAGCACTAAGTCATAATATTCTTTAAACATTATGTAAGACATAGATTAAAATCTATATAGCCTCACTAGGCCTAGGCAACAAATATCTTATTGTGCAAAACAAGCAATATGCATGCAAAAAATTACAATAAAGATAACAAACAAGTATACTAATAACAAGCTTCTTAGTTCATGCTAAATAGCTTAATTTTTAGTTAACAATTATATTCTTGTATGGTATAAGAAATGTCAAAACCATGTTAATATTGTAGATAACATATACAGCTCCTGAACCATTTATAGGGTTTGTTTGTAGTTTAAAAATTCCACCGTGCTATAAGGCAACTTTAAAAGCATATTTTGTGTTTCTGCTATTTCTGTTATGCGTGGAACAAGGAGAGGATGTGCTTCAAAATATCTTTAATCTTAACACAGCCAAGAATCGGTTCAGCAAGGCTCCAGTAGCTGTCGTTAAATTAATTTCATGAGAATAAAAGTGAACATAATTAACTAGTCCTTGAAAAAAACTCAACCCCAAAATAAAGTGCAAACTATAAATTAACCCAGTTAAAATTAGTGAAATAGTAGTGAAATCCACAATTTTTGGATTCACCAAAATCTGTACAAATTAATAAGCGTCAGTAAAGTATGTTTAACTCGGATTTAATTTGTCGACATTGAGAAGACGTTCATTTGCATGTTCGCTCATTAGGGCTGCTCCGACAGTGTTGCCACTCTCATTACGAGTATTTTAATTCGCCATAAAATATTAGTTCTGTAGACTTTTAGAAATCATATTTGTGCACATTTTATATAGGGCCGGAGCAAATGTCACTTGACGTTACGTAATACCGCCTCCTATGGAATCTTTCATTTTTACCAGGTTTATCCTGTAATACCCGGAAATATTTCGGAATTTCGTTTATTAATATTCCTTTTTATCCTTTAGAGTTCTTAAGATATTGTATATAAAAAAAAAATCATTACAAAGATTAATTTCAAATACTGTATTGTTTAAGAACCAATGTTTTTATTTCATATTTTCATAATATTTCCCGTTTTCATAACATTGTTGGTCATATGTGAATATATTATTATTTTAATTTCTTTTATGTTTTACAAAAATATAATACAAAAATACCTTATATAAGTAAAATAAATAATTAAGTAGTTTTTACAAATCTTGCATCTTATTCCTAACTATATTGTAATAGAACAGTTCTTTGGAAACTGTTTTTTTTTTTAACAAGTTCCTTGTATAATAAGTTATACATAGTTATAAAAAACAGCGATATGAAGCCTCATATTTTATAACAATGTTATTACGTAGTCAAAATATGTAACTTCTTAAATAAATTAAAAAAAATATATATTTGCTACAGTTTGGCTATTTATGATACCTTAGTATGTTTAAGGATTGAGGTAGGATGCAATTTGAGTGTTAGTAACACAGGTTTCCTTCAAACGTAACACTAAGACAAGAAAGATATCTTGCGGTGCGGCGTAACAAATGTAGGTCAAGTCAACACTGCCTTAAACAAGACAGCTTTAACTTGTCCAACTCATTTCCTACTGGGGACGTTCAAAGTTTACGAGTCGACCCAGATCAATGCCATAAAGTACGATTGAATGATTATCCGTTTATTGTTATCTTTAAATCGAGTCTTTTATTCAATTTAACATATATAGACCTTTTATTTAGAATCAAAACCAATGACGATTAGCCAAAATAGTGTGATATAATTGTTACGAACAATAGGACTATATTATATGTATTGTTAATGTTAACTAAAGTAAAGCTAGGAGTCTTGGTTAATTAATTAAAAAAATAAGTAAAGTTAATATTTTAACTGCATAAAACGTGATCTATTTAAGTATTTACAGATTCGCTGTGAATACATAAATAGAAAAAAGTTGTAAGACTATAATTAAAAAGAAAGTTTTTCTGTTTATTTGTTCGCGCATCACTCGAAAGTACCGATTCATGTTAGTAGCAGCTATTCTAGTAAATACAGAAATTCAAAATTCCTCCATTGAGCTCTTTTAGTACGAGGTATACTTAATACGAGGTGAATCGAATTGTGAATCTTCGTGATTTCTATTAATGATTATTCATGTCCACTTTGAGATGAACTTAGATTTATACAATTCGTGAGTAAAATGTAAAAACCCATTTTCTATATTTAACATATGTCTGTTGTGCATAAAATCAACTTGCATACGTTTCTTAATTTTTTGAAAACTAGAAAAGACTACGCCATATATGGACTAGAAAGCAATGCATTCGAATCCTCTTTACACACTCCTTTTACTGGGCCTAGATTTACTTATTTTATTTACTAAATTTGTTAATGTTAACTAATTTTATGATATAAATGTTCAAATTATGCAGATATTGACGCAAAATGGAGCGTGTACGGACAGCTAGTTGCCGATTCCAATTTCCACAGCCGAATTACAGACCGAAATGGCACATATTTGCGATTTCGTAGTCTTCGTCTCGCTCGAATCCAATCTAATCTTATTTCCTCTTATATTAGATAAAATATATTGCGAATCGAATGTATACTAAAGGTAAATTCCTAGTACGGGTTAGGTGTGGTTCTGTATGTATTTTAATAAACTTATTTTTGACATTAATGGTTTGGTTACAAAAAATAGCGTAGCTTGCATCTTTGGTTTCACAATACCTCCTTGATTCATGTAATGAACGAATGAAAAGCTGAGCACTCGAGTTTATAAACTAAACTATCACATTAGGAAATAATAAATCACAAAGCACACAACATACATACATGGGTTCTAGACTAATATAAGTTTGAACCTGGCGCTTAGAATGTTTTTGGTTAGCGAAGACTATGTATATAAAAGAGTGTGGCTTATTCTCGTCGCTCACAAGACATACAAACAAAATGAATGTTAATACTTGTGATTATAAATAAGATTTTATATGCACGTTCGTCGAAGAAATCAAAACTCATAAATCATAAAAGCCATCTGACTGTGAAAACTTCGATCGGAAAGCAATTTGGATTTGCATATCAAGCGGCCAGGGCCTCGGATAATACAGAATCGCATTCAAAGGATACCACAGGTACAAGGTTGCAAACATCAATAAATTTAAATGAATTCAACTTTTTGGCCCGAACATAAAATTATTTATTTATTCACACTTTGTTGCACTAAAACAGTACAAGTGGATAATTTTAATTGATGTTAGTACGTTTAACAGCAACGGGAGGTCGTATCGCTAATAAGCGATCTCTTCCAGACAACACACCTGCACAACGTACAAAGTAACAACAATTACAGTATTAATTCCCGAATTTCTACTGAGTTAAGTGAGTTAATTCATACCTGCTTTTATACCTGGTTGTTACTATATCTTAAAAAAACGGCATTCAGACACTTATTATAAAGATAATGCTTAATATTATGGATCCAAGAGCTGGTGCTTTCCTCACATAGGCACGGAAACCCTTCAAGCGGTATGGTATATTTTTATTTTGGTTTCATTATTTTTTTGTATACGTATTTAATTAATATCAGACTAAACTTATTACATCTTAAAATTCTATCTCAACAATATAAGTCATGGACAACTTGTGTTAAAATTATTCAAATGCAAAAACCATTCCAAAAGACGGGATCCCCAACGAGGCCGCAATTTCCCTTATTACTGGCGGCAAAAATTGAATTTTACTTTATCTCTAAGGGAAATGATAAATTGAAATTATTGTTCAGAAGCTATTAAGCTATGAATAGATGTTGCGACCAAGTCATAAACATGTGTCATCTATTAAAAAAAGGAACGCTATTACGGCCATGTGAATGTTTATGCCCCTCTCTTCTATAAAAAAAAATCTTTGATATACAGTGTCTCCATGTCACTCGATTTAACGACAAACTGTTCAAAGCGTCGAAATCAATTGGCTTTGGTTGGTTTAGCTTGTATTTCATACAATGAATTGTCTCCTTTTAATGACCACTAATGCCATAAAATGCACAGGCCCTTCACTGTAGTTATATAGTGTTTACACTGTATTTAAGTTCAGCGTACATGCGTATTGTTTATTACATTTGACAACATTTTAATTAACCAACTGAGTTTGTTGTATGTAACTTGTCAGACTGGTTAATTTTGGAAACCTCGTAGTCTTAGTTATAAGAAAATTATTATGCAAGTGATATAAGATACGATTATATGTGGAAAGGATATAAATAGAAATATATTGAGAACCTGCAAAGAAAGCAAGAAAACAGTAGACAACTCAATAGAAACTGAGGTTCGGATTTTTAATGAGAGATGAGATCTCGCTGTTGGTCTGATGCACCATCAGAGAGTTGACTTCGCCAAAAAAAATCAGAAACTCCAAAAACTCCATTTTAGGGATGAACGAGTGGAATAATTTTCTATAAGCCAAAGGAAGAACAACGTACCTCATTGAGCACGAGATGAGACAAAGCCAAGCATGGAATATGCACAGAAAAAAGGAGCATTATTGTATAAATAATGTTCTATACTCGATGCCAACTATGCATGTATTCATTTTAACCTTTCATTCAAAAAAATAAAGGAGAACGGTTGAACTGACTGACATAACATCTTATAAATTACTTTGATATACTGATGTAATCTAAGACTTGGTATGACTTTCAGAAATCAAAAAGTGTTGTGTGCATAATATTTTATTTAATTATATATTCCGAATGCTTACTTGAGCATAAGCCAAAATTTTCAAAAATACCTAAGAATTTGTTAAATTAAAAGCTCAAAATTGTGTGTATTTTGTGCAAAGGCTAACTTTATGAGACGAAATTTCGATCGGGAGTTTTCGACAAGCGGCTAAGTATTGTGTTTCAATTTGAATTTTAATCATTTTCATCACAATTGTAACAAATACAGTGTTGAAAGCTTTTTTAATTGACATTAGCATCAAGTTTAAAAGCTTTGTAATGGAAATCGAAGGGAATTTCCTGTATCAAATTCTAAAGTAATTTTCCGGTTCTAAAACAGAACAACAACAATTAATAATGAAACTCGTGCCCTTTTTACTTTACAAAAACCTTAAAAAAACAGTGGCTATTGAATAAAAATCAATTTCTCTCAAAGGCAATTAAATTATTTCTAACATTCAAAGAAGTAAATTTATAACTTCTGCTCTGTATGTTACTGAGAGGCGTCGGTTATTACTAAGCAATTAAAAAAACGTGAATAGGTCAGAGCATTTTTTGTATTGTCGCAAAAACCTCGTCGCAGAATCTATTAAAATTTTCGTTGTCACAATCTCTTAAGGATAGGAAATCATTAATAATTCTGTCACGCCCGCGAATAGGAGAATTTATTATATACTAGCTTTCCGCCCGCGGCTTCGCCCACGTGTAATTTGGTTAAGTATATAGCGTTTTTTAATGATCTCGACAGGGCTTTCTTTCACGGGCTAAAATCTTGTTACAATTGGAATTATACTTAGTCTTGCCATAAATATTGTTATAAAGAAAAGCACGATTTTTTTTTATACGTAACATTTATTCCTTTCATAGTGAGTTAGTTTAATACATCAATATATAACTATTAAAAATATACAATGTTTATTCGAAGTGGTCTCCATTGGCTGCAATACAGTCTTTTAAACGTTGAGGCCAGTTATCAATAGCAGCACGAACTCTTTCTAGAGGAAAATTCTTCACTGCCAACCGAATGGATCGTTTTAGGGACTCCAAATTATCATGGCGTTTAGAGCAAGCCTTACTCTCTAAAACTGACCATAAATCATAATCCAATGGATTTAGGTCAGGACTTGACGACGGCCAGTTTTCAGTGCTGATAAAGTCCGGAACGTTAGTTTTCAACCAAGATTGGGTGGATCGAGCTCTATGACCCGGTGCCGAGTCTTGTTGAAAGCACCATTCTTTGTTATTGAACATGGTGTTAGTTAAAGGCTTAACTACCGTCTCAAGAATGGTATTTTGATAAACTTGTGCCGACGTTTTAATACCTTTTTCACAAAAATATGGCTCAGTCACCCCTTCATAGCTAACACCCCACCAAACCATCACTGAAGTGGGATAATGCCCACGTTGTACTCTGTTTACTAATTGCGAAGCTTCTTTAGAGCTTCCAGCATAAATACGGTCATTTTGTTTATTAAAATACTGCTCAATTGTAAAAAATTTCTCATCCGTAAACAAAATTTTTTTGTGACCTCCCGTTGCGTACCGCTTAAGTAGTTGTTTGGATTTTACCACCCTATTCTTCTTTAAATTATCAGTTAAGAAGTGACCAGTACGTCTCTTATAGGCTGCAAGTCCTAAGTCATCTTTTAATATACGCGACATGGTTCTAGGAGCTATCTTCATCTCCCGAGATAAAATCTTTTGCTTACGGACAGGATTTCTTCGAATTCTTTCCCTAACTGCTTTAATCACCTTTTTCACACGAACGGTACGTGGACGGCCAGATCTTTTTCTGTCACAAACAGAGGAGGTATCATTGTACCTATCAATAGCCCGGTAAACAAACATTTGACTAATACCAAGCGGGTGGAGGGTTTTAAAAATTGCACTTTTCTCCATACCTACTTTATGTAAGGCAATCACAGCGATTCGGTTCTCTTTATCACCCCACTCCATTTTAATATAACAAAATATTGAACAATATAATGGCGCGAAAATAAGAAAACACATCAAGCAATCATATAAAAATGACAGATTCCAAATTCAAACGTAATATTTTCTTTTTTTGAATAGTAACAGTATTTATGGCCAGACTAAGTATATAGCCTGTGTTACTCAGGGATGATGTAGCTTTACAGGATCGGATGATTCGGGGAAATCGAGGGCAACTTTCAAATTAACGTACAGGCAATTAATATTCTGACAATTTTATATTCTGATAGTGATCTTCTTAAGTGGATGAGCTGATGATGGAAGGTAAAACTCCTCAGCGGTTAAGAGTTGAAAGAAAATTCTTACGAAGTTATGAGTACGAAATACGTACTTGTGAGGTAATTACTTATTAGCTTGACCAAATAATAAAAGGTAAACCTCATTAACGTTAAGGATGTAGGTGGCAAAATGGATGCGGACAAACGATAAACGTCTCTTCACTCGTTTCCTTTTACTTGTTTGTATAGGTGGTGTTCACTCAAAATAATCATAGGGTAAAACGTTAATGAAAGTTTGAACTGCATGGTAGTCATTACACAATGGAGCATCTTAATACCGCGATGGATATATTTGGCCTAAGTAGAAGTTCTTTTAAAAAAACTAAGACTCAACCTCGCACACTCACTCACACAGCAACACCATTGCACACACTGATACACACACACACTAAAATGTTCGTACTTCACATAGTTCCACTTGTTCTGTTCGTGTTTTTTTTTGTTATTCTTTTTTCTGATCTTAGATTCTATTCCCGGTTCTATATTTAAACCTTATTTTGGCTTTATTTTTAATCTATTTTTATTGTGTAAACTGTTTTTGATAAGCTGTATAGGTATAAGAAATAAAAAAATAAAATAAATCTAGGTTGACGAATTTTATCAACGCCATCTATCGAGCACATTGTTCAACACTTCAACCGCGCCCGCGCGCACTGCGTTATTTGTTATTTTTGTTACCTCTCATAAGTTTTAATATTAAGATTAACTTATATTAGAACATATTTAACAATATATAACTAATCAATCAATATAAGTGTTTAAAAATTTTGAAGCAGTGGTTGAAGTAAATTTTCAATTGACCATAACTTCTTTTTCTCTTAACCGATTTTGACAAAATAAACTTTTGACAACGCTCCTAATTATATATAATCCAACTGTGAAAACCGCGTTCAAATCCGTTCAGTAGTTTTCAAGTTATAAAGTACCAGACAGACAGACAGACAGACAGACAGACAGACAGACAGACAGACAGACAAGAATTCCAAAAATTGGTTTTTTGGTTTCTATGACTCTTCTTTAATTGCCTCCTTTCAGTTTTTTGGAAAAATATTTAATGTACAGTTTTTCGATTTTTACTGTCTTATTATTAGTATAGATAATGGCTTAGAGACGATCGTCTCTAACCACAATCTATTTTTTATATATGATTATTAAAGTAGTAGCCATTGGTGTCTTCGTATACTTTTATTAAAGTTCATCTATTTAGTTTCTTTGTTATTAATAATAATAAAAATGTTATTAAAAATAATAAATGACCTATCTGATATTAATAATAATGGATATTACTTTCCAGTTATGCAAATTTACAAGTTTCAAGTTCCCATATAATTGTTTTGTGTGTACACCTTGCTTTATTATCTTATAAGTTTAATGTTTTTTTTTTAAATATTTAGCCCATAAGATGTTTGGGGACAGATGTAATAAAATAAAAACAAATGTAGGTTCGACCTCACAATTCACGCAAAGAGGTAAGGATGTTGAACGTACGAAATGGCAGTGAGATTAGATTGTTATTGATCAAACAGGACACAATATGTCGCAGCTCCCTCTGTTACAGCTTTTTTAATTCTAAATTTAAAAATTGTAATATACTTAACGAGTTTTCTAAAGTACCTTGAACTGCTTTTAAACATTGTATATATTATCAGTGGTCGACGTTACTTATAACAGAACCAACCTTACTTATGACGTTCCAGTTTAACAAGATTCTGATGCATCTGACGTTATCAACCAAAGTTTGGTAGTATCACCACATCCAATCACCCGCTATAGAATCTGATAACCACTACATACACACAGTTTTGTGTAAAACATTGCTCTATACAATATAATTCTCATTTAAGAAGCACGACCGTGTCTAATTAGGATAAAAGTTAAAAATCTTCCTTGTACAGGAAATATTTATTGAAAGAAATGAGAAAAATCTTCCCATTTCCTCCGCTTAAGCAGCGTTTGCCGTCGCGCGCCTTTTAATCTATCGTTTCCCATTTGTACCCGGATATTAATCAAACTTTTTCTCCAACTTTTAAGTGGATGAAGTTCTTTAATGTACTTTTCATTGTACCAATGTCCTAACTACTTTTACATTTAAAACTAAAACAATGTATTTAATTAGTGTGGTTAGTCCATAGCGTCGAAAAGAATAGACCAATAATAAAGCATTTTGAATCGTCCAAACATTGAATAGTAAAATGCTACCGGAGCAAAAAACTGTTATCTATGACACATTCATGTTCAAATTCAGGCTGCGCCTATGCCTATTTCTAAGATGGAATAACCACTATGGTTTTGCTTGCTTGTAATGTTAGCTTTGGGCCACCCTTCTTTACCACATTCATTTCAAAGATATTCAAGATATTTTTATCGATTAGATATAAGAGATAAATTTTCTTTGGTAGTTATTCAGTTCGTCTCTTTATATCCTATTTTATTATAGATCATCTGCAATGAAAGAGTTTACAAGGAAAGGGTTTTAATACTCATCTTAAAATAAACATGAAAGGGTAAACTTCATTTACAAAAGTAAAAAAAGGAAATACAACACAGGAACTTCAAGCCTCAATAAAACGTTTTAAATAAGGCTTAGAATATAAGCGATCTTTTAAATCCATTCAATTCTATGGCCCTATGAAACGGTAGCGCGAGAACTTTCGCTATGTTAGCATTATGTCAAAACCTTTTGTTCCGTTCTTGAGATAAGCACAACTTATATAGATTCTCATATTAAGTCCGATAAAAGAGGAAAATTAATTTGAATCAAGTCTCTTTGCGGTATGGTGTTTTTAAGGACAACTAAGATTTGGTAAACACCATTTTTTACATTTGTAAATCCATTCTGCACTTTACTTTTTATATAATTTACAATAAATATATACTTTACTATTTTACTTTACTATGATAATTGAATAATTATCATTTTTGATATTATTTTTGTTTTACGTCATAAACAAAATACGCATTATATTAACATTCTAGTTATTATTACTCGTGCGAACCAAATACCAAAATAGATTTATTACATTCTATATTAAAACTTATCCATAAAGTATAATGAATATTATCAATTTGGGATATTTCAACAATACATTACTTTCTAACTATATCAGAGGTCATTTTATGCTGGGCGGTTAAGCTAGTTTGTGGCGCAATTCATACGAATTATGTGAAGTGCGGTTTTCTGTAGACTAGGGGTAAATGAAAACATTAAACATTAAAAATAATTTTTCGTATGCGGCTTACATTTGATCATTGAATAAACCTTTTACTAGTTTTAATTTTTGTACAAACAATTTCCTAATATAATAAAAACTTATTTTGATATGATATTTTTGTTTTCTCGCTCAACGAATAAGCATCACGATGCAGCGAGGAAATGCCACCAGCATTTCATTTGTGGCACTCTGCCACAAGGACCCAACTTTTTAAATTTTTGATGAAGTTTGATTGAGTTTACTATTAAATTATAATCCAATTTCATTACGTATGCTAATAAGTCAAATAGCCATTCTCAGTAATTAAATCCCAGATGTGTTCTTAATATCGCGCCTAAAATACAATCAAAACGATTGCCTTGACAGCATTTTCCGAAAATTTAATTTAATTTAAATCCTTTAATTTAACGTTTAAATACGTCATTTTTATATTTTAACCAGTAGCATCTATGATAGAGAAAAATATTGTTTTGCTAAAAAAACTGTTGTTAGTAATACATAATAATAATTTTAAGGTGTTGACGTTTAAGCTATAAAGCTTTCTTTAACATTATGTTTCAAGCAAGCTAATCCAAAAGTTTTAAAATTAATAAGTGTGAAAATTGTTTCATAAATATACTAATAAACCCGCAGATTCACGGTTACAATACACGGATACTAACAACGGTGCCTTTTTTCTTGACTGCTTTGTATTGAATCGACCCAAGACTAGTATTATATGTATTTTCACGGGAGGCCTTTGATGTTTGAAAAAGGTCTGTTTGTGAAAACAAGTCGTTACATTAGGGACAATTTCAATAATTCCGATTCTTATAATTTGCCATTTACGTGAATATGTAACAAAAACACTTGAGACTTTAAATCAAATGTTAGTTTATATGTATAGTATGTTAGTTGTAGCCTACTGTTTATATAAACCCAGTGATAAACATTTGCTTTGTTCTAAATTTAAATTATAATTAATGACAATTCATTTCCAATATATTGGAAAACTTACAATTTGAATGTACGATCGCAAATGTTATATTAGTACTCTTTGTCATAATAATTGTATCTATAAATATTTTGTTAAGGCATCCCCTCCAATTTTACGTTCCATAAAGCGCTCTATCGACTCAATAATTTAAGTGCTGTAATAATAATTATAGTCCGAGACATATTCGCAACATTAACTTCCGTAAACGCTTAACATTTTCCTTATGTTAAAGAAGACCTATTGAAAAACCGGGCATTCCCATTAAATGATAGTCATATTTGAATTTTATTTTCAATATGTATTTAAATAGTTCCATTATTTTTAACCAATGTGAAGAAAGCAATGTTTATTTCCCCCAACCGATATATGAGGATCCTGGACCATTCTTAATTCTAAAGTAAGTACCAGTCAGTAGGACTGGTACTTGCGCGAGAACTTCGTTATCGCGATGATCGAACTGTTTCTAGATTTTAGATGTCGCTATAGCACATCCACGTCATGCATGTGTCTAATGCATGTCTTCAAATAGTTCAAAATGAATAAGCTTATCCATGAAGTCGTTTAAATACAGTACCAAGAGATAAATTATACGTGTTTGGTTAATAACTTTGCCGTCTTATCTTGACACATCTGCGAGCGGCGTGGTGGAAAACAAAGAGAATTCAATTAGCCTTATGAATAGCCCTATTTAGCTAAAAGAGTATACTAGAATGTTATGTTATTTCAATTTAATTATATGTTACCCGGTATGCGTATTGTAACGCGTCTTCACACGCACTAAAAATGCGGATTAATGAATTATATAAAAAAAAACAATATAAAAAAATTGCGCTGTGTTAATTCGTTTAATATACCGTGGTGCAGACTTCCCCAAAGACGATGTATTCAACGAAAAAATACTTCCAGTTTCTGCTACGCTGAGGGTTACACCGTGAGAAATGGGAGAGGAGGAGGAGACGTGTATTAGACTCAAGAATCGAACTATAAAGATACGCCAAAAGTTTGTAAAAAAAAGCTAGCAAATAGTAACCGTCATTAAACAAAAATAAGTGTAATTAAAAATATGTTTTATTTTACAAATTATTTTGCCTATAGTTTGTCAACGATCAATTAAAAATAAGCAAAACAGTTGAATTTCTCAGTTATAAAACAGTACATAGTCCTCCATATTTTATTAGGACAAATGAAAAACGGGTGCACTTGTAAGTAAATGGAAAATAATAGTGGAAACGAAGGCTGTATCTTTTATGCAACTGGCAAAATATTGTTACCCTTTGTGTGCTGTTAAGGGCTGTCAGACGAAGAATGGCAATTTAACGTTGAATACTTCCACAAAGATTCTTAATATGTAAAATGTTTTTGACTAAAGTTTTTGGCTCAAAATTTTTAGCGGGTAAATAACATATGCGAATGATTTTTTTGCTAGCATATGGAAAACTCAATATGAACTCAATTCAATTTTGATATACCTGAATGGTGGTCACTGAAATTAAATTATGCGAAAGGATTATATCTGTAAAGCTTAACGGTCTTGTAGAAATGATTTAAGATACACACGACCACAAATCGCGGTCAACACAAAGCCGATGATTATTACGAACGCGATCACAAAGACGTTATCCGTAACTACGTAATATTTACGATAAATACCGTTTACGGCTTAACCGATTTTTTTTTATAATATGGAACCAATATCTTATCATAAAAATTTAAATCGCAATCAAAATTGTCGGCAGTGTGAATATCGCGAGTCTGTGGAGGTCATAAATTAAGTCAAAGATTGTCAAGGTATAAATAATTTATGTTATCTGGCGACTAAATAATATATTAATAAGAGCTCCGATATAAGTACTATTAACATTTTATTTATATAAAAGATAAATAATATAACATATAGAAGGTAAACACAAATAATCAGAAAAGTAACTGGCGACCTTATCTCCCAGGGGTCTCTTTCAAGCAATCATAATGTGGAGAAATAACAACTTGACGTGCAAAAAGTGCGAAAACAATAACAAATATAGAATCACAATACCAATATCAATAATTAATTTGTTATAAGATTAAATAATATTGTCGTAGTCCGCCTCTCTTGCAAGTCCAACAAGCTCCATAATTAATAGTACACGTCTTTAACATCTACTTTCTGGAAGAAATACACTGAATATTGACTTAAAAAAAACATATAAAATCAAAATTCTACTTAATTATTGCCTATAAGGCGGAACAAAGTTCGCTAGGGAAAACTAAAGATTACAGAGTTTTTAGCGTGTGACGTTTTGTGTTTAATCTGTGGACTGGCTCATGTAGCCAATCGCGTTTTGGTTAATCCCGCTTATTCTCCACAGAGAAAAAATGTATTATTATAATTAATATCGGATAACTATATATATCTTGTCCTTATTACTATAGTGGCGTTGATATAAAGTGTAATTTAAGGGTGTGTCAACCGAACTTGGACGCTTTAATTACAAGCGTAATTAATTGTTTAAAAGTTAATATCCCACAGCTGAGTATTCATACATTTAATTATATTTGGCCACTTCTATGCCATTTGCTGAAACGGGCGTACCACAGATCTGTAATCTAAAAGCACTAAACTGTAAATTGCATCAATTTCAAAGCTATCGAGAGTTTGACATTTAAATTGGGATTACAGAACTAAATATTCTCTGTGGTTTCTGTTGCTTTAAACGAGGCACATGTATATATCGTATATTATATAGATTTACTTTAAAATATATATAAAAAATACTTTTGAGTTATTCTGTGAATTTCAACAAAAAAATAAACACTTTCATACAGTAAGCCTGTAAACCTGTAGACCTTCATAACCCGGCCCTGGCGTGTAATCTATCTGTGGACGTCAACTTATTCCGTTACCTGTCTGCCAAATTCCCCTATTGTACGATAACGGCAGTTCAGATTACGTGATGAGTGAATTTTGTTGATTCAATAAATTTCATATATGCATATGAATTAATGTAACTATCCGGAATAGAGTTTAAGTTATCAAAATTATATGCTGTTATATGCACCATTATGCACACTAAGGAAATGTTTTTTTACCCGGGTATAAAACCTAAAATACGTCCTGAAAGTGATTATAACACGCATGCATTCTGGCGGATCGATAGGGGTTCGGTGGTCGTAGACAATAGGTGATAGGCCCAATTGTAGACAATAATTTGTCCCAATGTCCATAGACATTGTAAGGTGACTAAAATCACACCTATTGGCAATTTTTTCTTTATATTTGATTGTTTTTTTAAGCCTAAGATTAACATCAAGCAAAACACAAGCTGGTAATTTCATTTTCATGCCGTGTGGAGCCTGGATAACCGGATAACTGGAATTTATTCACAAAACTAACGGTGCAAAAGCTCAAATTTATCGCGACGGTTGCACACAGCGGTTTTTGTATGACAATTCTACCAGACCAAAAAAGGTGTGTAATGTTTGCATGGATATCGTAAATTGTAAACACGTAACAAACCACATATGATGATAATAATATTTTCGTTAGTGTTAGTTAAATATGAGTCCTATTAAAAATAAAATATATTAAAAAAATTATATCTTAAATATCACGAACAAGTGTTCCAATTTGTGGAAACTGCATTAACATACTTAAAAAAATATATTTAACCTTTTCTAGTAACACACACACACATATATATATATATATACATATATACACACTTGTATATATATATATATATATATATATATATATATATATATATATACAAGTGTAAAAATAGTACAGCATTTATTATGCTAGCCCATAGCAATGGTTGCCATGGTAACTGGCTGGATTCCAAATTTTTTACTTTCAACTTAAAAGTGAGAATTAGTTTACCCATAGACTAATAATTCTTAAGTGTTATTATTTTACGTAAATTGTTATAATTTTTTAATAGCACATGTTTTTTTATAGTAGAATATATATATGTTAATACTCTTATGCAAATATAATGATGATATTAATGATACACGGGAACGCGTACTTATACGTATCTGAACATATATGAGCAAATGAATAACTCATTTGCCAGAGGAAAATCGTTCGGCAAACTTCAGTAATTTATGTTTGTTTCTCGTGTTGGTACGTGGTCTTCGCCATTCTTCATTAGAACTTTGTTGCTAACTCAAACTTATTATTTTCATACAAATACACCATTCTATTACCATATCATATTTATATATAAAATGAAGAGACTTTTCTATACTCAAATCAGGCTAGATAAGATATGTATGCATAATCTTTTAATATAAAATTTTATTCGAACAATATCTACATTAAAAGTTACAGTTGCATCAAAACTCTAGACTGTTAAGCAAAGATCAATCGAGAATTTGTCTTCAGGCATTGTCATATGAAAAAGATGAATCCACCCCGTTTATTTATTTGATTATGCGAACAGTAATCTTGACTCACTCCTTTGTGCTATTTTTCTGTTTGACTCAAACGAAAAGAGATTCCTAAATAATAATAATAAAGCAAGATTTTATATTAAAATAAAATGATGTACACATTATCTTTGAAAACTATAGAGCCCATGCTCTATAGTTTTCAATAATTTCAATATTCTTTGTCCATATAAAGGATATTAAAAACAAAATATGTTTTGAATGAATAAGGTTAATCTACTGAAATTCAGCCAAGCTATACATAAAGCGGTTTTCTTAATATTTACATTTATTACGAAGCTTTGCCCGCCCAACTTTGCCCAGTTCTGTTACAGTTTCGCTTAAGTGAAAATGGTTTCTGAACTTTAGATTGTCTATTTAACATAATATTTAGCATCATTCAATTTTAAATGGAGTTTTCAAGTAATTATAGGGGTGTATTTGCGGAGGCCCAATTTCTCAATAATACGACGTCTAGTTTACTTACTTTTTGCGGACATGTTGATTTGTATATGTTTAACTGTACAAAGACAACATTAAATATGTAATTGAATAAAAGTATTTTAATTAATTGTAAATGATAAGAAGTACACTTATGTATGAAAAGGAGATCTTTTAATCCAGACGAAGTTTATAGGATAATCTCAGCGAAGTTTTGCAGATTGCGAAGAATCTGTGAGTTCTTTTAAAAAGTACCAATAACAACTGGAAGAGGAATTTAAATAAAATTATTGTTGAGTTAACTGTACAGCGTCTTATCGTCAAGCCCGTTCAACTTTGTATCCGATTGTTGTTAATTCTTATCTTTTGTTACTTCATTGCTGAGGAAACGATGTCTGTTTACAAATTTAAGTAACTGAATAAAATAGATAATTATGTTGGTTATATGGATACCAACATTTTTTTTATATTCTGTCTTCTAAAACCTATCACAATACTCTATCTGTAAATAAGCGACGATTTGCATTTAAAAATAAAGATTATTACGTATTTTTTGGGTATGTTTGTTTGCACTAACGAATATTATAATTTATTAGAACGGCTATAACATAATTAATTGTTGAAAGTTGAAATAGTTTGTAATAAAAACTTTTTTTGGTAATCCTGGCTGACTATACATTACTTTTTTTTTAGAATCGATTAAAAATGTTGTTAATAGTTGAGACGACTACATACATGAAAAAACTCATATATTAAAAGAATTTTACCAGTTTCTAAAATTAAAATTTAACGCATGAAATGCTGACGCACTTTAAACCAATATCTACAATACGACAATTGAAAAAACTATATATTAAAAGTTTTTATGAAGTCAAAGTGCAGTCGGCCGTACTTATATATCCGGCCGATATCAGTAAAAAGTATTTATGGCAAACCTTGTAGAGTATTGAAAATAGCTTATATGAAAACGCAATATTTTTTTATCTTTGTCCATAAGGACATAAATCCTAAATTCTGAGCGAGATACATTGTTTATTTTGGTCTTAAAATCGAGAACCAACAATAATTCGTTGAGCCTGAGAGGAGTTATTGAGAGAGTTTCTGAGAGGCCATTCAACTTTTAACAAAACCAAAAAAGTTCTGACACGTTTTTAGGTCAAATGCCCTAGACAGATCCAGACAACAAGAAACCTCTGAACACAAAGTGTGGCTTTACATAGTTACCTAATTGTAAGTTAAGTCCACCTTTTGATATATTTGTCAAGGACACGGGTACTTTTTGCACAATAGTACATAACATGTTCCAATAACTAAGTGCTATATATTCAATAAAAGGCATATCATGCGAGACAGATGTATCCCGGCAAACTTAGGTGCTTAACGATGACTGACACTCGTGCCCCGGCGATACCCCTAAACACAGACTGTATAGTATTAACGATATCAATAATCATAAGTGTACCATAATTTTTTACATTAGTTCTTAGCTCGCAACCGTGAGAGCACAAGCGGTAAGTTTTTAATAAAGTCATTCAAAATTCAAATTGAATATTTATTTTTCTTGGACTCACACGGTCGGATGACACTCACAGGGAAGACTGACTTATTTCTTAATTAAGGTATTTTCAAAAAGAGCAAAAATCGTTATTAAAGTCATCATTGTTTTGCCCATTTAACTTGTGTTTATGGTCTAGACGGAATCGGAATTAAAAATTAAAAAAATTACTACTCATAATTTCTTCGGACAACATTATTTGTAAAGGCTTGCTGTATTCAAACCTCTAACCAGAAAACTAGTCCACAGACTAAATGTTCGTGATTTGTTTCTGGCTTACAAGTTTATACAAAAGATTCTGAAAAGACTAGTAATCAAATAACTTTTATATGGCGTAGATTAGTAAATTACCCATTATAATTACGAAACTCATTCTATATTTTATTCGAAAAGGGGTAAAACGTTACTAAAAATAAACTTATTCCTCGGGTTATAAACTTGAAATTTGGCACTAACACATACATGAGTAAGTAAATAAGTTTGACATTATAATTTTTTCAAACTACCCCCCAATCGTGATTTCGGGTGCGATTGGGTGAGTGCTTTATTTACGCACAGCCGAAACATACATAAACCTATGACTACATAACGATTAATCCTCTAGATGTCTCGAATGAATTCGATTAAAGCAAAATATTATAAAATATATGCTAATAATTTGACGTCAAAACAAAATTTTCTTAATTCCGCGCTTCAATAAATTGCAAATTGCTTTGAGCGATAGATTGGTATTTAAATATTAACAAAGAACCCGTTGCTGAACGTGAGGCAGCTAATTTATAAAACCTTTTACCGTATAGAAGAAATGGCAATCCTTTAAAGCTCCTTGCCGAGACCTACTTAGTGACGTCATTTCAGATTTCATTTAAACTGCTTTTTGGCCGGGCCTTTGCAAACCCAACGGGAAGCTAATCCTTCAGATTTTCGCCTCTTTCATGTTTTTGCTGAATTTAAAATTCGAACGTTGAATTTTTCAGAGTGCCAATTACTTATTAATTATGCTATTTGATTGAATACTCTACTGGACTGAAACTTTTTGGATGACGGTCGTTTCTTTATGTTGTAGGAAAACGAGAGTTTTAAAAGAAAAGTTTACAGATTCTTACAAATATAAAAAAAACACGTATTACACTGTACATTAAAAATAATATTAATAAAACGTTAGATGATTAACGCATACATTTTTTAATCCCATGTTGAAGTTAATGTTTGAATACACACTGAATGAAGAGCTACCATTTAATCTAATATTTTATTTTAGAACTAAATTATGTTCCTTATTTGATTTATTACTTACCTTCTAATAGTATTGCGAAGTTTATTTACGATTAATACTCGTAAAAAGGCAGCAGGTGTATTAGCACTTAATATTTCAACTTTATATTTCTTACAAACATTTGTTTTAAACACTTTGCAATTATTGTCATACACTTCCTTATTATTTTGTATTGTGGCTTTGAAAGCACTTTAATATTCTCCATACGATAAAAGTACTCACACTAATTAGTTCAAAATATAGAGCGCTTCCATTTTTAAAATATTTTAGCAAATAGTATATGAAGTTTTTTATACGAATTGATACATATAATGAAAACATACCATATTATTAATATGTATGTATATATGTATATATTATAATAATTTTTTTTTAGTTCAAAAACAATATTTGCTTTAAAACTATGGAACAAAATAGAGAAAATGTACATATGTATAATCATGTACTAACATTTAGGTTGATTTCATGTTTAAGGGTTCTCAACGAATTCTTGTTTATAAATAAATATACAGACCCCTCAATAAATTATCTTAAATCTTGCACAAAACATTCATAACGCACTTTCCTACGAAAACTTTGTAAGTCTTTTTACAACTCACGCAAAGCGACAAAAAGGATAAATATTTCCATTTATTCACAACAAAAGCTATTCTCGGCACAAAGGCTTTGATCTCAGAGGAATATATTGTACGGGCAAGTCGTCTATCAGCTAGTTCTGTGGATTTGGGCCGCGAAACGCGCCAACCATTTGTTAACGTTCGCACTGGAATTATTTACGCGTACATTCCCTTAGAAACAATCTGGCCGTCATTTGTTTTTTCTATGCGTCCTTTATATGAATTTGGAATTGATCAAGTTGAGTTACAAATAATATTACTTAAGTAAGTTTAAACAATTTTTACAGTTCTTCCTCTTTTTATTTCAGCATAGTAGTTTTAGTTAATCATTATACATTTTATTATTAAACTATAAAGTGACGTTACTAAATTATTATATGTTATTAAAACCAAATAAATTAAATTTCATCATATGGTGTTGGAATATATAATCCGATTTAATATGTAAGCAATATGTCATTCTCTTCATTCATAAATTTTATTACAGAAATTTTAATGCATATATATGTGTAATAGATACAATAAAACTAATTAGGGACAAGGGGTCTTAGCTCGAACGGTCGGAAAATGAGAATTTCCCTTAACGTAAGCACAATACAAGTTGTAATTCCAATAGTATTGTATTGTGGCGAAAGATATTGTTTTAGCTAAATAACTCAAATTTTATACATCACAGACAAAGTGAAGTCTCCTCAGAAAAAGACAATTGAAATAATGCAATTTTTACAATATTGGAGGTTGTTTACTGTGTTTTAGTTCTTTTTTTACTAATAAATCATTTATTAGTAGTTCAGACAATATATAAGAGCGTAAAACAATTTTATATAAAATAAATTTTAATCCACCCCAGTATTTAACTATAACGAGAAACCCAGTTTTTGTTATATAAAACGGTATTGAATTTAACGCTTTCCAAATTTTGAATATACTGTCCGGAGATTACGCATGAAAAGAGAAAAAAAGTGTTCCGATTCGGTACATCCTTTTATTTTAACGTTGAACTGACCTCGCAGAAATCTAGTTCGACAGCCCTTTAAAAAAGATCAAAAGTATACTATATGAAGCGAAATCTAGTACGAATGGTCAAATTATTTTGAGAAATGTCAGCAATAAAACCTTTTTATAAAACCTTTTCACTAAAATGTATGGTAAAAAAGATTTTAATTTTAAAAATAGAATTATATTCGTAAATGCACACATTACTCACGTATTTGTGTTTTGTTTGTTTTTGAGGTTTGACGTTTTGATCTAGTTTTGCGCTTATGACAGCTTAAACATTCATAAAAGGGTTAGTTAAATGAGAGTTAGTAAGACTGACAATAATAATAAGCCTCTTACCCTGAACTACACAGATATGTGCTTTCTTCTTTATTTGTAGTATGGTTGTCTCTGAGTTCAGTGTGCCTCTTGGCCTCCTCTAATAATTTCTTCAAGTTCTGATAAAGTATTTATTCTATATATACAAGTAGTTATTCTACATAATTAAGTATGTTAGGTCTTATGATTTCTCTAGTATGTTTTGGGTAAGACTGATTATGTTTTATTATGAATTATAACAACGTCGTGAATTTTTTAATTCTTATTTTGTATTATAACTCATAGAACTCTTTACTTAAAGGCCGGCAACTCATTTGTAAGCCTCCTGGCGTAGTAGGTGTCCATGGGCGGCGGTTGGCACATCATTTGAAGTGCCCCGCCTGCTCGTTTGCCTCCTCTCATAAAAAAAATAGAAAATTTAATATTTAATTAAATTAATTTTACCGATACAAACACGAATACTACTAAGTGAAGCGTCTTTGTAAGCCAAAGGCAAGATTACTTCGACTTTATTAATTTACATATTATATCAGGTATACTCGTTCGCTATAAATATACTTTATTTCTCGGGTAAGTGCATTAAAATACTGACAATATTTTAAAGTTTATCATCCGATAAAATCTAAGTATCTCTTTCGTCGAATGCTAAGTTTAAAATGGGATGTCTGCTTTATTGGAGGTTGAAAAGTTTAATGTCTGCTATTTCTGTAATGTGTTTTGGTATGTGAGGGAAATATTTCGAGGTAAAAATCATATATACAACTTACGATATACCACCGCCCTTAACATTAAATACAAATCAAAAAATACCTTTTCAAACAAACAATTAATATATAAATCTAATTTTACAATAAATATAAAACTGTTGAACAATGTTTTTTGAAATGTTTTTATCTGAAGTTACCACGGAAATTACATTTGAGAGCCAGCGGAGTGGTATAAAGTGATAATACTAGTGGAAAAAGATTGTCGGACGCAGTCTAAATTAAAAGCACGAGATTTTATTCACATTTATTTCACATTTTAATATCGAAGTAACATTGTTCAGTGGCTCAACCATGCGACACACCAGAGGTCGAATCACGGATGTGCATCTGGATTCTTCGATTTATATCTTTAGGTATGAAAAACGATATATATCGTTATATTAAATAAACCTGTAAGCCTGTGCTCTATAGCACAAACAGATAAACTTCCTTAGGTAAATAATATGTATGAAACGGAACTATAATTAAATAACACCAACGATTGTACTGCTTTATTTATTTTATAAAAAAGACAATTCAAAATGGAACCCTCCATTGTTATCATAGGCGTATTTGCGTATTCAAGTAATTTTCGCTTTTAGTCCATTAAATCACTTAAAATAAATGATAAGTAAACTAAAAAGTAACCGATTTGATTGATAATAAAAAAATGTATCCCTTAAAATTCCACTATAATATACTGCTTATATTTTTATAGAGGATTACAGTGATCAGTAGATTAGTAGTATAAAAATCTACTAGTAGAAAAAAAAAACAAATTTAAATATCTATACTAATAATAAGACAGTAAAAATCGAAAAACTGTACATTAAATATTTTTCAAAAAAACTGAAAGCAGGCAATTAAAGAAGAGTCATAGAAACCAAAAACATAATTTTTGAAATTCTTGTCTGTCTGTCTGTCTGTCTGTCTGTCTGGTACGTTATAACTTCAAAACTACTGAACGCATTTGAACGCGGTTTTCACAGTTGGATTACATATAATTGGGAGCGTTGTCAAAAGTTTATTTTGTCAAAATCGGTTAAGGGAAAAAGAAGTTATGGTCAATTGA
The DNA here is from genome assembly GCA_951799465.1 of Leptophobia aripa. Lineage (NCBI taxonomy): Eukaryota > Metazoa > Arthropoda > Insecta > Lepidoptera > Pieridae > Leptophobia > Leptophobia aripa. The sequence continues at coordinate 6,159,333 of OX637271.1, forward strand.
AAATTTACTTCAACTACTGCTTTAAAATTTTTAAACACTTATATTGATTGATTAGTTATATATTGTTAAATATGTTCTAATATAAGTTAATCTTAATATTAAAACTTATGAGAGGTAACAAAAATAACAAATAACGCAGTGCGCGCGGGCGCGGTTGAAGTGTTGATACCATGCAGTTCAAACTTTCATTAACGTTTTACCCTATGATTATTTTGAGTGAACACTACCTATACAAACAAGTAGAAGGAAACGAGTGAAGAGACGTTTATCGTTTGTCCGCATCCATTTTTCCAACTACGTCTTTAACGTTAATGAGGTTTACCTTTTATTATTTGTTCAAGCTAATAAGTAATAACCTCACAAGTACGTATTTCGTACTCATAACTTCGTAAGAATTTTCTTTCAACTCTTAACCGCTGACGAGTTTTACCTTCCATCATCAGCTCATCCACATAAGAAGATGACTATCAGAATATAATTTAAAAGTTATATATATAATTTGAAAGTTGCCCTCGATTTCCCCGAATCATCCGATCCTGTAAAACTACATCATCCCTGAGTAACACAGGCTATATATAATTCCAATTGTAACAAGATTTTAGCCCGTGAAAGAAAGCCCTTTCGAGATCATTAAAAATCGCTATATACTTAACCAAATTACACGTGGGCGAAGCCGCGGGCGGACAGCTAGTATATAATAAAAATATTCGAATTACGTGACACCACAAAAATTTGCTAGGTACAATGACAGTAGATACCATAATTAACTAACGAATGGGAACTGAAAGTATAATATATTCAAGTCAGAGATGTTCATCAAACTTTTGCCATTTGTATTCCAATCTCTGAAACGTATTCCTATAATTATCAACGTCTTACTCAGAACTTTCGCATTTTGCGTCTTAATTTGTCTACAGTATCATTATACTTTTGACTTCGCGTTAGAAGCACACATCAAACATGTCCAAATTATATACTAATGAATTTCGCTTAGTTGATTATTATATACACTGGTCACAGAACGATATAAATGAAAACACTTTTAATACAGGATATTAAACGGCTCTCATAAAGGCCATTGTTAAAACTCGCGCCCATTTAAGAATTTCTCTCGTTCAATGAACAATACTTGAATCAACTCTGTTCTTAACAATTTTTACAAGCTTAAGATAACAAAATCACTCAATGAATTAATTCATTCGTGTTTTCAAAAAATTGTTTGAAATAATTTATTTTATAGAAGTGGGCAATTGAGCCAGATGTACCAGATCTCACTGACCCTCCCTAAAAGTCGTAAGTGCTTTGATGGCCTTTGTTTATTTATAGAAGATTGTTGAATATACGTGTCGGAGGATAAATTAATCGTGATAAATTAATGGTCAATTATAGATTGATTGGGTAGTTTGATTTGTCTAAAAATCTTAATACGGTGCATTAGTGATCCGATCTTACATTCTACAGAAGCGTTTGTGAACGAACTCGATTGATCATACCATCCCCACTAAGATTAGTCATATCTGTAAAAACATTAGTTCTATCGATACTAGAAACTTGTAGAACAGTATTTAACGTCTATCTCAATAGATAGTTAACCAAAGTTTGTTGTAGGTATCATCTAGTTTATTCTGGAAGTCTTAGAAACAACAAGAAGAAAAAAAAAGTGATCGCTGATTCTATGTAGAAAAGATATAAAAAGTAACAATAAATAATTATTACATAAACACATCGCTCTTGAGTACATTAATAGTTGTACCATAAATATGCACCGCACAATAGAAATGTCAAGGACCCTCGTCACGTGACACACTGCCATTATTTATAACTGTTTAATTGACTCTGATCTAAGCAAGAGGGTAGGACAATATAAAGGTCAGAGCACATTAGGAGCATGTGTCAACAAAATCCTTGTAATGACGGGACGGAAAAAAAAACACAATTTCGTAATATTTATTTTTCGTAATAAAAAGGTTATCAATAACTACGGAGTAGAATAGTCGGGATAAAATGAAAACTCGTATTATAGACTTGTCAGCCAGTATTAGATTATCCGCAATACATAAAAACAGATCCTATATGCTTTTAGAGAAAACAGAATTTCTCGTTTTTGCAACAATTGACATGCTCCACTACATAAGCCTTTCTATCTCAACACAAACTATTTTTCTCTAATTCAAACTTGTACTCTCTCAGATCAACGCATACACACTGATAAACTCTTGATACTGTTATGGATAGAGGTTCTGCAAGTACCATTTACCTCTTATAAGCACTCCATTGTTAATTAAAATAAATGCACCAACGATTTATGAAAGCGAAATTCTATATTAGATTCATACGTTAATAGAAACCGCATCACATTACGCAAACGTGATAAACCGCTTACTGTGAATTCGTGCCAACATTAGTGATAAAATTAAACACAAAGCTGAGTTTGACTGACAATTGTAAAGCTTATTTTCGTTAAACCCTTGTCAATATGAAGATTGATATCAATATCTACTATTTGACGGTTAGCCTTGTTTAAACCCGGTAATAAAACATAAGAAACACAACTAAAGGATAAATAGAAAAATATAAGATAGGACAGGATAACTAGGCGAGACTGACACAGTTCTTATATTATTCAAACAGAACATTGTTGCAAGTCTCTGCTTTACGCTAGTAAACTTATCATAGAAACTTAAATCAGTCTCTACATTTGTTCAAAAGATATATTCATAACATACCTAATATTACCAAGCTTATATACAAAAACTACTTATAGAAATGATATGTTATATGCTATATGAAATGACTATGATGTATCAAACTTTTTGAATTTATTTTTGTATTGAATTGTAATTTGTAATTATAATTTCAGTTTATTTAATAACAGAGTTACCAACATAACAAAGCTCCACTGCTTAACGTATAAACATCCAATAATTTAAGTCTAGTGAGAAAAAGGCAATCCTTATTACTTGACATACCGAAGTCGTTACAAATGACCGTTCTCATCCCATTCATTTACCGTGGGCGTTGTGGAAACGCAATTTCCTCGCAATAACGAATATTGTTCCGACCGCGGCATTTTGTTTCAAAACGCCCCTATACAAGATAACTATATTTAGAGGACACTCAGAGAATTCCTTTATTGAAAAGATCCCTTTTGAGGTATTGCTTTATGTTATGAATACAAATGTATTCGAGGGATTTTCAATTTCAACATTCACAGGTATATTAAGTTATACTTAATAAAACTATTGAAAGTTTTCGTGCTGTCTGTAATGAAAGTCGGAAAGTGTAGGAACAGTTGTAAAGTAAACTGTGTGCGAAGTGCCTCGTAGCGCTGTAGCACTTGTAAATAGCGTAGCATTCGTACCACGTATCTACAGTCGTAGCCAACCCGGTGACCCTTCCGGTTTCTGGTTGACTAGCGCACTTTACAGAAATTACTTGTTAATTCCAAACACGTACTGAGCTTTTGATATTCTTAGTTTGTGGTACGTACAATGATGTAATTGATTTATTTTCAAATATCTCAAAATCTGCGCAGATAAATGTGTAAGATTTGGTCCAACCCTATATCATAATTCATAAACATCTTAGTAATAAGGTAATTTGTATGGTAAATAAAAAAAAACTATAGCTAAACGTATCGTAGTGTTTTGAAAGCATATATATGACCAACTATACCATTATAAACTTTACGCATTATATACATTGTATAACCAATATTTCAACTATTTGCCCTCGTACATAAAGCATGTGACATAAATAAAAATATTTTAATAAATAAAATATAGCCATTACAAAATCCAATACTGCCATTACACGGTGTTTAACTGGTCGGTAACTTAACTGGCCAGAGTCGTTAAACTCCCGAAAGTCCAATTAACTGGAAGCATTTTTAAGAAACTTTGACTTTTTAGTTAAAAGTTTTGTGCCATAAATTTGAGTCGAAAGGGCTTTTAATTCTCTAATAGCACTATCTTGTTAATATTTCTTTAATGTTTTGCTTATAAGTAGGGTTGGAAGCTTTGAAAACTCCTATAACTTCTTACTAATAAAGCACACCGAACTAAACACTATTTGCATATTATTGAAACAAAAACATATAAGGACGGTAAATCTTAAGAACTGTCTTAATTTCTAAAAGCCCTCTAACTATAAACATGTTTAAAACTATTCCTGACATGCTTATGTGCCAAGTTTTTATGGTTTTCAATCCCCTACATCAACTTTTGCCCATTGATCCCTAAAGTTTTAAAGGAATTTGTAACTAAAACGTCGTTTGTGAATATTAACACAGTTGGATGATTCCCACATTACATTCATTTTTAATTGAATTGTTTATTTCAAGTTTCTTAATGGATTTATAAAAAATGAATTAAAAGTATAAATCAAATCAAAATAACTTCATATCAAATCATACATCAAACATCGAAAAATAAAAATTATGTATACGTAAGGTTTTAATCTAGACTTCGATTTGTAAATACGAGTCGTATACCGTGTCTTTAAGGCTCGATAGTCTGCTAAGATTCGTTTTGATGAAATAAGATGTTTTTATATTTATTTAACTCTCGTGTTTTTATTATCCATACTTGTCTATAGCAGGTTTTGTTTTTGCTGAAATGAAAATGCTGACTTTTCCATTAACCATTTTTGTCAAATACAATCATTGAAATCAAATTAAAAAAAATATTACATAACAAAACATTACAACTCATTTGAAGTGTTAGTATACCTCAATATTCCTCACCATAAAGGTGTCACAAAATTGCTTTGTAGTGCCTGCCAGGCCTTGTCGCGTTAGTACAGTTCGTGGAAGTAAATGGATTATATATACTTACTTATATTTACCTACACGATTCATATCCGTGCGTTGCCATGACAACCACCATGTTACTACCATGCGACTACAAAATAACTACGTAAACACCCGCGGCCGCTGCAACAATTTAATATGTTTATTTAGTTTATATATATCATTTATAATATATTTATCTATATATTCTCTTTTGTTATATTTTTTATTGGCATATTGTGTTGCTGTATTTGCCTTGTGTGTGTCCTAATAAACATGTTTTTTTTTATTTCATAACATACCTTTAAAATCGTATGTAATTTGAAAGTGTGGTGTTTTTAAACGACCCAGAATGTCAGAGAGCACGGCCTGAATAGTAATGAACGGTAAGGGAATTACGATTTAAAAGTCACCATGTACTTCCTTTAATACACATTTTGTTAATTCTTTCTCGGGCAAACGGTTCGTTACGGAAGCGGATTAAATAAAAACGTTATCTGCATTGGGAAAGGATGTATCAAAACCTCACATAGCAAGAATATTTATAAAAAACTATATTTATTTATTCTCATACTACTTCTCATATGCAAAAAAAACTCTTGTAATTGCAAAAAAAAATCATAAGACTTTAAATCTTCATTTAAGCTTTAAATAGACAAAAGTATTTTAAAATAATTAAGTTCGGGATATGCACCCTATATTCACTCAGGACCTACTGGCCTTTAAATAGAGGTTACTACCAAAACATAGCATTATTTTTTAGTAGTGGCCTCTTTGGGCTAACAACATCTGATTACAACAAACAAAGCCAGTCAATCTTGAGTAGGATTTAATCTGAAATGATGGTTTATTTGGAACGGTTGCTTTCAGACAGTAATAAATCTGAAGTCGTTTCATTCAATAGCATCATTTAACAGCGACGCATTTTCACCCAAAATCGTACAATTTGCCCGAACATAAAATTTTATAACCACTGTCGACGACACTTGGAACAAATTATGTAATTTCAGTATTTTATTGTTGTTGACAATTGACCTATACTATTTCGGTGGTACTAATAAACAGAGTATAAAAGTTATACCAAGCATAGATTCGATATAAGCAAAAATTCTATTAATAAATACGACTTAACTTATACTCGGTATAGCTTTCGTATAAATCCCATACAAAAGTTATACGATCGTTATCTCAACCGCCGGGCTAGTTTGAGTTCAGTATAATATATTTTATGTACAAGTATAATTAATAAAAATAAATTAATGTAAAACAACAAAAAACCATTTATATTATTTGAATATAACAGTATTGTTATATGAATGTTATTAATAATTGTGGCTCTTTAATTATAAACCGATCCCGGAGTTGTGTAATAATCGGAATTCCATTTACAATTTGATGGCACGTCGCTGCCCTGGTATTAATTATAGTCACGGTCTTTAACAGTGACACATACTTGCACCTAGACACCTGCTGAATTTTAAGGGTTTTAGTTTTTCTAAATATAATATAATTAAACGCAAGTAGCGGCTTTATTACATGTTTAACAGCGATTTTGCTAATTTATGAAAGTATGTTAATTTTAATCTCGACCCATGCAGATTCGGCTGATATTAACATGCAAATGAACTTCGAATATGTTAAAAAATAAAATTTAACACCAACAGCGTATCTATTGTATTAATATTATCTGGATTATCTTCAATTCGATTTTATAAGCTTTATGCATACAAAATATCTTTGTTTTGATATCAAGAAAGTAACGGTTTATATCCTTTGACAATTCGATTTTTTTATTTGACAGCTTTGTTATGTTAAGCCATCTTAAGCTAAGTGAAAGTTATCGAACTCTAATTAGTAATAATATGTTCTATTTTTAAAGTGAAGTTTTAGTATATTAAACTAATTAAAATAAATGATTAAAATATTAACATGTTATTTGTTTCAATAAATGTCGCTTATAATTAAATATTGGACGCACTCACAGAGAATAGACTATATATATATATATAAGAAAGAATATGTCTATCGCACTATTTACCGTACCGAGAATAAAACTAGGGACTTTTACCAGTCTGACATTAACATTGGTCGAAGTTGTTACATAAAATGTAAAATTACAAAGTAACAAACCACCAATTCAATAGTAATGACACAGCAAATCATCAGTATGAATAGCCATTTTGTTCGTTTGAATTATATACTCTGTGGTTTTAACCCGAGCTTTCAAAGGAGGCTCGCTAAATAATGTAGCAGCCTGTACGTGGTGTAAGGCCAGATGTAAACGGCGGTTTACTGGGCCACCTCTGTTGACAGCAATAATGTGACGTGACTAGGGAAATGGGCCAGCGCGTCTTAACGTTGACACACGCTTATATGAACGTCCCACTTTGAATCCACGGGTTGTGCCTACCTTGGCTTATGTAAATACGACGCTCTAGATAAACGCGTTCGGTTAAAAATCGACAAGTGAGAAATAAATGTTCATTTTTCGTGTTGTTATTTTTATTTGTGACACATATCTAAATCTGTATTAAGATGGAGTGTTTGTAGTATTCTATTTTTTAAAAAAAGAACGCTAACGAAAAAATAAAATGTATGTTTTTTTTTTTTATATAATGATTTTAATGTATTGTTTTAATAATGAGCAACAGCTCAGAAATGAGATTCAGTTAGTTGTGGGTATTTTGTCAAACTGGTTAATTTTTTTAACTGGCCATAGATATTAGAAAATTCTTACACAAGTGATCACTGATGCTATTCTATGTGGAGAATATATAAATAAAAAAATACTATTATTTGAAAGCGTTAAAGAAAATAAGCTTATCTTTATAATATTCCAAATATATATATATATATATATATATATTTGGAATAGTCGCCTTGTAACAATAGACTCGTTAAGGGCAAATATACAAACGGTTTCAATGTATGTAGCAAAAAAAATATTTTATGAGAAAATGTAAAAACGGGATGAATAAATCCCAGCGGTCTGTCGGAACGGATGGGATTAGATACACCGCAAACAGGGTTTTCTACTATTGCATTAAAATTATATTTTTTTAAAGTAAATAAATGTTAATAGTTGTTTATGTAAGTATTCGTTAAAAAATGTGGACAAATGTTATGGCAAACAAAGACTATGTTACATATACTCAAATATTTTATGTTAATCGTGCTTATAATCAACAGAATATCAATTAACTAATTGACGCGTATAATTGAAAATATTGTAAACAAACACAACACACTATTACTAACTAGTAGAATGAATATAACAGCCAGGGAAATCATTGCATTTTATTATGAAAAATAAAATATGCCAAATTATGAAAATTCATTTACTCATTTATATATGACCGCTTATGATCGGCCATTGACACCCTAAGCTGTAAAGATAAGTACAACAGATACACAGAAACAGATACTTAAAAGGTTTATATCGTTTTTACAAATTATATACAGGTAACACTTCTCTTTTTTTTCATGATTATCCTACATGGAACTGAACGGAACTGAACCAAAAATATCACGTTTGAACTCAGCTTTAGGCTATAATATTCTTTTCAGGTTGTAATAATATTATTATGAGTTTATATCCTTCCCCATTGTTACAACGGTATTTCTTTATTCATATGCATATTTTATGATACTCATTTTTATCATTTATTTATGATGAAGCCCTAAGGATAAGGATAAGGATAGTTTGATCGGTTTGCACTTTTGTATGATAAACTGAATACAATCAAATCTAACATTTGTAAATAGCTGTATATGTATATAAGTAATTATCTCTTTATATAGTATGCACACAAAAAAAATATAACTAAAACAGACTGATAACACCTACTTTAGTTATTTCAATACTTAAGTCTAACTCTCGCTTGGATAAATTATTTTTGGATTTATTAACAGTGGGTGGCATAGACAGAACGATCGTATAGTTTTATGACCCTTATAATATGCTCTATTTGTAATTTAAGTTTAAATGTAAAATAATGTGATGGTCTATATTAATACTCATCAAATAATCGGCACTCAATCCAGCTCAGGAGTAATTATTTTCCTCAAAATAGGCGAACTATCCGCATAATGTAAAGTCAACAAGCCTAAATCAACACCAACGTAATGTATACTAAAGCCTTCTAAACTATAATTATAAACAGGGTTTATATATAAGATGTAGTTTATATTTAATCATAGTATATCTACGAGTTTTGGGGTAAAACTGGAACCAACAGTGGACAAACCGTTGCGCGGTTTAAATGTCTGTTCTAGTAAGAATAATATGTGTGTATATATGTATATATGTAAAATTAAAAAAAAAGTTTATATATTTTTTTAATATACCAGAATGGCGACATCGCCGCCCATAGACACGCTACATAAATATATATATTACATAAATAGTTTAGTTAATCTTATTCGAAATCTTACGAATGTGTGTGCTAATAATAGGTTTTCATTGTTCTCTCTAATAATGATTATACATTACATACTGGTTGAAACTTTTGCTTTGATATCGCGTTAGAGACGCGATAAGTTGCATTGCCGGGCATCAGAATAATATAGATATAACATGCTATATTATGTATAGATTCTACTCTTTTTGATTCTGCCAAATTTCTTAATATTTAGTACTTTTTACTCTCACGGACTTTTTGATCTTTGCGAATTGCTAAATTCCAATCTATACTAATAATAAGACAGTAAAAATCGAAAATCTGTACATTAAATATTTTTCCAAAAAACTGAAAGGAGGCGATTAAAGAAGAGTCATAGAAACCAAAAAAACAATTTTTGGAATTCTTGTCTGTCTGTCTGTCTGGTACGTTATAACTTGAAAACTACTGAACGGATTTGAACGCGGTTTTCACAGTTGGATTACATAAAATTGGGAGCGTTGTCGAAAGTTTATTTCGTCAAAATTCGTTAAGGGAAAAAGAAGTTATGGTCAATTGAAAATTTACTTCAACCACTGCTTCAAATTTCTTAAACACTTATATTGATTGATTAGTTATATATTGGTTAATATGTTCTAATATAAGTTAATCTTAATATTAAAACTTATGAGAGGTAACAAAAATAACAAATAACGCAGTGCGCGCGGGCGCGGTTCAAGTGTTGAACAATGTGCTCGATAGATGGCGTTGCTAAAATTCGTCATCAACCTAGATTTATTTTATTTTTTTATTTCTTAAACCTATACAGCTTATCAAAAAAAGTTTACACAATAAAAAAAAGCCAAAATATGGTTAAACATAGAACCGGAAATAGAATCTAAGATCAGAAAAAAGAATAACAAAAAAAAACACGAACAGAAAATAATAAATAAAAAAATATATATATACACATGAACAAGTGGAGTATATTATGTGAAGTACGAGCATTTAAGTGTGAGTGTGTGTATTTGTGTGTGCAATGGTGTTGCTGTGTGAGTGAGTGTGCGAGGTTGAGTCTTAGTTTTTTTTTTAAAGAATTTCTACTTAGGCCAAATATAGTCAATAGATCGCGGTATTTCGATGCTCCATTGTGTAATGACTACCATGCAGTTCAAACTTTCATTAACGTTTTACCCTATGATTATTTCGAGTTAACACTACCCATACAAACAAGTAAAAGGAAACGAGTGAAGAGACGTATGTCATTTGTCCGCCTCCATTTTTCCACCTACATCCTTAATGTAATGAGGTTTACATTTTATTATTTGGTCAAACTAATAACCTTACAAGTACGAATGTCGTACTCATAACTTCGCAAGAATTTTCTTTGAACGCTGAGGAATTTTACCTTCTATCATCAGCTTATCCACATAAGAAGATGACTATCAGAATATAAAATTTGCAGAAAAGTAATTGCCTGTAAGTTAATTTTAAAGTTGCTTCGACTTCCCTGAATCATCGGATCCTGACTACGGGACTAAAAAAATAGTCATTATCCCTCCTTTTTTATCTAATTAAAATACATCTTTGTAAAAAAGAAACGTTTTTCAACATTGGTCTATTCGATGGCTAAGAAGCAACAAAGTTTTTATATGAACTTAAGCCGACTTAGAAACGCTTTAACTTATGACAAGAGACAGATGACAGGAGACAAATGACATATGACAGAAGACAGATGACAGGAGACAAATAACAGATGACAGGAGACAAATGACAGATGACAAGAGACAAATGACAGATGACAGATGACAGATGACAGATGACAGATGACAGATGACAGATGACAGATGACAGATGACAGATGACAGATGACAGATGACAGATGACAGATGACAGATGACAGATGACAGATGACAGATGACAGATGACAGATGACAGATGACAGATGACAGATGACAGATGACAGATGACAGATGACAGATGACAGATGACAGATGACAGATGACAGATGACAGATGACAGATGACAGATGACAGATGACAGATGACAGATGACAGATGACAGATGACAGATGACAGATGACAGATGACAGATGACAGATGACAGATGACAGATGACAGATGACAGATGACAGATGACAGATGACAGATGACAGATGACAGATGACAGATGACAGATGACAGATGACAGGTGACAGGTGACAGGTGACAGGTGACAGGTGACAGGTGACAGATGACAGATGACAGATGACAGATGACAGATGACAGTTGACAGATGACAGATGACAGTAGACAGTAGACAGTAGACAGTAGACAGTAGACAGTAGACAGATGACAGATGACAGATGACAGATGACAGATGACAGATGACAGATTACAGATGACAGATGACAGATGACAGATGACAGATGACAGATGACAGATGAGAGATGACAGATGACAGATGACAGATGACAGATGACAGATGACAGATGACAGATGACAGATGACAGATGACAGATGACAGATGACAGATGACAGATGACAGATGACAGATGACAGATGACAGATGACAGATGACAGATGACAGATGACAGATGACAGATGACAGATGACAGATGACAGATGACAGATGACAGATGACAGATGACAGATGACAGATGACAGATGACAGATGACAGGTGACAGGTGACAGGTGACAGGTGACAGGTGACAGGTGACAGGTGACAGGTGACAGGTGACAGGTGACAGATGACAGATGACAGATGACAGATGACAGATGACAGATGACAGATGACAGATGACAGATGACAGATGACAGATGGCAGATGGCAGATGACAGATGACAGATGACAGATGACAGATGACAGATGACAGATGACAGATGACAGATGACAGATGACAGATGACAGATGACAGATGACAGATGACAGTAGACAGTAGACAGTAGACAGTAGACAGATGACAGATGACAGATGACAGATGACAGATGACAGATGACAGATGACAGATGACAGATGACAGATGACAGATGACAGATGACAGATGACAGATGACAGATGACAGATGACAGATGACAGATGAGAGATGACAGATGACAGATGACAGATGACAGATGACAGATGACAGATGACAGATGACAGATGACAGATGACAGATGACAGATGACAGATGACAGATGACAGATGACAGATGACAGATGACAGATGACAGATGACAGATGACAGATGACAGATGACAGATGACAGATGACAGATGACAGATGACAGATGACAGATGACAGATGACAGATGACAGATGACAGATGACAGATGACATATGACAGATGACAGATGACAGATGACAGATGACAGATGACAGATGACAGATGACAGATGACAGATGACAGGTGACAGATGACAGATGACAGATGACAGATGACAGATGACAGATGACAGATGACATATGACAGATGACAGATGACAGATGACAGATGACAGATGACAGATGACAGATGACAGATGACATATGACAGATGACAGATGACAGATGACAGATGACAGATGACAGATGACAGATGACAGATGACAGATGACAGATGACAGATGACAGATGACAGATGACAGATGACAGATGACAGATGACAGATGACAGATGACAGATGACAGATGACAGATGACAGATGACAGATGACAGATGACAGATGACAGATGACAGATGACAGATGACAGATGACAGATGACAGATGACAGATGACAGATGACAGATGACAGATGACAGATGACAGGTGACAGATGACAGCCAACATAAGACAGATGACAGCCAACAGGAGACAGGTGACAGCCAACAGAAGACAGATGACAGCCAACAGGAGACAGGTGACAGAACGGATTTGAACGCGGTTTTCACAGTTGGATTACATAAAATTGGGAGCGTTGTCGAAAGTTTATTTTGTCAAAATTCGTTAAGGGAAAAAGAAGTTATGGTCAATTGAAAATTTAATTCAACCACTGCTTCAAATTTATTAAACTCTTATAATGATTGATTAGTTATATATTGTTAAATATGTTTTAATATAAGTTAATCTTAATATTAAAACTTATGAGAGGTAACAAAAATAACAAATAACGCAGTGCGCGCGGGCGCGGTTCAAGTGTTGAACAATGTGCTCGATAGATGGCGTTGCTAAAATTCGTCATCAACCTAGATTTATTTTATTTTTTTATTTCTTAAACCTATACAGCTTATCAAAAAAAGTTTACACAATAAAAAAAAAAGCCAAAATATGGTTAATCATAGAACCGGAAATAGAATCTCAGATACACTACCTATACAAACAAGTAAAAGGAAACGAGTGAAGAGACGTTTGTCATTTGTCCGCATCCATTTTTCCACCTACATCCTTAATCTAATGAGGTTTACCTTTTATTATTCGGTCAAACTAATAACCTTACAAGTACGTATGTCGTACTCATAACTTCGCAAGAATTTTCTTTTAACGCTGAGGAGTTTTACCTTCTATCATCAGCTCATCCACATAAGAAGATGACTATCAGAATATAAAATTTGCAGAAAAGTAATTGCCTGTAAGTTAATTTGAAATTTATCTCGATTTCCCTGAATCATCGGATCCTGTAAAGCTACATCACCCCTGAGTAACACATAATTATATATAATTCCAATTGTAACAAGTTTTAGCCCGTGAAAGAAAGCCCTGTCGAGATCATTAAGAAACGCTATATACTTAACCAAATCACACGTGGGCGAAGCCGCGAGCGGAAAGCTAGTTTCAAATAATATGACGGGAATTAAAAAATGGCAATATCGCTTAAACTTAATTTGAATTCTGCCTAATCCACGACGAATTTAAAACGTACTAAGCCCACGTGGTGAACTGTAACCTATGCTAGGCTATACGGTAAGTAGAATTTATTACCTACGCAGTAATCCAATAAATAATCTCTTATAAACTTTTACCGGCGTACCCAGAAAGTAATTTAGACATACTTGTGTTTCGGGTCATCCAATAAAACAGTTATAATAAGATTTGTATTAAATTTATTGTACCAAAAAAAATGTGCGTAATGATTTGTGTCATATATGATATATGTATAATCATATCCTTCACCACAACATCTCTGTTACATTTCTTCGACTTCGTTGATTTTACGATTTGTTACAGACTATCTGGGCTTGCGATTACGTTCATTCGATAATTTATATTCGTTGAACGTTAGAAGTTCATATTTTAAATAGGCAATATTTTTAACGATTTACGTTAGCACATTTAAAATATTCAGCCTCACTACCGCCAACCATTTTTTTATTTTATGTAACAGGAAGCAAGGAGCAGGCGGGTCACTTTGAGTGAAGTGCTAAGTGCCCCCCATGGACACGCAACGCCAGGACGCTAACAAGTGAGTTGCCGGTAAAATCTTTTCTAATTGAATTTATTTAAAGGACGTGACACCGAAATATCAAATTGAAATCTAAAAGCAAAACAAATAAATGAAATTTATAAGTAATTAATATGAAAGTGAATACGGCGAATTACGTTGAACAAACGACTTTTCAAATGATATTTTAATGACAGCTTATATTGTCATTATTAGAAAATAATTTTCTTTCCAAAATCTAATTTCATTAAAACAATAATTGTTGTATGGTACTTCAAGTTAATATTAATTTTTTGTTTACATGACGATAAAGAAATTTAGATTTTCAAATAATTTGAAGAAATGTATTGAATCGTTGATTTTAACTACGACTGCCGTGATGAATTACAGTTTAAAGAGACGCTTTTTTATCATTATATAGTTACTAATATACTACTTGTAGTATGTAGATAACATTATAACCTCTATTTAAAGCAAAACAAATGGTTTATAGTATTTGAGATAACTCTATACACGCCCACTGTAAAACATATTTGCGATATAAATTTAAAGGTGTGGCGGAGACTTTCTTGCCAGTTCTTCTCGACCTCTCTACGCCCAGGATTTGAGATTGGCAGTAAGTGAGTAATAATTAATTAAAATTAGTAAAGTAATGGTTAACTTATTTTAACGGTTATTTTACGTAAATATGAAGAAAGTTATTTTTGATTTGATTGTTTACCTTATAATGCATATATAGTCGATACATTTATATACATACACATATTTAGACACACTGCATTACAAAGTACGCCCTTTTTCACTTTCTAGTTTACATTATTTTCACGTTTCGTAATCTCCTCGAAATTAGAAGATGAAAGGGTTTCAAAAATGTACACTTCCATTACAAAAATGAGAAAATAACGTAGGCCGCGAGCCGACGAAGCACCTCATCTGGATTTTGGAGGCTGTTACGCTCTGACGTCATTACATTTTATGAGCGTAATAATGACACTTCTTCACCAAAAATATGAACTCGCTCATAACTAACTTATTGTAGGTGAATTAAATGACAAATGACATTCGCCAAAAAATAATTATCGAATCATTAAGAGCTGTTTCTTTTATACCATTACATCAATTTTGGTCATATTATATAATTGAACTTACTCAAGAATGTCAAATTTAGCATATTGAAGCTCATAGACACAGAACCGGGGCTTTCCGAGATGTCAGCTTTTTAAGGTACAAAAGAAAGAACAGAAAAGAAGGACCATATACTTACGATTAATGGAGTATCTATGTTATACGTTACGCTTCGTTAGCAGTTTACTATATTTATTTAAAGCAAAGCTGTGACACAGTTTAATGGGATATTCTTATATGAATAAGTACATTTTAAATAAGGAATATACGAGAAACAATTTGGCTTTATGCCATATTTACAACTGTTAACCCAATTGGAATATACACATTATGCTTCATTATTTGTTACCAACACAAATTGGACGTAAAAACTATAATAAAAATCGTTGAGATATTCAAGGTTGGGTAATGATATAATCACCCACGGTATGAGCAAAATAAGTTTTTTTTTCTTGCGTTTTATATTTAACTACTGCAACAATTCTGAATTTCTTATTTTTTTTTTATAGAAGAAGGGGCGAACGAGCAGGTGGCCCACCATAAAGGTGAAGTCGCCGCCCATAGACACTCACGCGGCTGGTAGCTCGTGAGTGCGTTGCCGGCCTTTAAAGGGTAATTGGGAAATGGAGGGGTAGGAAGAGAACGGGGAGGGGAAAGGATGGGCACCGGAAGATCTCACTCACCAAACGAAACGCGAGTACAAAATGAAGAAAGTCCAATTACATCACTTTACGCCGGTCTTCTGTGAGGGAGTGGTATTTCTCCGGCCGTGCCTGCCCATTCGGCTGAAACTCTAAGCAACAGCATGGCACTCCCACTCAAAAGTACCATTCCACTTATATATATTTTCAATTAAATTTTTATTATATAATTAACTGATTCTGAGGATGTTTTGAGTGATGAAATAAAGATTCGCCTAGAATATGTATTGAATATGGGTACTGTTGCCTCGCTTCTATAGTCCATCCGGTATGTTTGCGGAAGCCTGAGTGCATTGCTATGACGAAGTCGTGGAAAATGCGCATTTTTGGCGTGAAGTTTCGGTTGAACGACACAGCATCTTAAACATTGCACTAAATTCGACACTTATCTAGCAAAAGTACACGGATAAATGGTGAAAAGTCTGCTTTACTTTAATTTAATTCTTTTGCTCAGGAAAGTGAGTTCCGCATGAAATAAAACCTTGTACTTTTATTCGCGGATTTTTATGCTAAATAAAGTATAGTCTTCGTTTCGTAAATGTATATTTTCATGATATATAAATCTACTTAGCGGTAAAATCATAGCGGACATTGAAGGGAATACTTTGCCTTTAGATCGATGAGAAGCAAATGTTATCTGATTTGAGAAGTGAGAGGAATAAAGATTGACGGACTCGCTTGGGAGGGATCAATTACTGAGATAAGAAGGGAATGTAATATTCTCCTAAGATTCATATTAAGGTTCAAATTAATACATGCTCGTTTAATAAAATATTAAAATACTTAACTCAAGTGTCCTCGCCTTTAGAGGTTATTTTGAATGTGGGCGGTTATTAATGTTATTATTAATTATGTCATATCGAACATAATGTTTAATATAATTTACCATTGTATAACTTTTAACAAATCTGTGCTTTCGGAATCAAATGCCGATGGAAAAGGAAATTTATTGGAAAAGTTTAATTTGTCATGAAAACTTATCAATGGCATTCTCAAGTTAAGTAATGAAACGAATGAATTGAATTTGTTATTTAGCTGATATGTAAATTAAATTTTATTAAAAAAAATCTGTCAATAATTTTATTAAGAGCTTTAAAAAGAACGATGTAAGAGATCGACGAGAGAAAGATATGCGTTTTGATAGATCGCCGCCTCGGAACATTCACATCGTCATAGAGACATTTTCCTAGACTTGACGCGTCGCCCTCTGGTGACACTGCTTTGTCTATCTATCTATCTATCTATAGAACACACATTAGTTTTCATGAATCCTTGAAAATGAATTGTTGTTGTTGAGTGGAACTGTTACGGCGCTTACAAAAAATACGACGGGGTAAAAGATTTTAATATAACTTTTTGACAGTTTTTAAAACGAGAACAAATATCCGCTGTAGCCCATACTTTACCCAAGTCAAGAATCAAGAAATGGAACTCTGTCTCAAAATCTTCTCTTGTATTATAGTATATATTGTGACCTAACTAAACTACCTACCTAAAGATGTTTTGTATGAGTGAAATGTTTTAAATAGGTAGTGAAATGTAACGGTGTTGGCTGGTAAGCTTCCAAATAAAGATATACTCCATACGTCATCGAAGCCAAACATTCAAATTGGCATAACCCAGATCGGCCATTGATCTCATACTGTACACAAAACTTTGATTGGATGGAACATAATTTCATTTGCGCAATTCATAAAGCAAAATTTCAGCAATTGAATAAATTAATATGTCATTTGATATTAAATTCGAGTAAATGTGGTGTCGACAGGTGCGCGCTGACACAATGCTTTGCGAGTTTAAACCAATATTGATAGGGCTCGGTAGGTAAAAATGTAATGACAATTCCACTCGGTTTCTTTTGGGTTCGTCTCTGCCGAGGGCGCGCAGTTAACTTAGTGACATTCAAAAGTGGTTGTTAACATTCCCAAATAGATAAAGAATGATGTATCATATCATAACCTATATTTAAAATGAACATAAACTTAAGAACAAACAAACGCTTCAATTTGTTATTGAACATTGTGATATATATGTACAGTTTAAACCCTATATAACTCAAACTCAAAATACCTTTATTCAAGTAGGTCTTTATAAAGACACTTTTGAATCGTCAATTTTTACACTACCACCGGTTCGGAAGGCAGTCATCTACCGAGAAGAACCGGCAAGAAACTCGATAGCTGCTCTTTTAAAATAAACAATTAATACAAAATTGTGTTACTGACAATTAAAATAACAATGCATTGTAAGGCTACTCAAGAATTGAACTGTCCCGATGCTGAGCCAATTGCTGACACATTAAAGGGATCTTTGTCCTCTAAATATTCGTTTACGGTATAGTATATAACGACACTGAAGAGACTGTGCATTTTATGGCGTAATAGGCAGTCGTCGTTAAATGAAGTAAAGAAAATTCAGAATTAGAATTCATGCTAAATCAACCAAAACCAATTGATTTCGACGCCTTAGGGAGTTTCTCGTTAATCCGAGTGAAGTTACATGGAGTTTACACTGTATATTCATGTCGCGGTAACTGACAGCGGTTCCAGGATGATGATGAGGACCAATTCCATAAACCAACCACTACCTCTATGTAAATAATACGACTAGAAAGAACATATAGATATTATATCCTTGAAAAAAACCTCGAGCTAATTATGCTAAATTCGAGAAGAGAAAAAAGGGTTTTTACTAATTGGAAAACATAATTTCGTGGTATCGACACCAGTAGTTAAATGTATATAAAGTGTTATATACCACGTTAGCGGTTATTGTTAGACATAATTTATTTCCTCACCGCTAGCCCTGGATGCCTTGGGTGAGTAATTTCAAGCACGCCAGCAAATTTGCACTGCACTTAACGTACTCTGAGTAGCAAGATGATTATGCAAACTCTTCTTAGGCACGCTACAACTGTTTACATTGTTAATTTATGTTATATCTACTAAGTCTAGGACACATTACGAAAATAATAAAATTGTACATCTTTTGTAGTCAATAAAATAAATCTTGAGCTAAAATAGTGAAAACAAAGTTGTCTCACTCACATTTTTTTATATTTATTTCTTAAGTTTCTCAAAACAAAGATTGTTTTTTCGTATCGTATCACAACATTGATATGCTGGATACTAAAGCCTCATTAATTAATTAATTTCTCATTCACTAAAATCTTCTCGAGTAGACATAATCCAGTGGGCAGTGGGTGTTTGCATACGATGCAAAAACACACTGGTTCTTTGTTATTTTATAAATAGTTAATTTATAAATTGTTTGTAGTGGTCTTCCGTGTCGATTCTTCGATTCATAGGTTTGGTACATGCCGGTTTTACGATGTTTGCCTTCGCGGTAGACGTAAAAGTCCACAGGTCCAGAAGCGAACCCACGTTTGAGAGAAACCTTAAACCATGTAGCCAAGCCCCGCTGTTAAGACATTTGCATTTCGGAACAAACAATAACAATGATTTTACAAAATAGAGTTTACAATTAACTATTTCTGTTTAAGGTACGCGCTGGAGAGAAGAGAGAACTTTACAATTTAGGACCGATAACGTCATAGTACGAATAGTTCTGCGGGTAGCGCTACATAATGTAATATTATAATTAAAAGTATATAAAGTATAGTTCACTACTTACAGGTAACAAAAGGATTTGTCCAGTCATGTTAAAGACTTCCGATTGTGTATTTATAATACACAATGTTTTTTTTTTAAATGAGTATTTAGTTATTTTTCCTTGTTTTGTCGCACCTATCCAAAATTTATTATTATTCATTCATTTTGTAGGTTGCCTGGAAAAGATTGCGTATTAGTGATAAGTTTCTTTCACCTGTTTCTTTTATATGAGTATGTTTTACTAACACATTACACATTTGTGCAATAAATGATATTGGATAAGCTTTTGTAGTACATTAATAAGAAATTGTATAAGGGTGAGATATTTCAAACAAACTGACAGGTCCCTAATTCAGTGATAATTCCCTACTTTGATATCACAGAGACGTCACTTTTGACGTTAACGAGGCACGAATCCGTAAATAGGATAAGCGATATTTATTTTTATTATTTTATGTTAATTTTTGAGTTTGTTTTGCCTACAGGAAACTCATACGATGTGAGTTAAAAATGAAGTTTAAATAAAAACTCCTACATACAATTACAAAATGTACTTATCGAGCTAATAACGCTGAGTTTTTAATTTAACAAAAAATACGCATCATTCAAAACGAGATTCTGTAAGTCTGTATTTTCTATATTTTAATAATTATTCTATCCTTGAAGCTTTATTAGATCGGAAATTATCTTTGTAATAATGTAAAATAATATTTATCCTACGCATCCAAAATGGGCCCTGTATCCTTGTAATTATAATTAAGGCCTTATTACATAAATATCAACGAGGTGTAGGGCACCGTGTGTTCCAAGATAATGAGTACGGGCTTAATAAAATAAACCATTTTATTATGGCAGACCTGAAATTTGTATTAATTATATATTCTGAAGGTAAGTAAACTGTTTGTGCCTAATAAAGAAAATCGATTTAAATTCTTTAACTTTAACGACATAAAAGGAAAATACCCATTTTAATACAATATATTTTCATCAAAAACATATATCTTATGCACAAACAGACTGAGATTGAAAACAATCGATTTTTCGAAAAAAATGAATTAGTGACCAGGGCCTGCACCATTTCTTACTTTACAAAAAACTATAGAGAACACAGATTTTTCTCAAACAAGAATTTCATGTTTTTAGTTCAACTCAGTTTATATCATCTTACTTCTTAACATATTTATTCTTATAACGTGTATTTTTTATTGTGATGTATCAATATAATAAACAATATAATAATATTGGCATTACAATCTAAGTATATGTATAAAAATATCTTGTCTGTGGTTATAACACGAATGAGGGCGTAAAAAATGCAATAAAAAATACATTAGGCGCTTCGTTTCGCTGTACGTGAAAAAGTTTGATCATGGTTTGATCGAATGCCCGCCTACGGACGACAAATGACAGATCAAAAGCCGTTCGCCTATCGGCATGATAGTTTTTTTACGTTACACAATTGCCAAAATGTATTGACAGTTTTTTCATTGTTCAACTTCTTGAACTTTTACATTATATACTCAAAAGATGGAGGCAAAAGTCGTTTTTTTTTAAATGTTATTACTAGCGAATTTTTATCGTTTATGATCGGAATTAGTCTTAACTTCAGAGGAGAATTGCAATATATTATTTAATATTGACGACGATAACCTAAAATTTAATGTTTCATTTAATTGTCATTGGAATATAAAGTAGGTTTGTTAGTCTTTGTTATTGTAATAAACGTACAAAGTACATTAGGTACCTTAATTATGTGACTGGGTTTAAAAAAATAAAACTAATATCATTTTTTAATATTATATTTGTTATAATACTTAAATCTCATATTTATAAAATAATTAATGTTATCGATATAATTATCTGTACAAAATCTAGACAACACTTATATATTCAATAATTAACTACCCTACACACGATAACATCGTGTTATTTTGAACAATCAAATGCTTAAAAGGTCTTAAATAGGTGAAATTAAAAGGTGGATTCAAGAAGCGACACACATGTAGGTGTGTAAAAGTGGTGATACAGATGCCGATAAGTGTAAAAAGGTGGAAAATATGTAGTGAAAGCATAAACTTATATCACTACGAACAATAGACAAATAATATTATAAAAATAATCTGTGGTAAACGAATACATTATCAATCTTTTTATCTTGCAGTCAAATTTATAATTCGTTCTAGTAACAAATTATATATCTCTTATATTAAATCTTTAAATTATTAAATATAACAACTGTGCAACATAGCTACGAAATTCAATGGCTGATTAGTTAGATATTTTACAATTTCCGTTTTATTGTTAACGATTTTAATCTGTACGACTTAAATATGTATCAATGGTCGAATTTGAATTTATTCTATGATGTAATATTAATACTTGTTAAAATTCAAAATAACCTTAAAAATCATTTCACACACTAATATTCAAGTTGGCTCCGTCGAACCGTTTCTCGCCTGAGTCCTATTCAATAAAAAGTCAAGGTCATTCGTAATTTTATTTATCACTTCTTTTGTTTCACTCTCGTACGCTTTATTCCACTCTCGATTCACTTGTTCTATATTCGTCTTAAAACTATCACTTTTAGCTTCAATTGAGGGTAGGGACACTGAGGAAGATAATTGTTTAGATTTTTTGAGGCAACTTTTAAAGGGGATTTTTGATACGTCAGGGTTGGATTGTACGCAGATGTTGCAAGTTTCTTCTGACGTGTCAAAGCGTTGTGTGTACGGCTCGAAGTCGACTGAGCTGGTTGTAATGGGGGTAGTTGCTCCCATTTCGACGCAGACTCTAGCTAAATGGGGGGCAGGATGGGGTATAAGGTCACACACTCGAGTGATTGTATTGTCATATCGTGTGCTATGGTCCCGATATTCGACACATCTTACAATATCGGCTCTGATGTCAGGATTGGAGCGTCGCCTGTAAAGAGAATATGTTATTTATACCATGAACTAAATAAACTTATTATAATACTTAAATATATATTTAGATTTAATAGATTTTAAGAAAGCATTGTGAGGAAACCAGCGTAGACCATTGTTCGTAATAATTTATATGCGCTTCAGTATTGTTAGAGTTAATCCATATATGAATAAGTAGAAGATAGCAATAAACATGCAAATACACACAATAATTACAAGGGTCCAACATTAATTCGCACACCCTTATATTATATACACTATATGCCGAGCTCACAATAAGTATTAAGGAGAATATATACACAGTAATCCGATATTAAAATAATAATTTATATTAATAGCCTGTTGTAGCTTAACCGTTATTCTCATGATCCGAATTGGCGGGAAAATATTCATCGTCCACAGACTAAACACAAAACGTCGCACACTACATAGACAATATCGTTTCGCATTTAGTTCCATGTAAAAGTATACTTGACAAGTGCTCAGTATACTTATGAAACAAAACCAGCACTTCAAATCTGTACTTGTAAACGGCTCTTATCTATACAAGATAGGTCAAGCTTTAAACGTTAAGAGTATTGTTAAATGCAAGAAAGTAAACTGAATGAAAATTTACTTTATATAAAATATAAATAAAATTGTTATATTTTCTATAGTCCTCGGAAAGAAATGGCAATAAAAATATGGGTTTGAAGTTTGTAGCGAAATTAAAGTAACATCTATTCTATTCTTAAAACTCTAAAGTCGATTACAATTATAACAATTACAACTTTCGTTATCATTTTATTGTTTGTAGATAAAACGTAAAAATATTCTTTGTTATTATTTGACTTTATGAAAGCATTTTTTTGCAATAAATTAAAATCACGTTTTTATAACAAATAAAATATATATTCTCAGATCATTTTCGTTATTTACGTGAATTTAAAGTGAAAACAAAAATCGTATGTTAATTTAGAAATTCACTGATCGTAATGTACGTCTAAGAATATAGAAGACACAAAATATTGGTTTAATTAATTTGTACCTGTAAATACTAGGGCTGTCTAGCACATGGCGGTATGACTCAAGTGGCGATGACAAGCTTGCTTCTGCCCCCGCGCAGCTTTCCACTTCACCACTCTGCTTTATATACACTAATACAAAGATATTTTAGGCGATATGAACAATATACTAACTTAGACATATCAAGTAATTAACCCAGGTGTGGCAGAGACGTTTTGCGTCTGTTTCATTAACATTTTAAGGTAGTACATAAGCTTAATAGAGCCCCACTTAATCATGCCATTGAGCGTTTGAAGAATATGAATTTTAAAAAAATACGACAGAAAAAATCATCCCTATTCTTAAAAAAAAGGCTAGGGGAAACTCTGGCATTGTGAGCGTCCATGAGCGGTGGTTCAATGGTAATAAACTCGAATGTACTCGAATTCGTAAATCAAATTAATTTGCATTGACGATGCTATTACCATAAATACATGACTTACAGCTAAGTGATGTGTCGGGGGCGCGTTGATGCGTGCAACTACTTCCGGGTGGTAGCGATGTCGCACGTCGCGCCATTCGTATGCACTCCTCATCACATAACACATAGCAGAGGAATATCGCTATACCCTATACATAAATACGTTATCTTATGTCAATTTTATAAAACTTTATCTGTAGGATAAAAGTATAAAAACAACTATTAAATTGATGATTATGGTAAGCCCGTTTATTAAGAACCACGTAAGCTGTTGTCTGATGGGATAAGCCTAATTAGATGTCGCATAGTTCAGTCGTGCCGTGGCACTGGCCTCCTTTAACTCAGTGGTGACCGGCAATTAGTTTTTTTTATTTATTTATTTATCAATTACAAACAAATTGTTACAATATCGTACATAAAAGACACTACAGATAAACCATTTAATGGTTTTGGTTGTAATGTACGTCTATCACACACACAGGATCTTTAAAAAATACTTTTTCAGTATTTTTTTTAATGTTACTCCAGTCGTGCCTTCGACCACATTTGGAGGCATCGCATTAATAAGCCGGGGAAACAAATACTGACTGAGTTCATCTCGGTAGATCGCAAGTAGGTACTTGAATAAAGATATTTTGAGTTTGATTTTGAATGTCGTCTCATCTCATGGGCTGCATCCTCTTTTTGTTAACCGTAGTTTTGTTTTTGTACTTTTGTAGTAAACTAATTTTCCCTCAATATTTTTATTTTCTCTTGCATAGATAATCCTATGCATATACCTCGATTCTTTTTGTTCAAAAACCACTGTTCTTATAATGTAATAATTGCAAGTTACTTGCTTTGAAAAGCGCTTAACGTACGGAATGAGATTTTCCAGGGAGGTTGTATGTGGCCTCTAGGAAACATAATGGGACAGGGCCGTTGAGAACGTCGACTCTGAATTACTAATCTTTACTCAAAATTGAAATACCAGAGGTCGTTAATAGACTTTCATTAAGAACGAAGTTTTGGAAGTGCCGGATTAAGTGAATTAAGGCCCCAAAAATAGCTATTAGGTAAATTATAATAATTATTTAAAAAAATAATAATTATTTTGTTTAAATCTATGAACATTTTACAGGACTCGAAATTAATTAATACAAATTAAATGCATAATACAAAAGTTGCAATTAGCAAACTGTTAATACTATGTATATATCTAAAAGAAATGGTACAAGACTTTTCTTAAATAATTAACTTACATTAGCAAGGGCGGCTGAAGCAAAAGTTGCGACATGCGTAACATTACGGTCCGTCGGCTGCGCATACGCAACTCCTGCAGCTTGTACCGCGGATGTTGTTACTACCAAAATCAGCGTATGACGAATTGCCCGACTCCTGTTAAATATAACCTACATTTATATACAAATATTTAATCAGATATCTGGTTGGAAAAGTCAAGTTACTTAATATTTTATGGCTCAGTGTTGGGAGTTAAATTGGGAGCTTTTGTAATTTTAAGTAACATAATTATACATGAAATATTTATTTTAAAAGAGCAGCTATCGATTTTCATGTCGGCTCTTCTCGTCGGCAGATTTCCGAACCGACGGTAATGTATAAAATGACGATTCAAAAGTGTCTTTATAAAAAAATATTTGATACGCAAATACAATACGCATTCTGCGAAATACGCAGATAGCGACACAATCAATATTATTAAATTCATAACTTACGTATAAGAAAAACATACCTGTCTTTTATATACGAGAGTCGTTCAGCAGGCACTTTATGCCTTATAATCCTTAGTCGCAGGGAGGCGCAAAGGGTAAGTGCCAGACATAATAATGTGAGAAGAGAACATCCAGCAGTTGAAACAAGTTGGGCGGCGGAACCCAGCTGCAGTGGGGCGCCGCCCCATAATCGTGCTGTCAGCCATGATAGAATGCACACACCTGTTTTATTTCTTTACATTAACTGATGCTTCGCTGGAGATATTTTGCTAGATTTCACTCACTAAAGTTGCTGCACAGAGCACACTCTCATACTCATACAAGCACTACTTGTTTAGTATGGAATAGTTAATTCAGGATTTTACTGAAAATATATTTTTTGTCTACCTGCTAATAAGCCAACGGAGGGCGCTCGCTGTGCTCTAGCACCCAATTCCGCTTGCAGGAGAAGCGGCTGAGCGCATAACGCTCCGCAACCCGCGCACCAACAAGCTGCGCACACCCAGCCTAACGCCCCAGGACATGCTTCCTCCTGTTGTAATCCGTTCATGAAAGCCAATACAAATAACTAAAGAGTAATCGAGTAATTGATAGAAATTAGAGAGACATATATGCCAGTGCTAGTACCGTCGTTAAACGAGCAGAATGTCTCCTGTTTCATAGGCGGATATTTCTGCATCTTTTGGTAGATGACTATTTTTTGGAAATTACGTCCAGTAATCCAGCAAGAGAAGGATAAGTGTATTAATAGTAAATCTTACATAGTGCTAAATCAGTTATTTTATTATATCTAACTTATTTTATATTTTACCTGACCATCTTCACACTCCAGCAAGGTGAACAGTGCTGCCGAATGACTACCAGCCGTAGCTGCCTTGAGTAATGTAGGCAAGTGGGCTTTACGCGCTGGCGCAAGCGCAATCAACTGTAATGCCGCTGCAGTAAGACAAAGCGCACCCCCCAATCCCACTGTGATCTTGATCACTCCTCGTAAATCTTTTTCGGTATCTGTCTGAATTATTTGAGATAGTTCTAATTATGACTTTTAAAGTATTTTTTTTTAATCTTTTCCACATAGGATCGTATCAGCGATCACTAAGGCTACGAGGGTTCGAAAATAAATTATGATTTTTTAAGTGTGATGACCGTTTTTACAAATGTGTCTTTCTCCTCCGCATTTTATTTATTTTTTATTTCTTAAACCTATACAGCTTATTCCAAAAAGCTTACACAACAAAAATAGTTCAACAACAAAGCTAAAAGAAGGTCCAAACATACAATCGAAAATAGACAACAAAAAAGAACACGAACAGAAATTAATAAAAATATATATATATATATATATATACATATATCCGCATTTAGGGTGATTCATTCCCAAGCTTTCAGAATATGTAACTAGTAACTTTCGCGATTGTGACTTATCTGGGATGTTCTTGTTAGTTGATTCGGTTCTTCAGCCGAAACTGAGTTATGTAAAAATTTGAGTCCATAAAAGTTTACTTAATTATGGAAAGATTGTACAAAATACGTTGTAAATAATTAAAATCCGATACTACATAAATTTTTCTAGAGAGTCATGCAACTGAAGGCAGAATACAGTTAGATACAGGAGGCTGATCAACTCAGCTCAGTAGTTGCTCAGCAGCAACTGAACTCATTTAAATGCTCAAAGAAGCTGAAATTCGAAGTCAAAACACACTAAGATAAATTATTTGATTTTACTTTATTAAATAAAAATAAACATTCGAAATATCATCCCATCATAAACCGTGATATAACTTTATGGAAGTTGTGCGGAACCTTACTCTTTGATCTCGAATTTAATTTGAACTCTTTAGAAAGTTGGATCAGCAAATTGGTTAGCCATTACTAAGTTATCCAAAGTTTAGAAAATCTAGGATATTCAACAAGAAATAATCATCTTCTGAAAAATATTTTCGCTGTTTCTGACACGACTTTAATTAAACGATCTAAGTGTTCATAGTTTATTATTAAGATCGAGAACATTTATGCTTTCTTTTCATATAATAAAATGTATTTGATCATATATTTTGTAAACAATAAACAAGTTCTTAGATCGGATTTCATAGCGTTATACATCGTTTTTGTATACCTGGTTCAACTATTTTAACCTGTTTATAAAGAAATAGTATACTCACAAGTGTGGACCGTGCGACTGTGAATAATGCATAGGTTCCCAGCCCGCGGCACCGGCAAGATACATGCGTGGGCTCTGGTACCCGTACTTCACACGCATTACGGATCCATAAGCCTGCATCGTTGCGCGTGCGCAACGCACATGATAACTTTGATGCTACAAAAAAAGCGTTTAATTAACAGACAGAATGTGTTTTTAAAATGAAATGCTTTTGTTTGAAAATAAAAAAAATATTTATTTATTTACGGCCGAAGCCAAAAAACACATACAGTTTTTAACTTAAATCAAACAACTTCTCATATTCGTCCACTATCATTACTAACCCTCTCATCAAAATGTCACATTCTGGTGCTGAGCTAATGAAACGATTCATTAGGGCGATCATACGCGGAATTGGGCTTTGCCAGCTGGTTCGAAACCGTACCTCAGCCAGCAATGGATGCCTCCTGAGCCGGTCAAAATTATCAGGGGCATGTAATCTTAGCAATGCCGCCCCTGATTATCTTCCAGGCAAACATCACTAAAGCAATTTCCCTACGCCGGTTTAGGTCATTATACCCTAAAAAGCCTAACAAGAAAGCAGTCGGCTACATAAACGGATAATAACAATAATTTCTTCGGTAAAAATACCTTAGAAATTTCTTTTGCACCCTCTCCAAAATATATGCTATAAACCCTTCCCCATGTATCATAAAATATATACCTATAGAACTATAATTCTTCCGGTGTACAAACAGGAGCGTTACAGTGTGTTGCATTGTCGGATCAATGTTATCGCCACTGGCCGAGACCTGCGTCTGCGCAGATGACATTCGGTATTCCACTTCCTGACCAGTTCTGTATCATTAAAATAATTTGAATACTTCATTAAAATAATTAAACATAAATATAAGACTGTGGTTGAGTCACCCAGTGCTCTCAGGAATTATCTCGCTCGATCTCGCTTTCATTTAACTATAAATATCTAATTTCATATTTATTAAATTATTCAATTTACTAGGACACTAATTGTTAATTTGTATTAGAGTTAATTATATTAGCATAATATTACTTATTAACTGTAATTATGGTACAGATCGAATCGTTATATAGATAGTTGTTTTTCCAAACACAATATTAAAATTAACAAAAATATGTTAATCCAAAATTTGGCGCTTTAATTGAAAGAAAATAAATAGCATTTATATCCTATATAAAGAAAGTTTATTTACATGTACAATATGTAATTTTAAATAAATAGATTATTCCACACTCACTTGTATTCAATAGATCTTCGTAGCGACGGCAATCTAGACGCAAGATCTTTATACAAAACAGCCACAACAGAGTCATTCTCAGCTTTATCCAGTAACTCGACTCCTACCGATAGTAAAGACCACTCTTGGGGTCCAAAGTGTCTGGCAAAATCAAAATGGGCGGCCTCCTCGTGGACTGGATGAGTTTTCACAATAAACTCTTGGTAATTCTTCTCGAAATTTGTCCGCATTAGTGTAGTATCTGCTATTGCGTTTTGCAATTCATAGATTCTCTAATAAAAAGGAAAATATACACGTACATGAATAAAAAAAAGTGTAAAAGCTACATTTTTCATTTCAAATACAACCCCGAACTAATCTTCACCCTTTACAGCCAAGTTAAGTGCTGAAACTTGTTGCATGAATAATATTTTAAAATGGCTATCGTAAAAATACATTTTTGGTTTAGAAAACTTAAAAAGGGTCTCACGTGGATAAAGGTTCACCTTTACCCTTACCTATATTTAGATAAACTTAAAAAAAACCACCAATGTGTAGATTATATGTTAGATACCATTACCTACACTGTATAACTTTGGTGAAAAACTAAAACACATGCTGAATGCTGGTTAGGTTAAACTTTTAATTCCAAAAATTACCTCTTCATCCAAGAATGCGTCAGGATACCTCAACAATGTGTCATATATTTGTAACAGTGGTTCTGTACTACTGACTCTATCAGAGGTTTTAGAGGCTGCTGAGCGTAGAAAATTCAACATTTGTATAGAATGGTCGAGAGGTAGACTCGCTGACCCTGGTAAAGCTGGTAGAGACGCGACCACTGCCCCATACTGCCTTGCGACATTTTGAACGGACTCCCAGGAATAGCCATAGGATATTCGAATAAACTGTAAAATTATTATAAATAATTTAATATGTCCAATTTAGTACGTTCTTTACAATGTTTATTATACTGTGGTACTGTATTTTGCTACATCCGATCAACAAGTTTTTTTCTTAATATTCATTACAATGTAGATTACTAAAATCACTAAGCTTTTAAACAATTGTTTTATCCATGGGCTTGTCTCAATTGGCAGCATAGACTTGTTTCTACCACTAATCAAAAATTTTAAAAATCCAAGATTTTCATTTTGTACTACTACTACAAGAACTAGATATGTATAAATTTTATTTAAATTGAAATTCACAAAGTAATTTAACAAAGTCATTATGACCGTTAATAAATAATAGATATAAGACAATATCGTGTCTAGGCAATATCTGAGCTTACAATTTAAACTATTCATGTAATGTACCTCTTCATGAATGTTTCGCAACGAGTCCGCAATGCATCCCGAAAAATTTGGCAAATTCCACTTCACGCTGTGTTGTGTCGTTTTCGGCTCGCAAAACCTTTGAAGGTAAATTAACGGCCTATACGTGGATGTTACACATTTGTTCGAAACGGTTACGTCACGTAAACGTTAAATGAAATCTAAATTCATTCTGTTAGCTTATCATTCTCTGGCCGTAATCTCTTAGAAAAATAAATTCGTTTTATGATGCTATTTTAACCTAAATTGTATATGAACAATCTTGGGTGTAATTGCTTTTAGAGACATTTTAAAATTACTTTAATTTTTTTTTAAATTTTATTCTGACACAATGTATATTTTGACGTAAAAATATCACGTCGCTATAAATCGGCATACCTACTAGTTTCCCCATTATAGCCCGGTGGACAGTTCGCTACAGCATTGGCTCCAGGTGCTGTTTTTGGCCAACTGATACCGTGAGAGGTATCACCTTCACAAGCATCATCCATCACACCTAACGTCCACACATTTATTGTCTTCGAATTAGTCCCAGCAACTGAAGAAACTTGACAACGAAACTCACCAGATTTCTGAAAATTTCTACTCATACTATTCCTTCCCATGTATAGCCCTACATTGGTAATTATTATTTTAATAAAATGAGAGTTGAATAACAATTAAATATGTAAGCCCATAATATTCGCAAATATCACAATGAAAGGAATCAACAGATCACAATGGCTACTCTCACAACGTCAAGCTATTTAATTTACATTAAAATACATTTTATATAGTGTCACATTTGTAGATTCCATAAATAATATATTAAAACATTTTTCTATAATCTATTCTAGAGATACAAACTTGGATTTCATTAAAACTTGACGTGACGTCAGGGTAATGAAAAAGTTATGTTAAGAGCGCCATAGTAAATAATTAATTTAAGTGACGTTTTGTATTGCATCTTTTTATGCAATGAAAGACGTGTACCTGTATATTAAACAGTCTGAGCAGACTTCCTGCTGGGTAAAGATCTTCCCACAGTTCCTTCCCTGGCACGAGTTGGAGTAAACTACGTTCTCTTGCCCAACTGAATCCTAACGCACCATGAACGCGACCAGCTCCAGCAAGGCACGTGATGCTAACATTATCACCCTGAACAAAAATCATCTCTTTCAATACTGTATATACTACAATAAGTTGCTCAAATAAATATTTTACTTAATAATTTCATGTTTCAAATAAATAAATTAACTATACTTTAATTAAATACTCATTCGAAGTAACTTAGGTACTAATATAAAACTATTCTCAGAAATTAGTATAAACTGCATATAGCGTTTATAATGATGTCACATTGTTCTAGATTTTCTTATAACACTATATGATAATAACTGTAAATATACACAAAATAATAATAATTGGACTCATTTTAATTATTACATAAACTAAAGTGAATGATGTAATTCTAAGTTATTGTTACTGTACAAACCTTATGAACAGTCAACGTAGATGGCATTAACCGTATATCAGGTGGATTAAGGACAGTTATTCTTAAGGTACTACATCGTCTCCTTCCCGCATCATTGGCTGTGCATGACCATTTTCCACTGTCCAATTTATTAGCCTCTGATACACCTAATACGGACATTCGCCTGCCTAACGCGTCTTCTGCCACTGAACGAGTCCAGATTTCTCTAAAATGAAACCAATTGAAAAATATATAATGAAATTTTAAACGTCTATATAATACTAGCTGATCCTGACAAACGTCGTTTTGCCAAAAAAAAATGTCTCTAAAATAGATGTTGGCCGATTCTCAGACCTACTCAATATGATCAGAAAATTTCAGGAGAATCGGTCAACCCGTTTCGGGGGAGTAAGGGAACGAAAACTGTGACACGAGAATTTTATATATCAGATTATTGTATGTTAACACAAGCAGAACTTATATTTTACATTCGATTTTACGTTGACATTTATTCCTTGTCCAATTAACGTTAAAACCACACAAATCACAATGGCAATATTGCGTAACTACAAAATTGTGAAAACAATTTAATAAAGTTTGTTCCAGAATCGCTAAATTAAATATGGTTTTATTAACACATAATCCCGATAAGTTAATTTAACTTGTTTATTATTCGGAGTCAGAGCACCAGGGTTGACTCAGCTTTAATATTTTCACAAATAAAAATATTTAGTCGTTTGGTTTATGTATGGCTATCTTAGAATATTTTCTGTGTTTTTTTGCCCCACGGGGCCAGTAAATGTGCGCAACGCCTGTGCCTGAGGGTAGCCTTATGAAGGAAACTCAAACTACCGACATCGGAAACTGTGATTTCAACTTTACAGTACTTAATGGTAAAGATTTTAGTGTCGTACCTATTAGTTCCATTAAAATTAATCTTAACCCCATCTTTGTACCAGGTGAAAGTTATATCCGGTGATCCATTTGCAACACAGCTTAATATAAATTCAGATCCCTCCCATACTTCTGGGCGTTGGTTTACTATCAATTTCTGCAAAATGTAAAAACTTTACTCAGATTTAACTTGACATTGTCGTAGGAACATCGAAGCCAATATAACGGCTTTCACAATTTTCAAATTTTACATGAATTTTTATTTGCCATCTATGCCTGACCCCGTCTTTTAGGCCAAAAGAATGTCGATGATTTTCCTTTAAGGTAGTAGTAGCGAGTGTTTTGCGCACTATTTTGCGTCTCATTATTTAAAATTTATGTAATACAAAGAAATCAATAGAATGCTTTACAACCATTCAATGATTAAAATACTTAACTAAATTGAGTTCTGTATTTTTAGTCCCAACTAATATGTATTTATAAATGTATAATATAAACTAATATGTATAAATACTAAAACCTATTGACCGCTTATAAACACACAGTCAGCTACCCAAATAAGGTATAAAACCTTCATATAAAGGGTTTACACAACTGATAACTACATATTACCTCTTAAACTGTTTTTAACTCGACGACCGCAACAAATATTCGCATAATATAAATGATCCTCTGTCCGTCAAGACAACTGAATATTTAGCCATTTAGCAATACAAAACGTCTTTCGTAATATCCTAAAGATACAAAAGGGTACGCTCACGTGTATCGTAAGAGCTGGCTGCATGTGTAAATATGATGTATCAGGTACAAGACGTAGTGCTCTCGCGTCGGATGGCGCACGCGCAACCGCGAGTCGTGCCAACGCAGATCGCACAGCTCCAGATTCTCTCCTTGCACTCCACACTCTCACCCATGCAGTGCGTGACTTACCCGTGGAACTGTTAATCACATTTTAATTTATCGAAATTCAAGATTTGAAAATCTTCACGGCTCCTGTAATTATCGATTATTTTGTTACAAATTGTTTTACATAAGCGTCACTTGACTTTACCGAGGTAATTAAAAGTTTTATTAAGCCCACTAAATCGAATAACTGTAGGGAATATGATTTGGTTCGTCGTTGAAGCGTTGTATCAGTCAAGTTAAACATAAAGAGCGCTTTATCGCAAATTAAAATCTGTAGACTAATCTAATTAAAGTACCAAATGAATACACTTGGAAGAACCGAAGTTAATTAATTCGTAAGTTAAATTGAACTTAACTGACTGACTGTCGATTAGTTAAGCTGTGGAGAAACTAGAGGATGAGACTTTTAACTTTAGCTTGAGATTACGTTAAGTGTAATTCTCATTACAACTAACATTATTATATATAAAGGCTAAAGAAACATGTGTAAAATCTACATTATTTTTAACACAAAAGATGAAAAATGTTACAAATTACGTAAACACGCCAAAGCTTTCATCTGCTAAACAACTTTTTGACGGATAGTACTAAATTGTTAAAATATAGTGAAATTTTATTTTGGTTTAGTTTTACCTTATATTAAGGACTTCCACTTCATCGTGTAAGGTGATGTTCGATGCTTGTAAATATCCAGTTACCTATGAAAATTGAGTTTAAAGTTTCAGTTATCACTTATAAAAATAACTTAATCTATAAATACGTTTGTACAAATAAAAACTTAAAAAATATTTTTTTTACACAATGTACTAGTTTTTTTTATATATAATAAGTGTTTTATTTAGGCGGTGGAATGTACATGCAACTCTACCTGTTTGACTAATTCTTGAGATATGTCTTTGATTCCGTGTTCAACAATCTGAACTTTAGTTTCGAAACGTGCAGATGCTGAAAATATGTAGAAATTATTAAATAATATTATTTTTCAATTAAAGTAACATATTAAGTTATAAATAAATCTTAAATATCCTGTAGATTAACATTACTGTTACATAAAATATATCTTAAAAACAAGAGAATCTTCAATCTTCTTTCTTTTAGACATCTCATATAAATAAATTAAATGCTTACAAGGATCAGTGTCCCTCGGACTGCAATCACATGTTTTCCCCTCTTTGCAATCCTCAAAGCATTCCTCAACGCCACATTCTGCAAGATTAGACCCATTCAAGAGCTTTCAAGCAATAATTTAATATAATTTCAAACAAATGTGTAGAAGTTTTTTTTGTGTATATGTTCTAGCAGACACATTTAATACCTGCTGTATATATTTCTGACTCGCACAGATCTCCTGTATAGCCCGCTGCACAAACACAACTCACAGCAGCTGGTCCTACTTGCCTAGAAGGGAAAACTTAAGAAATAATTTTTTTTTTAAACAGCTTTAATGTTATTTATGGTTACTTAACAATGTACATTATATATAGCATGAATATATATGATAGTAATATAACTTTACCTACAAGTCCCACCATTCTTGCACATGTTAGGTGTTTTAGGGCAGAGAGGGCCGATGCCGCAGTCCGTGCCAGAGTAGCCCTCGAAACAGGAGCAAAAGAATTCCCTGCGACAAATATCATTTATTTTGTTTAAAATTGAAAAAATCCTTGTGAATATTTTTAATAAGCTAATGCTAATGGCTGGTACTTTTACAAGTAACATTGGTTCATACAAAGAATCAACAGAATGCTTTTTAGAATATTAAGTAATTTATAAACTAAATAGTTGTCCGAATGATGTTTATCTGTTCAATAAAGGTTTTCAACTATATTCCATTTAGACTTGGATTTGACTTACGTTAAGTTAATTATTAAATGTTACTTAGAGTTTTGTTGAATATAATATTTAAAGGTTAATTTTGGTCTATATATATATATGTCAGAGAGGGCGTTTATATGAATAGTTATTCGTAAATTATAATGATAATACTGTTTAAATTCTATTTTAATGTAATCAGTTGTCATATTGACTTTGTATATTGAGTATCCAATAAAATTAACGCAATATATTTGATAACAAATTTTGAATTGGATAATGGATAATGAAACAATGGTTGAAACCTCGTTACAAGTTAAAATATGTATCTTAATGGAAATTGTTAAATTATTGAAGTAATATTAAATTTATTTTCTTGTAACAAAACATAAAACTATACTACCGTACTATACAACGGTCACAGGTGTTTTAATAAGGTGAAAGAGCTAATAAGAAATGTAATAACTTAACACTTTTTAGTTATAATATTAATATATTTCGAATATACTTACGAATAATCACTTGAAGCGAAACAGTGTCCGAGAAGTCGACATTCGATCGCACTACAAGAGGTTTGTGCGGGCGGTGGGGCGGGCGGCCGCACGGCAAACGTCACGTTTAAACCAAACACCTGAAGCAGCCCTAGCGCTCTTAATTGTGTACCCTCTAGACGGTCTAGTGATAACTCCACAACCAGAACTGGACTTTGGACCTATAATTATTCACATATTAAAACTTTTTACGGTTAAAATTAAAACAAATACCTTGGCTAATAAGAATTTGTCTCCGCATTGGTCTTTCTACTACTAAAGAAACACAGAACAATGTCAAATATACCCGATTGCATACGTATATCAAACACACTGTAGAATCATCACATACTATCGATTATTTAAATGTGAACAAAATTAGTATTAAGATATACTGTATACATTAAAACGTACAAAAACTTATCAAATGTCTATATAACATGTATTCTTATATCTTTACACTTCTAGTCTATTCCTTGCCACAGTAGTTGTGTGAGTAAGATGTACAATGTTAGGTTCACATCTGTTTTCTAGAGCATGTTCAAAGTACGCGATATATCTGGAGCTAAGTTTAATTAACATTGCCAGTTCATGTGTTTTATTGCTTTACCTAAACTAGAGCAATGACGTCAGCTATTACTCAAATAGATGAAAGTTCCTGACCCCGTTTTATGGTAAGACCCGCGTTATGCCTAAACTTTCTCGTTTTTCTTGTACACTAAACTTTTATACATAGTCATTGAATAGTCAATGCCAAAGATTCGCCTTGAATAACCTTTCCGTTGATTTATTCTAAAATGTTTTATGTATTTATATAAAAGAGAATCGTTAATCTAAGAATAAAAGGTAGGGTCAGAACCCTAGAGAAGTTTTAGGATCTCTGTTCTTCAAATTTTTCGGCGTAAGTAATAGTTCAAAAATGTTTTTTTCTATGTTATAATAAAGTAATATAAATAGTAATAATAAAGTACCGGTTTTAAACCAGAACAAAGAGGCCAAGACATCTCGTATAATAACTATGCTGAGTTAAGACATTTGTCTTAACTCAGTAATATTTATCACTATGTAACAAGAACTTTATTTTTAGAACGGATCACCCAAAACATTCAAGGTTTATTTAAACATTATAAGAGTCCAAGTCCTTGTTAAAAGATAAGACATGTTTATTGAAGATTTAATTTGAAGAGAATTAAGTACTGTTTAGAATGAAAAGGTCATCAGTAAGCCTTTAAAAAACATTACGGCCGTGTTTATAGGTATTAAACAAAATATTTTTACGCGGACGCTTA
Organism: Leptophobia aripa; assembly: GCA_951799465.1. Classification (NCBI taxonomy): domain Eukaryota; kingdom Metazoa; phylum Arthropoda; class Insecta; order Lepidoptera; family Pieridae; genus Leptophobia; species Leptophobia aripa. Next base: position 6,197,009 of record OX637271.1, read on the forward strand.
TCGTAATGAATACTTTAGGGCTTAACATATCAGATGGTCTTATTTTCGTAATAAAAAACTGAATACAATTTTATAATTAGGTTTATCGCCTTTAGATGAAGGCAATTTTGAAATCATGTTAAAATTTCATCGAAGTCACGTTCATGTAATATTCTCAAATGAAGATTTATATAGTACTCAATCTATGTCGTTTGATGTGTAATTATACCTACCAAATCTGATAAAACTTTGAAACTAATTTCAGTTAAGTTTTATTTTGCATTGCAATAAAAAATACTTTATTTTAATCTGTGTGAATTCTATGTTTATTTATGTTAGTCTGTTAAAACAAAATCTCTAAATATTTTATGGAAAAACTCATACTAATACAATTAAAACATTTAAATGCAGTAGTTACCACTTCAACCAAACCATATCGATATATTTTTATGTAATAATTAAGTAACATCGTCAATTTCAGCAATCGACATCATAATATTAAAGTTTCGTATTTTAAAAAAATAAAAGTCCGAACTTACATTTAAGTGTGGTTTAACCGGTTACTTTCTTTATTCTAAACATAAGTTTAACAAAAGCAAGAGAAGCAAACTGGCTTGTGCAAATTGTAAAAGCACTGGGTTATACCAGTTTTATAGAGCAAAGTAATTAACATGAGAAATAACAGTTTACACAAGGGTAAGTTAATGCAATATGCATTTATTCAGTTAGCGGGGTAATTATAACAAACTTATAATTAATGAGGTCGCGTTGTCATCAATTAGTCAGTTAGTTGTAACATTAATATTTGACTTCTAAATTTATATATAAGGTTCATGAATTACGATATATTTTGTTATTTATATACGCGCAATTAACACTTGCTCCTACGGTGAAGGCAAACGAACGCGACGTGAGGAAATCGTGCTGATTTCCTTTCTTAGCCACACAACTACCTAAGAAAATTGACCAAGACATAACTAGAGACCAGTGTATTTTTTAGTTATATTTATCTCATATTTTTTTCATATACAATTATTGTATTAAACACAAAAGTTGTAAATACAAATGATTGGTAATACAAAAGAGTATTTTAGTTAGTGAGTAGAATTTGACTAAGTAACATTCACAGACGTCCATATAAATTTTATACTTATAATGAATGAATTATGATGAATACTAGTTAATAATAAGAATAAGGTCAGAAACCTTTAGGAAGGGCTAAGAATACGTAATGAGAAAATCGCGTGATGCTATGTCTACTTATTAAAAGAATAATTATACTGTATCTAATAACATTGTGTCAGCATTATGTTATATAAAGGGATTTTGGTTGTCTACCGCTTATCAAATACAAATTAATGTATTTAATTAACCAATTTTTTTTAATATGAATTAATGTATCGCCCATGTATGTTAAGTTAGAGAGCTACGGCATAGCAATTTAAAATATTGAAGATACATTATAATAAATTTATTTTGTTACACATAGTATTTTATATTAATTTATACCAAATACATACAAGCAAATTTCTACTTTGTATATATATATTTTTTAACGTCGATTGAAAATCTCGTTATATTTATATGTGATCTGCACGTGATAGTTTGCAAACTCAAGTAGTTTAATTAACACATATTTGCATAAATACTGAAGGAAACCTGAAATAATTGAGCTTTCAGCGATCTATTTGACGCAACCATATAATTAATACGAAGCTGATAAAGCACAAGAAGTATATAGTTGGTAAACTCAAACCATCATGTAGACAAGGTTAATAAATGAAAAGATAATTCCTATAATCGTCATTTTAAAGTATTTCTCCGCAAAAAAAAAACTGTTTTTGGGTTACTCTCAATTGTGGAGATAACAATAAATATCATATTTTTATAGTTGCCTTTAAGTTGGGCATTGGCATGCAATGCGCAAAGCTCCTATTTGGTACTTTGCCAGCGTGAAACAATGGTATAACGCTACAATTATCTATATTTTTCTGACAGTACAAACGGAAGGGATCTTCTAAGTACACAATTATTTTGTTTATGAAAAATTACTCTTTCAATAAGTCTAAATTATGAAAAAATACCACGGGGTGGTATTTTTGCTTTCTTAATGATTTTCTTCGTATACAACGTTCTAAATATGTTTACTTTTTTGGCTCTATAAATATGGCTTCTAAAAGGAAATTGATTTAAACTAACAAAATATAAATCTCAAATTAGCGAGTTCCTCCCCATTTATCTACCAAAGATATGAGAATACGAGAAGGCAACTTTAAAAAACAATTCGATAATGGCCTTGCTTTATAGACAAAGGGCGTAAAACAAGAGAACTCCACAAATAAACTGCGCATTATCTTACTTTATCTCAAAGAATAACAAAAAAGACATTGTTTTTGTTGAATTCAAGTAGAGCCGTCAACGACCGTTCTGTTACGCTGAGTAATTATCTTCATATTGCACAATTCTACCGAGACACAGTTAAATTTACCGAATGCACGTATTATTCCTTTTGCAGAATGCCAGGATAGCGACGAAATACAAAGCAGGCTTTTTTAAACGCGAATGCAAAACTGCAAAGTACCTAATGATACGGAACAATATTTTTTACTTAACGACTGCGCCTCGACACAAAAAGAAGACGTAAATGTAATCTGTAATGTTAGAGGCAACCTCGAACTTTTTACTTTCAAGTTGTTCGACCTTAACTTTGAACGACCGGTCAGATGACAAATTTACCCTGGAGCGACCTTTACGGCTTTCTAGAATACGTACATATCAAACCAAACTCACATAACTAAACTAATATAACTGTTAACTATTTGAAACTATGTAAGCTCTATCCTATTATTACCTGCAACCACTTAATCCTAGTTATATTCTCTTCAGTAACAGTGAGAGCCCGCCTCTCCCCCAACTTGTACGTGTCATCATAGTACATAAACTCCGTAAATGTTAACCCACTAGTGATGTACTGCTGCGTGAAGTATATCGATATTGTGCCGTTCACGATATCGTGTTCGATTATCCATTTGCACTTAATAGGTACAGGGAACGGGTTTGGGAAATTAGGTGTCTGTATTGTTCCTACGGGGCCATTCAATCGTCCCCCACAAATTTGCGGGCCCTGATGTTCGTTAGTTCTGTCTTGGGACTGCACTCGCTCAATCACAACCGTCATTAATGATATAAGTAAATACACCGTTAACCTGAAACAATAAAAAAATATATATTAGTAAATATTCAGAACATAAACGTACGGAAATATCGTATTATGTAGCAACATCTTATTATTGCTTAATGTAGAATTACTTAATATATACGGAATTTAGCCTATTTGTTATGTCACTTTGAACCAATTAATCAAACAAGTAGACTTTATCTAATCTCTAATTAATACAAAACTAAGTGTTGCTACTTTTTTTAAATCCTGATATTTGATGTTCAAAAATCGAAAATTACTTAGTTATTACCCGTGTGATACCCGTGTGTTTACTTAATCAAAAACAAAGGAAATAAATACCTAGACACTTATTTAATTTAAAGATAATTAAAACAGGTTTATTTTCAATACGATAACATTATAAATAAGTGAACTGCGTGAATACCCTCAATTATGTTAAAGCAATAATATATTTGGCCAATTCTTTTCGAATCAGAGAAGTTATACTGTTCAGTGAACTCGGAGGCCTGTCGTCTCCACTCCACTTCACAAACTATCACCTTCACGCCAAATTGAACTAGGTCTATTGGAAATAACTTTAACTTCCAACAATTCAACCTTTGGTAACAATTCATCTGGCTATGATTAAGTCTTTATTTATAAAATACAATATAAAAAAACCTATAACTCATAAGACAAGTATGACGCATAGCATGCAAGTGCATATTATAGTGAGACATTCATCGGGTCGTCTTAAAAATTGGATTGATTTCAAAATATGAAATAATAGTGTATTTTTACCGGAATATTACCGGCAACTGCCTTTATTTAATATTTAGTAGACGCAAGGCGCTGATTATTAATAAATGATCTTATACTGTTCATATCTTCTAATATTTGCGTACATACTTTTAATTGTCGTCTTGGTCTTCATTCCCTGTATGCAGTGGCGTGCAAAAATTTGTATATGCACTTAATTTTAAACTGTAATTCATATAATTCAATAAAGTTATTATGTTTTTTTTTATACCTAACCTGTGTTTGTCGTCGTTTCAAGTCGTTTTATATTTTAAGCGACGATAGTTATGATCCAAACAGAAATATAAACTAAAACCTACTAAACAGATGTATGGCTATGGCCTTGAAAAAAGTAGTTTTTTATTATAAACTTCAAGCAACAATACAATTTATTGATATGTGAAACCAACAACGAAGTTATCATCAAAACTGGTCAGATATCTTTTCTTAATTTTCTCCAGTAGTTTGAAAACTATAAAATGAAAAAATAAGTCGGGAATTGGCTTGGACGACGTTATTAATTATTACGTTTGTTCTTCAAACGTTTTTACCTTTCATTCCTTTTATTTAATGAGTGCTTAGATTCATTATGACCAAACAATATCAATTAATCTTTGAAAAACATTACGGTTATGCTCAACGCGTGAATTATGATTTGATATTTCATTTAAAAGTTGTTTCGATAAAGAAGTTTCAATGTGTTGTTCGCCGAAAATTCCAAAAAGAGATAAAACACCAAAATGTTTTTGTGCATTTTGGTGTTTTTTTAAAAGCAACAGATAAATTATTTAAGTCATTAAAACCCAAACATTCTTATAATTCCAAAAAAATATGCAGCACCAACAAAACAACACCAATTACTATTATAGACTGATCGGTTGAAATATCTTTTATGGGTTTTACTAGTAGTTTGAAAAATACACAAGTCAGGAGTTGGCTTGGGCGATATTATTGAATTCTTTTTTTCTTCAAAAGTTAAAGTTTTTACCTTTTATTACCAATTATGAAGTCCACACACCTCAATCCTTTACATGAAACACATTTCACCAATTTAGATGCCATTATAGATAATAATTTAATAAATAATAAGAGAAAAATTAACAGTAACGCGCGGCCATTTGCTCAATTATAACAATAAACAAACCGTTAACGTCGAAAAAATCGTTTTGTGATGCTCGTGCTGCAACTATATTTCGAATTCGGAAAGCCCCGAACATAGCCGAAGACGCCAAAATCCCGATTATTTTTACAACTTCTATTGCTATAGAAGTGACATAAAATTTTTAATGAATTTTATTTTGGTTATATAAAGCAAGGCATGCCGAACTGTTTCGGGCTTTTACCTATGTGTGAAAGAGATGGGACGACAGGCTTCCAGTGTAAGTGTGAAGAGATGGGACGATGCGACAGAGCGTTGCGTTGGCGGTTGGTTATTTCAAAAAGTTCACACGTTAGGCGATAGATGGCATAGAGGTCAGCGGTCGTCATAGCAAGGTCAATATAGATTATCAAATGCGCGGAAGTATTTTCGCACGTGTTATTTACGCGTTGCAGGAATTATGTGCTAATTGGGATTTGTACATTTTACTCCTTTGTAGTGCAAGCTGGGCTTTTGGACTTGTATGGTGGTACCGCCACAAAATATTCCATTGAAAATTTTAACGAATTATTGGATGAAAAGAATTTGTATAGTTGTGTAGTTTTATTACACCAATTTAAAAAAAAAATGTGAAGATATAGGCCTGAGTTTGTTCAGTATGCTTAATACCCTCATACTCGTATCTTTAATAAGCTTTTGTTTGACATTGAGTACCTAACATTCGTCTCGAAGTTTTGTGTGTCTTCTAAGATAGGATTACTTTCCGAAATTGGTCATGTTTTGTTGAAAACCATTTCATATGTATGAAACTCAATTTATTAAAACAGCTGTTCCTTGTGAATTTGCACAAGCGCAAGTACGTCAAAAATGCGCAAAAAAAGATTCGCCCCTTTTTTCATTCATACATTGTCCGCTCGTGTATGTTTTATAGTTAAATGGATGTTGAAATTAATTTAATTAATCCAATAAGCTCTTTATACAGATAAAGTTATTCAACACAAAACTGTATACACGTAACATATTTAACTTGTAAACTTCATAAGTACATTGAAATAATAATCCCATCCTCACAGATTGTAGCTAATTATGTTAATTTATACTAGATAATACACTCTAATTTAAATATTATCTTTGAACGCAAGCAGTAATTAACAATTTAAATGAACTTTTTGTTTTTTTATGTGTGTATAAAATATCTCTCGTATAATGTTTAAAGGATTGAACTTATATGTAAGAACTAGCTGATCCGACAAATGATATAATAGAATTTCCTGATAGTAGCGAGAAATTTTAGAGCCAAATCGAATGAAATTTGTTTAAAAAAATATCTAAATTGCGACAGTATCGCTAATGAGCGATCTCTTCCAATTAACCCCTGTAATCTCTGATATTACATTTTTCGTTTTTATCTCGTGTGTACCAAAAGATTTATTGTATTCTATAGTAATGTATAGAAACTGCACTTCTACTTCAAACTTACTTTACTGTTAAGAACATTTTTTTATATTGCATTTCGTTTATTTTTACACAATTTAACACGTTTTCTAGTAATATACTACGTGACTATAATTGTTCCCTGTGCGACATCCTAGACCTATAGATCTGTTCTGCGTTTTTTGAAATGTGTCGTTCCTTCTGTATTAAACATATAATAAACTAAATATACTAAACGGAATTCATGATTTGCCTAAATGCTTTTCACCTAAATCCACCTGATTACTTCAAGCATTCGCTAAGATTACAATAGATACAATCAAATAACAACCTTTACAAGATTCCTTGAACCTACATTGTGCTCAAATCTAATCAGTACTAGCTTATTATTTCACACAATAGACTGTAAGCATTTCATAGGAACTAAATAAAGATACAAAAGCACAGCCTGCGCTACGAAAGTTTTTCCTTCGACATTTTATTATTTAAAGTTACAGAGATCGAGAACTTAAAGTTATATACGGGAAGGGTCAAAGTTGGTAAATAAAGTTTTGAGCTAAGTTTAGGTCACGGGTGGGTTTTGATACTTTATATTTTTTCTAAATGTTATATTTAAACCATTGAACTTTTACATGAAAAATATCGTCAAGACTATTTCATTATAATTTAATTTACTTAGTGTTAAAAAGGTTAAGATCACCCACTAAAACCACCTCGGGTAAACCTACAAGACCACATTGAAAGGGCCCTGGGGTCGCTTTCGCACTCAACCAGGCACCCAGCGGCTGCTAATGTCCTACGCTCTCCATGTCTCCAAACCCGCAGTGGATTTGTGGTGGAACGCTCTCTCTCCCGTTCCGCCGCCTCCTTCAATAAAATAACCGTCTCGCAGAAGGATGCCACTGCACTCCACTCCTCCTCACTACTGAGCATCTTTTGGACAACAACAGGCATGTTGAGGTTGTTGCCCACCACACAACATAAATCACTCCGGAGTCGTGACCACCGTGGGCACTCCTCTAGTATACACTAGCTGCGCTGTGTCGTTTTCAGCTCCGCATTCCAAACAACTCGGTGTAGGCTCCCGCTTAACTATTTTGTTCAGGTATTGCCCAAAACAACCATGTCCCGTCATCTGAACCATTCGAAACGTGAGAGCACCACTTTTCCTATCCGCCCAGTCCCTAAGTACCGGACGAATTGCCTCCACCGAAGGTTAGGATCACGCGTATGAGGAAAAAAATCAATTTCTGCACTTTGATATCGTTTTTTTTATTATCATAAAAAAATAGATACGCGCTGGCGCCATATAATAAATATTCGATGGTTGGTACTAATTTCGTTGACAGCCATATTGGACCGCAAAGCGTATACTAAACTAAGAATATTAATAAATTAATTATTGGCAATCGCATACAAGTAAAAGTAAAATGGGAATTATACTCGGGTGGTGATCCTCGATATCACAACTATATCACGAACTAGTGAATGCAATGTACCGTTAAACCGAAACGAGATCTGAAAGATTTATTATCTTAGCACGACAGAGATAAAACTCTATCCTTGTTGTATTATATTAAACTAATCCCGCATAACGGTCTAAGCAGTACAGTAAACATATATATCGTATACATCAAAGTCACTTTGAATATATTTTGAATTTAATATAAGAACTTTTTTTAAAATCTTGCATCTCTTTTCTTCTTCGGCTATACTCGCTAGGGATAGAGAGATGAAATGTTACGTGCGATCCAGATCTCGCATAGCTGAATCTACGTATAAATAATATATATTCCTAGCATATGCCAATGTATATTTCCTCAATAGAAATTGATATGTGAACATTCCAAACGGTCTCAATAGTGGATTAAATGTTAGTACTGGATATTTAGATGGAGTTCCCTGTGTTATTTTACTTCTAAAGTATATAACATTTTATGGATACCCTTTGCTATATTGCGATTGGAACAATATGTAAATAGAGATTTATGAATTTACAAAGAAAAAGGAATAAATACGAAAAACAATTTTACTTTTGGTTATTTTTAGTCATCAATCCTAATTAACTCAATTAGAATGTTATTTGTTAAGAAATACTAAATTATCCTCACGGAGAGTGGAAAATCTCATTACGGGATGACAATAAAATTTCAACCTCATAAGTGCGGTGCTGCTAAATGGTTTGGTGACATAAGAAATTTAAACAAAATAGACTAAGAGCTGGACACTTTTATATGAAATAATTTATATTATAATTTGTCAACCTTAAGATTAAGTTCTTATGACGTTAATAATTTTATGTATTCATTGCATTCATTAATAATGTTGTAATTCCAATTATTTGATCCCAGTTTAAATGTAAAAATATACCAAAATTTGTGAAAATGTCGATTTAAGTCAATTAGAAGATATATTTTATAATTGCTACATTTAAACACAAAGCATAAAAAAACCCTTCAGAGAACTTCAGCAACTCTTACGCTACAGTTATTTACTGGAATTAAGCCTGAAAGATCCCGGAGGGCTCTTACTTGTGTGTCTGCAATTTACTTTGCCAAATATATTTGATATTTTAAATTTCTTACGTCTTTGTAGATTATTTATAACATCGAAATGACAGTTTGTAACTGATTCATACATTATATTTGAAACTAGCTTTCCGCCCGCGGCTTCGCCCACGTGTAATTTGGTTAAGTATATAGCGATTTTTAATGATCGAAATGATGATCGAAAGGGCTTTCTTTCACGGGCTAAAGTCTTGTTACAATTGGAATTATATATAGCCTGTGTTACTCAGGGATGATGTAGCTTTACAGGATCCGATGATTCAGGGAAATTGAGGGCAACTTTCAAATTAACGTACAGGCAATTACTATTCTGACAATTTTATATTCTGATAATCATCTTCTTATGTGGATGAGCTGATGACGGAAGGTAAAACTCCTCAGCGGTTAAGAGTTGAAAGAAAATTCTTACGAAGTTATGAGTAGGAAATACGTACTTGTGAGGTTATTACTTATTAGCTTGGCCAAATAATAAAAGGTAAACCTCATTAACGTTAAGGATGTAGGTGGAAAAATGGGTGCGGACAAACGATAAACGTCTCTTCACTCGTTTCCTTTTACTTGTTGGTATAGGTATTGTTCACTCAAAATAATCATAGGGTAAAACGTTAATGAAAGTTTGAAGTGCATGATAGTCATTACACAATGGAGCATCTTAATTCCGCGATGGATATATTTGGCCTAAGTAGAAGTTCTTTAAAAAAAAACTATGACTCAACCTCGCACACTCACTCACACAGCAACACCATTGCACACACTGATACACACACACACACTAAAATGCTCGTACTACACATTGTTCCACTTGTTCATGTCTATATATATTTTTATTTAATCTTTTCTGTACGTGTTTTTTTTGTTATTCTTTTTTCTGATCTTAGATTCTATTTCCGGTTCTATATTTTAACCTTATTTTGGCTTTATTTTTAATCTATTTTTATTGTGTAAACTGTTTTTGATAAGATGTATAGGTTTAAGAAATAAAAAAATAAAATAAATCTAGGTTGATGATGAATTTTATCAACGCCATCTATCGAGCACATTGTTCAACACTTCAACCGCGCCCGCGCGCACTGCGTTATTTGTTATTTTTTTTACCTCTCATAAGTTTTAATATTAAGATTAACTTATATTAGAACATATTTAACAACAATCAATATAAGTGTTTAAATTTTTTGAAGCAGTGGTTAAAGTAAATTTTCAATTGACCATAACTTCTCTTTCTCTTAACCGATTTTGACAAAATAAACTTTTGACAATTATATGTAATCCAACTGTGAAAACCGCGTTCAAATCCGTTCCGTAGTTTTCAAGTTATAACGTACCAGACAGACAGACAGACAGACAGACAGACAGACAGACAAGAATTCCAAAAATTGTTTTTTTGGTTTCTATGACTCTTCTTTAATTGCATCCTTTCAGTTTTTTGGAAAAATATTAAATGTACAGATTTTCGATTTTTACTGTCTTATTATTAGTATAGATATAGATGTATGGTTATGGGTATGGGCTTGGTGACGGTCATGGGCATGGTGACGGTCATGGGGACGGTCATGGAGACGGTCATGGTGACGGTCAAGGTGACGGTCATGGTCATGGGGACGGTCATGGGGACGGTCAAGGTGACGGTCATGGTCAAGGTGACGGTCATGGTGACAGTCATGGTGACGGTCATGGTGACGGTCAAGGTGACGGTCAAGGTGACGGTCATGGTCATGGGGACGGTCATGGTGACGGTCATGGGGACGGTCATGGGGACGGTCATGGGGACGGTCACGGTGACGGTCATGGTCATGGGAACGGTCATGGGGACGGTCAAGGTCATGGTGACGGTCATGGGGGCGGGTTAGGGGAACGGTCATGGGGACGGTTATGGTCATGGTGACGGTCATGGAAACGGTCAAGGTGACGGTCATGGGGACGGTCATGGGAACGGTCAAGGTGACGATCATGGGGGCAGTCATGGTCAAGGTGACGGTCATGGTGACGGTCATGGTGACGGTCATGGTGACGGTCAAGGTGACGGTCAAGGTCATGGTGACGGTCATGGGGACGGTCATGGGAACGGTCAAGGTGACGATCATGGGGGCGGTCATGGTCAAGGTGACGGTCATGGGAACGGTCAAGGTGACGGTCATGGGAACGGTCAAGGTGACGGTCATGGGCATGGGCATGGGCATGGGCATGGGCATGGGCATGGGCATGGGCATGGGCATGGGCATGGGCATGGGCATGGGCATGGGCATGGGCATGGGCATGGGCATGGGCATGGGCATGGGCATGGGCATGGGCATGGGCATGGGCATGGGCATGGGCATGGGCATGGGCATGGGCATGGGCATGGGCATGGGCATGGGCATGGGCATGGGCATGGGCATGGGCATGGGCATGGGCATGGGCATGGGCATGGGCATGGGCATGGGCATGGGCATGGGCATGGGCATGGGCATGGGCATGGGCATGGGCATGGGCATGACCGTCACCTTGACCATGACCGCCCCCATGATCGTCACCTTGACCGTCACCTTGCCGTTCCCATGACCGTTCCCATGACCGTCACCATGACCTTGACCGTCACCATGACCGTCACCTTGACCGGTCCCATGACCGTCCCCATGACTTTCACCATGTCTTTTTATCAAATGACATACAGTCATTTGTTATGTGTGTGTATAATGACTGTATGTCATTTGATAAAAAGGTTGAAAATGTCAATATGTGAAATCAAATTAGTATATTGAGGATAGCTTTCCGCCCGCGGCTTCGCCCACGTGTAATTTGGTTAAGTATATAGCGTTTTTTAATGATCTCGACAGGGCTTTCTATCACGGGCTAAAATCTTGTTACAATTGGAATTATATATAGCCCGTGTTACTCAGGGATGATGTAGCTTTACAGGATCGGATGATTCAGGGAAATCGAGGGCAACTTTCAAATTAACGTACAGGCAATTACTATTCTGACAATTTTATATTCTGATAGTCATCTTCTTATGTGGATGAGCTGATGATGGAAGGTAAAACTCCTCAGCGGTTAAGAGTTGAAAGAAAATTCTTACGAAGTTATGAGTACGAAATACGTACTTGTGAGGTTATTACTTATTAGCTTGACCAAATAATAAAAGGTAAACCTCATTAACGTTAAGGTTGAACTGCATGGTAGTCATTACACAATGGAGCATCTTAATACCGCGATGGATATATTTGGCCTAAGTAGAAGTTCTTTAAAAAAAAACTAAGACTCAACCTCGCACACTCACTCACACAGCAACACCATTGCACACACTGATACACACTCACACACTAAAATGTTCGTACTACACATAGTTCCACTTGTTCATGTCTATATATATTTTTATTTAATCTTTTCTGTACGTGTTTTTTTTGTTATTCTTTTTTCTGATCTTAGATTCTATTTCCGGTTCTATATTTTAACCTTATTTTGGCTTTATTTTTAATCTATTTTTATTGTGTAAACTGTTTTTGATAAGATGTATAGGTTTAAGAAATAAAAAAATAAAATAAATCTAGGTTGATGATGAATTTTATCAACGCCATCTATCGAGCACATTGTTCAACACTTCAACCGCGCCCGCGCGCACTGCGTTATTTGTTATTTTTTTTACCTCTCATAAGTTTTAATATTAAGATTAACTTATATTAGAACATATTTAACAATATATAACTAATCAATCAATATAAGTGTTTAAATTTTTTGAAGCAGTGGTTAAAGTAAATTTTCAATTGACCATAACTTCTCTTTCTCTTAACCGATTTTGACAAAATAAACTTTTGACAACGCTCCCAATTATATGTAATCCAACTGTGAAAACCGCGTTCAAATCCGTTCCGTAGTTTTCAAGTTATAACGTACCAGACAGACAGACAGACAGACAGACAGACAAGAATTCCAAAAATTGTTTTTTTGGTTTCTATGACTCTTCTTTAATTGCATCCTTTCAGTTTTTTGGAAAAATATTAAATGTACAGATTTTCGATTTTTACTGTCTTATTATTAGTATAGATATAGATGTATGGTTATGGGTATGGGCTTGGTGACGGTCATGGGCATGGTGACGGTCATGGGGACGGTCATGGAGACGGTCATGGTGACGGTCAAGGTGACGGTCATGGTCATGGGGACGGTCAAGGTGACGGTCATGGTCAAGGTGACGGTCATGGTGACAGTCATGGTGACGGTCATGGTGACGGTCAAGGTGACGGTCAAGGTGACGGTCATGGTCATGGGGACGGTCATGGTGACGGTCATGGGGACGGTCATGGGGACGGTCATGGGGACGGTCACGGTGACGGTCATGGTCATGGGAACGGTCATGGGGACGGTCAAGGTCATGGTGACGGTCATGGGGGCGGGTTAGGGGAACGGTCATGGGGACGGTTATGGTCATGGTGACGGTCATGGAAACGGTCAAGGTGACGGTCATGGGGACGGTCATGGGAACGGTCAAGGTGACGATCATGGGGGCAGTCATGGTCAAGGTGACGGTCATGGTGACGGTCATGGTGACGGTCATGGTGACGGTCAAGGTGACGGTCAAGGTCATGGTGACGGTCATGGGAACGGTCAAGGTGACGATCATGGGGGCGGTCATGGTCAAGGTGACGGTCATGGGAACGGTCAAGGTGACGGTCATGGGAACGGTCAAGGTGACGGTCATGGGCATGGGCATGGGCATGGGCATGGGCATGGGCATGGGCATGGGCATGGGCATGGGCATGGGCATGGGCATGGGCATGGGCATGGGCATGGGCATGGGCATGGGCATGGGCATGGGCATGGGCATGGGCATGGGCATGGGCATGGGCATGGGCATGGGCATGGGCATGGGCATGGGCATGGGCATGGGCATGACCGTCACCTTGACCATGACCGCCCCCATGATCGTCACCTTGACCGTCACCTTGCCGTTCCCATGACCGTTCCCATGACCGTCACCATGACCTTGACCGTCACCATGACCGTCACCTTGACCGGTCCCATGACCGTCCCCATGACTTTCACCATGTCTTTTTATCAAATGACATACAGTCATTTGTTATGTGTGTGTATAATGACTGTATGTCATTTGATAAAAAGGTTGAAAATGTCAATATGTGAAATCAAATTAGTATATTGAGGATAGCTTTCCGCCCGCGGCTTCGCCCACGTGTAATTTGGTTAAGTATATAGCGTTTTTTAATGATCTCGACAGGGCTTTCTATCACGGGCTAAAATCTTGTTACAATTGGAATTATATATAGCCCGTGTTACTCAGGGATGATGTAGCTTTACAGGATCGGATGATTCAGGGAAATCGAGGGCAACTTTCAAATTAACGTACAGGCAATTACTATTCTGACAATTTTATATTCTGATAGTCATCTTCTTATGTGGATGAGCTGATGATGGAAGGTAAAACTCCTCAGCGGTTAAGAGTTGAAAGAAAATTCTTACGAAGTTATGAGTACGAAATACGTACTTGTGAGGTTATTACTTATTAGCTTGACCAAATAATAAAAGGTAAACCTCATTAACGTTAAGGTTGAACTGCATGGTAGTCATTACACAATGGAGCATCTTAATACCGCGATGGATATATTTGGCCTAAGTAGAAGTTCTTTAAAAAAAAACTAAGACTCAACCTCGCACACTCACTCACACAGCAACACCATTGCACACACTGATACACACTCACACACTAAAATGTTCGTACTACACATAGTTCCACTTGTTCATGTCTATATATATTTTTATTTAATCTTTTCTGTACGTGTTTTTTTTGTTATTCTTTTTTCTGATCTTAGATTCTATTTCCGGTTCTATATTTTAACCTTATTTTGGCTTTATTTTTAATCTATTTTTATTGTGTAAACTGTTTTTGATAAGATGTATAGGTTTAAGAAATAAAAAAATAAAATAAATCTAGGTTGATGATGAATTTTATCAACGCCATCTATCGAGCACATTGTTCAACACTTCAACCGCGCCCGCGCGCACTGCGTTATTTGTTATTTTTTTTACCTCTCATAAGTTTTAATATTAAGATTAACTTATATTAGAACATATTTAACAATATATAACTAATCAATCAATATAAGTGTTTAAATTTTTTGAAGCAGTGGTTAAAGTAAATTTTCAATTGACCATAACTTCTCTTTCTCTTAACCGATTTTGACAAAATAAACTTTTGACAACGCTCCCAATTATATGTAATCCAACTGTGAAAACCGCGTTCAAATCCGTTCCGTAGTTTTCAAGTTATAACGTACCAGACAGACAGACAGACAGACAGACAGACAAGAATTCCAAAAATTGTTTTTTTGGTTTCTATGACTCTTCTTTAATTGCATCCTTTCAGTTTTTTGGAAAAATATTAAATGTACAGATTTTCGATTTTTACTGTCTTATTATTAGTATAGATATAGATGTATGGTTATGGGTATGGGCTTGGTGACGGTCATGGGCATGGTGACGGTCATGGGGACGGTCATGGAGACGGTCATGGTGACGGTCAAGGTGACGGTCATGGTCATGGGGACGGTCATGGGGACGGTCAAGGTGACGGTCATGGTCATGGGAACGGTCAAGGTGACGATCATGGGGGCGGTCATGGTCAAGGTGACGGTCATGGGAACGGTCAAGGTGACGGTCATGGGAACGGTCAAGGTGACGGTCATGGGGACGGTCATGGGGACGGTCATGGGGACGGTCACGGTGACGGTCATGGTCATGGGAACGGTCATGGGGACGGTCAAGGTCATGGTGACGGTCATGGGGGCGGGTTAGGGGAACGGTCATGGGGACGGTTATGGTCATGGTGACGGTCATGGAAACGGTCAAGGTGACGGTCATGGGGACGGTCATGGGAACGGTCAAGGTGACGATCATGGGGGCAGTCATGGTCAAGGTGACGGTCATGGTGACGGTCATGGTGACGGTCATGGTGACGGTCAAGGTGACGGTCAAGGTCATGGTGACGGTCATGGGGACGGTCATGGGAACGGTCAAGGTGACGATCATGGGGGCGGTCATGGTCAAGGTGACGGTCATGGGAACGGTCAAGGTGACGGTCATGGGAACGGTCAAGGTGACGGTCATGGGCATGGGCATGGGCATGGGCATGGGCATGGGCATGGGCATGGGCATGGGCATGGGCATGGGCATGGGCATGGGCATGGGCATGGGCATGGGCATGGGCATGGGCATGGGCATGGGCATGGGCATGGGCATGGGCATGGGCATGGGCATGGGCATGGGCATGGGCATGGGCATGGGCATGGGCATGGGCATGGGCATGGGCATGGGCATGGGCATGGGCATGGGCATGCGCATGGGCATGGGCATGGGCATGGGCATGGGCATGGGCATGGGCATGGGCATGGGCATGGGCATGGGCATGGGCATGGGCATGGGCATGGGCATGGGCATGGGCATGGGCATGGGCATGGGCATGGGCATGGGCATGGGCATGGGCATGGGCATGGGCATGGGCATGGGCATGGGCATGGGCATGGGCATGGGCATGGGCATGGGCATGGGCATGGGCATGGGCATGGGCATGGGCATGACCGTCACCTTGACCATGACCGCCCCCATGATCGTCACCTTGACCGTCACCTTGCCGTTCCCATGACCGTTCCCATGACCGTCACCATGACCTTGACTGTCACCATGACCGTCACCTTGACCGGTCCCATGACCGTCCCCATGACTTTCACCATGTCTTTTTATCAAATGACATACAGTCATTTGTTATGTGTGTGTATAATGACTGTATGTCATTTGATAAAAAGGTTGAAAATGTCAATATGTGAAATCAAATTAGTATATTGAGGATAGCTTTCCGCCCGCGGCTTCGCCCACGTGTAATTTGGTTAAGTATATAGCGTTTTTTAATGATCTCGACAGGGCTTTCTATCACGGGCTAAAATCTTGTTACAATTGGAATTATATATAGCCCGTGTTACTCAGGGATGATGTAGCTTTACAGGATCGGATGATTCAGGGAAATCGAGGGCAACTTTCAAATTAACGTACAGGCAATTACTATTCTGACAATTTTATATTCTGATAGTCATCTTCTTATGTGGATGAGCTGATGATGGAAGGTAAAACTCCTCAGCGGTTAAGAGTTGAAAGAAAATTCTTACGAAGTTATGAGTACGAAATACGTACTTGTGAGGTTATTACTTATTAGCTTGACCAAATAATAAAAGGTAAACCTCATTAACGTTAAGGTTGAACTGCATGGTAGTCATTACACAATGGAGCATCTTAATACCGCGATGGATATATTTGGCCTAAGTAGAAGTTCTTTAAAAAAAAACTAAGACTCAACCTCGCACACTCACTCACACAGCAACACCATTGCACACACTGATACACACTCACACACTAAAATGTTCGTACTACACATAGTTCCACTTGTTCATGTCTATATATATTTTTATTTAATCTTTTCTGTACGTGTTTTTTTTGTTATTCTTTTTTCTGATCTTAGATTCTATTTCCGGTTCTATATTTTAACCTTATTTTGGCTTTATTTTTAATCTATTTTTATTGTGTAAACTGTTTTTGATAAGATGTATAGGTTTAAGAAATAAAAAAATAAAATAAATCTAGGTTGATGATGAATTTTATCAACGCCATCTATCGAGCACATTGTTCAACACTTCAACCGCGCCCGCGCGCACTGCGTTATTTGTTATTTTTTTTACCTCTCATAAGTTTTAATATTAAGATTAACTTATATTAGAACATATTTAACAATATATAACTAATCAATCAATATAAGTGTTTAAATTTTTTGAAGCAGTGGTTAAAGTAAATTTTCAATTGACCATAACTTCTCTTTCTCTTAACCGATTTTGACAAAATAAACTTTTGACAACGCTCCCAATTATATGTAATCCAACTGTGAAAACCGCGTTCAAATCCGTTCCGTAGTTTTCAAGTTATAACGTACCAGACAGACAGACAGACAGACAGACAGACAGACAGACAAGAATTCCAAAAATTGTTTTTTTGGTTTCTATGACTCTTCTTTAATTGCATCCTTTCAGTTTTTTGGAAAAATATTAAATGTACAGATTTTCGATTTTTACTGTCTTATTATTAGTATAGATATAGATGTATGGTTATGGGTATGGGCTTGGTGACGGTCATGGGCATGGTGACGGTCATGGGGACGGTCATGGAGACGGTCATGGTGACGGTCAAGGTGACGGTCATGGTCATGGGGACGGTCATGGGGACGGTCAAGGTGACGGTCATGGTCAAGGTGACGGTCATGGTGACAGTCATGGTGACGGTCATGGTGACGGTCAAGGTGACGGTCAAGGTGACGGTCATGGTCATGGGGACGGTCATGGTGACGGTCATGGGGACGGTCATGGGGACGGTCATGGGGACGGTCACGGTGACGGTCATGGTCATGGGAACGGTCATGGGGACGGTCAAGGTCATGGTGACGGTCATGGGGGCGGGTTAGGGGAACGGTCATGGGGACGGTTATGGTCATGGTGACGGTCATGGAAACGGTCAAGGTGACGGTCATGGGGACGGTCATGGGAACGGTCAAGGTGACGATCATGGGGGCAGTCATGGTCAAGGTGACGGTCATGGTGACGGTCATGGTGACGGTCATGGTGACGGTCAAGGTGACGGTCAAGGTCATGGTGACGGTCATGGGGACGGTCATGGGAACGGTCAAGGTGACGATCATGGGGGCGGTCATGGTCAAGGTGACGGTCATGGGAACGGTCAAGGTGACGGTCATGGGAACGGTCAAGGTGACGGTCATGGGCATGGGCATGGGCATGGGCATGGGCATGGGCATGGGCATGGGCATGGGCATGGGCATGGGCATGGGCATGGGCATGGGCATGGGCATGGGCATGGGCATGGGCATGGGCATGGGCATGGGCATGGGCATGGGCATGGGCATGGGCATGGGCATGGGCATGGGCATGGGCATGGGCATGGGCATGGGCATGGGCATGGGCATGGGCATGGGCATGGGCATGGGCATGGGCATGGGCATGGGCATGGGCATGGGCATGGGCATGGGCATGGGCATGGGCATGGGCATGGGCATGGGCATGGGCATGGGCATGGGCATGGGCATGGGCATGGGCATGGGCATGGGCATGGGCATGGGCATGGGCATGGGCATGGGCATGGGCATGGGCATGGGCATGGGCATGGGCATGGGCATGGGCATGGGCATGGGCATGGGCATGGGCATGGGCATGGGCATGGGCATGGGCATGGGCATGGGCATGGGCATGGGCATGGGCATGGGCATGGGCATGGGCATGGGCATGGGCATGGGCATGGGCATGGGCATGGGCATGGGCATGGGCATGGGCATGGGCATGGGCATGGGCATGGGCATGGGCATGGGCATGGGCATGGGCATGGGCATGGGCATGGGCATGGGCATGGGCATGGGCATGGGCATGGGCATGGGCATGGGCATGGGCATGGGCATGGGCATGGGCATGGGCATGGGCATGGGCATGAAAATGTCAATATGTGAAATCAAATTAGTATATTGAGGATAGCTTTCCGCCCGCGGCTTCGCCCACGTGTAATTTGGTTAAGTATATAGCGTTTTTTAATGATCTCGACAGGGCTTTCTATCACGGGCTAAAATCTTGTTACAATTGGAATTATATATAGCCCGTGTTACTCAGGGATGATGTAGCTTTACAGGATCGGATGATTCAGGGAAATCGAGGGCAACTTTCAAATTAACGTACAGGCAATTACTATTCTGACAATTTTATATTCTGATAGTCATCTTCTTATGTGGATGAGCTGATGATGGAAGGTAAAACTCCTCAGCGGTTAAGAGTTGAAAGAAAATTCTTACGAAGTTATGAGTACGAAATACGTACTTGTGAGGTTATTACTTATTAGCTTGACTAAATAATAAAAGGTAAACCTCATTAACGTTAAGGTTGAACTGCATGGTAGTCATTACACAATGGAGCATCTTAATACCGCGATGGATATATTTGGCCTAAGTAGAAGTTCTTTAAAAAAAAACTAAGACTCAACCTCGCACACTCACTCACACAGCAACACCATTGCACACACTGATACACACTCACACACTAAAATGTTCGTACTACACATAGTTCCACTTGTTCATGTCTATATATATTTTTATTTAATCTTTTCTGTACGTGTTTTTTTTGTTATTCTTTTTTCTGATCTTAGATTCTATTTCCGGTTCTATATTTTAACCTTATTTTGGCTTTATTTTTAATCTATTTTTATTGTGTAAACTGTTTTTGATAAGCTGTATAGGTTTAAGAAATAAAAAAATAAAATAAACCTAGGTTGATGACGAATTTTATCAACGCCATCTATCGAGCACATTGTTCAACACTTCAACCGCGCCCGCGCGCACTGCGTTATTTGTTATTTTTGTTACCTCTCATAAGTTTTAATATTAAGATTAACTTATATTAGAACATATTTAACAATATATAACTAATCAATCAATATAAGTGTTTAAAAATTTTGAAGCAGTGGTTGAAGTAAATTTTCAATTGACCATAACTTTTTTTTCTCTTAACCGATTTTGACAAAATAAACTTTTGACAACGCTCCTAATTATATGTAATCCAACTGTGAAAACCGCGTTCAAATGCGTTCAGTAGTTTTGAAGTTATAACGTACCAGACAGACAGACAGACAGACAGACAAGAATTCCAAAAATTATATTTTTGGTTTCTATGACTCTTCTTTAATTGCCTGCTTTCAGTTTTTTTGAAAAATATTTAATGTACAGGTTTTCGATTTTTACTGTCTTATTATTAGTATAGATAGATTACTCTACTCACTAGAATTTAGTGGTTTATAATCTGTGATTTTACTTTTGACCTATACTAAATAACCAGGACTTTGTTGACAGAACTAAGTATATTTCGATGTATTTGATTTATTTAACAAATGCTTGCTAACGTTTAAATAATGTATGTTATATTTATTGTCTACTTAACCCAAATATTCAAGTTGTAATTTTTTTTTATAGAAGAGGGGCCAAACGAGCAGGAGGCCCACCATAAAGGTGAAGTCGCCGCCCATAGACACTCACGTGCCTGGGAGCTCGTGAGTGCGATGCCGGCCTTTTTGGGAGTGGCACGCTCACGTCTTGAAGAACCCTAAGTCGTAATGGTTCGTAAATATCGTGGCAGGTCCCTCGTTCCATAACATGGTGGTTTGTGGTAAGAAATGTCGTACGAAACGCGCAGTGGTAGAACAGTGGTGGACAGTCATCAATATGACAGTGCTGGAATTTCGTATTCTGCTAGATGACCGCAGATGGAATTCAGCTGCAGGTATTAATCCGAACAACTACTTTCGGAGTAGTTGTAGTACACTCCCCATGGTAAATAGATATCCTCCTCCTCCCAATAGAAGATTCTGAGAGACTTAACATACGAGTATCTACGTAGCGCCAAAGAATCAAGCCAATCTGACAAAAAAAGATATAAATCGGGATAGCAAAGCATTATTTTAAGATTCACAAAGTTATAATACCGTGTACAATACAAAACATTCTTTCAAATTCACTCCCAAATATTCAAAGTTGGTCCGCTCATAATTAATTACATTTATAATGTATGGTGAATTAAATTGAGGTGGCATTTTGGCCCGAAAGTCCTTTGTCTGAGACTTCTGTTTAGTTCTTCAATTACCACAATTTCGAAATGGGAGATTGAGAATAATTTAATTATGTTGAGCTGTTGTTTGTTTCGATTTGGGTAGTTTTATTGGTTGAATTCCACAAATTCAAAACAAGAGACCCAGTTTATAACTTTGAATACTCCGGTGAATTTTGTACGCTAACATAATTAGTATTGGGTAATAATACCCAACGTAGGTCTGAATTAGACTAAGGAATATATCTTTACATTCCCCTTGATTTTTATAAGACTTCTTTTGATTTGAAAAATCCCACTTTTGTATAATTCTAAATACATATAATCTAAAAAAATTGTTAATTAATAATTTGATTCTGCATTTGACTGATTTCGTTTGAGTATAGCTTAGGGGGAATCTCATCTAGCATTGTACTTATTTTTAAACCGTATTTCGTATTAGCTTAGCGGTTTTTTATAGTGTTTTAACCTAGTCGCTCAGCTGTTAGGTACTTATTTATTATTTATTTATTTTACACTTTATCGCACCTAAACACTAGAAGCAAATGATGAATGAAAATATTAACAGATGTTAGTACATATAAGAGCAACGGGCGGCCTTATCGCTAATAAGCGATCTCTTCCAGACAACCCACACGATAAAAGTATAAAATATACTTAAAATATAATAATACAGGTGCAAAGGGTGCGAAGTATACAAAAAATAATAATAATACAGAAACAAAACACAACATACATTAAAATAAGAAAAACCGAAAAATATGCTAATTAAAATCTAGAATTATGACTAATTAGGTAATAGTTAATCGATAAGAAACAATTGTTTACATAATTAAATTATTCCTTAAATAATGATATGATCGTTGATTTTTATTACAATGTTTGAATAGGCCCAAAACAATGACTCCCGTAGACAACAGAAACAATTGATTACAGGCGACATTGCGACGGGAACTATAAACCATTCAAAGAAGTTTTTACTAACAAACAAGAAACTTGTGACAAACGCCAAGAGTCGACGGATGAGCCGCTTTTCTTTGAGCTTTAAAACCGGCTAGTTACAGTGTTTTACTCGAATTTATTTTTGCAGAGTTTCGTCGCAAGCGCTTTTGACATAGCTTAGCTGTTTTCGTCGTTTTACTTTGTACTCAGAAACTGCAAAGACTGAATTTGTTGTTTCTTTTAAAAAAAATCACCCGACACTTTCAAGCACGCAAAGAAATTTAACATGTTTTCACACGTATCGTTGGGACGGTCATATCACATTTACGGCCAATGAGCTCTCTGAACATTTATCCAATAATATACAAGAATTGTTCTTCATTCCTGTGTGATAATGTTCTGATGTGAAGAAAGAAAACAGGATTTTTGAATGTACAACATGACCGATTTAATAGTGCATTACAGTTACTGTTATATTTAACTGTTATATTGACTAAAGGAAGCCTTGTAAGCCTCTTGGCGTTGCAGGTGTCCACGGGCAACGGTTAGCACTTCAATCGAAGTGTCCCGCTTGCTCGTTTGCCTCCTGCATAAAAAAGATAAATTAAAGTCAAGTATCATAAGTCAAGTGTAATACTTCAAGTTCAGCTAACGAAGCGTTGACATAGGGATGATGTGGGAACTATCGTTCTCTTAATTGAAGCGCGTAGCGGGTGTGTGTGATTGACATATCAATCCACCTTCCATGAAACCCTATGTTGTTTGATATTAAATAAATTCCAAGAATATAAGATTTGTTGAATTTTATTATTTTGATAAGGTACCTTATCAAATTTGTCGTGAATCTTTAAAATAAAATAATCTTTCATTGTTATTTTGTTCTTTAGTTTTGTGTTCTTGTATATTTCTCGTTGTATTTTATTTACAAATTCTCCACATTGTGCCTGCATGGAAGAGATCGTTGATAAGTTCACTATTTGCTAATTTATGTTTTAATTGAGTGGGAGTGCCATGCTGTTACTTAGAGTTTCAACTGAATGGGCAGGCACAGCCGGAGAAATACCACTCTCTCACAGAAAACCGGCGTAAAGTGATACAATTGGACTTTGTTCATTTTGTACTCGCGTTTCGTTCGGTGAGTGAGATCTTCCGGTGCCCATCCTTTTCCCCTTCCCTCGTCCCTCTCCCCTTTCCTTTAAAGGGCGGCAACGCACTCACGAGCTACCAGCCGCGTGAGTGTCTATGGGCGGCGGCTTCACCTTTATGGTGGGCCGCCTGCTCGTTTGCCCCCTCTTCTATAAAAAAAAAATGTTTTCTTTCTGTAATATTTTTCATTTCTATGCAAAGAAGTATAAATAATATATAATTAACAAATTATTGTGTTTGAAAACTAGCGCACTCAAAACGTATTTATAATTATTATTATATATAAGTATTCGATTAAGACCTTATTAATTTTATAAATAATAAATATATTTGAAACATAGTATGCCTGTTTGTTTATCTGTTAACATAGTATTTTTATATACGGGCAGTATTGCATTCGTTTACAATAAAAACACCATTGATTAAGAAAAATAGTTGTCATAGACAAACAGTTGTAGAAGAGACTTAGTAAAAGCTTTTAATGGCGATTAATGACAACAATTTACATTTATATTATAAACATTCATTTTGCAAAACGTAAAAGCTCTCAAAGCACGAGTTAAAAAAGAACTACCGGAGATCACTTAAAACTTAAAAACGCGTTTAAAAAGCGTAAAATTATTTGAGTTGTTTCATTCCTTTTATTAAATTTAAATGCAGATAAAAATATGAATTTAAATCAAAAGAATGTTGCAAAAATATCGTTAAATTTTCAGCACAGATTTAATATAACGTACGTAGTAATGTTAATACCTTAACACAAACCATAAATCACTCACCTTACTTAATATAAAGCTGGCTTAGTATTAAGTGAATTTAAAACGTTATTCAATTGACATAACAAAGAAAATATAACATCGCATTATAACATTTTGAAACATGTGGTATTGATGCATTTTGGCCATAACTTGGTTTCAGAAGGTAACCGACGTTAAAGTGTTTGAACGGATTGGCCAATCTCGCAGTCTTATGCTCACAGTAAAGCAGTGAAAGATCACATACTTGGGCCATATTCTTCGGCAGAACGATACAGCCTAATGCAGTTAATAATAATGGGGATGGTCGTCGGAAGAAGAAAGGCTGGCAGAAGGAAAAAGTCGTGGTTGCGGATTATTCGGGAATAGCCTAGCGCTGCGGAGCTATTCCGCAGAACTAAGGATAGACAGGCTGCCGGAAAGCTGATTGGCAACCTTCACTTGCTGGAGAGGCACTCTTAGAATAAGAAGATTATAAAAATAATAATTTATGGTTACATTTATTAAGAAAGGTACATCCTGAGTCAAACCAAACACATATACTTTAGAAAAGGGTGAAGTTATAACGAATTCGCAATATATATATAAGCCTTAATTTTTGCAATACAAACCAGTACTTCTACAAATCTCTGGACAGTAAGAATATTGATTCTACATTATACTATAAAGCGGGTTTCTCTCGAAGTTGAGTTGTGTAAATACTATTAAACCAAAGGAGAATTGGGTTGTTTGCAATAAATCATATCAGAGCTAGGTGGAGGCAAGCTATTATCGCGGTGACATGTGTAACTGAGATGAATGGTGCTATTTAACGATTTGGTGAAATTAAATAATATAAATATTTATTTATTTAATAAGGCACACCAACAACACACATACAAACATAACCCGAACGAAATTACAAAAAAAAAACACATAAGGCATGTATAAATAAGGGATGCACAGCATTACTGGTATACAATTTTAAAAAACAAACAAACAATCATATATATATATTCGACTGCGGCCCGCAGTCGATTTGCGTTTTTATCAAAGAACGCGTCTGTTTATACTCCATATAATTGTAGCCAACGCCATCTAGTTGCGAAAGTAACAGACATTACAGTTGTTAAGCCACAGTGGTAACGTTACTGGGGTTCTATGTCAGCTACAGTTGGATCAATCACAGAGCAGAATTCATTCTTGTCTAGTGTCTTTGTTTATATCACACTCTGCTGCTTCCAAAGTGTAAATAAAAAAAACAAGTGAAATAATATTATAGTCTTTATACCTATATTATCTTATCTATTAAGGTGGGTTGTCTGGAAGAGATCGTTTATTAGCGATGAGGCCGCCCGTTGCTCTTTTATTACTTACATCTATTAACGTCATTTGCTTCTAGTGTTTAAGTGCAATAAAGTGTAAATAAATAAATATATTATCCTTCTATTGACCTTTTATTGACTTTGAAAACAATACAGTTTTGTTTTCAAAGTCAATAAATACATAAAACTTCATGAACTTCGGTCAAACGGTTTCGAACCAGCAACTAAGATTGCTGTGACTCCAAGATGTAAATATTAGAAGATTAACTTACGGTTTAATTCAATTTGATTAAAAATAACGGGAAAATTATTAATAATTTATTACGCTTACCGCAACAAATGTATGTAGTGATTATATTTAACTTTACGGCAAATACATTAAAAACGTTATCGTCTCCAAATTTTTATCTTTTTAATTATATCGACGTCATCGATTCTGCAACGTTCTTATATATGCAGTGGGGCCTTCGGGCCGGCCAATCAAGGGCCCTACTACACCTACACTTGGAGCATACCTTCCTTCCTCCACAATTTTTTAAAGAAATATTACGTCTCGTTACATCCTAACCCCTTATTCTTAGTTACGTTTGACAAACAAAACGCGCTTATCGTTCATTGTACATTGCCACTTTACACTGTACTGTGACTGTACGACGAATACCATAAAGATTCTGAACGCATTAGTTACACTGGACAAGCGTAACTATTTCATTCGATAAATCGATTGTCAATCCATCTTTGACCATCCAATATTGAAATGAACAAATTCATTCCGGTATTGTTTGCCTCGCAATCGATGATTTTTTTTTTTGGAATAGAAACGAATTTACCATTCATTTAAAACGTGCTCGAACACTTGCTACAGTCAGCGAAAAGTACAACCAGTTTCACGAATTTCCGATGCACTTCCAATGTTTTTAAGTGTTTGAACATCATTTTTATAAATGGTGATTATTTTGTTTATTGAGGAAACAAACAGATATATAACATAGACTACATATTTAAAAAAAAGTATAGCCTATCATCCACCATAGAACACCTAAATAAGCAATAAAAAAATACACACATTAGGAAGGATAAGTGTTAAGTTAGGCTTTCAATGTTTTTATATAATGCAACAAAGAAATAACCGAGGTACAACGGTTGATCACATTTGGAATTAAAGTTCTACGGTTTTGGAGGATTGCTTATAGCCCTTTAGATACGATACTTTCACCACATAACATTTAAGTACATTAGTTCTAAACAAGAAGGTGTTGGTCAAAATTTGAAATTACAATTATGACAAACCTTTTATAAAGCCTATCAAAGGATACGGGTGCGTATTGGCAATCTTCGATAATCCGAGATAATAAAAACAATGAAAGCTCAAAAGCTTCAAATTATACTGCAAAAAAATATGGACCTTGTATGAATATATAACATTGTTGATCTATTCAACTGAATAGGGTTGCCAACTACTAAATATTTAATATGCATTAACATAATTATAAGATCGTTTGCGTTACTTGTCGTAGCGTAACTTTTCGTAAGTTGGAATCCAAAGAATTAAAAAAAAATAGTATTTTTAAACGGATTTCTTTCCTATAAAAATAAAAAGGCCTTTGGTCCCAGTCGTGTGAAGATTTCAGGATTGTGAAGAACACGGGATAACTAGCATTGCCATTTCAAACATACTTCTATTATTCCTTGAATCATAAATGACAACCCTACACCGAAATATGCCCGGGCTATATTAAAATTTTAACAGACTGACTTTTTGTTTACGAAAACAGAATGCACGTTTGATATCCAATTATTGCTTTATTCCATTGTATAACACGTAATTGGTGCATGGAGTATCGTTTCGACATGATGTATGAGCCCACGTGCTTAACCCATTCATTACGTTTGGTTCGTTCATGTAAATAATTAAAATCCGATGACACTTGACTTAAATAAATTTGATAAGTTTACTGCGATATAACTGAATGTATTCATATAAATATTTGTTTTATTAATAATGCCGACGCGTTTATATATAATAGTATTGATGTATAATTAACCTGGTGCAGGTAATTAGTAACTTTGTCTGAGGCCAAGGAGTCTGATCGATCTAGGTGTCGCCACCTTGCGGCAAGCCAGCTACAACACAAAATTCTTTATTAAGTACATTATTGTATTTACAAGAATTTAAACAAGTCAGGCGGGTTTGTACCTATTAAAATATAAAGTATACTTGTAATTCTAAAATTCCTCTGATATGTAGACAAAATTTTAAATTTACCTGCGAAAAAAGTATGTCCTTATTAAAACATAAAGATTAGGTGTTAAGTTATATATCATTTCAATTACTATCTTATATTTTTAATTGCTTATGACTTATGTCAGTGGGAGGTCGATGCTAAATTATATATTATTTCGTCACGTAAATCCAATAGATTTAATATATTAAAAGTGAAAAGCAAATCTTAGTGTAGATAAGACGAAGTAGATAAAACATATAAAAATGTAAAAAAAAACCTTTCTTCGGCCCTTAATATAAGTGTATTTATTATTTAAATCTTTGGACTGTATTATTAATTTCTCATTGTATTCATTCAATTACAGTTCTCCTTTGTCCCCTACTTCTGGATTGTGTTTGAACGGTTGATTGACCGAGTCCTTTATTTTTTATAAATATGGCAGTGTGACTTTAGTTAAGGGGTGCGTTCTTTTTTAATACAAGAATAATATACCGCTAATAGAAAGAGTTACGAAAAAAAATATCTTTCATAACCTAGCCTAGCCTAGTAAAATAAAAGGAAAGTTACAAGTCCATACATTAAATTCGCGTCAACGAACCTCAAATGTATTTTATCACGAACCGGATCAAATATTCTGTTTACACTGTTATAAGCACTTACAAGAGCAATAAAACAATTGCCAACTAAGAGCGTTTTTCAAATGAAAGCTACCGATCGGATTGTCAAAAGATTTTAATCCTTTAAATTTTCGTTTGATAAAACGATCAGTGATATTTTAATTTCAAAAAGCTCTTAAATTTAATACTTTACTGGTTTTATTGACAATGTCCCGTATCACGCTTATACATAATAAAATCTTTAACGGACATACTAAATATTTACATAAACTTTCATAGAATGCAAATATCAGTTTACTGTTTGTGGTTTAGTTAATAAGTTTATATTTTATAATTATATGTGTTTTGCCTGGAAGAGATGGCTTATTAGCGATAAAGCCGCCCGTTGCACTCCATAAGTTCTAACATCATTATTTACTTCTACCATTTTGTGCAAGAAAGTGTAAAAAAAAAAAATATATATATATATCTTAAAAAACAAAAATCTAACGAAATAAAATAGTGTGTACGCATACTATCTCATCATTGTTATAATAAGTATAGGTTATTTGTGCAAACTTAATTTCAAATAGTGTGATATTAAAAAAATCAAAAAAATGTTAGTGCATTGTGCCTAACTAACCGACTACCGAGATGAAAAGAAATAGATATATTATCAATATGTATATTCTTACAAAAAACAAACAATGCCTTATTTATACAACAAGCAGTTCTAAACAATTTTATAAACTTAATTGTAAATTGAATTTTTGCAGAGAGTTTAGCGAATAACGAAGTTCCGTTCAAAAGTTTGCAATGAATTCAGTCCAACCGCTTCTATGCTGAATTGTAAACTTATTCTGAATGTAAAGCTTACAGACCTTGATAAACATCGCAATTAAAAGAAGGCTTTTAACAACGAAATGCTTTTATAGCCAACAAGCGTTTTTCTACTGGCGCCAGCGCTAAATCCACTTCGAAATTTAAATGTTACTTTAATTCCAAAGCATAATATTGTGTTTACCAGTTCGAAACGTGTAATTTTAACTCAATACTCTATCACAATTGTACCTTCATACAAATTCTTTATACCAGTTTATGTATATTTTATTTTAAAAATTGCAATATTTTACTTATGTGAAGTGACCATAAATTATTAATTCCGTAAATGTGTTCTTAAAAAAAATGCCTGGTTTATGTGGCGCCACGTCTGTCACAAAGAAATTTGATAAATTTATCGACAGATCGGACGTTATCTTAATTAAGTTTTGGTCTTATACTTTTATCAATATTAACAGGCTTAAATACAATGTATTATCTAAGGAGTACGTATATACGAATACATATATATATATACGTTTTTACAATATCGAATTGTAAAAACGAACAAATATTTCTATCACGGATTTATTTTTTAAAAATTCACTAGAAGTCAAACGCTCGTTTCTGCTAAATTATAGTCAGCAAAAAGGCTACTGAAACTAAACACTTAACCTTTTTGAGCACTGCCGGTTGATAAAAGCCAATTTTCCAACTATCAGATTGAACGTCTCTCGTATCATTTACAAAAGGGTACAATATACATAGCGACTTAATAGAATATCAAACGACCAACAAGACAAGATTAATGTTAGCCATGACTTAGTATCTTTAAGGCGATTTCTCTAGCGAATAAGCGTCATTTATACTCGTTCCACTACAGTTGATATTTGCAATATTATAAGCATTATCCAGATGGAAATGTAAAATATCTGGATGTTATAAAAATGATACGGGCCTAATTTTCGACATGTCAACAGGCTTGTCGTAATCAAAACCGAAATTATGCATCAAAAAGGATTAACAAGAAAGTTTTGAATACTTTAAATATTCCCATAAATAAAAGTCAAACCAAATTTTAATTAATCCAACATGTATCAACTCAATTACACACTCAGTTCTTTTCTATTTCAATAGTCAAACACTAAACAGCACTAACACAAATTAAAAAAAAGTTTAACTTTCATTTTCGAGCTTTAAATTACAGGACTTTTCTTACTTGGTGCGTAATTATCACCTAACACTTACATCGATCCGGCATATTTACACCCAGAGAATTGACCATCAACTTGTGTATAAAAAATAATGTAATGCCATAAAGAATTTATAAATCTGTACCTCTACAGAAGTAGTTAATCTGTGCAAAGATTATTAAGCCATAATCCGAAACCCAAAGGAATAACAATGTACGGTAAACCTCAGGACCCAAGAGAAGCCGTTAGTCGCCCTTTAATGAACCTTTTCTGGGCAAGATCTGTGCAAATCAAACAGGTTTAACTGGACAAGCCGCATATCAATGGAGGGAACGCTTTTTGAATTGATATTTGAAAAAACGTGACATATAAAACTAAAACACTAAATGAAATTTAAAAAGTTTAATCCTTGTCCTTTGTTTATCCAGTGTATAGTTCAGATGGCAAAAAAATAGTGCACAAAAATGATCCACGTATCGTTAAGAGTCACAAAGTTGCTTGAACTATTTAGCTAACTTTAGTGAATTGTTAATAAACCCTTCTGATACAAAATTTACTAACCTGGCCTAAGGTCTAAGGATAAACTTAGGTTGAAGGTATTTAAGACTGGATCTGGACTGGGTCATCTAATAGAAAAACATACCTTTTCTTTACCTCTGCGGTTATTATTATTATTATTTTATTATTGATTTTAACATTTAATAACCGCTTATTAATATGAAAAATGTTAATAAAGTCGGATAAATTCAATGTAGTTGAATGATTTGTGTTTTATATAATAAATCCCACTTTTATGAATTACAAATGATTCTTGCGGTCGCTTGAGCTTTACGCGTCCCTTAATCGCTGTCATAACCGGTCGTCGAAATTTTTGTACTACGTTTGCTTTTTATACTGCCTTCAAATTAGCGAAATGGGCGAAGCAGTCTGCCAAATAGGTCTCATTTATTAAAGCTGTCAGGTCGTATATTTAAACCTAAATTTTTATTACTAATCTGTGGGCAAAATGTTATAGAAGCTGACACTTAATACAAAAATCATGCCCTGATTGTCTTAGTGACTAGTTAACAATACAATTCACGCATCTATTACAAATATGGGATAGTTAATCATTATAATAACCCTAGTCTCAGTTGATTTGGTTTTCTTCGGCGTACGGACTCATGGGACTTGGTAGTATAGACACTAGTTGAATAAATAAGACGCCTGGATTGTTTTAGTGACCCAAGAGTTAATGCCTGGTGCTTTTTTCACTCAGTTTATAAGCATCGCAATTAAGCAAGCAAATGCTGCCGGCATTATGAATACTCTTCCACAGAGCCCAAGCTTTCCATGTCTTATTTTATTATTAGTTTTTAATATTTTTTTATATTTTTAGTTTAATACTACACAAAAATACTGTTGCATTATAATTCGTTAAAATAAATTAACACCCACTTTGTTAACCTTTACCCGGAGCTCATCTATCAAAACTTCAAAGCCAATTCATCGCAGTTAACATCAATTATTATCTATGCCGAAAGGTATGATATAACTGTGATAGTTAGACTAGTTCACGAACATAACTTTTGTACATAGTACATATGTATTAACACTAGAAAATTTAGACCTCATAGATAAGATGTTTGTTAGGAATTAAGACAGTTTATATAACTGTTGTTATTAATATAGGTTTAATATGTGTTTATTAATCCAAGTTTAAAACATAAAAAACAGAAACAAAAAATATTTTGTTTCTTGTGAGTCCATACAGTCCAACGAACCAGCTTAATACAAAAATAACATTGGAAATATATTATATATACTAAAAATGTAAGTGTATTTTTATATTACACTATGTTTAGTATAACGAGGACCTTTAAGGGATCATCACCTCTTAAATACCTGAGTGTTTTAGTTATAGGGTAAAATACAATAAAAGTAAATAAATATTACACCAGAAATTAAGTCTATAACCACTCGAAGATGTCATAGCGTCACCTTCGAATCTTGTTACGAGGTAGTTAATGGTTCTAGAAAATTTTATTATTATCGACGAAGAATAACAAATTAGATTGCGAGTCTCTTAACAGCCTGAAGTTTAATACTATTCTATTATTTAAGGTATACTTTGAAACTTAAAATAAAACCCTATGGTAAATTTAAAGTTGTTGCCACCTTGTGGCAAAGTGCCCATAATTCTGGCATCAATTCCTCGTAAACGCAATCCCTATACGCTGAGCAGCTCTTGGGTCACCAGCACTGACTGCCAGGCGCCTACTTAATTCTTTAATAAAAGCCTGTGCACTTCTAACTCCAATAAAGAGTCTTTACTTCAATCGCAACATATTCAAAGTTTCCCAATTTTAGAAGACTATAAAGATCTAGTTTTTAAAAATTTGGTATATTATTTTCTCATGTAACGTGTACGATCTGGACTGGGAAACAAATTTTGGTTGTAAGGACAGAATGCAGAGCACTTTTATTTGGGTTAGAAGAAAATGAGGTAAATTCAGACAATTTTCCCCTATAACGAAAAACATTCCGACAATAAATTTATCTTATATTTCTAACACATAAAATTAGAAGACGTAAAGTAACCAAAACAAACGTACAAACGTAACGTAAAAATGTTAGGGTTAAAAATGCAAGCGCCGGGTCGCAATGATTTGTAAAATTATCTGCTTCTTCTTTAAATAATAACCGAACTTTAAAAAAATAATAAAAATATGTTAAAAATTAAAACAATTACTATAATTAATTAGCTAGATGTCTAATGTAAAGAATTGTGTATTTATAACATATATTCTGATGCCCGATTATGGAAAAGCAATATTTACTTAACCTAGAATTGATCATGATTTTGCTCGAAACTATTAAATGAAAATTATTGAATACTCACATTTTTTCAACGAGCGTCGTACAAAATCACAAATCACTTTACCATTTTTTCACTTAACATCGTAAAGCACACACTCACGCACCAGACACGTCCGCTTTCACGAACCTCCGACGTGAAACTGAACTCTGAAGAGTGTTCATCAATTACTCAACTTTGAGTTTCACAAAGCTCAGTCAGGACTCAGGGAAGAACAGAATAAAATATATCGCTTGCCCTTTTCACTTGTCCCCAGATTTCACCGTTTATCATAAAGCACTCATAGTTAACTTAACCGAGTTAGGAAAATTACTGTCAATTATTTCCGGTTGGTAGGCTTTTAATGTTATGAATGGTGCTTATCTATTATAAATTATTATTATATTCATTCATTAACTTTGTATTAAATGAATGTTCTTGTTTGGTTTTTTCATTCATAGGTATGTGTTCCCCGATTCAATACGGCTGTTTAGTTTTTTTTATTATAAAACCGCGTCGGCTGCTTTAGCCTGCAATTTATATCTTTGATTAAAAATTCTAACAGTTGTAAACGTAGAATATGTAAATATCCAATAGTGTTATCAATAAATAATTTCACACATTTGTGTATCCAGTTAATTACTGGGTAATCATGTGTATTTGTACATAAATTGCATAATTTAAAGATGATTTGTTATTTACGAACGTAGGTTGTTTAATTATTTTAATTAGATGATCAGCGGATATATAATTTGCAAGATGAAATCGAAAGCACTGTATAAATACTGTAGAATACAGTAATGTATCAATAATTACGTAAATGTAAATCTCGGCTTGGAGAGACCGAAAAAGATGAGATTTAAATATAGCTTGATTAGGTCAAGTTGTAAAATATTTTTTTTGACAAAAGTTTTCAAGATCATAGATAGCTAGCAGTAGTAGATTATTTTTTTACATGATTATCCAATGTTTATTTTTTTTTTTTTTATAGAAGAGAAGGCAAACGAGCAGGAGGCTCACTCACTCTTTTCCTGAAGGACCCTAAGTCGTAGTGGTTCGGAAATACCGTGGCGGGCAGCTTGATCCATAACGTGGTGGTGCTTGGTAAGAAATGTCTTACGAAACGCGCAGTGGTGGAACGACAGGCATCAAGGTGATACGGGTGGAATATCGCATTTATGATTTTGGTCTTCTAAACTTTTTATTTCGCCGATACACGCAGCTTACTTAGTGGGCCTTTAATCGCGTTATATCAATATCTATGACAATACTGCTCGCTTGCCCCTGAAGCCTTGCCTCCGTAGATTCCGTAATCGTTAAATTCAGTTCAGTGAATATCAGCAAATCATAATGAATTATATACCTACCATCTATGTGTTGCAAAATCACTACAGGGGTGTTTATTTTTTTATATTTTTGTTTTTATCTTACGTTTAGAACTATGACAGCTTTACACTTATTAATTATAAAAAGCTAACAAGCAGTCTATTAATAAAATTGTTTTAATAGGTATAAAGGGGTTACTCTCCAGGTTTTTCACATTTTAGTTGTCTATAGCGACAATAAATATATCAATTTCTATATGTTATTTAAAAAAACTATTATTTCCTTCAGTGATTATTTGGTCACTATGGTATATATCTTATTCATCGAAGTAAGATTAATAAAGAGATATCTTTTTACTGGCTGAATCAATTACTGGTCAATCCTCCCCAAAAAAAGTCTTGGTAAAAGTTCCGTCAAAGCACCATATCATTGAGACGACATCGGATCTTCAAAAAAAGTATTTAACAAATATCGAATAATACATACATCGGAAAAATATTACACAAAATCATTTTATAGCCGCATGAATATCGGCAAATAGGAATATTCAGCACGCGCGGTTAGATTTATCTAATCACAAAAGCGGTTACGGTAGCTCAATGGAACTAGTGGACTCATTACGGCCTATTGCTTTGTTCCACGCATCGCTAATGAACTGGAATCTGTAACGTTGTTCGGCAACACCTAACGACCTTTGAATGCCATGAAAATGCAAGCCCCACACATTTACTTGTATATTTTTATCATTCCGCTCTCTATGTACCTAATCTCTAACATAAAATGTTGGTAATTTAAATTAAACTATGTAGGTTGCTAGAAAAATATATTACAATAATATATATTATCGTGCGTCAAGCTCTAGGGTTCGTGCTAAGCGATCTATGTAACAAAAGTTCGGTAATGTAGTCATAGAGAAGTTTTACCATCTTATATTACATGCCATGACAACAAATTGCGAGGTTACTCCAACCAGAAATAAAAATAAAACCTAGGCTAAGCACTTGGTCTCGGCGAAGCGATGCTTAATATTAGAAAATTTTTTATATTTTATTTAATAATATTTTTAAAATTTAACTACCATTTAGTAAAATGGATTCCCAGTCTCAGTTGTTGTTGTAGTAGTTGTTGACGCGGTGGTTACCGTCGTAGGTATCCTTATTGTTGTGGGAGTTGTAGAAGCGGTGGTTACTGTTGTAGGTATTGTTGTTTTTGTTGTAGTAGTTCTAGGTGTGGTGATTACCGTTGTAGATATCGTTTTTGTTGTAGGTGAAGTTGTGATTGACGTCGTGGTTGCTGTTGTAGGCAACGTTGTTGTCGTTGTAGTAGTTCTTGGTGTGGTAATTACCATTGTGGGAATTGTTGGTGTTGTTGTGATAGTTCTTGGTGTACTCACTGTTGTAAGTATCGTCGTTGTTGATGTGGTGGTTGCTGTTGTAGGCAACGTTGTTGTCGTTGTAGTAGTTCTTGGTGTGATAATTACCGTTGTTGTTGCTGTAGGTATTGTTGGTGTTGTAGGCATCGGTTTTGTTGACATTGTAGCAATTGTTGTTGGAATTATTCGTGGTTTTGTAATTGGGGCAGTGATTTCTATAGAAGTTTGTGGTTTTGTTTTTGTTGCTGTAGTAGTCGGTAAAAGCTTTGTTGTTACTGTTAGCGTTGTTGATTCTTCGTAACTGGGTGTTAGAACCGTTGGTATTTCTGTTTTATGGTATATTTCGTCAACTAAAGGTAAAGTTACTTTACCATTAGTTGACGAAAGCATATCTTCTGTAGCAGTTGTTTTAATCTCTCTAGTTGTTGAGAGTGGTCTTATCGTTTCTGATATGGGCCCCCTTATATCCATGGTGTAATCAATATTTTCACTAGTTTTTACATAAGCACTTGAAATTGGAGATGCGGTTTGTTTAGTTTTCGTTGAAATAACTCTTTTACTTGCACTAACTTCCACTGTTTTGGTAGTTGCAGCTAATGTAAGCTTAATTATTTTCTTCTTTTTTTTGAAAGCTTTAGATTCCGGCGTTAGTACTCTCATTTCCATAATTTTCTTAACAATACTAATGGGCAACCAGTGTCCCGGAAACCCCGACTCAATAGGATTAACAACATACGTAATCTCATCTTTGAATGGATCCGGCCATTTTGAAGAATTTGAAATGTGTAAAGCCATTATTGATATTACTATGATCAGACCTACGTACACTAAAAAATAATAAGTTCTATATAGAAAAATCTACACAGCTTAAGTAGTATGAATATAAAATAGGTCCTTTGTAAACTGGTACTTACTTT
Source organism: Leptophobia aripa (assembly GCA_951799465.1). Lineage (NCBI taxonomy): Eukaryota > Metazoa > Arthropoda > Insecta > Lepidoptera > Pieridae > Leptophobia > Leptophobia aripa. Next base: position 6,234,151 of record OX637271.1, read on the forward strand.
CAAAATAATTATAAAATCGTTTCTACCATCTTTATCAGTAATCATAGTTCTCGGCGTTATTTATAAATATAGTATTTCTAAAGAATACAAAATTTATAACAGAAACCACCCAAATCAACGCGAGTATTTCAAGCATGAAATTGTTTTTACTCTCCAATAACTTTATGGCTGTTATAATAGCGTATATGAAATTCGTTGAAAACACACCACAGGCAAAAGATCCCTTCATGCTCAATAGATACCTAAATTAATTTAATTAAACACTCATTTCTATTCATATGTATTTATTGAAACTGGCCCAAAAGTTGTCACACCTTACTTATAAACCCTGACAAAGCAGTTTGAATACAACCTGCAATGGTGTATTGGCATTTTCAACCAACTTAAACAACGTATGGTGTTTTTGGTTTGTCCATGATATGTAAAAGACACTCTCGTTAGATGTACTATTAAATTAATTTATAGATAAAGAGTAGAAACCAGTATGTATTTAAAAATCAATATTTATAATAACAATACAAGCGTGTGTATATAATTTATTTCCTACATTTCTATCAAATATAACAGATTAATTGCCCCATTTCTTTGATACATCTGCATACTCTCCATCCGGTGAATCATACTTTTTAATCGGTGGGGTTGCATATGTTCCATGAACTGAGTACGGAATCAATTGCAGATCAGGCTGAAAATAAATGTCATAACACAATAAAGAAAACGTTACTTAGGTCTACATTAATTTGTGATAATTGTTTACAAGAAAACTGTATTTGTTATCAAGTTTATTAGATAAGGTTTTTTTTGTGAGCATGTGGTGTTTGTTAATTTTTTGTTGGTGTGAAGGAGAATTTTGAGAACTATTAAATGTTTCATACATATAAATTTGATTTTATTTCACTATAAATTTACTGAATAATTTATTGTATACTACAATTTACTTATCAAGTAGCTTTCATATTACATAGTTTCCTTGTTAAAAAAAAATTCAATCAATCAGTTCTATTGACTAATTACCATAATAGCTTCATTATACAATTCTTCCGACACTTCATATAGTTGATCTAATGCTCTTCGTTGGGCTCTCATTATTCTGTCTACTTGAGCTATGTTAGCCATGTACTCCTGTCTTTTATATCTACACCAATCTTTATTCAGCAAGGCCCGAGCTTCTGTTACTTCAGTTGATAGCTTTATTTCTGGTCTCTTTCGTGTTCTAGAAAGTGAGGTTTAGTATAGTACTTTGTTTTCTATATTTAAAAAAAACAGATAAATAGCAAATTATTATTGTAGTTACCCTATAGAATCAAGAATATGAAGAGGAGGTTCACATTCATCAATAGGCTTCAACTGTTTAGCATTTTTTTCTAATCTTCGAATTTGCTTCTCTATTTTTTTTCTCCTCCTCTCTTCTCTAGCTTTTATTATAGCTGGATCCATTTTCTTTTTCTTTTTTAAAGGCTCAGCCCTAGAATTTAAAGAAAATATATACTTTATGGGAAATACCCTAGTTCATGTTATTAAACTAGTAACATAGTTAGAAAGAACCATTTATAATTTATTTATGTAATGTTTTCAAATGCAAAGTAAGGAATGATTTAAAATTGGAAATATGGCTCTATCACTTGAATTATTGTACTAGTTAGTACTTGGCTTTCTAATACATACCATAATTGATCTGTTACTTTTAACTGTAAGACAGATGCTGTGCTAATTTTTTTAGCAGTAATTGGTATTATTGGTGAACCAACGGCTAGCCTACAAATAAAAAATACTTATATTAATAAACAAGATGTAATATTTATTAAAACACTTAAGAGGTTATAGAAATACATAACAAAAAAATTAATACCGTGCAAATTGTTTCACCAAAGATATATGAAACATTTTATTGTAATACTACAAACCGAAATTGATACTAGTTATTTATCTTAATAATTCCCCTTCATCAGTTATTTTTTAGAGTTAAAAATAAAACAAAATTCTTAAACACAGACTGCGAAGTTCTGACAAATGACAATTGTTTAATCGTCAAAATGTTAAAGTCCATGTCAAAATTCTATTTCGTGAATGTTATTTACGTTAAACACGATGTTTGACAATCTAAAAACAGATTATAAAGGAAACTAGTAACATAATGCAATTGAGCACGCCACACATTCCTTCATCTCCGACTTACGCCTAAAAACACGTATTTAAAACTTTTCTTCTGTTTACGGGCTCATAATGCTTATGAGATCCAATTTGTACTGAGAATTACTATTATCATTTTCAGTACAAATTTATATTTTGATAATAAGATACATTGTCCTTTTTTCATACTTACGACAATTTTCGAATAAAAAAAGATACTAGGTTGCCCCGATATATTCCCATTTCCCATTCCCACAAACATATTATAAAATATAATAAAAAAAATTGACCTTTGTTATGTTTGATATTTTGTAATTAAAAATTATAGTGCATAAAAGAAATGTCTCTACAAATGTGTCAGTAAGTAGGTAAATATGGTACTATAGTATATTTATGACAATTACCTTCCAAGATAAAGGTTAACAATGTCGGTACTTTGTATTCAAGTTAATAACTTGAACTTTACCATCATTTAACTTAACATATCATAAAGATGGGAGATTACGCGTGGCTCATAAAAAATCTTTTTTATTGGGTTCTTTACAAATCATTGTTTAAATGAAACATAATAGATAATTCAATAAATTTTCTTAATATTCACCGCATAGAAACACGGTGCATTTAGTAATCACGTAATAAATTTTATGATTATTAATTGTTACGGATGGTTGAATAAAACTCAAAGCGGTATTAATTAACACGTTCCCTTTTTATTTATCAAACGTTAGTGGGTGCCATACAGATTACACCAGCTTATTCACTAACACAAGCTTATTCACTAACGTCCGTCCGGAACGGCTGCGTAAATCTATCTATCTTTATATAATTCAAAACTTAAAACTACAAAATGGCTCCGTGACCCGTCGCGCCCGCACCCCGCTGACCATTAGTTTCTTGAACATCTGGTTGCCGTCTTCGCCTTTGCCTATTACAAATTACCATGCTCGTTGTCCGTAACAGTCTCCCCTCAGCGAAATCTCTATAAGGTGGAGCTTTCCGTAGGTAGGACAACGAGGCGAGTAACCGGTCGTCTTAGCTTATGCAGTTTCGTTTCAATCTCAGCTGATCGGGTTTCTCCATCGGGTCCTTTATAGGTTTTCGTAACTATCCCGCGGGGCCACTCGTTACGCGGTCATTATTGGTTTTGTGGTTAATTGTCGCTCTTGTCGCGTCATCCGCGACGTTCTCCTTTGTTGGGACCCAACGCCATTGACTAGCGTCGGTTATTTCCGTAATTTCTGATAACCTATGAGCTACATATGGTGGATGCCTTGTTTTATCATTTCTGATCCATTGTAGTACCGTTGTTGAATCAGTCCAAAGCACAATTTTATTTGGTTCAATTCTGTGGCCTTCTCTGATCGCCTCAGATAATCGAGCTCCGATAAGAGCTGCCTGTAGCTCTAGCCGTGGTATACTCTGTGACTTAATAGGTGAAACTCGGGCTTTTGCAGCAATAAGCCTGACGTTGATGTTGTTAGTTTTTATCCGCCAGTACGCCGCGGCTGCATATGCTTGTTCAGATGCGTCGCAGAATATGTGTAATTGCAACTCTGCTCCCCTCGTGTAATTATACCACCTAGGTATTTTTAATGCCCGTATGTTTTCTAATTGATCCAACCACTGTTTAAACTCATCAGATTGCTCAGTATTAATTTCTTCATCCCAACCTGTCTTCAATATCCATAACCGTTGAAGAATAATTTTCGCCGTAACGGTATAATAACTTATTAAACCCAGTGGGTCAAACACCGACATAACAGCTCCTAAGGCTTCTCTCTTAGTCGGTTTCCTTATTCCCTGCTTCACTTTACAAGGTACTCTGTTTAGGCTCGTGTTAAATGAGAGTACATCTTCGCCAGCCTCCCAAATTACTCCTAATGTCTTTTCATAATGCAAGGGCGTAGTTCCTAATTCTTTAGGTCTCGTAGTACGGAGATTTAACGGTGTAACTTCCAATACCCGTTGTGAATTTGACTTCCATGCAGCGAGCGTGAAACTAGCGTTGTTATGAACTTCAATTACCTCTTGTATTGTTTTTCGCGCTTCGTCTTCGTTGTCAAAACTATCTACGTAGTCATCCATATAATGATTTTTTGTAATAGCGCGGTACGCGTTTGGGTAAGTAGTCTTGTAGCATTCGGCATTATAATTTCTTACGCTATGTGCTACAAACGGTGAGCTTTTGGCACCGAATATTAACGAAGTCATAACGTACTCTTTCGGTAGCTTATCTCGGTTTTCACCTCGCCACAAAAACTTTTGAGCGACTTGATCATCTTCGTTTACTTTTATCTGTAGAAACATTTCCCTAATATCAGCAGTAATAGCATATTTTCTTTCGCGAAACATAAACAATATCCCGGGCAATGATTGCAATAAATCTGGCCCCTCTAGCAGCTCATCGTTCATGCATACTGAATTAGACCTCGCTGCTGCATCAAAAACTAGACGCACTTTTCCTGGTTTATTAGGATTTGTTACAGCAAAGTGAGGTAAATACCATTCTCTCGACGTTGATGTTCTCAATCTATCAACAGGGCGGGCGTATTCTTTTTCTAACAAGTTATTTATCTGTTTTGTATACGACTCTTTAAACTCCTGAGATTGGTCCATTTTTCGTTCAATGCCTTGTAGCCGCTTATATGCCATATTATAACTTTCCGGGAATGTACCGCTATCGGTCTTCCATGGTAATCCCAGGTAGTAACGCCTTCCTCGTTTTTCTATAGTGTTATTAAACAATTGCACTGCACGTGCGTCGGCGCTCGTTAATGTTTTTTTGCTATTTATTCCCAATGCATCAATAGCAAAGCTTTGTTTTAATATTGCTTCTAAGCGCTCATAATTTGTTTCTTTGTAGACGTCGCTTTCTTTGATTTGATTTAAACAATGCAAAACACGTTCATTGTCTTCCATTATACTTTGTTTAGGCACTGTGCCGTGTAAAATCCAACCAAGTTTAGTAAGTGAAGCAGCTGGCTCGTTTTTCTTTCCGTAATTAAGCTTTCTTGTAACTATAAGTTGCCAATTGTCTGTTCCAATCAATAAACGTGGTTTCGCGTGACCAATCATTTGTTTCAGTGGTATTTTCTCCAAATGTTTATAACGCAAACGATCAGGGTGAATCGTTTGCGCACCAATATCGAAACTGCGCATCGTTCGTGCTTTTAATGGGTAGCTAGCCGCTCCATCGTAGCGGCTTACATGAATTTTAACGTACTCGCTCTCAAAATCGTCAATTTTCGAAGTAACTCCTTGGATTTTCAATGGCTTAGTTGGCCCGTTCACACCCAGTTCGTGTGCTAATTTTTCATCAATAATTGTCACTGTTGACCCTTCATCTAACAGGGCATGAGTATTTATGACCCGTCCGTTTCGGCCTTTTAAAGCCACGGGACATATTTTTAATAATACTACTTGATCATCATCCTTTACCGCCATAGAGGTAGACGTAACCACTTCAGGCGAAGGCGTTGATGGTTCCTGTTGTGGCTTGTATTCTGTCCAATGCAACAACTTGTGATGCGCCTTTTCACACCCGTCCACACCGCAAAGCTTTCTTCTACACTGCAATCGTTGATGTCTTTCTTCCAGGCACAAAAAACAAGCCTTCACTTCTTTCACCTTTTTCCAACGTTCATTAATTTTCATTTTTAAAAACTGCTCACACTGGGTCGACGAATGGTTACCGCCACACCATAAGCACGTGAGTTTCTTCTGCGTTGAGTAAACGCGTTCGTTGACCTTTAATCTTGTTTTACTTGCGATTGGCAATGTTGCTGTGTCTATCTTTTTGCTGTAGTTGAAAGTAAGTTGTAAATTTGCTTCCTCTAAAAGATATTTCGACAGTGTAATAAAAATAGGTTCGCTGTCATTACTGTGAGCCTTGCCGTAGTCTGTCCATCTAGCCTGATAGTGAAAGTTAAGTTTAGACACTATCTCTCGGACCAATGCTCCATTGCTCGTATAACTTCGGTCGTTGACACTTTTCAATAGCCACGCTATGTTTTGCACCTTGATTGCAAATTGGTTTAACTCAGTAGCTGTATGTCCCGGTCTAGGCAATCGCCTTATTTCATCTAGCGCTTTGTCAATTATAATCTCCGGTCGACCATAACATTGGTTCAGTGCGTTTATAATGAGATCGGGATCGCACGCAGAACTCAATAGTACGGCGACTGTCTCCTTAGCGGCTCCAGTAAGGCAGCCGCGTAATCTTGCCATATTTTCTGCTTTACTATAGTTGTAAAGCTTCGTCGAGTCTTCAAAAGCAACTTTAAAATATAGCCACTCACTCACACTTCCATTAAACTGTGGCAAGTCTTGAGTTTGTCGGATTGGTCTTCTTGTTGCTATTTTCTCAAAAGCACCGATGAGTCGTTCCATCCCTTGATCCTGGGCTAACCTTGTTTGCTCTGCCGACTCATCGATAACAAAAGTGGTCCGCTGCCCTGTTCTGCAAGACACGTGCTGTTTTATTGACTCCACGCGTTCTGGGAGCAACACGTCTTGTTCCATATCATCTTGAGATAGACTTTTCTCGCTGCATTGACTTAGCCATCTATTTACTGATGCAGTGGATTTCTTCAAACACCGCCCGGGTGAGCCACTGACAGTACTTGCTTCGGATTCGATTCTGGCTATCTTAGCGGCGAGTTGCTTCTTAATTAATCCCTCTTCAAGCTTCAACTTCTCTGTTCTTAATGCGACTAAGCGTTTTTCGGCTTCGTATTCCACTTGCTTGACACGTGACGCCTTTGACCTCACTGTATTTCTTGAGGTCTGTGACGCCGAATCCACAGGTAACAACGTTGAATCTATACGTTCCTTCCTTTGTATAAACTCACTTGATACCTCGTCGTGTGTTGCAACAGAATGTCCTGCTTCCTTCACTATCGATAAAGATTCTGACGATACGCGTTCTGACCGTAGTCCTTCATCGATCTCCTCTGCCCTCTTCACTTGTCGGCTTCTTGTGTTCATCTTGATCTTCAAACTATTCCTTTGATCGCGATGAACTCGTGGATAATGCTTTCCTCGGTGACCGCTGCAGCAGCACGTCGATGCGGCAAATCACGTTGTACCGGCAATGAAGTTTACTCTTTGCTTGTACTCCTGGGCTCACAGGTAGTACTACCGATAAAACCTTCCTGGAATCACAGGCAAGATCTTTCTTCTTCTCGGCGTCGTTGCGTAGAGTCTCCTTCTTCTGGTTATCCGGCTGCTCGAAGGACCATGTTACGGATGGTTGAATAAAACTCGAAGCGGTATTAATTAACACGTTCCCTTTTTATTTATCAAACGTTAGTGGGTGCCATACAGATTACACCAGCTTATTCACTAACACAAGCTTATTCACTAACGTCCGTCCGGAACGGCTGCGTAAATCTATCTATCTTTATATAATTCAAAACTTAAAACTACAAAATGGCTCCGTGACCCGTCGCGCCCGCACCCCGCTGACCATTAGTTTCTTGAACATCTGGTTGCCGTCTTCGCCTTTGCCTATTACAAATTACCATGCTCGTTGTCCGTAACATTAATATTCTAAAAAACCTAACCTTAAACATTTCAAAGTCAGAACATAGTAAACAAAAGAATTCCACAGGTCATTAAACTTACATTAATGATAATTATTAAAGCTATTACAATACTGGAACTAAGACATATAGTATGACAGTCTTATTGCTAGCAATTGTATGGGAAAATTCATACAGAAATCCCTAATAATCATTATGTATATCTGATTTAATACAGTCAAATTTTCCTTACGGAGCGAACTTTTGTCTTTTGCCACACATTTACCTAGTTGTTAACAAAAAGCCTAACTGGATGGACATGTTGAGAACGTGTTTTCATGTATTTGTGAATCGCTAAAATGGATTTGGTCTTTAATACAAGTGAAGTGTTAAGTGTTTCGGAGAGATATAGACTTAAAGAACGTGATCAATATGATACATATAGGCCGGTCGCCTGTGCGTTTGGTCTTATTATAATGTTAAGTAATTTAACTGTTGTTGTATCCAGTGGATTGATACTTAAGAAAGGTAGGTTTCCTTTCGACTGTAGCTACGTTAGCAGAAATATTAGTTTATGACTACATTAATGTTATCATTATCATATAGGTGTGAAGGTTATTTCTTTATTTACTAAATATTTGCTTAAGCTTATAAGAGAGTGAGTAAAAAACTGTGACCGATTTAATTTCAAGTTATACTCGAAATATTTAATTAGTCTACTAAATAAATCAACCGAACTTTACATGGTAAATTTAATTTATTTCATTATTTAATAAAAATTCCCATTTCTTTTTCAGGCCAGCAACCGAAAAGTACATATATATTACTAGGCAATGTATCTCTAGCTGATATGATAATCGGCATATCAATGCTCATTGGTTTCAGCTTCGAAAATCCGGACAGTTCAAATCCACTATGTATCTTAGAATTAGGTATGATTGTATTATCGAATATTTGCAAAAAATATATTGAGTTAAATAAATTTACCTACGTACTGATACTACGCACAAATGAACAAAAAAAATTACGATAAAGTTAACATTTCGACAGTTTTGAAGATACCTAGCTAGGTACATGTTAAGAGTATCTTTCAACCTGACGTTAATAATTTTTTCGTATGAACTTGAATTGACTGGGATTCCTACGGACCCTTAATTTTGTGATTATAATTATTATATTAAATGTCAACAGGTATGCTTGTATGTCCTGCTATGGTTTCAATATTCAGTGTGGGTCTAATTGCCATCGACCGTTATATTTACATCTTGCACGGGCTTTACTATCAGCGGTGGGTGAATACGACCAAAGTTCGAGTCTGTATAATGTTCATCTGGCTAATTGGTATGAAAAATTAATAGTTGATTTCATAAACAAACCGAAATGAACATCACCATTCTTGTTTCAGGACTTATTCTGGGATTCCTCCCCGCAACTGGGTGGACTAAGCATGAAACAGATTCGAATTGTTTTTACGTAGCTGTCTTCCCAGGACCGTTAATACTCCTCAATTCAATACTAAGCATCGTACCCATAGTTGTAGTCGCCGTACTTTATTCTATAATTTTAGTGAGCGCCTTAAAGAACGTTAAGAAAATCAATAGATCTGTCGTCCAATCGACAACAAACAATAAGTCCGCGCTACGCATCTACAGGGGTAATAGAAACAATACCCAATCAGTGAGAAGTTTTAAACGAAGTAATCAAAATGTAAAACGAAGTTTATCCTTCAATTCCTGTTATGTAATTGAAACTGATAAACTCGCTAGAAAGGATTTTGTTACACAAAGCGTTTCTGATTTAACAAATGAAAAATTCAACTCAACACCTGACACAGACAATATATCGGATTTTAATAATGTATCAAATTTAAGTAATGTATCGTTTAGTGTATGCTCAACAAATGTAGGTGAAAGTAGAAATACAATAAACACTGATATTAAAGCAAGTCATACTAAAGATATCGGAAGGGGTAGAGTAAAAGAAGCAAATAAATGGCGAGCGATAACAATTGTAATGCTAACAACAGGAAGTTTTGTATTCACATGGATGCCGTTCTTCTTCGCTGTTATATTTTATGTGATATGCGAAGACAGAGACGTTAATCCGAAATGCCTTCACATCAGATTACTTCTCGCGGGGCCATTGGCAGCTGTAGCATTTATGAATAGTATATTCAATCCACTAATATACGTTTGGTGGCACAAAGGTTTTCAGAGATATGTGCAGACATGTTGGAAAAGATTTATCGGTAGACATTTTAAATGATCAAATATATAAACATTAAAAAATAGTCTCTCTAAATGATCTTGGGAATAATATATGACACGTTTCCTAGACGTTATTTATAACATATGAACCGTTGATTGTTTACATATCAATTCGCTATTATATAGCGTTAAATATTATTAAAAACAAACAAAAACATTCTCACTAGTTTTCTTGATTGAATATGTATTTTACAATTTTTTTATAATTTTTATAAGCTTTTAATAATTCCACCTAGCATCCACAATTACATGTAATCTGTAAAATACTAGATAGAAATAACAAATAAGATAAAATCTTCAAATCCGCAATGATATATATGCTATACATAACAAGAGAAACAAGAATTATTCTTTATAAAATAACATAACTATATATAAAGGATGTTCGTTTAAAGGTATAGATAGAACTTTAAATTGCAATAAAAACAACGATGAATCATGCGATGGACGTGATTTTTATTCGAAAGATAATCTTGTGGCATTATATTTGAAATATGTTTTCTGGCATATGACTGCCACGGCCGGCTCGAATGACCAATGTGGACATCCAATTTTCGATGAATTTTACCAACATATGTTGCCATATACCGCAAATATACCTTGAAGGCAAACGATGCCTTCCAAATGGTCTAGATGGTTCCAACTAGTCTAGCGGTCGAATTCGCAGGTCCAAAACGTGAAATTAGGCGGTCACCAAACGCGTCTTTCAATAAATCGATTGTGGCACGAGCTGTATAACTTGTTACGATTTCTTGTTGGAACCACAGCTCCTGGACATTATGATTTTTTAATTCAGGAATAAATAAAGTTATTAATCATGGCTCCTTACCGATCACCATCGACTGTAACGTTCTGGCCATCATCGTTTTTGAAGAAGTACGGACCAATAATTCCACCATCAGTTAGTCTGGATGTAACGGTGTTTTGACATATACTGGAGGATTAGCTTCACTCCAAATGCGGCAGTTTTGTTTGTTGACGTAGCCATTCAACCCTAAACAAATTCGCTTATGATAATCGGGATATGTATTCCGCACAGAACCATTATGCTCATGATGAAATGCCAAACCAAACTGAGCATAAATCACTTGACATCTGTTAAATCGGTCGCCATCTTGAAAAGTAATGCCCGCTTACTATAAGAGTTATCGAACAATCAATAATTATACAAATTAGAATCGATAATATTATACAAATTAGATCAATAAATGTATCGATAAGCGATACATTTATCTTCAAAGACTCTACAAAAAATAATCCAATCACATTAATAACAATGAAATATGTCTAATGACGCTGTCGAACTGTAAATTATAATTTTAATCCTTTACTTTGATCCCTTGGAGTATGGGACGGGCTTTGGTTTGGGATGCCACTTTGAATTTCTATCTATTCGGGTAGAGACTTTTGGACTTTTGAAATACCGCCAACATTGGGTCAACGAGAACCAAATTATTATTATTTTTTAACTTTTTTGATTTGCTTATTTACGTATTATCTGTTCTCTCATTAACCTTATTTCAAGTTCGATCTGAGGACATAGTAGGCATTTTTTATTCGTCTCGACTTTGTAACAAGCAATATTCAAATTATGAAAGTCTTATTTATTATCACTAGAATGAAAATGAGAAGAAGAATACTTTAGAAATAACAAACTATAGCTAGTCTCAAGTTTTAATATTTGTTAAAAAAATAAAAATGTATTACTTAATGTTTATTTTATTTATGACATCATTGATTCGAAAATAGATTTAAACATGTATTTCCTACATATAAAGCCACATAACTTTTTACTATAAAAGCGCAGCTATCGAGTTAATGGACGATTCTTGTCGATATATCCTTTCGAACCTTCCAAACCGGTAGTAATTAAAAAAAATAGTTTTTATAAATCCAGCTTGAATAAATATATTTGGAGTTTGAGTTCATAAAGAAACGATTAACGTCATTACTATTATAAACTTTTATGTCAGCGATCGAAGTCAAACCACTGCGCGTTTCGTAAGACATTTCTTACCACGCACCACCACGTTATAGAACAAGATGTCCGCCACGGTATCTCCGAACCACTACGACTTAGGGTCCTTCAAGAAAAAAGCGTACAAACACTCATGAGCTTCCAGCCACATGAGTTTCCATGGGCGGCAACTTCACCTTTATGGTGGGACTCCTGCTCGTTTGCCCCCTCTTCTATAAATCTATCCTCTATCGCTCAATTCAGTTGTCATTCACAGACTTCTGCCTATGCCTTGACATCCGGCGGTTAAATATAGCTGCAGGTTGATATAGGATGTTGTTTTTGTGTAGTTAAAATACATAGTATATTGTTGTAAATAGGTCCGAAGTCTATCGTGTACATAAAAAAACACGCTATTAAAAATATTGTGTTGCCTCTTTTCTTAATCCGCAAAAACTCGTTTTAGATTTTAATTTTACTCACAAAATTCACACTTCTACTACTTATATTTCTACTATATATTACTCTATTCAGTTTAAAACAAATATGCGATAACATTTTAAATAACACAATGTAACTGGTTTAGGTTTGACTGCTTAGTATTCCGTATTCGATCTTGTCTTTAATAAGTACCCAATTTATAAAATGTTACAGCTTGTATTTTTATAGTATGAGATTATGATAATGGGAGTAAATTGTGTAGATAAAATATAAATACAATAAAAGAGTTCACAAATAATAACGTAATAAATATTGATAATTTTAATCCATAGATAAACACTTCTTGTAAAAAGCATGTAGATATCGATTAACAGTTAGTTAAGATGGCACTGTTAATATGTCTACTATTATTGGGCACAGCTTATGGACGTCATGAAAAATATGAAGGGTAATTATTTACGTATTTTATACGTATTCGCTCTCTCTAAGTATACAATTTTTAAGGTAACTACATTGATAATAAAACATTTTCTTTTAGACATCATTTGTACCGGGTGGCTGGATCCGCAAATGAGATTGCAAAATTAGAGGCACATCTCGATTTCCTTTCAACCACACCGGCACCTAATTCAAAATCTGATCAACTGGAAGTTCTCCTTAGATTGTCTCCAGAAGAAAAGGAATGGTTGAATTATTTTACAGAGAGAAATATGCGCTACACATTAATAGCAGACAATTTAGCCAAGTGAGTGTCGAAGGATAACTTAATATAACTTATACGCTTTTCTAAACATTTTATCAGTACTTGCACTTACCACCAATAATCTAATATACTATACATATTTACTACTGCTACATTAGTAATTATTTATTCTTACTAAAGAATATTTATTATTATACTATACGCACTGTAACTTCTAATACATGTTATTTTATACAGCATTCTACGTGATGAAGAAACTCAACTTAATTTTAAATCGAAATTGAGTACAGGTTCCATGTCATGGGATAACTACTACAGTTACCAAGAAGTAAGAGTAATCAAAAATACCTTTCATTACATATGAAATATTCTGTATAAACACGGATAAAACCATTTTAAAACACGAAACCTTACATTTCAGATCAACGATTACTTAGACAGTCTCGCAATAAAATATCCTGACGTCGTAACAGTTATAAACGCTGGCTTAAGCTATGAAGGGAAACAGATAAAATATGTTCGAATATCGACAAGCCGCTTCGAACAACTTCATAAACCAGTGGTGTTCATTGACGCTGCGGTTCACGCCAGGGAATGGGTCACACCACCTGTTGCATTGTATTTAATACATAAGCTGGTGGTGAACGTAACAGATGCAGACCTTGTAGAGAAAATTGATTGGATTATTGTTCCTATGGCAAATCCCGATGGTTACGAGTATTCTATGAAAGAGGTGAGATATTGTTTCTAACGGATTTATGGTACACGGTAATAACAACCAAAATCCTTGCATAGGAATCAGAATTATTTTAATTATACGAGCCTGTTATATAATATTAATGCGTGTTTTTGAATCCATAGAAAGAGTATGCCTACCTCTAATATTTAAAAGTGGAAAAAACATTTTTTTTATCACTTCTGGTATAATAACCTGCCTAATACAACTGTTAGTAATTTTACTTAAACAAGTACTTTAAAAAAGTATGAGTTGTTTGCTGTATGTAAATACATATTTACATAATAAACAATGACATCACGTATGAATCATTATTAATTCACTTGGTCAGTGACTATGCGTAAAAAGTACTTAAACAGAACGTGTTTTTTGAAAAAAAAAATATATATTGTGCATTGTTATTATTTACATCATTAAACAATTTCAAACAGATATTATCACTTAAGGGCTAGTTTTCTTAAGCGACACGAAACACAATTTAAGACATAATGAATCTTGCATTTAAGTGAGTTATTGTTTTACTTTTCAGGATCGTATGTGGCGTAAAACTCGTTCAAAGGCTCATGAAGGAAGCGATGAATGCCCTGGCGTTGATGGTAACCGTAACTTTAACCACTACTTTGGTACCAGTAACAGCAGCTCCAATCCTTGTGCTATAATTTATGAAGGCCCTTCAGCATTCTCTGAACCGGAAATAAGAGTCATAAGGGACGCTTTATTGACACATTTAGATAGGATCCGTTTATACATTTCCGCTCATAGTTTTGGCAACATGTTCCTGTATGCTTGGGGAAATAACGGTAAGTTATCTAATTAATATAATCTAAACAGCTAAATATTTTTCGTCATATATTCGTGTAAGTAATCCAATAAGTACCCGCGAATTATATGTATTCCCTAAATGCAAGCTTTACAATAATATACAGCGTAGATATAATGGTTATAGACTTCATTAATCGTGACATACAAGTAGCGATAATACTAGTATTATACTACTAGTAAGCTAGCTTACGCTCGGTATTATAGCATTTCTGTACAAATACGATTTTAGGAGTTCTAATGTAATAGCGAGATTCGCCTGTCCTAACATGAAACTATAAAATCCCGTGTGTAAAACTTTCATTGTATTTTAGGTACTCTACCCTCAAATGGCCTTATGTTGCAAGTGGTTGGAGTCCAAATGGCTCAAGCCATAGATAAGTTAAAACTGCCCACGGCACAGAGCTACATTGTCGGGAATGCTGCTCAAGTACTATACTACACTACTGGCACTTCCAGAGACTGGACTCGGGCTGTTGGAATCCCATACACATATACTCTAGAACTGCCAGGATATGACTATGGATTTTTGGTTCCACCAAAATATATTGAACAAATTGTTACTGAAACGTACGCCGGTTTAGCTGCAGGAGCTCGCTATGTTTACTCTATATATAATTAAATTGACTGGCAACAGTTTTAATTAAACCTCCTTTTGTCTATTCTAAATACAAACTATATTTTATTTATCTATAATAAACTATCATACCTAACAGATTTAAAGATGAATCTATAGGTTTTCAGAAACCAAATATTTACAAACGTAGCCTATTCAAAGCATGTTTGGCTAACATAATATTACATAGATGATATCTTGCTCGTATTTGTTCGTCACTTTGCATGAAGATATCCGAAAACGATGTCGATAGGGAAATATATAATAGTTTTGACGTTTATTATAATATATAACGAAACACAATCACTTAAGTTTTCACGAAATATTGAAGCTATAGGCATCCCATATTACAAAATCTCCATGACTTTAGGACGTTGTAAAAGTAAGTAGTTATTATATTATATGTATGTATATAGTATATTATGTGTAGTGGACCGTCCTATAATGTTTCACTGACAAATATGCAACTCTTATAGCAAGAAAAGAATTTCTTTCAGAAAGTATACTTTTCGTAGAGGAAATGGTATGGCCAACTGTTAGACTTAATCGACTTATGGATATTTATTACAAAAGCAGTGACAGTAAGTACTAACGAAATAATTAAACTTATACTTATGTAATAAATATAATTTTATTGTATAATGAATTTTTTTCAAATTGTTAATAATTAAGATAAGCTTTACATCTTTTTTCATGTTTCAATAGTGAAAAAATATTTAAATAATTATTGTTATTGTTTAAAGAAGTGTAGCGAGTTTCCTTAATTGAGTAAAAGTTAATAATGATATAACTAATTTGAACATATTAGAACCATTAGCTAATCGACTTTTAAGTTGGTAGTAATTTAAGAGCGTTTATCATTTGACTGTCTTCATTCCAGGTGAAATTAAAGTTTCTCAAGTAAACATCTACTTGATAACAAATAACACAGATTGTATAGCTTTTTCTGACGAAGGCGTTGGATTATCAGAATTTAAAGCAACAATGTTTTATGCTACCAACACGTGTGCATCGTATTATAAGCTTGAAATATTTACATGCGACAAATGAATATTTGAAATAACCGCCAGTTGCGTATTTCCGTTTCGTATCAATTTTTCGTAAAAGTTGTCTGTATCAACTTCAAAATTATTAAAATATTTTTATAATATAATTATATTTATAATTTAATATAATAACATATTATTATTAGTTCTTTCTCTACACAACTAATTTAAATACTCATCAATATTACTTTAACAATTGAAATAGAAGTTAATTGTCATAACACAAGCTCTTCTATACTGGCAACATAGTTATCAATGTTTATTTACGTACTGTCAGTGAACTTAATTACACGCAAAATCACCATACAATAGTCAGTTAAGCACAAAAGCAAAAATTATAGTGTGAACTGTAATGATCTTAAATCTATAAACATGTTTTGGTACCCATGGTCCGAAAGCATTAAAAAGCGAGCCTGTCGATATCTTCTTCAACGGTATCTAGGAAACTTTCTGGAAGAAAAGCTAACTTTAGATCAGCTGAGTGTGGATTTATACAATGGAACTGGAACTGTTTCTGAAGTCAGCCTCGACTGCGAGGTATGTTATATTCAATATTCAGACTTGTCTTGGACATCTTACTCCGTATTTAATTTAAACATTCTAGGATGTACCCAGGTGTACAATGTTTATTTCATTCGTCCTTGCCAAATTTTTGTGCGTATTGCTTCTCGCACGTGTCGATTTTATTGTTTTGCAACAAAGACAATGTTTTTCCGAATTATTTTTAACGGTTATAAATTCCACAAAATAAAACCTTATCTTTTAAAAAAGATTTTTTTATGTATAACATTGCCTTCAGGAAAGAAAATATTAAAAATTGTTTGTTATTGGTGTTTTTTTTTATTTCTATATCTCCTATATAAATTGGGTGAAGTGATTTTTAAGATAAATCTGTTAAATTTATAATTACCTAGTATTATTTAAGACAATTTACTCATATAAACAACCTTCACATATTTTTAATATCAAGGTCCTTTAACATTTACATAGATCATTGTAAGGAGGATATGTTACTACCACCTTCATATGACTTGTTCCTTCCTTAAATATTTTGAATAATTTTTATAGGAGATCAGAAATTTTAATTTTTTTGATAACTTTACAACACAGATATTTAAATAATCACAGATTTTGATAATCAGTTAAATATATAATAATTGTGTTCTCATTTAAAACAATATGTTTTATTTTTACAATACTAGGCACTCAATGATCTTGGTGATTCACAAAACTGGCCACTGGAAATAGTAGATGGTCATATGCAAGAAATAACTGTAACAGTTCCCTGGTCTACATTATTAAAAGATGATTCAGTCGTTGAAATTAATGGCCTCACACTCACTGTCCAGCCCAAAGTCCGAGCTGAACCAGGTTTGTTCTATAATTGAATAAATACTTGATTAAAAAATAATAGTTTCTATAGAATTACTACATAATGTAATACAATATAATTCCTACATACATTCTATAAAGCTCTAATACAACCACAACAATAACATAGATGTAAAATGGTACTTTTATTCCTAATAATAAAGTAGATTTTTCCTAATAATAGTAGAAAATATAAGTAAAGTAAAAATACTTATTTGCTCTAGTATCTTCTATGTTGGAATCAATGTGGTCATCAATGTCCTCGTCAATGCAGCTGGCTGCAGAGTGCCTCAGGGAAGAAACAGGCCCACAAGAAACCAATCCTGTAGAGGGCATTGAAATGTTTGCACATGCAATTGATTCAAGTATGTATCATTCATTATTATTAGACTTATAATTTGTTATCAATTATTTGTCATTGACTCAGATCTGCAACCTAACTTTAGGCACTTAACTAATCAGGCAGTTCTTAATAATCTTATTGTCATGGGACTTGTTCCTTGAAGAACTTGAGAAAAAACTTGCAGTTCAACTACATATTAAAACTAATATGCTAAATTGATAAGTAACTGTATAATCCAAATTTATTTCAGTTTTGAGCAGGGTGAAGGTCAAATTTGTGAATACTAAAATCAGAGTGGAACATGTCCCTAAAAACAGTAACAGAGGTATTGCTGTGGAAATACACGTAAAAAGGTATGTATAACACATTTCCATTGCAAAGCATCACCATGCTTTTATTAGTGTTTTTTATTTCACGTATAGAATTATAAATATTTTTGTTTATACTATATATCCCTACTATTTTAATTATATGTATGATTACAGCACTGATTATTATGATGAAGCCGGCTCAGAATCAGTACCAGAAACATCTGAAACAGAAAAGGACAAAACATATGTTGTCGCAACATTTTCAAATAAAAAGATACAATTCTCTGGAGTAACGTTTTATGTAGACGAGTTTCCATCGAAGCTTCGAACAATGGCACCGAGTTTGATCATGGAAAAGTCAGCATCAACACAAGCCGATAGATCAGAAACCACATCAGATATTGATCCAAACTACCAAAGTACTCTCTCTGATGTATTCTATGAAGCTCGCAGTGTTATATCTACCATAGACTTAGATCCAGTGAGAGACATAATAGAAGAGAATAGAGAAACACGAGAAACTACACCAGAAGAGAAAACAAGTCAACCGGAACCTATATTATTTGCGAAATTGAATGGATCTCAGGAGTTAACATTAAAAATGAAGCATTCTGAAGAAGTGGAAGGTCCGAAAGTTGAGGTTAAAGTTCTTTTGGGGTCATTCCTTATATTTTTAACTCCAAGACAATTGCATACATTGCTTGAATTGTGTGACGCATTATATCAACCGGATTTGGAAGATACAAGGTGATATTTGTGATTAAATTTTGTTTCAAATTGTATCAAAAAAAAACAGTTGGGAAATTTAATAGTAAATAATTTTATAATTACTTGTATGATAGTGTATAATATTTTTTTTGTATTAATAAGTTCTAGCCATTGGTGGCACTAGGCAGGAAAATAGTTAATGGGTCTCTGTTTAACTTCAACAATTAATACTTAAATATGACTTAAACTGATGATTATTATGACATTTGTTTTAGTAATATTCCGCTGCGACCGAGTGGAGTTAATGTGCAATGTAAGCCAATGAAGCCAGCCGACTTTCAACTTATTGAAGCCCAGTTGCTAGGCAACCTGGAAAAGAGAGCTAAACCCACAGCTTTACACGGATGGTCAGGGCCAAGTGTTGGTAATATAGTTAAAATGTTTTTAATATTATTTCAATCATGGTTATTTGTTGGTTGTAGGCTGTTTTTCGCAGACAGAGTTAAGCCTTAAGTTATCACAAATTAGTTAAGACAGTCTTAACTTCTTACAGAAGCTATCCTCCAGTGAGCTTGAGCTTTTTGAGTATAGCGTAAGATTTTTTACATGACAAAGACTTAAAATGTAATGAATATATATAAAAAAAATTTGGAATAATATTTCTCAAGTAAATTGGTGGATGTTTGATGGCGTGAGCTCGGCAAAACCCAAATTAATATTCTTTATTATATTAGTTTGGAAACGTTTTTGAATATGCATAAAATTAAAATTTTTTTTTTTTTTTTGAATTTTCTTGCTGTTTTTTATATGTAAATTATTTGTAATTTTTCCAGAGGATAGTGACAATGAGAAATTTCACCCGATGACATCTGACGTTCAGATGTCGGAGAGCTTCAACTCTTCCGTTAGTTCTATGAGTGCTAGTATGACGTCTAGTCTCAACAAACCAACTGTACAGCCGAGGGTTAAAAGGAACAAGAAAGGTATTTTGATCTTCGTTTAATAAAAGTAAATTTCTAAATCACACAGATATTTAAAAAAACAAGGTACTTGTTGATTTAAAAAAAAAAATTCCCCATTTTAGCCATTTTTTTTCATCTGCAAATGGGTTTATAATTTCTCTTTTGTGAAATGTCTTATAATCGAAATTTTGTGAAGTTTCCTTTAAACTGTTCTAAATTAATTCAAACCACAGACTTTATTTTTTGACTCTTGTTTTTTTTATTTTGTAATCACGAATGTATTTTGGTATATTTCAGTTCCGCATATCGATGGCGACCCAACAGCGGAAATGTCACACGTCAGTCTTAGAATCGCATCGATTTCATGTGTTCTTCTTCATAAGGTATTTTTTTTCAATTCTATTTCTATTCTATCTATCTATTCTAACTCTATTTCTCTTCTATTTATATGTAGTTTGTAAAATAGATCTAGACTACGCTTATGAGTGACTCACCGGTTTTAGCGACAATAATATTTACTCAAATTTGGTTTCGTATTGCATTATATAGATATATCATCCGTACGTTTTGTACGTCATCATTATAGTACGACTTCGTATCGCCGGTCCCTTGAATGTCGTTATATACGAATATCTACTGGAGTTCTCAAAGTCCCTACTTGGGGTGAAACTGAAAAAAAGAAAATTTATAAGTATCAAAAAGACAAGATTAAATATATAAATACATTTTTTAAATCCTGTAAATCGAGTTCAATTCCGGTAAAACGTTCAAAATGATCGCACAGGACATATTAACACCAACGCCAATGGGTGACAGCTGCGTATCGCCTGCATCCGCCGCCATCTCGCATCAAGTCAGCAACGAATTCTTCGCACGTATCGATACATTCGCAAGAACGGACGACAGGGAGCTGAGCTCCATTAACGATTCACTAAATAAAGCAACTGAATTGAATCATTTAAGGTACTATCAACGACAATTAGTACTTATATAATATTATTTTAAAAAATCCATACTAATATTATAAATGCGAAAGCATGTATGTATGTTAGGCTTTCACGCTTACACAACTGAACCGATGTCGATGAAATTTTGTATGGTGATAGACTAGACTTTAGGGAAGGTCATAGGTTGAAATGGGGGATGAAAGTTTGCTTCAAAATTCAAAAAAAAAATCGTTTTTTCAAATTCCTGCTGTAAAACCACGCGGTCAAAGTCGCGGGGTTTTCGTATTACTAGTAGCTTTTCTACAAGTAATATGATATAACTATAGGCGGAATGTTTTTTTTTCTTCGTGCATATTTCTGATTTATGATTACCTGTTCCATAGCGCACGACTCACAATTTGTTTTTTATGTATAAAATTTATTATTTTTATGTTAAAAACTTTCTTAAATATTCTTTTTCTATTTTTGGAAACAGCTCCCCGGTCTCCCTTAATAAAAACCTATTTAATTGAACCTGTAAGAGATTCGAGACAACATTTATGAATTTTAGGTTATTAGCAACGGAGATCAGCTTGGACGGCAGTGAGAAGGTGACGTCACACGGTAGTCAGACGATGTGCGAGGCCTCGGTCAGATGCACACTTGTACGAGAATGTCTGTATGTGGAGAGACCAGACGAGAGTATACAGAGGCAGTCCTACGATATTGTATATTTTGATAAAGGTAATTTAAACAAATTGAGCTTTTCAGTCCTTTTTGCAAGTAAGCGTTGATATCTGTGTGTAAAATATAAGTGGTTTTGTTAATGTGAAATGTTGAGATCTGAAATATGTTTGGCAATTTTTAGGAGACATATGCCTCCCTAACACATGTTTTTTTTAGTAAGCTTTTAAGCTTGTGTAGAATGTTTAAAAACTAGTAGAACCAGTAGTCCTGTTTTATATATAAGATTGTACTAAATAAAAAATCGATTTTTCATCTCGTTCATATTCATAAAATAACCTTTTGATATGTTTCAGAGGACGACGACCCTTCTATCGCGTCACCGAAGTCAAATGTAAGGATTAATTTCAAACAAACGTCAAAGTATATGCGAATTGGTGGCGAAAAGAAATTAGTGTATCCCACAACAGATGTTGTGTAAGTATTCATTACACTCAACAAAAGAACTCTATTAAACAAATCAATTTTGTCTTATTATGTAGAATTTTAATATATGTATATTATTGCATATATTTTGTTTTTCCTTTGCCTGCACGAGATCGCGATATTAATTAATTTAATACTAAATTTTTTAAGATTTTTTTAAGAAACGTAATCTAATTATCTTGTATGATTGTTTCTTATTGTGTGAGAATAAAAGACCCAGCCAACTGAGTTGTCTTCAAAAAATATAAACCAGTCTTTCCTTTTAATCGTTCAACAAACTTGTGTATGTAAACATTATTATTTTTAGTGTAAAATGTAATCCATTCCACGTGGACATAGAATTGACGCTTTTGGAGCGTATGTCCTCAACGTTTTTCCATAAAAGAACGAACAACGTACCCGCTCCGGCGCAGCCTCAAAACCACTTCAACTTCACGCTACATTCTCCCACTTTAAATCTTATCCTTAGGTAAGTTTAAACATTATAACCGTCAAATCGTTCGTTAATGTCAATTTTGTTGTGTTAAAGTTAACATCGAGCTCAATTGCTTCATAGCTAATACATATTCTTGAAAAGTCGGCTACATATCAGGAGGCTGGTAGAACTTTCTTTCTAATGTGCCTCCAGCTCGTTTGCTGTGTGTCTTATTATTATGTATATACACAATTGAACTTCAAACTCAAAATATATTTTTTCACATAGGTTTTTATGAAGACACTTTTGAATTGTCAATTGTCAATTACAACTGATTCGGAAGACAGTTATCAATCGAATTCGATACATACTACATATAAAATTATGTTACTTATATATCTTCGCTTATTAGCGATAAGTCTGTCCGTTACTCTTATATGTGTTTTTTGAGTGGGAGTACCATGATGTTACTTAGAGTTTCAGCCGTATGGGCAGGCACGGTCGGAGAAATACCACTCTCTCACAGAAAACCAGCGTAAAGTGATACAATTGGACTTTGTTCATTTTGTACTCGCGTTTCGTTCGGTGAGTGAGATCTTCCGGTGCCCATCCTTTCCCCTCCCCGTCCTCTTCCCCTACCCCTCCATTTCCCAATTTTCCTTTAAAGGCCGGCAACGCACTCACGAGCTCTCAACCGCGTGAGTGTCTGTGGGCGGCGGCTTCACCTTTGTTTGCCTCCTGGTTTGCCCCCCATTGTGGGCCTCCTGCTCGTTTGCCCCCTCTTCTATAAAAAATATAAAAAAAATTTATTAACATATAATAACATCATCTACTTCTACTGCTTAAGTGCAACAAAGTGTGAATAAATAAAATAACTAGTAACATAACAAAAGCATTGTAAGGCTACTCAAGAATTAAACTTCATAATAAATATGTTATCTACAGATTCCCGATAGCAGATCTACGACCTAATGTCAACCATGAAACACGTCGTGTGCGCAGAGATTATCTTGTATTCAAATTCCAAAACACTACATTAACAAGTGCACAAGTGCCGAGTGTGCGGCCGCTGCCCACTACCATATCGATAAAGGCTACCGCATTGGATCTGTATTACCACGTAAGTTTAACACACCATTCTGGTCCTTCGGAGCGGAATTTGTCATTTTGTTAAGGGATTGTTTTTTTTTATTCAAAAAGAAAAGATTACAATTTTACAGGCACCAAAAAAAACCAGAGGTTTAGTTTTGAAGTTATGATATTCGTTTATGTCCATCTTGTTGATTCTTGACATTTTAATGATTAAACGCCTTAAATACTACAAATATTAAACTTTATTGTATTACATGTGAGTTTTTTTTTTTTCAGGAAAATGAACATTTGCCACCGACCCACGTCGCTCAAAGTACTATGGACGATGCATCTTTTGGTGGGGATATTCTCAGAGGGAATACTACCACACCCCTACCCATGTGAGTATTTAAATACCTTAATTAAATAAATATTCAAAATTAATAAATTTGTCATATATGAATTGTAATCTTATTGAGACAAGCACAAAAATTGGCGCGGCTGCAGAGAAGGCAGGAAAAAAGTAAAGGCCAACGTACAAAAGTCTTGTCTCCAACTTTTATTTGGTTCCTTTTGGACCTTGGGATACAAGTGCACAGGCGCTTATTATGGAATTAAGTAGTCAGTAGTATTGATACTTATTAATGACTACTAGTATAATATAAATTCAGTCTATGAAAGCTTTCTACTTTGAAAAACAATGTAAGCTTAGTGTTTAATGGCTATGTACGCTATTTTTAAGGCTTGATCCAACGAATGAAATTTAAGTAGAATAAAATATGTGATTATTATCCTTTCAGTATATCGATAACCTTTCAACCGCGTGAGACAAACAAGTGCCAACTGGACTCGTTGGTGGAGGAATTTAGTTTTGACAAAACATCGAACCCCATGACCACTTCCATGTACATCATGAACAATCTCCGCAGCGCACTCCCAAGCCCGTTCAGTGGAAAGAAAATGGCTCACCAAGGGATTAGCAAGCATGAAACTCAAACTCAAGGTAAGAGTTAAGTCAAAAATTTAGTTTGCTTAATTGCTATTTCAATTCACGTTTAAATCCGTTAAAAAAGGTTGATTTATATTAATTCTAACTAAACGGTTTTGGCAAATTTCACACAATATGGATAATAATTTCTCAAGGTCAAGAAGAAGAGCTAATAGTCCCGGGTACAGATGAAGAAATGACGGAGTTTACACACAGCTCTGTTGAAAACTCCGCGATACATCTCGATTTTAACCTGCCCATACTCAGTTTGCAGTTGGAGTAAGTTTGTACCACTATTATATATATATATATATATATATATATATATATATATATATACATTTAATTCTTATTCTTTACAAAAATGATTTGTCACAAATTAACGTATTAATTCTATTAAAACGTCAGGACGTCATTTATATGAGAAATAGCGGTACAGATTCAGTTCACAAAAGAAAATAAACCTTTAATAATTCTTATTGAATTCATTCAAGAAATTTCTCATTAATAACCCAATGTAATAACAATCCAAGCCTTTTAGGATTTCTGTATTGATTTTGAATCCTGTGGGTAACAGATCGATGCGTCTACGACATACATACGTAAAAAAACTGAGTCGCACACTTGGCAAACACGACTTTTAACGAATCTTCTCCTAACGTGATATTCTTATTCTATTTCAAATTAAATTTTAGGTTCTTCAATATACAAATCCAAATAATATTACCATTGAGCGTTTCTCATTCAGATCGAAGCAGCTATACGAAATAATTTACAACCGTATAAACTCTGACCTACTCCTTTGGGAGCCGCGACTGTCAGAGTGCGATCTCGCACCCGTGTCCGGGCCTATACACCCGGCTTTTGGTGTTTGTAAGGGATATGGTAAGTAAGCACCAACTTTAATTTGTGTCAGATTTTGTATATACTATTCTGAATAGTAACTTCACAAGAGCTTATAAAATCGTTTCTTATAATATTGTTAATTATACTGTCTAAACACAGCATCTGTTGTTATAACGTACAGTGTAAAGTCCATGTAACGTCATTTAACGTTCGATTTAACGACAAACACTCTAAAGCGTCGAAGTCAATTGGCTTTGGTTGGTTTAGCTTGTATTCCACAATATTATTTTTCTCTCCAATTAAACACCACTTTCTTTAACGTCATAAAATGCAATGTCTCTTCAGTGTCGTTATATAGAGATTACTCTGTATTACCGAATCGCACTTATTTAAATTTAAATCAGTCTGTAAAAATACATTTTATTCTTGAGACGGATACTCTGGTAAACATATGACACTTTTAGATTCGGATTCGGAAAGTTCGTCATCCGAAGAAGAAAACTTGTATTATTCAACATACGATCGGAAAGCAAGGAGGAATTTTGAAAGATCCGATTCGGAAAAGAAAGAGAACGATACGCACAATTTCTGTCTCACACTAAAAGTCGGAAAGGGATTGCTCAGTATTTACGCACCAGTTAGGGTAAGTGTATTAAACACGTACGCGTGCCACAGACGCGTATAGTTCCTTGGAAATCATATGAAAAAAGTTCAAAGTCTCTCTCAATATCTAAATTCCCTTGCAATTTTCTAAACATAAGTATTATAAACCCGTCTCCACTGATCGTATGTTTTGTAACAAAGTCAAAGTAATCAGTAAGGTACATAAGACCATTTTGAAACGTCTTAAATGTAAATGATTCTACGCCTGTTCGTACGCCTCAAGAAGCAAGCAAGAAACTAGGCTATATTATAGTCCACCAAATCTTGTACTTATATCATGGTTGTGTTATTAAAACCAAACATTTTCGTAAATATATTAAAACTGGCATTAAGTGATAATGAACACACTAATTACAGGATAGTAACAAACAAGTGGTTCCTGGTCAAATGGGTGAATTAGTATTGGAAGCGCAAAAGCTGTCGATGTGCCAAGTCAGCGGTTTGAATGGGCGTGCCAAGACGGCGCAGCTTTGCCTGAGGGGTGGGAAAATGACGTTGCACCACGAACGTAAGTGTGATATTAACACTTCAATACATACGCGAAGTTATTGTAATAACTCTTTGTCAAATGTAAAATTTAGTTTAGGATAAAACATTCCTAAATTTATATAGCCATCATCCCTTCATTCTATTATATTGTATTTAGTGACTCTAACGACTCTTATGATTGTTCTCTTTTTGTCCTTTGAACGGCTTTGTATGAATAACGATTTAGTTTAACAAAAGTTATTTAATTGTAACTTAAATGTAAAATTTTCATTTTGAAAACAATTACCAACTAAATACTACTATATTAATTAATTAACGATCGCCATTCTCTATTGTTTATAGGTGTATTATTCCTGGTAGATCCATAATAATCTTTATATGCTGAATTGACCCATAAATGTTCTTACAGCTATTCTAACGATACCATCAGAAAAGCCAAACCTTCGATTATTTGGACCGGCCGTACCGAGCCACTTAAAGAAGACTATATATCCCTCAAGTAAAGGTGTCATTATAAAGGACCGGATTGAACATAAAGATATGTTTACTATGGCATTGAAGACTGAACCTAACAGTGATACACCTGGCCTTAAGGTACTTTTCCAAAACTCATCTCCAACTTTAGCAACATTGTCCATGATGCTCAAGGTTACAATGCATTAACAGACTTAGAACGGTTTTTTGGTTAATTTTTTTTAATACAATCAAATTATCTTTATTAAAAAGTCTTTATAGAGACTTTTTAATCGTCAATTTTTACACTACCAAGAAGAACCGGCAGGAAACTCGGTAGCTGCAAATAAGAAAGCAAATAAGAAATCATTGTAAGGAGCTAATGCTGACATATGAAAAGCATCTTTGATCAAAATCTATGCCCGAAATATCCTTGCAACCCTCCACTAAAACCTCTATACATTTATTTAATAAACCCGACCCGGGCTTCTTTATCACCAGGACTTAATCCCGTCCTGTTCCGCATTTATATGTAATATAATTATTTTCAGACTATATGCATCGCCCTTGGCATAGAGCAGGCGACATTGCGCCACAGAGGAGATAAAGGCATCGCTTGGCTGACACAACTCATGGACGTGCTGGACGTACTCGATTACCCTGTGCCCGGATACACACCTTCCACTGTACTTTCGGAGTTGCATGTTCACGTTTGGGACTGTGCCGTGGATTATAGGTATGTCTTATTAATGATGTCAAACACATCTACTCTGTTATTTGTGGTTGGGTATAGTTGTTTTATTTCATATAAAGATACGCCCTAAATGATGTGATACATGTGGGTATTTTCTCACGGACAATATTGTAGGCTTAGATATAACATGAATATTATTGATTGCTCATACGGCTTTCGGAAAAGATATATAAAAATATACTAGCTGAAACGTTGTTTTGCCATATAAATTATTAAGAAAGTACAAATAATTGAATTTCACGGTATTTCGTTTACTACAAAATACATTTAATTTATACTTTAGCCTCAGAAACACGTGGTTGTCATGCTATTGAATTGTTGCTTAAATGACACGTTTGTCGGTTCACCATAGCAGTGCCATCTATTGATTACTTACTCAATCCAGTCGAAAAGTGTCGGCATCTGTTGGAATCTTTTGGAGTTAACAGATAATTGTGTCAATATAAACAAATAATTTGCAATAAAATAAAATTGCGACTTCAATTAAAGATCTAAGCTATCCTATATCTCAAGTTGGGCCAGACTGCTCACGGTGTGCCAATTTAATTTAAAATCGGTTATGTAGTTTAGGAATCCATCGGGAACAAACATCGTGACAGGAGATTTATATATATATAAGATATGTCCATACAAATATACAATTCCATACATATAGCAGACTAAAAGTTCCCATGTTTTATTTTTGAAACGAATTTTAATCAAGGAAACTCTACAAAGTTTTTACAAAAACATTTGTTTTTAGTATAAATATGATTTGATATGTTTTTTGGCATACGAATTAATTCCAAATTATATGTGCCATTAAAATAGCAACAATTTCAATTCCAGACCCCTATACCTCCCGATACGTACAGTCGCGACGTTAGGCAACTTCAGTGTGTCTAGTAACCTGATACCAGAGACAAATACATCATACCTGCGATTCTTAGCGCAGGAGTGTACACTTTTCCTCGCGTATATCTCGAATGCCAAACCGAATGCATTGATACCGCAAGATGACGACAGACACCCGGACGTGCATAGGGATTATGTGTGTGTGCTGGATGTGGGGCTGTTTGAACTGTCCCTGCGAATGGAGGACAAAGGGGCGGGGGTAAGTGTTGTCACCGAAATGTGTTTTTATTTATTCAGTTCTTTGTGTGTTAGTCTTGGTATTTGCGAGTATTTAACAAGCATTTTTTTTGCTCAAAATTTTTCAATTTTGATATTATTAATATAAAACTTTTGTGTATTTTTAATATAACTGGACAATTGTGATCAAGTCCGAATATTTGAAACCCGATAAAAATATTGTTTATTTTCTAATATGCATAAGCGCACTTATAGTTAATGAGTAATGTCCACCTGGCAACACTTATGTCGTTTTACATACAAAACGACATTATTTCGTACGTTTGTAAATATTGCACACTATAGTAGACAACATATAACGTTGTTACCATGGCAACATATATATTTTAAGAATTTCTTCTCTTAGATAATCATTTAAGTACATTCGTGCGTTAGATACAAAAATAGATCAATAGACATTTATAAAGAACGAACTCCTCCCGTAAGGATCCATGGGTGTGTCTGGCTTGACATATAAAATATTAATTTTTTTTTACACCTAAAGATCGTAAAAAGATGTACTCCTTAAAAAAACGATAAAATTTTAGGCAAACGATCAACCCCAAGTGGATCTAACAGCATCCAACAACATGGTGAACCTGTACACCTGTTGGGATTCAGCGTCAGCTCTCTGCCGTCTCCTTACGTATGTGGCTTCAGATGGCGATGCCAGTCCACCATTCGAACATTCAAGACATACTAGCATATGCTCCGATCCGCCATTGGAGCCACTTGTTGGTAAGCGATAATCTCTATAGATTTATCACTAATCCCCGCGGTTAAAACCGCATTAAAAATTCGAGACCCAATTATTTTAGACACAGTAAGTCTCTTATTGAAACGTAATGGTAGAAGTAAGCTTTCATTGATATAACGACATTCAGGTTATTAAGGCTTTTAAGATTATTCTTTTGGTAAAAAAATCCCATTCTATGATAGTAATGAGTAGTGCCTACAATTGAGTAATAAGTCTTACTCTTCTGATGTTTGCCGAACGCCGACTCCTGTTCTTGATTCTTGGGTCTAAGACATGTCCTCAAGACGCTTACCTTCACTGTAAGCATGTGTTAATTACACATTAAATAAATCTATTGGTCGAGAGTTAGACCAATAGATTCTCTATCTATAACTAGCCGTCTCGGCATGAACCGGCTGAACAACACGGCTTTTATAACTTAGGAGTGCAGAAATTAAAAACTGCGTATTTAAAGGAAATACCTTGCAGGTCTAGAAGATCGGCCAGAAGAGATAAGAGAACTCTCGCCAAGTGAAATACAACAGGTGAACGATCTTATGGCCGAGGCTTTAAAAGAGAGTCCGAACACCACGAGTGAGTATTCTATAGTTATTAAAGATTGGCCTAAGTTTGTTCAAGGAGTTAAAAATTGAGTTCTAGGCTCTCGTTGTTCAATACAAGTGATCATTAGATATAATTCATAGAATTAGCATGAAGAAATGAGTTTATAAAGAAACCGCACTAGAATTAACTTTTTTTTATAAACCCGCGTTTTTAAAGTATTTCTACTTAAATCACTACATAATTATTGAAATTAAGTATCGACAAAACTAAATGTATTATATTTAGATACCTCAATATTCATATTTTCTACTAATGTTGACTTATTTGAGGCAATAAAACTATTTTTAATTTAAGTAACTATGCTAAAACTGTGCTACTTTCATAAAATCAAAGCTGTGCTAACTTTTTTTAGTGGAAGATGACGAACTGATAAGCTCAACAGAAAAGGAAGGCGTCGAAATATTCTTCTTTCCCGACGAGTCAAATGTCAGACAGACGGAAATTGATACAGACTACAATCAAGAGGAATGTAAAAGCATAGATATTATTGAGCAAGCTGAAGAGGCTAAACCCAACGCTCAGGTGACGAAAGACCTCGGCGATCCTACAACCCCTAAGCCTTCACCCAGGAAATGTAAACGGAAAAAGGTTTTTATCGTTTAGTTATTAAGAAAATTTCAATATATTTCTAAAACATATAAGCTCGATAGCTGCTCTTCTAAATCAATTTTTTTATATACATCTTAAATTGAAATATAATATATATTTACTATATAAATAAAAGATATTCAAATTTCTACAACTAGTATTCCGTTGTCTATGGTAAACAAAATAAGACAAGTTCATTAAAATGATATTAGCACTAATATAGCTTTTTTAATTTTCAAAAAATCGTATTTTATTTGCCTAATAAGCAACTAGAGAATCTTTAAAACCGTACTCAAGCCATAAACAATTCATTTATTTATAATCTTGATCTATTATTTATATTCTATTTTTCCACAGATTAAATCCGGCGGCGACGGAAGTAATACAGATGACGAATATTGTATAGTCGAAACGTCATACGCGCAAGACAACGAAATGGACGAGCCTGTTGTGAACTGGATTGGGCCAGGGCCAGTGTACATGGTTGATAATCATTTCACTATACCAGCTGCCAGGTCGGATGTACTTAAGGCACCTAAAAGCTATCCGCTTCCTGTTCTAAGGTATAGATCGTATAACAAACCTTAACAACACAAAAATACGTGTAACAAAATTTGCAAATACAGTGAAAACTCTATATAACGACACTGAAGGAACTGTGCATTTTAGGGCGTTGTAGACAGTAGGGAAATGGGGAGAAGAAAAATCATTGTATGGAATACAGGCTAAACCAATCAAAGCCAATTGACGTGACGTTACATGGAGTTTACACTGTATATCAATTATATATTGATATGTACGAGTAGAAAAAATTGTAAATAAAAAAAAGTAATTATTTTTTGTTCGACGTAAGGTCCCTACCTATTTTTAACTTATTAAAATCTCTGAGCTATAAGTTACGATTTTTGTGTACAAATAAAAGCTCTGTTTTTCTTGTTTTATCTATAAACTTACAAATTTTTAGATACACATTATGCGAAATGAGTATAACATGGAATATGTACGGAGGCAACGACTTCCGTCCTGCAGGCGAGATACCGAAGAAATCCGTCAGCATCGATGTTGATCCAAAGAAAAGTTCTCCTACTACAAAGTGAGTATTTTAGTAAATGTTAAATAAGTAGCTCCTTTCATTGGAAAAAAGCCTATTTGACTTCACTTTGTGAAAGGCTAACGAACACCCATTCTATCATATAACATTACAATTACTGTCTACGTAGAACATTTGGATTTTAAAACATCTAAATCATATGAAAAGTGAATATTTTTAGGCGTAACAAAGACTATGAGCCTTACGAAAAGGGGCGTGCCCTAGCAGCGGCGTACAGAACGGGCGGAGTCAGTTGGTCAACGGGCAGCGAACGCGTGCGCGCGCCTGCGCCGCCGGTTAAACACGATTTACGCACACGCGGTGGAAAGCATAGAGACCACCACACTTGTGTCAAATTGTGTCTCGCCAAGGTTTTTATTTTACTTTGTATTATAACAGCGTGGAATTCCACAGTACAACTGCTTAACTTGAAAAAAATACAAAACTTTTATGTACACAATTAATAATGTTTTAACAATATAATAAATTAACAAATATAGTTAAAATCAATAAAATTATATTTGTTTATTTACACTTTATTCCACTTAAACAGTAGAAGAAAATAATGTTAATAGATTTTAGTATATATAAGAGCAATGGGCGGCCTTAACGCTAATAAACGATCTCTTCAGGCAATCCACATCAATAATATCTAATTTTTAAACTTTATATTGTATGCGCATAATATTGTAATTTTGATCAAATTGCCTACATATTTAAATACGTACGGAATACTTAAACGGACGTAGGTACACGTTATTTAATTCCCCATTTTTTTTAAAATACTCGCTTGCTCTGCAGCAAACAAAAAATATCTTCATTCACGTGTATATTTCTTACACTTAAAATATTTGACTTTACATTTACAGTCACTCCTTTAAATCGCAATTAACGTCTATCCGAGATTCCAAATTCTCGTTACCATTGATTCTAAAAATTCCAGGTGAAATTCCAACACGAAGTGTACCCCGCAGAGGGCACTCAGGCCGCCCGTCAGACCTTAGCCATCAGCAAAATTGAGGTGTTGGACCGCCTTGTCGGCAGCGACATCAACAAACTGCTCAGCCAGTACAAGCTCAAAGATGAACCGGAGAGGAAAAATGCTCACATGGTGCGTTTCGTTTTACTTTATTTTTATCGACACAATTAATTTGTATGAACGTTGTTTCTTATGCTTGAAACGAACAGTGAAACGTCGTCAGAAATCGTCAAGGGATTATTAGAATGCCTATTAATAAAAAATATATATATAAGTGATATCTAATCATCTCAATAAAGTCATAACAAATTTTAAATCAGTTAAATCAAGGAACAGGCCAAGTTGGATTGAAATCCTTTCTGATATGATATTATCTCAAAATCTGAAATATCAAGATTATTTTTTTTCAATTACAATTGTTAAGTTATTATCTTGTAAACTAAATAGAAAAAAAAATTGTCAACTAGTAATTATACTACTACCGAAGACGTCACCACCGAATCCTTCGTTCCCGCTATCTCCTTTGTTTCGTCTTCCCAGTATTCTTGTGGCCGTCCTCTACTTTTAGTACTGGACTATTTCTAGTTTAAACATTTTCGATCTATCTACATCACAAAAAAATATTGTAATCGATTTGAAGTGTTACCATGTTTACGTATAATCAATGTATGCATATAGCTCATCGTAAAAGCGGTGCATTTACGCGGAGACACAGCGCTGCCTGCGCAGGAGTGTTGCCTTAAAGTCTCGCTACTGCCCCTGAGGTTCAACTT
Source organism: Leptophobia aripa (assembly GCA_951799465.1). Lineage (NCBI taxonomy): Eukaryota > Metazoa > Arthropoda > Insecta > Lepidoptera > Pieridae > Leptophobia > Leptophobia aripa. The sequence goes on from OX637271.1 coordinate 6,267,758, forward strand.
GGATCAAGATACGCTTGCATTTCTCGTTGGATTTTTCACGAAGCTGGGTACGGATGAGGCCAATGGTGAGTTTTCGTATAAAGTTTGGTAAACAGATTGTCATTTTTCTGTTAACCAGGGTAAACTCCGTTAACATCACTCGATTTAACGGCAAACTGCCTAATGCGTCGGAATCAATTGGCTTTGGTTGCTTTAGCTTGTAGTCTAATTTTTATTTTATCCCCTCCGTTTAACAACCAATCTATATAAGGCCATAATCTGTATAGTCCTTTCATTGTTATATAGAGAGCGCACTATTTTTATAACCCTTAAAGTACAATAACACAGATTACATAGTTATAGAAAAAAGGGCCAACATAGGGTTAATAAAACATAGACTATAAACTTAGTAACCTTAACCATAACAATCAATTTCAGATGAAGACACAAAGAGCATTGGCGGTCTTTCAACCGATTCGAGTGGGTCTCGTCAAACGACTCCCACTCACAGACCACCTGTCATGAGTGTCGGGAGCCATTTAAGAGATCCCCCTCCCACGCCCACTTCCTTGGGAGATGCTGACTGCCTTTCACTTAACGAGACAGGTACATCATCATTTTATTATCCACTTATATTTTACTGTATATTTTATATCTGGTTTAATAATATTTAAGTTCAAAAGTTTAGTTAAAAATCTTACCATATTGACCAAATTGTTTTCCAGTTATGCGGGATGATGAACCATTGATGGAGACGTATGAGGCTGAGCGTCTCGTATCTGAAAACTTAATTCAGTTAGAGGAAGACTTCCAAAGACTGGCCGTTAACCAAGAGAAGATAACTATCAAACCGCCCGATTCAGAACCAGTTGACGATTCCCCTATATACTTCAGGTATATTTATTTATATACACAAGTATTCAGTGATATTACAAAAACAAGAATAAAATCATCAAAGTAGAGAAAAACATGTTTAATTAATTATTTTTCACAGTTTCAAATCGTGTTGAAATATTTATTAAATTTTAAATATTTTTTACTATAAATTTAACAAAATTATGTCTGTCACTCGTAATTAATCATTAATTTAAAAAAAAATCTTAGATTTATTTATTTATTCTGTTGCTATAATTAAAACGGCATATAACAACCACATATAATAATTATAGACGATAATATAGTCTGCCATCCATTCGCAAAATATATAACGGAGCGGGTACCTCTGTAGGGTGTTTTATGAAAGACAGCATTGCCACCAAAGACAACATCACGATTGACTCGGTCATAATAACCACTTACTTATTTAAATAAACACTTCACTGATATTTGCCAGGATTTATTTTTCACTATTTGGAGAGAGATCCGTTACGTACAACGACCTAAGCGCGACTGTGCGGTTACAATGTATATTTATAGTGCTCAAGCACGGGTTTGCACAGACTACGTATTGAAATAGTAAGGACGACATATTGAACTTGTGTTTTTAAACTTATTTTAGGACAATTTAATGATGTCTGAACTTATTATTTTAGTTAATTTAATACTAATTGTTGTAGTTGCGACAATATATATATTTTAATCTAATTATTACAGACGTGTAGTATTTTCCCCGGAAGTGCCGATACGACTGGACTATGTGGGAAAGAGAGTCGACCTGTCCGCGGGGCCCGTGGCCGGTCTCTTAATGGGCTTGGGACAACTGAACTGCTCCGAACTGACGCTTAAAAGGCTGGACTATAAGTAAGGAAAATAAAATTATTTAGAGTCTCTTAAACTTCGGATACTAAGTGATTAAATTTCAGACTGGGGCTCCTGGGTTTGGAGAAGCTGGTCCAGTGGGCTCTGCACGAGTGGCTGTCAGATATCAAGCGGCATCAGCTGCCTGGACTTCTCAGCGGGATTGGGCCCATGCATTCCCTATTACAGATTAGTATGTTTAATATTATTACCATAGAAGACTTCGAGAATACTACATTTCACTCAACTCAAATAAATTTCTTAATTACCTAATTGTAAAATACGATAGATCCATACTAATATAAATTGATTTTAGTAACGGGTATACGTGACCTGGTATGGCTACCGGTGGAGCAATGGCGCAAAGACGGTCGCTTAGTTCACGGCATAAGGCGTGGGGCGGCTTCTTTCACCGCTCGTACTGCTGTCGCCGCGTTAGACATTACTGCAAGATTACTACATCTTATACAGGTAATTTTTAAACGAGTTTATTATTTATTTATTACGGCCTTCATGTACATTATAACATAAGAAAAAATACTGAGACAAAATAGACACTATTCCACAAACTATTTATAGTCAACGTATATTCCTCCTACCCCATAGGATAGGGCTGAGCGTTACTCGCACAAAATACAACACCTGTAGAGAGTAACAAAGCTACATATCTCTCTTACCTCCTAAAGACTTGACTTAAAGGTTCACACAATACCATCGTTCTATGGTCTATGGTCCGAGTCCGTCAAACGATAGTTGAAGTTTAAGCTAATTAGTTTTACCTTCACGATTAATTTAAAATCCAACTAAGTCTTATTGTTCAATTATTTAGGAATGAATTAATTCACAGGCTACAGCTGAAACAGCGTTTGACATGTTGACACCGGCACCCGCTCTGACAATGGGCTACGAACGGCGCGAAAGACGCCGCAGACGTGACCCCGCAAGGCAGCCTACAGACATACGAGAGGGTGTTACGAGCGCATACCATACCGTCAGAGATGTGAGTGTTTTGGCATACAATTAAAAAATAGTTATTCAATAATATTTTAATTAAATTCGTTTATTAGGGTTTCGCGGAGACAGCAGCAAATATAACAATGGCGGCTCGTCGCGGGCGAAGCACGGGCGTGTTGCGTCAGTTGCCGGGTGCGGCCGTTGCGCCCCTGGCCCTCGCGGCCGCCGGTGCAGCTGATCTCTTGGGAGGAGTCAGGGCTGCATTGGCTCCGGAACTTTGCAGGGACCATGCCGATAAGTGGCGGAGGACGGACCATGACGGTAATACACACCAATAACACTTTTCATGTGTATAACATAAGTGATTCAGCTAGTGCGATGGTCACCATTCATAATTTTTTTTAGCGCTTATACAGAAGCTAAAAATCGCTTATTTTGGTTGCGAACTGAAAATCGGAAAAATCATTCCCATAAATCCAACCTTAGCAATCTAGTAATTACTCTTTTTATATTTCAGATACAACAGATTAAAAGATTCATCTACAGATTTTACGGTGAAGGTTTTTATAAAACATTAATATATTTAAAAATGTTGAGTTAATCGAGCCAAATGTTATACTGATTTTTTTCACCTATACATTTTATTTTATTCTGATTTTTTCCGAATAGGGTGTAGGCGTTTCAGTATATATATATACACTTTAGAAATATACAAATTTGGCATATTTTTAGCCTCAAAACAATGTAATAAAAAGTCATTTAGTTAACCGGAAATAAAATAGTTGTGTTGTCCAGGTGGATTAACTTTTCATCACCACTATGAGAAATTAAATATTAAGGCTTTCAAATTAAAAATCACTTTAACTACAGAGTTAAAATTAGAGAAGCAAAGAATTTGCTTGTAACAGTTTATTATTTTTTTCATTGTCTCCTTGAATCATTAACAAATCTGGCTTATCATAGAATTTTATAACAGTTTTACTGATATCTAGATATAATTTATAATCTACTGTTAGAAATGTTTTCCCTTATAGCTTTTAGTACCGCAGTATACACCGTGAACACAGAATGTTATAAATACTTGTAAGCCAATTAGTGTATTTTTTTCTGCAGTATATACTGACTCGTTTTTTTTTTATAAATTCTAGTTTTTAATGTTTGTATATACAAGGGTGCTTAAAAATTTCTCTAGCATTTTAGAGCATTTAGTTTATAATTAATATATGGTGTAAATTAAGAAAATATTTTAAAATTGATACTGTATATTAAAATTCTTCATTATGGTTACCTATATTGGCAATCTGAATTTTACCCATATTTGTGATATTTAGAAACTAGAATAAATATTTTATATAGAAGTCAATGTTTATGTTCCAATATATAGATTTATAATGATACTTATATAATTTCTATAAATAAATAAATAAAAAGTAAATAATTTTATTTTCTTGCAATATATTTTTGTTCCCATGAAATAGGCAATACAAGATCCTCAGACGGGATAAAGACAAAAGAGACGAGGCTTTTATATTATTTTAGGACACACTTTTTTTCTAGTTTGTATAAATAAATTAGAAAAAAATTGTATCAATAACTAATTTATTGAACTTATCAAATTAACATATTCTAATATCTACAGTAAAATTACTAATCTATTTATCCTCATTCTCAACCTTTTCATCTGGATACTTGTCGTTCAAGAAGCTTTTTATTTCTCCATACTCCACTTTGAGGTTGAGTCGAATTTTTTTGTGATTTCTAAACCTTTCAAATTTCTTAAGGTATATTTCATAATGTGGCATTGTATGGTAGAATGGTGGGAATTTCTTTTTTTTTAATATCACTTTGTCATTCATTACATATTGTATAAAGTCCAGGGTTTCGTCTTTTGGTATTTCTTCTTTTGTCCTGACTGTAGAGGGACTGGCTACAACCATTGGGTAGAACTGATTTTCATCCCTAAACTCGACAAGATGTAATTTCTTTTCCTCTGCCAATTGCTGATGGGTTCTCTGTAAGTGTAATAAATTATTATCACTGTCATATAAAACTGGTAAATTTTAAACTTTCATGTCCATACTAAGACCTATTTAACATATCTAGTAATTTGACATTGTGTATATACAGAAAGTATAATTTATATAAATATGTACAACAAGTATTATAAATACCTGTTGTAAAAGTCCAATGAAGAACGCCTTTACAATATGCTGTAAATTGTTTGATCCTTCCACTTTAGCTCTAAGATCTTTGATACCGATTGCTTGACATATCTCTTTAATAGCTCTATGTACCATTAAACCATAACCCTCATTCTGCTTTTGGACATAGATTTTAGTTTTGCCAAATGCAGTGTAGAAATCATGGTATACTGAGAATAAAATGTTTTGCACATGTTATTAGCTGCATAGCCAATATTTTTGTTACATACTTAGTAATCAAAATAAATCAAAGCTAAATAATATACCTGTATGGTTATTATAAATATCAAAATGCATTAGTTTCTTTCCAGCTCTGTTTTTAGCTTTTCTTAAAGCAGCTGATGCCTCCTTTGCTCTGCCTAAGCCAAATCCTGCTAAGCCTTGTCCATTACCAGTCACTACCTAAAATACCAAGATTTTTATTATTTTATAACAAGTGGAATATTATAAAAATTTATAAGAAATATTTTACCATAGCTTGATAGTTTCTAGTTCGCCCAAGGGTTCCTTTCATAATAAGTAATGATCTCAATTGAAGAACTTTTGTATCAAATCCAGTAAACTCCTCTGAAAAAAAATATTGAAACATATTCATTCAAATTATAAATAAATGTTTTATAGTAAAAAAAATATCACCCACCACCAGCAAAAGGATCTGGGGGCCCAATGCTGCGTCCTGGCATGCGAACTCCAGACCAGCCTCGTTCTATAGGGCTTAATTTTAATCTTTTGAACTTTGTCATAGAATCTCTTAATTTGATAAGCTTTTCCATTCTATAAAAAATAAAGAAATATAATTAATAACATGAAAAATGTATTGACTTGTAATCAGTTGGAAATCATTATACCTTTCTGGGTCATCAGGTAAACGCTGCTGTTTAAGCAATTCTCTACCACGTATTACAGGGGCAGAAAGTCCAGGCCACAACATGCTTACTTTCCCTACACCAATCATTTGCCCTCGGTTCAAATCCCTTATCCGAATTCGTCCAGCTCCTTTACCACGTCCTTTCTTAGCGCCAGCATTACTTACCGATGTAACTGATTTCCACAGCTTTTCTGCAGGTACTGAAATAAGTTCCAATGAAATAACAATACACAAAATTGTGTATTACAGTCTTTAAATATTGCACATTTACAATGTGGTGCTTACATTTATTAAAAAAATTTACACAATATAGTGGAGATGTGCTTATACTTTTAAGGTTATTATAATTTAACGAAATTGGCTGCTTCAATAGAGCACTAAACGGACTTTTTGCAAAAAAATTTAAGGCTAATATTTTAGCCATCATGATTTAACTTTTATTGAAATAACAACAACATAGGGAACATTTCAAATAGGGACCGAAAAAAAATTATCAACATAGATTAAACACTATATAAGGGAATATAAACTGTCAACAAAATAAAAGTCACAGACTAGAAAAACGCCACAAAGTAAATATTGTTATCTTAGAAATCAGAGGTTTAAATTATCAATAAACAAACTATCAGCGTACAAAATATGGCCGACGCGGCCCGATGCTAGCTAAAGTCTCGCATCTTCTAAAAAAGGGTCGCCCGCCGTCCCTCTTCCACTCAGCCAACCAGCTGCGCCTCCGAACTAATATCTAACACGGCTTCTCCTGACAGCTGAACGTCCTCGTCAGCTTGATTGCATTGGTTCTGGTCTGTTTACTCCTTTTTGCCACTAAGTCCTTGGAATTGATTTTCATTTAAACAGACAAGCTCATCATCGTCTAAGACAAGGAAAGAATAACTTGATATTTTTATTATTATTCTTTCTTTTGACCTATACATTCAGCAATATACTGTCACAATGTTGAGGCATGCAATAACCGCTAGGCCGGCTCCGCATCTGACGCAGCGCTGGGTCTTGCAACTACCACAATGCCGGGACTTGCAACTGCCGCAATGAAAGAAAGAAAGAAAATATGTTTATTTGGACACATACACACGGCACACACAACATCACAATAAATTATAAGTACTATATTATTTTTAATACTAACTAAAATAAACACATTGCATTGTTGCAAGTGCCACGGGCGTGCGCCAAATGGGGTACTGCTCAGGATTTGTGTGAAATATAGTATTCCACACCACTGATTTTCAGCAGCCCCCAGTTGGCGCAAGCCTCTGCACGGCGCCAAGTGTTAACAATTTAAGTGTAAACAATTTAAATGGAAACAAAAAGTTATAATTAAATAATAAAATAAAATAATAAGGGAGGGAGAAAATAAAAATAGTGGGATTAAGTTGGTTAATCAGGATTTCCTATCCTGATTAACCAACTTAATTATTACCTTATATTATTACCAACTTAATTTAAACGGTACAAGAGAATTTGGATGTGCCTAGCTAGGCGCCAACGAAAAAGACGGATGAATCCATGTTCAAAATGCCTGCTTTGTTAAGATAAGGTGAGACGTGAGTCCTTGCGGGTATGTTCCAGCAATATCTAGCACAAGCATTTTGAACACGCTGTATGGCCTGCCTCATACGTTTTAGCAGCCGGTTCCCAAACACGGAGTCTCCGTAATTTAGTTTGGAGAGAACCAGCGCTTCACAAAGTCGCACGCGTAGCCCCTCCGACAAATAATTCCTAATTTTATACATGACTTTTAGGCGATAAAAGCAGTTGGATAAGGCATTGTTAATATGTTTTTCGAACCTCAGTCCTTCGTCCATAACCAGTCCTAAATTCTTTGTTTCCGAAACACGGTTAATTATCTTAGTCCCCACTTTAACAACGCAGTGTCCCAAGCATGGATTCTTAATTAAAGAGGACGATCCTAATACCATATATTTAGTCTTGTCTGTGTTTAACGAAAGTGTATTATGTAACGACCATTCCTCAATGCGACTAAAGTCCTCATTCAGCTGGCAGATGGCAGCAGCTGCCTGTCCCAGCTTGAAGGAGATATTTAACTGTATGTCGTCTGCAAACATATGATATTTGCAATGACGAAACTTGTAAATGATGTCAGCTGTATACAGAATAAAAAGCAGGGGCCCAAGTATTGACCTATGAGGCACTCCACGTTCTATGGGTTTGTACTGTGACCGTTGTGTTGTGACATTATCATCCATCACTTCGACTACTTGATACCTACTCGTGAAGTAGCTCGTAAACCGTGATGTGACACGTTCACTGAAGCCATACACTTTGAGTGCTGGTCTTCCTCTTGCTGGGTCTTGCAACTGCCACAATGTTGCGCTTGCAATACCCGCAACGCCGAGGGTCGCAACTACTGTAGTACTGGGTCTAGCTTCTGCCACAATTTCGGGGCAAACAATAGCCACAATGTCGGGACTTACCTACAACTGCCACAAACTATTAAGGAACTTACGATTACTAAAGGTTGCTTTACATATTGCTGTGTCCAGTCGCTATGCCATGGAACAATATGTTGTGCTGCAGTTGGGCTTTCTTTTTTTTGCCGTAAGGGCCAGTAAGTAGCTCAAGCTCGTGGCGGTAAAGCGGCAGTTCTTGAACGATTTTTCGCATGCCTGGGTTAAGTTTCCTAGTACTCTGCAAACCCTAAATCACTAAATAAAAAGTCCCTTACAATAGTTGGGTTTAGAGACTTAAATAAAGCGTCGGTTTCACTTGGGCTCGGCCTGACAATCTAGACCAATCTATTTCTGCGCACCTTGCATCATAATCGTGTACGTTAGGGTCAAAATTTGATATATAGTAATGCTTAGATCTTACTTGAAGCAATGAAGAAAGTGCACAAACAATTCTGTACGCGATTGTGTACTCATACGTAGTCACTCTTATAACCCCGGAAGCTGTCCAGAAGCATGCGTCTCCATATTGTTAACTGGCACTTGTGGCGTCCCAACGCTGGGACGTACTAAACGGACGTAAATGGCGGCGCGATAGGCAGCCTACTATCTAACCCATATAGCCTTTCCAGTATCTTATTCACCAGGTTACATTGCACGTGATTACGGCAGTCGTGCGAACTCTACGCACCTAAGGATGCTGACTGCGCTTAATACGAGAACGAGCTTCTCTATCAAAACGTTAGTTATTGATACTGCGTTATTGAACACGCCGGCTGATAATTTAAATGAATTATTAAGCAAAACATTTATATAAAAGAACACCTCCCTTACCAGAGAGATCTTAAAGACAACAAACCATATCATAGACCAATGTCGAGCTACAACATACAAAAGTGAAATTTACTCACTTACAACACTCGCTCCAAATTCTAATTTTATATCAATTAAACAAAGAAAATCTTATTCTAATTTACCAACACAATTTTTCTAAATCCATCCGCTTTTCAATATACTTATCTTTAACAAAAGTGTACTTAATATCTATGTGCTTGTACCTGTTATGATAGTCCACATTTTTTTATTAAATAAATAGCATTTTGATTATCTATATTTGGGCAAATATAAATTAAATTTACCAATGTCCATTAATAATCTTTTTAACCAAATAACTTCTTTTGTGGCACAACATGCAGCCATCAACCTTAGTAGTTGATAATGCTATACTCTGCTGACGGTGTGTTGCCCATGTTACGGTAGCTCCATTTTTTTTTAAAACATACACTTACAAAGCTTTCAACATCACCATACAACAATGGAGTTTGCTGTCAAATTGCAATATTTCAAAATTATGTTGTGCAGCTTCTGATAGTAAAACTCTCACTGAATCATATCTCACTTTGAGAGAGTACATTTCTGTGTGCTCAATTCCCTGTCGTTGTGAGCACCCTTTGGCACAACAAAGTCTTGATTTATACATGACACCAGATTGATCTTTCACCTTGAAAGCCCATTTACATCCGATTAACCTGGCACATTCTGGCGTTTCACCTAATGCCAAGTCTCATTTCTCTTATGAGCACTTAGCTCATCTTTAATTGACTGTTTCACTAAGCATTTTGCTTTTTCCGTTGTCTTTTAAATGGAGTATTGCAACCCCTACCAACTTTTTTAAAGACAATTTACCAACAAGGCACAGTGTCTTGTTGTAGTATTTTATATAGAGATTATTCAAAATGATGGCGAACGGTCAATAAGCGCGTATGGGATTCAATCCCACTTCTGATTTCTAAGGTCAGCCTCTCACTCTGATCTGACCTCTCACTTCTGATCTTAGAAATCAGAAGCGAGAGGTTTAAATTATCAATAAAGAAACGACCAGCGCACAAAATATGGCCGACGCGTACAGATGATAGCTAAAAGTCTGTTCGCATCTTATCAAAAAGGAATTTTTGACAACAGACGTGGCTGTCGAGTGTTAACTGACGATTCCTACACGGGACACGAATATCAAAAATGTTTATTTTGTATAATGCTGCGATTTTAAACGATTAATAACTTTTTGATTCTTGTTCTTAAGAAAGTTATTCTTATCCGCAACTATGGGCCTTTGCAAGTGTCCTAAAAGAAGGGTTACCAACCAGTTTTGCTTTGAACACCGAGTTAACGTTTGTGAATATTGTATGGTGACAAATCATCCAAAGGTATCGAAAAAATATCGGTAATGTAATGTTGCTCTAAGTATACATTTTGTGTAACATTTTATATTTTCAGTGCATCATACAATCCTATCTTCAATGGCTACAAGATAGTGATTACAATCCCATTTGTGAGATTTGTACAAAAAGCTTAGCTGAAGGCGAATGTATACGACTGACTTGCTATCGTAAGTATATATATAACTTTAGAACAATAAGTTTCTGTGTATGCATTTTTTTTAATATTATTATTTACTTGTCCCGTAGATGTATTCCACTGGGAATGTGCCGAAAGCCAATTTCGTGCCTTACCAAGGACTACTGCACCTGCTGGATACCAATGTCCATCTTGTGCAACACCAGTGTTTCCTCCATCTAACTTAGTATCTCCTGTTGCTGATGTTTTAAAAGAAAAGTTAGCTGGTGTCAATTGGGCTAGAGCAGGTCTTGGCCTACCACTGGTATAATTATAGTTTTTGAGATTGTGAAAAACATGACTATTATTATAATGTTTATAAAAAAAAAATTAGCTTTCAGATGAACAAGACCTGAAAGGAGCATCATCAAGGCATAGCCAGTCTCCAATGGAACAATCTAATTACTTTATAAGTTCTATAGAAAATCAACGTGGGAACCCTGTGGGTGAAAGTGAGGATGAGACTATAAGTAGATCAGCTACAAGTACACCTCATTCTATTGTGCAAATATCAGATGAACCACCCAACATATATGATAATACTTCTGTGAAAAGGGCTGACAATTTACAAGGTATAATGTTATAGCTTTTTGTTACTTCCTTACAAACACTTTTCTTAACATTGTATCTAAAAGTGAACATTTTGATTGAATTTTAAGTACATAGTTGATTTAAGTAATTTATAATTACAGGTGCCCAGATACCAAGAAAATCTTATAAAACCGATGAACATTCCAGGCCACTTCTGAATTTTGATCATGATGAGAATAAATACAAACAAAAGTCTACATTTGCTTGGATTAGCAGGTGGTGGAAGTGAGTAAATTCTTAACTATATATAATATCTTAACTATTATCAAATATAACTAACTAGATATTTTCTATGTTGAAATATTACTTTATATTATATATAAATATTATTTTTATACTATCAATGGTAAAAAAGGTAAAAACTTCTAAACTTTCAGAAACACATTACCTTCCTCCCGTATCCGAAGAGGTGGTGGCATTTATAAGCGGTATTGGATAGCATTTTTTATACTAGTTATCTTGGTTATTGTATTATGGCTTCTGAGTAATAGAGAAGTAGACAATGAAAACCCATTTGGTGGTATACAAGATGATGACAGAAGAATATTACAGAAAAATTGAGTTAATAATTTATTAATAACAATAATATTAAACAAGTAGCTATAACTGTTTATAAAATCAAGCAATTTTCAAATATTGTATATAAATTTGAGACAAGTTTGTGCTAAAGCTGTCTAACCAATGTATTAAATTATAGGATACAAAGTGTGTTTTGATTATTCATTGTCCACATCATAACTTACATTATTTGCGTGCAAGTGTCTACTTGTTTGTTGAGAAATAGCAGTGAAAAGATGTCATTATAAAAATCTGGATAATAATCACAAGCTCTTTTACAGTCTGGCATCCAATTGACTTCCAGTAGCTTGGGTTGTATAGTTTTTTCTCCATTATGATCATACCATGAAAGCATAATGTCAGCTGCATAAAGTGCTCGTGACTGAGGATTTGGTGCTATCCCAAAAGGTGGTGGTTTTGAAGTTGCTGCTTCAAAGAGATCTTTTATCATTTTCAAAATTGATGTCTCCACATCACTCCATTTATAATCAGCATATTGTTCAGACCACACCCTCTTAAAATCTTCACATAATAGTCTGTACAAAGGCATATCTTCTGCATAATTCATGACAGTAAAATGTTTTTCGTAATCATCAAAATCACATAATTCAAAGGCTTTATTAGCAAACCTCAAGAAAAAGTTGTTATAAATGTAGACTTCTGTAGGGTTAACAGATTTCAACAAAATTACATAACGCAAATCAAATTTAACCGCCCCAATATCTGGTCTTTGGAAGAGCACAGGTGTTTCGATATATTTTTGAGCAATCTTTGGGCCTGTTAGTGGTAAATGACAAAGGAAATCTAAATTTTCAGTTATATAGGTATCAAGTCCCCTAGCAAGGTTATATGGTTTACAGATCCAGTGGTTATCTAAACCAAGACTTTTTCTTTGCATGTAATAAGCTACCATTTTGGGCAATTCAGTTTTCATATTAAACGTAGTTGGTAGCCATAATGGGCTTGTTTCTAACTGAGACAAACTAATATTTTTCTCGGTACACCTTCTGGCCACAATTGCTAGTAAATCTTTCACTGTGAAGACATACTCAAATGGAAATTGGTTCACAAACTTATTGGGAAAATCAATACTTAACTCATTAAAAGCTTTAAAATGACTTGTGAACCACAAAATATCAGCATCATTGTCATTATCAACAATTTCAAAGTTACTCGATGTGAGATGTTGATTTATAAAACTATACTCTGAAAAAACCTTCAAGGGTCGATCTAGAAGATTTCTATTTTCCAAACTATTCAAATCGGGCAATGATTCAACCAAATGACCTTCCAAAAAATATTTTCTGTTTGGTTGTTCTTGAGTAAAACCATCATCAAAATGCTCATAGCGCTTCCATGGAATGAGCATGGCCTCCCTTTGCAGAGGATCTTGATACTGACCTTCTACAAAATTTCTTGTGATAGTATCACCTTCTTCAATATCTTTGGTAGGGAATAAAATTGTAAATGTTATCTGACTAGGTACATGTATAAAAGGGACTGCCCTAAAATTTGGGTTGTCCGAATGTGTTATTCCAGAACCCAATTCATCCATAATATACCAAACAGGAACTCTATCTTCAATTGAAAATTCATCACCCGCAATAGAATATGTGTTTGCATATTTCCAAACTAACTTTGCTACTTCTTCTATTTGCTCTTCAGTTCTATCACAATTTATCTGCATCAAATTACACATTCTTTCTAAAAGACTTGGCACATTTCTCAAGTTAGCTTTGATGCTGTTAACTTTAAAGGTCCACGCATGATCAATAAGATAAATATGAGTAGGATCATTGCTATCTATATTGCATATTGCCATAACACTCCATAGAGGATCATATGGTCTTCTCTCGCTATCTTCATAATCGATTTGAACTAATTGAAACGCTAAACCAGAATCAAAAATTTGGGCTTCTAGTTTTTTGCTTAGTGTATGCCAGTAATGTTCTGGTACTCCCGAAAGAACTAGTTGCGGTTTATGAACAGCCAAAAAAGCGTTATAATTAGAGACCCCATCCATCGTTTATTTAAAAGTAGTCTTGATTATTAATTATCTGATTCAAGATTATCTTATTACTCACTTAGTAGTAGCTTAGCTGGGGTAACTACGCTATTTTTAAAAATGTCTAATAAGCAATAACCATACCTACAGTGCAACCGATTCCTCTATAATGCACAATTGAATTTTTTTAATCCTTTCGAGATCTTATGACATTACGCCTACCTTCAAAATGTCTTCTGTCAAGAATAGTTTTTGGTAATAAAGTTTTTTTTTAAACCTATACTTTGGACCACAGATATAAAATTACAAGTTTACACCAATTTGGAGCGACTATCACTAACACGTCGTCACAATTCACATCAATTATCTTGGTTACGAAATTTTAGCGAGCATATAAATAACCTCTCGATATCAGATACCTTCCTCCACTAATTAGACTTCTTTTGATTTTACTATTATTAGTAATTGTAAATTTTAAAATGCATACAATCACTTTCAGCTCTTCCTTAAATTTCAACTATTTCACGAGAGTAAACATTATTTGTTATTATTCTTTACAAATCACATTTTGTCATATTTGACTGTTATAAAATATATTCATTAAATACCTAAATTGTACAGAAACAAAATAATTTCTAAATAAACAACAAAATATTGGTTATTTGTAATCTTATTTATTATACTTATAATAGTTTTATATTTCCAACATAGATTACTATATTTAAAATTTGAACTCTTTGTATTTCTTCGCTTGCTTTGAGTCCGTGTTCTGTTGTCGCTTTCTTTTATTCTGCAAAAGAAATGAACTATTTTGAACAAGAAAGCATTATTATTTATCTCTTACCTACTTATAACTGTTTTTTTTTAAATAAAGTAATAAGGGAATGGTAGAGAGGCAAGACTTAATTTGAATAATGCCTACCTTCTGGCGAGCTACGTGATCGGCCAGCATATCTGACAAGTCTTCCCGCTTTGAAGGCCGTTGGTCTCTCATATGTCTTTCGTATCTCGCTGCCACAGCCTCGGGCTCTAGCTCCAGCTCCGAGGGGTCCAAAGCAACTTCCACTACTCCAGGATTAGTCGCTACACCACTACTAGCATCACCTGATACTCGTGCTTTGCCTGTACAACATATTATATCTTCAAATTTGTCTTTTACGTAATACTCGAACTATATGAAATTATTGACATAACTAGTGCTTTGCAGTACAAATAAACCACCAACCCATAAATCAATAATTATAGGAAAGATATAAAAAATATATGTTTCCAAAGTGTATGTATTATTATCACTGAATACTTTTTCGTGAATATATTGTTTACCTGGATTAGCAGCATTGATATCATAAACATGTGTGGAGGCCATCATTCCAGCTGTTAGGCCGACACGCCGCTCTGGCAGCACTTGGTACAGGGCTGGAGTTTCACCGCTAAAAAGTTTACAAATGTTAAAGAAGATATACACATTTGCTTTCCAACAAATGGACTCCTTTTTTCTTTCCAATCCATTTCACATAACTTTATCATATTGATAATTGTATAAAAAATATGTTCACTTATTAGTTTTTGGAATTTTGCAGTACTTTTCTGTATTTTATAAATGTAGACATACATACCCTTCAACATCATCCATTTTCTTCTTCCTAAGCTCTATAGTGTCAGGGGTCTCAAGTCCAGGGGGAACAGAGGAAATACCAAGGGGAGTGACGAGTCCCTCCCCTGGTGTCGCCACTCCAGTGGCCACGTCTGGCTCACCCATCTTCTCGCCTTCATCTGATTCCTCTGTAAAAACGATAGTAAATTGTTTTATCAAATTTCTAGAACTGTTTCTGGGAAAGAACTGATGGTGAAGAACTTTCTAGAACTGATCTAGCAATATTTAAATGATATGCTCTAATTGATAGTTACCATGTCATAGGCAGGACATAGAAACACGAAAAAAAGATGAGGGCTTAAGAATAATGGTGGTGTGGCTCTTAAAATAATTATCAGAACAGTTTTCTAATAGTGTCAGTGTCACAAATTCATAAGGAAAACTTTAAAAAAAATCATGAAACAGCTCACCTGTTACATGGTACAAACCACTGTGGTTTTTATGTTTAAATTGTAAACTATAGTAAGTTTTGTAATTTACAGGAGTAAATCACAGAAATGTTTGTATAAACAAATGAATTACCTTCTTCCGACTCCTCTTCTGATTCAGATTCCAATTCACCCCACAATGTTCTGTCTATGTCCTGATCTTCAATATCCTAAGAAACAAATACAACTTAATAAAAATAACCATTTATAAAGAAATCTTAAAAAAAGGGCAATAAGACTTGCATCTTGTCCACTTAGCTGGTGTCCAAACACATCTCCATACAGGGGCTTTCCTGTTTCATCTACGGGGGGTTTGCCCCAGCCTCCAGCATGGTATCCAAATGCACATCCTTCTGGTATAGGGGCATTTAAGCCTGGAATCTTCAGATTAGGATATGATGGTGGCGGCCCGTAACGCTGCTGAGCGATAAGCCATGGAGGAGGTACCTAAAAAAATATAATCATAAGGTTATGTTTGAAACATTAAAGCCTTTGAGGTTTAAGTATAATAAAAAACCATATTGCTGTAATATATATGCTTATAAGAAATAATTGTACATTTAATTACAAACCTTGTGGGAGCCGGGTCCAACTGGCATACCAAGTGCCGTCCGAAGTTCTTCCGACAAGTCTCCAGGTTTTTTCTCTCTTAGCCGAGTTTCAAACTCTTTCCCTTCATAGTATAAATCCCCATGGATGGTCATACGCGGTTTAGTTTGCCATCTATAAATTTTATTTATTTTAAATATTGTGATAAATTAATGTTAAATACATTTCCTGTATTTTTCACATTTATTTAAATGGAGTAAAACCCAGAGTCAAATAAGAAAGTATTATCAGGAATATGACAAAGTTTTATAGTTTCTTATACCTACAGTGTATGTGAGTAAATCAAGAATTCTGTTTATACTTACAAGTAATTGTTGACTCAGCTGAGCTAAAATAATCTAAACAAAAGGAAAGTGATGACTTGCTATTACACAAGACCCAAAGGACCAAGATTGCTTAATTGGATTTTTTATCTTGATCTCATTTGTTTATTAAATACTTGAGCATAAAATCTAAAATATTTAGTTAAATTTGGGAAGATACACTTGGACTCGATACTTTTTTGGCATAAACACAGGCATTCAATCCTAATTTAACTTTGATTTATATACATTTTCCTAATGTTTTTCTCCTGGTCTATCTATATCTTAGTTCCTATAAGTCATGTAGTCTGTAGTCCTCTATATACGGATTACAACTCTATAGATTTCGTTAAACAATCATTCCTTTGGTAAATATTTCGGAAACATTTCTTTTTTCTTGAGATATAATAATAATATATATTCTAAAAACTTACTTAAAGAATGCATCATGAAGCTTCTGATAATCAATATCTATCTTGCCAAGTTTAGGTCTCGAACGCTCACGCATTTTGGCTTTCAAAGTCTTCGTTTCTTCTTTGTCCTGTAGCGATGCTCTCATCTCCATGATACCGGTCTTCTTAATGAAATCTGGAAGATCAAATGGAGGCTTCTCTATACCACGCTTTCCTTGTAGGTACTGTAACAAAAATATATTTGCAATTTTGAAATAATTGGAAGCCTTACATGATTGTGTACTTAATATTTTTATAATATTCGACACTTCTTTTAAGGTTCTTTCGTGATTTCGTACTAATTATATAAATAGTCTTAAGTTGTCGGTCACAAAATCCCACTTTCCAAAAAAATTCCCAATTTATAACACCACATAGAACATTAGTCTCTATTTTTATAAATGGAAGGTATCTTTATGGTCACAATATAAAAAAATGAATTACCTTCCTCTTATAACACCAATGTCTGGGTACTTGTACAGTGTTTCTGTGTGCCTTCAACTGCACAAGTAGTTTAGGATCTCTCGCTGTGACATCATACATTTCCACAACATCCGGCCTTGACACCAATTGTTTCAATTCAGCAACGGAGAGACGGGACAGCTTCTTTAACTTCCGTTTGGATAGACGTTCCTTCTCCTCCGCTGCGTGTTTCTATTAAAATATAAATATTGTTAGTCTTTTAAAGAAAAAAATATACCTAATGTATTTTAAAGAGAAGTTGTATTAAAATTTATTTAATATTATTAATAGTATTAGCATAAATGTTAACATAATTTCCTAAAAAAAAAATATTGTTACCTCCACAGCCTCCTCATCTGCTGCAAATTGATCTGTGACTTTTTCAAGAAGTTTGCTTGGCTTGGGCTGATCCCCCTTTTCCTCTTTTATTTCTTCATCTTTCTCCTCACTAATTTTGAAGGCTTCCAGAATACGATGAAACTGACGGTACATTGGTTCCAACTCATGGAATTGGATATTCTCTTGCACATATCTGTAATTCAATAAGTTTTCTACACTGACCAATTTTCTATTTCTAAATATTATACTTATGAGAACAGATGGATTTGGGTTTTTAAAATAATAAACTGTTTTATAGATGCTGATGAAACTTACTCAATTTCTGCTTCTTTTTTATTTTCTTTGTCACTGCTTGTTTGGGACTTCTCATTGATAGCCTTCTCATGATTTTTTGTTTCTCGACGTTTCTGTTTTGCTTCCTTCTTTTTTTTCTTTTTGCGTCTATTCTTGTTAGATTTATTTGGTTGGGTCTATAAATCAAATAATATCCAATATCAATTTAGTTGTATTACAACATATACTTTAAAATTAAACAATATAAATTTTATAATAAGCAATAATAGTGTAATAATTTTTCTATTAAAGATGGTTTAACTATTTCAAAAGGTGTTTCTTGTTAAAGGCTCTATTAACTATAGTTGATGACTGATGTCTTTTACAATAATATACCTCTTGTTTAGATATAACTGGTGGGTGTGGAGCCTCAGGAATATTTTCATCATCAGATTCACCATCATCATCCTCAACATCATATTCAGTGCTTATTACAGGAGCAGCAGGAACTATTGGTTCTTCCTCTTCTAAAAAAAAAATTAACACAAACTGTTAATGACAAACTATTGATAATACAAAGTGCTATGTTTACTGCTTGCAAGTACAAGAAAAATGAATTACCCGCTGATGTCTTTTCAGTTTCCTTCCCTAAAGCAGCCTGTCTTTGATCTTTGTATGCTAAAGCTTCCTCTAAAGCTTTTGGCAACACCACACCCGTCACTGAAGCTGGTTTATTTCTGAATTCTTCAGGTGTGTCAATTTTCATAGTCAGAAGGGATGGTAGAGACATATTTAATGAATCTTCATCGGTTTCATGATCTTCATCCTGGTCCTCATCCCTATCATCCCACCCTTCAGGATCCTCATCTATATCTTGCCTGCTCCACCCAGATCCCTGACTCTCCCAAGGTCCAAGACTCATCCCAGGGGGTGGCATACTTGGCGGCGGACCCATTCCAGGAGGCCCCAAATCCATAGTTTGATTGTAATTATTCTTCATATTAGAACCTCCATGCATCATACTAGAAGTCATTCTAGACGAAGTACTTGGGGGACCCATACCGGGTGGACCCATGTTAGGTGGTGGCCCCATGCCTGGAGGAGGTGGGCCCATACCTGGAGGTGGAGGGCCAATTCCTGGAGGCGGAGGACCCATTCCGGGGGGTAGAGGACCTACACCTGGTGGAGGAGGAGCCATACCTGGAGGTGGAGGGCCCATGCCTGGAGGTGGAGGGCCCATACCAGGAGGTGGAGGGCCCATACCAGGAGGTGGAGGGCCCATACCAGGAGGTGGAGGGCCCATGCCTGGAGGTGGAGGGCCCATGCCCGGAGGTGGAGGGCCCATACCTGGAGGTGGAGGGCCAATGTTCATAATTCCAGGAGGTAAAGGCGGAATAGAGGCAGAACTCACAGAAGGTACAGCTCCCGACGGTGGTGGCATTGGACCGGCAATCGAGCCCGGAGGCGGCGGCATTGGACCGGCAATCGAGCCCGGAGGCGGCGGCATTGGAGGAAAACTGGGCATGTTCGGTGGGCCTTGATTGGCATTCCCGGAACCCGGTGGACCATCCATTTCAAACGACAACTTGATTCAATATATTAATTAAAACACCACATCAGAATTAACTAACACTGCTGCGTATGGATAGGATAGATCAAATTTACCAAACCGTTATAGTGAATTAATAAAACTTAATTAGAAAATTGCAGTCAGCACGCACCAACCTTTCGCATAAGGCTCAAGCAAACAATTCACAGATCACAGTGTTAGTCGCTAGACCATAGCGTTCTTATAACCACAGAATTGAAATAGGACAACTTATAATAATTAATCCAACAGACTTTATTCATATATAAATATAAATTATAGTAGCAACAATCACAATGTCTTGTTTCAATTATTGTTTCAAGTTCTTGTCCATATTTCGCGGAACATACCATTTAAATAACTGATAAAAATTGTCTATTGCTTATGAAATCGGAGTTTTCTAATCACAAGTTTCAATTTTAAATGTCTCATTAACCAAGAAAATATGTTTACTATAATTTTATTTTGTACTTTAAGCAATAATATTCATATATAAAAAATTTTAAAGCGAAACAACGAAAAATTTAGATAAATTCTTATCTAAGGGGCTTAAAATTTGAAGCGTTTCGTAATAAATAATTGATATTATTCTTTCCGCATAAAGAAAATATAAATTTATACACAATACAAACATAGATTTTTAATGAAGTTTCTTACCCTATGGACTAATATCCTTTTTGTTGAACTTCTTGGTCTTTTTTGATTGGTTATTTACCCCTACCATTCATGTGTTGCTAGAACAGTAAAGTTAACTTTAAAGTGTTATATATTTCTATAAAGGCGTCACGATTGTAAATATATTTCATTGCACTATCATATAATAAGATGTTTCGTTTAGCTACGTTAAGGTTTGAAAAGTAGTTCAACTATTTCTACTGTTTTTATATAAAGTATATTTTTACTCCTGACAACACAATCTGTTTATTGTTTAGTAATCACTTCACACTTGATGTATAGATGTCAGCTAGTGACGGTGTTACATTTATTTTCTATGTAGAAAAAATATATTTTGTACAAATTTATTAAAGACACAGTGTAGTTCTTTCTTTCCGCAAACAAATTTTTAATGTAATTTCAATTCATTATATCGAATTTATATTTAAAAGATTAAAGTAGCGATTAAAAATGTCTGACATTAGTGATAAGTACAACACCAAGTGTCCAGGTGTTAAACGATTGATGAGGGAAGCAATTGAGTTAGCAGAGGCTACAGAGGAATACTGTGCGCGACCTTTGGAAGATAATCTTTTTGAATGGCACTTCACAGTAAGAGGTCCATCTGGTACAGAATTTGAAGGTGGCATTTACCATGGGCGCATCTTATTACCTAAAGAGTATCCAATGCATCCGCCGCATATAATACTCCTAACTCCGAATGGTAGATTCGAAGTCAATAAGAAAATATGTTTGTCTATCTCAGGATATCACCCAGAGACATGGCAGCCTTCATGGTCAATAAGGACTGCTCTTTTAGCCTTGATTGCCTTTATGCCTACTCCTGCCGAAGGTACTATTGGTGCCCTTGAATATTCACCAGCTGAACGTAAAACTCTTGCTAAAAAATCAACAAGCTGGGTGTGTACTCAATGTGGAGAAATTGCTTCTTTACTATCATCTAATGCAGCTAAGCCAATAACAGAAGAAGAAAAGTCTGTATTAAATCAAATTGCATTCAAAGGAGAGGAGGAGCAATCACCAAAACCTCCTGAGCCTGAACCTACTTATGAACCAGAGCCTCAGACCTTAGAGTCTGTTGACACTAGTACCACAGTTTTGGATCAAATTCTGGAGATAATTGTGGCCCTCCTCATAGGCGCTATTGCTATATTTATTTACAGGCGATGGAACTCATATGCTGCTATTGATAATGATTTATAATTATGCAATGATGACTATAACCTTTAGGCCTATGTTATGTATGTTACATAAATTAATTGCCAATTGATGTTTCAAAAATAAACCTTGTAAAATTATGAAAGCTACAGCACATAGTATTGTGTTTTAAACCAAAAAAAATTGTTTGTAATATATTAAAATTTGTTAGATTATATTATTTAAATAATGTTTTAAATAGTAATAAAAGAGATGTGAAGGAGATAAGAAGTACAATAATGCTTTTTCATAACTATTAATGTATTATTATTGTTATAATGCACTTTAGATGGTTTAAGAGGCATGATAAGACCTTAAGTATAAAATAATTACGACCATTAAAACCGTAATTGTAATTTGGATTTGTGAGACATTAGTTTTACATCACTTTATATTGTGATATTTGTAATATTAGTGTAATATAATTATATTAAATCATGTTTGTCTCTTACCTGGCTGTTTGATTATGAATAAATGCTTAAATTAGAAAAAAATAAATAATAGAATAATATTTGAGTAAGATTTATATTTAAAAAAGATACAGTATGATTTAACCTAAATTACACATATTTGTATCCAGAGACAGTACAAACATTAAGAGATTAGAATAAATCGGCCACATTCATAGGCATTTCATCAATTTGGGTTGAGTAGTATTGTTCTATATCTCTCAAAATCCTAATATCATCAGATTTAACAAAGTTGATAGCAACACCCTTACGTCCAAAACGACCTGACCTGCCAATTCTGTGAATGTATAATTCACGGTTGTTTGGTAGGTCATAGTTTATTACCAATGAAACTTGTTGAACATCAATTCCTCTTGCCCAGACGTCTGTTGTGATAAGGACACGGCTGTAAGAAAATATTAAATTTATAGATTTTTTTATAGGAATAATTTTAAGGTAGTGTTAATGAGTCTCCACAACCATCAAGTAACAACCCCCAATTGTTTACACCTTAACATTACAATTACCTTTGACCTGATCGAAATTCTTTCATAATGTTGTCCCTTTCCTTCTGAGGCATATCTCCATGCATTGAACTAACAGTAAAGTTAGCCTCTTGCATTTTTTGTGTCAACCAATCCACCTTCCTCTTAGTGTTACAAAATATAACTGCCTGTGTAATAGTTAATGTATCATATAAATCACATAATGTGTCAAACTTCCACTCTTCACGTTCTACAGCAACAAAGAATTGCTTAATTCCTTCAAGTGTCAGTTCATCACTGTAAAATGAAAATCACTCATATTGTAACACAATCTAATATAGTTTTCGTTATAATTCAAAATAAGTATACAGATACAAACCGCTTTACTAAAATCCTGATAGGATCTGTCATAAACTTTGAAGTCATTTCAAGAATTTCATGCGGCAATGTAGCTGATATTAGTACAACTTGAGTTGCTGGAGGCAGATAACGGTAGACATCATAAATCTGTTCTTTAAATCCTTTGTTTAACATTTCATCAGCTTCGTCAAGAACAAGCATCTTGATTGATCTTGTTCGGAGAACACGCCTTCTTATCATATCTGTAAATCAAATTAGTGTAAAAGGGTAAGCATTTAAGTGTATTTAACTATGTGTATGAAACACTGAAACTGTCTTACCAAAAACTCGTCCTGGTGTTCCAGAGACTACATGCTGTCCGTAATCCAACTTTCTAATATCTTCACCCAAATTGGTTCCCCCTATACAAGCATGGCACTGCACATTCATATAGTCACCAAGAGCTAAAATAACTTTTTGTATTTGGGTTGCCAACTCTCTTGTAGGGGAAAGTACCAATACTTGTGTTTCACGTAATGTTGTGTCCAATGATTGTAGTATGGAGATGGAAAATGTTGCTGTTTTTCCTGTACCAGACTGTGCTTGGGCAATGACATCTCTGCCTTTAACAATAGGCAGGATACTTCTTTGTTGTATTGCAGAAGGCTTTTCAAATCCTAAAAAGTAACAAACATAACTATGAATTTATATAATACCTTTATAGTACTAAGAAAATAAAGTTTACCATATGTATAGATTCCTCGTAATAATTCATCCCTCAGGTTCATAGAGTCGAATGTTGGAATGACTTCCACATCTTCACTCGTGTCGAATTCGACATTAGAGAGATCTTCTGTAATCTTCCTGCTAAAGGAAACCTCGGAAGATGCCATCGTTGCGTTGTTATTCTATTCTTCCTGAAAAATTAACTTTCTAAACTCTGAATGAAAACATCCTCACAAAATTTTTAATCATCACAATGCCAATTACCTATTTGACGCTTCTATACAAATAAATAATACGAGAAAGATATTATCTTAACTCTTGGTCGATTTAATATTAGAAGTCTTAATAAAATTCAGAAATTTATTCCGCCTTGGAAAATTAGACCACACTTCGTTTCCAAGCGTTCCTTTTTTCCTGTAATTATGTACAGAATATATCAGTTACCACAGTGTATATAAATAGTAGTCTGTTGTAATACATAAATTGTTTTCATTTTTATTTTACTATTGACCATAGATGCAGAAAGGTAGTTACAGACTAACACAACATAAATAATTACTAATTTATTACATTTCTGTATTAATTTATATCATTTTATAAATATATATAAAATAATCACAACATTCAAAATAAAATGAGTACTGCGTTATAGTTTAAGAGTAAGATAAAAACAATCTCATGCATATAAATACTTTTTGTTTCTGAACGAAGTTATCAACGCAATCACAAATTTTCGAGTTTATTATGCCCAAATTGAACGATTTTATTCGGATTTTGAACGAATCAAAATGGATGCTGGGTGTGAATGAACTATGTGCAGAAAAACGAACAGCTTTTTATCAAGTTCTGTCGAAAGCCTGATAATAATCGGGACTCCGGCTTTGTGATTTTGTGGAGCAGCTAATTATATAGTGATAAAATATTGTGTGTGCTGCTCTTACAAAGATTGTTCCAAAAGTTTTTGAATTCTGTAGTCACCGTGTCGGTAATGTGTTTACGAGAGTGTCGGCCGAGTTTTCCGCAGGTGGCCCTAATAGGATGAGGACTCAAACGGAAACATTGAAAGTTGATGTGAATCAACGAGTGTTATGTGTTGCGCTGCCATTAGTTATCGGTACGACATGGCGAGAATTTTAGGACTTAGCAATAGCTCGTGTTTTGAATGAGCGAGTAGAAATGAAATGCATATACAGGAAGGAACAAACACAACTCTGACAACATGTACCAAAATGACAGAAGAATTAGACAGAAGACATGGTGTGAATGGTAGCAAAGGTCTTAATGACGATCCTCCTGCTCAGAATGCAACGTCCGCGGCTACGGGTGGCAGGCTTAAGTTCTTCAAAGGTTAGTAGCTAATATATTTTAAATGTATTCATTTTGAAAGAATTTCTTTCAAAAGAAAACATAAGCCATTTAGATTAAAATAAGACTGAAAATTTAACATTTTTAAGAAAAGAAAGTCATTCATGCTCTGATAACTAAGGTACATTCAACTGAACAGTTGCAAATTGTCTGCATATAGCTTCTCTACATTTGGTAAGGAGCTGGGAGCACCCTAGCGGAACAAACATTAAATCTTTACTCAAAAAGCATATTTATTATAACTATAATTACAGTTACGGTTCTTACTCAATTATAGAATAATATGAATTTTAGTTATGTCTAATTTGTATTAATATAATTTTTTAACTATTGAATTGTTTTAGCCTTATGTTATTTCACAATTTTGTATATGACATGTATACTTTAGTCATGTTGTAATTCATAACTTTGACTACTTTACATGTTATATTCAAATCTATTGACTTACAAAATCTGTCACAATATTGAAAAAAGCAAATATTATGGGCTATAGTGGTACATATCATACTTAAACATTAGATATCTATAACTGTATTAAGCATAATTAAATATTTAATCATCAAGTGCATAGATTAAATGATGCTTGTCTGTTTGTATTTGTAATAAGGTTTACTTGGAAACAAGTAAATTTAATTAAATAGGAATAAAAATCAAAATGCAACTAAAAAAGTTCTAGTTTTTTTTTGTAATAAAACAGATATACAAATTAAATTATCTACAAAAATATTAACAACATCAGAGGCACCTTAATGGTTATTCAAATAAGAAATTATTATGAATATTTCAAAAATATTACATTACATATTTTTTATTGCCACTTCTACTGTGGCCTTATCAGGACATTTAGTAAACTGCTGTATTAATTTCTATATTTATTTGTGTATTTTTATGCCCATGCTCTGAGCACTTATATACTTAATGTATAATTGTTATCTTAGTAAATATTAGCATTTGTGAAGCGTTTTATAAAATTATTTTGCTAAGCATCAAACAATGATATTTAAATATTAGTCTAGTATTATGTAAGGCTATGGTTGAAGTATGATGAATTCGTGATATAGCACTGATTTTGTATCATATCATGACAAAGTTAAAAACAGTTTAAGAATGTTTGTATTTAATGTCTGTTAATATTCTTTATTTGTTTTATTAATTTTAAAACCAATAATTTCTCAATAAATTTAAAAACACATAACAAAAAATAGTTGGGCTTCGTTTAAAACGATTTAAATAGACTTATGTTTGTTGTCTTAAAAATCTTCTTGGAATTGATAAATATACCGCATATACTTGTTTGTTTTCAGATGGTAAGTTCATTCTTGAGCTGGTCCGTGGTGGGGAACGGGCGGGATGGGTGTCGGTGCCTCGTAAGACGTTTTGGCCTCCGGCGGGTGCGCCCGGGACTCCGCCGCCGCCTCACGCCGCCGCTCCCTGCGCCACTCTTTCGCTCTCCGACGACAACTCGTCCTTGCATTCGTCACCCTGCGCCTCACACCGAGATCACGCCTTCAAGCAGCCCGCCCCGCGCCGTAATCTCTCCAAAGAGTTAGCAATGTACTACTGCCGGCCCTCTACCCTGTCCGCCGCTCTCGTTCGCGCCGCCTCGCGCCTTAAACGCCGTCGTCCACACGATCCCGCCCACCATGATGCCTCACCCGATGTGGTCAAACGGAACGGTGAAGTCGCCGATGAGAAGAACTGCAGGGGCGAGGATGTGGTCGACGCCCCGATCGATACGAAAACAAAATCTGACAACGATCGGTGGACGGATATAGATCGAGAAAAATATTATCATATGAAACTCAAGAAACCGTATCAGTATCATAAGTTAAGAGTTTACAAGAAGAGGAAACCGACGGCTAAAAGAAAGGAGCTATCGCAAATCGTAGACAAGCTTAGAGAGAAAGTCGCGGCGTTTCCGGTCCTCGTGAATGCGAAATTGGCGAACTGCCGCCAAGAGCACGCGATAGTGTCGCCCCGGAAACGAATTCTCAGGGAAATGGAGAGAGTGAGCCTCGAGGACCAGGCGACGAAGCGACGGGCCAAAACCGTGACGACTCTGAGCACGGCATCGTACCCGCCATCGCCGGGCCCCAGCCATACGCCGCACCGTGCACCCGAGTCTACGCGTGCGCAGAACGGCACCCTGCCAAAGAAGGAGACGGTGTCCAAAAACGTTAGCAGCTACAGCATACACTCATTGTTGAGCATGCCGGACGAGAGCGTCACGAGACGGTCACCGGAGGCGAAGAGGTCCCCCCACTCATATCCGCCGTCGCTGAAGACGGAGTCGCCGTCGAGCGTGACCTCGCCGGACTTGAGTCCCAGCCCCGACGGGTACCGGTACCGATACGGGCTATCGTTGGAATCGCCTGGACGCGGGGCGGCTCGCGACTCACCGACGCCGCCGACGGGGGCTGGCGTGGCATATCGTGGGTATGCCGCACCTGGGTACGCGAGGGCTCCACCAACGTATCGCAGCTCACCGGGGCGGGAGGACTGGCCACCGTACGTGTACGGTTACGCCTATCCGCCCTTGTACCGCGCCCCCGCTGCGCCTGCGCCGCTGTGGATGCACTACGCCATGTCTCCTGGCGTCCCTCCCGGTGCCTGGCCGCCGCTCGCCCATCCCTTGCTCACGGAACATCTGCCTAAAGACGAACCCACTTCAGGTGAGTTTCGTTTCTTAGAGCGTTTGTTACTTCTTTATGAAATACCATCTTAATATGAATAATTATTATATTTCAGATTTGCCATTGAACCTGTCGAAGCACTGAGTAGTTGCTGATAATGAAATGAATGTGCTCTTGTCTCATCGTTAATTCATTCCGGAGAGACAATGGCTTTCCCACGGCTGCATCACGAGTCATCGCGAGGAGTAAGTTCGTAGTAATCCATCGAATTAATTACCTTAAAACATTCCATTCATTGTCTCGCTTGAATTGGCTTCTGTTTGAGTCCAAAAAATGACATCCCACCAACTAACTATTCATAGGTCCGAATGGATCGCATATAAAATATGAAAATGAATATTTTTGTATAGATTCAGATTTCCGGGTTATTGTATATATGTACCCGGAAATGTATTTACAAAATGTATATTTACCGGAAATTTACTATTTTATAATAGAGTATGCAGATGTGTGTATTTTCATACGAATTATTTGTATTTGAAATATTTTAGTATTGGCTATTAAAAGTAGGTAAGGGCGGTACAAATGAACTAATTGTCGATTGTTAACGAACAGTGCCTTGACAAATTGAGATATAAACATATTTATCAATGAACAATCACAAATCTCACCAAATTATATATATTTTGATCTTCGCGCAAAATTAATTCTATTGAACGATTCACGATCTCATTAATTTAGAAAATAAAAACGAGATAAAGACTACAGTTTTTGGGATCAAATTTGGATGTGTGTTTGTAACATATAAATTAAAAGACATGTATGTACATAGCTTGCGAATGGTGTATTATTGAGTATATAAGAGTTATAGGAATTGACCACTTATATATTATAATCGCGTTTAGAATATACCCAGGAATAATTACATTTCCAATTGTACAGTATTTTTGTATCGAGTATTTTAAGAAATGAACGCGAGACAGCGGTACGCGATTGCAACGCCTTGAGATTAAATCCTAGAGATAGTTTTTCTGCAATTTATTATTGGGTTATTTTATTATAAGCGGTTGAATTATTAATGGACTGACATTGATGTAATATTAATGCAATTGTATAAAATAGTGTATGGCCTAATATGGAACATGTCCGCCAACAGGTTAGTGTACTAAAATCCTGCTCAAACACAGTACATTTAGATATTAGCCGCTTGGAGGGAACTGGGCTTTTATTCTTTTGTAAATCTGCTTTAAAGCTCGCTCAAAAGTTACAGTCTGTTATGGATAAGCTATATTCATTACAACTGATAATTCGTGTTAATGTTTTATTATTATTTGAATATTGATTTTCTACATTAATGTATCTACACTTGTTTGTAAGAAGTAACAGTTTGTGGCAACGTAAATACAAAGTCATTACAGTTACTCCCAATATTTACATTAGATTAACGTATTTGCGCAGTACAAATGTACTTTTAATAAAAGTATATCTTTAATTACACCTCACGTTGTGAACACACAATTGTGAGTCATTAAAATTATTTAAAACAATGTCTATAGCACGCATGAGATTTTTTTAGTTTTAAAAAAATTTCACGTCAATCAATATCAGACTTTATCTTAGTTTAACAGAACAATTGTTAAGTACAATGTTAATTTAACCCATGCAAGTTGTTAATAGTGCCATCAAATATACTATATATAAGTGTTGTTTAGAAGCGCGGTTTTCTCTCGCGGCGGCGGCGGCGTCTGTGAAATTTATTATTTCTACTAACTCATGACCTATGTGATAGCGCAAATTGTGACGAAGCAGGTGTCTTAAATCCACTTAAAAACATATTTATCATGCGGAATAGTTATCCCCTATTATAAGATGTAGTTATGTACTCGAATAAATATAACTTTTTACGAACGTGTTTTTATTTATAATCCACAACGCTGAAGAAGGCAAAATGTGTTTTGGTTTAGTCACACTTTTCATACAATAACATTGTGTGTTTGAATCCATTTAAATGCAAACAAAATTTGTTACTTTTCTATGACAATTCAAATGTTGTCTAATGTTGTTTACAGATTATATAACTGTTTGCTTAAAGTTTTTGTTTGTAATATGACCTTTTTAGTTATATTTATTGAATCAAAGAGAGTATGTATGTTGTGTAGCTGACTTCAAGTTTTTAATATTAATATTTCATAATCTATAATTATAATAAGACAGTTAAAATCGAATGTCTAAACATTGAATATTTTTCTAAAAAACTGAAAGGAGGCAATTAAAGAAGAGTCATAGAAACCAAAAAAACTATTGTTGGAATTCTTGTCTGTCTGGTACGTTATAACTTCAAAACAACAACGGACACAGTTGGATTACATATAATTAGGAGCGTTGTCAAAAGTTTATTTCGTCAAAATCGGTTAAGAGAAAAAGAAGTTATGGTCAATTGAAAATTTATTTCAACCACTGCTTCAAAATTTTTAAACACTTATATTGATTGATTAGTTATATATTGTTAAATATGTTCTAATATAAGTTAATCTTAATATTAAAACTTATGAGAGGTAACAAAAATAACAAATGACGCAGTGCGCGCGGGCGCGGTTGAAGTGTTGAACAATGTGCTCGATAGATGGCGTTGATAAAATTCGTCATCAACCTAGATTTATTGTATTTTTTTATTTCTTAAACCTATACAGCTTATCAAAAACAGTTTACACAATAAAAATAGATTAAAAATAAAGCCAAAATAAGGTTAAAATATAGAACCGGAAATAGAATCTAAGATCAGAAAAAAGAATAACAAAATATATATATATATATATACATATGAACAAGTGGAGTATATTATATGAAGTACGAGCATATAAGTGTGTGTGTGTGTATTAGTGTGTGCAATGGTGTTGCTGTGTGGGTGAGTGTGCGAGGTTGACTACCTATACAAACAAGTAAAAGGAAACGAGTGAAGAGACGTTTGTCATTTGTCCGCATCCATTTTTTCCATCTACATCCTTATCGTAAATGAGGTTTACGTTTTATTATTTGGTCAAACTAATAACCTCACAAGTACGTATAACTTCGTAAGAATTATCTTTCAACTCTTAACCGCTGAGGAGTTTTACCTTCCATCATTAGCTCATCCACATAAGATGACTATCAGAATATAAAATTGTCAGAAAAGTAATTGCCTGTAAGTTAATTTGAAAGTTGCCCTCGATTTCGCTGAATTATCGGATCCTGACTACGGGACCAACTTGAAAGTACCCCCTACCTAACAAAATAATAATCACGTAAATAAACATCAAATCCACAGAAACAGAGGATGTTGATAACATTTGTATATGTAAAGCTACATCATCCCTTAGTAACACAGGCTATATATAATTCCAATTGTAACAAGATTTTAGCCCGAGAAAGAAAGCCCTGTCGAGATCATTAAAAAACGCTATATACTTAACCAAATTACACGTGGTCGAAGCCGCGGGCGGAAAGCTAGTTTATATTAAACTAGCTGATCCCGACAAACATTGTTTTGGCAAAAAAATGACTCTAAAAATAGGTTTTGGCCGATTCTCAATCCTAGTCTATATGGCCACATTTTTCGAGAATCGGTCTACCCGTTTCGGAGGAGTAAGGGAACGAACATTGTGACACGAGAATTTTATATATTAGATAATAACCAAGTGAACATTTTCTGTGTTAATAATTTACTATAAAACTAACTATAAACATCCATACTTCCATTCCACGTTTGCATCCAGCATCATTGAACTTTTTGCTAGTAGTGTTTAACCATTTAAAATAATATTAGTATGGATGTGCTGTTAATATTACGTGGGAATTGAGCTTTTTATATGTCGTGGCATGTCCTCGGTTACTCGTTTCATAATGTTTGCATATACGAATTGTTTAAACACACAAAGGGAAATGTATGTAAGCATCCAACGCACGATCTCAGTTGAGTTTAGCACACTTAGCCAACACTACATATTGGATTATTTTCATGGCCTTTAAAATATTGTTTGGAATGTTTTTCATATAAAATTTCATAATAATCTTAGTGCTAGAGTTCTAGACATTGGTTGAAGTTTTCGATAGTGGTGCCTCAACACTGCACTGGGGTGTAACAAATAAAAAGACCAAATACGATTTGTGCTTTATTTATGAAAAAAATTGTAAATTATCCTACAATGAATCTCCGAATGAAATAGACTTACATATCGTTTATGTATCAAATACATCGCTCGTCGCCAGATCAAACCACATAAGAACAATAAAATATCTACAGAATCGTCGGGGCGGTCTGTATGTACACGGTCAGCCGAGGAGCGCCTCCATGGTGTAGGGGCGCGGGGGCGGAGGCCGGGGCTGCTGTCAGTCCAGGATTACCAGCTGAAGGGGCGCCCCCGCCCCCGCCCCTACGGGCCCGGCCGCTCCCTTCAGCGCCGCCGCCGGCCCCACCCCAGCCCCAGCTCGCATCGCCCGCCAGGGGGCGCGGGCCCCGCGTCGCAGCTCGCCGCTACTCAGCGAACGCCGCAGGCTCCTGTTAGTTAATGTTGTGTTACTTACTATGGCATGTCTAAAAAATATGCTGGTAACAAATAATAATCTGTGCCGTTGTTGTTAGCTATTTGGCCGTTTCGGAGCTTGAAAATATACACCTGACCTTTTCCAACCGACGTCTTAAATATTTTAGGACTTAATAAACAGGATAAAACTATACCAATCCTCTAATAATAATCATAAAGAATATTTACTTGGTGTTCTCAGTGGCTCTGTAGTAAAGGTCGTCGGGCGCGTCCATCCACGAGATCACGTGACGCCGTCCGCCGCGACCCGACAGACTTGTCGGCTTACCGTTCACCTGGACCAATGGACAAAGTCAATGCGTAAATATCTTCGAATAATAAGTAGTACAGATTATATTGTATATGGGCTTCATACAAATGGCTACAAAATGTCATAGAAATAGGAAACTAAATGAAATCGTACATGTGCGAAAACGTGCGCGGGCAACGGTTGTCCCGTGGCCTGAGCGCGCGCGCACATGGCCGCGTACTGTTCGCGCGATGGCCGCTGCATCGGCGCAGGGTGCTTGTTTGGCCGCTTGGCTGGCGGACCCGCCACTGCACCGGCGCCTTCTGGGGGTTAAAACATTTCATTTAACCCACTTCCTTTGTGGGAAGTTCTACAGACGATTTAACGCCTCAAAGAGGTATAATTGCATTTAATGTTGACATTCGAAAATAATTTATTTTTCAGTGTGAAATAGATATTATTTACCTGTTGCTATTCCAATGCAAGCAAGCGTGCACAAAATATTGAGATCATTATAGAGACAATACGATCATGAGATGTCAGAACAATAATTGAATTAAAAAAAACTTATTGTTAAAGTACACATTTTACAATATTATTCATTTATAAAACTTGGTTTTGGGTTTAAACCCTATAACAATCTATGAACATTAAATAAGTAGTAATTAATTAAACGAAGAGGACTCGCATACCACTACATATACACATAGTAAATTTTAGTATATTTGTTTGTTGTATATTCTGTTTACTTAAATATACATTAGATCGTGTACTAACTGTCGAGGCCATTGATGTCGTCGTAGGCGCGTCGCTTCAGCGGCTGCGGCAGCGGCAGCGTGGGCGTGTCTCCGCGTCTGGCCTCTATCTCCGCTCGGGACAGTACTCGCTCGTATATCAGGCTGCCATCTGGACACAATCGACATTTCATCAGCTTTCTTATAATATGGAAACCTAAGTTAGACTCTTCAACTCCTTGGATATGGAATTGCATAATATATTATAAACTTTCAGTTATGTAGATAGAATAAATCTTAAAAATTATGATCAATATATTTTTGTTATAAATATTCATTATTTATATTATTACAATAATTAATTGTAGAAACTTAACGGAGCATGTCTGAAATAATATTTCTGGCAATAAAATACATTTAAAGTTAAGTTCACATCTAAGTCACTCAATAATACAACTATCTAGCCTCTACCTGGCGCCTTGGGCGGTTTAGGGAATGCCATATGCTCCGGCAGAGGCATCCGGTCCTTGGGAGTCAAGATGAGCCATTCCTGCGAGCGAGGTGCCGCAGCCCCATGCGAGATCGCTAGTCTTGTGGCCACAGCACCAACGGGGCCACGAGACCGGATCTTGCCCGCTGCTCGCGTCTCAGCCCCGCCCGCGTTCATTGCCAATGTACCTGTATGTAACCACACACATAAAATCATTTATATTTAAAAAAAAGTTAAGATAAAACCGTAATATTTTAGAATGGTCAAATTTACATCTTTTCCAACAACAGCAATAATCTCGATAGATATAAAGGTTTTTTCGGAAACCCAGCCTGTTTGTAATCTAGTCTTACTATAAAAAAATACTGAATCCATTAAAAAGCACTTACACTCGTGCTTGACCTGATGCAGGTTGATGGGCGAGAAGGGCGAGCGCGCGTAGTGCGTGGGGCGGCGCAGCGCTCGCACCAATCTCCGCGCGAGGCGAGTGAAGGGCGAAGCGCGGAGGTAGAAAGCGGCTCTCGTCTTCATCACTGGCCGAGCGCCTTCGCATCCGCCGTGCGCCGTCGCCACGTGGCGGACCAGATGGGCCCGGAGTTTGAATTCCTTTTCAGAGTTACACAGTTAGTCATTTGTTTCTAAACATTAATCATCAAATAAAGGATTAATACATATATGTATAATATATGTATATTTCTATACTATCGATGTGGTACTCCCAGCATACCTTAGCACAGTTAAGCACTGTGCAGCGATGCGGACGATGCGAGGCGGACAGCCCTCCCTCCTCGACGGCTCGATTGCCGCGACCCGAGTCCACTTCGCTCTCACCGAACACACCTGCCGTCTGTAATAAGTTTCCAATTGAGAATCCACAGGTCTCCGGTGATCACAAGCAAGTAAAAATCAAATTTATTGTTCATTCACTTCATTATAAACATTGAATTTGTTAAAGTACCTTGAGGCCTCCATATTTCTTCCAGTATTGCCAACAAGTGCCACACAATCTGTATTGCAAGTGTTGCGGACCCCACGTGTACCATTGCGACGAATTCGTCACTGAAAACAAAAATAGGGATATACAAGGTCAGAGATTTCCCGCGTCATATTTCAGTCGTGGGGTTTTATTTATTCACAGAACAAGCCAAGCCTTTTGCAATGTATAAACAGAAAACAAAAGCCAACACACATTTAAGGTCTAAGTTTAGGTAGGGTCAAGAATTTAGTTTTACCTTGGCACGAAGCACAAATGCTGGGTGCAATAGCCGCGGTGCCGTTGGTCCCGCCATTGAGGACTGTTCCTTTGCCGTTGCCATTGTTGCTCGATATGAGGGCTGGATTCGGCTTGTTGCTGCAATGTCATGCGGTATTATTAAGATATTGCTTACAAATTTGAAATTGAAATTTTATAAAAAGCGTAACAAAAAGTGTTTACGCGAGTATTAAACATTGAACCAAAAAATTTATTTAACTATTATTTATTATAGTGTCAGAGTATCTGGCAACTTGATCTAGCCTTTTTAAGAAATGAGTTACTCATGGCAGGTGCAGTACAGTATGCTATAAAATATAAACACGGTTCTGAATTAAAATGTTTACTATTTCAATTTTCAATATGTGTATTTTTTTGAGCGCTCTTGGATTTATTATAGTAGAAAATCCCTTTTTTTTGGAACCGCACTTTGTTAAATCTACCCTCACATTTGAATAAAAACACGCAAACAAATATAATAAAAAGAGTGACTTTGGTGGGTACAAACACTCACTAGTTGGGAATGTAGACCTGCTTCAGTTTGGACTCAGCTTCCACCGCCTTCACACGTTTCTGCTGAACATAGCGGTCCGTTGTCTTCCACATATAGTAGTATTCTACGAGGTTCTTTAGCGTCTTCCATGGCAACTGTATCAAAAAAGATTTTTGAATATTTTTGTATGTCACAGGAAGTTTTAAGAAAATACATATTTAACAAAATCTATATTACAAAATGAGGTCTATCTAAACTAGAGCGTTTTTTTAACTGTTTTCAGCCATAGTATAAAAAGTGTTCAAATTCATTATGATTTTGTGAAAGAACAGTGGTAGATAGGTGCGTTATGCAAATTGATTGAAATATATAACCCCGCGAGCGAAATTGCGGGATTATGTCAGTTAAAAATAACATTTAGCCTAAGTTTCAAGTAGTCAGCAGCAGTCATTGTAATTTTACAATTAACAAAACAGAAGTTCCTGTTTTTTTTTTTCAAAAACAGAAAGGAATACACAATTGTCTGAATATGAGGCTACTCACAAAGTCCTGCCGTATATCAGCAAAGTCCTTTCCGTATTTGTCAAGCGCTTCTTCAAATAGATTTGCTTCTGAGGCGGACCACTCCTCCATCTCATCCCGGCACAGCACTGGCCCTGATGCAGGCACAAGTGAGGATAGAGCTGACTCTATGCTGTAGCCGCTTTTGTGGAGGGTGTCCATAGCGTGAAACTGTAAATAACAATGAGCTATAAGGAAAACGTGCAGGACACAGCAGGAACGCTTTTGCTATAGCAAATTCACTTACTATGCCAGTTTAATATCAAAGTGAATAGAGTTACCATAATGTATAAATTACAACAGTTTCACCAAATTAATCAGACATTAATTTCCTATAGATAGATGCCTTTTTCATGTTATTATGGTAACGTTTATCATAGTTTAATTAAATATATTTTTGATGCAATCATAAATAAAATTCTTGTGTCACAATGTTACTTTCAACTCAAAATATCTTTATTCAAGTAGGTCTTTTATAAAGACACTTTTGAATCGTCAATATTTTTCGTTCCCTTACTCCTCCGAAACAGGTTGACCGATTCTCTTGAAATTTTCTGAGCATATTGAGTAGGTCTGAGAATCGGCCCACATCTTAGGGATTTTTTATGGCAAACCGACGTTTGTCGGGATGTTTATCAGCCAATTGTGATATAAAAACTAAATCAACCACCAAAAAATATTTTATATAGGGATAAATATGAATACATCTAAGCTAATTTATCGCTGGAATAATGAATGTAAAATATAATAATTGATAGAAACAGTGATATGTTAGGTTGGCACTCACAAGTGTAATGTCTCGGCTGGCAGCGGCTGCGGACATATGCAATGACGGTTGTTTGACACTGGATGAACAGTCAAGGGCGCGCGCAAAGGTCCCAACTGAACGTGATACTACTAGAAACTGGTCAATCTGCCGGTCCGTCAACCCGTGCTCCGGTGTCCACACTAGCGTTTCTAACTCCTCACTGTTTCTTGGATCTTCTTCGCCTGTAATGTGTGGGTATACTAATTATTTTTGTACGTAACAAGCAAGTGTGAAAGCAAATGCTGTATTTGAATGAATTGAAATTAAATAATAATATTTTATCTTTTATTTCATAGGGTCAATGAAAACTCATTTACAAATAATAAAATTAAGGAAAATTCTGCTAAATATAAATATCCTGCAAGATATTCTTTAACTTATTTGATACAATGAGGAATAAAACAATTTAACATATAACTGTTGAAGAGAGTTAATTTGGTCGACCTCATCATGCGTTACAATTCAACTAAAATTAAAATTATTCCAGGTAAAGCACCTTTTATCAAGAGTTTTGACAAGTTTGTTTCAGAAATATCTTACCTTCTTTTAATAAATTAGTTACTTCAGTCTGATATCTACTTCCCACTCTGATTTCACCCTTATCTGCTAATAAAGTCTTTTGTGAAGGATCGAATACTAAACAATAAAAAAATGCGTCCTGAAACAAAAGAGAGTTGTGTATTACTATATTATACTGAACCAACTTAGTGATAAATAAGATTGTCACAGGTTGATGCACAAAAGGCTGATCTTATTTCTTTCAAAATTACCAACAATTACATTTTCATTGAATTTTTTTTTACAATATGTACCCTAAACTAATTACTATATATTTTAGTTCACACAAATTCCAATTGAATATACTTTAATATGAACATTTATGTATTATACTTATAATGAGTGTAGCAATTAGGAAGATATTTCTATAAATCGAAGCCACTTCGGTCACGTGCGACGCGGTTCTTTAAAAAATTGTATGTCCTTGTATGACGTATCGATACATACATATGTATATATGAAGCAGGAAACACAGACATTGATACGAGATAGGACGGTAAGTGCATGCTCATTTCCTTATTAGTTCGCGTTCATCATACTATTAATGTAAGTTATTGTCGCCCTCGTTTAGTTTTATAGTAACAATTGGGGTTATTTTATATAATATGGTATACTCGTATATATACTAATTGATTGTACAATCTATCTGTCTTTGCCACATCAACCAAATCATACATCATTATTATGAATAAAAGTTAATCGAATGATTTAATAATCTATTTAATTAGTATTTTAAAATATAATTTTATGAATTTTTATTCCTCACTTGTGCAAAGTACACTTCTGGATTATACAAGGTATTAAAATGTCTCGTTGCCATTGGGGGAATATCATTAATATAAGATCGTCGATATAGACGCCTTTGGTCCGTGCCTATTTTTATATTTATTTTCTTAATAATTTACCAAATCGGTGGCATAGTTTTGTTAACTATGTTGATGTGTAACCCGTAGATATGGTAATAATCACCAAGTAAAAAAACATCGGACGGACGTATTATTATCGTTCGCAGTATATCGCACTATGGCTTATCTTATATTCCTGTAAACTGTTGATATTCAATGCCTTAACATATGTAATAAAGGTGCGTCCACGTTTACGTAGTCGTGTGCGCGGTACATACTCACATCCTTATTGAGATAGCTGAGCAGCGACTCTGTCTCGTTGAGTAGGGTCACGCTGCACTTGCCGCGTATGTGGGTAGCCGGCAGTGTCTCCACGTGCCGTGAGAGGAAGAGTTCTCGGTGTTTGGCCTGGTGCCGCTGCTTCGGCGCCAGACCATCGGTGCCCGGTAACTCGCTAGATTCCTCCTCCATTGCAACTGGAATGTTTATAAAAAAAAAATTAGCATTTCCGTTTACAGAGTTCAAGGCAGGATTTAGTATGAAAACGTCAAGAATAATATTTTGAGTAAATAAAGGTACAGATAGAGAATATTATTAGGGCGTGTGTCTAGTAATTAGAAATGTTGTTTCGAATAGAGTGAGAGATACATTTAACACCAAGTATGTAAGTATTTTCAAATCTCATATTATCATGTCAACATTAAACTGTATAATAAAATTGATTTCCTAACGTTGTGTAATAACTACACATGGTATAAATGGGTTTAAAAATTTATTAAACCGAATATCTTTACTGTATATGGTTAGTGGCTGTATATACATTATATATTTACTTGTTATATTGTAAGTAGGGTATCAATGATGAAGCAGTCGTGTGCAAACTATTTAATCTTATACATGCTTAAATTTGTAAAGAACGAGATTATAGGAAATTATAAGTAAGAAATTATATTATGAGTAAGATTTTAGTGCTTGCTCTGTAGCAAGAAGAATGATGAATGATGATAAAGAATACATTATTATGAATGTACTGCAAGTGTCTTCGATATGTTAAAAATGTGTCGCGTTTTATACAGGGAAATAATCCTTCGCGCTTAGTTTTGACTCCCGAGCTTAACTTTATTCTCAAAAATCGTTTATAGAGCAGTCTTACTGGTAATAAAAAAGTAACAATGAAACAATGAAATCTGAGGCCAAGACCCATCGAGGGTCATTGCGTCACTTGATATATATAAACACATATATAAAAGTTTTCTCTTTTTTTTGGAACTGTAAGCTTTACCATGACACGTCTTCTGGTAGATGACACTCAGAAAGACATACGACAATAAATAGTAATTGACTATATATAATAATAATTTTAATTATACAAGTCAACACAAAGTACATTTAATTGAAAAACT
This sequence comes from Leptophobia aripa, assembly GCA_951799465.1. Lineage (NCBI taxonomy): Eukaryota > Metazoa > Arthropoda > Insecta > Lepidoptera > Pieridae > Leptophobia > Leptophobia aripa. The sequence continues at coordinate 6,307,403 of OX637271.1, forward strand.
CGATCTAATATTGTGGAACTATAAGAAAACATTCACCGATTATGTAATCATTACATTACATAATAAAGACGGCAAACATACGTAATAAAATCAATTGGTGTCATGTGATTTTTGTGTTTTTCTTTTATATTTGCCAAAACGCAACAAGAAACAAATACTTCTTTAAATTGATATGTTAATAATAATACAAATTTTTGAGATTCGATTGATTTTAATTTCCCTTTTTTCATTTAATTAGGATAACAGTTTTATATTTTGAGTAGGTATTACGACTTAAGCAAGTGGCCGTAAGTCAATTTTGCTTTAACAAATGCGATATCCTTGTTTGCCACTGAATTAAAGCAATCTACGATCACGCTTGCTTATAGGCAGATCAATATAGCGTATACATATTGTTACATAACGTTAGATAAAGTAATTAAACCATAGATTTTTTTATAGAAGAGGAGGAATAGGATAGGCATTGCACACTGCCTAGTGGCTTGTGAGTGAGTCGTCGACCTTTTATGAATTAGTACGCTATCTGTCTCAATTACCGAACGACTAATGCTGTGATGTGCAGCCAGTTTTATTACGTGGTAGTCGTAATAAAACCTGCTGCGTGGCAAGAAATGTTTGAAAAAGCGCTCAGTCGTGTCTTATTATCAATGTCCCCGTCGAAACAGATGTGTAAGTCTTCTGTTGCTAAGGCTATTCAAAAGCGACAATATTTAACACTAATACAGACATTTTCGTAATAAAACAATATAATTTTATCAGAGTACGCTGGAATATTAATTAGACAAGAACCGGTTTCGGCTGGTAACACGAACTGTATTGAGGTTCGTTTATAGTAGGATTACTGACTGACTGGGGAAGTGACAAAGGACAGAAACATAGGGTCAGCCCGCGCCATGGCAGGTGTGTTTCGCTTCAAGCAACTATTCAATGTGTCTAACATAATGGACTTTTAGAAGTTTCTATTGATATAATATATAGGTTATATAGAAACCGTTTCGGGGGGGCCACAAAATTTATTCGTTCAAGTTCACCAAACTTTACCATCAGCGTTCTCATTTGTAAAATACATTTATTCACACTATTTATTGCTTGAAACATCCCCTAATGTAATTCTAAGTTTCAAACCAAACTCCTTTTTCTATCATATTATCTATAAAAAAACAAAAAGGACAGTTCAATATAACGTTCGCATAAAAATGTAGACACTTAGACTGTTAAAGAAGACAAGCAAAACTCATTTATTAGTAGTACCAATATATTATTAACTAATTACTTGATAAAAAGGCGTCGGCCCGTAGCAATTAGGTCATGTTAATAATTATGCATATAATTTGAAATTGTAATATCTGAAACCGGTGTCAAGATGGCTTTTTAGTTATATCGAGGGGTGAGTTACTATTCACTAATCGCTAGTGGCAACTTAATACACACTATACAAAAGTTTTCAAAGCTTACACGCGTAATAGCACACGTGGCAATATTCTATACATAACCTATGAGTATAAAAGTTTCGTTAGGTATTGAGTAAGTATATTTCAGTCAAAATAATATCCCTTTTTTTATTTTTAATATCATTTTTTATTGGACTTCAGATAATTAAAGCTAACGCTACTGAAGAAGTAGCGGCTACCAACTACGTTGCAGCATCGTCATGTCGGACGTTTCTATTAGCGATTTATTAGAAGGTTCAACATAGGAACGATCTTAAAAGATAACTTGACTGTAAACTGTTTACGAATTCAGATCGTGGTATGGGAGGGACGGATGAGATGACTTCCCGCACACATTGATATAATTTTAAAATACTACAAATTTGTATGAAGATATTGAAACTTTAAAAAAAATATTTATTTCGTTTTTACATAACATAAATAAATGAGCATATAAACAAGACGTAGTCTTATAGCTATAGCATACGTCTACTTGTTGGCATTTCTCTCGGGCGGAAGGGTCGCGGCCGAATTGTGGGGGATTTACTTTATGATAATTATTTCGATTGGCTTCGCGTGAAAAGGCATAAAGGGATAGCAAATATCTTCTGCTTCACTCATACACGTTTATATAAAATCTACAAGGAGCGAGGTCTAGGTTTATGTAGGTACTTGAATAAGTTAAAACCAAATCATTATAACAATTACATAAATGTCTCTATCCATTCAAATTAATGATAGCAATACTAAAACAGTACGTAAAAAGTGTTTATGAATAAGTAAATATCATTGTGTAGTGAAAATAGGTATGCAATAAATCCGCAATTTTGACTCTACAACTGCGAGACATCTTATTTGTGAGTCTAGACAGTCACAGTATTATATTGAGTTATTTCAGTTTTTAATCCGGTCTCTTTACGAGCATCGCACGTAGATTGCGTTGTAATCACTTAAACCTATGATCATCAACCTTGAGGTTGTGAGTTCGAATCACTGTTGTACACAATAGAGCTTTTATGTATTATATAATTGACATGCTTTTACGGTAAAGAATGACATGGCGTGTTTAAGAAAAATCGTCAACGTGTCAGTTACAGAATCGTGATCAACAACTTGCCTAAGGAATAAGTAGGAAATCGATAACAAAAGATATACTGGGGAAAATTGAAATTTAACGGCATATGAAAATTTGCAAAGCTCGCGGTGTCCTTAGTAACTATAAACGCGCAAATGGTATGCAAAGCGATGTCTTTCTCATGAATATCAAACATTATGTTTCTCGTTCTGTTGCCAGGAGACTTCCTGTTACGTGGATAATGGCTCTCTTTTATCTATTAAATAGTTTAAGAATACACGAACTACTTTATTGCATTTTATTTCATATTTGTGTTTATTTCAAATAGCTGAAGATGAATATACAACATATTATTTTAAATTTTCGTCTACTGAAGCCATTTTTATACAGTTTAGCCAGCGAATCGGTAACCATTGTAGCAAGCCAGTCTACACGCATTTTCAAAAAAATAGATAAATAAATAATGTGCATCTCTATACATTAGTATACTATTGATATTAGTTACAAGAGCTATAAAAAATATATATTATATTAAGGTGTTTGTATAGAAGAAAGAGCTTAGCGCTAGTTAAGCTACAATTTTAATAACTTCGATAATAAAAACAGTGCGGCGTAATATTTTGTATCTTATCTCCCACGTTGGTGGCAATGTCATCGAAGATTCACGATTAGGCATTAACTGCTTTGTTTAAACCAGCTTTATTATTATTTTGATAAGCTTTTACGAGGAGTTTATATTTTTCAAACAGGAAAACACTGCTTAAAGAACCTTTAACGTCACAAGTGTGTGAAAATAAACTAGTTGGTGTTTACATCATATAAAAAAATTTGCAAAGTGCGGTAAGATTAGATATAATAGAAAATTAACTTTAAGTACTATGTAGCATTATGCGCACATAATAACGTAAAATAATTGTTGTGTTTTTTCGGGGATATCATATCGGGCGATTCAATAACTCCGGATTATGGTTCCACTCGCATCACTACGCAACTAATTAAAGCGTAGGCAAAGAGAAAATGGCAATCTGTGGAGGCCCCCTGTTGGTGGGGGGTTGTTACGTGTGCCCCCGTGGGGTGGTTGGGTGTATGGTTTTTCTACTCGGGCATCCTTTGCTTACTTATTGATCCAGTCAAATGTGTGGAGGTGGCGCGGGGGTGACCGCCCACCCCGTACCACCAAAAGGGGGGGTACGTCCAAATAAATCTGCCCGCCCGCGAAACACCGCAGTGACAACAGCGGTCGCCGCGGCCGGTAAGATGCGGTCGCAATCTCCATTTCAAACCTCTCAGGGGCCAGAGCAATACCCATTCCGAGTATTCATTTAATTGGTATTACTTATTGTTTGGTTGACGGGTGCCACCTTAGATATAAGCATGCGCGTCACCGCCTAAGGTACCTAGTATTAAAACCGCGACGCCGCTATTATGAATATTTTCACAAGGGTCAATGACTTTTCTGTGAACAAAATGCGCAGAGGTCTACATGTCTGGTACATAAATAGGACAACTACACTAAAATTGGTCCGGAAACATGATGTCATTGTCAGTGACATTAAAGACTGTTGTTTTCAATTACGCAATAGCTGAACTAAACTAAAACTTTCAGTATGATTTTAGTTTAGCTAAGAAAGAAAAAGAAAACACTAATTCGAAAAAAATAAACACCCAATATTAACAAATATTGTTTTAATCCGCAAAATTGTCCATGAAACAGAAAATCCAACGTTTTCCCGGCTTGTTTATCTTCACGGTGGTAACGTTAAATACCACTCGGTATCAAACTCGGTATTTTTTACGAATATTTTTTTTTAATACCGATACCGTTTTATTAAATTGAATTGAATAAAATCATAAATCGACGAAATACGACTGAATCAACATCTCTGTGAGATGAAACTTCGAAAACCATAAATTTAACAGACCTTCACAACAACAAAAAAAAACCGTTAAACATCTGACAAAAATTACGTGATATGTGAACATTAATACTCCAATTTACACACCTCCTGTGAGTCGAAAATTAACAGTGCGTAATCGTTAATAAGGTATAATAATAATAACTTAAAGACCGCACAATCCTAGATGGGTCTTGCACAGGCATATTTTTTTACACTACAATGTCTTCATATTTTTTAAATATACCGAAATTATAATCATGTACTATTTCACAGCAAGCTTTGATTGCGCGCAATAACAACCCATTGGTACACAGCCAGAATTTGAACGCATGACCACGATATCGTGTCATAAGCCACTAATCATATAATATTTTACATAAAAAACATATCTAAGTCTACAAGTACTTCTCCCACTCTTTCTGTCAAGTTGGGTGGTTGTGCTGTGTTGAAAAAAGATAGTCAACGCGAAAACAGTTGGATAAATTTTTAAGTGGTAAAGTATACCTAGCAGAATATTTACGGTTCAAGGGTGGTTTCGATCACTGTGGGTTTAAAATCGGCTCAAGGTAACTGAAGTGTTCTCGACTATTCTCGAGACAGAACCGCTGTATAACACGATTTACAATAATAATTATATTAAAATTTTTGTAAGAAAAAAGTTTTTACACAAATAACTATTTCGGTATTGCAAGTTTAAAGGTGAAAGCATTGAATGTAAAACGATGTTTTATTTTTTATTAATTATTTATTTATTTAAATAGAAGACTAAAAAGATTGCTTACGCTTTTAAACTTCTTCTTTAGTAGTTATTTGGAAGACGAACACTTGCGACTGTTAAAAACGATTTCGTTTGTTAAATCAAAACAAACTTGTTCGCCTATTATTTTACCTTCTAACCCGGAGAGACTGTTAAAAGTTAACAACATACCTACTACAATCTGTGTTAGAGATAACGCAACTATCACACTTCTTCAGCAAACACTTGTTGAATTATCAATAAAAAAACTACAATGTCAAGTTTGTCAAAACTTAAAACTTTACACATCGTAATATAAACGTATTTTTTACAGCCAATTCCTGAACGGGACCGCAAGCTCGGCTCGTTTCCGGGCTTTTACGAGAGTAAAAGTTCAGCGATTCATCGTTCGCAAAACAGAAAAGCTATAATATTCAACAAACTTATTAAACCTAATCACAAACTATAACTTAGTACTTAGTTACTTAATAAAGACAAGTTTCATAAAAAAATGTTCAAAATAAGTCCTTGGTACGCTGCTTATAATATTGCATGTAGTCGTACGTCGTAATTTTAGTTAAATGTTTCGTGTGATAAATTATAATTATTTAGTGATGTTTTGATTCATATTACAAATAATTTAAAATAACATTATATATTAAATTAAATACCACAGTGGATTGAAGAATATTACAGTGTCTTGCATCAAGCGCGACAAATTGTATTTATAATATTGAAACATGTAACATGTGTTAAAAATATAGTTTATATTATTATTACAATTTTTTTAGCTCTATATGGGAGGAGGAGGACTATATAAGCAATACGTATCAAACGGAATTCTTGAGCTTTATTTTGGATTAAAGTATTTAAAAAAACATAGTAAAAAAATTTCACTAAATTCTATGGCGCGTTACCCCTTTTCCACGTGTTTACAAAAAATATTGGTACTTGATTCAAATCAAGACTTAAAGAAGATTTGTTTTTTTTTCAAATATTTTTTAGGATTTGGGTAACAACAGACACATTAATGTGAATGTGTCTGTCTCATACATATTGCGGACTGTTTGACATTTTCATTGTCATACAAACTCATTTTAAGTTTTTCGATATGGGTAGGTAATGTGGAATGGTAGAATTTTAATTACACATACAAAATCAAGTTCATCAACTTTTAGGAAGTTGATAAAACTCGCTTTATTACGAGTTTTGAAATGGTTCCCTTCGCAACGATTTCACAATAGCAGAGCTGCGCGAACGCCAGTAGCAATTGCAACTCGCGATATATATGTGCAATACTTGTTACTGGCTTTAATTATTGATCTCGAATGTTCTTAACGATTAAGCTTTTCTTAATTTGCATTTTGATGTACTGTTCTTGATTAGTAGTTATTATAAAAACAATTAACGTCATAATAGATATTGCGTAACATAGTTTGCATTTCTTCTGGGCGGACAATTTAGTAAAGAGGGTAGCGAGTGCTGTGCCAAATTGTCATTGATCGGAATTAATAAGTAACGAGAGGTTAGCCGTTAGGCGGTGGAGGGCGGGGCGGAAGGAATGCGTCGTTTTCGCATCGGGAGAAACGAATGCGTTTAAGCGTCGCGGGTACACAATGGCGGCGTGACGAGATCCGGTTCGCGGGCGGCTGTCCGGGGGAGAGGGGGTGCTCTAATCGATAGCCGGCGAGCGACGGCCGGGCGACTGCGGCGCATAGGTGACAGCTCGGGCCCAATCAAATTACCGCCGGTGGAGAGTTGCAGTGGCACGCACAAGGAGCAATCCCGCGACCCCTATAACCTATACGAGTTCCCACATCGCCTTTGCATTGGCCGCGTCATATCATCACATCCATAGGAAATTAACAGTTAACATAGGGATGCTTATAGAAACAGGGTAAGAGGTGCAAAATTTAAGACAGTTTCAATTAAATAATTTGGTGACATATCTGGAAGACTAATGAAATCTTCAAATAATATCCCCAATTAATCAAGCAATGAGTCCATTTCAAATTGAATGAATCAATTAAAACCAATGAGAGAAAGAGTATGAAAACACTTGAGCATTGAATTTCATTTATACTTTCAAAAGTTTTAAAACGATGCACATTAAGCATAAGAACGCAATGTAACATTTTGACGTCATAGAATATCGAGTAGATAATACACGAGCCGTGACGAATCTCCTCATAAAACTCTACCGTTATTGTTCGTCTGGAGACCTGTTCAAAAATTCATGAATTAAGCTTGCTTTTAAATAAATTGGGCGAGAAATTTCAAGTTCTCGATTATTAAATCTGAATACTTTATATGACATAGCATACAATTGAATAAATCACATCTGAACTAAACGAGTTATACAATTATAAATATAGATAACACACTACAATAGCCATCACTGTAGAATATTTAGATACATAGAAACTTTTCACCTAATTCAACTTTTACACCATTGGGATTAAATACATACATACAGCTTCGTTCGTATTCTCGGCAGCGTTATTAACAGAAAGAGACAAATTGTATATAAATTTGTATTTTCCAAAATGTTAAATGGACCAAATGTTGAATATTTTTTATTACATTTGTAAAAAAAATTCACATCATATCCATTGAATTCATTAAATAATAAAACCTATTTGATTTTTAAATAAGTCAGCTAAGTAAATAGGAAATAATATTACTAATTAAAATCGACACAACTATAATTAATGCATAAAATCAAGCCAATATACCATAGTTGGACGTCGAGAAAATCTTCACAATTGCTTTGTCGTAAAATAATTATTTCGTCGTATCACAGTCTGTTTTAAATACATGTCAATAAAGAACCGTGACATTGAATTTAATTATTTTATTAATAGCGATAGGTAGATAACGCATATTGTGGTATTTCGGCATGGAGTCTGTATTAATGTAGTTATAACACTAATGACATCATCACCGGCAAATAATGTGCCACGTATATTCATTTAATGGCCTATCATAAATTAGTTTCGTTTTATTCTAAGCTAGTATCTTTTCGCATCGTAAGAGCAGTAGTGGCCATGTGGTTTAAGTGTATGTATCTCAACCTAAAGTTCATGTGTTCGAATGTATGAAATTTTTAAAATTTAGTATAATTTCTATCACAAAAATTCCATACCTCAACAAACCGAGCACAAATGGCTGAATCCATAAACTAAATCTAGGGTTGTAGTGCCACTGGACTATTATAGAAACATCGTAACCACAGTTATATGATACCACTTTTAGTGCACATCGCATTATTTTAGATGTACTTCGTAAGACATCGGAAAACGGACAGAGATCAATTATATTGTTTATTGTGTAATAAAAAGAGATATCTATTGTTTTAATTAAAACTGTGCAATAAAACATTTTATATGTATTATATTAAAATTAAGAGGTTTGTGTGTTAAGGCGGATATGGGATGTACCCTAAATGCTATATACTTTTTGAGAACTAATCAAATAAATGTATGCAACATTCTATATAAATATAATATAATAAGTTAGGTCACATGTCTAATTAAATAACACGTGTATTTGAATATTATGTTTTAATTAGGTAATGAGATCTGGCCCTGACGTTTTATATATATCAAATAAAAGATTGACATAAATAAATATAGTCTAATATAAATATTTAAATTTCCATACGCGAACAACATGGGACGCCCTGTACAGTTTTAGAGGTGTGGTATAAACTTCAGTTACTCACCTATCGCAGGGTCTAATACAGCTTGTGCTGCCTGTTCTTCGCCTATTGGCGTTTTAAGGCATATTTTCTTGAGTTTCATCGCGACCGGCGAGTCTTCTGACTGGGCCACTGAAATATTGATGCGTTTCATTATTCTATTGTCAATCAATTATTATGTTATACACATATTATATAAAAGCATTAGATATAGCATATAGGTTAAGGGCTTAGTTTGTTACCGGCTACAGAAGTTAGATATCATTTGGCATGCAACATAGCTCTAAGCTAGTGAGTTTATTTTTTTTAGAAACGTCATAGCAAACAATGTATAATCATCCAGTTGAGCTTTTTTGCATACACACCGCACACATTCTAGACCAGAGCAATAATGTTGGATCTTTATAACCTACAATTCTTATACCGTTTATGACTTAGATGGCGTAATTTTATATACTATATTATATTAATTTGTAGTTACAAAGTTTCCTACTAAGTTACAAACCACCCTGTATCGCGTTAATGTTCAGGCCTCTGAAAACGAGCCGTGTCACAACATACACGACCTAACCCAACACCGGGAACTTGTTCCACACAAATATTCTCACTTATTCAGCTTTTACTTTTTAAAGCAAATAAAAAGAAAACCCGTAACCTCGCTCTCCATGTATATATTTGTTTGTACGATATTCAAGTTATCATTAAATATCTTTCAAAAGAAAACCACCGCTCTTTTTTACAGTGCGATTCTCTGCTCTGATCCACACAATGTCCAATATCCAATCGAGTCTCAATTTCTCCGACAGTATATGTTGAAATGGGACATTTATGTCATTAATGGAACAAGCTTTGACGTTTGGGGCATCGGTGGCAAAGAAACTAAATTATTTAACTTCATCTGTCTTTTTTTAAAATCTGACGCCAAGATGAAAAAAGCTTTATCTACATAAATATATAAATCATAATTGTAATATATATAAAATAAATCAATATATAAAGCATAAATCGTGATTGGCATTTGTAAAAACAATAACATTCCATGTCATAGTGGATTCTCTTTCTGCTTGTTACCATAGCAACCAGTTGCTATTGGGCCTATCCTGTATCCCTGTTCGGTGTTGGTATTTCGCGATTGTTACGTTTACAATGGCCAGGTGCAACGTTTGCATCTAGGCGAGGCTAAACCCCCACCCACCCCGTTTCAAAACGTCACCCTGCGAGCGCCATCTTAACAAATCGATAGGATATGACTCTTCAACTTCACGAGTGACATTTCGGGCGGACCCAGTGACCTTCTACGGTGGAACGTCACTTCAGTTTTATGACAATGCTGTTGCAGTATTTCGGTTTATGGAATACTCAGCTGAATTTTATGCTACCTAATCTTAACTGGGTCTCGAGCCAAATAATGTAAGCATTTGTCGATATGATCAACCATTTTTATTGGACTTCCTCTGTTTGTTGTATACATTTACTACCCTTAAACTCTTATCGTAAGAAACGAAAAGTGACCAGTTAATTGAGACACAAACAATAGGTGTATATACTATCTGCTGAAAAACCGTTATTTTTGTCAGCAGGATAAAAATCTTATTAAAATGTGACATTGCCGAGATGAATGGCCCAAAGTTTTAATGAAGAAATCATCTTCTCAACCCTATATCGGAGACTGAACCGCAGCGCCGTGGCCGCGTTTTAAATATTCATACCCTCCTAATATCGTGTCGCCTCATTTTAATAATGTTCCACACTTTCGCTACTTGTTGCCAATAACTATATGACAATAACTGTATTGCATCATATTTCATATGATATATTGCATAGAAATAAAATTATTAATAAATCTTAAGCTTATTCATAAAACAATCGATCCATCTAATTCTTTTGCCTAGTCTCTCCTTCAGTGTTATAAAAGAGATTGAAGAGTACTTTAGTTAAAACTTAACTATTGGACTGTATTTTTTAATGAAATACATTGAACAATCGTTGAATAGATAAAACTAAATGGGAAAAAAAAAATTGTCAACCAGTCAAAAATAGAAAAATAAATATTTGCCTAGCACACAACGGATTCAAATATTTTATTTTGCCAGACAAACTTTCATTATTAATTACATTTACAAATGAGTAAAAGTCGATTTTCATACAAGTGCGTGAATTCATGGAATAATATGGTTAGTTTAAAAGTAGAACACGGATACTTTAAAAATGTAAGTACTCGCCGAGCTAGCAAAATTCTTTAAAAGTGTACGCCGAGCGACTTTTCCATACAATTACTGTGCAAATTAAGTAATACAATTCTATAAACAAATGTATGATCGATTATTAATACGTTAAAACAAATTCTATAAAAATATAAACCTCTTTGTTTGTATTGTTATTATAATGAAAACGTTATGATTGTGATAACTGATAAAATTTTAAGATGAAAGATTCCATAATACATTTAAAGTTAGACCTATTTTCTTTTTTCACAATACTTATTTCGCACAAGTATAGTGGAATAACTACGACTATGTTGCCGTCTATTATATTTATATTATAATTATTTAACATATAACAAACATAGTACTACTCTCTAGAGGTAAAGTCTGAAAATTAGCAGATATACTACCATTATTTTCTATACTATTGACAATGACAGAACAAGCCAAATATATGTTGTCATAACGATTTTAAATATAACAGACATATCAATATTGATTGTTATCTATCGTGTTTATGAGGATATCGCATTCCTTTAAGGGAACAGAATTGATTGCAGTAGGTGGCTCTAATTTTTCTACGGTTTTCCTTAGCTCCTTTTAAGGTGGTGCTGCCAAGACTAATCATAGTTTTTGCTCGATGCTTGATAGATCAGATATTAGTTCACCGTAATTTTCGCCCGATAACTTCAAAGGCGTCTTACTTCCTCGTACAGTGCAAGCTAATCTATGCTGTACTAGGGTGTACCATAAGCTAGACAAGAGATGTTGTAATAATTGAACAGGCAGTAATGTTGGTTTAGATGATAATTTCTGTAACTGAATCAGTATCAACAATTTAGCTTCCCATTAGAAGTGTTTAATTATTTAAGAATAAATTGGAGATGAATAATTATTTATATTAAAAAGTTTCACCGTTCCACCTCAGTTGATAACAGCACAGCACAAGCGGATACTCGGTTCAGCTGTTCACTTCCGGTGTATAATTGCAAGAAACACCTATTCGACTTTCTCCACTAATGTCATTGTTAATGGTGTGAATATTTCATACAATATATAACGATAAATTACATTTCACGGTTGCTGTGAGGTAAGGTTTCTTCTCTGACTCTGCTACCTTAAGCTACTCTTGGACTCACGCCCTGTTTTGATATTCAGTAGTTCAGAGTAATTGGAAATAGTGGTGGTCGATTTATCTTTTGATAATAAAAGCGATCCTCTTTATTAAATTCTTAACATACAAGCTGTTAAATATTCCGCATCTATAGTGTATGTATGTATTAAAATGTATGAAAAACTATTATGATATTTTATTACTATTATTCAAGAACGCAACTATAAGAGTCAATCAAGAAATGGGAGAGGTCCGAGGGGTGTTTTCCTTAGAAATATTGAAAGCATAAAAAATAGGGTTTAAGACAGGTGAGTGCGAACAGGGTCCATAGAAGGTGAACACATCGATATTGAAACAATAAGAACGTCTTATACAAGTGCGGATCGCTTGGATGCGAAGGTCGTTGACCTGGCATCTAACCCCGCCCCGCTACACCGCGGTCTCACTTTCGTTGCGCCCGCGGCTACCGCGGCCCCACGTGTCCGCGAGCGTCAGTGACGTCATCCAGGACGCCGCTACGGTGTTGTACCGTGTACACTACGATGTCAAGCCTTTCCGCCACTCGACCTAGCCTTTTCTGCAGGCCAGCTCAAATAATAACAGCTCAAGCTTGTTGTCGGACAATTTCAACACGCATTTAAAAAAACTATGGTTTAAAAGTAAATAGATAGCCAAGGTTCCCGTCTAGTTTTAAACCGAAAAGACACAAACTTGGTGTAATTCCAAAAAGGTACCATATATTGGTGAGATGTCGACGGTTAGACCTATTTATGAATATTCAAACATGCTTATCATGGCACTGTTTTATCATATTATCTTCCAGTACACCTTCGTAGATAGGCTCGCATTTTTATTATTACATTTCATGTTAGATATAAATCAGAATGGTATTATGTTCGTGTGTCTAGACGAAGCCATCCACTTGTCAGTATAGGATAAAAGACTTGATGTGGTTATACGAAGTCTCTTTAATTATATAAATTAAAATATGCAGGACCTTTAACTTAGTGTTTAACCGCGTTAATAGTGTGATAATAATTATGGTATACACTCGCTTGCTCGATCTACCAAACCCTTCAGGCGTTATTGATATAGATAAACGTTCCTAGAAAAGCTAGCGATGAAAGTGTGAAATGCCACACTTGGTCGCAAATCTTTAACAGACGTTGTTCCTCTTGTCTATCATACATCTCTTACATACAGACGTATTATTTACGCAACGTCATAGTGATAATAGATTATTTGTAATACTTGAACTGCGTGAAAAGACTGAATCCAAATTTACGGTATTAGGACTAATAATTCGTGTTGTTTTACCAATGAAATAAGACAACGTAACAACGTACAACTCTTATTTATTTAAATGCATATTATATGGACATCATACTACTTCCTTTTTTACTCTAAAAGAAATATTATACAATCTCTTTCTACTTAGTCTGATCCTAAATACTGTTTCAGTCAAAAGTAACCAAAACATTACTTCTAATTTTGGAATGGTGTTATTTTCATATTGTTCATTAGTTATGTTATAGAACATGGACTGAATTAGTATGCAACTTTTTCAAGGGTTTACGACACACTCTTAGTATTTACGAATTCACACCAGCTTAATGGTATTAAGAATCCAATTACATAGTTGAATGTTTGAATGGAAATCGGATAATATTCAGCCTAAGTATCCAATTAAAGTTTATAATCTTGTGGGACGCGAGCCAACACGAGCGGTGGAAATATCGTGTGAATAGCTAAGTCAATGAGGAGTCCCATAAAAGGACTAAGACGTACTTATTATGAATTCATAAAAATAATGCTCATTCATTATAAATAAGTTTATATGATATAAAACTGGCAGCTATAAGCCACGCTGTATATTGATCGTTTTAATTTGTATTTATAAGTGTGTGCTACACACTTATAGTGTGAAGCTGTTTTTAAGTTAGCTTTGTTTATAAGTATGAAAAATACATATTAATGTAATAAATATTTCAGCTACAATTTAACAGCACTATTCTCTAGTGCGGTTAAATTGCAGTTTAGCTCAATCGTTAAAGTAATAATAGAGGTTAAAGAACATGTTCGTTCTTAATACTTAAATTGTACGATAAATTGTTGTTATAATTTATCAACAGATGTTAAAAAAGGTTTGGCTGCCTAAGAAAATGAGTATAAAAATATATAACAAAATATTGTGGTATAGAGCATTATTTCTTATTATTATTATAAATTATTATATTTCCATAATGTCAGTGAAACAAATAGACCGAGGTCACCAGCGCGTCGTGACAATTAAAACCGGGATAAGTGTTGCGTGTACCTGCGAGATTCGGTCGATAAAGGGTGGGCAAGGGTGGCACCTAGTTAAGAAGTTACTAGATTACTGTTTTATACAAATTTATTACTACTCAATAAGATACTAACTGTTCGAATTATGATTCGTGGCTTCAAAGTCACGGTTCAAAACCGAGTAAAAATATAAATCACACTATTTCCATTCCAACTGTGGGGAAGACTTGAAACTTTTCCACGTAACGGTCACGATCAAGCGTTAACGACGCGTTTGCTTTGTATCACATCATTTGAAATTCTTATGCGACCCCGGTGTTTTGGGATTCAAACAAATCTGGGTAATTTCAATAAGTGTATAAAAAGCTTGGGTACCGCGGGCAGACGGGGTCGGTGGGTGAGGGGGGTACTCTTCATTCCCATTTAGCTACTAAATTGTAGAACGGGCGGCCATGATTATGTTTACTAACCCCGACCCCCCGCTCCCCGCTGTCTACCCGGTCCGAATTAACACACGATCTTTGTCCCAACCAGTCTGGTTATTTTCTCAAATTTCAGTTACCATGCAACATACACAGATTAAAAATACAAACCCATTCACCTTATATCACTAAATTTGCGTATGTTATACGTGATGTCGTGGTTATGTGCGTGGAATTTATGACAACTCCAATTTACAAAACCTTGAATGATCTAACAAAAAATAAGAACATCACATATGTTATTTCGTGATAGAAGGTAAAATAAAATGTGAAAATCTATAAGATCAAAGGTAATAAGCTCCGTGGTTCATAAATAGCTGATGGCATAAAACTCTATTCAGTATTCAGTAAAAGGTTCTGTCGACTAATGAAAGTCGATGAGATGAATGTTTCGGTTTTAATTACAATTGATTAAGGCTGTCTATAGAAGTTAATTTCAATATCTAACCATTTAAAGTTTGTTATCATCAAATTTTAATTAAAATTTGATATGGACTGCAGACGCTGTAACGGTTGAACGTTCTTAAATAATTTACATAGAAACTGGTAAAATCTAGTAAAATAACTTAAATTTGTTTTATTTACTTATTTTAATATCAAAAATGTACAAAATAACATAGCCAAATAGTCAATCTATTTAAATTTTGAAATTGTAAGAGCAAGTTAGGTTACTTATATTATTAGGAATACGGAGCATCTCACTTGTGGTTTAAAAGAACAATAAAGATTTACGAAGAAAAAAAAAGACTAATAAGTTAGAACTTTAAAGGAACAGTTATATCGAAAATTAAAACGCATGGAACGCGTCAATGTTTGTGTATAATAGAAGTTTCCAGACACGCCAAAGTTCCTAGTCGCCTATTCTTAATATAGGCTAATCATCTATTAATAGAAAATTATCATACCACACCTCGGTCCGCATTTGCAGAAACGCTCACACCAAAATCATTGTATTTATATCACGCATGAGAAAATCAATAGTCGTCCTTTGTTTCAAAGGACGCTCAATTTATCGCTTTAATTTGTGGATTGAACAATATTAGACATTGTAGGTATTGTCGAGTCGAGGAGTAGGCGGATCGATAGCACGATACATCACTTATAATTTGTATATTGTAAAAATACGTCGGGACTGTACAAAATGATTATTGTGAGCTAGTTACCATCTGTGGCGTTTATCAGTGCAGTTTATTAACTATCCTAAACTAGTACAGCAAACCTAGACGGTAAGTCGAAAGATAGAGAATTCGAACTCCATTGCAATTCCAGTCTCCAGTAACAGATATAAACACTAAAAATCGTAAACAACTTGGTACTTACTTTGATGCTTATCAGCTAACTGTATAAGAGGGTTGGGCAGGTCCCGCCGCCTGTAGAAGCACATGACCTTAGCCTCCACGTTGCCGGAGGCTGTTTTATTTAGTTCTTCTATCCGCCGGATTTGGTACGGAGACGTCGACGACGTCTCGAAATAGACGCAGTCTGTTGAAAAGAGTTCATATTATCGATGGCATAAAGACCTTGTGAGATTTGGTATTGGTACGGAAAGCCCATGGTACGTAAACATATGAAAAATTCAAAAATACTTTTGGCGTTCAGTATCAATAACAACAATCAACAACAATATCAGATTAAGAAACTATAAATATATATGAAGTCGTTTTGAGGAATGTATCGGCTGAGGATTCGTTTTTGGACAAAATCTATTTTCTAAAAAGTAATATTTTTAACGAATTTTAATTTTTGTACGTCAAAAGCCTCTATTGATTTAAGCGTCAAAGGTTGATGGAGTCGCACGCGTTATTACTTATAAAATAAATCAAGTTAATAATAGGGTTATAAGCTATTTTTCTCTATTTAAGGTTGCGCTAAGCTAACCGGTTTGCGGTTACGAGTTACGAGCGAGCAACGAAAGCGAAATGCAACGATACAACGCAACGAGCCAACGACTCGAACTTGATGACTCGGCAACCTGCTATGACGTTACTGAGAGCTAACCAACAAATTTTTTTACAAAACTTGATACGCTGAGTATATATATAGAAATAAAAAAAATAGTTACAATAATTCGGAATAGAACACCTAAATGTTACGAAAAACGTCGACATGTGAAACCGTGATCACATACCCCGCCATATTTTCTTTAAGGCCCAACTTAGTGGTATATTCAATTATACCTAATAAATATAAATCCATAACTTAATAACGGTTTAAGTAGAAAATATAAGATCAGATTAATTAACGACTGTTTTAAATAATACTTTTTGATTATTACCACTGGCATGGTACTAACTAGTACCATGTCAGTATTATATTTACGTACGTTTAGTAGTACGAAAAGATATTTGTTTAAAAATCATCTTAAGAAACGAAGCAGCATTTATTTAAGAAAAGCAATTTACTAAGAACATCACAAAAACATAACTTTATATACCTATGTCAGCAACTTCGTACTGAATCTTATTAAAATGCAAATTAAGAATAGTGAAAAATTACCGCAACTGTCACATGTCTTACAGATAAAAGAAAACGCATAAAATTGGCACCTACTTTCTAAAGTTATTATAGTTGACTAAATGATAACATATAATATATTCAATAAGAAACTCTTACGTTCTACTAATAAAATCATAATAATAAATAATTTTTGACGTTCAGAGGGTATATTATTATGCATTTGTTTTTTATTTATTTATGCCTCTTTGAAAAGTACTGCGTAGGTACCCAACTTTAAAGAAATATAAGTGAATACATTTCGAGCGAGAGACATGGTGAGAGTTACGTGGACACTTAAAAGACCTATTTACTGTTACAATTAACAATAGAAGACACACAAAGCATTTTGAGGAGAGCCATTGAAACACATTAGGTACCTGCGCATTGACAACCGATTGTGTAAAGGTATGTATTATAACCGTATATACAATATGGTATACACATTTAATAATTGCTAAGGATTTTCAGAAGTGTTAGCATACTTACTCTAACTCCGTTGTGGTATTTTTTAGTTAATGGTATATTTTGCAATAAAAATAAAGACTTAACTAAAACGAATTCGTGTTGTATCAGTCACGATATCACAGATCACAAGATTTGGCCTTAAACAAAAATTTACGCATCACACGTATTTACACAGCCATTTGATAGAAGACGAATGATATATATATCCTATGAAAATATTCGAACCTATATTTCATTAGGTTTTGGCACAATAATATTTACAAATTTACTTTTTCTATTTATTGAAAGTTCTAAATCTAATCCATTTTATTTGTATACTGGACATTTTGAAACTCACTATTGTGATAACAAGGTCAGCCCGAGTAAGTTGACTAAGTGCGAGCTGATTTTTGTGTTAAAACTCTTTGTATTGTTCAATATTTGTTAATAAGTTTTATTCTTTATAGTATGTCATCTAATTTCATAATTTGGTTTAGTCCTAACATCACCTATTTTAAAAGATTGAAACAAATGAAAATCAACTGTATTGCGTTATTAACCTTAAATTGATTTATATCTGCGAAATATTTAACTAATTAGCGTCTATAGTTTCCTGTGTAACATGTGATAACAGCTATGTCTTCTTATCACAACCGCGAAACTTACGTCACCAATTATTATCATGGAAGAGGTTGAAGCTGTGTTTTTGATTAATCTACCAATAAATTTAAACTTATTTTCTTCCACTATACCTAGTCCATCAGGGTTTGTTTTAATAAGTCAATCACTAATGGAAAACCACACTTGGTAAACCTGGTTTTCCATATTTAACACCGGCAAAATATGCGTGTGTAATATTTAAGTAATTGTAGTCGAAGCCTGCGTGTGAAGCATTGTTACTCTTGTGTATCAGCGTACGACTCTTGACTTTGTAGGAGTTTAAATGCTCGTCTTGTGTGCTTGCTGCTTCAAGCACACCTAAGCAATCGATGGCGTGCATTTACCCGATGGCTCATGATTAAAGAAAAGACACAGATATCTTAGACTTAAACCATACGTTACATGAGCATGGTTCCTTCAAGTCTGCACTCATGTATTTACTTCAAATGTAAATAATAATCCAGTAAGAGAAACATCAAACTCTCACGTTGTACCGACCATAGCTACCAACCATGAAAAAATGGACTGCGAACAACACTGTATGCGTCGCGTAACAATATTGTAGACACAATTGTAATTTACGTAGCGATCCAAGTTCAACATAATGCGGCTGATAGCCGTGTCAACGCCCATCCAGTTTTGCCAAGACTTTAGTGTATTCTGGGAACGTGTCAATAAGTAAGTGTTTTATAGTACACGGATATATTTAGCCGGACACGTCACTGAAATCAGAGCAATAGCCACGATAGCATTGAAAAGATTTCTGTTTATTCTCTAAGGTTACTTTTTGTTTCATTACTAATCAATTTGGCAACAAAGAATTGCCGTTGTATGTACAACACATATAACTGAATTATTCAAAAAAGGTAGAACTTGGTGCACTGTTACTATCTTAATATTTAAAAATTAATTTAAAGCCTATTCAATCATGTAGCTGAGGCAAATAGTAAAAAAAAGATGCAAATGCTTTTCATTTATTAAGTTATGCTAACATTCTATGAATAGGTACGGTGTAATAGAGTGACTTGAATAGGTGTATAGCTATTTAAAATGCGACAATGACTTTACAAATCTTAAGTGGAATCATGATTACAAAGATATTCGAGTGGCAACTCAGCGTTTTTGTGAAATTATTTAGTGTAAAGATCAGTAAGCCTGGCGCTCTTGTGTGATGTCTGGTATTAAGCTATAATATGCATACAGTAGTAGTTTACACTTAAATAGTATCGTAATATAAAGTGGCGCCCACTATAAAAAAAAATAATAAACATGTAGATTTCATATATCAATCTTCTATAATATATATTGCTATGACTCTTCTTTAATTGCCTCCTTTCAGTTTTTTGGAAAAATATTTAATGTACAGATTTTCGATTTTTACTGTCTTATTATTAGTATAGATTTCTTTAACTGTAAGTTAACCCAACAAATGTCATTCTAGTATTTTAAATAATTTTAATACTAACACAATTTTTAAATACAAACGTTGGGTATATCTTTTCAACTGCGTAAAATCTAAGGTTATCCTGACGCAAGCGCAACTTTTAATGTTCTGGGAAAATTGTTTGTAAAATAATAATTTGTAGTGCGCTCTTAAGCTGGCGCGGGTCGAGTTCAGCTTGACAGGACCAGTTTATTGTTCACAGTACTTAGGTATGCAACTTTCACCACTACTCTTTGGTAAGGTGATAGCAAATTCAGTTTTAAATTGATCATTTTTTTTATTAATAACTCGGATCAAGTCATTGTTAGTTTATATGGACTATTTGTTGAAATGTATATAAAAATTAAATTAACATAACATTATTTTAATTTGGTTTGAAACAGATTTTCCTGAATATTGTTTGATTACAAAATAGTTAATGATATATTTTTTTTGTCTCATAGTAAAAATAAATATTTTTTTTACACTTTTTAAATATAGAGATACAGAGATCTTAATATGAAAACATGTTTCATTTGAACTAAATCTGAATTAAATACTATACTAATAACATTACTGTATATTTATAATACACACAAACTGTGCACATTAAATTCAAACTGGCTATTTAGAAGTTGTAAAGCGCATCTATCAACTGAATAAACAGATAATAATTGAGCTAGATCGGGATGCAGCAACTGATCATTTATCTCATCTGATGTGATTGAAGTAATTGCAATAAAATGTTATTTGTACAGGCTTGACATAGAAGAAGTCTTCACACTAGTCAAGATATACTTTTGGTGTTTACTTAACATTGGTTTAGATGCACTAAGGGCAATATTTAAGTGTATAAAAAAATACATAATTTATTAAAAGTATTATTATCTGTGAGTCTTTTAAAAAAATTTTTAATAGTTCTAGGGTTATGATAAAATCAGTAGTGAAGCTATTGGTATATAATTTGTGACACTGAGCAAAGTTGAGCTTCCCTTTTAATAAAATACTCATACCTTCTTCCTAAATTATATTAGTAATGGATAGACTGTATATGATACAAGACTGTGAGCATTTTTCTGTATCATGTAGTAACAACATTAATTTATTTTTATGATATTTATATCCTTAGTAAAATTAAGTGTTACCTTCTTAATCAAATGGCAAATAAGCGCAGTGTAGAGTGTAGTGAGAGTTTAGAAGCAAGGTTTACTGATAAACTTATAACAGGTTAAAAGTAAGGTCAGTGAACTATGATGCAATGGGTTCCACATTTTTATAACTAGGTACTGGAAAAATGTAATGTAACTAATATTTAATGTTTGTAAAAAACTGGGAGGAATGTCAAATTAAAGGGAATTTATAAAGATAACTTGAGGACTGTATGTTTTGTTGCTGCTGTGCAATATCTTTATATAAAAATCTCAAGGTAACAGAAAAGTAGGTCACTCATTCTTTGTGATACAAGTGTAAAATGTATGCAGTAAACTGAGGTCACAATGCATATAATAAACATTCATAATATTAAAAATTACTTACTGCAATAAAAATATTTCAGAGAAATAATTTTATATGTTAAGTAGTATTTTAATAATTTCGATTTATTTTAATGTAAAATAGGTTACATAAGATAATAACCAAACAGAACTATAAGTAAAAAAGTTCAATTAAGTATTATAGAACATGGCTCTCTTATAATTATTTTTTATAGATGTGAGCATTTAAATGTTGTTTGTTGAGTTTTACGATGACGCGTTATGTTTCAGTGATAGGAAGTTGTCTAAAGGGAAGAGCTAATTAACATTCGGCGCGGCGATGCCGAAGCGTGGAACATAAGCCACCGGTCCTCTTAGCGAGACAACGCCAAAGCATACCACTACGATACCTATAACTGTTTACTACAACATTCATTATCCAAAAAAAACTTTGAAATCCAGTTGTATGAATATTTCATATTCATACAACTCTCGAGAAATATACCACGATCTCAGTCCCGCAAATAGATTAAACAATAACCCTATAAAATAAATAAAATATAACTAATGCTACGAAATTGTTTTGACAACATTGGCTATAACCTAAAATCTCGTGTCAAACCTATCGAAATCAAACATTTGCTTCAAAAATAAACGCTTCAACACTTAAGCAAATCTCTAAAGTACCATGCTCTTCGCACTCAGATGCGCAAGCCGATACAATGATACCTAGATGCAAATGCTAATGTCCTATTTGAAGAATTTTGGTGAAATAAATCGTTTTACAAACACAGTTTTGCCGCAAAAAGAACTGTCAAATAACAACGATTTGGTTCAAAATAATGGTAAAACCATGAGATTCTGAGTTATTGAACTAATTAAAATAAGCAATTAATTAAGGTACGACAATCAAAGCAAAGCACCGCTAGTCGGCTGGCGGTGAACCGGCGAAGCTACAACAAAAATAACCAATTATCTTTACTTACCGCCGACTCTGTACATATTCGCAGCCATTTTTATACACAATCACTATTCATTAACACTTAATTAATCTACATCTGACACATTTAATAACTATAACACTATGTAATTGAGCTTTTAACAATGTTTTTCATCACGTTAACTCCGGACGCCTTTCGCTGATCGCCATTTTCTTTCACACTACCTACTAATTTGGCCAGTGCGCAGTCGCACTTTTAGATGTAAACTTCCTGCTCTTAAAACAAAGCAATGACATATCAATTAATTTACAATCACATATTCTCCATCAAACACTTTTGTATATTCTCTCTGTATCACAATTATTTCAATATCCATGTATGTACCACAAGCGAAAAATATTTTACTATGTCCTAAAAATAAAAAAAAATTTCATTCAAGTACGTTTCATTACTGGGTTTGTACGCTAATGACCCATAAACGTTCCTAATTTTTAAATTTTCTTACAAAAAAAATAGTTTTGAAAAATCACCTTCCTTTATTTAAAATATATTTAAGTTATTCCAAATTAATAATTAATAATTTTAAACAAAATAAATATTGTTTAATTTAAATCTTGACCTTAAAACGTATATAGGAACGTAATTTGTTGACAAAGATATAGACAAGTCGACAGAGTCTATCTCACGTATTGTTTATGATGTTTGACTCCATAGATGACAAAGCTTCTACAATACAGCTTATATTTAGATAGAATACGAGAACAAAAGGCATGATTTATTTTAGTTACTTCAAAGTTATCCGCTTAGCAACAACATATTGTAATCGATTAAACTCAATTAAATTGATTGTAGATACTGCATATAACCGAAAGATGTATATCTAACTCCAGTATATTTAGAATTATAAAAATAATAGAAATCGTTGCCATACATGCTGATATTTTATTAGTTTCAGTATCATTTGTTCCTTAAAGTGTCATTTTTGTTTGAAATTTAATCAATATTATTATTATTATTCTAATAAAACTACATTCATTATTTAATAATGTACTACGTTTCCAAAAATGACGTGGCGAGTTGACAGTTTCTCTATCTCAAGTTTGTTGTCTTTGATTTGACAATCGCCAAATCAGCTCGTTCGTTTAATGGATTTTAATTAATATTTTATAAATAAAGTGTCCTAAATGAAGTATTAAAGTTAGCTAAATCGCTTATTTTCTGATGTTGTTGTAGTTTTTCATATAGTCAACTGGTATGTATTTCTTATTTAAAAGTTTAAGATGAGACATCTTTAGATTACGCCAATAAATGATGTGTTTTACCCATTTAGAATGAAAATAAGCCATGGCCACGTATGAAGAGTTCATTCAACAGAATGAAGATCGGGACGGAGTACGTTTCACATGGAACGTATGGCCTTCTAGCAGGATTGAGGCAACCAGACTGGTGGTGCCCTTAGTCAGTTTATACCAGCCCCTAAAAGAGCGCCCTGATCTTCCCCCTATTCAATATGAGCCTGTTTTATGCACACGTAATACATGCCGGGCAGTTTTAAATCCCATGTGCCAAGTTGATTATAGAGCAAAATTATGGGTTTGCAACTTCTGTTTCCAACGAAATCCTGTAAGTATAAATTTTTATATATGTGGTTCATTTCAATACTAATAAATATGGATAAACAATCATTTGAACCAATGTTCATTAATTTTATATGTTATAGGAAATTACTTTAAAAAAAATTAATTTAAAAATTTCAGTTTCCACCTCAATACGCAGCTATATCTGAACAACATCAGCCTGCTGAGTTAATTCCAAACTTCTCAACTATAGAGTACACCATTACAAGAGCTCAAAGCATGCCACCAATTTTCCTTCTTGTAGTTGATACTTGTTTAGATGAAGAAGAACTGGGAGCTCTTAAAGATTCACTTGAGACATCACTCAGTTTAATGCCACAAAATGCTTTAGTTGGTTTAATTACTTTTGGCCGTATGGTGCAAATACATGAGTTGGGTGAGTAAATCTATATTAATCTTATTGGTCCATTAAGTTTAAATATTCTTGTCTACTAATGTTGTATATATAAAAAATTTGGAAAATAAATTAATTTCCATTAAATGGCATATGCATATATCACATGCATGTATATAAAAAACAAATTTTCATTTCATTATGTTAATTTAGAAAAATGTGATCTTATTTATTTCATAAGTATTATTATAAATTTAATTATACTAATTGCCTTGCCTATTTAATTGCCATATAACATACTATAGCATACTTATGATCAATTATGTATATATTAAGACTATTGGCTTTAATAAATATAATAAATTTCAGGCACTGAGGGCATCTACAAGTGTTTTGTATTTAAGGGTACAAAAGATTTGACAGCAAAACAAATACAAGAACAACTGTCTATCGGTAGAGTAAATGTTCCAAACCCTCAACAACGGCAAGGAGCACCACAACCACAACCTCCAGCTCACCGTTTCTTACAACCAGTGAAACAATGTGATATGGCATTGACGGACTTGCTCAGTGAACTAGGCCGTGATCCCTGGCCTCTTGGTGTTGGTAAACGGCCCTTAAGAAGTAGTGGAGTTGCTCTTTCTTTGGCTGTTGGGTTATTAGAAGTCACTTACCCTAACACTGGTGCTAGAATCATGATGTTCCTTGGTGGGCCTTGTTCCCAGGGCCCAGGTCAAGTTGTTAATGATGAACTGAAGCAGCCCATTCGTTCTCACCATGACATCCATAAGGATAATGCCAAGTATATGAAGAAAGCTATTAAACATTATGAGGCTCTAGCAATGAGATCTGCAACAAATGGCCATGCTATTGATATTTATTCTTGTGCTTTGGATCAGACTGGCTTAATGGAAATGAAACAATGCTGCAACTCTACCGGGTAATTTCTCATACATATAATTGTCTTGTCTTTTAAACACAATTTCTATCAAAATCACAAAAAAACAGCAACTAGCAGTGATACTATTGCTTATAAATTTTTACTTTCTTCTTTTTTAGGGGCCACATGGTGATGGGAGATTCATTTAACTCCTCCTTATTTAAGCAGACCTTCCAGAGAGTATTTGCCAAGGATCAGAAAAGTGATTACAAAATGGCGTTTAATGGTACCTTGGAGGTGAAATGTAGTAGAGAATTAAAGAGTAAGTGATATATTCATTTTATTATTTGTTAATGTTTCTTATAGTTAAATGGTGCTGTAAATATAGCTAAAGTTTTGCCTATGTTCTATTATTTTATCACTGTCAACTAGAACAGAAGTTATGTGTTTTAATTATGGCACACTAACAGATTATTCTTCGTATGAACAATTTACATTTGCATGAATGAGAAGCAATTCTTATCTATCAGTTTTCTATAAAAAATACTGGATTAGTGTTTATATGTGTTTTTAAATGTTACTATAATATTTTATATAATACATCATTTAATGTGAGTATGTTTAAGCTTTGTTGTAGCTGTACAAATTTAGCGAAATTTAAGTTACGTTTAGCTTAGCTTATTCATCTAATATATAAAATTCTCGTGTCACAATGTTTGTTCCTTTACTCCTCCGAAACGGGTTGACCGATTCTCCTGAAATTTTGTGGCCATATAGAGTAGGACTGAGAATCGGCCACCATCTATCTTTTAGACATTTTTATTTTTGGGAAAAAACGTTTGTCATTAAATAAACTTCTTGTATATAAGGAATAAAACATATAAAAATATTTCAGTAAGTGGTGCAATTGGCTCCTGCGTGTCATTGAATGTAAAAGGTCCGAGTGTTTCGGATCAAGAGGTGGGAATGGGAAACACATGCCAGTGGAAAATGTGCACCTTCAATCCAAGCACTACTATGGCTATATTCTTTGAGGTACTATTTTTTTTAATAATTTTTGATTTTTTACAATCAGAAGTTAGCGTTTTTGTATGGAAATGTCATTTTATGGATTTAGATCATAAATATCTTTTAACATTTTAACTTGTTTTCTTTTGGCATTAAAATTTTCATGCTATATATTGTGATAACTAACATAACAATATTATGATTATAGGTAGTTAGCCAGCAGGCAGCGGCTGTTCCAGCTGGTGGGCGTGGCTGTGTCCAGCTCATTACCAATTACCAGCATTCCAGTGGACAGCGACGCATCCGTGTTACCACAGTGGCACGCAAGTATGTACACCGCTTATTAAATTAAAAAGTTAAAAGTGAACATAAAGCTTAAACCTATCATTTAATTATGATGGCAACACGTACACGTATGTGCCATGCATTTTATTGAAATATATACGAGTTTTGTCATTTCGCGTGTCTCAGTTGGGCTGACCCCGCAGTCAACCTTCCCCACATCGCCGCTGGTTTTGACCAGGAGGCTGCTGCGGTGGTAATGGCCCGACTTGTGGTGTATCGAGCTGATCATGAAGACGGGCCTGATGTACTTCGTTGGCTTGATCGGATGCTTATACGACTTGTGAGTACTGTTACAATTATCTTAAGTGTTACTGTGTGAGTCGTATAGAATCAAAGGCGGCTATCTTTTCTGGGGGTTACTATCGTCAATAAAAAAACGTTAACGTTACGTTACCCATAGATTATAATTATAGTATTATACATCAGTTGCACAGTTTTTTTAGTTAACTGAAAATGAGCTAATGTAGATATACCATATGATGATTACAGTTTTGACATATAAGATTTTTACGGAAATATCTTATTTATTTTTTATGGTAACGAAAAAGACCATACCAGTAAAATATTTGCATATCTTAGATTTTAGCCCCACTGTTCAAGAAAAAATTCCTTTCTTTACTTGGCTTCTAGAAATAACGTCTTTAAGTATACCGTATGACATCCACAGTGCCAGAAGTTCGGTGAATATGCTAAAGACGATGCAAACAGCTTCCGGTTATCGGAGAACTTCAGCCTGTACCCGCAGTTCATGTATCATCTCCGAAGGTCACAGTTCCTGCAAGTGTTTAACAACTCACCGGATGAAACTACATTTTACAGGTATTTTATTCATTAATACTCACAAAAATTAAATTCCAACTCCGAATATATTTTGTGAATGGAATTTAATGGACAAATATGTATGTCATATTTAAAAAAAAAAATACAACTAGGGCATTTGGTCAATTATTGTTTATTTAAATAAATTAATTTGAAATATTTTTTCTAATATATATCTTGTAGAACAAATAAATTGAATAATAATAACTAATTAAAGCCAAGTCATGGCCCCAATATTAACAGTAGTGTATAAGTCAAAAGAATCTCATAATTCAATAGAACACTAAGCAACACAAACAATAATTTTAATAAGCTGCACCAGCTAGGACGACATCTTTTGACGCGTTAAGCGAAACAAAACTCAATGAGAAACTGAGTTAACAATCTGAAAATATTAACATTGCAGGTTTACTGCACTGGAATATAATATAGGATGCATGTTTTATCAAATGCATCAAATTTAATTGAAAAGCTTCTTAACAACATATTTTTATTTTAACACTTCCTGATCCCATCCGATCAGCCTCCTCACTATAATCTTTTAAATCTCTGCTTCGAAAGCATTTGTTATCCATAGTGTTATTATTTATAACTTTAGATTAAATTAGCTTATTTTTCCTGTTTTACTTAATTTAATGTATGTTGTGTTTTGTTTTTGTATACTTTGCACCTGTCAAATTGTATTTTATATATCTTTGAGTTTGTGGGTTGCCTGGAAGAGATCGCTTATTAGCGATAAGGCTGCCCGTTGCTCTTATATGTAGTAACATCTTCTACTTCTACGGTTTAAGTGCAATAAAGTGTAAATAAATAAATGCTTAAGTTGTATGGAGGGTTATATGTTATATTGTATAAACATACATATTTATTAAATAGGTTACATACATGTGAAATGTAATGATCGCTTATTAATTATTATGATTTCTTCACAGACACATGTTAATGCGAGAAGACCTAACCCAATCGCTAATTATGATCCAGCCAATCCTATACTCGTACAGCTTCGGTGGCCCACCAGAGCCTGTTTTACTGGACACATCGTCAATTCAACCAGATCGTATACTTCTAATGGACACATTCTTCCAAATTTTGATTTATCACGGAGAGGTAAGGTTTATTCATCTAAATTAGAGTTTGCTGTGGTTATTTGATTACTCTTATCAAATTGGCTCATACATATTAAATCTCATTAAATAATAACTTAGTTTTTACTAAATTTTTTTTTTGAATTAGTTCCCAATTTCAGACCTTATAAATTAACTTTTGTATGAAAAATATCACAGATTATGTATGTATAAACTAGGTTTAGCAATAGATATTTTTTGTAGCACAACTAGGCAATCATTTTGATATCCCAATTTGGTCCTAACCCAAATGTATTTTTATTTTAAATATCTCAAAATAACTAATTTACAGACAATAGCCCAATGGCGCGCTCTGCGTTACCAAGACATGCCGGAGTATGAAAGCTTCGCTCAGTTACTTCGGGCCCCAGTCGATGATGCGCAAGAGATCCTTCAGAGCCGTTTCCCCGTACCCAGATATATCGACACTGAGCATGGTGGATCACAGGTATCTACTTGGCAATGTCAAATTACTCTTTATAGATTGATATTTGAAATCACAGGTAAAATTTATGAACCGTAGATAAAGAAAATAAAAACAAAATGGGATCCAAAAGTTATTTAAAACAAATATCATCACAATAGGTTCTGCCGTTTTGTGTGCAGAGGGGTTGGGATGCAATATATTTTATATTTTTGGTGACTTTGATGTAGAGTATTTTTATACGTTTTTACTATGACAAGTGTACCAATGTGAATATGGATTTTGGATTTGATTCAAACTCAACATCCTCTCCGTAATGATTCTACGCCGTTTCAACGCTAACTGGCATTTCCCTTGTCTTGGATGCCAGTATTTGTTGTAGCATATCCGTGACTTTCTGTTGGGTTTTCAAAAAATTCCTAAAATGTGTTTCGTCGTAGGAGCCTCTCTTTTGGGCAAATGTCTGCTGTCTTGATGTGATCTTTTCATTACAACACTCCACCATTTTTTGTGTTATTGGATACCTACAGCAGTCTCCATCGTTATCACCAAACGCGACACTTTCCAGTTTCTCATGAAATCTTGGAGCAAGCAGCCCACTACTGCCTTTTATTCTTCCCAAATTGGTTCGGTCATAATAATCATTGTCGTAATGTGTTTTCCCATTGTTGTCAAGTCTGAATCTTATAACATCATCGTTTTTGTGATTGCAAGGATGGTTCAAAGGGCAGTCATCAGACCTTTCAGAGAATCTGGCGCTAAGTGGAGTTTGTATGACTTTTGGGTAGACTTTCATCAGCGCACTGTCGCTGTAACTTTGTTTGTCACTTTCATAGCGAGTCTTGAATGGTGCGGGTGTTGTGACCACTATGTTTTGGTTTATGGGATTTTGACCGTGCGTTAATGGTATCCCGAGTGGGGGGATTTCCAAAGAGTTTGTTTGGAATGTAATAGGTCTTCCGTTTTGTTTTTGATTATCAGTTTTCAATTTAATAACTTGTGGAGCGATGTAAGACGTGCGATGTGGAACATTGTTTATTTCTTTTGATATTTGACCGTTTTTATTCATGTTATTTACTTGGTTTGATTTTATTTCATTGTCTTTATTGTATTGTGTAGGCTGTTGTTTCATGGATTGGAGTATGGCCATGACTTTATTGATTACATTTTCATCATTATTCAGAGAATCCTTTTGTGAAATCGAAAGTGTTTCCACTGAAAACAATATTGAAATTAAACAGGGCAGAGGATAATGATAAATGAGTCGTAAATCAAATTAATGAACGATGAGGTGCCTGGGGCCATGTATATAATCTCTTTAAACCTTAATTATTACCTTTCTGTGTAGTTGTTGTGGTTGTGAATTGCATTTCTTTTCGCAAATCTTGTAAAACCATATCTTTGACACTTTGGGCAATTTTCTTAACCAAATCGTCAGTGAAATTTGGCGGGGTTGGTTCTAATTTAGTGTTATTTTCTGGAGGATTAAACATTTCCACTTTTGCCAATTCTACTACGGCAGTATCATGTGCTCTGTTGTAATTATTATCAGAATTCATTTTGGAAAACATCAATTTAAATTGATTGATTGTCTTTAAAATATCATCGATTTTCTGTTCCGTTGGTATTTTATCTTGTTTATGTTCGTTATTTATATGTTCATATGACTTCAAAGCCAAGTTACGTTCAAAATGCGGTGGTTGCACATTAAAAAAAATAGGTTCAGTTTTATGGTCGATATCAATTCTCTCTACGTTGAAATTGTATTTTAGTGGATTTAGCTGCTTATTTAATTCCATTGTTTGGTGTTGATTTTTTGTCAAATAAGCCCCTTGTGCGCGTCGTGTGTTAATATTGTGTGCCTCAATCTCTTTCGTTTCTGAACGTTTTCCTATATTTCTCCAGAAATTCATGACGCTTTCAATATTAGGTGGGCCTTCGATATGTCCCAAGGTTTTCTCTGTTTGTACTATATACTTCACACCACTTTTATCAACCTCCGTCGATGTTGTAATTTTCCTAAATTTTGCTACAAATTAAAACTTTCATTATAAATTCAAAAATATTAATTCAATACAGAGATGTTCTTACCCTCGTTAGATCGTACGTTGCTAGTAGCGTTTGAAAGCTCAGCACCGCAAGCGTTTCGTAATTCTCTAAAATTCAATTCGATATTATTCTGTAAAATTAATAATTTAACATCACAGTACGTTTCCTTACTCATTATTGATGCTGTCGATGTTAATATTGTGTCGCTGTAGCTTAATCAGCATGCCCACATCTAAGTCCTCCTTCTGCAAGCCACTTAAGAACAAAACGCACGCGAGATCTGCAACATATATATGAGTACACATAGATATATCAGTGAACGGTTTATAAATTTTGTGTTTAAGAGATAAAAACCTTTTATTCGGTCTGTGTTTTGATCGTGTGCGTTTTGTGATAACGTACACGAAATTGCAATTGAACAAAATGTTACCCGCCACAACGTATTGTGTGATGTGGACATGGCAAATGTTTTATAAACAATCTGCTGATAAACGTATTAAGTACCAGCCGCACATAATAGTGACATGCTAAATGAGTGCTCTACACCATAAATTAATATATTCTAGGAATGTTTTGTCAAGTGCCAACCGATCGAATTGTAAGATATAAGATTTATGCGACATGTCAAATGACATATGTACCTAAACTACAATCTTTTAAGTTTAACAACATATTCAGCTGGTTCACTTGTATTGGGTTATAGTTTTATTTTATAACAAATTCGTTTTTATGCAAACGGTTTTTGTTTGCGACGTCCGGTGGCGACCAACACAATTAACGTATCTGCCGTGTTAAAAACAATATCGAATCAGTGTTGCTATATACGAGTTGTGTAAATTACGTTGTGTTTGACTTTATTGTTATTATCTGTGCCTGATAGTATGTTTTGTTTTTCAGGCACGGTTCCTTTTATCAAAGGTGAATCCGTCGCAGACACACAACAATATGTACGCGTATGGAGGGGTGAGTTGAATTTGATTTATTTATTTAAATTACTTTTGAACTCCTTTTATGATGCACGCCATTTAATTTCTGTGCGTTTAGCACGATTTAATGACGCATGGTTTGAATTGACAATTGATATATTTTTTTTTCTTTTTCATCATTGTTTCGACGGTACGCAGGCGATGCCGATTCCATCAGCGGTAGTGTGACCATTTTATTTAATTGGCTTGGGGATATTTTTATTAACGTATTGATTGTGCATGATTTGTGGACTTATTTTTAAGTGTTATAATCATCTTTAATATATTTATAGATATGATTTGATACAATTAAAAATAGGTCCAGTTTTAAATGCTTCATAATTTGCAAAGGCCTGATATTATGACTAATGATGATTTTTTATGTTAGATGTTTTGAATATCCAATCAATGCTATATGTTTTTAAATTTTTATTTGGGTGCAGCGGTGCTATATATGTTGCAAATTATTTATATACGCCTAATGGATAATGTGCTAATGTTATTTATAATAGAAATCAATAATATAACTGTATTATGTAATACAGGACGGTGGGGCTCCGGTGCTAACGGATGACGTGTCGTTGCAAGTGTTCATGGAGCACTTGAAGAAGTTGGCGGTTTCATCAACCGCTTAGCAGGAAACGAAATATAACACCTCACTTTTTTTCAACTAGTAAAAGTTGCGAAGTACTCACCTCATAAAACTAGGATGTATTTCTTGAACTATTTAATCTAGTATCTTTTGAGATATATAATATGTTAAGGTTGTTTTTTTTATTAATCAAAATGTAAATTCGGTTAAATTGAAGAGTCTATTGGAATATGTTGTCTCTTTCATTTGGGAAGAATGGAGGAAAAATTTTCTTCCAAAGATAATCAATATGAGGCGTCTACCGAGTAATTAATTTGATATAATTAAGGTTATGTATGCAATTGTAATTCTTCAGGACATTATTGGTGATGTAATATAAAATTAATGTAAGTGAATGATTTATGCAAAATTTAACTGTTAATAAAATTAATGTAATATCCCTGTAATTATAAATAATTGTAATGGAATGTTGTTTTTTATTTGTGAGGAAATTGGCATGGTCAGATTTGGAAATTTATTAATCATAGGATCACAAAAATAGTTACTTTCTTGGTCTTAGTAAAGACAGTTTGGACAAACTGTCTGGTCACACATACAGCACACATATATAATAGTATAACTTTATTGATGTTGGATGTACTTTTAAACAAGTGTGAATTAAAACAATTGTTAACTCTACAATTATATTTACTGCCAGTTCTCAAATCAAGGGAGTGGAGTGAAAACCGCCACTCCTTAAAATCGATAAGTATGTTTTACAGAACGATTGAAAGAGCTGTAACATTAATACAAATATCATGTAATATTTAAATCATTGAAACAAAAATCCTTTACTATTCATGAGCACAGTGTAACACAGACTGAGATTAATCTGTTAGTCTGACCAGTCACCAGTAGTAGCAACTTGGAATATTGGACTTGGCCCTTTGCCCCTCGCCATATCTTAAGCAAGATAGAAAACTTATTGTGTTTAAGATTTCCAGGAACCACAATAGTATTTAAGAAAAGTAATTGGATTTGTTGAATGATATCTTTGATGAAGGTATTGTCTTGGTAATTTCAATCTTACTGAAAACCAGAAAAGAAAAATAAAACACGTTATTAACTTACAAAATATACTGGATCTACTTACATCAATAAATTACTAATAATATAATCACATATTATTATTCTTTTTCAGGTAAAATTACAATAAATTAAATGACAAACACTAACACAACACAAGCTTGATAATTAATCACAAAAAAAATAACAAGACATTTTAATTAAATTATTTTATAATACAACATATAGAAGTAAAATTACAACAATGGGAAAACATAAGATTATTAATAAATATATTATGGTATAGAAAATAGAGTTATAGTTTACTAGTACAGGCCTCAAAAGCTATTCTCGACCAACAACTTAACTAAAATGATCTCAAGATTTACAATGAGATCATATTTGTGCAAAACTCAGGCTCCTAGTGGTCAATTGAGAAAGCGAATCGACATCTTTTGTTCAACATCAGTCCTCTCGAGAGCTCCAGAAAACTCTTCAAATGAAATCATTTGATCATTGTTTGTATCTGCCTCCAATATTGTTCTCTCTGCAATGCTGGACAGTTGCTCCTCACTTAAATATTATTAAATTTTTAAATCAATAATTTCATGGTTGTCGTTGATGAGATTCAATTTGATAAGTTTTATTTAATATAACTAATTGAAATCTATGGCAAATTCTATTGCATTTATCATATTTAATGTAAAAATATACCTTATATTTACTCCAACCATCATGTGCAATATTGCTAGAAGTTCATCTCGAGATATCTTGCCGTCATTATCCAAGTCATACATTGAAAATGCAACTATAAACATTGATATGATTATTATCTTAAAAAATAAGACTGAATAATTATCTATCAAAAGCGGACTTTGAAATTAAAATGATAATATTTGATTAAATCAAATAAAAAAATGCAACAAAAATAAAGATACTTGAAACTTACATCTTAGCTTTTCCTCCCGACTGTTTAGTTTGTTCTGCCTGTTTTTTCTTATAGGTCTAAAGTGAGCTAACACTCTCATAAACTGTAGAAAATTCACACGATCATCATGACTCTCGGCAAAGAAAGCAGACACAATTCGTTCACTTAATGGATTAATTGCAAGCTCGGGAATACGTAGAAAGTCCTCACGAGACAACGTACCACAGTCATTCTTATCCAGGGCTGTAAATCGTGAATACAGGCGCTCTATCTGATTAGGAGTGACTAAAAGATAAACAAAATAAATAATTAAATATAGATTGAGAAGTGGCTCATATTGATTCTGAATTATTATAAATTTTATTACATCCCGTTTCTTCCTGTATTTGGGCTATTTCTTCTTCCCTTAACAATAAAGATGATTTGTTGCCCATAGTGTGTTTCTTTATAGCCTTGACTTCAAACGTAGTTTGCACCTTGAAACTTGAACACGACTGCGCACGATAAGCTCACACAATAACGAAAGAATACATAAATAGTACGTAAAACAATATATTGCATAGAATATCCGTACCTAATAACAATAATTAGTCACACTGATAAATTATATGCTATTGACATTTAAACATGTTTAAAGGTTTTTTCGTGTATATATTAATATAGAATTACTTAGAACGGTTGCATGAATATTCAACTATAACACAATTTTATAGAAACAGCGTAATTGATTTTTTTTTAAATCTTTGTTTGTTAAGGAATGTATATTACTTTTAAGATTAGTCAATTGTCAGAAAACCGATGTCAAATTCTGAGTTAACATAACTTTTTGAAGTTCTTATGTCCTCAACGGCATGAGACATCAACACTTTTGGATAGGCAGCACCCGGTAACGCTTAACGTTTTGCCTGTAAATAGCCATGTGACCAATCGTGAACAAAAAATATTGTCGCCAGAACTAACTACTAAAATACCGCCA
The DNA here is from genome assembly GCA_951799465.1 of Leptophobia aripa. Lineage (NCBI taxonomy): Eukaryota > Metazoa > Arthropoda > Insecta > Lepidoptera > Pieridae > Leptophobia > Leptophobia aripa. The sequence continues at coordinate 6,342,889 of OX637271.1, forward strand.
ACTGGCAAAGGTTTTACTTTCAAATTCAATTTATAGTATTATGGAACTGAACTTGACAAATTGACAATCTAAATGTAATTTTAAATAGACTCAGAGAATTTCCCCAATGTATCTGAATATAAGAAGACGTTACAAGAAATTGCCGCGTTCCAGCTACAACAAAATTTATTAGTACCACTATACTATAGCATTTTATTTAGTAAAACTTGATCAGCCTTATAAGGAATATACATATTTTAACTCTACAAACAAAACGATATGCACTATGAAGGTTTTTATCGACATTCAGATAATTTGCAGTCAATCAGCAGAGGCGTTTATTTTTCAAGGTACCATACCATATGAAAATTGTCGCCTGGATTTTTTTAGTCATTGATGTTACTGCACCGTCAGAACGTATGCTCTATCGATGTTTAAATCATTTATCAGCTATCAAAGTGTATAATCTATAAAAACAGTATCACCAAGTTGCCTAGCGACTGAAACTGAAATTTCAGCCACTTTTATGTAGCTTATTTATCATAAATTTTTGTAAACTTTATATTTGCGAACAACGATGAGTAGTGTAAAAGTCCTTACGGACGCGTATGTAGACAAAGAGAAGAAAGGCGACTTAGAGACCCTAGATACAGTTCTCGAAGTAAATGAAGTTATCGCAAGTGAGATTTTCAATCGGCCAATAGAAGAAATCAATATTGAAGAAATTCCGCCAAAAATATTTAGCCTAAAAGACATTTTAGAACCACTGTGTTTACAATCTTTAAATAATGCAATTTACGAACTCGGTGTTATCAATCTGTGTTGGCCTGAAATTACGGAACCGGTATTTGAGAATAGAACTTGTTTTCCCAAAAGTTATTACACTAATAATAATAAAGAAAGGCTCATTTTGGCTTACGCGGAAAATTTTCGCCGTCAGTTTCAGTTTCATTATAAATTAAGGAAACCACTCTTGTTACAGGCTCCGAATGAGTGCGGTTTACAGGTAATATATTAAGATAAGCAAATAAAAGTTATGTATAAATAAATGAACCGGAATATTAAAAAACAACAAGTCGGAATATATTATAAATTAAAGCATTTGTTTCCATAATGTGCCCGTTGGTTTAAACGCCATCTGTTTAGTCTGTCGAATACTTTTCTAAGATAATTGTAGCTGACTAACGTTTAAGTACTACGGGTTTTATAAAGAGGGCAGCACTCATCGTTTTAGTAGTTTAAGCCTTTACGAACGAATTGATTCATCGGATATATGTTAAAAATACGTCCTTGTATGCATTAAAAGGAAAAAATATTAAGTCTTTATTGATATTGTATGCATAAAACAAGCAATCAATATTTAAGCTCGCAATATTACAGTTACTTCCTAACTACTGCGATGTCAACTTTAACCATAACCTTATTAATATTTAATACTTTTAGCACTTAAACTTTTTCACAAATGAAAGGTTTCAGTTATTTAAAGGCTGCCAATCCTTACAATTAAAGCGCGCCATCCTTCCGGCCTTATATATATATTGTGTTGCAATAATATAATCTTGTTTCTTAGAAAATGGTTTGCACCACTATACGTCCAACAAAGTTGTGCTACGCCGATACAAACACCTGGCAAGGAATTGCGGCATTTTTGGCAGACTATTTCGACTTCGAACCTCTGAACAAACCAATGCTGCACGTAAGATAATTTTATTTAAACCTACAGTCTATGGTTACACCCAATAGTCATTGATCCAGGCTTCAAATACATCGAAATTGCATACAAAAAGCGTCGGTATAGATTTCGCAGAATTACTAAAGTGCTGAATTCGGGATCGGTTTCTCTTAACACTCATATATTTGTAGCTCATAGTTTGAATCAAACGTCATTCTTATTAATTGTTCATTTTATTTACATTAGGCTTTGTTATAAATTGTCGTTGGGATAAGTTGCTTTCGCTTGTATACGTTAGATGGCGCCAGGCGTTATAAAGCGTTCTAATGCTTGAATGGAGAAGTTTAGCGTGGAAACGGTGACAAATAAAAGCCAGTGTTAAGGTTCAATCATTTTTATTTCTTCAACATTTCAAGTTCACAAACTCTGTGGTTAGGTGTGTTTATAATCTTAATTTTGTACAAAATATCAATCTCTCGAAAAATTCAGTGGAGCTAATAGGTACAATCAACACGTAATGTAGCTATTCTAACAATAGAGAAATGAAATAGAGATCTGAACTCTTCTAATGACACTTCCATCTCGATAGAGTTGGACATTAACATTAAGATAATACACTCTATTCATAGGAATGTTCTTATAATATTAATAATCTCTCAATAATTTATAATTTTGATCACAGTATCCTTAACTGTTAACTTTAACATATAATACATACAAATCCGAGTCGAGACACATGTCTACCATATAAAATACTGAGCAATAAAAAACAATCACATGCGAATCATCAACATAATAATAATATTTAAATCTTAACAAGTTTCTCGCACGATTGGCACATGATTACTACCTAATCGGTTCGATATTTGGTATCTACTCGTCTAACAATCAGCTATATTCAGATTTTGTACTCCTTTCGGGCTACAATATAGAAATAATGAAGCGACCGAGATGTCGTGACTTAGCATAGATACGACTTGAGGTAGAACATAGGGATTTCGACTATTACAATAGTTTTGCTAGGAATGTAATATCCAAGTGGAAACATACGCCAGTACTACTTATTCTAATCACGCAATAGATTATGTGCATCGGAAAGAATAATATTGTGTGTATAGTTGATTTCAGGTCGGCAGACCGTCTACTGTTATATATTTGTTATCAATGGAAAGTATTCACTTGACAAAGCTTAAAGAACAGAGCCAGAATCGACTTATCTATTATACCTTAGTTCTAAAATAAAGGATTATAATGCATAGCTTTTCTTTTAGAACAAAGAAAAAATGTACGCAAATTTGGCTACACATATCACAAGTGAACGCTTACTGGCGACGAAATAACTATGACTATGTACAAAGTAATTGATGTATTCCCTGTAGCGAGCGCGTTACCGCCTGGACGCTTATTTGCGACGTGCACCCTCGGTGGTCCCGGCGGGCACAGCGGGCACGGCCGCCCGCCGCGTGCGCAGGTTGTGCAACAGGGCACGCAGTTGGTGCACGTGCATGCGCGTCACGCTAGGATCTCCGCTCGCCTCCAGCCACGCTAAGAATTTCTCTCCATGCTCCAGGGCGTCAGCCGTGCCTGACTCCCATCCGCCATTGTACATGCTGTTGATTTTAAACTCCTCACTGCCTTGCGGCTGGTTTGAGTTATTGAATAGCAAGTTGTCTAGCACAGTACGAGCTTTTATCTGACTTCTGCCCGTTTCAACGCTCTTATCAGAGACGGGCTCTTTATTTTCAGTTCCCACTTCCAGGCTTGTTAAAGTTTCAGGTTCCGCTAAGCGTGTCTCCTCGTGGTCTGGAACCCTCTGCACATCCTGTTGATGTCTCGGCGGGGATGGGGGTATGATGGTCGCGATGTGTTCTTCGTGTTTCCCTTTAGTCAAATGGGAGTATAGTATGTTGTCTCCTGCTTTGTCCTTTGGCACCTGCGATGCTGACTTAAGTTTGTCTTCTGGTAATGGCATAGCTCCGCCGAATTGCTTGTAATATTGCCATAACCAAGAATTTCTATTGTAGTCGAGATGGGAGCCCATGGGAGGCGCCGGCGCGACGGGTTTCGGTGGTAACGTTGGTTCACTGGGCTTGCTTAATTGTAAAGGATGAGTGGCTGTTGTCTGTGCAGTAAGGTCGAGCATAGCTTGCTGTGTCTTAAGCCAATACCACAAAGTATCGTCGACCGGTTGGTTTGCAGAATTCTGTGGGAGTCCATGGTGACTAGACTTGGAACTGTGTCTGTAGTGATCCGATGAATGACTTGATTTGCTACGGTGTTTGGTCTCATTCAGGTTTAAAACACCATTGTGAGTTGGTTTAGGGGAGCGTACTGAACGTAAAGCCCGACTTGCAGGTTGAGCAGATAAAGCTGACAGGCCAGGATTCAGTTGAGCTAATAAGGTTAGGTTGGTTGCAATTTCGTTAAAGCTCAGGCCTAAATGGGAGTGAGCGAGGCCTGGCAAATGGCCGAGACCAGATAGTGGGCTGATGGCGCTCATTGAGACACTTGCTCCGGGGTCAGGGCGGCGGTCACGAGGGGCATGGGGCGGGGGAGAGGGATCAGCACGTTTGGTGGTCAGCTCTACTGGTACATCAGCAGGCGGAATCGGTTGAGATATACTATGCGGTACGCCAACGGCGGATGTGAGATCGAGACCAGCCGTGGCAGGAGATTGCGGGGCCGGGGATTCTGTCCGCGCTCTCTTATCCGGGGGTTCGCCGTCATTGCTCTTGTCAGTTTCAGGTGATGACAAACGCGAGGTCATATAACGGAGTTTGTCCTCGTTTTTGCACCAGCCTCGTAGAGTGGATTCAGGAACGCCAATGTCCCTTGCGACTGAAGCTTTTGATTCGCCATCATTAACTCTCTGTATAGCTTCAATCTTATCTCCAGGGGTCAGGGCGCGCATCGGCCGCTTACCTTTTGTGGTCATTTTGGCCTCTCGCTTACTGTAACAATTGAAACAATACGGAATTAATTTATATTCTGGAGTTGTGCAAAAACTTTTTGACGGTTATCAAAGGACAAGGCCAAGGCTTTATCGGGTCATAAAAATAATCTATATCGTGTTTACTACTTCTGGGAGATGATTATGAGATCGAATAAAAAGAAATTGCACCCCCTCCTCGGCTTATCTGGCCCCGGTTACGCATTTCGCCAGGGTCGTTGGTAAACCTATCTTTTGACCATTTTTGCGATGTCATTTTTAACTAAATTGACAGTTTGTAAATTTGTTATTGCAATTTAACTAAAGATTTTAAAATCTTTAGGCTGTAGAGAGACTACCGTAATGTGTTGACACATGAAGTATGTATGTACTCACAAATAGTGAACAACCAAATATAAGTTTGAATAGCGGATTAAATATCGCAACCAAAGTTTAATTGTATTAAAAAGTTACGAAAAAGATAAACAAAAAGAAGGCATAAAATTTATGACCTACGACAACACTCAGCGGCAAAAGTTGTTGGGTCGTTGACATGGTGACCTTGTGTCGTTTGTTTGCGTCGGGCCACGATAGATGGCGTTATGAGTGTTATAATCGCACGACAATCATTATAAGCTATATTGTTTTTATTATAAATAAAACAGTATTGTAATTTAGACGTTCTAAAGACTTAAAATTAATTGTATATCGATATAGGACTAAATTTGGTTTCACTATTTGTTTATTTCACGTTATATGCGTTAAAAAAACGCACCAGCGAAATAATAATAAATCAATTTCAACAATATTTTTGTCTATTACGGTCAAATTTAATATATTTATGTGATTTCGCTTATTTTATAAGCGTATTCAAAATTATTATCTATTTACATTTCATTCGGTTAAAATTTCGGTATATAAAATCAAAATTTGCGGTTTTTTTATTTTTTTTTTACTTCTATCATACTACCGAAAATTGTATATAGGTATTATATAAATTTTACTAAAACTATATATGTTAATGTAAAGTTATTAAATATCAATCAATTTGAAAATAAAAAAATATTATTTCAATGTTTTCATAACTCAAACAAAATGTTACATTGAATTCACTCTCGTAAAGTACAGGGTACTAATAAACACTTTGAAATCTCGGATTCTTTATCTATTTATGCACTTAATAACACTTTTAAGCAATAAAAACCTTATTTTTACAATCTCACAGAAAATTGAAAAACGATTATCCCCCGTACGTAGTGTATTTAAAAATTCTAAACAATTCTAACAGTAGAAATGTTGACAAACTTACTTGCGAGCTGGCACGTGCGTTGTGTTTACAATTCTCGACAGGTCAGCCGTTTTGCTTTATTTCAAACGCACTAAACTGCAATTTTTGCAAAATAACTTGATGCGCACTGCGCGACCGGGCACGTGTACACTTTGTAGTTTGTGAATACACAGAACACGTCACTGCTGAAAGTTGTGCGCGGAACGGTCGTCGCGGACCGCGGGCTACGACTGAGTGCCGTGATAAGGCCGGTCGCGGATCGCCGGACGCCGGCCGCGCCTCTCCTTTGTCCGCACCCTTCGCCCCTTGCCCCGCCCGCCCCCTACCCGTAAACACCGCACTTTATTAATGCAATTAATTCCAAACGCATCCACTTTCTAAAGACAAAACTTTTTCGCAACTTCCGGCCGACTAACTTTTCTAACATTGAAACTTTACCTCATAAAATCGTCTCGGGTCTGTCTACGAATATCCAATTTGTTTTATGACGACTGTTACGCTGGGTTATCTAATACAATTTAACCTTTGCGAAAAATAGATATGTTATAATTATAATTGCATTCGCTAGCACTTTAATGTTTAGTACCTATTACTCTAGAATAATGATTTCTCTTTATGGGCTAAATAAGTATTCTTTTTAACATTTTATTAAGTATATGTTTTATTGACTGGAATCACATCTAACCATTACAACTGACAAATCCTGTTCTGAACAGAGTCGTTTTAATTATTTCAAACTAGCAACATAAGAACTTGAATTGTTTTTGTCGCGTACCTAGTAGCCTTCAGCGTTCATGTATATTACATAGCTGTCCGTCGTGCTAGGTATGTTTGTGCCAAGTCGAGGCCACACAAAGGCCCTTGCCGACTCGCGTCGCGATTTACGACGCGTCGCCCGCACTGTATTTCGGGCATTGCCGATGGACAAGGATCCATAACATTGGATATGTCATCTTATATATTTTAATTATAGAACGCTAAGGCTTGTATCTTTCAAATCTGTATAAGGGATTTGATTGCAAAATATTATTTTCTAATTAAACTATCTCAAATTAATGTTATTTCTTTCGCCATAATGTAAATTGGGTGCTGGTCATCCATACGCCTTTTAAATTTAACTGGGTGTTTGGAGTGAAATGCCAGGATTTCTTACATATTCCGAATACGCAAAAATTACCACGCTTTGTTTTCGCCTTCGCGCGCCACGTCCTAGCGATTTTGTTATCGTCGCGGCACCCCCCGGCGACATCCGACGCCGCGCCATTACCTCCCCTCCCCCCTGCCCCCGCCCCTCGTGACACTCATTAGCCGATGGCGCGAGACCGGCTGCATTCGGTGACGCCGCGTCATGAATTTTTAGATACTACACACGGCTAGATGGGCACTTGACTGACTGCAGAAAAGTATTATGAGTACAACGGTTACTTTAATGCCATAATATGTGATTTTTTCTTACCTTCATTTAAGATCTTCGGCTTTTGGCTTAAATGTTTAATGGGTGATAACTTTAATAAAGTACACATGTATAGTTAACAGTTATAAAGCGCAAGCTTTGAAGCACGATTTACTATTGGAAAGATTGCGACTATATAAAAAAAAACAATGCATTAAAATGATTATATACGATCATGCATTGCAGACTCTTGTAGAAACTGTATTTCAGAAGCCTATTCTTGATGTGATTAGCGGATATCAAGAATAGCACTTAAATATTACTATTAAGTTTCGTATTGAATTTATTACGGGAAAAAAATCATTTTAATGTAAGTCAAAATGACAGTCATATTATGTCAGCTCAAACGTTGTTACTAGGTGACATATGATACTTGTAAATGATAAGTTACAAACTATTGTGTTGTAACTGTTTACTAAACACGTGTGAAAATGGAACAAGTGGGAGAGATCTCCAAATATGTCATTACAGATTGGCCTTTTTGTAATATCCTGATGGTATTAGTCATACAGATAAGAAATATATCCATTATGACGTTCGAAAATATTCGGTTCGATTGAATTAATTTTTTTGTTACTTTAAAAGCATAATTTAATTGGTTTCGCATGCATTGCTATAGGTTAATTTGTCTATTACAAGCTTTTTTTAATTGTTGCATTATTTTCTTGTTGACATAACGTAGTACAAAATTAAAATGAAATGAAATGAAAAATATAGTCTGTGTTCTTACATATAACAAAACATTTGTTTTATTTTAATATGTTAAATATAAATTTGTTTTAAAAACATGGTTTTATCTTAATGATTATATCACAAATTAAGTATTAATAAAAGGTTATGTGAGAGCTGAACTATTTGAAGCGGTCTTGTGTTGTTGGGAACAATGCATCGCCAACGCACTTTCACGTGTTCGAGCTCAGTTTTCGATCAATTCCAGTTTCTAAAAGCGGAAATGTGAATCACAAACACTACTTAGCTACTTCGTAGAGATCGCTAATTGAAATTACTTTTATGTATTGTAGTAGTTATACTGTAATCGTAAATAATCAAAGTTGAGAGTTCTCGCATAGAAGCTTTGCTGACGGAAAATTATATTGATAAAGCTCTATTTTGGGTCAATAAATCATAAATTAACTCTAAAAAAATTATTTTACTCTTAAGTAGACAGTATGCGAGAGATTTATTAAGCGTCTTCTTATTTTTTTTTTAAATCAATGATTTAGTAATTAGTTTAGTTAACAATTATGCAATTTAAGTAAGAGACAACATAAAAATAGCCTTAATTCTCGTTAACACTATAATGATAGAACCGCTGCTAATGATACTATTTCATATTAATTACGTTTATTCTCATTTTCATCAGCTCAATACCTCTGACTGCAATACAAGACTGCTATGAGATCTTTAGAAGGAATAAATACTGCGTGGAAATATTCGTTCGAATTACAAACAGGCATAAATCCATGCATCCTCAATTTAGTCCTGTTGTTTTATAATTAATATGTAGTAGCTTACTCGCAATAAAGACTCTTTGTTTTAAAATACTTTAGATAAATTATTAGCTATGCAATCAATGCTTAGTTTACATTGCACTATATCTTGTCACAAGTGCATACAGTTGATTATCGTTCGTATCTTGAGATCATAACAAAATTTTCACTATAATTGTTATCGAGAGACTCGCGAGTGCAACAGGGCCATACGCCGAGGCCGCGCTGACGCATAGATAACCCAGCCCTGCAACCTTCGTCCAAAATGCATGGGAATGTAGACCTTATGACATATGAACATGTGTTGGTTTTGCTTGAACGGCTTGGTTGGCGATTTATGTATTTATGACAGTTGAAGGTGGTAATTGGTCAATTCATATGTGTATTGAAATACTATTAGTTAGGACTTAACAAGGTTTAGGTTTATGTTCTTGGCATGTATTTTTTTCATGTATGTAGATTTATAATAACTGCGGTTACAAATCACTATAGTTAACGGCTTAACCTAACTTTCTGGGTATTTTTTTAAATTTGGTCTATACATTTTCTAGGAATTCTTTTATTTAAAACAATTGACAGCTTAGCGGATGGTTTTTACTGCGATGACGCGTCCGCGCAGGCGCAGGTAGCTCGTAATGAATACGCGGAAAAGATCGCCGTCCTTGTTCCGCGAACCTAAAATGTAATTGTCCCTTTGTGCGTGATCCGTTCACAAGGTTTCAGCGGTTTATGTGCCTTGGCCTATACACATAATGGCCATGGGACCGTAATTACTGAGACGTTAAATAATTTTGTCGATTTAAATTTCACAGTTCACAGTGGATCACTACGTAATTTCAAATTAACGCCCCATCAATTTGCCGAATGCCTTATCAATTCATATAGAAGAGATGCTTTTTGGGATATGTTATATAGGATACCTTAGTGCTAGAGCCTATATGTACAAATGCTTATAGTACATATACTAATATAGGCATCTTTTAATAATATCTGTAACGCAGCTTGACACATCAAATCCGTTTAGATAAACGTTATTGCAAGTTGTAATGCCCACGCGTCGTTGAATCAAACAATGCGAGAGGAAACGAAAGGTAGAAAGACTGCAGCTGCCTATCTCAGTACGATATATTAAAGGGTGATGTGATATGCAATGGATTTATTAGTGTGCCTGAATCTCCTTATCGTGAGACATTATTAAAGCTTTCAATGACTATACGTCATAATATATCGTAAAGCTTTCTGTTGACGTGCGTTTGTCATGTCTAATTAGTGACAATTTTTATGTTTCTATATATTTAAGAGAATATATACTTAATTTTTTATTCAACTCGATGGTGTTATCTATATATATTTTATTGTTGTAAATAAAATATATATAGATAACACCTAGAACTAGAGATAAAAACGGAAGTTTAAAAAATATATATATTGAGACGAGAAATTCATATACCTATAATATTTAATGGCTTACTTCTTAAATTAAGAGACTGTATATAACATATATAAATATTTTTGTGTAGTTTAATTTAATTTTATAATTAATTTATGAATTGAATATCTTAAAACAACAAAAGTAGGCCTTTCAATACAATAACTTTTAGAAAAACCGAAACATGTTTGCGAGTAACAAAGAAATTGAATGTACCCTTGCAAGATAATGAACGCATTTTTTTCATTTCCTCATAGACAATAGAAGGGTCTGCTCAATATGGTTCGCATTTGTCAAAATGTAAAAAGTAATAGAACTGTTTAAATAAGCGAGAGCTCGTAAAAGCCACGCAACAGGTCCGGGAGCTGCGATGGTTTGTTAATTTATCGTTGGACTTACTTGTATCGTAGTTTACTAATGTATATATTATCTATGGTACAACGTTTAATTTGTCTATGATAAAACACTAGGACCTCTTTAGAGAATGTGCTTGGACTAATCATAGCAAATTGAATTTCGACAAAAAAGGTTTTATTAATTAATTAAATAGCCGCAAACGTCTGTAGGACGGCTTACTTGACATATTGTCGTATAACATTCAGGTCCGGCAGAAGGTGTTTACATCTCTTACATCTTAAAGATATTTATAAAATATATTACCCGGATACATTATTTCTGCGTAACTTTCACCGCTAATCCGCGTGGTTTTCGTAGGCTTTTTGTTATTGTAAAATTTAATTTAACTCCTGTTGTAAGTAACCTGAATTTATATTATCTATGTTGGCTCTGTAACAGTCTATGACACGCAGCAAGATATTTCCTGGGCTTGCATTTTACTCTAGAAGCAGTGTTTGTAGAAAATTTTTAATCTCTTTTTTTGTTACTAAGCTGATCTTAGACCATAAAATAAAAACGAATTAACTTAGCCAAGAATATAATATTAATGAAGTCGTAACAATTTGCCGATCATAAGGAAACTTCATTCATAGTTATTATTTAAATTTCGCCATTTATGTCCTATCTGATAAAATTTGCATTTGAGACTAGTGTGACGTAATCAGTGACGCGAGTTGACACGTAGTACGGTATACATTATTTTTGGGCTTATAAGACGGAATTGAATTATTAAAACACAATTTAATATTATTCAAAAAAGATAAAATTACAAAGATATGCCAAATTTAATACGATTCGATGGTATAAAATGGCCACATGCTGTTTCTACGTATTATGGATTGCTCTAAATAAGTTAAATTAGTAATTTATTTAAAAACTGGCTTAATAGAAACAATTTACAAGTACCAAGACAGAGCTTCTCTCTTGATGTGTCTCCAACTTGATTGGTATCTTGGCATACATCCAGAATAACTCATCCATGGCTGTTCCAGTCTACCTTGCTTCTATCAAGCTATCTCATCTTTAAAATGACACCAAGTAGAATCTTCTATTTAATATGATATAACTTCTGGATTCAGCTTATGGATAGCATTCGCCTATAGGTCCACAAAAGTCTCGATTTCTTACGGCCAAACTGGCACGATAGTATTACAGCAGACAAAGGACGCGGTGGCAATACGCGCATTGCGACTTCCGGGAAACACGACAATCTCTACCGATGCCTACCGCGAACACTCAGCCTAATCTGCTATTAATTGTCCGAAAACACTTTAAAATTTACTAACTAAATACTATTCTTTCATTTGAAGACGGCAGGATATTTATTGATTAATTAAAATTATGTTTTGCATAATTTTTACGATTTTCCGTATTAGTGAAATATCAATTTAGAGAATACTAGATTATAGACACATTGAATCTAAGATATCTTCCAGTCCTACTCATGCAGTTAGACTAATTTCTATCACAAAACGTGAATATATACGGTATTTCGTGTCCAGCGGCTAGATAAATCTAGAATAGGATTGACATGGATTATGTTTGATAGGAGATTTTACATAAGCCAGATATCAGTACTAAATTAGTGTTTCATAGTAAAATACAGTGGAGGAAGAATTTTTATTTTATATAAGCGGGTGACCCATACTTTTATATATAAGAATTAAGTTTATAATGGGATTGATTGAAATGCGGTTTGACCTTCTTGGTGTTACCATTTCTAAATTTAATCATTGAATAACTCCCATAATGAAGCCAGGATATGCAAGTAAGTTAAAAAAGTATGGTATCGAGCAATAAAGTGGATGGAAATCGAATCCAATATCTAAATAGTACAATTAAATTTATAATGTACTGAAAAGTTACTGTGGTGTATTCTTTTGTTATTCCGTGGACGCCATAACTGGGCAAAATAAGATAAGTATAAAGCTTTCAAGCCAGCGTTGCCGCGAACAACTCCCCGTAAATCATTATCGTAAAAACTAATTGAAAAGGACGCTGCACCTTTTGTTATGGCTTACAGCTACGTGCTTAGCTTAAACAAGGGTTAGGTACCTATTTAACAAAAGCTCGCGTTCCCGGAAAGTGCGCGGCATCAGTATATATCAATGTAAATTTACAGCCGCAACTTTCGTTGTTATAAAATGACTAGTAGCTTTCGGCAGAGTTCTGGTGGAGTATTTTTATTCAATCGCTATGATAACCCTTTTGATAAAGCGATAGTCTATACCCTTACCTACACCTCCATACCAAATTTCATCGAATTCTATTCAGTAGTTTAAGCGTAACATACATACTTTCGCTTTTATAATATTAGTATGGATGTATCACAATTATAAAACTAGAGATGTTATAATTAATTGTAAACTATTTACTTTGTACTTAACTAGTATGACGCCTTTATCTAGTAGAGCCTCTCACGTACATCGTTTTAATAAGTTTTGTGCTTCCTACCCTGGCGGGACTAACTTTTGATAAATATCACGTTTTTTACGCGTGGTGCGTGGAGTTATCCACGGGTATTAGATTGTGTAGCTATATTGAAACTATAACTTTAGGGTTATCATTAGTACATGATTTACTATTAATACGATATTAATTATATATTAAACATTAACATACAAATATCGGCAATACGTATGAACGACAGAAAATAATTTTGAAATAATAAGATTATTTCGATTGTAAGAGAGAAAGGAAATATGTGTATTTGGACACACACACGGCAAATACAACATAACAATTAAATTATAAATTTAGTAGTATTTAATAAGTAAGTAAGCTACATAATTAAAGTTCTATTTGTAGCTGTTTAAATACAAACAGCAACTATCACGTATATTATTTTCTAATTCTACCATAATTCACGTACGTATCTTTTAAATAAAATGTCTAGTAAATCGAAAGAACTATTTTTTCTAATTAATATTTAAAACCTTTGAACAGTTGGAAGCCGATTTTCTGCGGGTCGCCTAGATGAAAATTATTCCTTGAACGAGAAAGTAATCATTCGACTTTAGATTGTTGATGTTCCCCTTAAGTTTGTGTAGGGCAAACTTTTCTCTGTTTATTACCGGTTTTCTCTATTTTTGGCGAAATTTTTAAATGCCGGCAACGTTCTTACGAATGCCAGACATCACCTATGCGGTGTTGCGTATGCCTCATTCTTATAAAAAAACATGTTAAAGAGAGATATATAAAATATGTTTAAGGTTTAAAATAAAGTATTTCAAATGGCTGGAGTTATATGGGCTGAATTATTTATTTTATCCAATCTTTTACACAGAGAATCGTATCAGCGATCATTTGTGTACTTCAAAAAATTTCTTAGATCTAGAACTACGATGGATCCAAAATAAACCGGTCTGAGATACCCACAACAAACTCAGGCTGGTTTTATAAAAAGCGCATCTTGGTTATTAATAGGTGATATCATACATACCCTGAGTGCGATTTGGTAGCGGATGGATGGCAGCCTATATTATCTATATGCTTGAAGTTCTGTGAAAGAATTGTTTGTATGCAGCGTCTATAATTATTGTAAGTGGTTATGTGCCGTTTTAATTATAGTAAAGTAAATAAATAATAATCAGTGTTAATATATAGATTTGTTTAAAACTGCTAAAATAAAAAAGGCGTATTTTAAATGAAACTTATATCTCGAGTTCTTATACCAAACATAGGTGTCGTTGTTTCTATCCCTTTCGATAAGACTTCTGAGCAGAGAAAGTTTCTGTTCTTGAACCCGCGAGTATTGCTAATTTGAGAGGCTTCGTAAGCAGGAATCAATCTTTGTGTATTACAATGAGAAACTAAATAGTTAAATAATTTTTCGAAAAAGGACGTAACTTCTTATTTGTTTGATTAGGTTTTATTATGTAACTCGTAATATATATACTGTGGTATTTGACCATTGCCATGGTAACCAACAGTAGGTTCTAACTTTTTTTTACTATTTCTTCCCCGGCTACTATCGCGAGTTTTGTGCTCACATTTTTTCGCCAAATTTTGGATTGGATTTACTTTAGTATAAGGGCACTCACAGATCATCTTTATTTTATTTTTTATTTCTTAAACCTATACAGCTTATTACAAAAAGTTTACACAATAAAAATAGATTAAAAATAAAGCCAAAATAAGGTTAAAACATAGAACCGGAAATAGAATCTAAGATCAGAAAAAACAATAACAACAACAAAAAAACACGAACAGAAAAAAATCAATAAAAATATATATACATATGAACAAGTGGAGTATATTATGTGAAGAACGAGCATTCAAGTGTGTGTGTGTATTAGTGTGTACAATGGTGTTGGTGTGTGAGTGAGTGTTCGAGGTTGAGTCTTAGTTTTTTTTAAAGGAATTTCTACTTACTTTACTTTCCTCTTATCTAAGTTATAATTAATATTTAAAATCAAGCTAAAAGTCATTCATACAAACACATCATTGCTTGAACAAATTTTTGACTGAGACGAAATCGGCACAATGTAATTTTTTGGTATGAATGTAAAAGTGTAAGATAACGTAGATATGGTAACGGTGTATCGCGTATGAAATTGCGCGAATGAGATTTGTAAGGTAAGAAATGAGGAATTCCTATACACGACTCGGTCACGGTGAATAATTTTAAATTTATGCATATCGTGACACTGGTGCATAATCTATTATCGTCTTGATCGGTGATAGTTTTTCTTATTATAATTTTAAATTCTCGAAGCTTTAAGATTTGGTATATACACCATATACTACGTTCGTTCGTATAATGTCGGTTTTAAAGGGTGTTTTTCTAAGAAAGTGTGTTCGTTTTCCATTTAAATTCTACCAGTACTTTACTTTTGACCTTAGACAAGTGTATATATTATTATATATTTACTGGTAGAAAAACAATTACATTAATTTCGGAAACCTACATGGAGCAATAAGACATTATAAAGTTGTCTCACGGAAACAATTCGACCTAGAGAGACAAAAGAGTTTTTAGTTAAGACAAATGTCTCCTGTTTTTCTTTACGATTGTACATTCACAGAGTCGTCATTATTATACATGTGAGTTATGGTGAAAAGAGTTAAATTGTATGCAAAAGAAATGTCACAATCCCTGTGCACTTAATTACAGTACGGACAAGAGTCACTTGTACATTCGAGTCGAAATGTGTAAGCCAACAATCGTGTAACTGGCGCGGACTGGATTATTCAGCCTATACAAATACGAGTTGAAAGCGGAGAATAAAATACGCGAAACAGTAAAAATTGGTACAGTCGCGGAAAAAACCTTGGCGGCGGGTAATTGTAGGTGGCTCGGTAGAGGTAGTCACTAGTCGGCGCGATAATGAGCGCGCAGGTACCGACAATGATCTTTTTTTACTGGAAAGGTTATTTGTGAATTCGTAAGGGTTTTTAGAGACGATGTCTCTAATCATACTTACTGATTTAAAATATATATTATTTTATTTCATTATATCATTTTAGTTGAATATATATTACTTCTTCGAACTTATACAGAGCTATATTACATTCTTCAAGCACCTGATGTTAAGAACTTATTTGTCAAACTGTAGTTATGATGAAAGTGCTTATTGTATAGTAAACAGCACAAAAGCTATCCTTTCAGCTTAGTCTAATAACTAAAAACATAATTTTACAACGAAAATGTCTCTATTTTCTAGTTTATTTTTTGTGAAAACGAAATTTTTATGTAATCTAGTAACCATACATCTATGTTACATCACTAATGGCGACCGCGAGTCAGGCGATCGGCATGAGCCATTCGAGCGACTGGAGCGAGCCGCGCATGTAAATGAGTTGAGCTCGCATCCTGTCCGTGATTAACTGTACACGATTGTACTCGTTTCACTCAAATACACATGACATGTGTATGTGATTGTACTTGGCTTTTCGCTAATCCAAACAATCAAATAGTCAAGATTAATTAAAACGATTTGAGCTTTGTTGCTTAGTTAGGGATTGTAACGTCAGATTCAATGTGGTGTGTACAAGACGTCAGAGGCAGTGCGTTCTGTGATATAACAACTAACCGTCAGGTTTTTAACTTAGAAGGCCACCTCTGCCTTCATCTAGCCATAGTGCAAAAGTGGCAAACACTAAAATATTCATATGTAGTAAATACAGATTTTGAAGTAAATGTTGAATATTTTTTAATTTAAAACAACTATTATATTATTATGAATACTATTTAAGCATTCAAAAAACACAAGTCATAGTTCCGCTATAATAACTAAATAAAAAAATTAGGGATGATAAGTAAACGGTTTGACAGGTCTGGAAACTGGATTAATGTTTAAGACTTGTATGTGTGTTATAACACATATTACGTTCGTTTTCGCATAACACTCAATTTTTTTTATATCCGTGATGGTTTTTTGTTTATTGTGTAACACTCGCGTAAACCAAAGAGAATATACGTAGGATATTTTTTTTGAAGTTCTGTATCTGTAAAAGCAACGTTGCCAGAACACGTTTGAATGAAATACTTCCTAGAACAATGCGATAAAGATCTGTAAATGAAGTATTTTACCTGGTACATTGCGGCGACCGCTTGAACAAAAGACTTTTTTTCGGTCCGCGAAGGTCCTTGTTGCAGCCGGCAAGATGCACGTTGCAATTAGAATACTGTTCGCGGTAGGTACGCTCTCGGTTAGGGATGTCGATTGCCTATAAAAATATTTTATATTTATTATATTGATTAGAGAAAATAATTATTGTACCATATGTAACAATTTATTAATAATCTTACTAGATTACACAAAATAAAACTTCCTTCCTGATGAACATGAAGTAATGTAATCCCGTCTTTTTCTCTTATCTTATCTTCAAAAGAGACGAATAAGTATTCGTAAAACTGTTCAATTACATTTCCAAGTAAGTCGTCAAGTTAAAAACTTCTACATATTTACATAATTATTTTAAATCGAATAAAAATTACACTTATCTGACAGCCCTTGCGTGAAAGTATCTCGCGAACCCGAGGGCCGAATCGCGGATACTCGTGGGAATGGCAAGGGTTGCCGGAAGCGACCAAACAGCGGCTCTCACGATGTCGCGGTTTGACAGTGACAATTGCAGAGCATTTTATTCAAATAAAATTGCCTTAAGTTTTAAATATCGTATCATGGTTGCCATGGTAACAACACTCAGTGGAACCTTAGGTCCCTTTTTGCGAGTACTTAAAATTACATTATTTTTATCAACGTTTGAAATAAGAATTCGTTTGATTGGCGCCATCTGTTGGCATACAATGTGATAATTTTATAAGGTATTAGCTATATGATAGACGTGGTGACGCATACCATTCGAAGTTAGATAATAAAAGGTATGACTCTTCTAAGTTCAACACTCTTCATATCACAAAGGCTACCGCAGATAAACGAATTTCTACCTGAACCCTTCATACTTGTTTACAATGTTTTTGTGTGAATCACGGGCATTATGTAAAGCCTTATCAGTGCAGGCGTTATCAGTCGTTATCGTTAACTGCAGGTTTTGTAAGATAATGTCGATGGACTTGTTGTAAAAATATTATTCCTTTTGTAACTAGTCTATGTTTTATAAAGAGATTTTTCGATCGAATTATTACAACAGCTTATGTTATTAAATAAGGGATTTATATCGAAAGAAATACATCCCACCCCTACAGAGCTTAAATCCTGTGCGTTATCAAGTCACGGTCGTGGTTGCTTTATGAATGCTTAAATTGATTATAATTTAGTTAAGACGTTTTGTTGTATTGAAGTATATCACAATATATATAAATATATAATTATACATCTATGTAGTCATCATTTTATTTACGCAAATATACGAAAACTGAATTTGGTCATTTTTCTATGTATTCTAATGGTACCCCGCGCGTATACCTGAAGCTGGCGCGTCCGCGATCTTATTACCGATGAAAAAAAAGGGAAAGAAATCGCCGGCGTGGCGCGGCCTTCGAGATTTATGGGCAAATGGCGCCGGGTGGCTGTTGGTCGACGTGTAGAATCGGAAATGACAGCATTGTTTTGATCTTTATGCTCATGGGTTTATCCGAAGGGCAATGTTTAAATTTGAAACAGATGTTCTAGTATTAAATCTGTGTTGTAAGAGTAACTTTTCACTTAACTTTAGAACTTAAAAAAAAAAGTATATAGATCTAACTTTTAATATTGATAGCTTAAATCATGCTTTGCCTTATGTTGATGAAAGGCCGCTCCTCGGGAATTTTCTTGACGCACTCAAGTGACCGTTGATACGACTCTATTTGGAAAATATGAATTAATAAATGGTATATAATAAACAAGATATTGACGTTTTGTTTTTTGTTATAATTTGGACAAACCGGGCTTTTGGGCTTGTAGTACCCGCTACCAAGCGTCACACATTTGGATGCGTAATCATGATCTTGTGATTTTTTTTGTGTAATGTCAAGAGCGATGCCGAGCGGGTTGCAGGAAGCTCGATGCGGGTCCTACCGATCCCCAATAGAACGTGGGGAATATTGATTATCCGTACTATTAATAGGCCGTGTCCCTCGCGTTCAGCTCATTGCCTTTCCGGCCGTTTCGCTAATTGCCTCGCTTTGGGATCGCCGGCACCGCGTCACGCGGCGGCGTTGTTGAAAGGTATTCTTAAATGGTCTTATGTACAGCGAGTATATAAGATTACCTGGTAATATATACAAAGATAAAAAAGAAATAGAATGATAGAGCTAAGTAATAAGCTCTAGGATCCATTAGTACACGTGTGCACAATGACTTTTGCGCACAAATAAATACAATTCTATCTTTAAATATATAATTGTTATTTTTAAAATTTAACAACAAAACATTGGTCAAGAACGAGACGCATACGTATGATGCAAATGAACACTGGGCATAGTTAGTCTACATATCTTTGTAACTAGCTTTTACCCGCGGTTTCGCTCAAGTCGTGTTCTTTAGTTACAAACAATTGTATGAGTAGATACATGCCATGAATATTGTAGAATACTCCATACAAACTCCCTCTATTTTAGGCTGTGTGGGTTTATATTATTTATACATATATACCAAAAGTATGTCCTATGTCACTCTCCAGCCCTTTAACTATCTCCACAAAAAACCATAAAAATCAAATAGTCTTGACGTGAATGACAAACAAACAAACACACTTCCACATTTATAAAATTAGTATTGATAAATGGTACACTTTTAATTTTAGTTAAATACTTAAATATATGAGGGTTGTCTGGAAGAGATCGCTCATTAGCGATAAGACCGCACGTCGCTCTTATGTGTACTAACATCTATTAACGTCATTTCACTACAACTGTTCAAGTTCAATAAAGTGTAAATAAATATATAAAGAAAAATATAGAAATACTGATTTAGTTCTTACGGTGTAAAGGTGAGTTTGATTGACATCATATGAGCATGAAATAGAACATCTCATGTACATATGATGTTTTGTTTTTCACAATTTGACGCTTCGACCCAAGAATAGATATTTGTGCCGCGCCGCGTCATTCGCGAATGGCGCTTTGACCTCGCGTATTTACCGGGAGCATTTACCCGTGTATGCGAGTGCCGCGTGCGCAACGATCGAATTACTGCTCTACTTTAAAGTATATTCGACTCAATTCGTCACGGTTATTGAAATAATGAGTTTCGAACCCCACAAAATAAGGCAATGCAAGGCGTGTTTTTTTGTTTGCAAGTAATAAATATACAATAAATGCCTTTTCATTTCTTCATATAGTGCTATCTCTGATAGGCTATCACTATGGTTGCAATTGTTTTCCAATAATTAACATTTACGTGCAAAAATAAGTTTGATGGTTGATTTTTTATTAATTGCAATTTAAATTTATTCATTTTTACTGTTATATTACGTTACTGTAACTAGTATCGGTCCAAGAAATTATTATTTTTATATCTTTTAGCCAACCCTTCATTTTAATATAATTTGTATATTGTATATCTTGTTTTTATGCCTATGTATATATGAAAATCAATGCGGTGGTCACAAGACCAGCCACCACAAATCCACGGCGAGTTACTGCGAGTGGCCAAAATGGCTCTGAGTAGTTCTTTATATATTTAAACACGACACACATGTGTGTTTAAATTTTGTTTTCCTCTTTCTTTCTTATATAATGCGTATTGATATAAGATCGCGTTTGCCATAGAATATTATTTGATTTAAATCAAGCAATCTTAGATGCATATACCCTATGCACTATATAATCTTAGAGACATATATTACTATGTACTCACATTTAATTACAATTACAAAGTCAAAGCTATTCAGCTTTTTGAGTGGGAGTGCCATGCTGTTACTAGAGTTTCAGCCGAATGGGCAGGCACGGCCGGAGAAATACCACTCTCTCACAAAAAACCGGCGTAAAGTGATGCAATTGGACTTTGTTCATTTTGTTCTCGCGTTTCGTTCGGTGAGTGAGATCTTCCGGTGCCCATCCTTTTCCCCTTCCCTCGTCCCTCTCCCCTTTTCTCTAAAGGCCGGCAACGCACTCACGAGCTACCAGCCGCGTGAGTGTAAATGGGCGGCGGCTTCACCTTTATGGTGGGCCGCCTGCTCGTTTGCCCCCTCTTCTATATAAAAAAAAAATAATATATTTATTTCTATCTTTCTGCGTTACGTACGATTAGTTGCTGTTTGTATTAGTTTAATGAAGCTTACGCGAAAAGTGTTGGGCTCTTTTTCACAAACATAAATGACAGTGTTCAGTGAATACAGATTTAAACCAATCAACCACTTCATTTGCGTAATTAACAGTCCTGAAATAGACCGCTTGCGGCGTGGGTCACTCGCGCCGATGTATTGCAAAAATAAAGGAGCCAAGATCAATACTCGCTATATTCGTATGGAGTGATTAGTTTACTTCAAGTTTGTCAGTTTTTAATACAATTTTGTGGCTGTAAACTTTTTCATTTAATATGATAAGAATTGCGTATAAAATTCAGACCGATGAGTTGTGGGTAGTTTGTATTGACTGAAAATTTATAAAATAATTATCTAAGAGGTGACAGAAAACATTTGTCATTTGCTAAGCGATCAGTTGCGTTGTTTTAAAAACGATATCGTCTGTCGTAACGATCGTCTAAAGTTCTAACCCTACTAAACGTATTGAAAGAAGTCTCCACATGGTTACAGGACAGAAACGTGTGTATACTCGTATGTGGCACTTGAACTTTTGGCCCTTGGTTACTCGTTTGATGTTCTAGGCTCGCCCCGCGAGGGGCGAGCTCTGCCAATCCGGGGCGTTAGCCCCTCTCTGGCGGAAGATACCTGCCGATGCAGGACGGTAACTGGGTCGGGCCAATGGCCCTCGGTTCTTGCTGCGGTGCGACGAGCGGCGAATTGGCGGTTTTGGCAGAAGACGGCCATCCAGCGACGACTGCGTCGTATCGAGCGGGTGGGAATTATGTCCTTAGTGTTGGGCCGAAGAGTGTCTGGCTCGACTCGGCCCTGGTGTCATGTCCTGGTGGTGGGGGCCGAAGAGTATTCTCGAATTCGACCCCTGATGTCATCTCCGGCACGCGGTCAAGCCTGCCAGGTTGGACCCCCAGGTTGAAAATATGTGACGCTTTTATATGGAATCTTGCTGCTGGCTACTGCTCAGAATGGGCTAGGTAGCTAATCCCTAGAGTTGTATCGGCATGTCAGGGAGAAGTTAAGTATTATGGTCAGAACGTTGACACATATTCTTAAAACTTTTTTATCTTATTTTGTTTTGTATTGTGTTTATCGTCGACACTATCTAGTTTAAACATTGATCGTCAAATCAAACCTCAATGATTGACTTGAATGATTGATTAATTAAATAAAAACCAAAATTTAAACAAACATAAATAAAATAAGCAAACTTAACTAAACTAAAATAAATAACAAAACTTAAATAAGAAAAAATCTGGTTTGTTAACCAAGAATTCAAAGTCGTATATTATTAAAAAGTCTCTTTAATTCCCAGCCGTAATTTTTTAAGAACTTAGTCCCTAAGCCTAGTCCTAGGTACAAACTAACTAAATAGTACTTGCGTCCTCTAGTCACACCGATAAGATATGTTTAGAGAAGGCCAGTGACTGCATCCGCTATAACTTGCTATAGTCAGCGAGCTCTTTAAAATAACATCATACGTACTGATAAACTGAGACATTAAGTACATGTCATAAAAATTAATTCTTTATTCAAACTTACAATACATGTTTTTAAATAAAGAGGTGCAGCCTCTTTACTGATAAGTAATAATGTATTTAGAAATTGCGATTGAGTACAATATTAGGTTCTTATTCCATTCCTATGCTGCCTGTGAGATTTATCTATATATGATGATGGCAGGCTGTATATATATATATATATATGTATGTATGAAGTTCTGTGAGAGAAATGTATGTATGCAGCGTTTATAACTATTGTAAGTGATTGTTGTGTGCCGTTTTAATTATAGTAACATTATGTATTTACATAAATGAATTATATATAAATGAAAATCGAAAAACGTAGATTAATTAAGCATCGCGAAGGTGAAAGTTTAGTAATAAACAAATGCCAACGTTGCACCCGTAAAACCAATAGTTAGCTCAGCTGAAAATTTAACTCGTACGGCATTTGCACGTGTGCAAAGTAGATTTCACGACACGCATACTAATGGAGTTGCCTGTGGAAACCGCAAAACGTTTAATATGGTAACAAAAAGCAGAGAGAATCGTATGATTTATGACTTTATACGGATAGGGTTGTCCGCTTCGATTTACCAAGTGTTATGTAAATAAAATATATTGTTGATCATGTTTTGTAACTGCGTTTGAGAGACATTATGTAAAGAGGTACTATTTTTATAGAATAGGGGGGCAAACGAGTAGGCACACCATACGGGTGAATTCTCCACCCATAGACACTCACGAGGCTGGGAGCTCGTAAAGCCGGCCTTTTAGGAAATGGTTCGCTCTTATCATTTAAAACAAAACTGATGTATGTGTGACATAATTATTACTGGAGTTATAGATGTGTGTTGGCAAGTACTTTGTTCTAGTTTACTAGGGACCTTTTGTTGTATTGAATTAAAAAAACAGTCTTAAGGAAAATGTTCACACAACCCTATTAGGAACAATAAATTGTGATCGTTGCTATTTTAATGGCGTTAAATCGCTAATAGATCCTCGACTTTTATGTAATAGATATTTTTGTTTAATTTGACGTATATCTTTATTACTTTGTATACTTCTTTAAAGTTTGATACTAACATAAAAAATCTCCTAAATAATTTGAAGAAACTATTGTTTCGTTGCCGAAGATGTAAACTATGGATATTTTCAGATTATTCATATTAATAAAGATGATTTATTTTAACACATACATATATTCAAAATTAACTGAACGTTTCGTAAAAAAAGGCGGACGCCACACGTGTTGTGAGTGTCCAGTCTGTTCAAAGTGCATGGTAGAAGAGAAAGAAAAATAATAAAAAAATCTACATATGTGTGAGTGTGCCAACCCGTATGAAATACAAATTACATCGCTACGTTATTTTATTTATATTCTTTACTGGATACGTACAGCGACAACAACGGTTTGTTGTTAAAAAATGAAGATGTCTGTCTCCTTACAATGCTTCACAACACTTTAAATTACCAACACGGTAGAAAGAAAATAGCATTCTTATAATCTCGATAATAATGTCTTAACTTATAAGAAGTGGAACAGAAAAAACATGTCAGGTGCTTTCATATAATTATCATAAGTAAGCATTCTGTGAAACTGTATATCCATATTGGTTCTAGATGAGATCTGGTATATGAGATTTTTGTGTGTGTCTCCTTCCTGGGTTTGGTGGTCATCAGCTCCCCCTTGCCCCTGAAGTCGGTTTGAAACAGCAGATGTTTAATAATCATAGTTAGTACCTTGACAGGTCAGTTATTTCTAATCATTAGTTCAATTCGTGTCGTTTTGTCGTAGAAGATTTTCATTTAAAATGGAATAACCGTTATCCCAAAAATTGCTGCAAAGCAGTTAAAACATCGAGTTATTAATAAAATCGCGTATCTAATATTGTAATCTTTATTGTGTAACAGTGTTTGGTCTTTATTTAAAATATATTATTAGATATAAACAATAGAAAAAACATTTCGCAAAGTATATTTCGCCTATCGTTTTAATTAAATTCGAAATTACATATTATTTAGCTAATTCACAGTTATCTATACTCATCCCGCGAGCGGACACGGCTACCTGTACGTAAGTTAGTTACCGTTAGTTGGGTCGACCAAACAATTTGGCCCAAATCCCCCGCCCCCGGCTTAGAACGACCTCCAAACTGATTCCCAGAACGAACCTTTGTTCTAGTTGAATATTTAATATGGACCTTTGCGGATATTATCGAATATATACCATAATCGCTAGTTATGCATATTAAAAGCTCGAAGCTAGTTTAATAGGGAGCGGATCTCATGGACGAGTCGCTAATTATAAAAAAAAATTAAATTGTATGATGAGGTTTAAGTGACGGCTTTAAACATGTTTTTATTTTATAATTGACATAAAATTTGGTGACAGAACACATATGAATCCGATCCTTTGACCAAACTGTGCGGGGCACGAAAAATTAATAATATCTTTTATTAAGGAAGATTGTGAAATTTATTGAAAAAAAAACTGTTAATACCAAGAAAACCAAATTAATGGTCCTCACCAATAGCTACAGACTTAGAAATAGAAAATCGAAATTAGTCAATCGTGTGGAGCTGCTGGGAGAGCAGGTAATACTTAGCACACGCTATGCTGTTTTATGCCTGTGGTGAAAAAATCCAAATCCAGAAATTTGGAGTACAATAGTTCAATAAATCAGTCTCTTTACGTGAGATTACTTTTCTAACGATATCATAAAAAGCTAAGATTAAATTAACTCCAAACGTGTCAAACGCGAATTATTTCTGTCTCGCCATAAGTGAAATAGGTGAATCACGAGCTGAGCCACAAATTATCAGCCCTCATAAATTATCTTTATTGGTTCATCGTCGTTAATCATTTGCTATATTTGCAAGTAGAATGTCATTAAGGATACATGCTTAGTATTGGCATAAATATGGTTATAATGAAAAACAACTATTTTCAATGTACGTAACATTTATTATTATTCCAGTGTGTTAACATTAATAAAAAAATATTAAAATACATAAAGTCTATTCCGAGTAATCTCCATTTGGCTGCAATACAGTCCTTAAAACATTGAGTCTAGTTATCAGTAGCAGCACTCACTCTTACTATGGCGAAAATCTTCAAAGCCTTACAAATAATGATGACGTTTCTCTCTAACACTGACCATAAATCATAATCCAGTGGATCACAGCTAGATGACGGCAGTATTTAACTCTGATGAAGTCCGGAACGTTCGTTTCTCCGATTTAGGTGCATCTAGCTTTATGACGCGGCGCGCCGAGCTTCGCTGAAAGGACTATTCATGTTTATTTAACATGATGATGTTAAATGGCAAAACAAGCTTCTCATGAAGGGTATCTTGATGCACTTGCCGTGATGATGTTTGGTACCCTTTTCACAGAAATATGGCTCAGTCACGTCTTCATAACTAACACTAAACCAAACGATTACTGATATTGAATAATGCCCACGTTGACAAATTAAAAAGCTTCTTTAGAGCTTGCAGGATAAATGACGATTATTTTTTCCTGGCAAGTAAAAATACATGAGAAAACATATAACTAAATAAAAAATTAGATGAAATCAATATAAAAAATCAGGATCATAATTTCTTTTGTTCCCTAGTCAAACATAGTCCATGTTTCCGGATTAATGGTATGCGATTTGAAAGCAAATTTCGTTGAGTGGTGTAAGCGCAGACGCAGAGTCTGAGTCACCGGCGACTCCCACGCTGCACTAATGGCTTCCCTAATACAGAGGGCGATCGCCCCCTCTGGCCTCCGCATAATTGTATGCTGAGTGACCGCGCGAAGTATTGTGATGTGCCCTGGATGTATTGTATGTTAATAATAGGCAGCTTTTAAGGGGGCTGGTAGGAAGTGCGATATCAATACTAATACTGTGTATGTCTATTGACTATTGTTAAAGTTACGAAGCTCCGTAGGCGCTGTGAAAAGTTTTGAATAATTTACCCTTTAGTTGGCGTTGCAGATTTAACCTTGTTTGTTTTGATATTAACGATTTAATTTAACAGTAAGTAAATAAAACTTCTTTCAAAATCCATTTTTTACGCGAAATCAAGCGTTGTCATCAAGCTTACAGATTGTTAAGATGTTAGTCATATTATCAGAGTGTTGCCATCTTAATACGTCACCCATTGTAAATGTTGGTATATATATTATTTGAAAGTTAATAAAGATCTACATTACTAGATAAATTTATTGTTATTTTGTTTATATTAATTGATTTTAAAAACGTTAGATCGAATCTCCTAACCATAGGTAATAAATATTGTTTTGATAATGAAGGGTAACCATGGTAACAAACCAGGACAAATATTTTCATTTAGCCGTAGAAAAATATTGGAAAATAAATATTAAGACGGACGTTGAAAGTGCAATCTGAAACAATTTCGACAACAGCTGGTTGATCGCTCCATATCTCTCATATCGTATAACGACGCACGCGCAGATTAAAACATGTGAGTCAAGTGAAATCCTGCGTTTGCGCCCCCGCACTGTTAAAAAAAAATAAGTCGCGGATGTTAGGCTAACCAAATTAGCTATTTTAATTATATGTTCGCTTTTAAAACTGGCAATGACTTTGCCAAATTGCTTAATTCGGAAATCTATATTTATTTAATATTTACGTGGGTAAAAGTTCTAGGCAAAGTGGGAACGTTGAGAATGCCAATAGTGAATAAATAAATTACATTCCGTTTAACGCATTTATTTACATATTAAAAACGTGTTCACCTTTTAACAAATAAAGTCTAATCTGAGAGATGTATCACCACAATAAATATCAGATCTCTACAACCGTTTAAAATGTGTTATCCTTTTGTAACAACATCTCACTTAACTGCTGAATATAACCAGTCACAGCAATAAACACTCTAACGGTCATAAAATAAAGTCCAATTTAGTTCACAACAATAACTATGATGATATTAACAACACGCCAAAGAAAGACCATTGTAAAATGACCCTTCAGCCCCCGTGTTTCATTTGAACGGTCGAGTTGGGTTGAATTGTGTACAGTTCAAGTGTGGTTGGTCGATTTATTGAGTCGTGCCGGAAAGTTTTGCAGATATTGAAACGAATGGCGCCACCTGTTGAGTTCTTCGCAAGTTTGTTAATGGGCGTACGTATTTGCTGAATTGTGCGGTATCATTTCGCCTGTATTTAAATGCGTAGCGGGTTACGTCCGTTTGTTTGGCTGGGGAATTATCATTATAACTTCATGAACATTTTCATATGGGTTTGAGGGAAATGATTTTTGCATCTATTCAGTTGAAAAATGTTTTTTGGAAAGTGGAATGTTTCTTAAACCAATCAAAACCTTTTCAGCTGCTTTTACTCTGTCATGTGAGCTATTCGTGTTCGAATTTCGCTGTAGAAAACTCATGATATTCAAAATCCTTTGCCCGCAATGCGCACTCTTTAACAGGACTATCTAACGATGTCCATTACAGAAATTATTTAGCATGTATTTTATATTTTTCTCATCTAATACAAGAGAACCCATCCCGCTGCATTATGTTTATTCGAAAAGCATAATCCAGCGAAAATGTGAAGTGCTCATACAAGCGATCGAACGTTCTAGAGCTGTCCGAATGAAATTAGACCTTCGGACGTGCGTTCCTTTGTGCGCCATTTAATTTGGTGACGTAACGGAGAGCAACGCAAGCAAAGGGGAGCTTATTACGCTCGCTGGCGCTTTACGAGCGTAGCGGGTGAGCGCTTTTTTGTCCGCGTTCGCCGCCCGCCTCCCGCCCGCCTTGTCCATTTCGCCCCCCCGCGATGTCACGCGCGACTCGAGATGGGGTGGCAGTCGCCAGGATCAGCGAGTGTTCAGGGCTGACACAATTGAACTGGCTTGATTTTAATGTCAAATTACTACGTCTACCAAGATACGGTGATCCAAAGGCTTCGCCTCCGATGTAGTACGATGTTTATTTTAGTAATCATATATTTTAACGTTTTTCACAATACATCTTGTTATGAAACTTTTATCATGAACTGTCTGTTGTTTTATGCTTCAACATAAAGGATTTAAATGACGTGGAATTATTATTATTTTTTAAATTCACATGAAAATAATTATTACTATAACCGTTGTTATTTTTCAAATAGTGTTTTAATATACGTTGAAATGAAGATACGTTTGCCAGCCCTACGTTTGAAGCATCGCAGTCTTCATTGTAATACCGCCGGAGGCCGCGTCTCGTTGCCATAACAACCACCCTCTACCTGCCTTCATTAATATGTACCGGACTGGACTGGACACTGTCTTGATATCGACTCGCAAATAGACAACTGAAAATTTTATTAACTCTGGAATTAAGATCACTGCGCTTCACGTCTCTAAACTGGATTATATCCGATTGAATAATATATATGTCATGGCGAAACAATTGTTATAGCAGCTATATGGTTATATATCTAGTGTATTCACAAAAGGGACCTTGTATATTTTATGTTGTATATGCTATGAGGAAATTTTAGGAATTTATATGTGTAATATTTAAGTGGCATACAAATTCATGAATAATAATATAAACATCTGCAAATGTGCATTGTAGATATTAATGTGTAGATTTTTTTTATTATATGCGAATTTTATCCATTGCACACAAACATTATTGGCAAGTGTAAAAGCACTATAGTTGCTTTATTTAGCCTATTAAATGACTTTGAGGTTGCTGTTGAAATAATAATATGAATAATATTTATTTATTTAGGAAGACCGACAGCTTTTTTTTGTACAAAAAATAGACAAATAATAACCTCAAATAACAATAATCCTGTGTAAATAGTCCTTACTAATAGCAAGACTTAAAAATAAAACAGGAGCACATTTAAATACAGAAATTTGGAGACATATTTAAATTAGAACTTACATGCAAAATAATATGTATGTGTATGTATGACGGTAACATTAATATTCATATTGATTCAATTACAGAAATACGACTAAAACAAACAAATTTTCCCATATGTATGTGGTTTATGTATTGAAAACTCATATACTAATTGAACTTAATATTTTAAAATATACACACTAAATGAATTTCTATTTTGCTATATTTAGCTAGCCTTTAAACTTATTTATGTGAGCTAAAGGCTTCGTGCAATATAGCTATATGTATTGACCATTGAATGTAGGTCGTACGGCGAACCCATCGAAGCGTTTTCCCAGAATTACCTAGGTCCGGGCGAGAGCACTAACTACCTAGTGCTTGTATATAGTAGACACACCTTGTGAAATTGTTGATGATATTGATAATTATACCACAAAATCCTGTACGAAATTGATAGAGACTGGTTTAATTTATTAACAGTCTGTTTGTAAGTATAAAAAATACATTTAAAAAAAGAAACAATACAATTTTTTTCTGTACTATAAAAAACATCAATAACATGTCACAATAGTTACAGTTTACAATTTATAATTGTATAATAAAATATATAAATAATTATGATTTATGAAACACAATAAAGGATTCATATCAAATGTTATTATAAAAGACATCAACGATCGCGTCGGCTCGTAATACATTTTGTATAAGGACTAGGTTTTATATGGATTTCATGTGATATTATTTGATTAAATTAAAGCACTAAATTAGTAAACCAGACGATCCTCAATTAAAGTAGCTTAGTACATCACTATCACCTTTAAAGAGATAAGTACGATATTATGAATACTCTATTTGATACCAAGCTTGGTGATTTTTAAACTAAAGTTCAGCTCTTGGGTTCCATCTTTAATCAAAACCTATTCTTAGTAATAAATTTGTTTGATACAATAGATTAAAAACTTATTTCGTGGTGTGATTTTAATATATCTCATATATATAAATCTCCTGTGACGATGTTTGTCCCCGATATATTCCAGAACTACATAACCAGCAGCAGTCTGGTCCAACTTGAGATATAAGATAGCTTAGATTTTTAATTATATTCGCAATTTTATTTTATTGCAAATTATTTGTCTATATAATTAATTGACAGTCACAATTATCTGTTAACTCCAAAAGATTCTAACAGATGTCGATACTTTTCGACTGGATTAAGTAAGTAATCAATAGATGGGACTGCTATGGTTAACCGACAAACGTGTCATTTAAGCAACAATTCAATAGCATGACTACCACGTGTTATTGAGGCTATAGTATAAATTAAATTTATTTTGTAGTAAACGAAATACCTTAATTATTTCTACTTTTTTAAATAATTTATATGGCAAAACAACGTTTGCCGGTTCAGCTAGTATACCATTAAAATACACAATATTTAAATTAAACTGTCATTACTATATAATAAAATTTAAAAAATCTGATACTTATCATACGTATACTTGCACGCACGTGACATATTTCGCTGATCACGATGGTCACGAAATTAATTCTAAGAATGTTTGTTTAATCATTATTCGCGTAATAAAATTAATGGAACAGTTATTTAGAATTCTTATACAATGTAAATTTAAGGCTATACTATCTTTACTGTATGTAATATAAACTTTATTGTTTAATTGTAAACATCACTATACTAAAATCAAAAATACAATCAATATACTTTCAAGTAGTACGCGTTTATTTATATTGTTTTTTTATTTTTTTTTTATTTCCATAATGAATAGTATCAACGATCACTATATTTCTCCACCATATTTATCTAATCCATACAGCACAATACCACAGATAACATTAAATATAAAATTTGACCATTATAGTGTGAGAGTGAGTGAGTTTGTATTGGTGTGTAATAGTGTTGCTGTGGAAGTTAATGATGGACTCTTTGATGAGTTTGCTTTTAAATCAAAGTGAGAAAATCGATCACCTGTGTGTGTCACAAATTGTCTTATATTTAGAGCTTTGTGGGTTCCAAAATAAACCGGTCTGATATACCCGCAACAAACTCAGCTAGTAACCAGTGTTTTGGTTAAGTTTAGATAAGCAACGACTGGTTACTCAGGATAGCAATAATTAGTGAAAGGCGGTGTGAAGTAAGTCGCGCACAGATGTAGCGATTGTCCCGACGAGGTCGCCCCCACATCTGCGCGACGCATCTGCCGCGGAATGCGCGCGCGCTTGCCCATACTTGTTGATAAGACATTCGGAGAATTTTTTTTTTTTTTTATAACACACCAGCATACTGTCAACTGTCATAACGTTGCTCTTATGTGACTTTTATAATTAGGTTGCCATGGTTACTGTTCGCAAATAGTTTCACGGTTTGTTTTGAGTGAATATGAAAAATTTCGATTCGAATGTCGCCATTCAACTTAACGTATTTAAAAACAATAATAAACTTAACACACTACTTTTGAAATCCAAATCGAGTATGATATGATCTTATCAATTACCTTCTGGGCCCATTTCGAATTGAGTCTCGCTGTGTCAGATATGCCAAATTGGAGAAAAACTTTACAACTTTTTAAAGTAAATCTAAGTCCGACTGAAGTGTTTGGAGGTGGTTTGGGAATTAACAAGGACTATTGACGTACTATGTATATATTTTTACGTAGAAAACCCAATTACGAGTAGATTATGAAACTTTAACTGGATTCTCAGCTCTTAGTGGTCTATGATATTCAAGCTGTACGTTCGTATGTACTTTTTGTCCTTAATACAACATTAATTATTCAAATATCAATATAACAAGTAGGAATGTATCTATATAATAATTGCTTGATAACGATTCTTCTAATAACAACTAAGGGTCAGTTATATCATTGTAATTTTAACGTGTTTTCCTACGGCAACTGACCGCTACGTTCCCAGAACCATTAAAACTAACACAGTTGATTTTCCGACTTGAAAAACTAAGTTATTACACAAAATGATGTTGTAAACCGATAACTAAATCGGTCTTAAACGTGAATTAAATGTACCGTATCCGTTACCATAGTAACGATGTTATTCACAGAAAGGCATGGATCAAATACGGTACTAAGTTCCCGTTTTATAATAATGCTGAATAAGTTTTATATCAAAGTCGATACCTAGAATTCCGGGAAAATTCTCTCCTCCCATTTCCAGAAGCAACTTGAGTTTTACTTTGGTGAATATTTGCTACTTATTACTTAAAAGAAGTGAGTTTATTATATGCGAATCGTAGATGCGTACTTCACACACAAACAATGTGTCAGAAGCGTTACAAATTTTAAAATGTCTAGTCCACTGCAGTAATATCATTGAAACTGTATACTGCTATCTAACCGGTATCGTGTATATAGTACATAGATGTCCGGTCCAGTAGGTTCGGGCAAGTGCTTGGAGTAGATTCGGCGGCAATTATTGTCCGTCAGCAAGGCGGGGGTGGTTAGTGGGTTGAGGGGGGAGGTTAAGATGGCCACCGTAATTAATTGGCGCGACGCGAGGGGCCGACCGCGCCGCGTCTCTACCGCGGTATTGCGCGTTTGTGGTGACCATAGTGTACGATAGATTTAGGACTGTCTAAGAATTTTGAAGGGAAAAACTTTTTTATGTAATGTTTTGTGGATTGGAATATGTATAGTGGCTCAAAGTAAATAAACTTTGTAAGTTTAATTAAATCATAGAATGAAAACAAAGGAAATTATACTGCAGTTATATAATAGACCTATTTTGGAATAGGTTAAAATGTTTACTTACATAAGCTTACATTTTACCCTTCATTGCATTTTATAAAGAAATTATAGAATAATTGTAATTTTCTACGACGATCGAAACATTGTAGTTTCCACAGACCTAAGGGTTATTGGAAGCGTTTTTTATTAGATGGATAATTTTTTGTACCTTAATTTGTGTGTATGAAAATACAAATCATGGTGCACCTACAGCTGTCGACCAGCGATCCAACCGTAAACGTCTCACCCACACGCCGCGAGCGCCCGCTTGCCATTCGCCTCGCTACACATCTACTATAATATCCACGAACAACGGCCAGCCTAGCCAGAGCCGTCAGCTTGCATCCAAAACCTTGACAACCAAGCAAAAGTTAAAGTCGACTGAGGAAAACGTAGTTCAGGATACACTGGCCAGCAACCAATACCGCACTATACCGACGTTCAGTATAATTAGAGCTCTGACCGCGAAGTTATTTAGACCCTCTCAGGTCTCAGTTTCGTGATAGTTCGGGAGGTGGGGCGGGTCTTGTCAGGCTGGGCAGCGGGTCATACGTTGCACGGGTGTGTGTGAGTGTTAGTGCCAGTGGACCTCGGTTCGTTTAAGCGTAAATTCTGTTGCGTAAGTTAGAAAAGACGTCTGTTACTCGAGAATCGAGATAGGTCGCTTCAAGATGGAAAGCCCGAGGCTAAAAGATAGTTACAGTCACTGGATTGCGGTAACTAAACGAAAACATCTCAAGAAGTCGGTCTCAGATTTTATAAAATTTTATAAAACCCTTGATGAGTTAATACAAAATTTAATGTGCTTGCTAAATATGTCTTATAACATAATAAATATACACTATCTACATATGATTAATACTATTTTTTTTATCGCAGCGTAAATATCAATTGATAGACAGAGACGAAGGAGTAATTTATCAATATTGTCCTGTATTTACATTAGAAAAAAAATCTTATCGATACATATATTCATTTTGGACATCCTTCCTTATAGATGCTTTTTTATTGCTTCGAATTTCTTTTCCCGTGCTTTCCTTTTTTATTCATAGCTTACCTACTAACACAGCTGATAAACTAAATAAATGGTACATATAAACCAATACATCACACATTTGTTGACCGTACCGGGAATCGAATCCGAGACGCTCCGTTCGGAGTGACAACATTGGACCAAGAGAGTCGTATAAAAAAACAACCCGATTACTGTAATGCATTTGTTTCCAAGTTTTGTTCTTTGTGTTTGTAATTGTAACTATTGTACGTTAGCCTGCACTTTGTTACCTGGTTTAGTAAATAAAGGACTCGAGTCATGTTATAGAATATAATAAAATCCCGTTTATATAATAAAAAATGCAATTGTCTTCCTACAACAAAGACAATATTGTATTCCATAGCCAATGATTTTGCTTGTTGCATAATCTGTGCGGTTGTTACGTCAAGTCAACGCGGTCATTACACAGCTATCTCTAGGGTTCGCGCTTGAATGCCTGCCCGGATGCCTAGACGACTACGATATCGAAAACTGGTCGCCGAATTGTAATGTATTAAGTAATGGCGCCTTGAGAATATACTGTTATTAGCCAGTTCGGTGTAAGCTAAGCGTGTGTTTATGCGGTTGGGTGTGTTACCATGGTAACCACTTTTACGAAAAGTGTACTCGACGTTCTAAAGGTCGTTCTAAATATGACAAAAGTGTAATGTTAACAGTTTGTGAAGTATTTTGTAACTATATATAGCCCAGTTATAACTTATCATTGCCAATTGTATAATCATTTTACTCTACGATTTGACATTACAAACCATATTGATAACCGGTACGATTCTTACGTTTAAAGACATTTATGACTTTCGTTTATTCTCAATTTTGAAATGTATAGCTTTAAAATTAAGCTCTCTCTTTGTTTAGCGGAGATCACAAATCACAGACGGATATCTATTTGTAACGTAGCCAGAGGGCTTTACTACTAAGTAAGAAATCGCTTTATTTTGAATCTTAAGCAGAAACGTATGGTAGATTGAGCAAAACGCGGGATTATATTCAAAGGCCCTGAAAAGACCTAACTTCCCAAACCACTTTCCGAACCGGGGCCCCACTATGTTACTGCAAAGAGCCCATACCAGTCTGACTGCGCCACTGTCTCAAAGGTAGTTGAGTATAAAAGTTATTCGTAGATAGTGATAGTACATAAAAAGAGCTCCGTTAGTGCTGAGCTGTCCTTACAGTAGAGTCGCGTTCGCAGATAAGGTGCCAAGTGCTAAAATAGTTCCAACCTAACCACTACCATTGTTTTTAAATATTGGTATATTCTTGTTAGAAATTTGCCATTATGGACTAATAGTAATTTAACAACAAAATTAGCTGTTGTTTTAATCTTTGATTAATGTATTATATAATGAACGCAGTGTCAACTCTTTCGAAAATAAAGTGAACTAAATAAATTATTTACAAATCATACACACAAGCAGCATACAAAATTTATTTGGGGAAAAAATACGATACCTCGAAAATTTTTTGAGTGGGAGTGCCATGCTGTTACTTACTAAAGTTTCAGCCGATTGGGCAGGCACGGCCGGAGAAATACCACTCTCTCACAGAAAAACGGCGTAAAGCGATACAATTGGACTTTGTTCATTGTGTACTCGCGTTTCGTTCGGTGAGTGAGATCTTCCGGTGCCCATCCTTTTCCCCTTCCCTCGTTCCTCTCCCCTTTCCTTTAAAGGCCGGCAACGCACTCACGAGCTACCAGCCGCGTGAGTGTCTATGGGCGGCGGCTTCACCTTTATGGTGGGCCGCCTGCTCGTTTGCCCCCTCTTCTATAAAAAAAAAAAATTGATCAACTGAGGGTTAACGCAGCCACTTTTTTTCATCGAGAATGAAAAAGTGAGATACGTTTCCTGCGTATTGTTTCGAGAACCAGTGGTAGCTAGCAGTTTCCTCATTACAAGTCGAATTCTTGCCAGTCCGCCCGCGCCATAAACCCGACTCTAGCGCCGAATGTGAAGCGGCACTCGTTTGTACACGCCCGCTTTGATGGCTCGTTAACGGATGTTATACGATATATATATCAAACTTCTAATTACCTTATAACACCTGACTTTCAACAGGACTGCGGACTTTTCTTTTAATGATATGCCGTCTGTGCTCACTTTTTCACCTTTCAATCTTTGGTGTTTCTTCTAATTCTTTGTGCAAGTGGCCGTAGACAACAATTCATGAAGGAGCTTAAACATATAATACTTATATATTATGCAATCAAGCGCGGTCTAATCGTATTAGAATTAATATAATTGACATGACAATGAACCAACACAATTATCACAAGTTGATATATGTAAGACAAGTACAAAATACATTTTTTACCACGTTTGCATCGTTTGCATGATGCCTTTAGTTATATTTCTCCCATCATATGCAGTGTTGGCAGTGTTGTGAGGACACCAGTATGTCTTAGACCTAAGAATCGAGAAGATGCGTATATCTATTTGTCTATCCATTCTAATAATAGAAATGCGAAACTATGTATGTTATGCTTACACGCTTAAAGTAATGAACCGATTCCGATGAAATTTGGTATGGAGCTAGACTAAACTTGGTTGGGGTTGAACGGTTTCAAATGCGGTATAAAAGTAAAGTTGCCATTTAAACCGATTTTCATATTACTTTTGTATTGAAACCAGACGGACGAAGTCGCGGGCAAAAGCAACTGCTTAACAAACAAATTGGTAGTCCGAGGCCAAATGCAATCAAGTAACACCACTATTGTGATAATGATTTAATGATCCGCGTGGCCTTTATTATAAGCCTTTATTTTAGTAGAAATTATTAAAAAAAAAACTAAGACTCAACCTCGCACACTCACTCACACAGCAACACCATTGCACACACTTAAACACACACACACTTAAATGCTCGTTCTTCACATAATATACTTTACTTGTTCATATGTATATATATATTTTTATTTATTTTTCTCTGTTTGTGTTTTTTGTTATTGTTTTTTCTGATCTTAGATTTTATTTCCGGTTCTATGTTTTAAGTTCATATGTATATATATATTTTTATTTATTTTTCTCTGTTTGTGTTTTTTGTTATTGTTTTTTCTGATCTTAGATTTTATTTCCGGTTCTATGTTTTAACCTTATCTTGGCTTAATTTTATCTATTTTTATTGTGTAAACTTTTTTTGATAACCGGTATAGGTTTAATAATAAATAGCCTTTTAATTCAGATCAACTTAACCTAATAACAATATTCTAAAGTACTATTTTAATTTTTTTATTCTAGTATTTGCTTTTTCTTGATGATCTGTAGATCTGTTTGCCAATCATCAAAGGCCTCCTCCAACCTCTTCCATTCTGGTCTTTCTAAAGCCACTCTGTTCCACGGTATTCCTGCCACTTCTCTGATATCATCATACCACCTTTTCTGTGGTCTACCTCTTTTCCTTTTACCCTCTTGGGGATACCATTGTGTATAGGTTTAAGAAATAAAAAATAAATAAACATATAGAATTATATTCAGTGGCCATTACTATTGTTTTTGTTGAATTCGAGAGCACAGTAACAATGCTAAATAAGAAAGCTCGAAGCTTGAATGTTATGTTTTTATGTAAATTGTGAAATGTTGAGCTTGTAAGATCCCAGGGTGAGGCGAGGGACATTGTGTGAGCAACGGCGAATTAACCCCACAACAACGACCGTATTCTAACCGGAAAATCTTGTCAAATGCATGGAAATTTTCATGCAGTGATTTTTTTTATTCCGTTTTAAATTTTCGATAACAAAAATTTATTATTATATCATTCGATATAACATCTTAACTGCGAAATTTGTAGTGTTTATCATGCACAAAACCAAATTTGATAGAGATTCTATTTATTTTAATATCGTTAATCTTATTGTGTTATTTGCTATGCAGTGTGTGCTTTATAAACGTGTTTTCTTTCTTTCTGTTAATAAATATAAAGCAATATTAACTAAAACCGCTATGACTTCTATGAATCGCGATGACCTCTATAAATCGCTACCGCTTATGCCAAGCCATTGTCTCATGGCAGGCGGCGGTGTAATCACACGGCACGACGACGCATAATGATAAATGCGACACCTCGCTGATGTATAGAAGTCACGGACATTTGCATATCACGACCATTTACTAGTTGTACACTTAAGTGGATTTTGTTTTAAAGAAAAAAAAACCCTGTTTCGACACTAGATTCATATTTTTGAGAACACCGATTTTCCGGAGTTTTACTCCGGAAAATTGTGAAACGATTGTATATAGTATATAAACGCGTGTAACGTTTGATATATAATATTAATCCTAAGAATACCTTTTTTAAACAATAGTTGTACTACTTTAAGATATAATAAATTATATTTTGATTTATTGTAAACCCACAATCGATGAGACAATAAATATACATGAGAGGCAACAAAAGGGAACAGAACTGAACTCTTCCTAATCAGAATATCCACAATAATTTTCTTCATTTGTTTAAGTAATGAAATACTAAGATTTCGTTTACCTTCCCTACTTTAGTTATTATTATGTATAATATAAGATTTTTCTTTGTGGCCATTCTTAATTTGATATTTGAATCGTGTGTTATTTTGATGTTATATATTTATTTATGTATCATATTCCTCAATATATATATATATATATATATATATATATATATATATATATATATATATATATATATATATAATATATTTATCTACCATAATGTTTTATAGAACCACTTAACTAACCTTAATAATACAATGCTGTGTTATTTTAATTGTCAGCAACACAATTTTGTATTTTTTTTTAAAAGAGCAGCTATCGAGTTTCGTGTTGTAAAAATTGACGATTCAAAAGTGTCTTTATAAAGACCTACTTGAATAACGATATTTTGAGTTCGAGTTTGAGTTTAATAGCTGTAGTCTTTAAAGCTACACACATACAGCTTCTGTTATGTAACAAGAAGAATCGAAAGGTTTCTTG
Organism: Leptophobia aripa; assembly: GCA_951799465.1. NCBI lineage: Eukaryota > Metazoa > Arthropoda > Insecta > Lepidoptera > Pieridae > Leptophobia > Leptophobia aripa. The sequence goes on from OX637271.1 coordinate 6,382,286, forward strand.
CTCGTGACAAGTCTTTTCTTTATGCTCTTGCATATCCTTAATCAATTACGGCCGGTGGCTGTCAAACGAAACGCGGGGGCGGTGGGGGAAGGTTGGGGAGGGTCGCGTTATCGAACCGCGATACCTGTCCCTTAAAGGGGAGATGGGGACCCGCGTCAATCGTGACAAGCCATCTTCGATCCGGCTTCTGTTTGTACGCATTGAAACAATGGCGTTCAATATGTGGTTAATACTTGTTATACTAAGAAACGAACCAGACGCGAGCGGTTCTTTGAACTACGAGATGATTCAAAAGGTATGCAAATATTGTGTACGAGTATAGTAAACTAGATAAATATATGTTAAATGCAAAAACGCGAATACAGTTTATTTATACGATGTAAATAAACAAAAACCGTTGTGTAAAGGTTCACGTAAACACTCGCGCTAAGTCCGACTGATCGCATCGAGTGCTAACGTTTTTTACATAAAAAAAACACAAAAAACGGATAGTTTTAACTCGTTGACCAACAAAGGGAAACGGTTTACCTACGCTTGAAATTTGAAATACAAAAGTGAGTCGTCGGACTTTATTTCAATTGTACGATCGGCGAACGATTAAACGAATAAAAGTTTGGCCGCGACCCGCTGCGTTAACAAACAGTCGTGAAAAACCGCTCGGCAGGAGCGAGCCGATGACCGTAGCGCTATATCAAATTTATCGTTTTTGCGTCCATAACTTGGCACCCTCTGCGCCGAAAGCCAGTAAGTATGTAAATTACGGTCGCGGACGTCCTCGGATGCCCACTTATCTATTCAAATTCGGATTCTGAACGGGTTTGCGTCGCCGGGCAACGCTAATCAAAATCCGATCAGCCATTAAGTCGCACTATCTCCGCTTAGTTTACGAGCGGAGGGGGAAAGATCGCTTATTTATGTGGCGATGCTGAAAAACTACCACCCTGCCAGAAGTAACTCCACGCCCGTATGTGTGTCCATAAAGCCGACGCAGCTTTGTAATCAAGCGAGCCGCGGTTTTTATGATCTCGCCTTTTGCAGTCGCCGCTCGGTATAAATTTAACCCTATCTGATATATAGGGATGGAATGAGACGCTATTGCACGCTATAAACGAGATGGCTATATTTAGGCGGTTTTTCTACCGATGTTTAACTACGGGCGTAGGAGCATTCAAGTATGTGCTTGTGTAGGCGGCTGTCGGCCCTACACTCCACACGTTAACGCTGACGTCCACCAAATGTATTTTTACCTCCGTGGGTCGCGTAGGCATTATAAGGGCATCTCGCTATACATTGAGGAGCGGTTGCGAGTTTCTTATTTTGCTGTCAGATATTCCCGAGCTATTGCTTCATACTTGTATGGTGGATAGCTTAAATGGATATTAGCCTAGTGTATTTCAATTATATATTTCTGTATAACTTTACTCCTTTCTCAAATAATAACAAATATTTGATTATATTTTAAATGAGTTTTAACACAGAGTCCCATAGTATTCAGGCTTGAGTAAGGCTGTGCTTATTTGTGATTAAGTTAATATTTGTTACATAATTATCTGAGTGTATGTATTACGTCTGAACACCACACATCCTATTAATTAAATCAGCATCGCTTTGCGGTGTACGTCATCCATACCCTTATGGTGAGAGCGAGTGATAGGCAATAAGGGTATTATCCTATTTTTACCGAGATCGATGGGGCGGGGTCCATCCAGCCACCTGTGCTTTCAAATGTACTCATCTAAGCAAATATACTAGACATGTTTTCTTATGGAAATTGGGAATATCAAGGACGAATAGAGAATTTTGTGGTTTGCTTACAACAGTCACATTCATGAAATGTATGTTGAACATTTATATCAGCTTAGCTTATGACATGAAAAAAGATATTTTCCGCTGTTCACTTTGCTGAAATATTAATTGTATTTACGTTCATCGCTGAAATTATTTAATATTCCTATGGTTTGATTCTTCCTAAAATTTTCAGCACTATGAAATATGGGACACAATTTCACGGTTAGTTAGCCCCAAGGTAACCTACTTATAATGGTAACTCGAGTGATATAATACTTGTAATAATAATGTTTTAGTTGAAAATTTAAAAAAAAAACTGGCCAACTTATCTCCTGTGTTGTGGGGGATACAGTCTCTTTCACCATAAAAATAAATTTAGAAAAAAAATGATATTGAACTAAACTCTATAATTTTAAAAATATTACTATACTTTAAATAAATCAAATCCATTGTCAGTCGAATTGAGTTATTAAATAACTTACAAAGAGAATGAGTAGTATTATAAACAAACTTTTTACATATTTATTAATGTGGCAGCTATTCTTTAGCTACTAATAAACTGTATTAAAATTGACAGCCAGCCAAATCCGCGAGCAGCGACCCGCGATAACAACTTACAAGTCTGGGGGAGGTTGGCGTGTGCTTGAAAACGTTGTTTTGACCTTCATTTCATTATTTAATTGTTGTGCCGCTTAATTGTTTTAAATCGGATAACCCTAAGTCATAAAGTTCTCTACCACATCTCAATTACCTCATCATAATCTCAATAAAGTATAAACCTTAGTGACTAAATCGGCTTGGGTCTAGTAACTGTAATTATATCAAAGTAAAAATATCTTTATTCAATAAGGTACGTAGGAACATTTTGGAACGTCTTAAATTTAAGTGATTCTACGTCTGTTCGTACGTGACCAAGCTGAGAAGAAGCGGGCAAGAGAAGCAGCTTGGTTAGTTCTGGTAATGATCTCAGTACACTTTTCATATTTAAGTTTATGTGAGAATTGAATATCCTACTGCCTACATAGTGACTTTTTAATGAGAGAGAGATACACTGACAGAGTTGTAGTTTGAGAGTCTTTTCTTGATGAGTTGCTTTATATGTTCCGTACAAAACTTGTGTAGTCAGAGCTTGCTACCTAATAGTCAATAGGCTATCTATGTTAGATTCCGTCCAGACTTTGCCTTTTAATATGAGAAAATAGATTTTTCAGACATGTCGATTGTAAGCCATAGACTATGCTATAATTGTAACTGTAAATACTAAAATCTATATTGTCAAAATAGGCAACAAATCCCTGGCTGAATATTAGAAGAAACGAATAATAAGAACAGTATTTAAGTGTCGGATAAGATCTTTAAATTTTAAAATAAAAGTTTAATTTAACCTTGTCTCCTAACGGGGAGTACATACTAAAAACCTATTTTATGTAGTTTCATATATTCTAACCGTTTTTGAACCTTTGAAAGTGCATTAAATATGTCAGTGTAGTTTTGGAATATTGATAATTTAGCCTTGACGAGTTTCAGCTTATATAATTAGCTCAGTTATTAGATTGCACTTAATCGATGTATTTTAAGTTTTTTTTTTGATAACACTATTGTGTATGCTGGTTATAGTGACGTATAGGTATCAACATTCGCTGTGGACGATAACCGCGGTCGTCTGGAGAGCGCGTGCAACTCGCAATTTAGTATTGTGACATGAATTAAGGGTTGTCATATTTGCGATTTAAATAATAAAAAAGCTCAAAGTGCTTATCTAATCTATGTAACCTAACTAAATAATCCAACTATTATCTGTTTAGGTCTTGTTGTCAAATGTATGTGTTTCAGTTTAAATTTCACTACATAGATAGCATAAAAAATATTACCATACATTATTAATAATACGCTAATACCGGTCGTCTAAATTTTAACTTTAAAGGATTTTTGAATCATAAGTACACATTTAGTGTTAATAAATGTTAAGGTCTTCTATTACAGTCTTTGACAAATGGGCAACAAGCGAAACACTTTGGAAACACGTGAAACACGTGTCACAATGTTTGATATACTTTAGTTGAAAAACAATAGTATCAATTGTTACAAAGTATATTACTTTGATATGTAATAAGGCTTATAAATTAGTGATACTAATTAATTTACACAAGTGGCAGCCCTAGCCCAGCCGCGGTTAGGTATCGCGAACAGCGCGGGCGTCGCGTCCGGCCGCGGCGGCTATCAGCCCGATCAGAATCGTTGACACTGCGCCAGCGCGCCGCTGCGGAGGAATGACCGCGCGACGTTAATTGTCGCGTCACCTTTACAAGGGCACCCCCCCCAGCCCCTCCTTGCCCCCTCAATCGCCGTTTGCATGCGTCACTTTGTTTTCAAAGAAAATGTCGCTGGGTAATTTGTCCATAATATGTTCTGGCATTACTGGATAGTGTTTAAGGTATAAACATGTATGTACGTATTTAAAAGTAGCCTCGTACGATTGCTTTGCAATCAACGAAGTATCAGTTGCAAGTGACTTGTCACATTTATTACATAAATATAAAACCTATTTGTTGTTAACTGTTCGTAACGATGAGGTCATTCTTGTCTTCTATCGCGTTAAATGTGAAGTCATGAACCGACTCCATTTATAGATTCTTGTTATACTAGAACCAGATTACAATGTAACTATGATTATATTCAAACAAGACTTCTAATAACTACATAGGTAACAGAGTGAAGATGTTCGCGTTGTTGTTTTAAACGGAACTTGCTTGTTCTTATTTTATACACGCGTAGGTTTAGAGTCGAAGTCATTGTTCGTTCGTTACGAATAGCAGAACCAACATTAATTAAGTATGTCGATAGCTACTACTTTTTGAAGTAACTTGGACTGTAAGACACAATACGTGAATATAGTCAAAATGTCTATATTCAGTAAGGTATATAGGACCATCGTCTTAAATCTAAATGATTCTACACCAATAACAGAGTGTCAAAAAAAAAACATTCAATAAAAGATTGTTAAAACGGTACCACCGCTTACAATTGCTCAAAATGAACTTCCCCCCTTTCGCTTTCATTCATACCGAATGCCCAACTAAAACAAACTTTATTTCATTTTATAAATGTGTGTATCACAACTCCGCTGCGCATGTTTGAGTTTGATCAAAGATTAAAAGCCGAGACCGGTTGTTGCAGGAAATCCAATTACTGCCTATAAATGTCAATCCTTTTAAGGGTTTTACGTTTAGACTAGCGAGCTACAAGTGAATAGCCGTGTTCATACTCGTTTATACATATCGCGCACGCAACATCTTGGTATTTTTATGACAATGTTTCAATCAACTCTTTGCAAAACGCAGTATCTTATCACGCGATGGAAAACATCGATAAAAATACAATGCAATTGTGTTTATTACTAAATTTAACATATTTAAATTGTTTTCAAATCATTCGCTCATAAATCCATTGCATAATGTATAAATTCGTTAGCGTACATGATGTTTGCTACACCTGTGTGTTATTAAATATTCTTTGACGGTCGCAAACACATAAATATGTAGGAGGTATCGCCGCAGATAAACTTGTAAAAAGTTATGAATGAAATCGAGAGTGCTGTAGTAGAGTTGTAGACTTCCTCCCTCCAAGCCCCCCCCCCCTTTCCCTCCGCTCCCGGGCCCCTCTCGTAGTCGACGATTTGTTTCATGCATTTAGTTTTATTACGTTTGAACATAATTTATTGTGTCGTGAAAGTTATCCAAGATTTGTATTGTATTAATGTTTCTACCGTATTGAATTTCATTTATGGTCATTCTGTTCTCAGTTCAAATTGTTGTTTAAATAGGAAATTAATTGTTTTAAATAACTTTTTGATTCGCTACGGAAAATGATTGCTGTGTTTCATCTTAAACTTTAAAGTTATATTGTTATCAATATTAAATTAAATTAAATTTAAGGCTTAAATTAATACTAACCTACTAGTGTCCTAAGGCCCCACACGGGGGCATAGGGCTGATATGTCATTTCTTCATTATTCTCAGTCTAAAGTCTTTCGCTTTAGCTCACTCCAAGTCAGACCATGTTTTTGGCAATTGTGCTTAAATTATCAAATAATCTTCTTAGTAATAATAGTCTTTTAAGTTAAGGTTCTATGTTTTAGTAATCTGCACGCGTGCGGTTGACGGTTGTCAGAACTCGGTAACTGGGGCACTAGTAAGCCTATACTTGCTTTTAACGTGGAATATTCAATATACTTAAATGAACTACATGCAAACCTAACGCTGTTATTCTCGTAGTGCATAAAATATTGCACTTTTTCAACAGTGTTAACTTTATTTGTTTTATTTTTGCACTTCCCTTAGTACAAGTATTAGTTTGACTTTAAATTTAACCCTTAATGCCCTAAAGTATCAAAATTTATACCTGTTTTTTTTTTCTAAATAAATATTGTGATTTTTTAGCTATTTTTCCCTTTATCTGGACCCTCAAGCAAACACGGTAATATTAAAAAAAAAACACTTTCGTAAATCAGGCTACTAAGGGTTAAGGTATACTTGGGTAATACCAGCATCTTTGACATTGTTTTAATTATAATAATATGATTTTCGACAAAGATTAGATTTTTTGATGGGCTACTACGTTTTAAAGATGGTGGATGTCAATAAAAATGTCACAACACTATATTAATTGTAATACATTTCTGTATATGACGTTTGTTTAAAATATAGTAAAACAAATGTAGTGTTTATGGAGCGAACATTGGTCTAATACGAGGTTGACATTCTAGCACGCGGTAGAAATCTGGTTTATAAAACGATTAGTTAGCGACAGTCCGCGATGTATATAGGTCAAATAAATGAAAAAGACCCGAAAAAAAGTCTTTTATTTTTATTATAATTCCAAAAGATAAAACCAACTAGATTAAATCCATGTGCTCAACGCCTAAATCTTTATTCTTTTCATTCACTTATATATAAGTTATTACAGGTGAAAACGTTTAAAATAATATTTGTGTAGTAATATCGCAATGAAATGGAATGCGATACGGCATACAAAACAGAAGACGTCAGACGCAAATGCTGTGAAGGCACTCGCTGCAGTATTATAGACCTTAGATGTCATGACGGCCATTTGCAAGCCAGGTTACTTGATCGTGGCTTGTGATCACGTTGTTAAGCGGAGCGGTTTCATATGTCAAGCACATACATTCTATGAGCGAAATATTTAGAAGACTTTATTATAGACTATATGTATCCCGGCTGGGCACAGAAACAATTGTTTCCTCATGTCTTTAGATATATAATGAAAATACCTTCGATTTATAGAAGTTTGTCGCGCCTGTTAATTATTATATTTGCAATAAAATTGTGCACGAATTATAATTACATTCGTTTACGACATATATTCACTATTTATTATTAATAAAAAAAACATTTTTTTTAAATTTCACGTTAAAACATTTTAATTATAAGGGCCTTATATAAAAATAACCTTATTCGGACAATATCTTGTTTGTACGTACCAATAAATGCCCTCTATCGCTGACAAAGTAATATTAAGTAAAGTCGCTCCGCTTATGTCTGTTGCCTGGGTGTCATCAAACGTCGGTCATTAGGAACGGGCGTCTAAGCTCCCGTCCAAGTCTTTCGCGCGGCGCACGCAATACATAGCCTATATACTATATACTAAAGATACCTTTGAGCTGTCTTGTCCTTATATACACGTGTATATTATCCTTCTACAGTCTTGGTATAAATAACAATTTGTACTAACAGCAGATTTGTCTTCCGTCTCAAATTGGTATATTAAATAAATCAAATTAATTCATTTGTTTTACCTAATGCATTCTTATATCTATTTTTAACTAATTATGTTTACACTGTGATGAAAAGAGACAGGATATACATTTAATAGGGTATAATCTAATGTCGTTTTTTATCTGTATTCGCGTAGACTCGACAGACAATATTAGATTGTACCACAGACAATTTTAACATATATATTTCATATTGTAGAAATTTAATGAAAATACAAGTTTGTCTGTGAACTTAACTGAAAGAATCATGTCATTAATAAAACATTTTAATAATAATATTCCAGCAGTTGTAAGAAGTATAATGCTATAGTAAAAAAAAATGTTACGAAATACACGTCTCTTAGTTTGATTGTGTCATTTTGTCAACTCTTGTTGATAACAGTTAAAGCAATGATAAATTATATTTAAATTTGAACTACATTTATTAATAGTTGACTTCCTTGCAAAAGTTACATACAGTAGTAAGTAATTAAGATTTAGTAAAATCATATTACAATTCGATATCAAATATAATTGTAACAACTTTTTCTTTTAAAATAAGTTTACGCTGTAATTAAAGAGGCTTGTCTGTAAGAGATCTCTTATTAGCGATAAGGCCGTTGCTTTATGTACTAACATCTATTAACGTCATTTACTTCTACTGTTTAAGTGCAATAAAGTTTAAATAAATAAATAAATTTAAAAAAATCATTTTACAAATAAGCTGCCAGAAGTTTAATGTTTCAGTGTTATTCTCAGTTCCAATGCATTCATAAGACGAAGGCGAAGGGAAAGCCACCTCGGCTTATTGCAATATGTAAAGCCATTAGAAGGCGAGCTTATATAACGGCGTGTGTTATATAAACTGAGAAGGCTGGAGCCGTAGCGACCAAAATACGGGCACCTGACGCCCGGCCACTCAGCGGCTTCGAGTATGGCCTGACTTACACTTGGTAGCGTCGAACAGCAAAGTTATTTCTCCTACGCTTATTATAATATTACTAACATATCGGTGCAAATCACCATCTAAATGCAAGAATAGTATTGAAGTTATCAAAATATTATCTGCATTTACAGATTTATGACCTACATATCAGCTATGATGTATTTCTTGCGACTCCTTCATTTACTGGCATATATCTGATATATAAAATTCTCGTTGTCGGGGTCCGCGGGTTGTCCGCTTCTCCTGAAATTTTCTGAGCATATTGAGTAGGTCTGAGAATCGGCAAACATCTATTTTTAAAGACTTTTTTTTTGGCAAGACGACGTTTGTCGGCTAGTTTATATATAACAATAATCAAAACGTCTATTAGGCAATATTTAGTTTTATATTGTTCTTTTGTTTTTAAAGTTGTGTGTTTGTAGTTTCACACTTTTACCGTTTTCCTTATTAAGGTATCCTAGAAAAATTTACCGAATGCGATGTCAGTTGCTCTCCGATCTACATACACAGCCGTGAGGGATAGTTCCTTTACAGCACGACGAAATCCTGGAATAAATACCGCCGCCTCAAATTATTTAATTTAGCCGTAACTATTTTTTGTTCTCTCATTGTGTTGCTGTGTTTTAACTTGTGTGTGTGCTTATAAATGTGTTTCATTTCTTAATTACTTTATAAGGAATAACCGCGTCGCTTGTGCCGTGGCCGCATGTGTTATTCAACATCGAGCACAAAGCCTGCCCGCTGCGGTCTCTCGTCTTACCATCGCCCAATTGTGATATAAACATAGTATATATATACATGTACGCAAGCCACAGTGTGTGGACGTGCTTTGATAGGGGTTCGTTTCTTAGATCTCTGATTTGAATCGTGAACCTTTCTTCAAAAAGGGGCTAAACTAAATCTACTTCTATATTCTTCTTCCATATACGTTAATGCTAAACAAAACTCACTATACACTATGAATAAAAATATTGTTAGCATGATTGTCAAATGCTCTTTACTTCTAGATTCACATTTATTGAGGAAAGTCAAATATTTGGTGCTTAAGTTAAATGTACACCTCCAGTAGTCAAAACATTCATAAGTGAGCTTCGAACTTGTTAGAAGAAGAGATACCAAATGTTACGTTCCGTACTAGTAGTTTCATATATAAAGAAGTTATGATATATAGCAATACTAGCTGACCCAATGAACGTCGTTTTGCCAAAAAAAAAAAAAAAAAAACGTCTCTAAAAATAGATGTTGGCCGATTCTCAGACCTACTCAATATGCTCAGAAAATTTCAGGGGAACGAAAACTGTGACACGAGAATTTTATATATTAGATTATATGGTTATGTTTAGTATTATACTTTTTCAGGTAAAGAACCTTTTTCGATTGCCATAATTTCGCTTGTCGTAGAAACAAATGCCAAAGTTCAACCCAAACCCTATAGTTTAGCACTAACAACACGTATCGCTTAGTAAGAAGATAAATTATGAAATATCCTCGTTACCTGCCAACACCCCATTGGGAATGCAAGTAAACTCGTGAAAAGCCCAACGTCTTAGAAAATCACTTCTAAACACAACAGTATATGCATCTTAAAGATTGGATTTTCACAAGTGCCTTTATATCGATACTTTGTTAGGGTATGTTTACATATATCCAATCGGGCAAGTTACTTTGAAAACCAAATAAAGCACTAGAGTAACTCACGACACATATTACATACTTACAGATTAATTATTTGATAGATAAATAATAATTTGTATAATAAATAAATTACTGTCAAATAAATGTATTTTGTATTTTTTTTTTATGATCAGTAACTGATAAGGCGGTATAAAGAGACAAAAGCGAGACTCTTGTTTGGTTGATTCGATAATCACATGAACTAAAGACAATATGCATAAGGTTTTTGTCAACTTTGCTATCATGAAAGGATTTTATCCTCTGGAGTTGGGTGAACTTTGTGTTTATTTGACTCTGATTACCATTCCCAGAATCTCTTCATTAACGCGTTTTCATTACATTCTCTTCTTCCAGATGACTTACACATGTATTTGACCAGATCCAAACAAGTGTCACACTTTGCGCAACCATAGACTTTGGTAGACCATAGACACTTGTTTCTAGACTCTTTTAATATTATCTGCCTGTACAGATATCCAAAAACCAAATTATATCAAAACCGTGGGTTATTTTGGCATAATTCGAATTATATAACATCAAATTAGATCAGAGGTTATCCACACCTCACACGAACTAATTAAGTTAAACGTGTTATAAATTTGAGGTTGTCTGAAAGCTCATTTACACTTTTGTTGCGTATTGTTTTTTACTTTGAATATACTGTCGCAGTAAGAGTAACAATGTAACCCCAGGTTTAAAACCAGAGACTATAAAGTAAAGATTATAGAGCGCATGTTATGGTGATTATATGATATGTCGGCGTAAATACTAATAGTTGCTAATAATGTAACAGTGCATGCACTTAAGATGCTGGCTCGAGAACAATAGGCTATAAGCTCGCGTGTAGGTGATAGTTGATGCCTATACCGTTACATGTTTTAAAAAGCCTGTCGTCTAATGGGAAAACTGAATTAAATGTTTTAATTGTATGAGTCGTTTATATACATAGTGTGTTACGTCCGCGTCATTTTTTTTTTGTGTGGACGAACGACAAACGACTGGGAACTGCTAAAATACGAGTGAAAGGTTTTTTGGTTATTGTAGGCAAGGCTACACTAAAAGAGGGAGCATACGAGCAGAAGCCGCTCCATAAAGATTCATTCGCCGCACATAGACACTCACGTGACTGGGGTAACTCTGTCAATTTTATTCACCTGTGTGGTACTTCGTGGTTATTTCTTCAAGTTCCACTACGAAAGCGTTTGAACCAGATTCGGTGCGTTCATTAGCAGCCCCCATTCCAAACACAACATTGATTCTGCGAGCTATTTCTGCCGCGTTAGGTTCGCGTCGGAACTCGTATTCATAAACCACTCGTATTTTCGGAATATCTATCTACCTTTTTGTCTAAGCTGAATAAAAAAAAACAACTGAACGTCTATTACATAGATACCATGAGTCAACAGTTTCACTCAAAAACTTAACAAAGAACCCACCTCACCCACACACTCGCACAGCAACACCATTACACACAATAATACACACTCGCATTGAATGCTCCTTCTTGTGATACATTTGAATTTTGTCATAGTCCTGTAATTATTGTACTTATTTAGTTTATATTCTATGTTTTACCCCTATTTTTGTCCTGTATTTTTCTCTCATTAATATTCAATCTGTGTTATTGTACCTACTGTATGGGCAATACAGATAAAATAAAATCTAAAACCACGAATCTTCTATGTATTTCGTGTGAACTGAAATTTTCTGTCGTTAATTCCTGTAAATATATAAAGATGTAGTATTGTGTACTGAAAAAACCCAGACAAAGTCACGGGTTTATTGTTGTTAAACAAAGTAATGATTATAGCCTTTATTGTCTAAGTAATAGGAGTGTACCGTGTTTTATTAGTAACTGCTAAACGAACTTCGGTAGTGGACGAGTCGTAAAAGGTGCTGCCGTCTTTTGAAAATTTTATGTTTTACTGCTAGCTTTAAATTTTGTTAGAGCTAGGCTTTACGTTATGTGCGGCCTGATGACATCTTGGTTAGCATAATACGCTGGCTCATAAACGTCTGTTGCAATAAATTAATATTTAAAATACGACTTATTAGGTTAACATATGGCTGGGGTAATTACCACGCCAGACTTCCGAACAGACAGGTTCCTGGTTATATCGCAATATTTACTAATAGTAAAGTCTTAAGTCATATATAAACTTAACTTAAAAACAATTAACTACGAAACGTCTAGTGTTTTCTGCGTTAATATTTTCCAAACCTTTTCTTTCACTGCCATCACTCGAATAATTTCCATATTCCTTTACAATAGTCTTGTCATCTTCCTCCATTTGTCTGTTCAGTAATACGTTAACCAGGCAAATATCGTTAAATCAGCAGGTTACCAGGTCTGTAACCGTTCCAATGAAACAAGTATATAATATTATTTTTACTTAAACGTTCAAATGTATCGTGGACGCGACAAATACGTTATATTCTTTAATTACAGCTAAAAGGTTTCATTTTACCGACATCATGCGAGCGATATCCATTCAAAATGATCGCTTTGTCAAAACAACGCGATATGGATCCGTTGCGATTCGGTTTGGCTTATAGAAATATGGTATTGCAACTAGTTCAATTGAAAACATTTTTTATAAGCATTTGCTTTTGTTTATAAACACCAGGGACTACTATATTTCTTTGCCTATATTATTGATAAGTACCGTACGAGTTACGACCTAATAAGCTTAAGCTTAAATAATATGAAATGGTGTATAGATCATATCAACAATCAGTATTCACATAGATCGCAATTTAGATTATAAGGCTTTGAATGAACTGTGCTTTGAGGATATGCGACGCTAATCCATTTAGTGATAGTCTCCATGTCTTCAGACGCAAATTGTTGCGGACCTTGTTTCGCCAATACACTCCAATTTAGGAACGTTAATTTTTTGTTTTTTTTCTGTGTGTAGAGTTTTTTTTTGTTTTATATATGATTGTTTAGTTGTTTTTTTAAATTGTATACCTGTAATGCTGTGCATCCCTATATTTTATGCACATACATACCTTTTTTGTAATTTTGTACGGGTTGTGTTTGTATGTGTGTTGTTGGTGTGCCTTAATAAATAAATAAACCTAGCCAGGTTTTCTCTGCCGTTTCACCTTCATTAACATGACAATTATTATGGATTTTGTGACGTGCATTTTGTCAATAATAATTCATGGCAAAGCATTAAGTAAATTGTTCGTCTGTATCGCAAAGTTATATTCGATTTGTGCAAAGAAACATTATTCTACAGTGAGTGTTATATGTGTGTATGTGTGTTGTTGGTGTGCCTTATTAAATAAATAAATAATTACATAAAATAAATAGTTGTATGTGTATGTCTAAATTGATGTGTATGCCTGTTTATTTATTAACACTTTGTAGCAAATATATATTCCAGAAGTAAATTTAAGATGGCAACTGTTGCCATAGCAACGGTCTCCAAGCACACTTAACAAGGAGCTGTAAAGCGCATGAAGTGAGAGAGCCATTATATAATAACGAATATAAAAAAAAATAATTAAAGAGAATAAACTAATACTTAACTAAACTTTGAAAACATTGGCCAACTTTTGAGTAATTTAAGGAAAAAATGTACACAATTCTCAATATACTCTCATGAATTGTATGAAGTCGGATTTTGCCGACTTTGCAAGATGTACGTACGGTCCTTACACGCCGTGTAGAAGTATAAAATGTAATCATATTTCACCGACTAGCTGCTAATAACTAAATGATGTAAAACGTTTATATTTAAAGTAGTTTAATACACTCGTGGGTAAACCAGAGACAAGATTTCCAACGAATAGAGATCCCAGGACTTTGTAACGCGCATAACCTTTTCCATTTCCTTTGTCTGATATCGTTGGATAAAACCTTAACATTGCAAAATGTTGAAACAAGAGTACAGTGTTCGAACAGTAACGGTGGGAGGTAGGATTTTTTTCAATGAGCATTGTGTGTACCGCCTGAGGCGCCTGAAAGATTTTATAAAGCCCCCACACTCGTAGCAAAAATAGGAGGGATTTTTTTTTATTTCGCTCATATTTGAAATTTTTATAGATAATATCATTTGAATGTGGAACTACAGAATCTGATACGTATCAAGTATCAAGTACGTAAGTATCAAATAACAACTAATAATGTTTCTAGATATTCTATATGTATTTTTATTATGTATATTTTTGTCCCTATAATATACACTACTGCAAGAATCAATGTAGATATGCAAGTACAATAATTGGTGATGAAATATCTTCAAAACAGCCTTGAATGGATCCAGTATTCGCAGTGGAAGAGACGAAAAAAAATAAAGCCCCGGGGCTCAATAGCTCTCTCTGGCGATAATTTGGCATAAACCTAGCTAACATATTATCGTGTGCATGTGTGTGTCCGGTACCCCGTCGGGGTGGGCTATTCTTGCTCTTTTTCAGTTTTCTTTTCGATGCAAATTCCTCGTCACTGGCAACGCGAGCGTGCAAATGGAAATTGAGAATTTTCACTAATGCACGTACGTACGTACGTCGTGGAAACTCGGATGTCGTTGCTTATTTTCTTTTTGTATTGCAGCGAATGCGGTGCCTTTTTTGCTATTAATCAATGGCGCATTTGTTTTGGCGATTGGGATTTGGACGTGCAAGATTTATTTTGATGAAATGTTTGGTTGTGAATTAATTTGGACGGTTTTTTGGGTTACCTAGTTTGATTTTCGGACGTATCACGTATTTGGTACTTTACAAATGTTGTGGTTGGTAAATGAGTGAATTTATCTACATCCAAATATGTGTCATGTATATAATATATATAAAAGTAATAAATAAACGGTTATTACGTATACAGAGACGAAATAGCTCTAATTGTGTTCCACTTTCGGAATTCGTTGATCGCGAACGTCAAGTTATATAATATGTTTTTATCCTTAAAAACGTTTTATTAAAATATATAGTATGTGAGATTCTCTTTATATGCCTTCATTAATACTGGAACCAGGAAATGACTAGGTTAAACAAATAGTTGTAGATTCCCTATCCCAAGAATAGTAAAGAAATTATTCACTCTATCGTAATGTATATATGACTGAGAACTTATTTGTCAAATGTCATGTAGGAATCACGGATTATCAACGCTAACTACATTTTTGTGAAGAACATTATTCGAAAGCTTCGTGGCCGGTGCAAGGGGTATGGGGGTTTAATTAAATTTTCTTTGAGCACTGACAGAGATAGGGAAGTATGCTTTGAGTCGTCAGCAAGTTACAGTTTTGGTTATAGCGACAGGGGTGATCGTTTTTTAATTAAATAACACCAAGTCGTTTCGAGCAACCTAAATACGTATAAAAATATCTATTTTTGGCAACCGATATGTGGGTATATGTGGGGGAAGGGAGGGATTTCCTCTAACCCAAATGGGGGAAAGCTCAAGCAAGCGAAAGCACTGGCTGGTAGGCCCGTAGGCGCCATTTTTTTTATTTAACAAACATATACGCGTAGTTACCGCAATTAGCAGCCAAAGAAATACAGTATTAGTAATGGGTGTTTTTTTTTGAGGTATAAAACTTAAGTTGGCAACACTGGCGGCCATTTTGTCAGCTGTCAAGTGATTTTTGTTTACTTAGGTTTGGCATCTCAACATGAATTGACTGATTCCTGAAACGATCCCGATTTTCATAAGTGAATTTTATTTAGCGATGAAGATCACTCTTGATAGAATGTATCGTCATGAAATAAAACTTCCGTGTTTGGAATGAAGACACAAATCGATGTTGAGAAAAAGCCAACTGTTTGGTGGGCTGGTGGTATCTAATGATTCACGGACCAATGTCCTTACTTCTTTAAAAACAATGCTGGCAGAACACCGCGTTATTGCCTATACAACTAATGTCAGAAAAAGTCATCGGTAATTGGAATTCAAGATTACACTGCTTCCGAGCCAACCGTGGCATATGCCAGATATCATATTTAAAATGTGTTTAAAGATTTTCTTTTGAAAATAAATTTCATATTAATAAAAAAAAACCTTTATTCGTTTCAAAGTTCTATACAAAAAAAACACTAAACAATCATGAACGCGAATAAACAGAGCATTGAAAAAGAGATGTATTTATGGAAACCCAGTATAGTCAAGGATTGAGAGAGATCTCACAAATGCCTCATGAAAGGTGTCAACAGTGGCTGGTTCTAATTAAAAACACTCATCGGTTGAATCGAGGGGTCAGCGGGGTCGTGGGGGGTGGGGGGGAGAGCATTCGCGTAACGAACGCACTAATTAATAAGGGTCCGTCGATATTGATTTACGATGCCGCGTGTGAGACCCGCGACATGTATCCCTCGGATTGATTACGTGACACGGTGCGAATATAAATTCGCGGCGGATTGCGTGTGTGTTTGTTTGGGGAGCGTGAGGGCAAAACAAAAGACGGAGGTGGCGCGGTCCATTCGATTGTTATTGGTCAGGATGATTAAGATGGATTTTCTGGTGCTGCCTAATTTTGGATTAATAATAAGACATTGTGTATGGTTCTTTATCATAATTAAAAATATCCGCTAAATAAACACTCTTGATACTTCAGCGTAAATACTTCAACAAATAACATAAAGGTAATAAAACAACTAAGTTGCCGCAAACTCTACTCGGCTTTTCTCACGTCCGAGCATTAGATCGTCAGGGCTGCGTCATCAAGAAAAGATTATCGGCCGATGTTGTAAATCGGGAGCACTCCGGAAGGCATAGTACAACCCCGCGGGCGCCTGTCGCGTCCGGCACGGCGTCAATTAGACGGTGGAGCCCCCACAGGGGGGGAAAACGGGGGTGGAAGGGGTCGGGTGGGACGCGAGACGTTGGCCACGTATACGCTAGGTATGTGCCCGGAAATTCGAGCCTATATACAGAGCACACGCCTCAGGCTACGTAATTAATAGCTAGAGGCCGATCTCAGACTCCTAATAATTCGGGGTTTATTATGCAGATGAAAGAAATTGAAGCGAGTGCAAGGTTCTTTTAACGACGTTCGGTTGTTTACTTTTCCCGATGTATCATTTAAATTAATTTATTTGAAACATAGGTATATATCTGTATATCGATATATAGTATAGCAATATTACTCTTAAACAGATTCAGATCGATCACAAAAAAACAAAAGCGACCACGCATCATATTAATGTTGTCAACAAAAATAAATATTTCACGTGTAAAAGGAAAAGTTGTTGTCGTTAAAAGTTGCCTCTCTCCGAAGTGGGTCAAAGTTGAACAGTGTTATATAATAAGCGGTGCGGCGTAGGGCTGTCACAATTGTATGTTTATCAACTGTAAGTCAGCATTATCACAAGTCGGAATTATTATATATATTATATTTTTTTAGTTATAAATGTAAAGTTAGAAGCAAAGGTGGCCATCGTCAATTAGCGATCTCTTTCAGGTAGCCTACAACTATTTTTGTATACCGCGTATGATCAACTAATCGTTAACTTAACTCTGCACCAGAATGTGACATTTGTATGACAAGGTTTAAGGTTTAAGGAATGATAGTGAACGAAAATTCTTAACTTGTGTGAACTTAGTGAACTTAAATCTAACAACCGCTTGGTTGTTAGATTTAAGTATAATTTAGGTCTCAATTTTTTTATATGTTTTTAGGCTTCGGCCGTATAATAAATAATACTTACATAATAAAATATTTATAGTAATACAATAGTAATATAGTGTTCCTGTGAGTACATTTAAGATTATTGATACAATTTTTTAGACTTCTTTGGATGTTTTGTTTCTGAGGTGACAGCCCTATTATGAGGAGAGCCCGTCTGGAATCACAGACTGTTTTATGTGTTATCATTAATTTATAAATGTTTCTTACTTAAGTACTTTGGAATACCGGATGTTTATTAATAACATTATTATCTGTTGATTAATTACATTTTATTTAAATGAAACATTTGTCTATTTGAAGAGTTTTAACATATGATATGTGATTTTGATAGTCAATAGATTTTTGCCTGGTGGAAATTACGTAAAACATTACTAAATTTAAGCATCAGTGTTTCCTTAAGTCCTTACTATACTTACGCCAACTATATTCAATTTCTTGATGAAATTTTGCCAATCCAATATAACAGCTCGTTAAGAATCCTCTAGAAGCCTTTAAGATCAATACTGATCAAGAATTGATACATAATTAGACCTTCGGGACACGCGTTTGTAACGTGCGACCAAACTAAATAAGCCAATAGCGGTATAAAATAAAGCTGACCACAGCCTTTACAGCATTTTCGACTTTCATCCAAATTAGTAAGGGCTAGTATTCCGTGAACAGGTGAATACGTTAGGTAGAGTACACACGTGCTATCTACGTAGGTAAATCTGAATACAAATGAAGACATTAGGCGAATCCCGTGTGGTCTTTCGTTAGGATTTGTTATAGCGATAGGTCATAGTTGTGGATTTGACCTTTTTATTTTACAAAAAAAATATTTAAATGAATATGTTGAGACAAAGACTTGAAATGAACGGTTCAATTTATAATACAAGACATGTTCGAAACGATGGCATTGTAATTGCGATGACTTGGCCTTGATGGAAAAGTCATACTATACCGTAAACGAATATTTAGAGGACAAAGATCCCTTTAATGTGTCGGCAATTTGCAGCATCGGGACAGTTCAATTCTTGAGTAGCCTTACAATGCTTTGTTATTTTAATTGTCAGTAGCACAATTTTGTATTAATAGTTTATTTTAAAAGAGCAGCTATCGAGTTTCTTGCCGGTTCTTCTCGGTAGATGACTGCCTTCCGAACCGGTGGTAGTGTAAAAATTGACGATTCAAAAGTGTCTTTATAAAGACCTACTTGAATAAAGATATTTGGAGTTTAAGTTTGATGAAAAATATTCTCAATATCTTTTAAAATGACTGCAGCGGTGATGATGTGGTGAGAAGATGTGTGCGTTTTATGAATAATTCTGTTCATGTACCCGATAAGTGTTAGACAACTGAAGTCGTGCGTTATACAGTGTATACTAATTTTCCTACGTAATTACCAGCTCGTAACCTTTTACCTAAAGCCCCGTGTGAAACAGAAAGCCCTAAATCTGTCCTATGTATTCACAAACAATAAACAGATTGAATGATCATTATTGGTATCTATAAACATAACGCCTTGTCAGCTTATTACAAGAACAAATTCATTCCACAATTTGTAGGCTTTCGATATTGGCCAACGCTCAGACGGAGCTCGGCATAAATCACCGTTCGATATCACGCGAATACTGTCGAAGGAAGGCTAGTATTTTGGCTAGATATTTCAGCAAGCAAGCCGGCTAGGTCAGAGCCATTTACTTAGCCGGCACATAGCGGCATGTACCCAGCGGTAGAGCGAACGGAGCGAGACGCGGTAGTGTTGTCACTGTTTCTAGAGATATCGATTGATTGTTTTGAACGTAGATTTTGGTTAATTTGAAATTATAGCATTTATTTGCTGTTGAAATAAGCGTCTACAAATTTTAAACATGTGATACGTACGTGGTTACGTTATTATAGATACTATGGTATTTATTACTAATCAGAATGTGTGTGTCACAAGATCTTGTATAAGCAGGTTTTATAGGTCACATTGTAAGACCAAATGGCCACTGTAACTGTACTGAGTGAGACTAATAGATAATCTGTTTAGTTTTATGTATCGAACTATTTTAAATCTTATATAAATATTTATTACTGCATATTCTTCAGCTTAGATGAAAGCTTTTCAAAACTGATCATCGCTTTATTTATTCAATATAATTATTATAAACATTATCGATACCAGCATGACATAATAAGGTCACATCCCTAGCGGCGAGTGTGCGCGTCGATAAATTCCAAGCGCGTTGTCAATCGTTCGCGAGGAGCGTTCAGGAATTAACGGCGCAGCGCTGTCAAGGCGCCGCGCCGCCCGGTTGTCCCCCGACAGCCTCAGGGCTGAACATTACTATTCCTACTTATTATATTAAAAGTCGTTAAAAAGCCAGTAAATTGCTTGTTTTACATTTTATATTTAACGTTAAGAGAATTGTCTTAATATGCAGATATATTTTCTAAAAGTATTATATAGAAAGTACATATATTATAACAATAACTATTAAATAGGTAAATAATAAATTTTGTAGATAATTTATATAAATTAGTAAGTATGTACTAAATAAAGTGAACAACGTACGAACTTAAAGTATACGGTTTTTAAATAATGACTCTTTCGACGTGTCATTTAGGGGTTAAGTCGTATTATATTGTATAAAACCTAAAACCTAAAAAAAGACGACTTGTTGATGGAATTCTTTACGGAATCGAGCCATTAATTATTTCAAATAAGAAGAATCAGTTCGAACTTAACTTATTTAGTGAAATTTCCGAAATAAATTACCAAAACGTCCAACAATACAAGAGTTACGCGTCCACGGACTGGCGAAACAAAATGGCGGCTCGTGGCTCGCAGTGCTGCCACACTGTACGTGTGCAGACGGGTTACGAGACAAACTTCAAGCTTATCAGATCGCGGACGAACTTACGCGGTTTTAAAGTACGCATACTTTGGGTGATACGTTGTCGAGCCACAAGTTCGCGAACTTACTCGCCTATCTATTCACCCCTTTAAGATTCAAACGACTGTTGAACGATATTATTTTACTAAAAATGTTTGACGTCCAAAGTTTTGTAACGTTTCACAAATTTGCCATACAGTATATACAATTATAATGTTTTAAATTTTTTTATAAAAAATGATAACAATTTTCCATTACTTATTTCTAAACTTTTGACATTTGGCAACCCTATGTAAATTGCACGTATACGCTAGGCCCGTGAATTATACGGATTACGAGTTTACGACGCACATGCGAGCTGCAGGCGAGTGGGCGAACAGCGCACCCGACTTACCATTATCGATATTACCTTCGGCTTGCTGGCTTTACTGCTGTGACGTCACGCGCATAGACAATAAACAGCTGTGTGTAAATACTCTTTGGAAATTCGATTGGATGGAAGCTTTATGTGTCTTTTAAATCTTGCCATAGATAAGTTCTTGGAATTTTTGTCTCGCAATAAAGCACAGATAAAGAAGGAAAAAGAAAGTAAACACGTCCCTTTGCCCCTACACTTCTTCATCATTTGCAAGCTTCATTAATTCAGCAAAATGTAATTTATAGAAAACGCGAACTTACACATCTCAGAACCATCAATCGATCGCAAACAATTAAAACAAAGCAGTGTTTGATTATGTTATCTGTTGGATACAAATCATATTGTTTACACGACATCATGTAAACACACTATAGTGTAACTGTATACAGTTAAAACACGATCAATGGGTTTTGAGTGTCCGCCAAAGAATTATGTTCATAATGGAATTAACAGCAGTGTCTCTAAATAAATGAGGCCGCGGCGTTAACAGAAGTGCAACATTGTCGACGCCATTGTGAAAATTTAAAAATAGAACTTTGTAACTGGCGTACGAAAATATTTATTTATTTTACACTTTATCGCACTTAAACACTAGAAGCAAATGACATTAACAGATGTTAGTACATATAAGAGCAACGGGCGGCCTTATCGCTAATAAGCGTACTCTTCCAGACAACCCACAAGTAAGAAAATAGTAAAGGTATATTTTTTAATTTGTTATTATGTAACTATGTAAGGATGAATACATGTTTATATTATATAAAAAAATTTAAATTGTATCTTTAGAAATATGTAATGCAAAAAAGAATTTACTGACTCGAGTAAATATGTTCTTTACTATGTAAAGAATGTGACTAAGCCTTAAATATTTATATATATATATAAATATATTTTTTTTTTATTGATCTAGTGAATTGGGCGTCATTTTACCATTAAAGGCTCAATTAGGTAAGCAGACAACCAAGTGATCGGATGATTATTCATCACCACTTATGAATATATTACAATCCATGTGAGAAGTGTACAACACAGCACCAGTCAAGTGAGAGCCTTGCGACCCTTAAGTAGGGAGGTGGGGTGGGATCAACATTAGCTGTACGAACCTATTACGCGAATATCACCACTAACGCGTGCAACTTGGGACCAATGTCGCCTGACGGCAAAATCTTTGGAAGAAAACGTGCATAATTTACGCGCGTCCGATAAACGTTCACGATTGTTATTACGCGATTGCGTTTATTGGATTTGGCTGGCGTCGCGCTGCCGTCGCGAGATAATGTCGTCCAGATGTTTAATAAAGGCGAGCACCTACTGCGCAAGGAATCGAATTAGGCGTACGATCTTCCGAGGCAGCGGAAACTTAATTAACTTTTCGGTTGAGGCGTGTTTTTTAAAAGGTCCACAATGAAAGCTCTTGTTAATTTTTACGTAGGCGACAGTCAATCGCAAATTATTGTCTGATATTGTAATCGACAGAGTTTGAAAAAAAGCGTACACTTTTAAATTAAAGCCTTAACATTGTCTATTTTATGTTTCAGACATATATATTGTATGCCTCAATATACGAAAATAGTGTTTTTTTCTCACTAACACATCGTAATACATTGCCTGCCTGCCTTTATTAAAATTTGCCCGATACGGTAAAAAAAATATTTACATTTCCCGAACAACATTCTTAGCAATCTACCAGCAATTTCGTGGAAAGGCAAAACTCGTGTGTTTTTTACGGTCTAGTCGTAGGATTGAGGCACGTAATTTACGCGTGAGTGGTCAGCGTGGCTGGTGATTACGGCTCCTGCCTCGCCCTGATAATCCCGGTCCAATGCTTGTGACGTGTGTGTTTAGGTTGTTTATTCACGATACGATTTTAAGCGATTAATAGTTTGATCGCGCGATTTAATTGTTAGTACAATTTACATTTTATTATTATAAGCCATGTGCTACGTTATAAATTTGTAAAAGCGTTTCAAGAAATTACCATTTAGATGTTCCTGTTAATGAATACGAATACATAAAAATCGAATCGAGAAGTGGTTTATTTAACTTGAATAGCAAATTCAATTTTGATTTAGAATTGTTTTATTCGAGGAACGAAAGCGCGGGAGTTGAAAGGCGACATTTATTGATTTGGAAACGTATATATAAATGCCTTTTTACAAAATGAACGAACACTTTGAAGCTAGAACTTGTCGTGTTACGAATGTGTAAAAGTATTATAATTCCTGAAGCGTCGCGCATGATATAATCCGCCTAAAACGCTAGTGATTTGGAACGGAATCGCCGCCCGACGGACGTGGCGTGGGCGCGGGTCATTAAGATGGCGTCGCGTCGCGTGCGCTCGTTATGCCACCCCGGGGCTGGGGCTAACTCGATTATATATTCACTGCAATAGCCTAATTCGAGATGTCTTCGATTTGCTATACGTTGATGGACGGATTCAATATCTTAAAATTATTATAAAGAAGTATTCATTGTGAGTTTCATGTATATAGGAATTATAACAGCCCTAGACCCAAAAATGTTTTACAGAGCTCAACTGGCTAGATTAATATCGGTAAATATTTTTATGACGGTTTAAATTTTCCTAATATTTAACTATTGTATGTAATATATAAACATCTCTATTGCTTGACGATTATACTCGAGGTTGGGTAGTTGAACTAAGTTGACCTTACATATATATACACTTTTATATATATATACTCGTAACTCCATTGTGCCAACGGCGGGGGCCAGGTGCCGTATCGTGCCACCGTCGAGGGACTCGGGCTTAGAACGTTGTCCTGAAAATCCTCTGTACATTTGGAAAACCCTTAGGGCGCTGTCACAGTTTTGCTTTTATTTCTACCGCTCGTACACTACATGTATTCAGATGAAGGTAAGTAACACATTGATTGTTATAAATCCATTTAGATTTTTACCGCTGTTTCACTTTTGTTAAGAGCAACTTTATTCTTCTTAACTGTTTCTGTCTTAATATTCGAAAATTGTAAACAGTGTGTTATTGTTTACGTGGATAAGGCTCTAACGAGATAAAATGTTTATTTGGATTTCTGGCATCTCGTTGGATTGTTTTTTTTAATTATTTCGCAGCCAATTAGGCTAATTAGAATACAATGCATGTTAATATATAGAGAAACTAACTAACTAACTCTTAGAAACAAATCTTCGTCGCCTTAAAACCGGTAAGCAGGCAATTCCTATTAACATTAGTGTAGTCCGATTTACTTCTATTAGTGTGTCGAGCCGTCAATATATATATATATATATATATATTATATACTTGAATATATATATTATTTATCGTATAAGATAAATATTTTTTCCTTATGAACGCCGCTTTATAAATACGTGTCGGGCATTGGACGCGGCCCGCGGAATTCCATTTAAAGATGTCAGGATAATTTAGCGCTGACGAGGCGAAGGGCAAATTGACGCGCCCCTGGGCACAGTATCGATCACGAATACGCTAGGGATGTAAACAGACCCCTTAACAATGAAAAACGTGATGTCACGAAACTTACATCACCTTTTGGTGAAAACTCTTTGTACGCAAGTATTTAAAGAAAATTCGTTGAAGTAGTAAAGGGTTATCGTAGTATCTTTAGAGTATCGATGATAAATAACGTATTGACTCGTCATTTGATATTGCTTGTGTGTGCTATGTTTATTATTTCTTCTTTCTTTCTTGCGTCGTACAAATAGAGAACAATCAAAGAGAGCGTACCTTCTTGTCACTTGATATTGCTTGTGTGTGCTATGTTTATTATTTCTTCTTTCTTTCTTGCGTTGTACAAATAGAGAACCATCACAGAGAGCGTGTCTTCTTATCATTTGATATTGCTTTTGTGTGTTGTTCTTCTTTATTTCTCTCTTGCGTTATCCAAATCTTATGTCATCTTGCTAAGTAATAAACGCAACAAAATAAAATACAATAAGCAAGGCAAAATTTAAGACAGATTAAATAAATACAATTAACCAATTATATTTTTAACTTGCGCAACACAGAAAATATGTAAGAGATTCGTGGGTATGTAATGTTGGTTTAGTAACGTCTCGTTTTGAAAAATGTATTGACTTCGTTTGTACTTCGTACGGTCGTGTTTTGTGTCATGACATGATATCTGTTTAGAAAAAATAAAACGTAAGAAAGAAACTTTCTATGTTTTAACCTTACTTTGGCTTTATTTTTAATCTATTTTATTGTGTAAACTTTTTTTGATAAGCTTAAGGTTGATATGGCATGTATGATAAGGCTTGATAGGTTTAAAAAATAAAATAAAACTTTAACACTTCATATACTCAGTGCAGTGTGAGCGCACAATACCGATGATAGTAAAGCTTATTTTTTATTGTTTTTATGTATATATATTTTAGATATTGACGCATTCGTATGTGCATGGTGTAATGGTTGCAGATCTCTATAAAACTACAACATGCTTGGCGATTTAAAGGAGTGGCGGAGAGTTCTTCTCGTCCGCTTTACGGCCAGTACCCAATACTGGCAGTAAATTTAGAGAGGGGTATTTTTTTTTTTTGACGATCCATAAGTGATATCATAGTTACCTATGTGAATTAGGATATTTTTGATTTTACCATGTGTATTCTCATATCATAGATAAATCCATACTATCAAGTGTCAGTTTTGTTCAAAGAACTCGTAATCAATTCGGCCTCACAAAGGACGTCTCTAGGTTTCCACGTAGCTTGTCTGAGTGGCGAAAGCCTCTCATCAGCATTCGACGCCACTCTACGGCACTCGACACCTGGTGACGTCATCTACCAGAGACTGAAATAAGATATCTAGTCTATGTTCTACGCTCTATATACTATGACACTTTGCTTACGAATAGTTATGGTTGGAATGATCGACATCAATTAAAAAAATTACTTTAGTTAAACAATTGCAAATTGATGGTGACTTGAATAAACTTTATTATGATCAATTGTTAAAGGAAAATTATAATATACATATTTCTAAGAATATTAAATTTGAATGCTAGTTAAGTGTTCATTAACCGTTGGAACAAACAATTTAAAAGTATGTAAATTATGTGAATGTAATAAAACTAATCCAAATAAACTAACCTAAGCGGTGTATATATAAGTAAATTGTATTTGTATCTATTTCTACAAGTCAGACACCCAACAAAGATATTTCAGGTATTCGCAGGTGAACAGCGTTATTAAAATGCTCTGGACATTACAAAGAGTTGTAAGTCCATCTATGGAAATATTGTAATTGTTCACCACATACGTGATTATATTTGTTATTCTGTATCAATAAGGAGGTAGAAGATCGCGCATGTTGCGTTTAAGGACGACTTAGGACTTGCAGAATATAAGGATACCAGTCATTTCTTATCGCGATAGAGCATCATAATCAACTACTTAAGCGGTACACAAAGCGAGGTCACAGAAAAAGATTGTTTACGTATGAGAATTTTTTATATAAAATTGAGCAATATTTTAACAAACATAATGACCGTCATTATGCTGAACACTCTAAGGAAGCTCCTCAATTAGCTAACAGAGTACAACGTGGGCACTATTCGACTTTAGTGATTGTTTGGTTTGGAGTTAGTTTGGCTGAACCATATTTCTGTGAAAAAGGTATCAAAAGGAGTAGTTGGACTACTAGAGGTAGTTAAACCCCTTAACATAATTATGATCTATAACCAAGAATAGTCCTTTCAGAAAGTCTCAGCACCGGATCGATCCACCTAATCTCGGTTAGAAACTTTTCGGACTTCATCAGAGCTAAAGACTGGCCATCGTCTAGTTTTGATCATAATCCACTAGAAGTCAGATATAGTGATGCGTGCTTTAAACACCACGACAGTGAAGAATTTCCCACTAAAAGAGTGCATACAGCTATTATTAATTGGCCTTTAAAACGTTTAAATATCTCTTTTGCACCCAACGGAAACCGCTTGTAATTAACTAAACTGTAACAGTTATGATTGTTACGTATAAAAACTTATTTTTTTATAAATATAACGTATACGTATAATATGAACTATCACCAATATAGAAGTCTTCCGTTCAACCCTCCCAACGCGACCCGTTTAAAGATTCAACATAGCCGCGGGCGAGCGGCCACTCGGACCCCTTTGAAGATATTCGCCTTCATTAGCACGGGTCCGCTCGACCCCGCGGGGACGTCGCTCGGCGTAATTGCAAAACACGCGTTCGAGTTGTATCCGAGCTTTGGGAATCTCCAGTTACTGCTGGTTGAAGTTTGCTTATTATATTTGAATAGTGCACGCTTGTTAAATATTCTATTATAGCGTGTGAACATAGCCTTTGACTATTTAGAACGGGGGAAGTGGTATTTGTTGACCATCAGCAGAGTTGAATTACCAGCGTAGACTACATGCACGTTTTGTAAATGTATAATGTATGAATCATATTCAGAATTAAATTAATGTAAAAATGATAATCTTTCTCATAGGTATTATTTATATAAAACAAAGACCGTATAACCGTGATTATTATGTCCCAAAATAATTTGTTAAATTATGTAGGAATGTTGGACAAAGATAAGTTTTTACGCGACTGTATTTCAGGCGACGTTACCCGCAATACTGACTTTTACCAGCCATTAATTTGAGGCAGAGTTAAAAGGCTCTAGCATAATCCTCATTTTACTATCGCCGTCCGAATCCCCACATTGGTATCAAGTGGGCAAATAAAGAAGGAAACAACTTAGATGGAGTGGAGCCGGACCGCGTTCGCGACTAATTAACCCCACCCGTCCCACGTGGGGTGGGTTCGACCCCCAACAATGGGGGGGGGTTGACCTGGAGTAAAAAATATGCGACTCCCGCGAGACGATGCGACCGCTTTTAAGAATTCCGCGCAACGAGTGCAGGCTTATTGAGCTCGTGTGTTTTAATAGTTCTTGATTCTTTTGCTTTCAGATTTAATTCGCCTTTTTTTGTCACATTTATTTCTGTCACTGCCTTATTTTATTATTTAAAGATTTCTTAAACGTTTGATACTTATTAATACTTTATTAACAGATATCGTAATCATCTAAGCACAAAAGTAATTATAACTTAAATACCTTGTTTGTTAACGATCAGGCCCGGGCATTGCCAACTACTTCTTAAATAAAAAAAAGGCTTAAGCTAATCTTAGATGTTAATCGATTCATATAACTATTTCTATATTAGCATCTAAACAAGGCCGAGCATGTATCTAAAATCTTAGTTCCTTACAAGAAACCGTCCTAAGACGTATACATACAGATATGTAATAAGAAAATGCAGTGTGAAATACTGTATCTTCTTATTACGTGAGAGCAAAATTAGTTAGGTTAACATTACCATAATCATGTAGGTATGAACGGATAGACACATAGAATACAATATTTGCCTTGATTTCGGCAGTTCTTAGTGTCATACTTTGCATGTGCTAAATACTTATTTATGACAAAATTTAAGTCATTAATAGTACCGTTAATCCAGCTATCATAATGAAATTATAAATTAACAAGAGTTAAAGAGGCCACGTTGGCATTTCAACCAGTCGTTTTCCAATGCCTATTAAAAGCGTGGGTTATGTGGGTCCATAGAAAAAGTCCCTTGGCGTTGAGTCGCAGTGAACCGTAAACCTTTCGTGGGAGTTGATCGATTTACGACCTATTTACGATCACATCTAGGGCCGCGGATACTGCAGGTGTGTACTACACATCAGCTCATTATTTTTCTACCTTAGGTTTTCCTATTTCTTATAGATTCGCATACCTTTGAATGTCACTGTAAGAAATAATACTGTGAATTTAATACATGATATGAATATTTAATACAGTAGTGCATTACTAAATATGAATGATTAAAAATAGTTTTTTTTTAAATTTAAGTTTTAGTTTGGCAGTATTTATTATGGCAATCATTATTATGACGTTTATGATATCCGCGTTACGCTAACAAAATCGTTAGTTTAAAGTCGGTACTGTAATTTATAAGCGAGGACACGTTTAACCGTTTTAACGACAAAAGGTGCGTGTAACATTATACTGACGAAGTGAAGGGAAAAAACATTGCATGTTGCGGTCGGCGGGACCCGCGGGCGGAAGCGTTGTCGCGATGCGCCCGCGCCTCTGTGGGAGGGGGGAGAGCGGGGGAGGGGGAAAGGGCAGACAGGATGCGGTCACGCACGTTCGCGAGATTTTATCGAACACCACAGCCGTGACTCGTCAGGGCAATATCACGCGATATTGATAGAAAACCGCGACATTTATAGTGTTGTGCATTAGCGATTTATATACCTATAAAACACAGTAGCTGTCATATCATTAAGTATGTAGCTCTCTCAACACAGAAGGCCCTGTATGTAGGCCTTGTATGTCTGTATGTAGGCTTAAGAAAATTTAACAGTTTAGAACATGTAAATTATAAATGAGGTTTTACACAAAAGGCTTTCGTTAAAATATATGTAGAGTAAAGAAATTGTCTCACATACGCAGTTAATGTGTCGCGCATCTTTTGTAAATTTTTGTATTTCATGAAAACTATGAAAATGTACATCAATCTACAGAAATCTGCAGAATCCTTTACACTTGTCACATCACATTCAATTGTCACATCACTAAATCTAAGCGGTGAAGCGAAAGGCCCAGATGGAAAACACGTCCCGACCCCCCGCATGTACCCCGAACGATGAGATGCGTGTGCGCGTCATACTTATTCACGTAAGAAAATAACAAGTGAATCGCAACATTAACTACAACTCTACAAAATTTCAAGTAAAACATCTAAACAATTTTCAGTTCGTCGAGTCTTATTGTTAGGTAACCTTCGATTTCGATCGAAAAAAAAACATACTTATAGTTAAATTACAAATTAAAATATGGTTTATCGTTAAAATATTCTTTGGAATGTTTGCCTGCTGGGTTTTTAATGTTTTATTTTTAGCTTCAACTGTATGTGTGGCATGTAATTTTCAGTTGGTTTTTTTTATTGATATTTTTCCAGTTTTCATTGTTTACTTTAGTTCCTAAGTTATTTATATGCATGTGTTATATGTATATTAATATGGTACATATTAATATACTGATGTTACATATAGTAAAACGATGTTTTATAATGTATAATCATATCTTTAAATATGATGAATTTGTTAAAACCTCTTTTGTGAAATAAATTCATTAGAACCTCTTTTTGGATAAATGAATTGATTAGAAGCAGTTTTGAATAATGTTCGATATTTTTTGTTATTTATGTGGTAAGTGGCCATTCTAGGTCCGATTCTAGTGGCCCTTGTTATTCCTTGATTGTACTTTTGTAAAATTATTATTAAACAGTTACTTTTAGTAATTATAACTGTTATGACAATGATTACTGTGTTTGGTTGATATTGCTTATTATATATGTATTATAATCCTGACAATAGATAATTAAGCATAATATATAATGATGCAATGAGATATATAAGTACTAAATAGTTGATTAACAAAGAGAATGGTACAACTATTAGACAAAATATATGTAACGCTAACACATGCATGTGTCTCTTTTTTGACCTTGTTTTCTAATTGTCTGTAATATCATGAAAAATCAATAATTTAAATTGTCGAAATATTAATGAATACTCGACGCAGAACTCACTTGAAGGCAACCTCTTGAATACCATACCAAATATTTCACATCGATCGTAGACACGTCGAATCGAATAACCGCCGTTACAACACACCTGTTAAGAATTTGCTTTGTAATTTTGCTACATCAACGTGTTATGATTATAAGTTATTATATTGGCTAAAGTGTTTGTAGCCTGATACTTATACATTTACAATACATTTTGTGAAAACAAAATCAATTTACTTTAACATTTGTGTTGAAGAGTACTATGAAATTAAACTCCCTAACAATATAAATTTTATTGAGTATGGCCTTATGAAATGTTAATTTTCAGAATAATTATATACATGAAAGAGCTAGTATGTGAATGATATGTATGTATAAAAGTCACTGTGTGAAAGTCAAATCTTTTTATTCAGTAAACTACACAGGGCTATGTTTTAAAACTATTCCATGCCTGTTCATACTCGAGAAAGCTGAGAAGCAAGAAAGCTTGGTTGTTTTTATTCGGCGATGACCCAGACACTCTTTTTTGGAGAAAATTAATGCCCAAACTTTATCACCATCTAAATAATCAGATAATTTGTAAAAAGACCTTTTCTAAAAGCTTGTTAAACTACTTTTTCAGCAACAAAGTCTGCAATTATCTCGATTAGATCCAAATAAATTTCTTTGATGTATATGTTAAAGTCTTTTTTATGCTATAACAAACATTGTGGAGGCACCTTAAAAAGTATGAGAATACGTGAGAACATCGATCTTTGAGAACTATTTTATATACAAAGTTTGGTATGGGTTGAGAGATTTTCACGTTTTCACTTTTCATGTTACTGTGATATGCTTTAAAAGGTACTGAAGCAATCGTTTACGTAAAACAAGCTTATATGTAAAGCCATTTGAGATTAATTCCACGAAAGTTATCGCAATAAACTTTGCGTTCAATTTAAGTGGTGACGTAGAACATAAAATATCCTGTAATGACACCTGTTGCTTTCTCCCCTCTGGGAGCAGGGGGGGGGGTTGCATAACAAAACATTCGAAATGGGACAGCTAACTGAGTCAACAAAGCATTTAAAATTTTCGCTTTCACTTCAATAAACAAGCTTATATTTTGACCTATGACATTAATCACGCTTGGCTCCATGAAGTGTAATTATATAATTGTTAATATAAAATTGATTATGTAAAAAAGACTTTTGACATTTTGACTAGTCCTACACCGGTTAAGAAAATTCTTAATAATTCCTAAGTCATTGTTATACACGTATAATATATAATGTTTAGAGACATTCGTTTAATACATAAATATGAAAATGAAATATTTTTGCTATATATTAGCTAAAGAAATACCTACCTCTACACAACGTTCCACATTTTTTACCTTAATACGGTATCAAACGATACATGCGATTCTTCTTAACGAACAATATTAAATGCGCGAAATAATCGGTTAGTTTCTAACTTTACATTACTGAAGATATGTCAGTAATGTAATGATTTGCTTTTATATCTGTAAAATAAGATTTATTTTTATATATTATTAATTAAACTCTTCGGATGTATTGAATTTGTAACCATGTATGTTCAATGTGAAAAATACTTGGTTCACATTTTATATGGCCGCGTCAGAAAATGGGGATTGTAAGAAAATGTGCGTTACCTGGCAACATCAAATTAGTGTTGCACGCACGCGAATCGATATCGCGTGATTATCGGGAATAATGGTGAGACTGCTCCCACGGCTGGACCCTTTTGAACCCCACGTTCAGCTGCGAAGGGACACGACTGATTAGATGTTTACAAAAAACCGGTACTCCAATGTTTACTAATGTGATAGAATCCTACTAGGCTTTTAATTCGCCGATACGGACAAAGGAAAATGTTCTGTTTTTTTTTGTGAAATAGAAAACTTTCTTTAATAAGTTAATTGATAGTATGAATAATAAGGATTATTAAAAATAATATTTTATATATTTATCAATAATTGATATTGCATTACAATTGTTTTCTTGTTATATCTACGGGCGAGCATGTTAACTTAATTTCTAGTGACGTTCAAAAGTGGTAAATGATTTCTGTTTGAAATAAATAATTTTGATAAGACTAGACTACATTTAAGAAAAAACAAGGTTATCGGGAAGAGGCCGCTTATTAAATATTATAGCAATCCTTTTCGTCTTATATATCCTGTATAATTAAGTTCGGTACAGTATAATGATCTTAGGTTTTTTTTTTAGTTTATACTATTGTTTTCAAATATAAATATGTTCCAGTAGTACTACTAAATATGTACTACTAGAACTTTCATACTGATGTATTAATTTCTCGATATTATTTTATATCAAGTTTTCGGTATCCAAACTGGTCACGGAATATTCGAATCGTCTGAATAATTTACTCAGTTTAGATTAGCTGTACCGATCCTTTCATTTACATAATTGGTCATTACCAAGTTTTTGTTTATAGTTTTCGGGGAATCCGCAAATGTGTATGCACTATGAAGTATGTTGAGATGTGACTCTAACAAGAAGTAAGTCCCAATCAAAACACTAACATAAAAGCAACAAGATAAGCTAAAGGGGACGTAAGCCGTGTAGCTCATCAATAAAGGTCCAAGCGAAATTCCATCTCAAATATCTTCGACCCCCGTTTGTACGTAAACACGCAAAATCCCTCTAAAGGTACGCCGCGGTCTCTAGACATGTGCGGGACATAAATTTGGCGAGCGTTACGTAGGTACAGGCCGGCCGCTATGTGCCACAATACATAAGGAGTAGCTATGTACGAAGCAACACGGGCGTCACTTATCCGCGCGGAGGATGCGGTGGTCGTCCGATCACCCCCTAGCAACCCCCCGGGTGTCCCCCATACCCCCTCGCGATTCATTAAGTCGGGCGCGGCCGACGCGGCGGACGCGTCGCGGAGTCTCCGTGAATTCAAATTAGAGGCAGCTCGGACGTCGTGCGCTAGAGATTGACTTGTTTTTGAAATAACATCGATACTCTTTATAGTATACTATAAAGTCATTTCCTATATTAATACTAGTTTTCGAATGAGATAAAATGAATATAAAAGAGATTATATTAAAAGCTATGTGATTAAAATGATAATATTATAGTATCTATTATTGGCTTAATCTACTTAATACGTAATTAACCTCATTCATACATATTATGATTTACAAAGATTTACATTTATTAAGTCTGATTAAATTTATAAAATTAATGTAGAATAAGGGTAATAATCAAAACATTAGGTACTACTAAAGAAATCCATAAGACTAAATTAATTATATAAGCCCACATACATAACTCTATTAAAAGATAAAAATAAAACTGAAATATCGATATATTCTATAAACGTTACATCACTGTTGCCCCTTTGTCTCGACAAGACAGACGCGCTCACAGCGGGTGGGGGCCGCACGTGCCGGACGGAAGTCGCAGGGCCAGAGCACCACGCTAAATGATTCAAAACTCGCCCGGACCTGCAAGATTTATGCCTTTACCCGCTCCCGACTAGATTAAAGATGTCGCGCCTTTATTGATATACGTATGGGTATGTCAAATAGCACGTATGGAATTCCAGATCTACTCACCTTTTAATGTACATAAAATATTAGCTACTGTTATTCGAGTTTTGAAACGTTTCATGGCGAACCAAAGACCTCATCATCATCCCATCACTTATTTTAATATATTAAGTGTAGTAATATTGATATATTAACCGAGGTTTTTAATATTCTAATACCAAAATTTCATGTGAAATCTCAGTTCCGTGGAAGGCGTAAGAAATAGATAGACTTTTGTTTATGAAATATTACGGCTATTGATGATCAGCTACGTTAAAATATGGATCAGCAATCCAAAAATAACAGAACGAAGTCACATAATTAAGAGATGTCATGGAAAGAGATAGTCTTTCCGTTGTCCATTGACTCCTTAAAGTTTTGAAAGAAAGTAAAACAGATAGACATCGCTCACATTAAAAGTTTTCTTCGCTGCGACTGCGAAGTTTGTTTGAGTTAGTTGGCGACGGCCAATATGCAAATGTGAACTTTCCCTCTTTTACGTTTGAGAAAGGGAGCTAGCTGCACTTGGCCGATTTACGACCCTTCACGGCGTTCTATTGAAATTCACGAGTGTTGCAATACTTTTGTGTTAGGCATGTCTAATGCCACCTTAGACTTATTTCTTAATATGTGCAATGCTTTTCCTATTATTGTATTGGTACGTAAGGTTTTTCATTATAGTATTATACTAAACGGAACATATGTAATGTATGGAGGGTAATCATAAATGTTATTAATAATGTCAGTCACAGCTTTCGATTG
Source organism: Leptophobia aripa (assembly GCA_951799465.1). Classification (NCBI taxonomy): domain Eukaryota; kingdom Metazoa; phylum Arthropoda; class Insecta; order Lepidoptera; family Pieridae; genus Leptophobia; species Leptophobia aripa. The sequence goes on from OX637271.1 coordinate 6,417,303, forward strand.
AGTCGCTTCTTAGTATAGATGAAACCGTCAGCTCCTATCTCCAGATATGCACTTGTGAGCAAAGTATCTGCACTTCAGATAACACCGGTGCTATAACTGGAGTAATTAACGAGATTGCGGCCGTCTCGCACACTGAAACAGGATTCTAGGCCTTGCTAAGATTCATTGTGTAATAGGCTCGAATAGCCTTTGCTAAATACGAGGCTCGCATGAGTATCAAAGCAATCTGGGTGGTGGTCCGAGGCACAATTCTGGCCTGCTCCTTGCGCATATTGCATGCACGTACCAATGAAGTTTGCTTTGTAGGCGGTAATCTGCGGGGGTGTATCGGTGTAGGGTGGTGGGTGGCGGGTTATGTACACACGAGCCTGAGGCGTCGAGGTAGGCAAATGGCCGGCGAGGCGGGCGCGTAGGCCGAGATCTCGGCCGATATCGATCCGCGGCCGGCCGACGCTCGCGGCCTCTCGTCGCCACGGACACCGCGGCGGGAGGGTGGCGCCAAGTGACAAAAACACTCCTTTGTTTGATGCCACGGTGGGACTTCGAAGGACAGCTTAAGTCTGACTTTAGAAAGACCCCAACTAAATTTGTATTTAACTTCGCAGCTTATGTTTAAATTTATAGTATAATAAGATACATTGTAATAATATTGATGGAAACAACTTAGCAAATGTTACGAAACTATGAGGTAATAAAAAACAAAAGAAATCGTCGATAAAAAAAGAATAAGAACATCACTAGTTCGCGTCGCGACCGCGCGGCGTCCGACGGGGTGGTGCAAATCACTCGCGCGGACTGCCGTTCTTCGAGGGCATTTGTGTTGCGAACGTTTACTTGGATTGTAATTGTCGATAAAATAAAAAAGGCGCTCATTTTGCACTTTTCACTTTTTGCTGCAAACATATGATTGCAATGGTAATGTTGCTACCAATACCTATCGATAATTAATCATTATTGTACCATTGTTGTTTAGTGGAGTTAAATGGAAAAAATTAACAACACCATAGGACTCTCACTAACTAATCTGTAATAATAATTATATGGGAGTGCGTTTTGCTTTGCCTTTCGTCCTCTTCCTTAAATTATATCAGCTTCATTATATCATTTTCAAGTTTAAGAAGGTTTTTTTATACACAAGACAACAATTAATTATTTGATTGACTTGAATTGAGGTTGATTATAAACATTATTCAACAAATTAATAAAATGTCAGTATAAGATATTATACTCAATAATAGCATTCTATATTCGATTGACATGTCTAATGGTTTTCTGAGAAAACTATCGATAATCGATAAAGTACATCACATCATGTTCAATTAGAGAACGCAGCAGTCAGCGATCTCGCATGAGTGGCATCTGTGCCACCCTCCGGTCGATACTTATTACCGAGTCTCGAGTATCGATAACGATATGCGCCGCATCTCTAGAGCCATGTGCTTTCAAATAACAATCTACATAGATAAGTCATCCTTCACATATAGTATACATACAAGAGACGAAATATATGTTTAAGAAAACTACCTATTTATGCAAGTCTAACAAAGTATGGCTCAAACACCTATTTTAATTCATTTGTATTAAATAAGTTGAAACATATATTGTCATAAATTTTATAACAGGAAGGTCACAACTATAGATAAATAAGGTTGGTACTTGATAATGTTGTCACAGGAAGAATGCCAAAATTATTAAGAGCCGCGAGATTAAACAATGCTTCATGCTTCGTATGGGTATTAATAATTAAAAGAGAACAAAAGATCCAATTTTACCAAGTACTGGTTAGTGTAGATAACATAAAAAGTTATCTTCAACTTTCTAAGTTAAGTTTGACATAACAGTGAGGTAACATAGCTTAGAGACTTATTTACTAAAGCTCAATACGCAGAGTCTTTATAAATCCAAAAAAGTGAGTCAGATGCCCACAGAGCCGGCTAGAGTAAGTTTTCTTGTAGAAAATCGCCACCAATGTTTTAAAATAAAGCACAATTTCAACTATAGGTATGCGTTTTGTTGTTTTAGACTGTTTAAAAGTGTACTTACGACAGTACTTACACTTAAACTAACAATTTGAATAAATCCTTACCTCTTTAACGAACAAACTTACATTACTTACAAGTATATTTTAGTTGTAAAATTATCGAGCTTCCAAGGATAATGAGAACATCACTAAAGCTCCGGGCGTCTTGCTCGAAATACCAATAACGCTTGGTCAAGCGCAACTCAAAGCGTGGAACGTACGGTCTAATTTGCGCTTGCAATGTATTCTGATGCAAAGGAATGTAGACCCTATGTACATAGTACGGCTGTTAAGATCCTCTGAATTACGCACGGTCCCGTAAATACCTTTATATGAGTTTGCCAGTGTCTTTTCACGGAATACGTGAAGGCATTATTTAACCACACGGTGACAGACTTAATTCATACTTTTTATTAAGTAATGGAAAGTACTCATAAGAATTACGCTTTTAATAGATCCAGAAGCAAAGATACCTTACCACAATCTTAAATATTTTTTTATTCTAATTACTCACTTGGCATCTAAATTCTACATGGGAAAACGGAAAACAGATACAAGTTTTTCTCTTTATTGATTATATACAGATAATGAGAGAAATAAAATTTAAAAAGTTGTCCTTGTTAATAATTATTTATATTGTAAACGAAAATTGTTAAGTGAAAGTGTGAAAAAGTTTCGTGTTAAAAGTGAAAGTTGTGATAAGTTCCCGTAGCTCGACTTTGTTTTCCACAACTTTTGATTCAATTTATAGGGCAGCGGTGTGGGGTGGCAACACCCACTTGTTATTATATTATCGTAAACGAGTCACCTTTTATGAATCTTCTTTTAATTCAGTATCTGAGGCTTGTCTTTTGTGTTCTTTAGAAAATATTTCGAGGGGTTTTAAGTAAACAATATACCACAAATAAACATGTACCTTTAGCTATGCTAATTAATGCTCTTGTATTATTTTATAGTTTTTAATTTGTAATGTAATAAATAATATTGCGGTAGATTAACTTAATTTGGCTAATACTAACTAATATAATAATTAATAACTTAACTCTTATTAAATATATTGCGTAAACGATTTGCGGGTTCCTGTTATCTACAATTATTATCTTTTAACTGAGTAATAATAATTACATATACACGTTAAAGTCTTCTTTTATTTATTCGACAAAGATTCCTTTAATTATAAAAAATGAATACATTTTTAAAATTTCCGATTTAATTGAAAAATTGTTTTAAATTACATTTATGTCACACTAACTGACTAATATTACTATATAAAAAAACAATATATTTTTTAATTAAAAAAAACCCAAATAACATTCCACAATATATATAATTAGTGTGAAGTTGGTTTTTATTCAATCTTTTATTATTAACAAAATAAATATACCATTGTTTTTATTTAACGCCATCTATTCCAAAGTTTCAGAACTACATTCGCGTTAACCAAATTCAAGCAAACCTCATAAATAACAACATAGAGGGTGCTGAAATACTACTAAAGACGTACTTTTATAGAAAAACCACCGCCGTTCCCACTCAAGATTTCCAACCCTTAATTTTTGGATCCTTAGCATGACGTGTATCAAATACGTAGATGGATGATACTTCTGCGTTTAGTTTAAGAGACGTGTTGAATATTTCTTTCAGCCAGAACGAATAATGTCACCATACACCGCAATAATAAGACGATCTGGTAATCCTTTTGAGCTGGCTCACGTGTTAGTGTCTTGGCTTGTGGGAGCTGGTTACGATGCCTTTGTTGCTGTTGGGTGCGCGAAGCGAGATCTCTGCTTGGCTGTGCGTTATAGAACTACGTGCCCGGAGATACCAGATGAAACAGAGGCATGTTTAAACTCAAGAGCAACACTTTTAACACAGATCTGTTAATACAAGTTAACAATATCGTAGTTTGATCGGCTTTTTCTCTGATTTAAAAAATCGGGTGCTATTTATTTGTTATTATCTTCTGGAAGAAGCTACTAACTGATTGACTACTTAGGGCTTAGGGATTATTCATGTCACTTATAAATGGTCTAATAATTTCAAATTTATGACCCTACAATTACATTTACTGTCAACAAGTATATTTTATAGAATCGTGTAGCTGCAACAATGCTACAGAGAATACGTCACAAATACGTCACGTAAAACAAGAGCACACATTTACGTTCTAGAGAATAACTATAAATACATACATTCATTAAAACCACACAATTTAGTTAACCGTATGGTGACCAATAAGTTTTCATTTATACAATTCAAATAGATAATTAACTTTCAGGTTGTTGAGGAACCACCGCCACCGGAGGAAGAGCCGCGCTATCGACTGGTACCATTACCGAATATGACGTCAAAATATTGCCGGGACATGGATAGGAAGGAATCTGAGAAGCGGCAAGCTGAGATCGACAAGATTGAAAATGCGCGAATGCAAAAAATTGCGGTGCCATTTTGTTTTTGATTATATTATATGTGACAAATAAAATTTTGCTTATGTTTATTGTTGGTTTGTCGGTGGTTGATGGGTGTCAAGAAAACAACGGGACAGTTACATCGAATTAAGAAAACCAAAGGGATTCTAGACACTATCTAATAAACTTTACAAAACTTTATTTACGTGTGTAAAGTTATATACGAAGAATTCTTAATATTAAATCCTTGAATATTTTTAGTAGCCACTGTAAAATGCGGCTCTGTAAAATGTCGTTTTCATAAGTTCAAAGTGAGAAGATTTTCCTTATTTTAGCTATTTAAGAATTACTCTGCAGGACCTTGAGAAACCACCAGACGATCCGATAGATGGATGGCGTACTCACGCATGGGTGCTTATACTACCAAAGTTCAAGGGTATCGAGGAGCCATTCTTTATAGAGCCCAGCGAGGGTAAGGACCACCCAATTAGCGCACCGCAGTACCAAAAGCTGGATAGCGTATATAATCACGAGAATTACTATGTGAGTTACAATTATTTATTTAACACGCGCATCCATCATTACAGTCCGATAGATATACTTAGTCTTGCCATAAATATTGTTATAAAGAAAAGCACGATTTTTTTTTTATACGTAACATTTATTCCTTTCATAGTGAGTTAGTTTAATACATCAATATATAACTATTAAAAATATACAATGTTTATTCGAAGTGGTCTCCATTGGCTGCAATACAGTCTTTTAAACGTTGAGGCCAGTTATCAATAGCAGCACGAACTCTTTCTAGAGGAAAATTCTTCACTGCCAACCGAATGGATCGTTTTAGGGACTCCAAATTATCATGGCGTTTAGAGCAAGCCTTACTCTCTAAAACTGACCATAAATCATAATCCAGTGCTGATAAAGTCCGGAACGTTAGTTTTCAACCAAGATTGGGTGGATCGAGCTCTATGACCCGGTGCCGAGTCTTGTTGAAAGCACCATTCTTTGTTATTGAACATGGTGTTAGTTAAAGGCTTAACTACCGTCTCAAGAATGGTATTTTGATAAACTTGTGCCGACGTTTTAATACCTTTTTCACAAAAATATGGCTCAGTCACCCCTTCATAGCTAACACCCCACCAAACCATCACTGAAGTGGGATAATGCCCACGTTGTACTCTGTTTACTAATTGCGAAGCTTCTTTAGAGCTTCCAGCATAAATACGGTCATTTTGTTTATTAAAATACTGCTCAATTGTAAAAATTTTCTCATCCGTAAACAAAATTTTTTTGTGACCTCCCTTTGCGTACCGCTTAAGTAGTTGTTTGGATTTTACCACCCTATTCTTCTTTAAATTATCAGTTAAGAAGTGACCAGTACGTCTCTTATAGGCTGCAAGTCCTAAGTCATCTTTTAATATACGCGACATGGTTCTAGGAGCTATCTTCATCTCCCGAGATAAAATCTTTTGCTTACGGACAGGATTTCTTCGAATTCTTTCCCTAACTGCTTTAATCACCTTTTTCACACGAACGGTACGTGGACGGCCAGATCTTTTTCTGTCACAAACAGAGGAGGTATCATTGTACCTATCAATAGCCCGGTAAACAAACATTTGACTAATACCAAGTGGGTGGAGGGTTTTAAAAATTGCACTTTTCTCCATACCTACTTTATGTAAGGCAATCACAGCGATTCGGTTCTCTTTATCACCCCACTCCATTTTAATATAACAATATAATGGCGCGAAAATAAGAAAACACATCAAGCAATCATATAAAAATGACAGATTCCAAATTCAAACGTAATATTTTCTTTTTTTGAATAGTAACAGTATTTATGGCCAGACTAAGTAAACTGAGTAAAAACATTAAAAAAACAACCTGCTTGCTTACTGGCGACATCGTTTAGCAGTCGCAACATTTTCACATTTTTTTATGTAACATGTGTTTAATACATCGAAAGGCATGATGTAGATTGATTTATCACTTCCTTCTATGTTATTATGATGTTAACATGAATACTATTTGTGTTAGGAGTAACTGTACACAACCCTACAACTAAATGTCTCTCAGCGACACATAGATGTCGCGCTAACACTGCAAGATCTATTCGTATACCTTGTGTTATATCCCTTTAATGTGTCGGCAATTGGCTCAGCATCGGGACAGGTCAATTCATGAGTAGCCTTACAATGCTATGTTATTTTAATTGTCAGTAGGACAATTTTGTATTAATTGTTTATTTTAAAAGGGCAGCTATCGAGTTTCTTGCCGGTTCTTCTCGGTAGATGACTGCCTTCCGAACCGGTGGTAATGTAAAAATTGACGATTCAAAAGTGTCTTTATAAAGACCTACTTGAATAAAGATATTTTGAGTTTGATTTTATAAATGTAAATCATCTAAGGTGAATCTGCAAAGCTGTGAAGACGGTCTCGGGCCGTTGAACTACGATTTAGGAGATATAAGCTGTTGGGAGCATATGCTCGCAGGTGAACCAAACTATCGACGACAATTTGTTGGCATTGATCTCGCTGATAAGAAGACAGCCTATGACACTGAGAAGCATCTGGACGTACCAGCCAGTTGGGTTGAGAAGTTGGACATAACTGCAGATAGTTAGTCCTTTTAATTTCTATATATTGTGTATTTTTGCAATAGATTTTCTGCATTACAAATAATATAAAAAACAAGTTACAGTGCAATAACAGTTGCCAGGACTGCGTCTGCAAATTAGTAGTATTTATTTTTGTATTATTATAAGTGTACTGTCAGTAATACAATTTTAACTCTGTATTAATAACACTTTGGTATATTTGTTTAAGCGCAAAAGGTATTATTATAAGTATTACAGAAAAGTTGCTTTTTTTTAGATTATGAGCAACGTTACCCAGGCAGCCATAAAGTGATTCATTACAAGAAGGTATTGTTAGAGAAATTTGCACCGTACTCTGAGAGAGATGGGATTGTCAAGAGGATAAAGATATTTGACGACTACGCGCTTACCACTCCATTGATAACGTAAGGCTCTAGAGAAAGATCTCATAGTTCCGCGACGGAACGTTGTAAACAATTATTGTGGTAGTAACTGACAGACAATGTTTATTTAATATTTCAGATATGAATGGTATAAACATAGAGTTGATAAAATGGAGACGATGAGGATGGACCATCTCAACACGGAAATACGCGAAGTGTTCAGTGTTGGGAGAAAGGATAATTTGATAAGTCAGTATTTTGTGATAACGAAATATTGCAAAACCGGGGTTGTCTATGTTGACTTCAATCTCATACATTTACAGAGCACACATACTCATTGGATGCGCCAATAGTGTCTGTGGAGGGTGATAGAACACTGGAGTTCTTCTACTATGCGAGGCTAGATCATCTAGCTAAGCTTGTCTGCACAAAGAAGACGTTTGAAGAATATTATACGAAAAGAAGTGATAGGTTTACTTTTATTAATTTAATAGTTTTATGTTCATACTATGTTAATATTTAGGAATTACTGAGTAAATGTTCAGTTTTTGTTTAACGCTAATAATTTCATACTAATATTTATACTTCAGGCTTGAATCACGCAAGATAACCTACTCGGAGCCGACAAAGGCTGAACCTAAACGCCAAGTCAAAGATATCATAGAAACCTATTCTAGAAACTGCGGTATACCAGCGAAAGACGACATTTGGAAGAAAATTTTTCACATCCCAGAAGATACAATTGAACTGCTATACCATTACGACTATAATTTCGTTACAAACAACACGAGACAATTCATAAAGCCAAATCTGGCTGAAACCGGTGGAAAAATACTCTTTTATCCAGATAAAACATCTGGCTACATTGTATGTAGTAAATAAATATACAAAGTATATTAGTTTTTGATCGAAGCTGAATGTTATTTGTACTACTATGCTTTGTCCACTAGCCCAACACTACATACGACTAAGTGTATGCCCCAAAATCCTCAAATTCTTAATAGACCTTTGTAATATTTATCCCAATATTAATAACACGGCATTTGATTATTGTATTTTTTGTTCGGTATATCAGAATGTGAATTTAATTAAATATAATTTATAGGCAGACCCGTGTGCTAGGCACCCACGTCCGTTGGACGTTTATTACGCTCTTTGTGATAACATGGATTGGGAGAACAAATCACGGAAACACATTCGCGATAGAGAGACCGATGTCAATGAATACTTGAAACAAAGACATAAGGAGTTAACTGAACCGATGCTGGTGGTAGCTCTCTTTGACACTGAGAGGAATGAGGCAGCCAAAAAGGGATGGAAGGAACAGGTAAAATAAATTAAAGAAAGCTTGTTTGCTTTAGGTCTTCTAATTCATTATAGAATTAGCTGCTCCGGATTAACTTTTTTTGCAAAAATTATTTTGCCATTTTGCATTAATTCTCTCTCTCTCTCTCTATATATATATATATATATATATATATATATATATATATATATATATATATATTCAGTTAGTTAAGTTTTCATTCCCTTACTCCTCCGAAACGCGTTGACCGATTCTCCTGAAATTTTCAGAGCATATTGAGTAGGTCTGAGAATCGGCCAACATGTATTTTTAGAAACATTTTTTTTTTGGCAAAACGACGTTTGTCGGGATCAGCAGTAATATACAAAACCATTTACAATTAAAATCTAACAAAACGCATTGATGCTGTTGTACTGTAAAATTATTAATAATTATTGGAAATGTATTTGTTAAATTTAAGGAAGCCCAGAAAGCGGAAGTAACGGAACGCGAAAAGGAAGCGGAAATTGATCCATTGGCACCTTACTTAGCACGGATGTTTGGGTCTGGTCATGGAAGTGGAGCTCCACTCACAATAAAAGAGGCTACTCTGATTAGGGAACAGTGCGTCAACGACTTTAAAGCTAAACAATTGGCAAGGCAAAGTCTTGTGCAAGAAAGATTTGATACGGTAAAAGAATTCATATGTATGCTTATTCGTCTGCATTCTGATATTGAGCAGGATTAGCTTCATAGAATCCCAGCGTTCCATATCGTTTGTCAAATCTATTGCTTAAGACACTATCGCATTTCGATTGGGCACTGTCCTATTGAGACAAATATACTGAGATTAATTGAAATCTACTTATTGTTTATCCGTATATATAAACTAGGAGGTTTGACACAATTTCACATCGAATCAGAAATATTAATCAAAATCTGATATATTAAATTAAAATCACGAATATGAATTGTATTTTAAAAAGTAGAATATTAGTTTTTTTTTTAAATATTTAATTATAAAGTTTAAATAATTCTAAAATTTTACATAACTTTTCAGCTCAACGGAGAATACAAAGCCAAACGGCTGTGGTATCTCGCGAATCAATTTATTTTAACCCCAGAGAAGGAGAGCGCCTACTTTTCGGCAAGGTATATTTTTATATATAACATTTACAATATAAATATTTAATTATATTTTTGGTTATGGCTTAGTAGGACGTATTTCAAATAGCTGGATGATCTATCTATACATATATATTTAGGATTCACTTTAAACTTACCTTAACAGTGCGGATTTTTTATAATGCCACTATAATGAATAGATTGATCTAAAAATTAATATTTTCAGCGCTGAACTAGCCTTCAAAGTACACACTCTCGAAGTACGACTTACAAGACACAAGGACCTCTCAGCTCCTCGGTTCAAGTGCTTGGAAGAGTATTTGGCTAAGCACCCACTCCTTAGAGAATATAACAGAATGAGACTTTATTATAGAATTAAATAGTTAATATTTTTGATCTGTTTTATTCGAAATAAATGATTTTAATTATTAGGAGAGTCGTTTATTGCGGTTGCATTGACTTGTCCGTTTATAACGACATTAACGTGGAAGACAAGAAGCTTCCATGCTTATCTTAGCTTTAAAGCTAAGAATAACATTTGGCACACCAAATACGGTTACTAAAAGGATTAAATATTAGTTTTGCCGAAAAATATATTTAAATTTAACCTTCAGAAAAACAGCCGATACTAAAATTAATTTTTATTGATTTTATACCGTATTTTATTCGTTTGTTTTTGCAACATTTCGCGTTTAATACTGCAAAACTTAACATTCGTGGTCATAATATTACTTGAGAAGTCGATATATTTAAATTACGTTAAGTTTTATATAGATAAATATGAAGCATTTCGTGTTAAAGCAGTAAATTTATATTATTTTTATTTATCTTTATTCTTATACAGAGTTTATTAGTAAATAGTTATATATTCACCTTCATACCGACCTTATGCTCAGTATAATTATACGTTGTCTAAGAGTGACATACGTTTGGTATAGTGTTTATTATTTATTTCTTTTAGTATTTATTCACACTTTATTGCACTTAAACAGTAGAAGTAGAGAATACATATAAGAGCAACGGGCGGCCTTGCCGCTAATAAGCGATCTCTTCCAGGCAACCCACAAAATAAAAGAATACCTAAAATACAATTTGACTGGTGCAAAAGTAGTACCACTTATGATTATGGGCTTAACTCTTTTTTTTCTACTTTACTTCGACTCTTATCTACAGATTTGCCAATCGTATTTAGTATTCACGAACGATACAGCCTAATGCAGTTAATGGGGAAGGGAAAAAGAAGAAGGGGAAGGTTGTCGTTAAAAGGAATGCTAGCAGAAGGAAGAAGTCGTGGTTGCGGAATATCCGGAAATAGCGCTGCGGAGCTATTCCGCAGAACTAATGGTAGAGAGGATGCCCTGATGGCCAACCTTCACTTGTTGGATATGCACTCTTAGAATATATTATTCAATATTTTCACTAATCATATATGTGTTCGCTATGGTCAATAAAAACTGCAAACATCTATTATTTTATTAATGTTTCGGAAATATCCATGAGGGTTGGGTGTGATGTAATCCAGTGGACCAGTCACCAGCTCCACCCAGCAGATTGCCCCTTCCATCGTGAGTGGCCAAGGCGAGTCGTGATAATTTGTTAGCGAGACGCCGTTGGGGGGAATCGGGCCGAGACAGGGGGGGCAGCGAGATGCTGCCTGAATCTGAAAAAGGACACTTTAAGTCAGCTGCTCAAGGTCAAGGTCGAGTATGCAGTACCTGAATGGTAGTCATAGTTCGCATGGTCGCTGGGTGTCTCCTGCCCGAGTCGTTTTCTGTATTCACCCGCGAAGTGTTCTATTAGGGTGTCCATCATTACTGCCTGCTTTGAGAATACCTGGAAATAATCCTGGATTAGTCTCGGTGTACTGTGTGCTCCTACTTCGCTTTGCCCACCGGTGATGGTAAAGGTTCTTTTTCATTGTTTTATAATGGTGCATGGTTGCAGATCTTTAGAACGAGGAGGGAAGATTTAAAGGAGTGGCGGAGAGTTGCCAGTTCTTCTTATCTGCTCTACGCCCTTGGTTTGGTAACTGGCAGTAGGTAAATGTAGAGACAAGAATTTTGAAAAAAAAAATTTTTGACGATTCACAAGTGTCAAATAGTTGTATGCGAATAAATAATATTTTTGTTTTTGAATGTATATATAATAAACATTATCTTACCTGTAGTATTTTGGAGACTCGTAAACCGTTTTCAACCACCATGAATTGTAAGAAGAGGCAAGGCAGACAATCTTCGTTGTCATCTGAGGGTAGACCGATATCCCATGACAATTCCTCATAGAGCAATCCAAGCAGTACCGTCTGAAAGTGTTAATTCCATTTTTGAAATTTGAAAGATTTGTATTTTTTAGCTACTTATTACCATAATACAAAATTAGTGATTTTTTTATATGTATCATGAAATAAAACGGTTTTTGTATGAGATATCTTTCCTGACAATTGAGCTGACGAATTGACTGAACGTCTGACTTGTAATCAACAACAGGCTGTATTAATAAGTATACACGAAATTAGCGAAGAAGTCATACCCTCATTAATTCCCTTAAGGCACCTGTTCTCCTGTCAGTCTGATGACCTTTGAATACTCACACTTTCCGTGTCATCGATGACGTACACGCCATTGGAGTTGACAGCCACCAGCACCGGGATGTCTTCGTGCGTCAAAAGGCTTGTCAAACTACGGACGGGTTGCTCTATTTGGCCTTGGAAGAACGCTGCTCTGCGAAAAAACAATTTGTTTGTTCAGTGTTCTGAATAATGCAGAAAGATAATGCAATTTCTATTGGTATGTTTACAATAGAAAATATTAACGACGCCTTGGTACGTATGAGTAAGTATCGAGTATGTGTTGAGTAAGTATTAAGTACAGAGTAAGTATCGAGTATGTGTCGAGTAAGTATTAAGTACAGAGTAAGTATCGAGTATGTGTTGAGTAAGTGTTAAGTACAGAGTAAGTATCGAGTAAGTGTTGAGTAAGTATTAAGTACAGAGTAAGTATCGAGTATGTGTTGAGTAAGTGTTAAGTACAGAGTAAGTATCGAGTAAGTGTTGAGTAAGTGTTAAGTACAGAGTAAGTATCGAGTAAGTGTTGAGTAAGTATTAAGTACAGAGTAAGTATCGAGTATGTGTTGAGTAAGTGTTAAGTACAGAGTAAGTATCGAGTAAGTGTTGAGTAAGTATTAAGTAAAGAGTAAGTATCGAGTATGTGTTGAGTAAGTATTAAGTACAGAGTAAGTATCGAGTAAGTATTAAGTACAGAGTAAGTATCGAGTAAGTGTTGAGTAAGTGTTAAGTACAGAGTAAGTATCGAGTAAGTGTTGAGTAAGTATTAAGTACAGAGTAAGTATCGAGTATGTGTTGAGTAAGTGTTAAGTACAGAGTAAGTATCGAGTAAGTGTTGAGTAAGTGTTAAGTACAGAGTAAGTATCGAGTAAGTGTTGAGTAAGTATTAAGTACAGAGTAAGTATCGAGTATGTGTTGAGTAAGTGTTAAGTACAGAGTAAGTATCGAGTAAGTGTTGAGTAAGTATTAAGTAAAGAGTAAGTATCGAGTATGTGTTGAGTAAGTATTAAGTACAGAGTAAGTATCGAGTAAGTATTAAATACAGAGTAAGTATCGAGTAAGTGTTGAGTAAGTGTTAAGTACAGAGTAAGTATCGAGTAAGTGTTGAGTAAGTATTAAGTAAAGAGTAAGTATCGAGTATGTGTCGAGTAAGTATTAAGTACAGAGTAAGTATCGAGTATGTGTTGAGTAAGTATGAAGTACAGAGTAAGTATCGAGTAAGTATTAAGTACAGAGTAAGTATCGAGTAAGTGTTGAGTAAGTATTAAGTACAGAGTAAGTATCGAGTATGTGTTGAGTAAGTGTTAAGTACAGAGTAAGTATCGAGTAAGTGTTGAGTAAGTATTAAGTACAGAGTAAGTATCGAGTATGTGTTGAGTAAGTGTTAAGTACAGAGTAAGTATCGAGTATGTGTCGAGTAAGTATTAAGTACAGAGTAAGTATCGAGTAAGTATTAAGTACAGAGTAAGTATCGAGTATGTGTTGAGTAAGTATTAAGTACAGAGTAAGTATCGAGTAAGTGTTTAGTAAGTATTAAGTACAGAGTAAGTATCGAGTATGTGTTGAGTAAGTGTTAAGTACAGAGTAAGTATCGAGTAAGTGTTGAGTAAGTATTAAGTAAAGAGTAAGTGTTGAGTAAGTATTAAGTAAAGAGTAAGTGTTGAGTAAGTATTAAGTACAGAGTAAGTGTTGAGTAAGTGTTAAGTACAGAGTAAGTATCGAGTAAGTGTTGAGTAAGTATTAAGTACAGAGTAAGTATCGAGTATGTGTTGAGTAAGTATTAAGTACAGAGTAAGTATCGAGTAAGTATTAAGTACAGAGTAAGTATCGAGTAAGTGTTGAGTAAGTATTAAGTACAGAGTAAGTATCGAGTATGTGTTGAGTAAGTATTAAGTACAGAGTAAGTATCGAGTAAGTGTTGAGTAAGTGTTAAGTACTTACTCTGTACTTACTCTGTACTTAATACTTACTCAACACTTACTCGATACTTACTCTGTACTTAATACTTACTCAACACATACTCGATACTTACTCGATACTTACTCTGTACTTAACACTTACTCAACACATACTCGATACTTACTCTGTACTTAATACTTACTCAACACTTACTCTGTACTTAATACTTACTCGACACATACTCGATACTTACTCTGTACTTAACACTTACTCAACACATACTCGATACTTACTCTGTACTTAATACTTACTCGACACATACTCGATACTTACTCTTTACTTAATACTTACTCAACACTTACTCTTTACTTAATACTTACTCAACACTTACTCGATACTTACTCTGTACTTAACACTTACTCAACACATACTCGATACTTACTCTGTACTTAATACTTACTAAACACTTACTCGATACTTACTCTGTACTTAATACTTACTCAACACATACTCGATACTTACTCTGTACTTAATACTTACTCGATACTTACTCTGTACTTAATACTTACTCGACACATACTCGATACTTACTCTGTACTTAACACTTACTCAACACATACTCGATACTTACTCTGTACTTAATACTTACTCAACACTTACTCGATACTTACTCTGTACTTAACACTTACTCAACACATACTCGATACTTACTCTGTACTTAATACTTACTCAACACTTACTCGATACTTACTCTGTACTTAATACTTACTCGATACTTACTCTGTACTTCATACTTACTCAACACATACTCGATACTTACTCTGTACTTAATACTTACTCGACACATACTCGATACTTACTCTTTACTTAATACTTACTCAACACTTACTCGATACTTACTCTGTACTTAACACTTACTCAACACTTACTCGATACTTACTCTGTACTTAATACTTACTCGATACTTACTCTGTACTTTTCACACGAACGGTACGTGGACGGCCAGATCTTTTTCTGTCACAAACAGAGGAGGTATCATTGTACCTATCAATAGCCCGGTAAACAAACATTTGACTAATACCAAGTGGGTGGAGGGTTTTAAAAATTGCACTTTTCTCCATACCTACTTTATGTAAGGCAATCACAGCGATTCGGTTCTCTTTATCACCCCACTCCATTTTAATATAACAATATAATGGCGCGAAAATAAGAAAACACATCAAGCAATCATATAAAAATGACAGATTCCAAATTCAAACGTAATATTTTCTTTTTTTGAATAGTAACAGTATTTATGGCCAGACTAAGTAAACTGAGTAAAAACATTAAAAAAACAACCTGCTTGCTTACTGGCGACATCGTTTAGCAGTCGCAACATTTTCACATTTTTTTATGTAACATGTGTTTAATACATCGAAAGGCATGATGTAGATTGATTTATCACTTCCTTCTATGTTATTATGATGTTAACATGAATACTATTTGTGTTAGGAGTAACTGTACACAACCCTACAACTAAATGTCTCTCAGCGACACATAGATGTCGCGCTAACACTGCAAGATCTATTCGTATACCTTGTGTTATATCCCTTTAATGTGTCGGCAATTGGCTCAGCATCGGGACAGGTCAATTCATGAGTAGCCTTACAATGCTATGTTATTTTAATTGTCAGTAGGACAATTTTGTATTAATTGTTTATTTTAAAAGGGCAGCTATCGAGTTTCTTGCCGGTTCTTCTCGGTAGATGACTGCCTTCCGAACCGGTGGTAATGTAAAAATTGACGATTCAAAAGTGTCTTTATAAAGACCTACTTGAATAAAGATATTTTGAGTTTGATTTTATAAATGTAAATCATCTAAGGTGAATCTGCAAAGCTGTGAAGACGGTCTCGGGCCGTTGAACTACGATTTAGGAGATATAAGCTGTTGGGAGCATATGCTCGCAGGTGAACCAAACTATCGACGACAATTTGTTGGCATTGATCTCGCTGATAAGAAGACAGCCTATGACACTGAGAAGCATCTGGACGTACCAGCCAGTTGGGTTGAGAAGTTGGACATAACTGCAGATAGTTAGTCCTTTTAATTTCTATATATTGTGTATTTTTGCAATAGATTTTCTGCATTACAAATAATATAAAAAACAAGTTACAGTGCAATAACAGTTGCCAGGACTGCGTCTGCAAATTAGTAGTATTTATTTTTGTATTATTATAAGTGTACTGTCAGTAATACAATTTTAACTCTGTATTAATAACACTTTGGTATATTTGTTTAAGCGCAAAAGGTATTATTATAAGTATTACAGAAAAGTTGCTTTTTTTTAGATTATGAGCAACGTTACCCAGGCAGCCATAAAGTGATTCATTACAAGAAGGTATTGTTAGAGAAATTTGCACCGTACTCTGAGAGAGATGGGATTGTCAAGAGGATAAAGATATTTGACGACTACGCGCTTACCACTCCATTGATAACGTAAGGCTCTAGAGAAAGATCTCATAGTTCCGCGACGGAACGTTGTAAACAATTATTGTGGTAGTAACTGACAGACAATGTTTATTTAATATTTCAGATATGAATGGTATAAACATAGAGTTGATAAAATGGAGACGATGAGGATGGACCATCTCAACACGGAAATACGCGAAGTGTTCAGTGTTGGGAGAAAGGATAATTTGATAAGTCAGTATTTTGTGATAACGAAATATTGCAAAACCGGGGTTGTCTATGTTGACTTCAATCTCATACATTTACAGAGCACACATACTCATTGGATGCGCCAATAGTGTCTGTGGAGGGTTCAACCCAGTTGGGTTGAGAAGTTGGACATAACTGCAGATAGTTAGTCCTTTTAATTTCTATATATTGTGTATTTTTGCAATAGATTTTCTGCATTACAAATAATATAAAAAACAAGTTACAGTGCAATAACAGTTGCCAGGACTGCGTCTGCAAATTAGTAGTATTTATTTTTGTATTATTATAAGTGTACTGTCAGTAATACAATTTTAACTCTGTATTAATAACACTTTGGTATATTTGTTTCTATATATATATATATATATATATATATATATATATATATATATATATATATATTCAGTTAGTTAAGTTTTCATTCCCTTACTCCTCCGAAACGCGTTGACCGATTCTCCTGAAATTTTCAGAGCATATTGAGTAGGTCTGAGAATCGGCCAACATGTATTTTTAGAAACATTTTTTTTTTGGCAAAACGACGTTTGTCGGGATCAGCAGTAATATACAAAACCATTTACAATTAAAATCTAACAAAACGCATTGATGCTGTTGTACTGTAAAATTATTAATAATTATTGGAAATGTATTTGTTAAATTTAAGGAAGCCCAGAAAGCGGAAGTAACGGAACGCGAAAAGGAAGCGGAAATTGATCCATTGGCACCTTACTTAGCACGGATGTTTGGGTCTGGTCATGGAAGTGGAGCTCCACTCACAATAAAAGAGGCTACTCTGATTAGGGAACAGTGCGTCAACGACTTTAAAGCTAAACAATTGGCAAGGCAAAGTCTTGTGCAAGAAAGATTTGATACGGTAAAAGAATTCATATGTATGCTTATTCGTCTGCATTCTGATATTGAGCAGGATTAGCTTCATAGAATCCCAGCGTTCCATATCGTTTGTCAAATCTATTGCTTAAGACACTATCGCATTTCGATTGGGCACTGTCCTATTGAGACAAATATACTGAGATTAATTGAAATCTACTTATTGTTTATCCGTATATATAAACTAGGAGGTTTGACACAATTTCACATCGAATCAGAAATATTAATCAAAATCTGATATATTAAATTAAAATCACGAATATGAATTGTATTTTAAAAAGTAGAATATTAGTTTTTTTTTTAAATATTTAATTATAAAGTTTAAATAATTCTAAAATTTTACATAACTTTTCAGCTCAACGGAGAATACAAAGCCAAACGGCTGTGGTATCTCGCGAATCAATTTATTTTAACCCCAGAGAAGGAGAGCGCCTACTTTTCGGCAAGGTATATTTTTATATATAACATTTACAATATAAATATTTAATTATATTTTTGGTTATGGCTTAGTAGGACGTATTTCAAATAGCTGGATGATCTATCTATACATATATATTTAGGATTCACTTTAAACTTACCTTAACAGTGCGGATTTTTTATAATGCCACTATAATGAATAGATTGATCTAAAAATTAATATTTTCAGCGCTGAACTAGCCTTCAAAGTACACACTCTCGAAGTACGACTTACAAGACACAAGGACCTCTCAGCTCCTCGGTTCAAGTGCTTGGAAGAGTATTTGGCTAAGCACCCACTCCTTAGAGAATATAACAGAATGAGACTTTATTATAGAATTAAATAGTTAATATTTTTGATCTGTTTTATTCGAAATAAATGATTTTAATTATTAGGAGAGTCGTTTATTGCGGTTGCATTGACTTGTCCGTTTATAACGACATTAACGTGGAAGACAAGAAGCTTCCATGCTTATCTTAGCTTTAAAGCTAAGAATAACATTTGGCACACCAAATACGGTTACTAAAAGGATTAAATATTAGTTTTGCCGAAAAATATATTTAAATTTAACCTTCAGAAAAACAGCCGATACTAAAATTAATTTTTATTGATTTTATACCGTATTTTATTCGTTTGTTTTTGCAACATTTCGCGTTTAATACTGCAAAACTTAACATTCGTGGTCATAATATTACTTGAGAAGTCGATATATTTAAATTACGTTAAGTTTTATATAGATAAATATGAAGCATTTCGTGTTAAAGCAGTAAATTTATATTATTTTTATTTATCTTTATTCTTATACAGAGTTTATTAGTAAATAGTTATATATTCACCTTCATACCGACCTTATGCTCAGTATAATTATACGTTGTCTAAGAGTGACATACGTTTGGTATAGTGTTTATTATTTATTTCTTTTAGTATTTATTCACACTTTATTGCACTTAAACAGTAGAAGTAGAGAATACATATAAGAGCAACGGGCGGCCTTGCCGCTAATAAGCGATCTCTTCCAGGCAACCCACAAAATAAAAGAATACCTAAAATACAATTTGACTGGTGCAAAAGTAGTACCACTTATGATTATGGGCTTAACTCTTTTTTTTCTACTTTACTTCGACTCTTATCTACAGATTTGCCAATCGTATTTAGTATTCACGAACGATACAGCCTAATGCAGTTAATGGGGAAGGGAAAAAGAAGAAGGGGAAGGTTGTCGTTAAAAGGAATGCTAGCAGAAGGAAGAAGTCGTGGTTGCGGAATATCCGGAAATAGCGCTGCGGAGCTATTCCGCAGAACTAATGGTAGAGAGGATGCCCTGATGGCCAACCTTCACTTGTTGGATATGCACTCTTAGAATATATTATTCAATATTTTCACTAATCATATATGTGTTCGCTATGGTCAATAAAAACTTGCAAACATCGTTATTTTTATTAATGTTTCGGAAATATCCATGAGGGTTGGGTGTGATGTAATCCAGTGGACCAGTCACCAGCTCCACCCAGCAGATTGCCCCTGCCATCGTGAGTGGCCAAGGCGAGTCGTGATAATTTGTTAGCGAGACGCCGTTGGGGGGAATCGGGCCGAGACAGGGGGGGCAGGGAGATGCTGCCTGAATCTGAAAAAGGACACTTTAAGTCAGCTGCTCAAGGTCAAGGTCGAGTATGCAGTACCTGAATGGTAGTCATAGTTCGCATGGTCGCTGGGTGTCTCCTGCCCGAGTCGTTTTCTGTATTCACCCGCGAAGTGTTCTATTAGGGTGTCCATCATTACTGCCTGCTTTGAGAATACCTGGAAATAATCCTGGATTAGTCTCTGTGTACTGTGTGCTCCTACTTCGCTTTGCCCACCGGTGATGGTAAAGGTTCTTTTTCATTGTTTTATAATGGTGCATGGTTGCAGATCTTTAGAACGAGGAGGGAAGATTTAAAGGAGTGGCGGAGAGTTGCCAGTTCTTCTTATCTGCTCTACGCCCTTGGTTTGGTAACTGGCAGTAGGTAAATGTAGAGACAAGAATTTTGAAAAAAAAAATTTTTGACGATTCACAAGTGTCAAATAGTTGTATGCGAATAAATAATATTTTTGTTTTTGAATGTATATATAATAAACATTATCTTACCTGTAGTATTTTGGAGACTCGTAAACCGTTTTCAACCACCATGAATTGTAAGAAGAGGCAAGGCAGACAATCTTCGTTGTCATCTGAGGGTAGACCGATATCCCATGACAATTCCTCATAGAGCAATCCAAGCAGTACCGTCTGAAAGTGTTTATTCCATTTTTGAAATTTGAAAGATTCGTATTTTTTAGCTACTTATTACCATAATACAAAATTAGTGATTTTTTTATATGTATCATGAAATAAAACGGTTTTTGTATGAGATATCTTTCCTAAGAATTGAGCTGACGAATTGACTGAACGTCTGACTTGTAATCAACAACAGGCTGTATTAATAAGTATACACGAAATTAGCGAAGAAGTCATACCCTCATTAATTCCCTTAAGGCACCTGTTCTCCTGTCAGTCTGATGACCTTTGAATACTCACACTTTCCGTGTCATCGATGACGTACACGCCATTGGAGTTGACAGCCACCAGCACCGGGATGTCTTCGTGCGTCAAAAGGCTTGTCAAACTACGGACGGGTTGCTCTATTTGGCCTTGGAAGAACGCTGCTCTGCGAAAAAACAATTTGTTTGTTCAGTGTTCTGAATAATGCAGAAAGATAATGCAATTTCTATTGGTATGTTTACAATAGAAAATATTAACGACGCCTTGGTACGTATGAGTAAGTATCGAGTATGTGTTGAGTAAGTATTAAGTACAGAGTAAGTATCGAGTATGTGTCGAGTAAGTATTAAGTACAGAGTAAGTATCGAGTATGTGTTGAGTAAGTGTTAAGTACAGAGTAAGTATCGAGTAAGTGTTGAGTAAGTATTAAGTACAGAGTAAGTATCGAGTATGTGTTGAGTAAGTGTTAAGTACAGAGTAAGTATCGAGTAAGTGTTGAGTAAGTGTTAAGTACAGAGTAAGTATCGAGTAAGTGTTGAGTAAGTATTAAGTACAGAGTAAGTATCGAGTATGTGTTGAGTAAGTGTTAAGTACAGAGTAAGTATCGAGTAAGTGTTGAGTAAGTATTAAGTAAAGAGTAAGTATCGAGTATGTGTTGAGTAAGTATTAAGTACAGAGTAAGTATCGAGTAAGTATTAAGTACAGAGTAAGTATCGAGTAAGTGTTGAGTAAGTGTTAAGTACAGAGTAAGTATCGAGTAAGTGTTGAGTAAGTATTAAGTACAGAGTAAGTATCGAGTATGTGTTGAGTAAGTGTTAAGTACAGAGTAAGTATCGAGTAAGTGTTGAGTAAGTGTTAAGTACAGAGTAAGTATCGAGTAAGTGTTGAGTAAGTATTAAGTACAGAGTAAGTATCGAGTATGTGTTGAGTAAGTGTTAAGTACAGAGTAAGTATCGAGTAAGTGTTGAGTAAGTATTAAGTAAAGAGTAAGTATCGAGTATGTGTTGAGTAAGTATTAAGTACAGAGTAAGTATCGAGTATGTGTTGAGTAAGTGTTAAGTACAGAGTAAGTATCGAGTAAGTGTTGAGTAAGTATTAAGTACAGAGTAAGTATCGAGTATGTGTTGAGTAAGTGTTAAGTACAGAGTAAGTATCGAGTATGTGTCGAGTAAGTATTAAGTACAGAGTAAGTATCGAGTAAGTATTAAGTACAGAGTAAGTATCGAGTATGTGTTGAGTAAGTATTAAGTACAGAGTAAGTATCGAGTAAGTGTTTAGTAAGTATTAAGTACAGAGTAAGTATCGAGTATGTGTTGAGTAAGTGTTAAGTACAGAGTAAGTATCGAGTAAGTGTTGAGTAAGTATTAAGTACAGAGTAAGTATCGAGTAAGTATTAAGTACAGAGTAAGTATCGAGTATGTGTTGAGTAAGTATTAAGTACAGAGTAAGTATCGAGTAAGTGTTTAGTAAGTATTAAGTACAGAGTAAGTATCGAGTATGTGTTGAGTAAGTGTTAAGTACAGAGTAAGTATCGAGTAAGTGTTGAGTAAGTATTAAGTAAAGAGTAAGTGTTGAGTAAGTATTAAGTAAAGAGTAAGTGTTGAGTAAGTATTAAGTACAGAGTAAGTGTTGAGTAAGTGTTAAGTACAGAGTAAGTATCGAGTAAGTGTTGAGTAAGTATTAAGTACAGAGTAAGTATCGAGTATGTGTTGAGTAAGTATTAAGTACAGAGTAAGTATCGAGTAAGTATTAAGTACAGAGTAAGTATCGAGTAAGTGTTGAGTAAGTATTAAGTACAGAGTAAGTATCGAGTATGTGTTGAGTAAGTATTAAGTACAGAGTAAGTATCGAGTAAGTGTTGAGTAAGTGTTAAGTACTTACTCTGTACTTACTCTGTACTTAATACTTACTCAACACTTACTCGATACTTACTCTGTACTTAATACTTACTCAACACATACTCGATACTTACTCTGTACTTAATACTTACTCGATACTTACTCTGTACTTAACACTTACTCAACACTTACTCGATACTTACTCTGTACTTAATACTTACTCGATACTTACTCTGTACTTAATACTTACTCAACACATACTCGATACTTACTCGATACTTACTCTGTACTTAACACTTACTCAACACATACTCGATACTTACTCTGTACTTAATACTTACTCAACACTTACTCTGTACTTAATACTTACTCGACACATACTCGATACTTACTCTGTACTTAACACTTACTCAACACATACTCGATACTTACTCTGTACTTAATACTTACTCGACACATACTCGATACTTACTCTTTACTTAATACTTACTCAACACTTACTCGATACTTACTCTGTACTTAATACTTACTCAACACTTACTAGATACTTACTCTGTACTTAATACTTACTCGACACATACTCGATACTTACTCTGTACTTAACACTTACTCAACACATACTCGATACTTACTCGATACTTACTCTGTACTTAACACTTACTCAACACATACTCGATACTTACTCTGTACTTAATACTTACTCAACACTTACTCTGTACTTAATACTTACTCGACACATACTCGATACTTACTCTGTACTTAACACTTACTCAACACATACTCGATACTTACTCTGTACTTAACACTTACTCAGCACATACTCGATACTTACTCTGTACTTAATACTTACTCGACACATACTCGATACTTACTCTGTACTTAACACTTACTCAACACATACTCGATACTTACTCTGTACTTAACACTTACTCAGCACATACTCGATACTTACTCTGTACTTAATACTTACTCAACACATACTCGATACTTACTCTGTACTTAATACTTACTCAACACTTACTCGATACTTACTCTGTACTTAATACTTACTCAACACATACTCGATACTTACTCTGTACTTAATACTTACTCAACACTTACTCGATACTTACTCTGTACTTAATACTTACTCAAGACTTACTCGATACTTACTCTGTACTTAATACTTACTCGACACATACTCGATACTTACTCTGTACTTAATACTTACTCAACACTTACTCGATACTTAATACTTACTCGATACTTACTCTGTACTTAATACTTACTCAACACATACTCGATACTTACTCGATACTTACTCTGTACTTAATACTTACTCAACACATACTCGATACTTACTCTGTACTTAATACTTACTCAACACATACTCGATACTTACTCTGTACTTAATACTTACTCGACACATACTCGATACTTACTCTGTACTTAACACTTACTCAACACATACTCGATACTTACTCTGTACTTAATACTTACTCAACACTTACTCGATACTTACTCTGTACTTAACACTTACTCAACACATACTCGATACTTACTCTGTACTTAACACTTACTCAACACATACTCGATACTTACTCTGTACTTAATACTTACTCAACACATACTCGATACTTACTCTGTACTTAATACTTACTCAACACTTACTCGATACTTACTTTGTACTTAATACTTACTCAACACTTACTCGATACTTACTCTGTACTTAATACTTACTAGTATCTTAATAGTATCGAGTAAGTGTTGAGTAAGTATTAAGTACAGAGCAAGTATCGAGTAAGTATTAAGTACAGAGTAAGTATCGAGTAAGTATTAAGTACAGAGTAAGTATCGAGTAAGTGTTGAGTAAGTATTAAGTACAGAGTAAGTATCGAGTAAGTATTAAGTACAGAGTAAGTATCGAGTAAGTATTAAGTACAGAGTAAGTATCGAGTAAGTGTTGAGTAAGTATTAAGTACAGAGTAAGTATCGAGTAAGTATTAAGTACAGAGTAAGTATCGAGTAAGTATTAAGTACAGAGTAAGTATCGAGTTTGTGTCGAGTAAGTATTAAGTACAGAGTAAGTATCGAGTATATGTTGAGTAAGTATTAAGTACAGAGTAGGTATCGAGTATGTGTTGAGTAAGTATTAAGTACAGAGTAAGTATCGAGTAAGTGTTGAGTAAGTATTAAGTAAAGAGTAAGTATCGAGTATGTGTTGAGTAAGTATTAAGTACAGAGTAAGTATCGAGTAAGTATTAAGTACAGAGTAAGTATCGAGTAAGTGTTGAGTAAGTATTAAGTACAGAGTAAGTATCGAGTAAGTATTAAGTACAGAGTAAGTATCGAGTAAGTATTAAGTACAGAGTAAGTATCGAGTTTGTGTCGAGTAAGTATTAAGTACAGAGTAAGTATCGAGTATATGTTGAGTAAGTATTAAGTACAGAGTAAGTATCGAGTAAGTGTTGAGTAAGTATTAAGTACAGAGTAAGTATCGAGTATGTGTTGAGTAAGTGTTAAGTACAGAGTAAGTATCGAGTATGTGTCGAGTAAGTATTAAGTACAGAGTAAGTATCGAGTAAGTATTAAGTACAGAGTAAGTATCGAGTATGTGTTGAGTAAGTATTAAGTACAGAGTAAGTATCGAGTAAGTGTTTAGTAAGTATTAAGTACAGAGTAAGTATCGAGTATGTGTTGAGTAAGTGTTAAGTACAGAGTAAGTATCGAGTAAGTGTTGAGTAAGTATTAAGTAAAGAGTAAGTGTTGAGTAAGTATTAAGTAAAGAGTAAGTGTTGAGTAAGTATTAAGTACAGAGTAAGTGTTGAGTAAGTGTTAAGTACAGAGTAAGTATCGAGTAAGTGTTGAGTAAGTATTAAGTACAGAGTAAGTATCGAGTATGTGTTGAGTAAGTATTAAGTACAGAGTAAGTATCGAGTATGTGTTGAGTAAGTATTAAGTACAGAGTAAGTATCGAGTAAGTGTTGAGTAAGTATTAAGTACAGAGTAAGTATCGAGTATGTGTTGAGTAAGTATTAAGTACAGAGTAAGTGTTGAGTAATTATTAAGTAAAGAGTAAGTGTTGAGTAAGTATTAAGTACAGAGTAAGTGTTGAGTAAGTGTTAAGTACAGAGTAAGTATCGAGTAAGTGTTGAGTAAGTATTAAGTACAGAGTAAGTATCGAGTATGTGTTGAGTAAGTATTAAGTACAGAGTAAGTATCGAGTATGTGTTGAGTAAGTATTAAGTACAGAGTAAGTATCGAGTAAGTGTTGAGTAAGTATTAAGTACAGAGTAAGTATCGAGTATGTGTTGAGTAAGTATTAAGTACAGAGTAAGTATCGAGTAAGTGTTGAGTAAGTGTTAAGTACTTACTCTGTACTTACTCTGTACTTAATACTTACTCAACACTTACTCGATACTTACTCTGTACTTAATACTTACTCAACACATACTCGATACTTACTCTGTACTTAATACTTACTCGATACTTACTCTGTACTTAACACTTACTCAACACTTACTCGATACTTACTCTGTACTTAATACTTACTCGATACTTACTCTGTACTTAATACTTACTCAACACATACTCGATACTTACTCGATACTTACTCTGTACTTAACACTTACTCAACACATACTCGATACTTACTCTGTACTTAATACTTACTCAACACTTACTCTGTACTTAATACTTACTCGACACATACTCGATACTTACTCTGTACTTAACACTTACTCAACACATACTCGATACTTACTCTGTACTTAATACTTACTCGACACATACTCGATACTTACTCTTTACTTAATACTTACTCAACACTTACTCGATACTTACTCTGTACTTAATACTTACTCAACACTTACTAGATACTTACTCTGTACTTAATACTTACTCGACACATACTCGATACTTACTCTGTACTTAACACTTACTCAACACATACTCGATACTTACTCGATACTTACTCTGTACTTAACACTTACTCAACACATACTCGATACTTACTCTGTACTTAATACTTACTCAACACTTACTCTGTACTTAATACTTACTCGACACATACTCGATACTTACTCTGTACTTAACACTTACTCAACACATACTCGATACTTACTCTGTACTTAACACTTACTCAGCACATACTCGATACTTACTCTGTACTTAATACTTACTCGACACATACTCGATACTTACTCTGTACTTAACACTTACTCAACACATACTCGATACTTACTCTGTACTTAACACTTACTCAGCACATACTCGATACTTACTCTGTACTTAATACTTACTCAACACATACTCGATACTTACTCTGTACTTAATACTTACTCAACACTTACTCGATACTTACTCTGTACTTAATACTTACTCAACACATACTCGATACTTACTCTGTACTTAATACTTACTCAACACTTACTCGATACTTACTCTGTACTTAATACTTACTCAAGACTTACTCGATACTTACTCTGTACTTAATACTTACTCGACACATACTCGATACTTACTCTGTACTTAATACTTACTCAACACTTACTCGATACTTAATACTTACTCGATACTTACTCTGTACTTAATACTTACTCAACACATACTCGATACTTACTCTGTACTTAATACTTACTCAACACATACTCGATACTTACTCTGTACTTAATACTTACTCAACACATACTCGATACTTACTCTGTACTTAATACTTACTCGACACATACTCGATACTTACTCTGTACTTAACACTTACTCAACACATACTCGATACTTACTCTGTACTTAATACTTACTCAACACTTACTCGATACTTACTCTGTACTTAACACTTACTCAACACATACTCGATACTTACTCTGTACTTAACACTTACTCAACACATACTCGATACTTACTCTGTACTTAATACTTACTCAACACATACTCGATACTTACTCTGTACTTAATACTTACTCAACACTTACTCGATACTTACTTTGTACTTAATACTTACTCAACACTTACTCGATACTTACTCTGTACTTAATACTTACTCAACACTTACTCTTTACTTAATACTTACTCAACACTTACTCGATACTTACTCTGTACTTAATACTTACTCGACACATACTCGATACTTACTCTTTACTTAATACTTACTAGTATCTTAATAGTATCGAGTAAGTGTTGAGTAAGTATTAAGTACAGAGCAAGTATCGAGTAAGTATTAAGTACAGAGTAAGTATCGAGTAAGTATTAAGTACAGAGTAAGTATCGAGTAAGTGTTGAGTAAGTATTAAGTACAGAGTAAGTATCGAGTAAGTATTAAGTACAGAGTAAGTATCGAGTAAGTATTAAGTACAGAGTAAGTATCGAGTAAGTATTAAGTACAGAGTAAGTATCGAGTAAGTGTTGAGTAAGTATTAAGTACAGAGTAAGTATCGAGTAAGTATTAAGTACAGAGTAAGTATCGAGTAAGTATTAAGTACAGAGTAAGTATCGAGTTTGTGTCGAGTAAGTATTAAGTACAGAGTAAGTATCGAGTATATGTTGAGTAAGTATTAAGTACAGAGTAAGTATCGAGTATGTGTTGAGTAAGTATTAAGTACAGAGTAAGTATCGAGTAAGTGTTGAGTAAGTATTAAGTACAGAGTAAGTATCGAGTAAGTGTTGAGTAAGTGTTAAGTACAGAGTAAGTATCGAGTATGTGTTGAGTAAGTATTAAGTACAGAGTAAGTATTAAGTACAGAGTAAGTATCGAGTAAGTGTTGAGTAAGTATTAAATACAGAGTAAGTATCGAGTATGTTTTGAGTAAGTATTGATTAATTGAAGATTTTTATGTCCTCACCCATAAGTTGGCAATGTCCTGGTATGGGCGAGGTATTTGTGCCTTAGCTTCCTAGGAGGTGCCGCTGGGGGCCTCTGTGCCTGTTCCAGAAGTTTCGCTTCGGGACTGCCCTTTCGCCCCGCGGGCAGTAGCTTTGCCCATTGACCTGACCTCGCATGCTTTGGCAGGTATTTGTCTTGGTTCTCTCTGTTAAACAATTTTTCTATCAATATAGACTGGATTTGATCCAAGATACAAAGAAGCCAACATTTAATATTGTGAATATAACTGTAAAACAAATCTTCTACTAAAACAAGTAGTTGCCAATTCAATTATTTTTAGCATGTAATTTAATTATTTATTAAAAAATATGCTTTAGTATAGTAGATGTGAAATAAAAATTGTATTTTGTTATATAATGATTTCTATTAGACTCTCACCTAAAGAACTTGGCAGTATGTCTATGAGGATCGTAGGGGCCGAGCTGTATTCTGGCTTGCAGGCCGCCCAGCATCAGAGCTTGGGCGGCTTCGAGAGGATATCTCCCTGTCACTACGTTGTAGCGCGCCTCCTCGTAGAGCAACTCTTGTATGCGAGAGTCCCTAAGAGGATGAACGATATTTTTTTAAGAAATTTAAATATTCGTTTTAAAAACTTAATAAACTCTCTGCCACTTCTTTAAATCGCCAACACATGAGCAGAATTGAAAGATATAATGAATCCTCACTTAATGCCCTCCTCGAGATGCTTCGGGAAGAAGACGTTCCTCTGCAACCTTAACGCTGGCTGATCTTTGGTCCTCCGAGAGTCAGATCCGTGGCCGTATCTTTCGAGAAGCTTCTGCCAACCAGCCCACATCCGCCATGGACAATGATGTGGCTTTAATTGGATTTCTAAAAGAAACGATTTTGAAGTCTGTAGGTCCGTTCAACAGTTTTATATAAAAAATAACTATTTTCACCGATTGTTTTGGGCTAGAGACGTATTGTCTCTAAACTAGTTTTCTAAACTCAAACTATCTTTATTCAGGTAAGTCTTACTAGACACATTAAAATCAATAGTTACACTACCACTGGTTCGGAAGGCAGTTATCAATCGAGAAAAACCGGCAAGAAACTCAAAATAAATATTTCCAACAAATTTACAAACCTAAACCAATGTCTGGACAATGACTGATGACGACTAATAAAGACTCTTTCTATAAGGAAGAGAAGAAAGAAACATTGTCTGACCCAAACCGTGTGGCTAAGGCCAAAGTGTATATATATGTTACGGTTAAAATCCGTTTTAAGATAGAACGCGTATTTCTTAGAAATGCCTAGTTTTTGTGCAAACTAAACAAGTGTTTTGCTATAACATATTTGAAGGCGCTGTAATGTTTTCAGAGTGTCAAGATACGTCAAGAATAATAATGGCGGGTTGACGTTTCTTCACTCTGACGCAACTCCGGGCTCTCTTGGCGTGCAGCATTGGTAAGGAGGAGAACCACGATCATCAAAGGATTTAGATCCATTCGCATCACGCCCAAGCAACACGTGTTCCGTGGAGTGTCACCGTGTCCCAATTAATTATAAAGTGCTGATCATATTTGTGAAAATAATATTCGTTCAACACATGGTTTTAATTCTCCTCGCCCACCTACCCACGATAGCTCGGCAGCCATGATGAATACAGAATTGACTGATGATGACCACACGTGCCGTTTTTGAATACAGTCGTTGTTGCTGTATTATTCTTACTTGATTAATATAAAGTAAGAATCCAAAAAATTTTGGTGAAAAATATGACTCACCTAACAAGGGGCTACACATCCATAGAGCGAACACATTCGCAGCAATATTTCTCACACTTGGTGTGTTCAGACCTAACTCCTCAGTAGCCAGTACAGCATGAAGGAACCTTGATGCCGTGACGCACGTGGGTACCTCTTCAGAGCTCATCTCCACCATGACGGCTATTCTAGACATTAAATAGACGCAGGTAACGGGATTTGAAGGTCCACTGGAGGATGAGGCTGTACTCCCAGAGGAGCCTGAAAATAAAATAAAAAAATTAAAATCGGACTGCTACCGGGATAGTGGGTCCCAGGTTAAGTTTGTTAACCCGTCAATATTTCTATTTTAAAAATAAAATGCTAAAGGGTTACGCCGATTCAGCGGAATATGGAAACAAACTCATGTGTTCATTATATTAGCTGTAGACGAAGATAATTCACTTTTATTTAAAAAGTAGGAAAGTACATGTTTTATTAAGTTAACCATGGTCGTGAAGTTCTAATATAAAAATAGATTTTACTTAATATAAAATAAGCTGTTAAATTCATACCAGGTAAAGGTGGTGATATAGCGCTGGAAGAACTACCTCCACTGGTAATAGGTTCTGTGGTACTAAATGACCCTGCAGCTATACTGCTCGATCCAGTCTGATTGGAACAACTACTTAGGTTTGATCCTGATGACAAAAATTTTACGATTACAAAATGTTTAAGAAAAATACGAATATGTTATATTCAATAAAACTATGGTGTGAAGAATAGTAAAAAAAGTATAAAAGTTATTAAAACACACATAAATTGGATTTAGAAATTCCACATACCCATAACACTTTTCTCCAATGAATCGGAGCTATTGCTCTCTTTCGAGTCCGGTAGAGGTTTATGGGGATCATGTTTATCCCATTCCCCATGTCTGCCAAGGGGACTATACGACAGATGGGGCAATCTTTGGGATACAGAATACAAATGCGCATTCACTTCTGCCTGCAATTTCTGACTTTGCATAGAATAATATTCCTCGCGAGATCTGAATTCACTAAAATAATTGCATGCACTATGTACCAATTCATTTCTGATTTCGAGGACAAGACTCCGGTGTCAAAATATCAAAAATGATATAAGAAAAGATTTTGTTTATTTATTTAACTTGTATTATTTACGAAAATTAGCAAGTTATAATAAAAATATATTGGTTATTTTTATCTTGTTTTATGTATACATTACAGTAAGCTAACATTTTCATTAGATACAATTATTAAACCTACTTATATTGATATTCAGCCTGAATAGGATATCCACGCCGTGTATAGTCCACAGGTATAATAGTTATATAATTTCCACTATTTTGTACATTTGGGCTATCGACATAAGCCCCCATTTCAGATTGGTGTTCCATGTGCCTTTTCACTTAATAATAGACCACCAAAATGCAAGTGTTGTAAAACAAAACAATATTGATTAGTTTTCGCGGTATAGGACGATGGCACGCAAGCGCGTTAGCTGTCCACAGATGGAATTAAGCATTTTCTTAATCTGTATCTTTTATTTTATTGCGATGAAGAATTGGTATGAAATGTAACGAAATTATAATTTAATAATTATTGTGTCATTCTTAGTTCTGGTTATAATTTTGGCATAAGGTTTTTATATCAAAAACATTACAAGCAGCTGAAATAACAGGTGAATTCTTTTTTTTTGGTCACCAATTAAAGATTCTGACATCAGAATGACAACTGACGCTTGTTTTTTGAAGTTGCAAGGCGCGATTGCCAGCTGTTCAATGTTTATTGTTTTGGTTGCGTTTTAAGTATTAAGAAAACAACTTACCAAAGTAATATTTAGTGTTCTAACTTGTGTATAATAGAGACGAAGTCAACTAAACTAAAACTAATAAAAAACTGTAAAGTTAAAAGATCTTTTAAAATTACCACAAATAAAGTTGAAACCTATAATTAATAGATAATTATCATCAGTTAAAGGTATTTGTAATCACATTCTGTTGAAGCCCCCCTAAAAAGCATGCTTTTAGCTTCATCCACTTGGGTTTTTGTATTTTATTTATATCTAAAATGTTATTCAAAGGTAAAATAAGTCACAAATGGAAGCAAAATTAAAAGAGTATAGAGCTCTTAGAAGGCGACAACAGTATATAGATAATATTAAACAAAAGTTGGGCGATTCTAAAGACAAGCTCTTTAACTTTTTAGTTCCAAAATCTGTTGAAATGGATAAACAAGAAGAAGAAGTTATATTGGTATGTCACTCAATTTATTTTATTCATTCATTATAAGAGAAACAATTGTTTTAAATCCATGTTATTTTAGCTGGAAAGTGAGGAACATCAATCAATGAATAGCTCAAAAGCACTACTTGAAGATACAGCAGATTTAACATCAGAAACCAGTGAAGTTGAATGTATAGAAAATCAAGAATCATGGCGGTATTGTATACTCAAATGGACCATATATGGTGTAATTTGGTTAACCTTATATATAATTTTTCTTAAACTACAGTTTGGTGCAGTATTTTTTGTTATATCAGTACTTATTGGTATTTGTTTAAACACAAGTACTCGACCTAAAAGGAAAGGTGAAATATCCGCATACAGTGTTTTTAATAGGAACTGTAAAAGTATTGATGGTACCCTGAAAGCAGAACAGTTTGAAAAGGAAATAAGATATGGCGTAGGGACTGTGCGCTCATTTTAAACCACAAATTTTAAAAATTTGATATATTATCTATACTATTTTTATGAAATATAAGCTAAATAAAACCAGTACAATGTATTTTTGCTTTAATCATCACATAAATATTAAACAAGATGAATTTCCATACTAATAACACACAAATCCAATAATAAAATAAAAAAACTGTTTAGATAAATGTATTTAGCAAAACAATTTTGCTAATATAATATAAAATATTTATCAATAAAATAAATTTAAATTAACCATGTCACAAAACTTGTAGTTAAATATTTTTAACAATTTTTTTATAAAGTAATGCTCTAAATTTTTTATATCCCCCTAATTATTTTTTCATACTATAAGCTTAAAATATATAATATCTTTTGATTACTTTACGCTTATAGTATGTTATTTTATAGACTTAAGCTAACAGACAACTTAAGATTAATAAAATCTTATATACATATACGGAGTAAATAGTAGTATAACAGAAATGATGGTATATATTGCAGAGATCTATGTAAAACATAAGGAATGTGACAACTGAACCAAACAACACTTGTGTAGGACATTCAAGCAAATCATAATTTTATTTTACCAAGATTTGACTTTTATTCCTGTTTTAACGCGTTTTCATTAATAGTTAGCAACAATTTAGGTTAGTTGTGCCTGTAGCGCCAGATTGGATAAACGTCGTCGAACAGGCACAATTTACATAAAATTTGATTTCAACAATTGACGTAAGTTTTATATAAAGACGTAGAAGCCACATTTTCGCCACAGGCGTATTTTTATAATCTTCAAGTTTTTGCAATAAATTTACAATTGTTAATCATATTAGCGATCTGTTATTTTAAATGTAGCATTTATAATATATTTATGACACTCACGTGGCCAGGGCACGTGAAGAAGTCTTGGTCTTATATGTTCGGAAAGTAAGGAACACTCTACAGACACGCGTTTTATTGTTCTAAGCATGGCTAAACTTAAATATTGCCCAATTAGAGTAAAGGATTCCAAAAAGAGTATAATCTATGTTATTCTGTCATTTATTTTTAATTAGACTATAAGGTGTCAAATAAACCAATAAAACTTTCCAAGCAACACAGACAACTAACGTTTATATTTCAATTGCATAGCTAATAGACTATAGTATAAGTTAATAATAGATAAAATTGATCAGTATAAGGCACCCACGTCTGCTATCGGAACTAACATGAACTATAACAATAGGTCAATGGACAAGAATTCAATAGACGATAGAGGATCGTAAATTAGATATACACACAGGTATTATATTTTATAATATTTGAAATCGTTAAATTACTGCACAAATGTATACAGTACTTACAACTAAACTATATAGCAATTCCATGTCATAATATAACAGCCGACAAAAAAACATCTGTTGTTTTAATTTGACATTACATGTATACTGTCAAAAACTAACATCGTAATTTGACATAATCGGTACTATCGATTGATCAAAGAGGTCGCTACGCTACCATAGCTTATTCATTTAGGGCCACAAAAGGTTATTAAAATGTATAATAGATCTATAAACATATATTGATATACTAATTTTGAATATCCATTAATATAGTGTATGAAAATGTATATGATACAATATCACAATAATATTTATTAGATGTTTCTGCATTGACTAGGTTAGTGTTCACTTGGTACTTAACAACTAAATTGCAAATGGCACTATTACATTTACATTATTCCGATTTATATAAATAATAAAATCGTTTCCAAAACACATGTTTGAAGAAATTAATCACCTAAAAAGAAAATGTTTGGAAATGCGCTTAATAGTTTCATAATTTTGGCAACATTCTAAAAAAAAATTATGATTTATGAAGCGTGTTTCGCCCTAAAAGACTATAAGATGATCAATGTATTCAATCGATACATAAATGCATTATTGATTCGTCGATCTCCTGAAAAAATTACAAATCGGCCGCCAACAATAGCCCGAGCTCGGAACAAACGCATTGACATCAACCCTTTTTACATCTGGCAACAAAAATGCAACACTTATCGCAATAATCATATGCCATATCGAGTGGACTATTTTGTAATTCTGTTCAGTCTGTAAAAACGCGTAGCAAATCAAACCGATTGTCACGAGGACTATGCCAAACGGTAGGTGTCTGTAATAATACGATTTGGGATAACGCATACAATGGGTTTTCCTATAGTCAACATACCACGATACCAATAAAATGGTAACACCGATAGCAACTGGCAACAAAAAAGCAACAAACGAATGCATATTCCATGTTGTCAGGAGTGCGATAATTATCGCACCGGTTAGTTGAAATGTTGACCTCAGTTTATCACCTATTATGCCCATAGCGAGTAGTGTAACCCAAAATGACATTATGCCACAATAGAAATCTCCGAATTGTAGGATATTTCCCCGTATTATGCAGAGTCCAATTTGAGCTGGCGCATCGCAGGCGTGGTAGAATGTGGAAAAAATCATTGTGAACGCGTACATCATCGCTTCGGTGTAGTAGTAGCGTATGCAGGCTACATAAATCGAAAATAAGAATAGGAAATTGCTAAGCGTCAAAAGTAGTATGGATACTAACATGTAAACTTTACTGTCCATTCTTGAATCGTCTGAGCAGTCCCAACCTGGAATTGAGTAAAATTACATTTTCAATAGGCCTTGATTATATTATGATATAATTAGATCAACAGTGAGAAGCGGTCCTTTGTATAGGTCAGCACCACACTGCTGAAACATGGGATGCTGAGATAACTTTTTTTCTCTTCATCCTTATACTAGCATAGCTTATATAAATTATGGAAACATATGAAACAGATTCTCGGTAATTTCAGTATTCTAAGAAAAAGAAGCTTTTCTTGATTGTCTCTAATTATTTGTAGTTTGGTAAATTATTAGTGAAAAATAAAATAGAAATACATATAATTCATTATTTAACTTACTTCCATATCCCGCTGAACACGAGCAGTATGACATCACCATACCGCCAAAAGTATTCAATCCGCAGTTGCCATGGTTACTGCATCTGCCATTGATACACGAACTGGACGATATAGACAACACAACAGTCGCGTTACACTCACTCTCACCCTCTCTCGTTTTATTCGAGAACGTACTTGATTCTACGGAGCCGTCAATTTCTGACGACTGAGAATTTACATAGTATTTAGTCCCGTTGTCAGATGTGTGACATGGACATACGACTTCATCACAAAACAGCCTAAACGTCAAATACCAGCTCCCGCTATCCGGGTATGGAATCAGAATTTTCTCATATATCGACTCGGAATCCGTACTATTTAAAACGAACAACGCTGGCGTCACTCTATCATTGAATTTACAGTGACCAGTATTTAATGGTATACTCGGATGTCCAATGTCCATACAAATCACGGCTTTAAAGAATTGGTTATCCTCGGTGAATGCGAGCAGCGTACCCTTTTTCATCTCTCTTTTATAGCCCATATAGTATTTCAGACTCATCAAAAGACTTGCTTCGATAGCTAATGTACCACCAATGTCAATGAATTCGTTGACGTTAAATCGTAAAGCTTTGATTTCATTGGACGTAATGTTTACTAAACTGGTCGCATCTTGTAAGTCTGTGGTTGGTAAGCCATAATCGAACGTGAAAAATCGACCTTTATCGTCGCGCATAAGGTCTAAAATCGATTGATCGGCAGGTCCGTCGTATTCTCTAAGGTAGTAAGATTCGCAGTCTGTTATATTGGAAGTGTTATTAACAATATTATCAACTTTAATATAATGCCATGTACTCGGAGAAGAATCGAATACGATTCTTTGTATATTGTTTAGTCTTGGATCAAAAGTGCAATGTATTATAGAGTTTTCTTTCGACGGCACTGAATTAGGTTGCACTTGGAGTGCTATCTTTAAATCGCTAACTCCAGTATTTACTACAGTTATATTCAGCCTTATGGGATCTATATTATCTGTGGACATACATTTATATATTGCTGGCAATTGTTGATTATCTATAGTCATAGTGCTGTAGCAATCTATTATTTGAATTTTCTCTTCCTTCTTCACTTGTAGGTCCGTGTATAATATAGTGTGACAATCAGCAACTAAACCTGAAAATAGAAAAAAATATATGTATGAAATCCGCACTTTTTTATGAGCAGAAAGCAAACAAGCTGGCTGGTCACTTGGAACAAAGTGGTAACCGCCGCCAATTAGAACCTGAACTGGGCAGATAAGTTGTCGGCCTTTAAAGAAATAGTATGCTCTCTACTTTACAGTACAAAACGAACTTTGTATTAACCTACTTAGAATTATAGATTTCAATTTAAAAGTTTGAATAAACTTATTACATGTACATGCAAAAGCACATGATGACTTTAATTATAAATGTATCATAAATTATACTAATTAAGAGTCGTCACGAATTTCATTATTTAACAATATTTATTAATTATCACACCTACTTTGAGTACTAACTTACTTTTGACATGTAAGTTTTTCGAATATGACTTGTGTCGCGATAATATCTATAGAAGTCGCGCATATTTGATAAATCATATATTTCCTTTATCATATTGATTTAGTTTATACGCATCCGGTACACTTCTAATAATGTCGTTAGCTAACATTTGGTGTTGGTTGTATGGAGTATTTTTATTGTGTATATAACATAATTTTTAGTATGTTTATGATTGCGTATAAAAAGCGGCGCATACTAGCGTGACATATCGTGAACTTATGGTCAGTTGCACCAAAATATACGAGTTAACTAAACGCATACTTAACTCGTAAGTGGTTTTAAGTGTATATAGATGTATTTTTGCACTACATTAACACTTAATTGCGAAAGTTTTCCAGTTACTAACCGTCCACAAACTAGTTTGCTCTTATAAGTCCTTACCACGACTTTAAACTATTTTATAAAACACGCTCAACTTTATCTACTGCAGATGTAAATTTAAGAATGCCGAATACAGTGTTAGCGATTTATCATTGATAACCACATTTATAGAACTGGACTGTTACGCCATGTACCAAAGTTCCAATCAAAAAATATATAATTCTTTTTGGCATCGTGCCCAATACATTTGTTGAAGAAGTGTATAATTTTCACCTTGTAAAATGAGTGAGACAATTGAGTTAGCATCCGCAATATAAAAACTCATAAAGAACAGAGGGGACAGATATTCGATAATCCTCTTATATACTAGCACCTCATTGTCTTAACAATGTGCTGTTTATCTTAATTTATACATATGTAATAGCTGATCCCGACAAATGTCGTTTTGTCAAAAATTAATTTAAAAAATGTCTCTAAAAATAGATGTTGGCCGATTCTCAGACCTATTCAAGGAGGATTTCAGGGGAATCGGTCAACCCGTTTCGGAGGAGTAAGGTAACGAAAACTGTGACACGAGAATTTAATATATTAGAAGTAAGTGAATAAAAATAATTCAAACTAATTATGTTAAAATACCTTGTTGTTTTAAATCAATTTAATTTCAAAGTAATTCAAGTTTATCCATAAACCTACATTACTAATTTCACACGGCTAAATATTTTTTATATCAAGTATATCGATTTTTAACTTTAATTACTACTTAATGTAGACATAAAGCAGAGTAAGTGTCACGGACGACCTTATCTCTAAGCGATCCAGATTGGAAACACGATCCAGTGTAATGTTTGTTTAGTAATGAAAATAAATTACAAGCATTTAATTTATCAGTAATTTGATTGATAAAAGCGAGGTTAGCGTGGGTTAGACACCTACGACAATTGAATGGAGTCCGTGAAGTAGGTCGGAAGTGGTTACAATCAAGGCAATGTGCGCAACGGGCAAATTGACCCGTACCGCATGAATGCAGTGTTGCCCCACAGAATATCTACGTTCTAGATAGAAGTGGAACAAAATTGACGACTTGTTTCTTTTACATATATCTATTATTGAAAATATGGACACATACAGGAATGATCAGCGTATAAGGATAAACAGAAGTTATGGCCATTTCAGAATTGCGGTTAATATGATTCGTCCAAGGTCACCGGAGCATATTAAGTTCAGCAAACATATATACGTTTTTTTTAAATATTTAAAACAAACTATTTATGTAATAATAATAATGCACTGGCACTAGAGTCTGAGATAGTTTCTTGTCTTTGAATTTCAGTTTTGTTTGATTTTTATTTGGTTTATAGTCAAAAAGGTTGCAAGTAGATAAGTAGCTGTATATTGTATTGGATAACTTCAGGAAAATAAAGTAATTGATAATCTATTTCTGATCAAAGTTGTTTTTTTTAATATTTAAAACAAACTATTTATGTAATAATAATAATGCACTGGCACTAGAGTCTGAGATAGTTTCTGTCTTTGAATTTCAGTTTTGTTTGATTTTTATTTGGTTTATAGTCAAAAAGGTTGCAAGTAGATAAGTAGCTGTATATTGTATTGGATAACTTCAGGAAAATAAAGTAATTGATACTCTATTTCTGATCATACAGTTAAAAGTATTTTTTATTTATACATATATTATATAGATCATCATCGTTTGGTTGCCTTATATTGTAGTATGAGGGATACTTAACAAACTATTCAAAGTCCAGTGCATTGTAGTAAGTAACCACCTTATTACAAACAAAGCTTAAAGTATCCTAATGACTTTTTTAAACATGATGACTAAAATTATATAGTTGGGACCCTCACACATGAATACACTCTCAGAATTGTGTTTCAAATTACATATGTTCCCGATCTAAACAATTATTACAAGCTTTTGTCAGAATTCTTATTCATACATTGATAAGCACATAAATAGATATACAAAAGAAAATATATCACAGAGACTTATAAAAAAAGAAAACTACATATACTATGTTGGCTATTGGCTCAGCATTGAGACAGTTCAATTCTTGAGTAGCCTTACAATGCTTTGTTATTTTAATTGTCAGTAGCACAATTTTGTATTAATTGTTTATTTTAAAAGAGCAGCTGTCGAGTTTCTTGCCGGTTCTTCTAGGTAGATGACTGCCTTCCGAACTGGTGGTTGTGTAAAAAGTGACGATTGACGAATTTAAGACTTTTTTTAGAATTGGAGAATTTAATTGAAGTGAAGACCTACTTAAAAGATATTTTAAATTTGAGTTTGTGAAATGAAAGCCACTTGACTTAATGAAATCTCACCTTGATAAAAGAAAAACAAGCAGGAATCAAACTGTTTTGAATTAACAATATTTCTTTAAAAATTAATATATTTATTACATACCTTGTTGTTCAACTTTTTGCCCTCTTGGATCCTGATATTTTATATACACTAGACCAAACCAGTAACCTGGCTTTGGTTTATGTATTGTGTATGTTTGGTTCTTGCCATCAGATAAAAGCTCTATTGTATGTATATCCTCTCTAGATTGTGGATGTATAAAGTTTTTAGGAAAATCATAGCCATCTGGGTTAACTGCAGGATAAGAGCCATGCTTTATATTGAGAACAACTTCTTGGGGATCACATGAACCTAAAAAAAGATTCATATGAATAACAAGCCATTGAACAACTTAACTCAATTATATGAATTGTCCAGAATTTATATAAGGTCTGTATTTAATAGGACTAACCAATACTATTTAAATGCAGTTCTTCCGATTGAATAGAGAATCGAGCTTCGTCTATATCAATCTTGACGTGATACATCAATACAGAAACTGTTCGATAACTCCTGAACATAAAGACGTCCGTAGCTATCTGCCGGGTTACCAGTTCGTAGTTATCAAGTAATTCAGTACGAGTTTTTGTCAATTGCTCTATTAGTCTTCTTCTCCTAATTTCATCCTCGTTCTCCTTTTCATCATTACCGGCAACAAAACACAAAAGCAGAAAATAAAAACAATATGAAAGTTCCATTTCATTACATTAGATGTTAATCTAGTAATAATTGCGATTAGCTGCCATTAATCTTATCTAATAATTATAAGATATGTACGTGAATTCAAACCGTTCGAAGTGTAACAGAATTTGTTTACAAATACATAATTTATATTTTTAATAATTAAATTAACGAACGTACGTAAGGTTCGTTGCGACACTAGCGAAACTAAATATTTTATTGATAATGACGAATGACATGACGTTTGTAGAATTGTCAAAGCTACATTTTAATTGTCAAGTCTTCAGTACTGTATATTTTGTTAACTGACAGCTTGTAAACTGAAGTTTGAAGGTCACGGTAGGGACCGGAGTCTGGAAAAGTATAAAAAAAACGTTTTTGCTCTTTAGCTCTTGCGCGCGCATGCCGTTTATCTTTACCTAACGAAATCCTCATTTCGTTGAAAAATGGCTTCGATTACAAATTCGAAGCATTCAGAAGTAAACGGCGATTGTGTATATACACCACCCAACATGCAATCTAATAAAGTGACTGTTGTTTTGGGTGCACAGTGGGGCGATGAAGGAAAAGGAAAAGTTGTGGATCTATTAGCTTTGAATTCCGACATCGTATGTCGGTGCCAGGTATTTATTTGTTTATTTAACAGTTTTTTTTAATAATATTGCCAGGAATTGCTATTCAATTATTTAACACTACTAGAAACTACATTCCATGCGTACTGCGTAGTCTCTTTTATTGTTTACATTATTATTAGGTTTTAGGTTAGTTTTTAGAGCCATTAAAGTATTCAAAAACCATCGGTGTAT
The DNA here is from genome assembly GCA_951799465.1 of Leptophobia aripa. Lineage (NCBI taxonomy): Eukaryota > Metazoa > Arthropoda > Insecta > Lepidoptera > Pieridae > Leptophobia > Leptophobia aripa. The sequence continues at coordinate 6,458,931 of OX637271.1, forward strand.
ATTTTTTTTGGCAATTATTGTTATTCTTAACGTAGTGACGTTTAGGTAGTGTTGTTTAATCAAGCAAAATTCTTTAATATGGCACATTGCCAAATAGTTTGAAAACATTGTTTAGTTTTCAAATAAATTCTGGCAAACCGTGTGAATCTCTTGATTCTCATATCTGCATGCAGTAATGCTAAGTCTTGTTCTGTTACGTAACAAAACAATAATTCCCGCGAACATTTACATACGTTTTTGATCATGTGATCCTGAATGATGTCAAGCGTAACGTTTTGTAACGTAAATAGCAGATGTTAATAAAAATTGTGGATTTTTGCCAAGACCTGGGTCATTTATTGTCATGGCCCCCTGTTATATTATTAGTTTATATACTTATTTTTATTTTACTAGTTACTGGCTGGGCTAGGCTACCATAAACATTATGTAGATTATATATCAACTTTATAACTTGATGTTTCTAGTACTCTAAATTGCATGATAACAACAATTTATCTATTAGTCAGTCATCAATATAAATTTTAACTAGTTACAAGTGGTTTTTTCTGATGCTTGATTAAACATTATGACATTTTTAAGTATATTGAAAAAGCATGTTTAGCTAAAATTGTAACAATTTGTTTGAAATAATTACAATATTTTTTATTCTATCAAGAATTTTTAAATTACCTAGCAAATGTCCTTAACTACAAAATGGAACAAACTAATTAAGTATATTTTTATAATGAAATATATTTTTACCATAATATTACGTCATTTATATAATTTTTTTGAAAAATATTATGTAATAAAGATTTTTTACTTAGAATCTGAAAACCCTGTTAACAACACAGACATATTTACAACAAATGTAACTTGCATGTAGTAGTGTATTGAGCAGAAATAAATGGTCTTATCAGCTTTATAGGGAATAGCCCCAGAGTGAATGTGTTTGAGGATACACACTATCTCTTTGAGGGGCCTGGTTATACAAAAGCATACTGTATATTTGGCTAATTTTATTTTATGTTGTTATTTTCCTACAATCGATATCAAATGTATATTACATTATATACATTTAACAAATTAACAATGTGGTTGGCGCAATGGTTACCAAGCCAGAGTTCTATCTTAGATATGATCAACAACTATTCATTTATCGCTAACTGATCATATGTGAATACAATGTTATTTCATAAATTCTGAAACATTTACGTTTAAAGAATAGATAAGACAAACTGAAAGATTTTAGGTTAACTTAACTAACTACTTCATTTCACAATGCTTGACAAAAAAATAAAATAGAAATAAAACACCAAGGCTTATTTTTATGCTACATTGAATACTTGTAATTACATAAAATACCATGAATTGTCTTGATTGTCTTATAGTATAAACAGTAACTGTGAAATATTATATGATATGAGGAGAGTTTCCACCAAATTCATTGTTTTATATATGTTGTATATTAAGGAAATTCTTATATTTGTGTGCGAGTTTTATAAATATGGTACTTTAATTTTTAAATATAGAGATAAGTGGAATATAAAAGATTTAACAATAGTAACCGTCTGTTATTTAGGGAAATATGAATGTAGGTTAAATTTTTTATTAAGGGATCACTGAACTTTTATCACATATAAGAATAAGAACTGTCTGTTGTGTGATAAGAGCTGATAGGTACTGAAGCAATCTTATAAGGTACATTCAAATGTATGTATATAGTATGTATAGATACAAAAAATATATTTTTTTATGTAAGAGGAGGCAAACAAGCAGGTGGGTCACTTCGAGTGATGTGCCATGTACTTCCAAATATGTGTCTGTGTAATTTTGCCAATTTACAACCTGTATATGTAAACCTTTTTTTCAATCTTTTTTTCCATGCTTGTTATTAAACGCTTTTAATAATAATGTTACGCTTGGAACTTATTAAGTAATTTTTTACAGGGTGGCAATAATGCCGGACACACAGTTGTCGTGGATGGGAAAGAGTTCGACTTTCATCTGCTTCCAAGTGGTATCATCAACCAGAAATGTATTTCGGTCATAGGTAAGATCTATGCTGATGCATTTTATCCCTTTAGGATTTTTCTCTGTTGTAAATAAATACGGACAACATCAAATAATAACTCGCAATAGTTTAGTTTCATTTGGAATTTAGTTGCTTGAACTTGTTATTTAAATACTTATGGAATTATGAACTTTCAAATACTTTGCATCACTACTGAACTCGGGCGCAGAAATATCTAATTATGATTTCAATTAGATTGGACACAAGCTATAAAAATAAATAGATTGGTTACGGTTAGATGATAATGAATACCTTGAAGCGTCGCCAGTAGCGTGTGACGCGCATCCTATTCGCTATTCAATTGTTTATATATAATATACATAGGTATGTAACGCACCCCCACTACGGCTTGTAGGCGGGCATTTGATTATAGCAGGTGAATGGAAGTTGGAACTAGTTGCAAATGTTATTGGAAGATGGCTGAATGAATAATAAGTATAGTATTTAATCGATGTTAGTTTGTGAATTTTTCTATAGAATATTGATAACTCTATGAACAAAACGAATGGAATATATCTGTGCATCGGTTTAAATTTGTCGGGGGCTAAGTTCATTTTATGCAAGCGAATGATAAACTTATCTATTGACACGTGTGAATTTTATAAAGCGTGCTTTGCTCTGCACTAATCGTACTGACCTAATCGAATGAATAATCAATTCGGTAATTGACTAATTGACGCGGACAAATTTATGCAACGTCTTACACGCTTCATATAGTCTACCTCTATATTCGGCGGTAACCAGTGTAATAATTAAATATTGGTGGATGGCAGGATGTTACGTTTTAAAACCACCTGCTATTAACAAACATTTCTCTAAAAAGACCTCAAAGTCATACATACATAACTAAAATATAAACAGCACCAGCACCAGTTGTGGAAAGCAATTTCAAACTATTACCCACTCTTCTCGTTAAGTATAACATACATACATCATAACTATCAACAAACATCACCACATCGGTTTAATAACAAAAAAAATAAAACCTTATCTAATACTATATCGTAGTCATTAAAGTATTCTTTTGTGTTGCCATTAAGGCTGACAACGCATGGGTAACTTTGCGGCGTTGGTATCTTATTGGTTGATAGCACAAGAGTATTTCCGATTGCTCGTTTGCCTTATTGATACCGAACATAAGGCTGTGAGTGTTGGAAGGAATGATTTATCATACACGCGGTTTTCCCCTTGACCAACCACAAACGTTTTAGAAAGTTGTTAGTGAATATTATTAGTTCAGGTCTTTAGCATGTATATTAATGATTTGTTGAAAATAAACGGTTTGTGGTAAATGAATTCTATTTGTATTATTATCTATATAAGAGTTAAGTGGCTAGTCTCATAAATATAAAGTAAACTCCACTCACTGTAGAATAATGTATCTTTGCACAAATCGAATATAACTTTGCGATACAGACGAACAATTTACTTGATGCTTTGCCATGAATTATTATTGACAAAATGCACGTCACAAAATCCATAATAATTGTCATGCTAATGAAGGTGAAACGGCAGAGAAAACCTGGCTAGGTTAATTTATTTATTAAGGCACACCAACAACACACATACAAACACAACCCGAACAAAATTACAAAAAAAACACACAGAAGACATGTATGTGCATAAATTATAGGGATGCACAGCATTACAGATACAATTTTAAAAAACATCTAAGGAATCATATGTAAAACAAAAAATAAAGAAAACTCTACACACAGAGATAAAACAAAAAATGAACGTTCCTAAATTGGAGTCTATCGGAGTTTATATATTTATAGATGATACAAATTACTATTAACTTTAGGATGAAATGTAGTAAACACGTGAGTCATTAAAGATATGCTCGTTATCTCGTAATGATAAGGCAGAAATCATGTAATGTGTTTGTCAGAATAGATTTTCATAATTGTATTTAAAAAAAATTATAAAATGTTACAGTATTTATGTCAGTATCAATGTTATTGTGTTAATAATAAGTATCTTTAACGAGTTTAGTTTGACTTGAAGTCACAGAAAAAAATGCAACCGTAACAAATATAAGTAATGATTTCAATCATGGCTGAATGTGTGATCAACAATATAATGATGACGTCATTTTACGTCGAAATCGATTTTTTTTCCTTCCAATATCTTCTTGGTGCCTTGAACTTATTACCTTGAATAGACTTGTTATTAACAGTTGGACTTCAATTTTACACTAAACAATTTACAGTTTACAAAAACTTTAATATTTACCTTTAGGGCTACATTTTCTAAAACATATATAGATGTAGGTAAAGTTTAGTTTTTGATGGTCCGTCTTGTACATGGACTTCTAAGACTACATCTTCTAATATAAAATCGATTAATATCCATAGCGCTGATTACATTGTGAAATTGCGTGGCAAAAAACCTCATTATTGAGCATAGTGACCTTGCTGTAACACAAAACTCTCTAGACGACAAATAATTTCCACTGCATTAGTCTTGTCACAATTAAAAAAAATATATGACGAAATATATGAACGCGTTGTACTTAGTAGAACGCGTTATAATAGGTTTTTCTGAGATAATAATCTTTAGTAGCCTTAAGTTATTGATTTTGTATTTAACTATCATGGGTTTTCCGTGATAACAATGTGTAGTTTGTTGTACATTGGTGGAGAAGTATGCAATTTAACATTAAATGACCAGCGGTGGTAATTGAGAACCAAAATTTAACAATTGTGCTTAACGGGCCTGTAAACAGATTGTGTCGGCTTTATAATAGTATTGTGAATGTGGACGAGTCGGGTGATGTTTTTGCTGACTCTCTACTTACCTTTCGTAGAGGCATTTTAAACACCTTAAAAAAAACAAACCATTAAATCCTGATGGTGTTCACATGTATGACGTATCTTGTTCGTATTATTATGTATATTGTATTTTGTTAGTGTATAATGTTTCAAGTTCCCATTTAATTGTCTTATGTGTATACCTAGTATTATTATATTGTAAGTTTATTGTTTTTTTTAAATATATTTAGCACATAAGATGTTTGGGGACAGATGTAATAAAATAAAATCTGAAGGACATACAATTAGATGCGAATTATTATTTAAATATCGCCAAGATATTGGCACACGTTTATGGGCAGACTTGTTAGACTGATATTCGGTTGAGCAAAATTAAATAAGAAAAGAATTAGGTACTTAAAATTGCCATATTGCTTTGTATCAGCAAAAAAAAACATTGTAGCATATAACCTACTTAAGGATGATCGCATGCGTCGGTAACCAATCAACATCAATAATAATTCATGATTTGCATCAATTTAAATACGAATATTATTATGGGGATGATTATAAAGTAATTTCACGTACCTGTCGTGTAACGGTACGGAGGTTTTTTGATATCGTGCCATTGTAAGTAAGTTTGTTAGTGAATTTTTGAATTGTCTAACAGAGTATTTTATTCGTAATTTGAATAAATGACGTGTCCGCTTAAGTCCCTTTATAACATTAAACCGGAATTCCAAAACACATACTGATGAGTAATACCCGGCTTTGTCCAAAAAATAACCGCTTTTACCATTGATATCGTATCACCTATTTATTTGAAGTTGTTAAAAAAAGGTTTATAAAGATTAGAATCAGAGAAGATTAGGATTTAGTTTTTAATAATAATCTAAAAGCTAATAAAGCTACAATAATAGTACCGGTCACTCTCCGACCGGCTTGATCCTTTGGCGCTGCGTAGAGATGTTGGATCTCTCAGCATCTTCTATCGCATTTACCATGGGGTGTGTTCGGATTAATACCTGCAGCTGAATTTCATCTTCGGACATCAAGGCAGAATGCGAAATTCCACCCGTGCCTGTCGTTCCACCACTGCGCGTTTCGTAAGACATTTCTTACCACGCACCACCACGTTATGGAACAAGCTACCCGCCACGGTATTTCCGAACCACTACGACTTAAGGTCCTTCAAGAAAAAAGCGTACAAATCCCTAAAAGGCCGGCAACGCACTCATGATCTCCCAGCCACATGAGTCCATGGGCGGCGACTTCACCTTTATGGTGGGCCTCCTGCTCGTTTGCCCCCTCTTCTATAAAATAAAAAAATATATATAAAATTCTAACCTACAGGCAATGGTGTTGTCATCCACCTGCCAGGGCTATTCGAAGAGCTGAAGAAAAACGAGCTGAAGGGTATGGAAGGCTGGCAGCAACGGCTCATCATATCAGATCGTGCGCACCTGGTCTTCGACGTACATCAGCAGGTATATTTTACATGTGTACATTGTTATTAATTATTTTACGTGTCTTGTTATTTTAAAATAGAATCGGGGTACGACTATTATTAAAAGTTTTCATAATTTGACGACAGAACAGAACAGGCAATTAACAAGACTGAGCGAAGCGCTGGGCGTTCTTAATGCTAAAGTTATTACAATTAATAACTAAATAAGCCAGGCCGGCAAATTAAAAAAAAAGCGGAATAAAATGCAAAAACAATAATGCTGTCGTAATCAAATCCTGGACATGCGATATGCGCATTCCTAGCTCTTTATACATTAATATATTTGCTTTCTTTTGATTTATAAAGCGTAAAGCGTGACGAATAGCTTTACGGGACTCTGTTACTAAGTTCCAGGTAACTCACTAGATTGTGTAATGTGTTTTTTGGTTTAGAGGACTAAACCCCCTGCCTTCGTCCTTACTGGGAAAGGGTGGTCGGGACTTGTCCTATTGAAATTGTACTAAAGTGTAATAAATCCTTTGTTAGGAATTGAGTCTTCACTTTGTGTCGGCACCGGTGATCCTTTTACAATCTTTAACACTTAAACAATAAAAGAAAATTGTCTCAAAATATAATAACGTGCAGGTTGATGGCCTCCAAGAGGCGGAAAAGGGCAAAAACTCCCTTGGCACAACCAAGAAGGGAATCGGTCCGACATACTCCTCAAAGGCAACGAGAAATGGCATCAGGATTGGCGATCTCTTGGGCGATTTCAATATGTTTGAAGAAAAGTGAGTATTTAGAGCATAGAGCCGTTATTAAATAAAATAAGCTTTCAATGACCAAGTCGACCTCTACCATTTGCCGACAATAGATGAATTATTACAATTAGCAAAATATAGTATACTAGCTGAACCGGCAAACGTTGTTTTGCCATATAAATTATTAAGAAAGTAGAAATAAATGTAATTTATACTTTAGCCTCAATAACTCGTGGTAGTCATGCTATTGAATAGTAGCTTAAATGACACGTTTGTCGGTTTACCATAGCAGTGCCATCTATTGATTACTTACTCAATCCAGTCGAAAAGTGTCGACATCTGTTGGAATCTTTTGAAGTTAACAGATAATTGTGACTGTCAATTAATTATATAGACAAATAATTTGCAATAAAATAAAATTGCGACTATAATTAAAGATCTAAGCTATCCTATATCTCAAGTTGGACCAGACTGCTCACGGTGTGCCAATTTAATTTAAAATCGGTTATATAGTTTAGGAATCCATCGGGGACAAACATCGTGACAGGAGATTTATATATATTAAGATGTATGTACGGTATGCAAAGTTTAACTTTTTAAACGGTAGTTCTACCTTTAATCCTTTTAATCGTCAAGTGTTTCTTTCTATTAGGCAAATCAAACAGAAAAGCAATCGTTTAAAGGTTATTTTTTAATTTCATTTTTAAGATTCCGCACACTGTCAGAAACGTATAAGCGTATGTTTCCATCACTTGAGGTGGATATTGAGAGTGAGCTGATCAAGTATAAGGAGTATGCTGATAAAATACGGCCCCTGGTGAAAGACACGGTGACTTACCTGCACAAGGAGATTAGCTGTGGAAAGAAAGTGCTTGTGGAAGGCGCGAATGCCGCCATGTTGGATATCGATTTTGGTATGTTTCACGAACTTGATTACTCTTCAATAGAATTTGGTGTCTGTTCAGATGCGAACTGCGAAGAATTTTTTTTTTATTGTCTAACTCTAGTTTGTTACATATGAAGCTCTCTAGCTAAGCTTGTCTAGCCAATAAAAAACAATATACAGCTTCAAATGCACAAGTTCAAAGTTTAAAAGTCCCGAGGCTAGCACTTCTGCAATAGTCTTTACTTATCTTTCAGGTACTTACCCCTATGTGACGTCATCGAACTGCAGTATAGGCGGCGTGTGCACGGGCCTAGGGCTTCCGCCGAATCTCATTGGCGAAGTGTTGGGTGTCGTCAAGGCCTACACTACGAGAGTTGGAGACGGGCCGTTCCCTACGGAGCTGCATGATGTGAGGATTTTTTTATCTATAGGAAATTTATTCTGTTTCTCCTGTGACAGTAATTTGTAGAATAGTATGGACTTCCTTGGTTAAATAAAACATGTGAAAGTAATCAATTAGAATATGTATTGAGTAAGAAGTATTTTGCATTTAACACATTTTATCACCACAAAATCTAAAACTGTTGAATAAAGGTACTGTATTAAAAACGTAGACTCCAAATGATTTGAATTTGATTGAAGTTTTAAGAAATAAATTATTATATTTCTCTTCTTCTATTAGATTATATTATAAAAAGTCTATTTAATTTTTAATAAAAATACTAACAATATACATAAATTAAATTTCAGGACACGGGCAGATTATTGCAAGACCGTGGTCACGAGTACGGTGTGACCACGAAGCGGCTGCGACGCTGTGGCTGGCTTGACCTCGTCGTGGTCAAATACACCGCGAAAGTCAACGGATATACCTCGTAAGCAGTACAATATAGCATGTTGACCTTTTCCAATCCTTGTTTTGTATTTTTTTTCTATTATTATTGAATTTTGTAATACTAAAACTGGCCTCAGGTTAAACAAGTTAAATAACATTTCACACTGATTATTTTCAGTGTGTTTTATTTAAATCAAACGAATATATCTTTTTTTAATAGATAAGGATGTAAACGCAAGTTTTTTTTATAGATTATGCCTAACGAAACTGGACATTTTGGACACGTTGGACGAAATCAAAGTGGGCGTGGCCTATAAACTTAACGGGAAAAAGATCGATTACTTCCCATCGTCTATGCCAGAGCTGAGCTCTGTTGAGGTAATAAAAAACAAAACTTTAATGAAATGTATTTACTGTTCAAGTTAAATTAGCTTAGTATAATATCTAAGAAAATGCATAAAAAAGTATCTAAAAAAAATATGTCTTAAAATTTCAGGTGGAATACATAACAGTGCCGGGGTGGGCGTGCAGTACGGCGGCGATACGTGAGCTGAAGCACTTGCCTGCGCAGGCGCATCATTACGTGAATCTTATACAGGAATACTTGCAGATACCTGGTATGTAGCTGTTTATATCAAAAATAAATATTTTTTTATTTAATAACTAGCTGATCCCGACAAACGTCGTTTTGCCGAAAAAAAATTTAAAAACATGTCTCTAAAAAAAGATGTTGGCAGATTCTCATACCTACTGAATATACTCAGAAATTTTGGGGGGAACGAAAACTGTGACAGGCGAATTTTATATATTAGATATTCACAAATTAAACTTTTTTTTTTTTCAGTAAAATACATTGGAGTGGGTCAAGGCCGGGAGTCCATTATTAACGTGGCGTAATTGTCCATTTTACGTAATTAACGTATGTGTCACGTACAAATACGTTGTGTCTGTTAAGTGCACTTTTTAATTATTTTTTTTTTTAATTTTTTTGCACCCCAAACGTAAACGTTATTTTGACAGATGCAACGTTTTTTAGCTAATTCAACGCAGGCGCAGTGATTTTTCATTATAATTTGAGGTTAGAATAATTCTTATTATATTTTTTTTGCTATATTCGATTTTTTGCTGGTTATGAAATCGCTGCGCTTAGTTTATTCGAGTGGGGGGGGGCTATTAAAATTGTATTTTTTTGGTCAAAAAATACCTTGCTAACAAAAAACATTTTTGATTCTTAGTTTTCTAATACAATCATAAAGAGATTTTTGAAAGTGATTTTTGACAAATTAGACATGATTCGAAATGACATAAAATAAGATGATTTATATAGACAGTATTTTTTTAATCGGGTAACTTTAGGCCTTGTTGGCCTAAAGTAATTTGATGCAGTTTTGGCAGGTGCATACTTAAAACTGAATTTTACAATGTCCTTAGAACATCTAGTACTTATTTTAATGATATTTCACTAAACATGGTGCTTATTTCTTCTAAAACTTTATTTCAATATTCGTTATAGCAATAATTTTATCTAAGACAAAATGTTTTTTGCAAAACCTCTGTTGGAATCAGAAGTTATGGCCAGCCTAGTTCTAGAGCCTAACTGAACAATTTTATAGTAGGTTTTCTATATAACAGTATTGGTAAAATAATTGTTCCTAAATTGTTAATCAATAGACTTCAAAGTATTTAATATTTTTTCATACATTTTATAACTACTGTTTGTTTATAAATACAAAATAATGAAAATATTTCCGTGTAACTTAGCTATCAGTCTAACAACAGAATGTTGCTGTCTCTTTCTAATGTAGTTTAATACATTTTCACAGAAAGAGACAAAAGTCCTTTATATAGAAAACAGTGCTGAGTTTTTATGGAAAAGATATTGTGGAAAGCTTGGTCTTAAGCAAAGAAAACTTATCAGGCTTGTTATAAATCGGTAACAATATTAGAGCAGGTTTAAAACTATCATTTTAATACTTAAAAGATATTGAACCTTTTCAGTTCCAGTTTTATAAGTTTTTTTTTCATAATTTGGTCTCATCTAAGCGCTTTCGTCTTGAAAATGTTGCTAGTTTTTAAAAATATTGATGAGGGTAGATATAATATCATAATCATTGTAATTTGTTCTATATTAACATGCACAAAGATTTGTCTTGTTCATTTTATATAATTCCCATTCCAAAGAATTGTATTTTCTTTCTAAATCGTCGCTTTTGTTTACAATTCATTGTATGTGTTTTATGTGATATCTATTTTAATTGTAAATATTTCAGTTATTCGAATAAATAATGGTTTATTCTTTTATTGTCTTGTTTTTTTTTATATACCTTACCTTAAACCTATTAATCACCGAGATGTTATGGGAAAAACAATAAAAATACAATCCACATATTCATTCAACTTTAATTAGATAATAGTTACACAAATATACTTGAGCAGATTATATAGGCGAAAATCTACGAATAACAATACTATAGAAGCATAATTCAAATGACATGTGTCATTAAATGTTAACACAGCGGTGTTTTTGACTAGATTTTATCTCAGCCTTAGCATGAAAAATAAGGACAGTCGAAACCGTTTATAACGACATCGTTTACAACGACCTATTGTTAATAACAGCTAGATGGTATAGTCTGGTCCGAATCGTTTTCATACATAACCAATACTTTTACTAGATAGATAACTATGATAATATAACTACAGTACTTGTGTATTGCTTATAAGGTCCCTTCAATGTCGTTATATCAGGTTTTGACTGTAGGTCCAAGTTGTCAAAATCTGTAATTATCTAATCATAAAGTTCATGCCAAGGGTACCGTGCTGATGAAATGCAAGTAATTGATTTCATTACAAAAAAAACCATTGTTTCTATGGTATTATTATTTAATATGGAATATGTCAGGGATACAACTAGAGTGAGAATGTACACACAGCACAAACATAGTCTGTGGACTTATTTTTAATACCTACATAGAATGTAACATGAAATTAAAGAAAACCCTTCAAACAACAGGTTCGACCATTACCCAATATATTTAAGACTCGTTTTCAATGTTAAGTATTTAGAAAACGACTGACGAACCCGATATAATTGTTAAATAAATGTTTCTTATGTAAAACCATAAAATAATTGTGAACAACTTTATGACAGAATTACACAACATACATTTCAATTTGTACTACACCTACAAGAATAAAAATAATCTCTCATCAATGTAATCAGTCGAATGTAAGGTTTTAAGTCTTTAATAGCAGTATATATATTATTTAAACTAATAAGAAATAGAAGTTAACACTTGTTTTTAGATGTTCTATTTTCTACAGACAGTCATTTAGACTTAAGACAATTCAAAGTGGTATGTATCCCACTGAATAAAAGACATTGATTTACTACTTATTAATAATTCAGTTATTATCTGTTAACAGAATTTTAGTTGCTATATTATAATGCGATTTGTGACATCAAATAGGGATAGCTGGGCGTCCATTTTCAAATTTAATTATGATCAAATTTTAACATCCTGCCAATGTTAATATAAGAATATTTTATGACTTTATAAATAATAAGATAATTCTTGTACACGATCGTTGGTATAATTGTATTTGAATACAACAATTTAATCCCTGCCATTTGGTGATAAATTTCTCTTTCTCTTACTTTTGTTTTTCAATGCGCGGTGCCTATCACGTTTCCTACTGGAAGATGAGCAGGACGATGACGGACTTGAGTCTGGAGGTGAACCTGCATCATCAGCTGTTAATGTTTGTGACTCTGGAGTGGATGGTTCCAAAACACTATTCCTAAGTGCTCGCCTCTGTTCTTCTGTGTGTTGTGGGCAGCGGGTTGACCTGAACAAAGTATAATTATTAGAAGAGAAGTATATGAGAGATTGTTAGATAGCTTAAGAATTAATTGTGGCATTGGCCATAAATTAATATTGTATTATACCTGATGCAGAGTTTCTTGGTGTGTTCTGAAACGACACCACAGATTTGCTGCAGTAAATTCTTCTTTTCATTTGCACTCATTGTTTCATATGTGGCACCATCGTTTGAGTCTGAATTGTGATTTCCATTGTTATTCCTATTGCCACTGTAACAAATTGAATGATTTTAGTCTTGTTGACCAAAGAGAAAGTAAATTTACAATCTATAACTCTTCAATAATAAATGATTTTTCATGTCGACAACTTACTTGTGCAGTTTGTTAGATTTCCGGTTGTTGTTATTTCTAATTCTGCGTTTTCGACGTTCACTCTGCATGGAACTGCCAGACCAATCAGCATCATCCTCATCGTCACTTAAGAGACCAGCATAGGATGTTGGTTCCCGACTATTTGAAGCAATACGCCTTGAAGCTATCCTAGAACTGTTTCTTCCCATTCCTACACATTTTGTAAGATAATAATTATTTCCTTTTTAATTCAATCATTTTAATTATGTTATACATATTTAATGCTTAGTTATATTCAAACACCACAAATTGATTTACATTTAATATATGCATGAAACAGTTTAATATGTTCAAAACACAGTTTTATATAGTTTTATAAGTATTTCAAAAATATTTATGAATTAGTTTAGGCTAAACCACATACCCATGCATTTCTCTAGATGTGGTGCAAATCGAGTAGCAGACACTGGTCGCTCGCAATTGGGACACGAGCAATTAGAATCTGGAGTTTTCTTCAACATAGAGAAACCAAAAACATCACATTCGGGTGAAACAACAATTTTGCAGCTTTCATCTTCTTCCTTTTCGCCTTCAACCAAATCAGTAAGACCAGTTTTTAAACCATGATGAAACTCGAAAAGAAAACCTAACGCGACATCTTCATAAACACTGTCGTAGATAAAATTCGCTGCTTCTTCTGCGTTGCTTTCATTTTGCATGATCTCGAAAAACTTGGTGTTTAGATCGTTCATGCTCAGCTCACTTACAATCGTCGTCATGATTTATAAGAGTATTACCGCTGGTTTTGAAAAATTAAAACTACAAGTAGGTATTAATATTTATTTTACTTCTAATTGCTTTTTATTGCTACATAATTAAGGACTTGCAATTGGAAAAACAAAAAAAATCCCGTTTAGGGCACTGAAGTTACAGCACAGACTATTGCTTTAGGTTTTTAAGAACTCGCCCAGATAGATTCCTTTGGGTTTTTGATTTTAGATATTCCTATATGTACCACCTCCCAAAACAAAAAATTCAATACTTCTCAAACTACTTAATGATTTATACATCTCAAAGAATCGAATTAAAACATTCAATTCTTTTTAGATTTTGGCACCCGTCGTTAGTTAACACTTCACAGTCTTTTCACTTTTATAGTCATTACTCATTAGGCATTCATCAAATCTCAATTTCACAATATTGTATATTTAATGGTACCTATTCTTCTTTCTTTTAATATAATGACAATGAAAATTAAAATATCGAAATCAGTTTATGTTAACAGATGACATTTCTGTGTTGACGCGAAGATGATTTATATTTCAAACGGAAACACAATAAAGTCATAAGTAAATCCTTTTAAAAATCAAACGGTAACTTATTTTTTTAAATATTAACTTTAGAGTAACTTTGTTTAAATGAGATAATAAACAAATATGTTAACATTACTTTCTTAATATATAATATTAATTATAAATAATAGTATACTAAAATATATTGCCGGCTGTACTACCAACTACTATATATGTATTATATAATATATTACTACGCACTATTATAGTAAATACACTATTAAAACTCCAAATACTACTATTACGTAAATGTGTTTTTCTCAACGATATGGTTGTACTTTTTAACTTAAAATATCTTAATTCAAATAAGTTTTTATATAAACACTTTTGAATCGTCAATTTTTACACTACATTGTTAATAGATACTACCTAAAACAAGTATGTAGTAGTTTTTACTTTATAAACATATCTTAAATTTTGAATGACATATGATAACCCTGATAGTTATAATTAAATGTTATGGTCAAGGGTAAAAACATTATAAATAATGATCCAGATAAGACCAATAAACATAAGCATAACGTACAAATTCTACTTATTTAGAGAACCGTAAAACTATTTTGATAATTAAAAAAAATTGGATCCCTTATGCAGTTGCAACTATGTTGTGTTGCAATTTATATTATTTTGATCTACATGTGTCAGAAGAGGCCTTCGGCTTTTGACTCTAGAGCTTATCCAATGTTTTAAAATAAAAAAATCGTTACCCCGTAATTATTAAGTCCTCATTGGAACGTTTAGACGTGAAAACAGCGTTTACGACTAAATCATTTATTAGGAAAAGTAAAGATACCCACCACCTATAAAATATTAATAATTAATATCCTTAACTACCCACTGCAGATACTACACTTAAAAGTCATCTTATTGTATTATTTGCCATGTATCTATTTGTTTTACATTTAAAAGTTGATTAACTTATCACATGTGGAGATAACATCACTGGTATTATTTTAGTTGGAAAGAGCTATCATAGCAGTGCAGTGCATTAAGAAAACATTTAAACAAGTTTTTAATATTCTCATAATGGTAAAAGTTTTTTTTCATCATTCTTATATTAGTTTATTTCCTTCCTTTTTTAAAATGTTATTTCGAATGTTATTGATTATAACGTAACGACTTCTTGCCTCCAATATCAGTGACAGGTCTAAACTATGTAGAGAGACTAAATCGTAGTAAAATAATAGTTTTGTGGACAAATTATATACGATAATTATTAAAAAAATCGTTGGGTGTCTTATTCTACCAAATATTAACAACGTCCAAGCATTTTAGACATGTAACACATCATAAAATCGTTTCAAGTAAGTATATAAAGGCAGTAAGACAAAACCGAATTTTAAATTGTAAACTTACTACCTTAATAAACTAACTTTGTCTCTGGATTTCAACTTTTTTACTTTATTATCTATGCTCGTTACACTTGACACTAGTTTTTGCATGTACTTGAGGCCTTGAGGGTTGTAGTCAGATTACGGAAATCAGTAGGTAATGTGTATTTCTCTAAGTTTACTGCTGTTTTTAATTTGTGGGTTTATTGTTGAGTGTTGACGGTACAACGATAAGAAAAATATAATACAAGTTGATGGTTCAGTCCACTCAGTCCAGTCTCTCCGAGACGAAGAAATAAATAAGAGTTAAGTATTCGCAATTGTTAAGAAAGGAAGCTTATATATTATATTGTGTCATTAAAATGCCCAGAAAATGCATATTTGGTTGTATGAACACTGGTAAGTTATATTTGTGGTTATTTCACTAATTACTTATTTTAAATTGAACTTCTGTATTACAATTTCTTTATATACTAATTTATTGTAATATTTTGGAAATGTAAGATTACGAGATAGTTATACATTTTTTTTATTGTTTTTGTTTATTACTAAGCCTGTTTGTTTACTCCTTTATTTACTATAATTAATTTTTCCAGGTGTTGCATTTCACGTTTTTCCTAGTCCAAATAGATTTCCTGAGCAGTTCTCTGCTTGGGTAAGGAGTGTGGGTGGGAGTCTAGAAGTTCCTTTAGATTATGAATATTACAGAAAGAAGAGAGTATGTGATTTACACTTTAAGCAATCAGACAGAAATCGGTTAAATCGTTTGAATGCCTTAGCAGTGCCATCTCGTGTTGTGCAAAGTGAGTTGTATAATCAAATTTCAGAATATTTACCTAGCATAATAGCCCCATTATAAACATTAGTATATTGTGGTGTTCAAATTAATAACTATTAACATGCAGTTATATATGTAGAGATAAATTAATTCATATTATTTTGATTGTTGTAGGTTTGGACCAGGAGGTAGTAACAAATGACCAAGATGAATCTGAAGATCCTTTATATTTACATTTAGGTACTTCCTCTTTGGTTTTTGGTGGCTTTTGGATGTATTATGTATATATGACTACTGGGTACATTTTTCCTAACTATGTATCATGTACATGCACCATTTCATATAGAATTATGGATGTTTGGTATGTTTTATGTTCTTTGAATATTTCAGATTTGGATAGTGAAGATAATTCTAATGATCAACTGACGTCTAATGATCCCATAGATATACAATTAGGTAACTTGTCTTTATATATTTTTATTTTGTTTTCCTTATCTATGTATGTTAAAATGATTTTGAGTCATTTAACTCACATAATTTTACAGAGACATCCAAAGATGTGACAAATCGGCAAAGTACTCTGAGTAAGAATTGCAAAAGGACTACAAGTAAGTGTACATTAATTTCAATTCATGTTTACATCATCTCAATTGTTTCATGTCACTATAGTGAATTTTGATTTGAAACCACAATTATAAAATTGTCTATAGCATGTCACTAAATTTTAATTTTTAGGACATCTTTTCAATTAAAAAGCAAACCTATAAAGATTTGCTTACATTGAAAAATAATGCCAAGTCACATTGTATATTTATAATAAATTTATTTTAGGGAATAGAGTTCAATCATTTGAAGATCATGATTATATCTCAGCCCAAAAGAAATCCTGTGAGTATATTAGCAAATTTAAAAATATAACCACTTTATTTTTGTTTACAAAATAGAAGTACATAATGAATGATTTTGTTGACTAAACCACAAAACCAATGTATTTAATAAAAATATTTTTTTCAGGTTTAACGCAGATTGAGAAGAAGGTTGTCAAACATTATAATAAAATTAAAAACATTAAAATATACCAATTTATTTTAACTGAAGCGTACCAACAGATATGATACATTTTTACAAATGCGATTCAACTAAAATTATTTCAATACTCAAAAAAAATCTCATTGTTTATCTAGATCAAGTGATTCAAAAACTTTATGCCACCATTGTGACGTTTTTCAGACATTGGTTTGCATTGTCTATGGACATTTTTGCACATACCCACATATATCCAAAACTGATGTGATGAACTTGATTGAACATGGCTATAATTTTTAACTAACAATAAATTTAATTAAATATTGTATCTATATTTCAGGTAGTATTTGAACCTCGTGGGTTGGTACCACCAGTATTCACCCCTCTGAACGAAGACCTCACTATAGATTATCAAGAAATTGAGAATTATGCGGATTATATGCTAGTGAACGGAATCAAGGCTGTATTAGGTTAGTTATTATAATTTATTATTTATCATGTCTCGAGGTGTATTTTTTTAGGTCAATCAAGTAACAATATGAATTTATATTTTGAACATTTTGTAATGTTTATAGACAATTAGGAATATTCCTTGACTTCTATGTATTCTTGCGTCCAAACCTAATCACCTCTAGATCAGTGTTTCCCAAAGTGTGGGGCAGTTTGATAATCACGGAGGGCAAATTCAAAACTGGGAAAACATTATAAATTCTTTTATGACAGTAAGAAATTCACTTTTATAAATAAAAAATGTATGAGGGACAAATAAATTTAAAAGAGGGACAAGGCTTGAAAAAATTTGGGAAACACTGCTCTATGGTAGATGCAAGTGTAAATTACGAGAGATTATCCAATGTCACTTGGCCCGCACTAAATGACATATTTAAAAAAATGTTTTAGTTGGCGGCACAACTGGAGAGCATATGTCTCTATCGGTAAACGATAGAAAGAAATTGATAGAAGCATGGGTGAAGACCAAGGACAAGAGAGGTCTGCACGTCATGGTCCAAGTCGGCGGTTGTGCGATGGCTGATGTCTTAGAATTGGTAATGTCCCACTTATTATTAACAAAAAACAATAATATTTAAATTTGTTTTTATTATTATTTTTTTTATGTTTTGCCACTTAATATGGTTTTTAAGACACAACGTAACGTAATTGTTTATAAATATGTTTATATGGGAATAACAAATATATTAGTTTAATATTACTTACTAAAGTACTAAGGCCCCACGTAGAGGCAGAGGGCAGATACGATACTTCAGACCCTCTACGCCTTTTGATTTAGCCTGCTTATAGTTGCTTCCAGCTTAAGCGCTGTAAAATATATATTGGTATTTTTTGGTACAACCTTTTTATATGGTATTAAACCATAAGCCGTTTATTGATCAGCTGTCAGTGGACTTGACAAACTCAGTTCAGATCTTAAAAAAAAAATTGAATTGCATACAAATTTGATCAGCCGTTAATGTTTAATAAACTATGTACTATGGTATATAGGTATTGTTTTGTTTGTCTCATCAATAACTAATTAATGATTGTACAAAGATTTGGCAAGATTAAACATTCACGAACTCGAGAGAAACAATTTCTTTGACAAGATTCTTATTTGGTCATGACTTAGAGTAAAAACATTCATATGAATTATCTCACCTTTAACGATCTATCCCTATATTTTATGTATACGACTAAACAACGTTTGTCGGGTCAGCTAGTAATGTAGGATATATGAATTTATATCCGTGGAAATAGTATTTATTTGTTATATTGAAAAATATAATTGGAAATAAAATTAAGTCAAGCGGCTTATGCATATATATACATTTTCCAGGCTAAATTCTGTGCATCGGTGAACGTGGACTCACTGCTGACCCTACCTGAGCTGTACTTTAGGCCGAAGACAGTTACGGACTTGGTGAATTATGTGGAGAAGATATCTGATGCAGCGCCCAATCTTCCAATTCTATACTACCACATACCTAGTATGAGCAAAGTTGAGAGTATGTTTTTTTTTTTAAATTTCGAATGATAGTTTTTTGTGCTGTTTATGGTCTTCATAAACGGTCCCATAGACAACTCTATGTTTACGAATAAAGGAGGAAACTGTTAAGGAGTTTCTTGTCGGTTCTTCTTTAGTTGGAAATTGTAATTTTGACAATCAATTAATGATTTTTTATTGTTAGCTTTTCTTTATCAAATATTGATATTTTGCATTTTGAAACCGATATTTGCAAATTTAATTTGTATCTTCAAGCAAATGCAAGTTTAACTATATATATCGTTCGCAGTAAACATGCCAGCGTTTGTAACCGAGGCGACAATTAAAATACCAAACTTCAAGGGTATTAAGTTCACGTCTAACGATTTGAGCGAGGCCGTTCAGGTTAAACGCAATCTGAAGGAAGACCAGGAGATGTTCCTTGGATCGGATACGGTAAGATTGCTTCATACACCAAATATACAGTAGAATATTAAATTGAAATTTATTTATAGCTTGTGTTGTATGCGATAACAGAACTAATAATGAACATTTCTGGCACCAATTTTAAACCCGTAGTGGTTTGGTTTCAATAGGGACACTTAATTTATGACCGCAATCAAACCCGGGACTTCTGTTTGGTAGCCCGTTAACCATTGGGCCTTTAACAAATTAAAATGAGTATAGCCTTAAATAATGTATAATTAAAGGCGTTTGTTTTTTTTAAATATGTTTCAGTTATTAGCTCCGGCCGCACTTCTCGGCATCAAATCTGCTATCGGTACAACGTTCAATTTGTACCCGAAGCTGGCGCAAAATATATTGGATGCTGTGGACAACGGTGATGTGAATAAGGCCAATCAGCTCCAACGGAATCTTAGTCTGGCTGTTGAGGCCCATTTGCTAGAAGGTAACACATTTTTAACTTAATAATATCCTCTTAGTTTAATTATGTACAGAATTTAACGTAAGAGTATTTAAAAAAAGTGCTGTCATAATCAAGGAATTTTTATTCACATTGTTACTAATGTTTTTTTAAAATTAAATTAAAAATTAAAAAAAAAATGATAACTTTACAGTTCTTGTCATCTGTCAAAGGAAAACCAAACGATCGCATTTGTGTAATTTTTTTTAATTCACCATTTTGTAATTAAATAAATTTGTCTAATACACCGTTAAACAGGTGACTGGGTCCCCATAATGAAGGCTGGAATGGAGTTGGTATCCGGTTTGAAGATGGGACCGCCAGCGTTGCCCCAACAACCCATCTCCATGGAATCAAGGAACAGAATTGTTGCCCGATTGAAATTACTTAAAATGATTTAACACATATTTTATACCATTGAGATAATAAACAATTATTGTTGATGTATTTTATTGTTTGCTCTAAAATTTTAATAACAAATCTCCTTTTATGTATGGATTCTTGGGAAAGACAAGTATACGTTTTGTAGTTAACTTATACGCTCACAAGTGTTCCTCATAATACCGTTCTTATTTTATGACACGATTTTTTAGAAGATTTTCAGGAAGTTTTTAGGAGTTTTTCAGGAATTTATTTTCCCTTAAAACTTCTATTAAATAATAAATAATATATATATCGCTGCAACGACAATAATTAGTATTAAAATAACTAGAATAATTAAGTTCAAGCATCTTTTAATTGTCCTATATAATAAGTTTAAAAACAAGCGGAACAGTTTCAAGTTTATTACGCTGTGAAATGTCATCCTTATTATGTCAATACGTAGTCTGTGGATGAAAAACAATTGCGGACATGTCATTATTATAAAAGATGGATGCATTGTAAACTGCTCGACAGCTAATTGTAAAAATAAAACCCGGCAAATATCAGAGAAGTGTTGTTTTAATGAGTGGTAATCGTGAAGTTTTTGTAAGACGCGACGCCTTACAAAAATCTACGGAGACATTTCTTGCGTTATATATAATAATAATTAATTAATTGATTATATAGATGCTGAAAGAGTTTGAGAATGGATGTCCTCAAGCTTAGCCTTGCTACAAAAAGTGTACTAGAATCAAAATATCAACCAAGCTGAGTTTCATGCCTGCTCAGCTTGGTCGCGTACGAACTGGCGAAGTAATTTAGATGTAAGACTATTCAAAATGGTACTATGTACATTACTGGATAGATTTTGAATTTAAAATGATGAATTTGAGTTAAGATATAGATACTTATGTCACATTTTTAGAAAAAAATATATAATAATAATAATAATAATCTTCAACTGTTGTTTGATATTTTTGAATGTGTCACACGCAGTCAACTGTTAAACACAAATAGTGGCGAAACGAATGTGTTTAACCTAAAAATGTTACTATTTGAACCTTGATTAATTCAGAAGTCAGTAAATAACTGGGGATACCTTGTCTTGTTGCTTATATTACAATGCCTTTTTATTTCCTATTTATTTTTATTCAAACTATTTTGTAATACACACTTAAACACAAACAATTAACATTAATAACCGTAAGTTTTTAATATACGGTTCATACGATCGTTGAGTTCATCGTTTAATGGTTTTTGTGGCATTCTCGGTGGACCAACTTTAATTCCCGTCACCATTACCATTGCTGCTTTCATGCTTGGTACGAAGTCTCCTAAAAATTCATTAAATTATATAACGTATCGTGTGGAATCTAGTAATAGATTATGGAAATATTTAAACGTCACAGCAAAGTCAAAGGCCATTTAAATCTTATTTTCGCGCCAGACGCTCGTGGTTTCAATTCGACCACAGATTAGTTAAATGTTAAACCTGTACATGACCTGTGCAATGTGCATACAATACTAAATCGTTAAGAATGCTGCTGCTGCTACGATACAATGTGTGCAGAGGCGCAAATTGGCGGTTTTGATGAGCTATGGCGGAAAAAGACAGCCATAATCTTTATTACTAGAGCTGATAGCGGAAGCATTCTCAACACTATTGCTATGGGCTGGATCGTTCCATAATGAGGTAAAATTATTACCACAACTGGCGATCCCATTAACCAAAAAGTTGAGTTTGTCCTGCTGTAACCTAGCGTTGCCCACTTCATATCTAGTTGACTCGACAATTTCTCTCACGAGAGATGGGAATATATTGTTGACCGTGGCGATGCTGGATTCATAACCCATTAAAGCTGATGGTGCTAGCATCTAAAAAGAGAACTAAGGCAATTAAGGTTACGTCTCCGAGCTAAATAATGTTTTATTAGATCTAGCTTTTTCTGATACTTGTTTAAAAAGAAAACTTGTCACAAAATATAACTGCTTATATTATTGTTTCATCCGTAAACAAAAATAATATTAAATATTTCAGGGTGAATTCAAATTTATTTAAATATATATAACAAATTGTGTTTTATATACTCAAGCGTCAATACAAGAAAAAAATATAATTTGGATTTTTACGTATCTCTTTCAGCAAATGGCACAATGGTACATGAGCATAGACAATTGCTGTCAAAATATATCCTTTGCCTTAGGTTAGTTAAAATATCAACAAATTTATGTAATCCATAAAGTTTATAATGTTTTACGTAAACTTACATGATTCGCTATGTATATTACTTTTCCTATTTGCTGGTCATCAAGTTGTGTTGCAACTGACAAATCAGCCTTCATGCCCACGAAGTTTGGAACTCGCTTTCTTGCCAGTGTGAAAAACTCATTCACATTTACTAAAATTGTATAATAACAATTGCTTTTAAACATGTCATCATCTACGATTCTTGTTTTATCTAATTCATTAGTGTATTTTTAAAATGTTTCGTATTATAAAATAGACGGCTTTTGAAATCTTACAGTTCACTCCAGTCATCATAGGGAAGTGGTAGTACAGTAAAGGGAGGCTCGGGGCAGCCTTGCTGACGATCTCTAGGTAAGATACCAGGTTCTCAGAGGTTTTGGGACGGAAGTATAGTTCTGGCAGAGTCATTATTGCATCTGCTTTAAGTTTCTCAGCGTGTTGAGCCTGATATATAGAAAAATCTATCGAGTTCAAGAGTTACACAGCTTCCTTCGTGAATAGGCCAAACCGTTATATCATTCGACAACTTATTTAAAGATCCCTTAATACTTTAGCACACAAGTCTATTCCTTGTTTTGGAATCTGTACTAAGATTGGTTGTATGATTTCGTAAAACTAACTTTAAACAAAACCAGTCATAACTTCCTAGTTATGACGATGAGATGGTTTTGTTTATAAAATAATTTAATAAAAAAGCATACTCAACAGTAAAAGAATATTTAAAGGACAGAGGTCCTTTTAATCAGCAATAGCTAAATATCTAGAAGTTTAATGCTTGAGTAGCCTAACAATGATTTTTTCAGTTTTAATGTATCATGGAATATACATATACATAATATAGTGTAACATTATTGTATTTGGAATTTATTATAAAAGAGCAAACTCGATGTTTTTTTGCCGGTTCTTCCCGGTAGATGCCTTCCGAACCGGTGGTTAAGAAAAAGTGAAGACCGACTTGAATAAAAATATTTTAAATTTGAGTTTGAATATTATTATTATCTTATTGGTTAACTCTGGATAGCGACTAGATAAGTTGGAAATTGGTAATCAATATTTTCAACATTCGACTTCCAATCACACCAGGTAAAAAGGTCTTACCATTTTTATGACGTCAGTTAAAGCAGCTCCTCCAACCTGAACCATGACCTTCAAGTTTAGTGGCCCAGCAACCTTCATCCAAGCATCCACCAACTCATTCCTTTCCTTTACATTGAGAGATGCAAATTCTCCAGTTGTACCACCAACTGAAACAAAAACAAATGTTTGCATCGAATTGCTCTTCCGGAAATATTTTTCCATAAATATGCTAGATACGTATAAACATTCGTCCACAAGTACAAACATCGGGGTTCGCGTCATTACAATTATTTCTTTTACATAATTATAACGTAGTACATATTTTAATGTCCCCTAATATAAATTTTAATTTATTAGCTTTTTTCCTTACATTGGTGTTGGTATTTACGATCATGTACTATAGTTTTTTTGTTTCCTTATATCTTATCTGTGTGAATGTAGTGTTTCCTATAAATAATTAAATAGATACAATGATCATAGGATAGGAACGAGTTGCTCTTTTATACACTTAAATCATGTTTATTAAAAAAGTCAAATACAATTTCAAATAAAACTATCATTTATAAATGTATTATCTAATATCTAATATCGTTCTAATGTGTTCTACTTTCAATAAGCAGCCATCTTTATTAAACACCGCATTTACATATATTTATTGTCCGTGACTAAACGTTTTTCTTGCGGTTATTGTTCGACTCGACCAATCGTTATAGGCCTTTTTTTGTAAACAATTACGCCTCACTCGGTATTGTTATTTTTCGATTATTTATTTCTACTACATTCATGTTTAAAAATGTATTTTAAAAAATTGGACATATGGCATTTACAATGACAGTTATTTGACATTGCAGACTTATTTAAAAAAAAAAAAGTGTGTACATATAAACTTGTTGACGAGGAATAATAGCAGGCTCCATAGAATAATTAATTCATTTAAAGGTCACTGTTTGCGTTTTTATAACTCAGTCCCGAGGACGATCCAAGGCTTGTCAAGTAATGAATTTAAATCTGTCATTAAACGGAAATTAATTGAAAAATGAAATGAAATGTTCTTGTTCAAAGTTTATTACTAATTGATTAATCAATGCAGTAAGATAATTGTAAAAAATGGAGTTTCTTATGGGTTTT
The DNA here is from genome assembly GCA_951799465.1 of Leptophobia aripa. NCBI lineage: Eukaryota > Metazoa > Arthropoda > Insecta > Lepidoptera > Pieridae > Leptophobia > Leptophobia aripa. Next base: position 6,484,046 of record OX637271.1, read on the forward strand.
CCTCAGCTGAGTTCGCGCAGTGAACCTATCGAAACTTGGGTTAAGTGACGTTCAAAAGAACGAAGAAAAAACATCAGTAAACATCAGTATCGCCATGCAAGCTGGCGTGGGCATAGAATACTCACCATTTAAACCTATTAAGAAAATAAAACCATTGATTTGCTTAATGATCAATATATAGGTTGCAAAAGAGGTCAACTGGGAAGGTTATGACATTTTGTAAGACTATTAAAACGACCAAATATTTTTTAACTCAAATTTGTATCAAGGATATAGGAAAGATTAGGTAATAAAGTGATTTCCTCAAAAACGTATTTAAGGTCTGATTAAACGCCGACGATGAGTTACAGTCTGTTTATTACTACTAAGGTACGGTAAAGTCGGTTGTCCTTAAACCGTAATCGTATTAATAACAATACAAATAATTACATTTTTTTTTAATCTGGTCTGTGAGGATATCAGTTGTATATGTATTTTGATAGGCATGTTTAATTTTATACTGTTGAAAATGTAAACCTAATAAATATACTGCTCTATACAATTAGATTTTGTAAAGATGGCGGTAAAATACAGGCTGATGCTACTAGCATCCATAACATTAGAAAATTCGGTAGGATAATACAAGACACGACATTGTTGGGAAGGTTATTGTGAATAGACTTACTCAGAATTCCAGTGATTTTCGATTTGGATAAGTATTCCGCGTACGTGGGGATGACGTCAAAATTAATATCACCATCTTCATTGAATGGTGTAAACACAGGTGCAAAGAGTCCGTACAAGTCGATTGTTTCCTGAAAATTTTACTATCCACTATATAAACATTATCTAATTAAAATACTTAAATCGCTGAATAATTATTTAAATCGCAGTAAGTGGATAGAAAGATGAAAAAGATCACATTTATTAGCACAAACACGAGGAAAATATAACACAAAAATTACCTTAAAGCAAAATATAATAATATGTGTTAAAAATTAAGATTAAAAGATATACGTTGTAAATATTGTGTAAACTAATAATTTATTTTAATTATTGTTATAAAAATATTTAGCGCGCCTTTTCATTTATAGCCTACACGGCTGGCTCTCACAAGGTACCTATCACTTATAAAATAAAGCTTGTCTAAAACAGGCTGTATATTATTTAAAAATTGTATTGTAAAAGTTATAGAGCTGGTGCATTTCTCGTACAAGCGTGATACAGAGCGTTTAAGAATATTTATATATTTTTTAAAAAGTTAAAAGTAAAAGTTTTTTTATCTAGTTTTTAAATAATAATACATACCATTTTTGTTATACTAAACAGGGCACTAACGGTTTCAATTTTTCGTTATACACTGTTGCGAATAATTCATATCAATATGTTTTTAATTAATACGGTTAATCGATGCGTTGATAATTAGTTAATTAAATCATTACCATTAGAGGAATTTTTATTAGACGAGCGATTAAGATCTAGAATGAATGAACGGAACGAAACATGATATCTATAGTAATGAAAATGTAGTAAAAAACACATTAACTTTCGGTTAAAATCTAGTATAAAATTTGTCGCGTTTAGTTGGTAAACTAAACGGGAACGACTCGACTGTTTCTCGTTTATGTGCATATTGGGTAGGTCTGAGATTCGGAAATATATTTTTCATACCACTAAATGTTAAGGGTACCTACCGAACGCCATAAGTTTTTTTTTATGATAATCATTCAAAATTTGCATTTCTACGATCGATCCCTGGTTTTGATTTGTTAATTGAAAACTATTTGTATTGGCAAGATTTTCATTTTGTCATAAATAAATAACATTCATAAAACTCTCAATGTTTCACCTAGAGGTCGATTGTTCCTATTTTACCAGCGCGGTTTTTTATGTATTTTTAAAGCAAAAGCTAGTTTTACAATAAACTTGTAATGTTTCCTTGTATCGAATGCAGTTTAAGATATAAAACTACATTTTAAACCAAATCATTGTTACAATATTGAAAAAAAAAACTCTTAGTAGCATTACTACGATAACGGATATAAAATATATATGGATATAAAATATATATTACGTATTTTTTTTTAATGTATTATTAGAAGTTTATTGTAACCCAGAGACAGGACAAACTGGAATGATAGAAGTATTAATATTTTTCTAAAAGCAATCATCTCTTATTAAATACGAAAAACGTCTCATTTTGGTATTAGAAAGTATCTTATATGAATTGCTACATACCAAAATTAACTACATTTTTTATTTTACGTTTCTATTCAATCTAGTGTATGAGATATATGTAGTAGTATTGTTATCTTTTTAAAAGGCCTTAGAATCACGAAGTGCTATTAATACGATATCGTATTCTTATCTTAAAAGAAACGAATGCTTCGTAAATTAACACATACTCACCCATTAACTTATAGACATATCTACGAATGTGGGAATATGAATAACAATCGTTTTCATTGCTGTTTGTGTATAGGAAAATAATCATAGTACCAAAACTGTAGTAAGATACTGTGTGTTGGATAGCATACAATTTGCCTCGGTAATTTATAATGTCACTAGTGGTGATACAATATTACTACAGAGCACAGATAAAACCATATTGGCTTTGTTGCATAACACGTCTGCCCGCTTTTCATCAAAAAGGTCACCGATTTCTCGATGTGCCACCTCTTTGGTCGTGCCATCGTTATTTGTCGCCAGCATTTATGTGTGGATTCTTAATTTAAAAATTTAAACCCCTTGCCGGGATTTTGAGCTGTGGCCATGGAGAACGCAAGTTCTCAACGTAATTGTGAAAAAAATACGAGGGAAAATGTTAACCTAAAAATTGTGAATAGCAACTCGAACAGTGTCAGTCCGAAAATTGTTGCTAAAGTGAAAAAAGCAAGAAGTTTTATGGAATTATCTGTGAACAATATGGATAATACTTATTCCGTTAAAAATTTAAACAGGAACGACAGACGTGTTTTGGTCTTATACACCGGTGGAACTATTGGAATGCTTGAAAGTAAAAACGGAGGTAAGTAAGTATAAATATTTCACATATTGTCGGTTAGAGTCAAGTTATTTATAGCTTGTATCTGCATACAAAACTGATAAACTATGCATACATAAATGCTTTTTAATATTAGCCAACAAATATTTACTACACATTTTTTTACCGTACCGGAAACCAAAATTTATTTTCAATTTGGGTTTTTTTTCATTCACTTTGGAGACCCATGATAGCTTTGCACAGATATAGCGTAGTTTTACGCCTTTAAAAGGATTTATTTGTGGTGTCTTGGTGACCACCTTTTAACAGCCTTACTGGCATAGGACTATTAGCATAATTATATTACATTAACATAATTTACCTTTGACAGGACTAGTTCACGTTGTTTACATGTTTATGTAAAAGTTACGTTATGTTGTTGAAATCTTGGAATTATAAAATTAGCAATACCACATTGTCAACACAGAAATGTGATTTTTGATATTTTGCAATTTAGTTTTATATTTGAACTGAGAACGCAGGCAGGCGTTGCAATCTCCTTTATTCAATAGATTACATTTAGAAATAGATTTATTATATTCATTAAAAGTTACATTAACACAGTTACTTGAATAAATATAAGAATTCAATAAAATAAAAAAACTTAACCACTAAAATAAATAAGATGTTTGGTCCTTGTCGCAGAGAGAGATAATGCTGAAGTTGGGAGAATTTTGCCATAATATTGTTAGCGTTTTTCGTATGTTAAAGAAATAAACTAGTTTATTTATTTTTATAAATATAATAACGGTTTTATGGCCATAGATATATCGTGTATGTTACAAGGTTTAATAGTCCAATGTACCTTACTGAATAAAGATATTTGGAGTTTGTTAATATTTCTCAATTCATGTAGTTGTAAAGAGATGTTGTTGCTAATTTAACGGACCCGATAAGAAAATATTGTTCTCGTTGATAACACAGAACGTGATGACCTTCCAATATTTGTTTCGATTGATGATTTAACAAATATGAAATACAAGTTCTACAAACAAGAAAGACTGGTGGCGATTTTAAATATACATAATTTGTTAGCACTTATTTTCCTAAGAACTTATACCGTCAAAAGATACGTTACACCGTTTATGAAGCAACCATAAGTACAATCGGTAATAGAGGGCATCCATTTTCCAGCGGTTGAAATTTATGAGATTTGCTATGTATTTAATGCGATTTTCGTATTTCGTAATCATTTAAAGTATACAGGTATAAAGTCCAGTTCTAGGAATTGTAATCAAACGAAAAATTAATTCTGAGAAGAATTGTCATTATTTAAATGTATTTTTTATATATTATTAAATATTAGTTAAAATAAAGTATTCTTTATATGTTATTAATATTATATTATTTAATATTTTATATATTAGAAACTACTGCTGCTGTTTATATTTTGATTTGATAGTGTTATTTGTAGATGTCTTTAAATAGATAGTTTTTGCAGTTTTGATACCTCAGAAAGGGGCGTTTGAAAATTTAATTAGAGGCTACCCTCAACTTCACGATAATGTTTATTGGCGGCAAAGATTGAGCGACGCCACCTTTGACAATTCGTTCATGGTATTGCCAGGTTTGTATATTTTCTTAGTTAAAATTTAGTTCTTATGACATTAAAAATACTTACAATTTTGGTACACTTTAGGAGAGAATGAGACATTAAATAAAATATGTTTTAAATTATTTTTATAAGTTGGAGGAAGTAGAAAATATGCCATCTATGTTATATTTTTTCTTCCTTACAGAGGCAAAAGAAATAGATCGACGGATATGTTATAAAATTATCGAATATGAAAATCTTCTTGACTCGTCCGATATGACTGAAGCCGAGTGGATTTTAATCGCGAAGGATATAATGGTGTGTTAAGTATTATTAAATAAATACCTGCCGAACGAGAAACATATTATGAATAACGCCACGGTCGTGTTGTAATTATAATATTGCGAAACTTTAATTACGAACTGTAACAATTTTAGAAAGTCTATTTTTAACGAGGATATTTTTTAAAGTTATTTCAAGACATTTAAAGGTCTTATTCTATATTTAAGATATCAGTCCACTATTACAAAAAAACTATTACAAAAAATACTATATTAAAATATACAATTACCAATAATTAGATAACATTTTAAATTTATCTAATTACCTTACTCGGTAAGAACTCGGTTATGGATTTCACCGGGGTCGTTGTCATACGTGTTACTAAATCGACTCGTCCCTCGGTATTGTGATAGCTATTAGTAAGCGTGTTATTGCAGGCCGGAATTTACATGCTACATTAGTATTTACATGTAAGGACCGACATTGTTGTTTAACAAGCCTCTTTATGGAACAATACGGCCTATTCGCAAAAGCGGGAATGCTGCTGTTACCATAATGAATCAGGCGAGTGCCGCCAAAAAAGACGAAGCAGTATATGGGGTGCAGTTAGAAAGTCTTAAATAAGTGGTCTCTAATCCCAGAACGTTTTGTACACCTAATATATTTGTATAGTAATAAGGATCTTGAGAATGTGCTGACCAACTGATCAACATATCTCCCTCTCACTTCGTCCTGGACGTACCTCGCCCTCCAGATACTTAATCCTTTACAATTCGAGGTCATTCCGGTGTCCGGACGACGGTGAATGGCGTCTGCGATCAATGTCAAATTTGCATCAAAAATAATACATTACAATATTTATTTCAGTTCAGTTCAATAAATAAAAACTAAATGATAAAGATAACATGAATTCGTTAAGACATCATTTTGACAAAGTAAATTCATTAGTTATAATGTATCGTATATTAACTATGATACATTTTAACGTATAATATCATATTTTATAACAATGTTTTATCTTTAATCATATATATTGACAAGCTTTCGATTTTTTGTCAAGACATTTAAGATTCAAATGCTTTTAGAAATATTATGGTGAATATGATGGGTTCGTGGTACTGCACGGTACAGACACACTGTCATATACCGCTTCGGCTCTCTCCTTTATGTTCGAAAATATTGGAAAGTGCATCGTATTAACCGGTTCGCAGGTGTGTATAGAAACGTATTAAAAAATATATATTTATACAAATGAAGATATAATTGGCCAACGTAAATATTTAGCATTGTTTTAATTCCGCATTGAAATTGTCAATGATTGATGAATAAATATGCTTATATGGACCAAACGAGTGGTTAACGTTCGTTAATATGTAATATGTTAATATGTTTGTATGTTAATTTATTTTTTTATTTCCGTTTGTTTATTATCAAAGAAAATGCGGGTTACATTTGACATGTGTATTTAAAAGTTTTTGTGCGTTACGTTTGAATGTTTACTACTAACATAATACACAACATCTTTGATAGTTCATTTATGGTTAACCATTATTCATATTTTTTACCATTAAACACATTAATTTGTATGATCAGCACTTATTAGTATGTCCTCTAACATTTTCTTAATATAGTCTTTCGCATATCTGAGCTGTTTATATTAAGTAAGGCTTGTGGTTCAATATATGATTGGATTTTAGATACCGATTTTCGAACCGCGAAGTGACGGCGCGGACAATTTCGTGTCTTCATTGCTTATAGCCGGTGGTCTAGATATACCGGAAGTTACGGTTTTCTTTAGTAATAAACTATTCAGAGGTAACAGGTGAGTTTTCGATAAATAAATAAAAAAACAATATGACAACTATCGTACTTTTAAATTTCATTAGGAGTAAGAAGTAAGAAGATTTAACTTCACAAGTATTTTTCTAGACATCACTGTGTCTAGAAAAATACCTGTAGCCCTACCTATAATGTAATAGTGGCTTTTTTTTGGGATATAAAAGTAATGGTTCTTCCCTAAGTACATAAGTTCCTCATTTTAAAAATATCCTTAGAAGTGAATAAATAAATTTACATCAACAATAAGTATAATAGAAAATAATACACGGAATAAATAATATTCGATACATTATTATATTAACACTTAAATATATTAAAAGATTTATTGCTAAGATATTTTGACATTACTCGATTATAAAGTGTAGCTATGTAGACGACAGAATGCAAAAAATACATTATACTTCTCTATTTTAAGGTAACTTAACACTAATACAGTAGAAGAAATACAAACCTATATTTAATGTAAATATATTTTTAATGAAAATATGAACCCAATAAAAATATGAAACATAAACGTTTATCACATACAAAACCTAGCTAAATATAAGCCACATAAGTATACAACTTTACAATCAATCAAAATGTGATTTCAATTGGAATAAGAAACACATTCATAAACAGTTGTGGAATCTTTTAGCCTTCAATAAAACGGGGTTTGGAATATTCCGTCGGCTGTTTAAGCATAATTTGGTTTCAACAAACTATTGGATCGTAATTAAAACATCAAACAGCCTTGCAATTTCACTAGTTTTATTTGGAACATTCCACTTCGCAGAGGCCTCGTTACATTGTTATTACAAATTTTCGTAATTAATCATTGCGCTATTTAATCAACAGTGTTATTATTCAAATATGTACTGGCTTTTACTTGCGTTTTTGTTTTATAGAGTCGTGTAACAAATATTCAAAATGAAATTATATTGAATTAGATTCTGTATTATCTCGTATTTTGCGCGTTTCATATCCCGTATGATCTCGTGTGTTGGCAATAATAAGTTGTTGTGTGAATGTCACTGTAGAATTGTCGTCACAAAGTTTTGCATTCAAAACAAAACTGTACTAAAAAAATGTTATTGTATTAACTCCGACAGACGGCTCTGAAAGTTGCGAATATTAACATAAAATAATATGCAAGTTATAAAACGCGTTTCCACAGTCGATCGGTTGAATTAACATTTTGACATTAAAGTAATACTCGATACAACAAAAATTCTTCAGTGTTAATAAAATTAAACGATCATTAACGACTTTGTTGCCGTCTGTAATTGTAAAAAGTTGTCTACGGAATCAACCGTAATACATACACAGTCATAAAATGTTAACACGCACCTAATTTAGACATGTTATTTATTTATTAAACACCTTTGCATAAAAACACGATTTCACAGAGTATCATTTTTAATAATCGATCATTAGTCGATACTAATATTTTGTGTAATCGATTCAAATGTTTAACTTAACAGATAATCGATTTTTAGTTTCTCGGAAAGAAACTCTCTTTCCGTTTCAGTGTAATTAATAGTTTTGCAACAATGATCTTCTAATATTTTCATAACATTTTGATTTTTATTCATATTATTGCAATTTTGACCCATAAAAAATATATTTATTTTACATACAAAAAACACAAACAATATTAAGACTGGGATCTTTTCATCTACAATATAAACGTATTTAATTCATTTTAGCAAACTTAAGCATGACAAACAACGGTGTGTTTGTGTGTAAGTGTGTGTGTGTTATGTTATATTATTGTTGTTTTATAGGCTGGTTGAAGTATTTGTTCAATTGTATAAAGCATAGAATGCAATATATTTTGAATACAGGTTTGTTGCAATACAGACGTTTAAGTTCTCTTTCTCAATGGTTATAGGGAGTTATTAAGTTGATGTCATGAGCTTCGGATCTCTAAACGGATTTTTTAAATGTGATTTTATTTTTCCCAGAACTCGTAAAGTCTCAGTTAATAATTTGTTTGCGTTTGATTCGCCAAACTGTGTTCCCCTAGTGGAAGTGGGGATAGATTTCGAAGTGAATAAGAAAGCGAAATTCAAACCCAATACAATTGAAAAATGTCATTTACACGCCAAGATGTCAAAGAATGTTGGCCTTTTACGAATATTTCCGAGCATTAGTTCCGCAGTTGTGAAAGCCTTCTGTCAGCCGCCCATCGAAGGTAAGTTTATATTTTCTTCAAGTTAACAAAACCAGGGAGAGTTAAGTTTAGTTTGTAATAAAAAACAATTCGTTTTAATTCCAAAAATGATTCCATAAAAAAGTTGATTCAAAATCCTTATTCATTTATGCTCCAACAGAGATATGATTTTTTAAATTAACTTGACAGAGTTCAGACCAACTTATTAATTAACTCACCTATATATACTATATACCATAATATAATATAGTAATATTTAACACTTCACATAACTTTAATGAGTTAACTTTTACGCTAATTCCGAGTAAACTGTGGCAGCTAACGGTTGTATTGTGTTTTTTTCATTTATGTATTCATAATGAGAAATAAACAACATTATTTAACCATCTGCCCATTACATCCGAACCTATACGACTTAAGGTCCTTCAAGACACATTTTGTTGCACATTTTAAAAGACCTGCAACGCACTCACGATTCCCCTGACAGATCTAGTGTATAGACACTATTGACGGCGTATTTTCTGTTCGTTTGTCTTCTATAAAATGTACTAATTGCAGGTGTAGTACTAGAGAGTTACGGATCTGGAAATATACCCTCGAATCGTGATGATGTCGTCAAATCAATTTCAGCGGCCGTGAAACGCGGTGTAATTGTTGTTAACATAACGCAGTGTACACGCGGTGCTGTCGTTCAACCTATTTACGAGACTGGAAGGGTGAGGACTACACACTGTATTATTTTATATTGAAGTTTTAGTTTATACCGTGAATCTATAATCTTCGAAATGTTCATACAGTTGTTATCGGAATGTGGCGTTGTGTCAGGGTTTGATATGACCCCGGAAGCCGCGTTGACGAAGCTCTCTTACGTTTTATCCAAGACTGAATTGAGTTATCAGGAAAAAGTGGAGGTAATGTGTTCTATCCATGCGTATAATTCTAAGTTGTATGAGGCATGTTTTGTATTAAACATTATTTTTTTTAGATTATTTTAGTTTATAACAGAATCCTTAGGGTGTTTACGCACTTGCGGATAATAATCTGTGATTAATTATTACTATGTGCGATTCTTTCGATATATTGTTAATTTTGTATATCATCGATTTGTGGGTGTAAAGCAAACCGGTTTCCAAAAGATGATTGACTCTTCAAATTTTTAGATGATGATGACAAACATAAGAGGGGAGTTAACGAATACATCATCCATCACAATAGAAGTAAGTCTATGGAAAATACCGTCCATATATGAATTTAACTTGCATTAAAACTTATTTTCAGAATAATAATCATAATATTTAAATGAAAACCCAATTACAGCTTATCATGACAGGCACAGGCCTGTTTGACACAGGTCAAACAGTCAAAATTCTTTATTTCAAATTTCAACTGCTTAATAGCTATCCGGGAGAACCGTACGGGTCACGACCGGTCCGGGCGCCGGTATTGATAGCCCGACCGTACGGATCATCTGTACAGTAGTGGAACCAGTCTAAAATTAACTTCATAGCAAAACAATATTTTCTGTTCTAGTATGCATTTCGTCGTCATTAGTTTTAGCTGTTTGTATATATAAATATTTTTTAAGGATAACGTCTTGATAGATGCACTGGCGTCGAGTTTAAATATTCAGTCACCAAAAATGCTTATGGAGGTGACCGAAAAGGTATTTAGTTCATTGCTCCTGTTTGCAATAGAACATGACGATACCAGGGCGGTCAGCAAAATGTTAGGTACGTGTGTAAATGCCCTAAGTTTTGAAGCATTTTTTCCTTAGAGGCAAGAATGTGATATATAATTTTAATTTAATTATTAAATTAAAAAACTTAAGAATGTTGTATGTTTAAACATAAAAACTGAATTTATAATAAAATGTCGGACTACCTACGTTTTTTTTAGATATGGGTGCTGATGTAAACGCTCAAAACACTGAAGGTAGAACCGTACTTCATGAGGCTATAACCAAAGGAAATATTCATATTATAGAGTATTTACTAAAGAATGGTGCTAATGTACATCTTAAAACAAGGTGAATGAACATCAATGGCATATTTATACAATACATTTCATAAATTATATTTTTATTTCAGTTTTTTTCCCGGCTGTGTTTGCGGAATATGTTTTTTATATGTCCGATATGCGTTATAGTTACGGCCACGCCGCCCACTGGGCGTTGGCCTTTCGGGGGTTGGCTGCAAAACGTCTAATTTATTGTTTAGCTTTTAAATTATACAAATAACGCGTAGCACACCTTCTCATTTATCCAGCTGTACGAGAAACATTCTTACTTGAGGTAACACAGTCTACATAAATAAGTACTATATAATTGTCAGCTGACCCGGCAAACGTTGTTTTGTCATTCAATATATTATAAAATAGGGGTTGGTGACAAAAAAGTGTAGTAAAAATTTCGGGGTGTATGTGTTTTCTAATGCCACATTATAAAAAAATAAACACAAAACATTTCGTCAATAGATAAAAAATAAAAATTTAATGGTGAAAAACCAGTTTGGGACACTGTGACAGGGAAATTTTATATATAAGATTATAATACTAATAACATAAACATCGTATTTTCGATCATCAGTGCATTGAATCAGCTTTAAATAGATTTGTTAATAAAATTTATCGACACAATACCTAATACAAAATACATGCGCTCTCATAAACAAATTGTTCCTACCACCTTTGGCAGGTGCGTCGAAGAGACATTAGCTCTCTATGGTCACTTGACTCTTCGAAAACAAATTCGCATTGCGTTAAGGTACGCCCTCATGCATGCTCGACGCACGTTTCAATAAGTTACAGACCACACACACAATTGAGTCGCGGGAAATTTTAAATTATATCACGTGACCAGATTTGTCGCTGGAAACGATCGTCGAGCGGCATGCATGACGCCGTACCTTTAATTGGTGTTTTACGAAAATGGACCGTGACCTTGCATTATAGGTGTGGTGAATCACCTCTGCTAACGGCAATATCATATGACAATCACGCCATAATAGATCTGTTGGTGCAATGCGGCGCTCATTTAACAAGTGTGGATGTTAAGTCGTTATCTGAACTCCTCTGTGTCGCTGCAAAAAGCGGTATCGTTGCTAAACTAGAGTCACTGAAGATAGGTGGCGCTGATTTTAATATCGCGGACGAAATGGGACAGACGGCTTTGCATAAGGTATCCGATTTGTCTTTGAAAACATATTTGTAATAACATTTAACGGAAGATTATTAATGTTTTGGGTTTTTGCTGTTCGTCAGTGGTCGTCAGCCACTTAGTTGACGGCTATTAAAAGTTTTTATATAAATGTGTAATATTAAGAAGTAAAATAATATTTGTTAACACCTGTTTCTATCGAGCCTTGTGACTGGTACAGTTTCTCCTAATTGTAGCCCTATATAATTGGTGAATCGCGCATAAGTATGAGATGCCGTACCTTAATGTCCTTCAACAGCAGTATAAAATCATTATTCAATAGTTTCTGATATTCGTTCATTTAATTATTTCACAAAATTCCACAATATATTTTTTATATAACATTTAATCAGTTGATTCATCTTAATCAGTTGAATAATATTTATATTACAGGCAGTTCTATGCAATCACCTAGATATAGTGCAATATCTGTTGAATAATGGCGCCGAGGTGGACATAAAAGATATCCTGGGTTTTACGCCTCTGGATTGTGCCAAAAAACTTGGTTACAAGACAATTGCGGGTCTCATACAGGCAAAGTTAGATGAAAAATAATCTTACTAGGGAATATATAATTAATATTTCATACGTTTAATTAGTAAATACAAATGCCTTTATTAACAAACAAAATATTTACAACTAATAATGGGTTATTCACCGGGTGTTTTGTTTAATAGTATTTCTATAAATACTATTAAATTTTATTTTATGCAATCTTTAAAAAGGTCGGTCGATCAAAAAGGTCGCACTATGGCCACTACCGATTATTTCAAATTTCGAAACAAGTTATCTGTGCTTTGTTGATAGCAAATTAATCTGTGCCGATTATTTATCTGTGCATTGACGTTTAAAAATAGTAACAAAACTTTTTTATAGTTTTTGATTGAAATGATTGAAAATCTTGCCAACCAACCTTGCTGATTATAACTTTAATATCCTGGTGAAACTATTATCAGTTATGTTAGTTACTTGGGTTAATTTTTACATACAGTTTGTATAAAATGTAATGAATCATCTCAACATAAATAAGTGACATACATTTTACACTATTAAATTGGCTTACATCAATTGTTATTATTTATATAATATACTATGACAAATAAAGATCTTATTTATACGAGTGGTTTTATTACGTTATAATATTTAAGAAATTCAAGAAGTATGAAACAAACGCTTTTCAAAGGCGGTTTCTGAAGCAGCGTCGCGTCGTTGCTTTTAATTAGCAAAGTACAAAGTACACAGATAATTCGACATTATATAAGAGAAACATTAAAATAACAGTAAAATATATCACTGCCGTCATCCGTTATATAATCAGAGCCCATCAACAACCCTCACTGGTTTATTTTATGACTCCAAGTACCTAATGTACCATGTATGCCTTATAATTAATTTTGTTCCTCGCATCTGACATTCTGCTTTATGTGAACAAGGACATTTTTTGAAGTATTTACTAAGTGTTTATTAATTATTGTTTTTACGTTGTAACGTAAAGTTCAATGTCGTCAAAATTCATCAAAATTAATTGTAGGTACATTTAATAACATTCATTCAGTTGAATGGATGGCTAAAACAATAATGTTATAAACCTGTGTCTTTATGAGGTATATAATTATATACGTTAACTTAAAAGAGGCTGGATATTACGCTTTCCTGAGACGTGTCTATAACACGTAGATTTTACATAAGACTTAACGATTTGTAGATCAAAGCAACTTTTATTTAGTTTGAGAACAAGCGGTTTTTTAAATTAAATTTTCTTTAACTGATAAGCTAGGTTATCCATGACCATAATAAAGTCTTCTTTCGTTAAAACACAAGGTTCGTATTCAAGACAATCGTATCCTCGTAATCCTCTGTTCGAAGCCTCATCTAATGCTGTTGTGTTTATTATTGACGAAAGGAGATCATTCCTAAAAGAAAGTTTTTTTAAAATAAAATTAAAAGCTCCCTCCAAGGCTCACGCTCAGCAACAATCATATAGCACATATCAAATCTTGTATGCGATTTATGACAAAATTTCCAAGTAAAATATTTGTCTAAATTGTAAAAGCTAAGCGAAGAAGAGGGGGCAAACGAGCAGGAGGCCCACCATAAAGGTGAAGTCGCCGCCCATGGACACTCAAGTGGCTGGGAGCTCATGAGTGCGTTGCCGGCCTTTTAGGGATATTTACTAAATAAACAAACATTTAACACTGTTCGAGCCGGGTATTTTTCTTGTTATAACATAAATATTCATATCTTACCTCATAATTCGTTTCATCGTTTTATTATATTGAATGTCTTGTTTCTGTTGACTAGACACGCATGCAAATCTTTCAAGACATGCGACGTTTTTATCCATAATTTGTTTACTAAACTCCAATAAACGATTGTATTCAACGTTTTCTGAAACTATTTAAGTCAATGAAAAATAATCGTGAAATTCATTTAAATCTATACTTTAAAAAAAATCTTAGAAGAGTTGAAAATAACAACTATAAAACAGCTGAGAACCTTTTGTTACACAGGGTTTAAAATAGCGGACACATAACACTATAAAAGGTAAAGATCTTTTTGCATACATTTTGAAAAAGACCTGTCTTTATGACAACAGTTTACGATCATTGACATTCTCATTTTAAAATGTTGTTAAAATAAATTAAAATGACAGTTGTGTAGTGGAGTTGGTGGCTTTCGGGTTACAAAATAAAATTTTCAGTGTCCATAGTAATGTTTAAATAGGACAGGGGGACCTCAGAAACCGTAAGTATCATTACGACAACATAGCTTTATATAATATTTATATTATTGTAAGTACTTAATTTGTTTACTGTTTGAAAAGCTTTTAAAAAAATGCGCGTTTTATAAAGTGTTCGGCTATCAATTCAAGATGTGTGTAAAATTTTCCTGAATCTCAACTATACTTATTGACCTCGGCAGATCATGGAGCAAATGTACCTCATCGAGATATTCATAGACAAAGTCACAATATACGCCACCTTAGAAGATGAACATAGCGGTGCGAATAAAAATCTTATTATTAAAATAAGGTTCGGACCAAAGGTGGAATTTATTATAAAAGAAGGACAACTAGCACTCAATGATGATAAAAAGGATGATGTGATGGAATGTGATGCAAATGGAAAAAGAAAATGGTCTAGAACGATAAGAGTGGGCAAATCATATTTGTTCCCATCTTATCCGGATACAATACTTATGATTTTAAGTAAATTTCCTTTGGAGATTGAAATATGGAATGACGATGAGAATGAAGTGGAAATATTCGTCGGTGTTGGCACTATGTATTGGGAAACGGAGTTTTTCCACATGTTAAAGGAGACAGCTGTGGCTAATAGGATACACGAACCACTCACCGTTAAACAAAATACACCTCTATTCGGCGAATGTTATTGTAAAAGGGTTGGCGAAATCTCCTTTATTCTTAGACTTAGCGCGTTGGGAGAAAGCATTATCACAGAATTTCAGCAACTAATGACTGACCCAGATGCTTTTGTTTTTAGAACTAATAAGGCACCGAGTATGTTCCAATGTAAGAGGGTAGAGGGGGATGATAAAAACTTTTGTATGGTAGGAAGTTTATATGAAACAACAACCTTGGAAGATCCAGATGTGCAACACAATGCTCAACAAAAGATTGAAGTTTGTACTGAACTACAAAGTTGTGGTATGGGCCCTAAAAATGGAGATTATAAATGTAAACACGAATCGAAGGAATCCCAAGAGACACAAAAGAAATCATATCCTATTAGTAAAATACGTATGGGCGATATAACGGGCCCTTGTGGTAATGCTAACTGTCCGTTAGCCCACAAGGTAAGAACGTATATTAGAAACTTAGAAGCTTATAAAGAAAAGGCAGAAGGTAAAGTTCAAGGTACAAAAGAAGAGGGTACACGAAAAGTTTGCGGAAGCTGTGGTTGTAAAAATGATAAGTGGCATAGAGATGAGTGTCCCACTAAACAAGGTGATGAAAATAAAGCAGATTGTGCGGGTTGCAATGGTGTAACACCGGTTGGAGAAACATGCGAAGATAGACAAAAGAAATTACAAGCTGCCTTTGTATTTAGTGTTACTCAAGTTCCAGGATTTAAAGAATCGGTATATGGTTCTGATTATACAGATGGAAATCTCTACACTGAACACGATTTTTTGGTTGACTCAGGTATTCCTATTAACACACAAAGTGTATGTAAGTGTCAGCAAAAGATAAAAAAACAAATGGAAACTAAAAATACAACTAGTGCAACAAATTTTATACAATCTAATAATAAAGCATCTACAAAATCACTAAACAATGATACTCTTGTTTATAACGTTGAGCTAAAAGACTCGGCGAGGAGAAATGTATCGGTTTTTAACTGTACAGATACATCGCAAGACAAAGATTGCAAATGTAGTCCTCCTAAACCTTCACCACCATGTAAAACATTTGATTGTGAGTGTATTCAAAAGACTACTAATGTAGCAGCTCGTAAAGTTCATAAACCTTACTGCCCACAATATAAACATCGTAACACTTGCCCCATACTGAGACACGAAGAAGAAGAAAACAAGAAACAAGACCTAGATGAAGATGAAGCCGAGCCTTTGCCTTATGGGCTACCTCCCATTCAACTCGGTCCCTGTCCTGTCATCGGTAGACCTTGCTCTGTTCCTGATGGTTTTGCAAGAATGTACAAGACAGCAGCTTTAGCTCCACAACCACCCAGTTACAGTGATGCTGGGAAAGTCTGTTGTTCAAAAGAGTATGAAAGGATAAAGAAAGCAATAGCTGAATATATGAAGAATGAAAAGGATCACGATTTCCGATGCATAAATAAGTTTAATGTGGACACTGAAAGACGGTGTTGTGATAAGGAGCAACGCCTGCTTGCTCTCGCTGGTAAATCTTGTTGTGGTTCTCATAAGTTAGCCATCCAAGAGAAGAAGGAAGATAAAAGTTAAAGATTACATACTTGCTAAAAAATAATAACTCATTGATATTTTATTTTGTAACCCAAGTGTATTGTAATACCTGAATAAATGCCCTTATACAACTATATATGAAGTTATTTTTAAATATTTAATAATCTATTTAATTATATTATAAACTTCGGAAAACAAGCATAAACAAATTGCTATATATTTTTATTTCGAAGAAACTTACAGAAAGAAGATAAACATAAAAGTAATAAAATGGGTGATGATGATGAGGGTGTAAAGAAAGAGAAGAAAAAGGCATCTAAATACAATTACAGTTTTGGGGAAGTTCATCCCGGTAAGTCCTTATTGCTGTTGTATTGTATATGGTAATAACGTAATGTAATAATGATTTTATTTAGGTGTCACAATTGGACATAAGGCATGCCATCCATTTTCGAAGCCCGGATATCCAGTGCCTGCCGAAATGGGGTGGCTGTGGAACGCAACAGATGTTCCTGGTATGAAAGTAAGTATCTCTTCACACTCTACTGTCTAGTTTCATAACATTAGTTTGAGTTACCGTTTCTGTCATAGCCACGACGAGGATGGGCTCCTGGTATTATTGGAAAAAGTGTAGCAAAATTGATGACGTTCAAATGCGCACGCCAAGGTCAAGATAAAGATAAAAGCAAAAAGAAAAAGAAGAAGGGCAGAGCTGCCGGTGCGGATATGGGTGGTGGAGATTCGGAACCCGAAGAGCCATTGGAACCCAAGCCAGCTTTAAGAGTACAAAGAAAAGGAGACGTATTTACCATACAGGTAGTTATTTTCTAATACATTGAATAAGTTTGGCCAAGTAGGTACTCTCAATACGATTTACTGATTTTTAAAAATTGAAACAGGTCAACCCGTTGAAAGATCTTACAGAAATAGCGCCGAACGAAGATCCCTACGTAGACTGCGATCCAATGGTATTCAAAATTATTAAGAAACGAAGTCCAGAGGAACAGGCCAAAGTAGAAGCACGTAGAATGGTTAAAGTGAAACGTCAGAGGGATGCAGAAATCCGAAAAGCTCTGGCAGAAGCCGTTGAGGATATTTGTAAATGCGCTTATATGGACGTATATTGTAACGATATGAAGGCCATTGACAATGTGATAGATAGCTGTCCAGCGTTTAAAGAGCCCCCCTGCGTTTGTCAAGAAGAATCACTGAGTTCCTTATCTAGTAATGCAACTTGGGACATTGAGTATACACCACCTTTTGGATGTTTCGATTTAGCTCCGAGAAAAAGACAAAACTACATTCACGTTGAGACTCAGTATGTTCCGGCTGACGCGGGTATTGTCGAAATGCCTAGAATTAAGAAAGATAGCAAAAAATCTTGCACCTCTATAAGAAATCCAAAGAAGAAAGCATCTAAGAAAGTGTGTTGCAGTCCCTGTCTATAAATTTTCGAAAGTGTTATTTAGTTTTGTTATGATCAAGTTAAATAAAAGATTTAAATGTGAACAAGATATAAAGTATTTCTTGTACGTTTACTTCCAGATAAAGGTTTTTTTATAGAAGTGTTTGACCAGCAGCCGTTGGAACAAGCTATATATAAATAATATGTATGAACGATAGAAAGATCTACCTCTGGACGATCTGTGGTATGTATCGTGAGATTTGTTGAGAAGAGGCGAAATGAATGTTGTCACTAAGAAAACCAGTCCTCCAACGAGTAGCGATGATAGATTGACTTGTATTTTTGGTAAACTCTGAAACTAAATGTAATCAATAACTTATGAGTTGTACAAGTAAAATAACAAAACAATAAGATTACCCACCAAATCGTTATGCGCGAATGGTGTGCCTTGGTCCTTGGTTTTGATGGGGATTGTGATGAAAGGCAATGAGAAATCAAGTCCAACCTAAAATTAAAAAAAAGTCTGTTAACAGTAATTCATAATGTCCACAAAATCTGTCTGTTCATCGTATCGAAAGCACAATATTTTATCTTAGATAAAACAAAACTATTTATTCCACTCTGTTAGTATAATTACTTAGTTGTTCTACTAAAGAAATAAGGTTGAAAAAGTATATTTATAAAACAGGAAAAATAAAGTTTACATTAAAATGTGATTTAACAGGTTTAAAACACTTTTATAGACACTGACGGAGTTAAATAACGGACATATCTGGACATATATGTTCACTCTCCTCCTTATTTATCTCTTTTTCACATAGAGTAATAGTAATTTTCAAGCTTGTATTAGTTAAATACACCCTTCCCATTTCCTTTACACTATAATAAATATAAAAATTTATTCAGTTCTAAAAAGTTCACTTGCCTGAAGATCGTCTTTAGTTGTATCAAATGAAAATATTTTCGGTTGTCTAGCCACCTCCGATTCACAATATGCAAGGCCGACGCAAACACAAATGCAAAAGCTTATAACGAACATTGTGCTAAAAAAAAAATTCAATGGGTGCTAGTCGCGTGAATATGGTCAACCGTTTGATGTAATTTCATGGAGAATTTACAGAAATAGCCAGAGAAATTACATGTTTGTGTGAAACAAAAAGATTCCGCGGTTATTGTTACAAATGATAATAAAATGCAACAATGTTATAATGTATAGACATGCCATTCTAGATGCACGCTTTCGTGACAGAAGCAACTTTAAAGGCGTCATTACGTTTCTTATGGAAACTAAGTTGTTACTACATTAATTTTAATTTGCTCCCGTGCCATTAAGTGTAGATGTGAATAAATTCCATATATTGCTAGTTTTATTTCATATGTAATTTATAGCCGAAGTAGGGCTAAATCGATATTCCGGTAGAAATATGTTGGAAAAATTGTAAAACTAAGTAAGTCCATTGAATTGCATTTCGACTCTATGTGTGCATAGCTCTGTGATTTAACTAAATAATAGGCTTTAAAGCCTGTCACATTTGATGTCGTATTTATAAAATGATGTTATTTTAATGACTTAATAATAACAGTTCTCACTTCTTCCTGTTTAGTGTTATGTAGACCACGAAGAAAGTCTTCACTTCTATTTTATATCCAGTTTGTAGACATGAACTGAATCCAAATAAATGCATTTTTTCATACACAATATATTCTAGCAAGCTAAATATCGTATAAACTTCAGTGTTATTATGATTTTTAACTTAGTTATACTATGTTTGTTTTAATGATAACACATTAATGTAAATAGCATTTCTTGTCTCTTACACATTTAATTAATATTTTGGTCACGCTTAATCGACTAGAAAATTATTTCTGTGCGTTTAACCTTTGAACGAACTAATTGAAATATTCTTGACATGAAGACGTATCTAATTAACGCACGGCCGACAGACCAGAAACAACGATAAGCCTATATTATAATTAATTATGATGAATTTTATAATCAACGAGTTAAGCGAATCATGCGAGGAATTATATATTTTATTGATACTAAAAATAAGGTAGTCCGGCAAGGTGTAGCAATTACCCGAGATGGTTTAACGAGCAGTCGAGTGCCGAGTAATTTAAATATTGGTTATCATTGAGTAAATTTTTAAAATAAACTAAATGGTACTAATAGCTACTATAATAAGCAAAAACTTAATGCAATTGAAGTGCCAGAAATATGAAATTTAACTATTATATAATAAGGCTTTAGTAGATTAAAGGGAAATCACAAAATTAATGAATTTAGCAATTACGTTGTTACAAAGCTAGTTCACCATACTAGAGACATCGTTTAGATTGACTAGAATTAGGTATTGTTAGGTTAGGTTTTATTCTGTATCATCGTTGGCTCACATGAGAGATCAGTTGACTAGACATTAGACAATTTTATAAACTCGACACATGCACAGAAGCGTAAAAATATCAGTGATGACCTAACCATAGTTTAATCTTGGAGACAATTCTTGAGATTACGATATCGTCATGCTGTTGTAACGTCATTGTTTCCTCATACAATTGTTCCGGAGCAGAAGCCGGAACGCCATGTATATAGTGAATATGGTGATATTGGGATCGTCAGTGCGAGATGGCATCCAAGATTGTTTTGCTGGTTTTTGTGGCTGCTGCGGGAGTAACAGCCGATTATAGGAACGATGGGTGAGCGGATTTTTTTAATTTTTTTTTAGTCAAAAGTCAACATATCTTGATGCATTAAGGTACATAATACCATTTTGAATCGTCTTAAATCTAAGTGATTCTACGCCTGTTAGTAACGCGACCAAGCTGAGAAGAAGCAGACAAAATCGGCTTTGTTGATTTTTTTTTTCGAAATGATCCCAGCACACTTTTTGAAAGCAAGGCTAAGCTGGCGCTCCTACATTCCCAAAATTTTTCATCATCTAAATAATGTGACAATTAATTTATTTTTACAATTAAATTTACTTGCTGACAAAGTCAATAAATTGTTTGGGATTTTGTTAAAGATACGTACACATTGCTCTTTAAATGAATCACCAACTTTATGGAGCCTAATAGTGGGAACTGCAAGCTTATCCTTATTTCTCGTATTGAGGCTAATCACAATGTTTTTTGAACATAACAATATTTTTGTGAACATATTATTTCAATAATAGCTTAAAACCTTTTTATATTGTGTCTATTCCAACTGTGTATTTCTTATATTATTATTTCAGTGGATTTTTACCAAGTCCAAGTTATCAACGAACGGAAGACCAGCTGGCGGAGCCATCTGCCAGAAGCGATAAGAGAGATGAAAGAGAAGATCACGCGGATAGGACACAGAGATTCGGGATTTCTACATATGGAACTACCGTGAGTATAAATAGAATAAAACTGATGGAATACAGTTAAACATTCGTTTAGGAAATTCCGATTTTTTGGGTGAATCGATTGTAAGAGTAAATATACAATACCACCCGGTAATGAATTTATTTGACTGACTTATATATTTTATCTGCAATAAGTAGACAAAAAATATTATTGATTTTGTATGGTGTTTGATAAAATTCATTCTTTTAGGGTCCTTACGGCGGCTCAGCTCCGGGAATGTACGGCCCCTTGAAGATAGATCTCGGTGGAGTTCTCCTTGGGTCAATATTAGGCTTCGGTGCTGTGGTAGTTCTACCCAAGATCATACATGCTTTCTCGTATGGCTACGGGGGCTATGGTCGAAGTAAATACTATTTTAACTATATCTACTAGGTTTGACGCAAAAGACAATCTAATCTAACATTATAAACTCAAACTCAAAATATCTTTATTCAAGTAGGTCTTTATAAAGACACTTTTGAATCGTCAATTTTTACACTACCACCGGTTCGGAAGGCAGTCATCTACCGAGGAGAACCGGCAAGAAACTCGATAGCTGCTCTTTTAAAATAAACAATTAATACAAAATTGTGCTACTGACAATTAAAATAACAAAGCATTGTAAGGCTACTCAAGAATTGAACTGTCCCGAGGCTGAGCCAATTGCCGACACATTGAAGGGATCTTTGTCCTTTAAATATTCGTTTACGGTATAGTATGCCTTTTCAATCAAAATACCCTTTACGCGCGTTTTAAATTTGTCGGAAGGCAATTTGGTTATAAGTGATGGGACTTTGTTATAAAAACGTATGCTCATACCTACAAACGATTTATGAACTTTACTAAGGCGAGAATCAGGCACATAAATTTTTTCTCTATTTCATGTGTTGAAATGTATATGTAGATGGATTTTTGTTCTAAACTTTTTTATATGACAAATCATAATAATTATTTAATTATTAGTGAATAATTTTATTAGGTGCAGACAGTGATTTTAGCCAGATAACAGACATTCTGGGACATTTCGATGAGACACTAAGTAGATACAATGTGGACTCCGCGTCTTGTATGCAGCGTCTCGCCTGTTCGTACGTGCAATTGGCAAATGAAAATGTGGTCACTGGCAATGGAACCGATTTTGATTCTTTGCTGGCTTCCGTTTCTAAGTAAGTAGTATTTAAAATGCCAAAAGCACCAATGTTTTTGATAATTTCGTTTAACATGTCAAACCAAATTTGGTGTCGAAATTCTTGACATAACATTTTATAAGGTTAAGTTTTTATTTATAAAAATTGCAATTACTTGTGTACGTCAAAGATTACCTTATATCTACATCTACGAGGGTTCCAAACAAATTCAACTGTTACATATCAATTTTTAATTAATAATTACTAATGTATTGCTTGATTTTGAGCAATGAGCACAAATGTCGAATAGTTAATAAGTTTGAGAATCGTCGCGAAGTATAACATATTATATTAAAGAACTTCGCATATTACATTTGCGAATTTACCTAATCAGTAAACGTTATATTACTGATACTTTATTTATTTACAATTTGTTGTACAAAATAGTATAACTAAGTAATGTTTTAATGGGTATTTTTCATGTTTCTTAAATAATCTCTGTTCCAGTAATGCATTGCTGCATCGCATGCTCGAAGGGACGTCTGTTTACGATGCAATGTCAGCTGGCCGTTCATTGGAAACGGATTGTCACCAACGATATGCCAAATGTCGACTCGATAAAAACACAGTTGTCAAAATCATCACACAGATGATACCAACGTAATTCATTTTTTAATTAGTTCTTTTTAAATGCACAAACTGTTTTTAATCACAAATATCGAATTGTTTAATGTAAAATGCGTTTTTGTCCAACATTTTGCCTCTTGAATGTAAAGATTTTTTATGAAATTGTAGTGGCATTTTTGTATTTACCTTTATTGCCTCTCAAATGTAGCAAGAACTAATAACAATTTTCATAAGATGAATTTAATTTTTTTTTTGAAAACGAATGAAATAAGAAGGTATATCACTATTGCTCAGGAATTGATTGTATGTGTGCGTAATAACTCTTGTTTCGTTAAAATAATCTGGGTACATAATTCCAATAAAAGACAATTTACAAATTTAACAATATATTTTCAATCAAACTCTATCTACATTATTCTGATATGCTCACCAACTCATACAACCTTATTGCCTTTTAAACTATGTTAAACTAATTTAAGCACCAAAGCTGTTTTGAATACCTACTTCCAAGTCAGCCATAACCGCACTGAGGTTATTGCTTATCCTAAAGTGAAATGAAATTCCTTATCAAATATTATATACTTATGAGAAAAATATTCTTAACTAATCTTAAAGTCTAGTTCGAGTCTTGATCTCGAGAATTCATTCATTTAAAATCAAAAATAAGGTGTAAAAAATAAAAACAAATAAAAAAAAAAGACTTTATTGCATCAATATTGTAATAAAATAATGGCAACATTAAAAAAAACCACAACAAATGCATTCGGCTATAATCCGCATTATGTACAGAAAACAAAGACCTCATTTGATTAAACATAATTGTTCCTTTACTACAAATACAGCTTAAAAATAACTGTCAAAAAACCATAAACCATTTGATACAGATGACAGCATCTAATATTGTACATTGTCAAATGTTATTGACATGTCAATATAAACTACGTGAAATGCACAACCACCGCAATGAGGCATTTTAATGAGGGCTTTCAGATGCGGTTGGATTAATTGATCGAAGATCTGTAGTTTACGAAAAAAAAATTTCATTATTTTGATTATTACAAAGAAATTCTGAAAGAGAAAAAAAACAAATCTAAAAGTGCTCTTCTGTCTCTTTTTAAGCGTAAGCCCAACTTGTGATAAAAGAGTATTTTAAGTGTACGAAATAATAGTTACAAATTAGCAAATCCTAAATTGAATTTATGATTAGAATTTCGATTGTGACATTCGTAATTTTTGATTTAATTTATAAAGTTAAGTTTTTTTTTGTGAAAATAAAAATCAGAGACAAGACTCAGAACTAGGTAAGATCCATGTCAAATAATGTTTTTGACAGAAAAACGACGAACAACGCGTTCCCATGGTTACCAATATAAGTAGCCATGGAAACAGATGTGTCCTCTACGCCTTAATTGTATTGCAGTTTATTATTAATAACATTGGAGAGATGTAAAATTGTCTATTTTCTTGAAAATATAAATGCGGTAAAACATATGTAAATCGCATATAGGTTTCCAGCCTATTTAATTTTAAGGCCGCTTACAATTGATATTTTTTCGAATCAAGCTCAGTAGAGACTGCTGAGAACTGAGTTCGCATACGCCATGGCTTTCACGTCCGGGTGTGACTGAAAAAAAAATATTGCACCTTGACATTAAAAACTTTGAATTAACATTCAACTGACTACAATGCGGGCTATAACTTATAATAAATTCTTAAAAAAAAAACCCGTATTTATTACAATTCCACAATTAGCTTTTCTGTAATCGTGGTCAACGACATCAGATATTTTTGGTCAATTGATATTAGCGCCATCTATTGTCGATTTTCTAACTTGTACAGGTATGAAGTTTTAACATTATGCTGTGTACATATATATTCTCAAATGATTTTTGATACTTACAACGGCCTCATACTTTGTGAAGTTCGGTGTGAGGTCCTTCCCGTTCATTGTTATAAAAGCTCCCATGTTACCCATCGTGTCACTGTAGCAGAGTAAAAAATCATAAGTTTGGACATTCGTAAAGAAAAATCCTTTCCAGCTTTAATGTGCTGGTAAATGAATAAAAATAAACTACCCACAAATTCTTGTGCAAACTATTCTATATATATATATATAGTAGTTTATTTTCTTTGATATTCTTTGGTGATGGAAAAGTGGACGACCAGCCTTCTGTGCCTGGTTCCCTCCGTCTTCCTTCACTTCAAAGTGTTAATTGCATACATTTATGTCTTTAGAATGTGTGTGTTTATAATGCTATGATTGACACAAAAGTTAAACACACACAATCTATAATTGAGTGCATACCAATAATTGGGCGCCGAGAAGACCGTGATACACTTCCCGTCATGGGCGACCTCGTAGCCATCGTTTTTGACCTCGTGGCTACGGATGATGTAGTCCAGCTTGTTGGTGCTGAGGAAGGCGGCCGTGACGTCAGGCCCGAACTGGCACCCCACCCCTCTTCTCGATGGTGACCTACCCTCTATCGGCTGAGGGTCCGACCAGAGCAGCTCGCACATTATTCCTGCAATTGTCATTTTAAACATTTTGTTCTAATTTAGTTAATGGAGTCAGTGTTTATTTTAGCCAAGATTTATTTTACCGTGGTTTGTAACATACATGTAACTTTTCGATTGGGGCAAAAAAACATATTTTTTTAATAATTCCAATACTACCCCCTATTTTTTCTGATCATAATATATGTATACTACACCAAAGTACCACTTAATTAGCGATCCCTTCCAAGCGTAATAAGGAGAAATTGCTAAGACTTATGTAAAACTAACCATGGCCTATGGAAACAATTCATATAAAAGTTGAAGAGAAATCTCACCATCTTCGGGTGGTTCCCTATTTCTCTCCACCTTACGGATGTCATCGAGAGTGATATTGTCCTTGGAGAAGAGGCCCCCATGCATCACAAGCACACGGGAGTTAATGCAATGGGCCAACGGCAGCCAGCGATACACCTCAGTGAAAAGATCGGCCATTTGTGATGAATATTTGGAGGTTACTTCACACCGAAAACCGTATACCCTGTTCATGTCAAGTGTTTCGTGGTTTCCTGAAAGAGACATATACAACTATAGCAAAAAAATATTCACATAGCTAACTATCATACACATCATAAAAAAAATCTTAAATCATCAATTAAGACTCAATATGTCAATTCTCCTATAGTTACTATATACTTTATTTTTCCAAGTTAATTCCAGAAAAGTATCTGTATCGGTATCTTACCTCTAGACATAAAGAAGTGATCCGGATACAACAATTTGAAACTGAATAAAGTGAATATACATTCAACGCTGAATGAGCCACGGTCAACAAAGTCACCGTTGAACAAATATGGATTGCTCTCCGATGGCAAGCCGTTGAGCTCAAATATATTCATTAAATCATAGTACTGGCCATGTATGTCACCACAAACGGTAAACTTTTTGTCATCCGCCACTTTGATGTCCACCAGAGATGGCTGATTTTGAAGATACGCTTTGACATCTATTAATATCTGGAAAATAATATATATCAATATATATATTCACAAAAATAACGTAAAACTAATTAAGGATGGGAGAAAGAATGTAATCTTAGGATATAACAATTTAATTTCAATGATAAAAATAAAGCAAAACATTATTGCTATTATATATTTCCATGAGGTAATCTCATAATTGCATCATTTTCCAAAAAAATCTATTGTTTATTATAAACTATTCCATTGCATGTGTCAATTTACCCAAATTTTGTCTTAAATATAGTAGAAACTTATTATCCATCTATACAGGAATTTACTGTTTTGTAATGACTCACTTTATATGCATACTTCTTATGAAGTTTCTTTTGATTTTTATAGAACTTCAAAAGTTCGGTCACAAACTTGACAGTAACCTTTCCATCTTCCAGACTTGGACCCACATAATCATCATCAATGGCTGCAAATTTATAAATAGAGTTTTTCATTAAAATATTAGCAACTACTAGGTATTGAGTTGTTATAATTTTATAACCACCAGTACAACTACGTGGATTTAAATTAGTTTAAATATATTGCTTCCTTTCGGAATGCATTAAATCTGACTCCATTAATTTTTATATATATTTAATTATTACATGAATTGTATTGTATGTGAGATTATTCCATGACATTAGAGAAAAATTGAAACAAAAATCATTGTAAACACAAGAAAATTATAAATAGCCAATGACAAAGGGAACAAAAAAAGAAATTAAAATAGTTTATACGTAAATAGGTTTTAGTCCTGTGACTGAACATACTCCGGGGCCTTGAAATCTTCAGGTTCCATAGAAACATATATTGATTTATTTTATTATTAATCAAAGGCCTATTATGAATCGAAAGTCAAATATATGGCAATACAATTTTTAAATAAACTAAAGAATTTGCTCATGCTTACTTACTAGCCTTCTTCTCAAAATTAACCTATAAATATAATAAAAAATATTGCATGTTTGTAGGCTACTAAGTCTTAACAGTACCAAGAGTAATGTTACTTACTCATAGAATCTAAATTAATTGAATCAGCTATATTCACTATTTTCTGTTCAACAGCTATAGCTTTCTCAAAAGCTATTTTCTTAACTATTTTGTTACATTCATTGTATTTCATTTTGGCATCCTGGTCATGTGGCCTGACTTTAGTTACCTGAAAGATTTTTTTTATATTTAAAATACAAGAACAACATCATTTCATAGTCATAAATTGTAATATGCCAGACACAGAAATCTGGCAACAATGAATTTTATTTGTTTAAGTTTAAAATGGAAAAATTCATACTACAGGACAGACTTCCAACCCATAATATGAGTAGTGACTTGGCATAGGACAAATAATAAGATCTTATCTTCATAAAATCTCAAGATAGCTACAAAAATTATTGAACACCCAAATTATGAGCGGCTAGGCTCTCCATGGTATTTAGGTGTACTGTGATATTATCAGATATGTTATCTTCTATTTGTGCTAGAAACAGGTATTATTAAATTGTAAGAGGTTTAATTAAATACTTCTTTGTATGTTATTAAACTTTTTGGGACATACTTCCTTATTTGCGTGTATCTCAAAACTGCATTATTTTTTATTGGGCATTAAGGAAAGTAGGTGTTGCCATTCCTCTCGTATATACTGATAATCAAGTAGGACTACTACAACTAGCATTTTAAGGTGTTATGAAATATATAGATTCTATTTACAAGCTATTACAGTTTACTTTGCATACAGGATATCATTTATTTGAGACAATCATTAAGATCATAATAATTTTTCTACATGTTAGTATTTATTGGAGTATGAATTTATCTACTTACATATTGAAAATCCATAAGAGCCTGCTTATATTTTCCTAAAGACATATTAGCAGCTGCTCGCCTGTAAAAGGCTTTAATGTATGTGTTATCCAAACAAATTGCTTGTGTTGCATCGCTCAAGGCATAACCAAAATTTTCCAGTTTCAAATTTGATATACTTCTATTTGAATAGTAAACGGCATTTTTAGGGTTTTTTTCTATTGCTTTAGTATAAAATTCAATGGCACTATTGTAATTTAGTTCTGAAAGAGAGGTTATAATATAAAATGAAAATATTACCATGCAGTATCATATATATTTTCTGTTATAAATATTGTCTTTAATATTTAAATGCATGACGAAATAATATTTAATCCGTACTCACTTTTAAAGTATTCGTTTGCCTCATTTTTGTATTTTTCCGCTGCTTCGATGTCTTCTTGTGATATTGGTCCAGTGAGTTCCTCGTTTTCAGCCATTGTAGAGTTAAATAATTGACAACAAAACTAATATTAAAGATTCTTTAAATCAATTAGAATAACTTTTTCAAAGAAATTTAAAAATCTTCTTACATCCATTTATCTTTCCGCATTACGTGAAAAAAAACTATTTGATAGACAACTAGAGTTTACACTCTAGACATAACACATGTCATATACTCGTGTAGACATTAAATTATTATGATCATATTATTATATAGTTGATAGTCATTACTCATAGATGATAGAATAGTGTTACCGTCAGCATAACACGAAGGTCCCTAATAATGTAATGGAAAGTGATATTTTTCTCAATATTTCTAAAAAGAAAAAAGATAAAAGGAAACTCTATGCTTAACATGATGTTATCACGATACGATAATACACATCTAAGCTTTAAAAACCATAGAAAACGATAAAATAAAAACTATCCCAATTTTCAAGTTCTGGAACTTAACAATAATCCTTTGTTATATTTTTTAAAAGTACCTGCACTGTACAAATTTATGTATTTCCGTTTTACTATCAACTTTTTATGAGTTCCCCGGAAAGCCGCAAGTTGGCAACACTTATCTAGGTTAATAATAATAAATGTCCATAGAATACAAAACCGTGACATTAAAAAAATCCAAATATATAATATTAATATATATAGTATAGTTTTTAATAAAACACTATTAGAACTGTATAGTCTTTAATTAATAGTACGAAAATTGAATACATGAGGTGCAACGAAGTAATACTATATTTTTTACATTGTATAACAAATCCGACGAAGAAAATAAGTGGAATCATTAATAATAATAACTTTCGGTATTATAGGCTTAAGGACTATAAATATAAACTTAACATAACAAAAAACTGATGTTGATGAATAGGACAAAATTGCAGATATTAGATTTTGTTCATTTTTGTATTTAAAATTGACATGAGATGGACTTCTTATATTTATATATCAGATTATGTTCTATTGGTTTGAAATTGTTGTTACACTTTTTTAGTGATCCATCGTTTGGATATAAAATGATAAGTCATAAAATATATATAACAATTTATTATTACAAAGATTACATAGGTTTACTTAAAAATATAACTCGAAAATTTTATGTCAATAAATATTTTTGGTTCGAGATTGTTGACTCTTTAAAATGAAATCAATAATTAATACAAATAAAAACTTATTGCAAAAAGGTAAAATAAAATTAAAATCAAAGAATGTTCAAAATGGAAATACTTAAAATTAGAATTATAATACTGCTTTTGACGAACACGCCCGAATTGGGTTCGGGACATGTGTCACTTTGCTCAACTTTAACAAAATAATCTTCTTTAAATTCTTCTCTGTTAGCCGTGTACGCGTTTATGCCAGCACTGCCAGCTTCTGCCATTGTTCTCGTTCTACTAAGTTTCCATGCGCCAACTAAAAAAAAATGAATTTGAGTTGCCATAAACTGTCTTAACTTCATCAACATTTAGTGTAATTAATATTTCAGGCACTCGCATTGATTATTGAATATTTTGGCATTTCACTTAGTTTCACTATATGTGGTACTTAAGTGCAATGATTGTAAAATATTCTGTTAGATTGATACTTTAACTTCATTATTAAAACCTCTTCAACTGATATACGCTTTATTACAACTTTTGAAAAGTGCTAAATAGACACGCTTTTATATCCGTTAATGGAGTTCTACATGTAACTCGCGAAATGCTACTTAACTTTGTGCATTGAAATATATCATTTTAATAGAAAATATGTCGGATAAAGTTGAAAATTGTGTGAGATGAACTTACTCGCTCTCCGATAAGGCCCGACGTTGACGCAACTGTACGCCAACGAGTACGAAATATAATCGGTTTTCAGGACGTAAAGTTCCATTGAGACCATAGGGGGATTCGTGTCTGAAAAAAAAAACATTACATCCGTGTATCATTCCCTTTTGAATTGTTCGAACATTGATTACATAACGTAGCATAAGCTTAGTCAAGAGACATAGGGAATCCGATGTTAAAACTGACATGTAGATGGCGCTTCATTACGTCAGATAAGCAGGAATCCTTTTAAGTGGGAATAATATAAAACGCTATCAGATGTGCACTCGTGACGGATGCATATTAAGTCTATGACAATGGTGAATATTTATTTTTAAAGGGATATTGAGCGAATATAACAATTTGAGAGATGGCGGAGAAACGGTCCTCATTAAACTCTGACATATGTAACCGCGCTATCTAAATGTAATTTAAACAACCTTTAGTTTGTTTGAAAAGTGTTTTTTTCTTTAATTTGTTTCTCAATATAAATAAAATGAAACCTTTGCTTTAATCATCAAGTGGCCTTACCATTTGTATTGCGAACGGGTAAGTTCACGATAAGCTTCGCACTGCCGTCGGTTGAGTTGACAGTTGCAGTTCCTTCAACTGTGTCTAGATCACCATCAATGACCTGCCAGTTCAGGACTGTGACAACACCAGTTTCAGTGTTGAGGCCATACCTGGCACCAGTACAGTTTCCGCTTTCAAAGCGTTGTGGATACCTTTCGACTTGGTACCATGTTCCGGTATACTATAAATATAATTTATAATTAAGTCTTAGCCCTTTTTAATAGAATATGGGGGAAACGAGCACGAGGTAGAATTGAATGTAGTGTAAAGAGAAGAGAACATAAACTTAATAATTAAGAGTACTGGGCATTGGCAGATTTATACTTCCCAACAACTATTTCTTCTTCTGTGAATATACTGAACACACTCTATAAAGCCTGTGAATTGAGACATGTTAGCCAAGTGGTGTAAGAGAAGTCATAAGACCTTGAGTTTGAATCATGACTATGCAAACAATTTAATTTTCATTTTGAGCAAATTCTACTGTAAGGGAAAAACATGGAGGAGTCTTTTACTGAAAAAGGTCACATATGACTGGGCTATAACCGCTATTCTATGAAGAAATGATTAGAAAAACGAATACAATCCGAGACTGAAATTCATGTGCCACTTGATAATTTAGTTTAAAAAAAAATTAAATAACAATATACCTGTGCAGCATCAAACGACTTTTCCACTGGTATATCTGCATCACACTGCCCAGGTATGACAACCTGATCTCCCGTAACGTCAGGGTAGTAAAAGCAGACCGAATCGCTCTGATCTACTGAGAAGTAGAACTGCTCTTCCAAAACCCGGTTATCCTCTATATATATTGCAATTGCATTCTGCGCATCCTCTGATAACTCTCGGGTTTTTGAAAGCTTTGCACTCCATACTGTTGAGACAAATTATTATAGATCATTCAGATTTTGTCTATTAAATAATTTTGTTGTGTCTATGTGCAGTATTTTTTTTATTGTAAACTTTAGGTAAATAAAAAAATAATGACTGGATTTCAAAAATTATACGTTAGGACACCAGAAAGGGTGGAGTTGACGCCCATAGACACTTCCATGGCTGGAGCTTGTGCTTTGCCGGCCATTAGAGAATTGGTAATACCGGACGGGCAGCTAGACCCAATTATAGTATGCTGATTGTTGTATTAATAACAACTTTCTTTTGAAAAAAATTTATATTTTCTCGGTGACACTGAAAGAAGGTAGGAAATACAACAAGTGATACGTACCGCGTTTGAATTCATCGCTAATATTTTCGCAAGTGTACAGTAGGGAGTAAGTCTCGTAATCCGTAGAAAGCACCAAAATTTCTGAAAGAAATTGATAAATTATATTAATTGCAACTAGTGACATCTAGTAAAGTATTTGAGCATTAAAACATGTTCCACGGTTGCCTGTACACAATATAGTGCTTTTGTATCAAACTTGCTCGAGTCGTAATATTTCACATCAATCGTATCATTAAAACATCAAAAAATATTTATATTATTTACACGAAACAACAATGCGCCAATTAAAGATTACACAAAGTTATTGACAAATTAGTTTATAACATCGGCATTAAGTCTTCAATTGCTAAAATAAACCATAACTAAACCTACTAATTTATTAATTAAATCATTAATTTCTTGTATAAGTAGAAAAAATAGTTGTTTTTTGTAGAAATGAATAATATCAATAAACTTGCCAACAACACTGCCATCGCTGAAGGTCTTCCTCAATACTCCATCACTGGAAGCTGTTACTGTGCTGGTAATTATAGTAGCTGTGTTGTTTTGTACACTGGTATCAATCATTTGGTATGAGTTTCCTGTTGCTACAACCTGAGAGCTGATGCAAGAGCCGGTTTGTCTACTCGGATAGTTTTCAATTTCATGCCACCAGCCTGCGTACTGTAAGTTTGGATAAATAAAATTGAATGTTTTGTCATACTGAATAGCAACGAATGTCAACGAATGGCAACGAATGTCAATGAATGGCAATGAATGGCAACAAATGGCAACGAACGGGAAAGTGAATTCGAGTTGGTGTTTTAAGCGTACAATAGAATAAACTGTACTCACTTTGTCTAAGTCAAATCCTTGCATACCCTTAACATCTTGACATTGTCCCCTAAACACTGGTGGTGTGTTCCTATCGGCTTCTGGTATGTAGAAACAAGCATCTTCGGTTTGACTTGTAGATTTATAATTGCGTTGTATGAGACCTTCAGTATTACTGATGACATTGTCCATTATATCTTCTGCTTCTTGACTTAATGTTTTGCCTCTACTTAATTTCCAACTGCTCACTGTGAATGGTATAAAGTTCTAAGGCATAAAATGTTAAGGCCCGACTCCCCACGCTTGAACCCAAGTAATTTATTGTACTATGAATATCTTAAAGATGTATTAATCGTTTGCATGAGCCTTAAGACAATTCTTACGTGATAATAAGCATTGTAATAAAATACCTTGTCTTTTATTGTTTTCCAAGTTCCTGCAGCTGTATACCAGAGCGTAACTGTCATAGTCCGTAGCGAGTACATAGTAATTAGATGTGG
The DNA here is from genome assembly GCA_951799465.1 of Leptophobia aripa. Taxonomy (NCBI): domain Eukaryota; kingdom Metazoa; phylum Arthropoda; class Insecta; order Lepidoptera; family Pieridae; genus Leptophobia; species Leptophobia aripa. Next base: position 6,518,221 of record OX637271.1, read on the forward strand.
TTGATACTGAAAATACATAATTACGTATAATATGTTTACCATTGTATTTATAACTGTGTAATAATACACAGTTTTACATCATCTATTGATTTAACTAAATCATTCAAATTGATATATTAAACAGCTCTCAAAATCATATGAAAATTAAGAGCCTGGTCAAATATGACTTTTGTCCCAACTGAAAATATATCCACATAGGCCTACATCTCAAATTTATTATATTATTTATCTAATAGATGCAGGCAATTATGTTATAAAAGTAATATTATTCTACATAAACGATAAATAGACGCTTAAAAGTGTTATGTTTAACCAAAAATTATCAATAAAGTAACATGTTTTATTCAGTAAGGTTTAGGACCATTGAATCGTGTTAGTACTAATGCTCGTCGTCCGTTTGTACGCGAGCATGTTTGAATAGGCAATAAACCCAGTTTTGTCGTTATTTGTAATTATTCCAATTGCAATGTTTTGAAACAAGGTCGTTATACATTTTGTATTAGCTTATTTATTACAGAATTGGCACACAATAACAATGCTACAAGTACTATATTTGTTATGTCATGTATATGTTAAATAATGTATCCTGTTTATTGTTTTCTGTGTACAAAACATTAATTTAAATTACCAGGCATAGTGAATGTAACGTCTAAGAGTCCACTGCCGTCGTCGGAGGCAACCTTGGCGGTCGCATAAGCCACGTCCAGTGAACGTTGAATAACTTGAGTGTTCATTACATTGACAACAACGCCATCTGTCGAGGTGTAGTAAGCCCTTGCGCAGTCGCCATTTTGGAAACGTTGAGGGTAGCTCTCTATCTCAACCCAGTTACCTAAGTACTGAAAGCAAATAATTATATTTATTAAACTGGATTATATGCGTGGGTTGTGTGATTCAATTAAATTATAATATAAATAATATCAATGTGTTTTTATAAATATTTACAACATTATTGAAAGAAATACGAGTTCACACTGAGAGGCTGCCTAACAGAATAACCCTTCGGTGCCCCGAGACAAAAGGAAAGAGAAAAAACAGTATATTTCATTATAGTGGCGCGTGATACTTACTCCGCTCGCGTTGAAGTTTGGTACTCCTCTGATACTCTCATCACATCGTCCTATCAAAACAATCTCCTCTGGTAACGTATCATACTCTGGGTAGTGGAAGCAACCTTTGTCCGTTTGGTCTGTCACTTCATAGTACCCATCCCAAAGTTCACGCGAATCAGCCAATACTTTGTTAATGTTATCAACAGCTTCAGATGACAGACCAGTCTGGCTTCTACTAAGTTTCCAACTGTATACTGTAATTGAATTAATTGTTTCAATAAAACTGTTTAATTTTTAAACAAATTAATAACAAAATTTAAATTGTAATTAACATATTACGTTATTATCTTACCTTGTTTTTTACCATTTCCAATGTCCCTGCATCCATAAAGTAAAGCATGGTCAGTATAGTTGACATCTACTACATACATAGTTGTCTCATAGGTAGCTAAAATAAAATCACCATAAAATGCATAAGTAAAAACAAAATGTTTTTTTTTAAATCAGTCAATTAGACAATGAGTCAGTTAAATAATAATATTTTCTAAGTACGTCATTAAGACGTAGAGAGCTTTTAACGATGCGAGTATTTAGAAAGCCTTTTTAATTTAGTTGATTAAAAAAAGAACTTTATTTTCATCTCATTGTTTGTGTGCAAAGTTTATTATTATTATGCGCTTAAACTCATTTCAAAAGCCCTCAAAAGACGCTTGAATTTGTATTTAAAAATAATGCACTACCGGTTACCCTCATAGTTGATAGATTTCTTTAAATATTTCATATTAGGTACATACGCCATACAGTATATGTACTGTATGTCGCAAAGATAAATGAGGATTGATATCTATAATGACACTGTGACATTGAGTATTGAATTTGCATATGTATTACCTCCACTTGCATCAATTAGGTTAACATTAAGGATTCCCATGGTATCGTTGGAGAGTGTGGCCGCTCCCGTTGCCTCGACCAACTCTTCACCCGACACGTAGGTCTTTTTCATGGTGAAGCCGTTGTTGGAGGAAACAAATTCGTTGGTAACACATTCACCCGATTTCAATTCTGATGGGTATTTTGATATTTCGAACCAAGGGCCAGTAAACTAAAATAAAACCATTTATTTTTAAGATTATAAACAATACTTTTTTAAAAACGTTTTTAATTAGTTTGTGACGGTCGTATTGTTTTTTTTTGGACTGTAAATACGGATGCACATTGAATAAATGAATTAAATTTTTTTTTTAAATATTTTTTTGATAGATCGATGCTTTTAAGCATGTCGTCATATTGTAAGCATATTTTCAATGATTGTGTGTCTTGTGCTTTGAAAACTTCTAAGTCAAGATTGTTTAGAGTCCACACATAAAACTCGAATTAATGCTCGATTGCCGACTTGTATGTACTTTAGTCTGTGTCTCAAGGCGTCACCTACGTTTCGTATTTCCGCCAATCCGAAGCGAACAGGCCAACGATATAATTATTGCTTAATCAGATTAAGATCTCCTACTAATTAGATATTCTTAAGTTGACATGTAATATACTCGTATACAAATATATATAGAGATTCAGATGGTCAGTTGTATATTTAATTCATCCGCAATTTTGTGGATGCTAATGAATTTCGGTAATAATATTCTGATTGTTAAGTTTATTAAACAAAGATTTATTTAAAAATTCTTACCGCTTGAGCATCAAAGTTATCGATGGCTATATTGTTAGCCAAACACTCTCCCGACATTTCGACAGGTCCGCCATTGTTCTCGGGGAAGTAAAAACAGTCATTGTCTGAATGACCCCTCTCCTTGTAATATTTCTCACGGAGTACCTTTACTGTGTTCACAACATTGTTTATAGCTGTGTTCGATTCTCGTGATAGAGATTTTGTTCTGCTGAGTTTCCAACTTGATACTGTAATTGTCAAAATCAGTTTTTAAATTAATGAGACCTTGGTGGTTTTGAAACGCTTTATTTTTATATTATTATATATTCATTATCAAATAAATGGTTAGTATTATTAATTGTAATAACGCTTTTAATGATGTTGGCTAATTAATAAGGCTAAGTGTGACAAAATATAAAGATTAGCCAGGTTACAATCCACTATATAAAATTGTTATTACTTTGTAAAAATACACAGACAAGCATTTAAATTTAAACCTTAATATACTAAAATTGAAGTTATAATTTTTAAATGAAAGAATTAAAGTTAAAACTACAGTAAAAAATACATATTATACGTATATAGATATACAGTATAGTATACGCGCCTTAAAAACACTTTGATTTTTTTTGTCTCGTTTTAAGAATATTTTTCTTGAATAATTCGCTCGTCATGTTTGTCGATCTATCGAGTTTTTCAATTTGATCATTGCAACAAAAAATCCGGACATTTATATTGTAATTAAGCATGTATGAAAAATGTGCTTGTAATATAAATAAATTTGTTTCCTAGTTATACACTGTTGTATTAAAATTTAAATTATTACCTCTTCTATTTTCACCCGTTGCATCATTAACACAAGAATATACCAATGCATAGTTTGAATAATCAGTTGCGAGTACCCAGTATGGTGTACTTGTAGTTACTGAAATAAATTATTTTGGGTTAATACCAGTTCGAGAAAATAAAAAAATAGTATAATTTTTTTAAAAATAATAATTTGGTTAAAACACAACAAACATCGGAAATCGTATAAGGACTTTGTTTGATTTAAAATATTGCATTTCATATTGAGTTAAAAAAAAGCAATAGGAATATAAAAAAAAACATACGAATCGTTCCGGGTACTGGAAAGGAGACAGTCAATCTTGAGGATCCGTCGGAATACGGCACTGCGATTCCGTTAATAGTTGACAGTCGATTGTTAACAACTTCAGTATTATAGACGTCTACCGCTGAACTGTTGATACTGTAGGTAGCAGTTGGGCAAGTACCGAATTGGAAGCCAGTTGGGTAACTTTCGATATCATACCAGGTTTGCAAGTACTGGGAAAATATTTTTATTTTAATCACAAAAATTGTAAAAATAAGGTGGAAGATGTGTCCTGTGTTGTGTTATTATTACTAGTCAGTGTGTTTCTTTGTAATCACATTAAAATTTATGAATATAACACATTTTTTTTTTAAATTCATTCGTACAGTAAGTTTTAGTAAAATTCGACCCTTAAACTTTCTTTATGGTGGTCGAGTCAAGAATCATTGTAAACACATGTTTCTGAAACAAATTTAATAAGTGTGTATTTTTTTACGTACAGAAGTAGCATTGAAATTGTCGACCAATGGTACATTTTCCTCACACGGTCCTCTAAATACTAATGGCTGTCCATTAGCTTCAGGGTAGTAGAAGCAAGCGTCGTTTGAATGGTCTACTCTCATAAAGTATCTGCTATTTAAGACATCCATCGTCTGTATAATAGCGTCAATATTGTTGACAGCTTGTGAGCTTAACTCTGTTGTCCGACTTAGTTTCCAACTCCACACTGTAACATATTTCAATGTATATATTGAATGGCTTTAGAAAATTCTATTCACCAGCAATTTGTTCACATAAAATGAATTAATTTACCTCTCCTATAATTATTATCGAGATTTTTGCAGCTGTAGACCAAAGCGTATGAATCATAATCTGTATCCAGGACCCAATAATCTGCGGCTTCGCTGGCTAAAATACAAAACAAACGGTTTAGAGCGCTTTTGGCTTATGGCCACATAGATTCGTTTGCAAGCATTGATTGGTTACGTACTATTCGGAAACTTAACAGAGAGCTTAGCAGATCCATCTGTGCTGTTCACCGACGCAATTCCCGTAATAGTATCCAGTTCTTCATCGATGACTAGACTATTAAGTGCCGAGACTGTGCCGTCGTCGTTTAATGTGTACGTAGCGTCGTTACATGTCCCGTTTTGGAAGTCCGAGTGATAGGTTTCAAGCATACGCCAGCGTCCTCCATACTGAAATCGCCGAACAAAAGGTTTTACGCGGTATACCACGATGCCTAAGTGAAATCATCAGACTATTGAATATATAATAGACTAATTGAAACTCGTTTCGCCTCTTACCCTGGTGACGTTGAAGTTTCTGACTACTGGTATGTCCGGATCACATTGTCCAGGGAAAATGACTGGTTCTCCCAAGGGAACGTCCGGTAAGTAGAAGCACGCGGAGTCGGTTTGGTTGATATTCTCATAGTACTGCGAGTGTAAGACGTCGATGTTATTCATAGCAGAAGTTATGGCTAGATCGGCTGCGGCGGAAAGTGTTTTGGATCTACTCAGCTTCCAGCTGAACACTGAAAACAATAGGGAGATTAATAAAACCGCTCACCCAAAGCATGATACTCGGTTTAATGAAGTGTCCGTTCCTCTACACACTCACCTCTGCGCCTCTCATTTGCGATATCGACACAAGAGTAAGCCAATGCATAATCATTGTAGTCTGTGCTTATCACCCAATAGGGAATCACCACCTCTGAAAACGTTGGAATGAGAAATGATAAGAAAATGTTACTTTTGACGGGAAGAAACGTGACTCAAGTATTAAACTTGCGTAATCTTGTTACCTGTTCCGTTGGCAGAAATAGTAATGTTTAACTTCCCGCTGGAGTCTTGAGCAGATGAAAATCTAACATCGCTATTAGTTTGTATAAGATCTAGGTTTAGGACTTGAGTTGAGATTAGCTGCAAAGCGTCTGTACCGGCTTCGGAGTAGGTGTGGCTAACGCATTGTCCCGTTTGTTGTTCCTTGGGGTACGCCTGTACTTCATACCAGGTACCACTAAACTGGGAAGATAGCACAACTTTAAATTAGGCAAGAATGCACAATGCATATAGTTGTCGTTGCCTCTTGGTTTATGTTTAGTTAAATGACACTTACGGCCGAAAGATTGAATCTAGGCTCAGCTTCAATGGCTTGATCACATGTACCGGGAAACTCGACGACTTTTCCAGGTTCAGGGTCCGGGAAATAGAAGCATTCTTCGTCGCTTTGGCCGTTACGTTGATAATATCTTTTGTCAAGAACTGGGATTGTGTTTACGACAGCATCAATGGCGGTTTGTGCTGCGGTTGTTAGCGATTTGGTTCGACTGAGTTTCCAACTAAGCACTGAAATGATTTTTATTCAACGAGTGTTAGGGATTATATTACGGGCATAATGTATGTGTTGGTTAAATTTCCATTTCGTAAATACTTAGTCTTGCCATAAATATTGTTATAAAGAAAAGCACGATTTTTTTTTTATACGTAACATTTATTCCTTTCATAGTGAGTTAGTTTAATACATCAATATATAACTATTAAAAATATACAATGTTTATTCGAAGTGGTCTCCATTGGCTGCAATACAGTCTTTTAAACGTTGAGGCCAGTTATCAATAGCAGCACGAACTCTTTCTAGAGGAAAATTCTTCACTGCCAACCGAATGGATCGTTTTAGGGACTCCAAATTATCATGGCGTTTAGAGCAAGCCTTACTCTCTAAAACTGACCATAAATCATAATCCAATGGATTTAGGTCAGGACTTGACGACGGCCAGTTTTCAGTGCTGATAAAGTCCGAAACGTTAGTTTTCAACCAAGATTGGGTGGATCGAGCTCTATGACCCGGTGCCGAGTCTTGTTGAAAGCACCATTCTTTGTTATTGAACATGGTGTTAGTTAAAGGCTTAACTACCGTCTCAAGAATGGTATTTTGATAAACTTGTGCCGACGTTTTAATACCTTTTTCACAAAAATATGGCTCAGTCACCCCTTCATAGCTAACACCACACCAAACCATCACTGAAGTGGGATAATGCCCACGTTGTACTCTGTTTACTAATTGCGAAGCTTCTTTAGAGCTTCCAGCATAAATACGGTCATTTTGTTTATTAAAATACTGCTCAATTGTAAAAATTTTCTCATCCGTAAACAAAATTTTTTTGTGACCTCCCTTTGCGTACCGCTTAAGTAGTTGTTTGGATTTTACCACCCTATTCTTCTTTAAATTATCAGTTAAGAAGTGACCAGTACGTCTCTTATAGGCTGCAAGTCCTAAGTCATCTTTTAATATACGCGACATGGTTCTAGGAGCTATCTTCATCTCCCGACATAAAATCTTTTGCTTACGGACAGGATTTCTTCGAATTCTTTCCCTAACTGCTTTAATCACCTTTTTCACACGAACGGTACGTGGACGGCCAGATCTTTTTCTGTCACAAACAGAGGAGGTATCATTGTACCTATCAATAGCCCGGTAAACAAACATTTGACTAATACCAAGCGGGTGGAGGGTTTTAAAAATTGCACTTTTCTCCATACCTACTTTATGTAAGGCAATCACAGCGATTCGGTTCTCTTTATCACCCCACTCCATTTTAATATAACAAAATATTTAACAATATAATGGCGCGAAAATAAGAAAACACATCAAGCAATCATATAAAAATGACAGATTCCAAATTCAAACGTAATATTTTCTTTTTTTGAATAGTAACAGTATTTATGGCCAGACTAAGTATATTATGGACATGATTGTTATTAAATAAGCAAATACTGCAGCAGTACCTGTTCTGTGTTCACTATCCAAATTATAGCAGGTATAAACCAGTGCGTACGATGAATAATCGGTAGAAAGAATCCAGTAATCTGTGGCTGTGACCTCTGAAATGAAATTGATGTGTTTTGTAAGAATTTCAACATGGTTTGAGGCTTTTGTTTATGACAACAACCTCATAATAAAAATAACTTACGATTGGTGCCTGCAATAGGGAAGCTGACTATGAGTTTCCCCACATTGGCTTCTCCTGCAAGATTAGCTGTGCCTCGAATGGTGTCCAGTCGTCTATCGATGACTTGTGTATTGTAAACGTCTACATCATTAGTGTTGCCAGCAGAGTAAAATGCGTTGTTACATGTACCGTTTTGGAAAGTTGATGGATAAGATTCAATGTTGTGCCATAAGTCGAGGTACTGAAAACCACGTTTAACAGAATTTGTATAAGGCACATCATAAAGGTGACGTCGCTGCCTATAGACACTCACGTATCTAAGAGCTTATGAGTGCATTTCCGGCCTTTTAGCAAGTGGTACGCTATTTTTTTTAAGGACCCTAAGTTGTATTGGATGGGAAATATCGTGGCGGGCAACTGGTTCCATAAGGTGGTGGTGCGCAGTAAAAAATGTCCCACGAAACCCTATGATAAATGTGATAAAAGATGTTGAGAGACCCTACATCCATATGCAGCGCCGCTGTACGTTCAATGGGATCCAAAGGAAGGATATGGCATTGGGGCGCTCCCGCCCAGGGGTGAACCCAGCTGAGCACACTAAGCTTTTTAGAGGCAAGTTTAGCTTTTCCTTCCAAATGATCGCGAATATGAACACTGTCGGATTAGTCGGCGCCCAATACTCCTATGCTGGCTGAGGTTTAAGGGTGTTGAAGAACAAGGAAGTTATGGCTATTGGGCGATAGTTAGACGGATTGGAGCGATTGCCTTGTTTAGGGATCGGGTGTTTAGAAACGGTCTTCCAGAAACACAAGTGCGCAGCACAATAGGAAAGATCCTATCAGGTCCGCTTGACGTATGGATGTCCTTAAAGAATAGAGCTTTGTACGGGAAATAAGTTACTTATTTTGCAACAAAAATCATATAAATAGAAATTGAATTTCATAGAATGTCAAAGGTTAGAATAAGTCGGCCATTCGTTTTTGGTTTGTTATATTTCAATCGATCTTTCATCCTGTTATAAAAGGGAATGTCAAATATAGAATAAGCAGAAAATCGATAGAATAAAAATGATATCAATGCTGTGAAATTTTAATAAGAGGTGAATTAAATATTTGATTGCCTCAAACAATTTTCTTTATTATAAATAGACCAAGTTATAATCATGTAAAATAAAGCAAGAGGTTTACCTAAAACTAGTTTAATGTTGTAAGTCTTAATAAATAAAAAAAAATATTCGTTTGCCGACATCTCTCGACATCGCATAACTGCTAGTCACTGTAAATACTTACATTGCCAGCCTGAAAGGTGTTGACTACAGGTATTGTTTGATCACATTGTCCTCTAAACCTAATGGGTTTACCGTCCGGTACAGGATAGTAGAAGCAAGCTTTATCAGAATGATCTACGACTTGGTAATATCTGCTGTTTAACACGTCAATGTTACTGATGATGGTATTAATATTAGTATTTGCAACCGAGCCAAGTTCCCTAGTTCGTCCAAGCTTCCAACTCCACACTAAAATAAAGATATAGGTTTATCATTCTTATATGCTCTCAATCGTTCAATAATTTTATAGTGTTAGTAGGTATGTTTTTCTATTTAGTTTCAAGTTTCCAATTTGAACAACAAATATGTAAACGCAATGCTATCAATGCTATATTCAATATTCTGTTTAGTAAGCGGCAACCACGAGGAAGGGTAGGGTTTTTATTAGTATTGACATTTGCCTGGCGTAAAAGCAACGTTTTCTCAGCCTTTAAGCGTCGTCAACTTTATAAAAAACACCATAACTGTTACCGTACAATGAGGTAATTTGTATCTAGCCAAGCATATAATTCATCATATATCAGTAAAATAAGTAAATAAATTTGAAAAATATTATTTTGTTGTCTGTACCTCTCCTTTCATTATTATCGAGATTTTTGCAGCTGTAGACCAAAGCGTATAAATCATAATCTGTATCCAGGACCCAATAATCTGCGGCTTCGCTGGCTAAAATACAAAACAAACGGTTTAGAGCGCTTTTGGGTTATGGCCACATAGATTCGTTTGCAAGCATTGATTGGTTACGTACTATTCGGGAACTTAACAGAGAGCTTAGCAGATCCATCTGTGCTGTTCACCGACGCAATTCCCGTAATAGTATCCAGTTCTTCATCGATGACTAGACTATTAAGTGCCGAGACTGTGCCGTCGTCGTTTAATGTGTACGTAGCGTCGTTACATGTCCCGTTTTGGAAGTCCGAGTGATAGGTTTCAAGCATACGCCAGCGTCCTCCATACTGAAATCGCCGAACAAAAGGTTTTACGCGGTAACCACGATGCCTAAGTGAAATCATCAGACTATTGAATATATAATAGACTAATTGAAACTCGTTTCGCCTCTTACCCTGGTGACGTTGAAGTTTCTGACTACTGGTATGTCCGGATCACATTGTCCAGGGAAAATGACTGGTTCTCCCAAGGGAACGTCCGGTAAGTAGAAGCACGCGGAGTCGGTTTGGTTGATATTCTCATAGTACTGCGAGTGTAAGACGTCGATGTTATTCATAGCAGAAGTTATGGCTAGATCGGCTGCGGCGGAAAGTGTTTTGGATCTACTCAGCTTCCAGCTGAACACTGAAAACAATAGGGAGATTAATAAAACCGCTCACCCAAAGCATGATACTCGGTTTAATGAAGTGTCCGTTCCTCTACACACTCACCTCTGCGCCTCTCATTTGCGATATCGACACAAGAGTAAGCCAATGCATAATCATTGTAGTCTGTGCTTATCACCCAATAGGGAATCACCACTTCTGAAAACGTTGGAATGCGAAATGATAAGAAATGTTACTTTTGACGGGAAGAAACGTGACCCAAGTATCAAACTTGCGTAATCTTGTTACCTGTTCCGTTGGCAGAAATAGTAATGTTTAATTTCCCGCTGGAGTCTTGAGCAGATGAAAATCTAACATCGCTATTAGTTTGTATAAGATCTAGGTTTAGGACTTGAGTTGAGATTAGCTGCAAAGCGTCTGTTCCGGCTTCAGAGTAGGTGTGGCTAACGCATTGTCCCGTTTGTTGTTCCTTGGGGTACGCCTGTACTTCATACCAGGTACCACTAAACTGGGAAGATAGCACAACTTTAAATTAGGCAAGAATGCACAATGCATATAGTTGTCGTTGCCTCTTGGTTTATGTTTAGTTAAATGACACTTACGGCCGAAAGATTGAATCTAGGCTCAGCTTCAATGGCTTGATCACATGTACCGGGAAACTCGACGACTTTTCCAGGTTCAGGGTCCGGGAAATAGAAGCATTCTTCGTCGCTTTGGCCGTTACGTTGATAATATCTTTTGTCAAGAACTGGGATTGTGTTTACGACAGCATCAATGGCGGTTTGTGCTGCGGTTGTTAGCGATTTGGTTCGACTGAGTTTCCAACTAAGCACTGAAATGATTTTTATTCAACGAGTGTTAGGGATTATATTACGGGCATAATGTATGTGTTGGTTAAATTTCCATTTCGTAAATATATTATGGACATGATTGTTATTAAATAAGCAAATACTGCAGCAGTACCTGTTCTGTGTTCACTATCCAAATTATAGCAGGTATAAACCAGTGCGTACGATGAATAATCGGTAGAAAGAATCCAGTAATCTGTGGCTGTGACCTCTGAAATGAAATTGATGTGTTTTGTAAGAATTTCAACATGATTTGAGCCTTTTGTTTATGACAACAACCACATAATAAACATAACTTACGATTGGTGCCTGCAATAGGGAAGCTGACTATGAGTTTCCCCACATTGGCTTCTCCTGCAAGATTAGCTGTGCCTCGAATGGTGTCCAGTCGTCTATCGATGACTTGTGTATTGTAAACGTCTACATCATTAGTGTTGCCAGCAGAGTAAAATGCGTTGTTACATGTACCGTTTTGGAAAGTTGATGGATAAGATTCAATGTTGTGCCATAAGTCGAGGTACTGAAAACCACGTTTAACAGAATTTGTATAAGGTTTTTTAATTTTATAGAATATGGGGCAAATGAGCAGGAAGCACATCATAAAGTTGACGTCGCTGCCTATAGACACTCACGTATCTAAGAGCTTGTGAGTGCGTTTCCGGCCTTTTAGCAAGTGGTACGCTATTTTTTTGAAGGACCCTAAGTTGTATTGGATCGGAAATATCGAGGCGGGCTAGTTCCATAAGGTGGTGGTGCGCAGTAAAAAATGTCCCACGAAACCCTATGACAAATGTAATAAAAGATGTGAAGAGACCCTACATCCATATGCAGCGCCGCTGTACGTTGATTGGGATCAGGAGGAAGGAGCTGGCATTGGGGAGCTCCCGCCCAGGGGTGAACCCAGCTGAGCACACTAAGCATTTTAGCTTTTTCTTGCAAATGATCGCGAATATGAACACTGTTGGATAAGTCGGCGCCCAATATTCCTATGCTGGCTGAGGTTTAAGGGTTTTGAAGAACAAGCTATTGGGCGATAGTTAGGATTGGAGCGATTGCCTTGTTTAGGGATCGGGTGTTTAGAAACGGTCTTCCAGAAACACAAATGCGCAGCACAATAGGAAAGATTCTATCAGGTCCGCTTGACGTATGGATTTCCTTAAAGAATAGAGCTTTGTACGGGAACTTATTTCCCGTACTTATTTTGCAACAAAAATCATATAAATAGAAATTGAGTTTCGTAGAATGTCTAAGGTTGGAATAAGTCGGCCATTCGTTTTTGGTTTATTATATTTAAACCGTTCTTTCATCCTGTTATAAAAAGGAATGTCAAACATAGAATAAGCAGAAAATCGATAGAATAATCAATACTGTGATTTTTTTAATAAGAGGTGAATTAAATATTTGATTGCCTCAAACAATTATCTTTATTATTAATAGACCAAGTTATAATCATCTATCTATACTAATAATAAGACAGTAAAAATCGAAAATCTGTACATTAGATATTTTTCCAAAAAACTGAAAGGAGGCAATTAAAGAAGAGTCATAGAAACCAAAAAACCAATTTTTGGAATTCTTGTCTGTCTGTCTGTCTGGTACGTTATAACTTGAAAACTACTGAACGGATTTGAACGGTTTTCACAGTTGGATTACATATAATTGGGAGCGTTGTCAAAAGTTTATTTTGTCAAAATCGGTTAAGAGAAAGAGAAGTTATGGTCAATTGAAAATTTACTTCAACCACTGCTTCAAAATTTTTAAACACTTATATTGATTGATTAGTTATATATTGTTAAATATGTTCTAATATAAGTTAATCTTAATATTAAAACTTATGAGAGGTAACAAAAATAACAAATAACGCAGTGTGCGCGGGCGCGGTTGAAGTGTTGAACAATGTGCTCGATAGATGGCGTTGATAAAATTCGTCATCAACCTAGATTTATTTTATTTTTTTATTTCTTAAACCTATACAGCTTAAATAAAAAACAGTTTACACAATAAAAATAGATTAAAAATAAAGCCAAAACAAGGTTAAAATATAGAACCGGAAATAGAATCTAAGATCAGAAAAAAGAATAACAAAAAAAAACACGAACAGAAAAAAATAAATAAAAATATATATACACATGAACAAGTGTGTGTGTGTGTGTGTATCAGTGTGTGCAATGGTGTTGCTGTGTGAGTGAGTGTGCGAGGTTGAGTCTTAGTTTTTTTTTATAGAACTTCTATTTAGGCCAAATATATCCATCGCGGTATTAAGATGCTCCATTCTGTAATGACTACCATGCAGTTCAAACTTGCATTAACGTTTTACCCTATGATTATTTTGAGTGAACACTACCTATACAAACAAGTAAAAGGAAACGAGTGAAGAGACGTTTATCGTTTGTCCGCATCCATTTTTCCACCTACGTCCTTAACGTTAATGAGGTTTACCTTTTATTATTTGGTCAAGCTAATAAGTAATAACCTCACAAGTACGTATTTCGTACTCATAACTTCGTAAGAATTTTCTTTCAACTCTTAACCGCTGAGGAGTTTTAGCTTCCATCATCAGCTCATCCACATAAGAAGATGACTATCAGAATATAAAATTGTCAGAATATTAATTGCCTGTACGTTAATTTGAAAGTTGCCCTCGATTTCCCCGAATCATCCGATCCTGTAAAGCTACATCATCCCTGAGTAACACAGGCTATATATAATTCCAATTGTAACAAGATTTTAGCCCGTGAAAGAAAGCCCTTTCGAGATCATTAAAAATCGCTATATACTTAACCAAATTACACGTGGGCGAAGCCGCGGGCGGAAAGCTAGTGTTAAATAAAGCAAGAGGTTTACCTAAAACTAGTTTAATGTTGTAAGTCTTAATAAATAAAAAAAAATATCCGTTTGCCGACATCTCTCGACATCGCATAACTGCTAGTCACTGTAAATACTTACATTGCCAGCCTGAAAGGTGTTGACTACAGGTATTGTTTGATCACATTGTCCTCTAAACCTAATGGGTTTACCGTCCGGTACAGGATAGTAGAAGCAAGCTTTATCAGAATGATCTACGACTTGGTAATATCTGCTGTTTAACACGTCAATGTTACTGATGATGGTATTAATATTAGTATTTGCAACCGAGCCAAGTTCCCTAGTTCGTCCAAGCTTCCAACTCCACACTAAAATAAAGATATAGGTTTATCATTCTTATATGCTCTCAATCGTTCAATAATTTTATAGTGTTAGTAGGTATGTTTTTCTATTTAGTTTCAAGTTTCCAATTTGAACAACAAATATGTAAACGCAATGCTATCAATGCTATATTCAATATTCTGTTTAGTAAGCGGCAACCACGAGGAAGGGTAGGGTTTTTATTAGTATTGACATTTGCCTGGCGTAAAAGCAACGTTTTCTCAGCCTTTAAGCGTCGTCAACTTTATAAAAAACACCATAACTGTTACCGTACAATGAGGTAATTTGTATCTAGCCAAGCATATAATTCATCATATATCAGTAAAATAAGTAAATAAATTTGAAAAATATTATTTTGTTGTCTGTACCTCTCCTTTCATTATTATCGAGATTTTTGCAGCTGTAGACCAAAGCGTATGAATCATAATCTGTATCCAGGACCCAATAATCTGCGGCTTCGCTGGCTAAAATACAAAACAAACGGTTTAGAGCGCTTTTGGCTTATGGCCACATAGATTCGTTTGCAAGCATTGATTGGTTACGTACTATTCGGGAACTTAACAGAGAGCTTAGCAGATCCATCTGTGCTGTTCACCGACGCAATTCCCGTAATAGTATCCAGTTCTTCATCGATGACTAGACTATTAAGTGCCGAGACTGTGCCGTCGTCGTTTAATGTGTACGTAGCGTCGTTACATGTCCCGTTTTGGAAGTCCGAGTGATAGGTTTCAAGCATACGCCAGCGTCCTCCATACTGAAATCGCCGAACAAAAGGTTTTACGCGGTATACCACGATGCCTAAGTGAAATCATCAGACTATTGAATATATAATAGACTAATTGAAACTCGTTTCGCCTCTTACCCTGGTGACGTTGAAATTTCTGACTACTGGTATGTCCGGATCACATTGTCCAGGGAAAATGACTGGTTCTCCCAAGGGAACGTCCGGTAAGTAGAAGCACGCGGAGTCGGTTTGGTTGATATTCTCATAGTACTGCGAGTGTAAGACGTCGATGTTATTCATAGCAGAAGTTATGGCTAGATCGGCTGCGGCGGAAAGTGTTTTGGATCTACTCAGCTTCCAGCTGAACACTGAAAACAATAGGGAGATTAATAAAACCGCTCACCCAAAGCATGATACTCGGTTTAATGAAGTGTCCGTTCCTCTACACACTCACCTCTGCGCCTCTCATTTGCGATATCGACACAAGAGTAAGCCAATGCATAATCATTGTAGTCTGTGCTTATCACCCAATAGGGAATCACCACCTCTGAAAACGTTGGAATGAGAAATGATAAGAAAATGTTACTTTTGACGGGAAGAAACGTGACTCAAGTATTAAACTTGCGTAATCTTGTTACCTGTTCCGTTGGCAGAAATAGTAATGTTTAACTTCCCGCTGGAGTCTTGAGCAGATGAAAATCTAACATCGCTATTAGTTTGTATAAGATCTAGGTTTAGGACTTGAGTTGAGATTAGCTGCAAAGCGTCTGTACCGGCTTCGGAGTAGGTGTGGCTAACGCATTGTCCCGTTTGTTGTTCCTTGGGGTACGCCTGTACTTCATACCAGGTACCACTAAACTGGGAAGATAGCACAACTTTAAATTAGGCAAGAATGCACAATGCATATAGTTGTCGTTGCCTCTTGGTTTATGTTTAGTTAAATGACACTTACGGCCGAAAGATTGAATCTAGGCTCAGCTTCAATGGCTTGATCACATGTACCGGGAAACTCGACGACTTTTCCAGGTTCAGGGTCCGGGAAATAGAAGCATTCTTCGTCGCTTTGGCCGTTACGTTGATAATATCTTTTGTCAAGAACTGGGATTGTGTTTACGACAGCATCAATGGCGATTTGTGCTGCGGTTGTTAGCGATTTGGTTCGACTGAGTTTCCAACTAAGCACTGAAATGATTTTTATTCAACGAGTGTTAGGGATTATATTACGGGCATAATGTATGTGTTGGTTAAATTTCCATTTCGTAAATATATTATGGACATGATTGTTATTAAATAAGCAAATACTGCAGCAGTACCTGTTCTGTGTTCACTATCCAAATTATAGCAGGTATAAACCAGTGCGTACGATGAATAATCGGTAGAAAGAATCCAGTAATCTGTGGCTGTGACCTCTGAAATGAAATTGATGTGTTTTGTACGAATTTTAACATGATTTGAGCCTTTTGTTTATGACAACAACCACATAATAAACATAACTTACGATTGGTGCCTGCAATAGGGAAGCTGACTATGAGTTTCCCCACATTGGCTTCTCCTGCAAGATTAGCTGTGCCTCGAATGGTGTCCAGTCGTCTATCGATGACTTGTGTATTGTAAACGTCTACATCATTAGTGTTGCCAGCAGAGTAAAATGCGTTGTTACATGTACCGTTTTGGAAAGTTGATGGATAAGATTCAATGTTGTGCCATAAGTCGAGATACTGAAAATATCCATGCACGGTTTAAGATGTTTGAGTAATTTATTAAATATGTACTATGATATTTCTGACAAATCTAAAATTGACCTATTGTATTGATGTCATAGAGAGTTTTTACTGCGTGAATTTGTCGCTGTCTTTTATGCTTAGGGTTGGGTTACACTGGATATTATTTGGTAACTTACACGACTAGCCTCAAACGAATTGACTACTGGTATATTTAGGTCACATTGACCACGGAATCTAACTGGACCTGGTCCAGGGATTGGATAGTAAAAGCAACCATCATCGGATTGATCCACCTTTTGATAATATTTACTATTCAATACTCGAATGTTGCTCATTATTATGTTAATGTTGTTAGTTGCGGTTTCCGTAAGGCTCCTTGTACGACTTAATTTCCAACTAAATACTGTAAAAATTGGATTGTCATAAATGTTTATTTAAATTAAAAAACACAGCGTCATTTATTCAGACTAATATATCATAGCTTATAATTATAATTCACACCTTCGACTCTAAAGGGCTCACCCATTCTTTAGAATCTACATATTCTGTTTCTTTGACATAATTAGCTTTTATTTACTTACTTCTTCTTTTATTATCAGGCAGATTTGTACAACTATAGACGAGGGAATATGAAGTGTAGTCGGTATCAATAACCTGGATGTATGCTGGATTAGGGTCTGAAATTGTTTTTGTAAATTAGTAGTTTGTTATTATAGTTGTCTTTCTCCATATATATATAAATACTCACTGTTTGGAAAAGTAACTTTAAGCTTTCCATTGCTTTCAACTTCAGCAATACCAGTAACACTGTACATTTCATTGGAAACTATTTGAGAGTTAACGACATCTACGGTGTTGCCAGCTCCAGCTGAGTATTCTGCTTCGTTACATGTGCCTTTTTGTTGTTCAGCTGGGTAGGATTCGATTAGGCGCCAAGAACCTAAATACTGAAAATTTAATTGGATTTATTGACTGACAGTGCACAAGGAACTTATTCGTAAATTAAATTGTATAATCACCTACCCAGAGCAAGCAATTATTGCAATATTACTCAAAGGGAAGGTGAATAGTTATAAGAGGTTGCATTGTATTTATGTCCGCGATTTCGGAACTATGAAAAACAGTATGGGTAGTGTGATGTTATTATACATATTTAATCATTTTTTTTGTATAGTATTTTAATACTGTACTACTAACTTCCGCATTATCGTACTAGTTAGCACAGTTAATGTTATAAACTGTAAAAAATGTATGATTAGTCAATATTACTATACTTTCGAACCATTACGCAAATTATTTGAATGACTTGACATCGTACATAATTTGAAAATGTGATGAATCAATGAGGGTTAATTTGAAAAAAATCCGTTCCTTACCGCTGTTAAGTTGAAGTTATTGACGACTGGTATATCCAATTCACATTGGCCCACGAGAATTATGGGCTCACCGGGCTCAAGATCCGGTAAATGAAAGCAGGCGTCGTCTGTTTGGGAAACTGTTTCATAGTAACGATTCTCAAGAACCAGCACATTTGACATCACGCTATCTATTTTGCTATTTGCTGCTGATGACAGTCCAAACTGGTTTCTGCTAAGTTTCCAGCTATAAACTGTAATTATACATTATTTTAAACATCGGTAAATTATAACATGCACGTATTTCGTCAAACTATGTATTTTATAACGTTGGGCACATCGAAGTATATAACATGAAAATTTTAAGTTCGGTAGTAATTGGAATATTGTTTTCTGATGTACGTCTCGTAATCCTTTTCGAGTTTCATTAATTATTTAATGTAAATATTGTAGACATACTTGCTCGTTTGTCCTCTTCTAAGTCCATACAGCTGTAGGCTAAGGCGTAGTCATCGTAATCTACGCTCAAAATCCAAAATGGTATTGATATTACTGAAAAAGGGGGATATTCTGTATAACACTCAGACATATATGCTCATCATTAGATTTCTGACTGCACTGGGGATGAAACCATTCGCCAGAAACCATCCAATCGAGTAGACTAGAAGATAGTCGATACCAACGTACCTGTGTCATTGGATCCAGTTGTGTTGATGTTTAATTTCCCACTACTTCCACTGGTTATTAGATCACTAGTTGATATAATAAGGAATTGATTGTCAACGCTCGATGTTGTGATTAATAAATTATTTTCCAATAGTGCATATTCATGTTTGATGCAATGTCCCGGTTGGAATTCTTTTGGGTAAGCTTGTATTTCGTACCATGCACCCGTGAACTAAAATATTACGGTGCGAATTATTATGCATACTCTATGCTGACCAACCAGCTGAAGCAGGGACTGATGTTTTAATGATTTAACTATTGCAATAAGGAAGAGTAAGAATGTGACCTGTGTTAATTTTGTGTTATTTACTAAATTTATCAACTTGATTGCCTTTAATGATTTAATTTAAAATGGTACATTAGTAGGTTTTTTACGATTTAATGACAAATTTTCATAATTTGTCTGTTCCCATTTCTCTTTTAACTTAGTACCCTATATATTCTGATTCATTTGACAGTGTTTAAGTTATTATTGTTGCTGCATACACAGCTATATTTTTTACATCATTTCCAAAGAAGATTATAAATATACTCGAATGCTTTTCAGTATATACTTGTACTTACGCTAGTTGCGTTGAAGTTATTTATGACTGAGATGTCATCATCAGAACACTTTCCTGGAAAAACCACGGGCAGTCCAGGCATTTCTTTAGGATAATAGAAACATGCATCCGCATCTTGACTATCCTTCTCAAAGTACATCTGATTTATCACAGGGAAATCTTTTATTACATCATTGAATGCATCATTAGCTTCTACCGGCAATGTCTTTGTTCGACTTAGCTTCCAACCAAACACTGAAATTATTTCATTTATTTAGTATTTCAAGTTAGTAATTAGTGCATTATTGATGTTTTTTGGTAGGGCTTTGAAGTTTTATTGTTTCACGCGTAATCGACCGTCAGTGTTCTTGTGGTGAATGACAGCTTTAAAAAATGAAAGGCGTGGCAAGAATGACCAGATAATGTACAGAATGGATCTATAGTTTACTGTGTATGGACAAAATATTAATAATAAAACACACCTAATCTTTCATCGTCGTTGATATTTGTACAAGAATACACCAGGGCGTAAGACTTGTAATCAGTTGCAAGTACCCAGTAATCTGTTGAGGTTGTTTCTGTAAAAAAGATTGAGAAGTCTATAAGACTAAAGATATAATTTTTTCAGCATTATTTTTTTTACATGGGACCTATTTGCAATAGTATTAATACACACAAATATCAAAGTAAATTTCATAACATAAATACTGAAATACAAATCAATTATTAAAAAGTCGAAAAAAGCTTTTTCTTTCATCAGAACTCTTACATTAAGTATTTTCCAAATTAAGATGTCACGTAAGGCAAAACAATTGCAGCCAATAAAAGTTTGGAACGCAAAGCTATGCAAAACGTTTTTCTTTCTTGAAACTTGATATTAAAAAAAAAACATGTATACCTATACCGGGAGAAAACGCGCCGTTTCAATGTGAACCTATCATAATCTAAGTTTATAAAAAAAATTAAAATTGTGTATTATGTAAAAATAATACATACGATTGGTTCCTGGTATTGGAAAGCTGACTTTCAATTTGCCAGTGCCGTCAGTTGATAAGATGGCTACTCCGTTAATAGTGAGAAGCTCCTCCCTCACAACTTGGGTATTAAAGACATCAACGGAGCCATCATCAGCCAATGAATACCTTGCATTTCTGCAGGTGCCTTGTTGGTTCTTAGATGGGTAGGACTCGATATTATACCAAAGGCCTAAATACTGAAAAATAAAACACTTGATAAGGAAAAACGTCGAGATTTATGTGTTCTCCGACTACATGGCGTCGCCTGGACACAGGAGAATGTTTCTATTTTGTCTTCAATATATTAAGTAATTTATTATATAAAGGCAAAAAACGTTAATAACTAATTGAGGCTTTAAATATTCAAGTCTAAACTAACGAAAAATATAGTCTAGAGTATTTAAATTAAAAAATATATATAAAAGCAAACTTTACAAAAATCAACAGATTCATAAGTATAGGCAATGTAACCAAATTGCTTTTTTGTACACCAGAAAACATAGGATCGCTCAATGGCCAAGTAGAAATTTAATACTTACTTCTGATGCATTAAAGCTCCGCACAACTGGTACATTTTGGTCACATTGACCTGGAAACACGACAGGTTCCCCAGTAACATCAGGAAGGTAGAAGCATGCATCGTTACTTTGGTCCGAATCAACGAAATACCGTCTGTTTAGGTCGTAGTAAGAGTCAATAACGCGGTCTACTTGAACTCTCGCTTCGGCAGGTAGCACACGCGATCGGCTTATGATCCAGCTGGTGACTGAAATACAATTGTTCCCATCAATATAATATTATTATAAGTAACTTATTACTGTTTCATAGCGAGTGGTTAGTCCATTTTAAAAATAAACGTTTTCGACATAATATTACAAATATTGAGAATAACAATTGAACAATAAAAAAGAGAGAGTCGTTTTTGTGAATAATTCATGCAATCCTTAAGTGATATCTCAAACCTGTGTACGACCCGACATTAACATATAGTTGTTACAAAAAAATAAAACATCAACAAAAAATATTCGAAAATATAAATTGCCATAAACTGCGGGGCTTTTAGATAAATTGAATTAATAAATAATTTATTTTTTTGCATAAAGTGTAAAATATTATTATTGAATATAACGTTGTGGTTAAGTGCGAATCTCATCCGTGAGGTGGTATTTTCCATTCGGGCTGTGGGAAATTGAAAATTGGCCAAGCATCAGAAATAGGTGGAAAAACATGCAACGTAAATGTTATCATCTATACTAATAATAAGACAGTAAAAATCGAAAAACTGTACATTAAATATTTTTCCAAAAAACTGAAAGGAGGCAATTAAAGAAGAGTCATAGAAACCAAAAAACCAATTTTTGGAATTCTTGTCTGTCTGTCTGTCTGTCTGTCTGTCTGTCTGTCTGTCTGTCTGGTACTTTATAACTTGAAAACTACTGAACGGATTTGAACGCGGTTTTCACAGTTGGATTATATATAATTAGGAGCGTTGTCAAAAGTTTATTTTGTCAAAATCGGTTAAGAGAAAAAGAAGTTATGGTCAATTGAAAATTTACTTCAACCACTGCTTCAAATTTTTTAAACACTTATATTGATTGATTAGTTATATATTGTTAAATATGTTCTAATATAAGTTAATCTTAATATTAAAACTTATGAGAGGTAACAAAAATAACAAATAACGCAGTGCGCGCGGGCGCGGTTGAAGTGTTGAACAATGTGCTCGATAGATGGCGTTGATAAAATTCGTAGATTTATTTTATTTTTTTATTTCTTAAACCTATACAGCTTATCAAAAACAGTTTACACAATAAAAATAGATTAAAAATAAAGCCAAAATGAGGTTAAAATATAGAATCGGAAATATAATCTAAGATCAGGAAAAAGAATAACAAAAAAAAACACGAACAGAAAAAAAAAAAATATATATATACACATGAACAAGTGGAACTATGTGAAGTACGAGCATTTTAGTGTGTGCAATGGTGTTGCTGTGTGAGTGAGTGTGCGAGGGTGAGTCTTACTTTTTTTTTAAAGAACTTCTACTTAGGCCAAATATATCCATCGCGGTGTTAAGATGCTCCATTGTGTAATGACTACCATGCACTTCAAACTTTCATTAACGTTTTACCCTATGATTATTTTGAGTGAACACTACCTATACCAACAAGTAAAAGGAAACGAGTGAAAAGACGTTTATCGTTTGTCCGCTCCCATTTTTCCATCTACATCCTTAACGTTAATGAGGTTTACCTTTTATTATTTGGCCAAGCTAATAAGTAATAACCTCACAAGTACGTATTTCGTACTCAAAACTTCCTAAGAATTTTCTTTCAACTCTTAACCGCTGAGGAGTTTTACCTTCCATCATCAGCTCATCCACATAAGAAGATGACTATCAGAATATAAAATTGTCAGAATAGTAATTGCCTGTACGTTAATTTGAAAGTTGCCCTCGATTTCCCTGAATCATCCGATCCTGTAAAGCTACATCATCCCTGAGTAACACAGGCTATATATAATTCTAATTGTAACAAGATTTTAGCCCGTGAAAGAAAGCCCTGTCGAGATCATTAAAAAACGCTATATACTTAACCAAATTACACGTGGGCGAAGCCGCGGGCGGAAAGCTAGTGTATGTATATGTCATGGAACATAAATAACGCTGCAAACCCGCGAAGGTTGCGGGTGTTGCCAACGGTATGGGAGGTATGGGAATGGGATAGCAAACAGGAGGGGAGGGAGTTGGGAATCTCACCGCACGATACGCACAACAGGATAAACCTGTTGTATTATTAGACGCCGGTTTTCTGTAAGCGTTGGATTTTTATTATTATTTATATTGTTTATGCTAATGCAAGGTCGTCTGTATGCGAGTTGTTTAACCTTAAGATCAAATTACTACTTAGATTTTTGAAAGGAAACGCTCTAAAAAAAATGTAGTTTGAGCAGGTTTTTTCATTGAGCATATTTTAATATTGCTATTATGGTTTTTAAAAAGCTTGACTATTTTTTTGTATCCGGTTTTTGTATAATTGTTAGAATTATTTTTTCTAGCATAGACATTCGTACTCAGCCGACCTGACTGTGAATTCGTGTCATTTTATGTAAGAAGTACAGAAATTTCCATTATTAATTGAATTTATTATTGAAACGCAACATTTAAATACGAGTTAAAGAAACAAATAAAGTAGAAAGGTCATCGGCCTCTACTAAGATAAAGTTCTAAGGCGACGCGTCCATAATAAATTACGATGTTAGGCTATGCAATTTAATTAATGATTATTCACATTGATATTTTTACAATAATATTATTAGATAAAAAAAATAACCAAAGTATAGGGGTAAGGATTGGGGTAACCTAAACATTCTCTGGACCGAAATATAAAGTATTGAATATGACATTGGTATATATCATATTTATCCTAAATATAAATATTATTATTTTGACATTGCGATTTTAAACCATTTAAACTAAGTTGCATGTAGCTTTTGTATTATAAAGTTGAGTTACCTTGCTTTTGAGTCTCAGATATATCTTCGCACGTATATGAAACTGCATAGCTATTGTAATCCGTTGCCAGAATCCATAGAGGGCTAGAAACGAAGTCTGAAAAATAATCAAAATTGTGTATTTATATATTATTTTAAATTCCGATAGTAGTTTTGGAATTATTTATGGGCTCTTAACTTAACATGAGAAGTTGTTATTGTGTCTTCAATATCGTATATTTTGTTTATTCGACCGAACAATTTTATTTTTATAAACGAGGGGGCTAACGAGCAGGGGGCTGTTCATAGACGTTTTTAGGAAGTGGTACTCTCTTTTCTTGAAGGACTTTATCTTGAGGTTTTATAACGGGGTGGTGAGAAGTAAGAAATATCTCACGAAACGCTCAGTGGTGGAATGGCGGACATTGAGGTGATCCGGGTGGAATTTCGTATAATAAATATAAACTATGTTTTTCTCAAACATATAGAGCCTCAGCAACAGTTATAGTGATACAGATGTACAATTTAGTTTTGTACCCCAAGGTTGCGAAATCACTCTTAATAACTAGGCTAATATTGTCCCGATAATTGTACCAACCTAAAAGACATGATTTTGCTTAAATTTGTGGTACACGCTTAACTACTTAACGTTATCAAAAGAACTGATACGAGAAGATACTAGTGAATCTAGATAAATATAAAACGGTGTATTTAACCTTAAATGTTAACAAACACGGTTTGAATGACCTAGGTTATCGTTACTTTTTTTCTATTCTTATAAAAAATATTCCTAATTAACCTTGAAAAATGTTTTTATTCAAATTCAATGCATTGAAGAGAAAAAAAAATAGAAAAAAAATGAAGTTGAATTTTTCAAGGATTTAAGATAATGTGATGTAATATATTAATAAAAAAAAACAATGAGTTTGTCTAGGACAGAAATCAATAGATGAAATAGTACTTATTACACACATATATATATATATATATATAAATATATATAGAAATAAATCATCATCTTGTATACGAAGTCAAAAAAAATTACTTAACATTTATGAATGTAACAAAAATGAATTCTAAAATGTATGAATCGATTTTTTTATGATTATTAGCATAGCAATAAAACACGACGCATTAATTAAATCGTTTTTAATGCTATCGGCAATTTAACATACATATTTTTGTTCTTAAACGATAAGAAAAACTTGATTATTTGTTTGATCAACCGAATTTACAAAAGATTATTTGTATACTCGATAAATTTATATTTTTATATTTCTTCAGACGTTTTGTAAGTTTAGTATTTTTTCTTTAAGGTCTCATACATATATATATGAATAGTTGAAGAAAATTGTTGTATGAAAAACTTAGTCGTAGCGTGAAAGATTTTCAAACTTATAATATTGAAACTGACTGCCTTCCGAACCGGTGGTAGTGTAAAAATTGCCAATTCAAAAGTGTCTTTATAAAGACCTACTTGAATAAAGATATTTTGACTTTGAGAAATGAACTGCGCATTTGATAACACTAGTAAGCTTGAACAAATCATTCAGTAACTGGACACGAGAGGATAATTAGTAGATTTTCGTGGAAATAAAAGGAAGTACGAATATTCGTTGCTCGAATGGGATGCAGTGAACAAATGGTATGTGATATAAATAATTAAAAAATATTCATGAAACAATTATTAAAGTAATCTTTTCGACATTGTTTTGTTATAACAATATCAACCTTAATATTGACCTCTGAAAAATGTGTAATTAATGCAAATGTAATTTATACAAGTTTTATTCTTGACCTCCATTGAAAAAAAATCACTTCCAAATTGTTTATCTTCATAACAATATACAGATAATGTACGACAAATTTCAATTAAATATTCGATGAAATAATCTTAAATATTTTATCAAATCCGGTTAATGATATCCATTCAAGTGAAGTTGGATGGTTTACGTAATTTTGTTTTTTAATC